>OX424558.1:12047837-13448368 GCA_949152475.1 Terebella lapidaria
GAGACTCAGCTACTGGCCAGTGGTCTAAAGGACACGTACCAGGACAACAAGGCGCTACACGAGGTCCAGAAGACACCTCGAGAGGGCTACCATAAACCGTAAGTAATGTAAGATGGTCATCGTCCACCCGGATATCAAATGCTGATGAACTTATCCACAGAAAACTAGTTTCCAATCATCACTGACAATTGAAAAATTATTTCGTGAACCAAAAGAGGATACATCGATATCATTTGACAATATCATGAGTATGATATCCAAAATGGGATGATGTATGTAAGTTACTTTATTCTGAATTGATGCACTCCAGCTTGTACATATTTCCTACAGACCAGACAAGCTGTTGTACAGCGTGGGCCAGCGAGGGAGCGGTTCAGAACAGTTCCTCTACCCCCGAGACTTGGCAATAGCGCCTGAAGGCGACATCTTCGTCACCGACTCAGGAAACCATCGCATACAGCGATACAACCAATGTGGCGTGTACGTTGCCAGATTCGGCAAGAAGGGCAGTGATCCTGGCCAGTTCCGCGACCCGACGAGTGTGGCTCTTCTGCCGAGCGGTCGTGTTGTGATCGCGGACTGCGGCAACCATAGAATCCAAGTGCTGTCAGAGGGTGGTCGTCATAAGCTTGATTTCCGTACATTGGATGAACCATACTATGTGCGAGTGGACTCTGCAGGTATCATCATTGTGTCAACTACTGCTGGTTGGATTGAGGTGTACACAGAACCATCCGCACCAGCTTGTCGGTTCCAGATAATGGGCCGGCATCAGGGTCATGCTTACCCGATAGCCGTGTCTGAGGATGGGGAAATTTTGGTGGCTGATGCTGAAGCGGGCCAAGTCTTGGCCTATTCCTACGATGGCCAACTAAAACATACATTTAGAGTCGTAACACACAGTGATGGCCTCGCCTGCGTCGTAGGGGGTCTGTGCAGCACGAAGTCCGGCAATGTTCTAGCCTCGGATGCACTCAACCATATTGTGTACGAGTATAACAAGGAGGGTGAGTTGCAAGGTCAGCGAGTGCTGCCAGCAGACGGCGCTGGGGCAGTACAAGCGGTCGCGACCGGACCAGAGGGACATCTAGTTGTCTCTGAATACACTAGCAATGGGCCGCACTGCCTCAAAATATTCCGCTTTACTGAGTGTGAGTGTCACAGAACTCGGCCTGGTTCGGCCAAAAAACAATCGAAATAGATTGTACCCAGGCCATCTTATGACTTATGACCAGGTGATATTCACACTTTTGTGTAGCATCTTGCAATATCTTGCAATTGGTCAAGAGCAAGAAATGAGTGTACATTTATTTAATCCTTGAGTTGTAACTGCATTATATAATTTTCGTAGTGTATTATACTTCAAAGAACATAAAGGTGTGTTCGATAAAAAAGGAAATAAATTCAAGTTTTGTTTAGTATCATAGTTAAGTTATTGTCCTATATGTGATGTCTTTCAGTCGACAGATGTATGGTTTTTGTGTATTATATATGTGTCATCACATGATATTTGAAATCCGTTTTCATGCACTTTACAATACAATTATTTATACCCCCTCCCCTCGTTTCAAGCACATTCGAAAAAAAATGATCCCAAGCGCTAAGATATGTTACCGGACAATTTTGGTTTTGAGCATTGTATGTGTAGGTGACATATGACTTTGAAAATTACCAGTCAAGGTCATCTTTGTGAATTTCAATGTCTCCATTGGGTATGCTGCATATGACTTCATATCATATTCATAATACTAGCATATAAGCTTTATCAACAAGTATTTCCTCTGTAGAGGCTAATTTACACATGCCAGGTGAGACAAGATTTTGAGATTTGGCCTTCAAGGTCGTTTAAGGTCACCAAAACATATCATATATACATGACATTTTATAGACTCATACACAATCCTAACCTGTATGTGAAAGTGTTTAAGCACCAGAGGCCACTTTACAGATTTCATGTCAGACATAGCACTCAACGGTAGCACTCAAGGTCATCCAAGGTCAAGATCAAGGTCATCATTAGTTGTTCCATATACGACTTCCTATATGTTCATAAAGCAAACTTAGGCTCTATCTACATGCATTTCATCTGTAGAGGCAAATTTGGGCATTCTTTGACCTAAAAATGGCTGTTTTGACCTTTCAAGGTCATCAAAGGAAAAATTCAAGGCCACCTCACAAATGGCCATATATGACTTCCTATTTGAAAGTGTCAATATCTAAGCTCTATCTTCAAGCGTTCTATGAGTACAGTCCTGGCAGCTCCCATTATGAAGGAAAAAAGTGACGAAACTTTTTTTCAAAGGGTGAAAAAAATTGTTTGCCTACAAATGGCCCAAAATGGATAGTGATGCGATTTAGGGCGAACAAAATTTTTTCGCTGACTCGTCAAAACAAAACTTATACACATCATAGAGGTATTTGAGGGGAGTCTTATGCATAAATTAGAAAAAAAGTTATCAAAATGATTTTGAGAAAATAGTCATCAAAGTGCAAAATTGGCCATTTTTCGTCAAAAATGGCCACCATTTTGAAAAAAATGCGGAAATGAAAAAAAAAAAAAAAAAACTGTTCCTGGAAATATTTGTGGGTATTTTTCTGCAAAATTGCAGAAAGATTCGATTGTAAACTTTAAAGATAAAAATGTGGACGGACGGACGACGGACGCAACGCCACGGCAATAGGTTATCGGACCAAAGGCACGGTAACCTAAAAAGAGACATTGAACGCATTTCCATTACCGGACCAATAATTGTCTGAAAGTTGTTCATCTTTTCCCGAAGGATCCCATAGTTTTCCCAGTCATTCAAAGCTTAATAGTTTACCAATATTGACTCAGTCGGGTGGTTTATCACCCCAAGTTTCGGTACTTAGTAGCTATATAGGAGTTAGATAATGGCGGCTGCGAACGAAATTAAAAAAGCACGTTGGTTTAAACTATTGCTCTTTGTTGGATTATCAACTACCGTGTTTTATATTGTACATTTACCTCAAATAAAACTATTTACTGGTGAATTAGCAGGAGAAATTTCAATCAAGAGTGCCATTACACACGATGGTTCTCGGAGAACTATTTCCATCAGTGAAAAATATGACTCCGAAAAGACTACCGATACGAAGATGCCTCAGCAGAGAGGTATTTCTCAAGGCGTTCTCAATGACATCTCTAGGCATGAAAACAACCCACTGCCTCCGAATTATGATGCTGTGATGAAAAGCAACTCCACTGCGAATCAGGGCGTTCAGACTGAAGAATCCGATCATAATTTCCAGCCCACTCCTTTCTTGGACAGCAACATCACACTGAATACGAACAAAAAACTGGTCCTTTTTTGGACCAAGTACCACTACAATGATCAAAGCATGTGGTGGAATGCAAAGGGTGACTATCGCCATGCGATGCAGCAATGCGAGTACAAACAATGCGAGTTTACGAATGATAAATCAAGAATCAGGGAAGCAGACATGGTGATGATCAAGGATTTTCAACTGGATTATGAGGGACTAACGTGGCCTGAGTACCGCTCACCGAACCAGTTGTACGTCCACAGTCTGAGTGAAAGACCAGGAAAGTGGCACAACTTTATAAAGAATTTTGAAGGCCGCATCAACCTGACCATGAACTACCGCAAGAGTGCAGATATCAGCGTGCCATTTCAGCAGTTATATAATCGTCCAAATCGGGTACATGGATCATACAGGCTACGTATTCCATTGCGGAACAAAACGAGGATGGCAGTCTGGCCGGTAAGCCATTGTATTGCAGACTCCAAAAGACAAGACTATGTCAAAGAACTGTCCAAATATATAGATGTAGACATCTACGGGCGATGTGGCAACTATTCCTGTCCCAAGACTGAACAATACGCCTGTTACCCGCAGTGGGAGAGGACCTACAAGTTCTACTTGTCGTTCGAAAACGCCATCTGTGACGATTACATCACGGAGAAGTATTACAAGCCTGTGAAGTATGAACTTGTGCCAGTGATAATGAGCGGCCACAACTACAACGTTGAAAATCCACCACATACCAGTATAGATGTACGCGACTTCAAATCACCCAAACACCTGGCCGATTACCTGATAAATCTGGCGCAAGATGAATACGAGTATAGCGAGTATTTCCAGTGGAAACAGAACTATACCTACGGTTTCAGCACACCAACAACTATCTGTAAGGTATGTGAGGCTGTACACATCCACAAGAACAAACCGGCTCGGACAGATTACTACGATTACTGGTTTTCTGCTTGTGATAACGGACTCGTAGACAGAATGAGAGCTGAAGGGAAATGGTGAACATTACTTGTGGGCGTCGAACATACAGAACTGATATTTATATATTTCAGTAAATTGAATGATGTTAATGAATAATTGAAGGATGTAGGATTGAAGGATATTAATGAATAAAATATCATTACCAGGCCTGTCAATAATTACTTACGTATGTTTTCACAGTAAATTGCATCTTATTTGATTACCAATAAAAACTCACAGATGCTTCAACAAGAATAAATCGGTTTTATTGAATTATAATTATATGGTATTTAGTAGCTTTGTTTGATACAAGTTAGACAATGGCAGCTTTCAGCAAAGTTGTTGCTTACCAGAATCTACGATCCTAAAAGATATTGAGTAGTAGCTGGCTTGATAAGTCTTATGATAATAGATAATGATGAACATTTGATATATCATCCATACAAGTAAAACCATTCTTATGTTTGATATAGCATCCATACAAGTAAAAGCATTCTTGAGGTTGTACATAAAGTTAAAGCTACTGCCTTCGAATGTATGCAAAATGTTTTTTTCCAAACCGAATTTTTGTGAAACACATCTAATGCAACATAACAAAGGGTGTTCTCAATTATTTTGACGATTACAGTCCGTCCGAGTTGTCTTTTCGTCCGTTTTAATAACCATTTTGTACTGTATTTGTAAATAAACAGACGAAGTGTATCCATCAAACCCGAATGTAAACAAATGACCAATTCGCGCTTAGAAGTCTACATTGAGTACATATTCCAGTTCGTATGTGCTTTTATAGTGTGGTTATGAGAAAGTAATCAGTGGTATAGGCCTACCATGATGTACAAGGAATTGTCAGTTTATCTCGCGATTCTATGCTTTGTTTACATCTGGGTGTGATGGATACAGTTCCTATATTTACGCGAGAACGACATGTTCAAATTAGCAAAATTTGCCTGAGAACTGGTTATTTTCATTACATTTCATGTGAGTATGTCTCACTCAGTTAATTTAGCATGTTTAATCAGAAATATAGTTTTCCAAAAAATATTGACAGGTTTCGAAGGCAGTTGCTTTAAGGAATAGTATAGGATGTAAGTTATGTAAAAACTTACATCCTATATCAATTTATGTAAAACTGAATGTGTACATATGGATATACATGAAATAATGATCAGATATCAAGTTGATATTTCATGGTCGTCTTTGTCCAAGAATTGGGTAGTCTGTGAATGTTCATCCTCTTTCATGAACTGAATCGTCTACGAACGTCTTCCACCTCCTTTCCTCTGTAGTCTCGGCGTTCTGTGATGTCTTGTGTTTCTCACTGGTCATTTGTTCCGTGGCAGTATGTGCCTTCAGATACATGTCATAACACCACTATGAAGTTTGTATCGTTCGTGGTCGTATTGTGCTGAAGACACACATCTTGCTTCAATACTTGCCATGCAACACATAATGCCCAACAAACGATATATAAAAGTTGTAATTGGTTAAATATATGTGATAATTTCCACGTAATAATATGCCGACCATGATATTGGAAGCAATGTTTTCGCTAACGCCTATACTCAGGATCATAACGCGCGTCAACGTATATAGCATATTTCGTGCATTGATCTTGCATGTTTGAAATGATATTGGCAGGAAAACTATTTTTTCCGAATCAATTATATACGGAGACTCTGAGAGGACATGGAAGAAATATTTTTAGCACATTGTTATTGCGTTCCCTCGCAATATTATCGCGTTCCCTCGCATTCCGGATCGCGTTCCCTCGCGATCTTATTGCATTCCCTCGCAATCCGGATCGCGTTCCCTCGCAATCCAGATCGTGTTCCCTCACGATATTATCGCGTTCCCTCGCAATATTATCGCGTTCCCTCGCATTCCGGATCGCGTTCCCTCGCAATATTATCGCGTTCCCTCGCATTCCGGATCGCGTTCCCTCGCAATCCGGATTGCGTTCCCTCGCAATCCAGATCGCGTTCCCTCGCGATATTATCGCGTTCCCTCGCGATCTTATTGCGTTCCTTCGCATTCTGGATCGCGTTCCCTCGCATTGTGCTGACGCCAATGACTTCTGAGAAGGTTATTCTACAAGATCGCGAGGGAACGCGATCCGGAGTGCGAGGGAACGCGATAATATCGCGAGGGAACGCGATCTGGATTGCGAGGGAACGCAATAAGATCGCGAGGGAACGCGATCCGGATTGCGAGGGAACGCAATATTATTGCGAGGGAACGCAATAACCGTATGTCAAAAAATATTTCTTCCATGTCCTTTCAGCGGCTCCGTAATTATATATATGCCTGTGATATCATAAATTGGTTACAAAACAAACTATGCTTGATCAAGTGGATAAATCAAACATATGACAGTACTAGCAGCCGCTTTTCTTCTGTTACCTCTGACTTAACCTATTTCACGTTCAGTAAGCGAAATCTGCATTCCAGAAATTGGTGGATTAACAAAAGCACATGTTGATTTTACTCAGATTCAAATCTGAGACAATGAGATTATCTCCGCAAAGTTTGACGTTTTTTTTTAGACAACAATGTCACATGTAGTGCGGCAGGATGGGCCACCAAATGGGAGGGGACCCAACATGGCTGTACTACATTTGTCCACAGGGTTTTTCTTGTCGATGTATATATCTAGTTGATGAAACACGATGATGCCAAGCCAGCAATCAAGGGGAAAATAAGTTATGAGATTTTGAAATAGAGTACCGTATACGAGAATTTGTGCGAACAATCGGTTAGCGATATTTAGGGGGTATGGTTACTCAACAGGCTGCCGTTCCTTACTGACTCGAAGGATCCCCACATATGGTTTATCTATGGATAGGGATTGTAATTGCCTTTCTAATGACATCTGTTTTTGTTACTTGTATCGAAGATTTACCTCGTTATTTCCAGTATAACCTTATTGGTGACATGCAGCTTGATACTATTTTCAGTCAAAAAAGCAATACTTTAGAGGGTATACTTGACACCATTTATTTTTTGCTGTCCAGGTCACCGCGATCATTTAATGTTAAACTCCATTGCAATCAGTATTTAAATACCTTTCCAGCAGCATCTGGATTATAGTTTATTATGCATGCATGTAATTTGAAAGTACGATGAAAAATAATGTGACGTTTGGTAATGACTTGTTTTCGGTGTGGCCCAAAAAACCTGGTTTCTCTGATCGTATAGACTTTATGTAACTCCCGCTCGTTGTGATTCGAGAGCCGTCACTAAATTGGTGTCCCCCAACGCTGGTGTATCATCACTCCGTAGCTCACCGGCTTCACTTAGGCAAGAAGCAACTCAGATGTAAATAAATTGAAGATTTATATACATCAAATCAACTTACAATTGTATGGCTGGTCACCCACGTGACGTACAAATATGAAGTTCAGACATGGAGCACTGTATGATCACATTTCAAAAATAAATAGTGCACGAGGGCACAACTAAAAAGAGTTCTTAGCCGGCGGCGTCTCTCTGTCCCTTCCCGTTGAAGTTTCCCGTCCCGCTTAGTCGAATGGTTTCTCCAGGTAGTCGGTCTAAATCCCGGTTGACTCTAAGGCCCTGAAGAAGGAGTCGTCCGCACGGAGTTCGTCGAGTCCCTTGGCTGTGGCGGTGACGATCTCCCCACGGTCGATGTCGCTGTTGCAGTGCTCTCAGAGCGGCCGTCCGCTCTCCCTTATATAGCCAGGGTGGCTGCGCGCGCATCTTCGTCCGCGAACGTATCTTCCGCACTCTTCTCCACGTGGTGAAGACTGCGTCCGCGAACGGTTCTTCCGCGAAGGCTCCTCTTCCGCGAACGGTGCTTCCGCGACTGATGCTTCCGCTGACGATGCTTCCGCAATCGTGCTTCCGCGAACGGTTCTTCCGCGAACGATGCTTCCGCTGATGATGCTTCCGCAATCGTGCTTCCGCGAACGGTTCTTCCGCGAACGGTGTCTTCGCAAGTGGACTTTGTAGATCACGTGACCGTTCCTAACGAACGTTTCAGCGCGGCAGTTGCATGGTTTTGTTACAACTCCACCCTTTCTGGAGATCAACGTCCCCGTTGATCCTTTCTCTCTCTTCTTTTCTCTTCTTCCTCCTTCTTCGTCTTTTCCTGCCTGTCTGATGTTTACAGGGCTCTCTCCCTCCACTTCACTGGCGATCCACCTCGCTTTCGGACGTCTCCGCCAGCCTGTCTCGAGTGTCTGTATATGCTCGGAGCTGTTCCCGGAGCAGCTTGGTCTCTCGGACGTGGGCTCGCAGCTCCTTCCGGTGGCTCTTCTCTCGTTGAGAGGCCTCCCCTCGCAGCTGCAGCACCTCGGCCTCGAGCTGTCTCTGCTCCTCCTTGGCTTGGAGCCGAGCCTCCGCTTGGGTGAGGTGGCGTCGTCCCATGGCTATCGTGGACGCCAGGTCCTCCAGGGCCTTCTCTCCGGCAGTGACCGCTCTGCCCAGGCCCTCCACATACGGTCGCAGTTGGTCCTCCTCCTCCGGAACGGGCTTGAGGTACCAACTCAGGTCTAGGGGCTTGTAGGTAGGGGCCGAGTCTCTGGGAACGGGGGGTCCGTCGTCCTCGGGGGTGGGGGCCTCCGGGGATTCCGCCTCTCTCCGCTCCTGCTGAGACTCCGGTTCCTCTTCGCTATTCGGGGGGTCGTCCTCGGGGTCTGGGGCGTCCTCTGACCTGGGGGCGTCCTCCCGGGGGCTTGACGGCGTGGAGCTGGTCGTCCCGCTGGCCGCAAAGCTGACAGTCTTCAGCTCAGGGGCAGACACAGTAGTCGGACCATCTCGGGGGTCGGACACGGGCGTGTCGGTCGTCGTCCTCCTCCGTCCTGGCTTGAGGGTGTTGCCGCTGGCATGCGACGTCTCATGCCGGTCTCTGTCAGCTCGGCGGGCGAATCGCTGGCTGCACATCTTGCAGAGGTGCCGCCCCTCCTTCTGCGTGTGTTTGGTCGCCACGTGTCGGCTAAAGTTGGATGCCGTCACGTGGATCCGGCAGGGGCTGCACCAGCGTCGCCCTCTCTCGGTGGACAACTTCCGGGCAGGGGACCGTCGACCTCCTCGGGGCTCCTCACGACGCTCCCGGCTCCTCGAGCGCTCCCGCTTCCGGTCAGGCTTGGTAGGTGGGTCGCTCATCTTGTCGACTTCAAGGGGCAGAAAGTCAGCCAAGTCGAAATCTGGAACGTCCCCGAAATCTTCGTCTGCAAATGCGGGTATCTCAATGATCTGCAGAGTTGGTGTGTTCATGGTTGAAGTGATGACGGAATCGTAGGCCGGCCTGCTTATATAGAAAAGGCGCGGACCAGGGATCTGGGGGAAAAAGCATTGTCGTGGAACGAAATAACGTTTTTCGCTTGCTTCCGCGAACGGTTCTTCCGCGAACGCTGCTTCCGCGAACGTGCTTCCGCGAACGGTACTTCCGCGAACGCTGCTTCCGCGAACGCTGCTTCCGCGAACGGTTCTTCCGCGAACGCTCCCGTCATCGTTTACATCGTTTGGACTGCATTCCCGCTGTTTTCCACTCGTCCCTCGTCATCACTGGGGGTCCGGACTGGGGTCACATCGTCCGGATTGGGTATCCAGGCGTCGGTTTCAGGGGTGAACCAGCACCTTTTTATATTGTCAATGTGGACATCTTTAATCTTGCCACCGGGTCGATCTTGTATGGACACCATCCATCCGAGATGAGACTTCACAACGAGATAAGGTCCCGTCCACCCTAGTCCTAGTTTTGGTCTAGCCTTTGGAGGGTACCAATACATCACCCAGGTGCCCACCGGAAAATGTCGAGCGGCTGATTTTATGTCATGATGGCGCTTTTGTCGCACCGTAGCCGTCTTCAGGCACTCTCGGGCAGTCTCGTGAGCTTGTATGGTGGCTTCCTTCACCCATTCGACGTATTCGGACGCACACTCGGGGACTGGTCCTCCCAAATCGTCCGGTTTCGTCCGGTACCTCAGGTCCAATGGGGTGGTTGCCTCCCGTCCCATCATCATTCGAAATGGTGTACACCCGGTGCTTTCGTGTACTGATGTTCTATAAGTCGCCATCACGTAGGGCAGATGGTCGTCCCAGTCGTCATGGTTCTCGTCCACGACCACGGCCAGAAGGTTCAGCAGGGTCCGGTTGAATCGCTCGACCATCCCGTCTGATTTGGCGTGATAAGGGGTCGTCCGAGTCTTCTCCCCTCCTAGGATCTTGATCATCTCAAGGAAAAGCTTACTCTCGAACTCTCGTCCCTGGTCGGTGTGTATCTTGGCTGGCATTCCCAGGCGGCACACGAACTCAGTCACAAAGACGTCCGCCACCGTCTGAGCCTCATGGTTGGGTAGAGCGTAGGCCTCAGTCCACTTGGTGAAATAATCACCCACGACCAGTATATACCGGTTCCCAGAATTGGTGATCGTTCCAGGCTCCAAAATGTCCATGGCCACCCTTTCTAGCCGATCGCCTACCGGTAGATTTCCCATGGGGTGGTACTTGGGCCCCGGTCGCGGCTTTCTCCCACTACACTTCAGGCACTCCCGGCACCAACGCTCCACGTCCTTCGTCATACCCGGCCAGTACATTCTCGCTTTTAGTCGGTGGACTGTTTTGGTGATTCCCTGGTGGCTCATCAGCTTGCCGGTGTGGACCTCCTTCATGACGGCGCGTCTCAGGACCTGTGGAACGACCAGTTGATGGATTGGTGCGTTCTGGCAAGCCGCTTGGTACCGCCGGTACAGAAGCCCATCACGTAGCTCCAGCTGGTCCCACTGTTGCCACAGAGTCTTCATTTGCTGACTTTTTGTTCTGACTTCGGGCCATGCAGGTCTCTCAGTGAAAATATTCTTCCACCCGAGGATGCCTCCAACTTCAGGGTCGGCTCGTTGAAGGGTCACTAGGTCCTCCTGGGAATAACCATTCAGGACCTGGGCCTCCGGGGCTCCCTCCATCGGATTCCGGCGTCCTCCCGTAGCCATAGCCCGCGTGACAGCTAGCATTTGTTTGTCTGGATCTCGGAGCACAGGGTTGGGGCATGGGTCCAGGAAGGGCTCCTCTCGGCAGCGCATCCACACGTCGGCCGTCGCGCCGATCGCTGCTCCGGCCACAACCTCCGGTCCCAAACCATGCAGTGCGAGGAGCATCATCAGGAGAAACCAAACCCAGGCAGAGGGGCGGAGCTGATGCAGGGTTCTGCAGACGCTCCTGGCTCCTTCCTCCGTCTGTGGGGGGCTCCGGTCAGGCAGGCATTCCTCGGTCGGCTGGGTAGTCGTCCTCGGGTCCTCCTGGCAGCGCACCTCCCAGATCTGGAATATCCCGACTCCATCTCCGCAATAGTAGTCCTCCGTCCAGGGCTCCACAGGGACCTCCCGCAAGATGTTAACTTGAGGTCCTCCGGGGCTCCATCCTTCTCCGCTGATCGGTGGAAGCAGATCCTCGTCAGAGAGGTCCTCCAGGGGTAGGGGACACTCCTCCTGAGTCGGACAGGCCTCCTCTTCTCCTTCGGGTCTTGTGGTGTGGCGAGGGGCGGGACAATCCGGTCTCCGGCACTGTCGGCATCTGGACATCCCGTCTGCATTCCCGTGTTGTACTCCCGGTCGGACCTCACACCTGAAGGCGTAGCTGGCGATGCGAGCTGCCCATCTAGCGATCATTCCTTCCGCATCCCGAAAGTTCAGTAGCCACTTGAGAGAGGCGTGGTCGGTTCGTAGTAAGAACGCTCTCCCCCACAAGAAATGTCTGAAATGGTGTATCATACTGACGACGGCCAGGAGCTCCCGCTTGGTGGTGCAGTAATTCCGCTGGGTGTCCCTCAGGGTTCTGGAAGCATAGGCGATCACCCGCTCTCGTCCGTCCTGCACTTGGGATAAGACGCCTCCCACTCCGTAGCCGCTAGCATCAGTATCTAAAATAAATTCTTGGTCCATGTCAGGGTACACCAGCAGGGGGTGCTCGGTCAGGGGTTGACGCAGCGCCTCGAACGCCTGCTGATGAGCCTCGCTCCAATGGTAGTTGACTTCCTTCTTTAACAGGTGGTTGAGGGGTCCCGCTCGGGTGGCAAAGTCAGGGATGAATCTGCGGTAGTACCCCACGAACCCAAGGAAGCTCCTTAGTTCTGTCAAGGTGGTCGGAGGAACCATTTTTGTTACAGCTTCGACCTTGGCAGGGTCGCACTGGATGCCTCGGTCGGACACGACATGGCCCAGGAAGTTGACCTGTTGTCGAAACAGCTCACACTTGGCGGGTTTCAGCTTCAGCCCGGCAGCCTGCAGTCTCCGGAACACGTCCTCGAGGTTGTCCACGGCTTCTTGGAAAGTCTTTCCAAGACAGACGACATCGTCCAAATAAATTAGACAACGCTTCCATTGGAGTCCCCTCAGTGCCAGCTCCATTAGACGTTCAAAAGTAGCCGGGGCCGTCGCCAATCCAAACGGCATCACTTTAAATTGATAGAGTCCACTACGGGTAGTGAACGCCGTCTTCTCCTTGTCCCTGTCGTCCATCTCGACCTGCCAGTAACCACTAGCCAAGTCTAGCGTCGAAAAATATCGTCCTCCTGACAAGGTATCAAAACTCTCGTCGACTCGAGGCAGGGGGTACGCATCCTTCCGGGTGACATCATTTAGACGGCGGTAGTCGACGCAAAATCTCAGTGCACCATCCTTCTTTTTCACTAGCACGATGGGAGACGACCATGGACTGTCACTTGGCTCCACAACGTCAGCTTTCAACATCTTGTCGACCTCGTCCTCGATCAGCTCTTGTTGGTAGTACGGGGCTCTCCTCAGAGGCTGCTTGATCGGGGGGTGATCTCCCGTGTCGATGACGTGTTTCGCCAGGGACGTCCGGCCCAACCTCCCATCTGGTCCCATAAAGACCTGCTGGTGGCGTCGAAGGAGATCGCTGACGACCTCCACCTCCTTTTCCGTCAAGTTCGGATGCATTCCCTCCAGGAGCGGTTCTAAATGCTCCGGGCACTCTGGTGTCTTCGTCGACGATTCTGCGTGCATGGCGTGCACTCTGGTTTCGGGCTGCTCAGGCGTCCGGTTCCGCCACTTGGTGGAGTTTGGTGTAAGGGGCTCATGCTCCCTCCCGCTCTCCTCCCGGTACCACTGTTCCCTTTTAGGTTCATTCTGGGTTGTTTTCCCTCCATCGGGACGAAATCCCAGGTCGATCACGGCCTCTATTCCGTGAAGCTCGGCTAGGATGGTCCCCATCAGCACAGTGCAAGCTCCAGCGCCGGCGTTCAGAAGTACCACCGGTACCAGGCGTCCTCGGGGTCGTACCAGGGCTCGTCCCACTACGAGGGGGTCGTCCTCCAACGGCTCTCTTGCGGACTGCACGAGGCCGGCCTTCGGAACTCCTCCCTCACTTCCTGTCAGCTTGAGGTCCACCATCATCTCTGAAAAGGGTGGCAAGACGACCGTCTCCTCCGTCACCAGTGTGTAGACGGCGCCCTCGTGGCCCGAGCTCATCACTACGGTAGTGTCGCCCACCTGCCACTCGCCCTTACGCAGATCCAGCTGTCCCCCAATCTGTTGAAGTACATCAAGCCCCAACACTCCCGGGATCCCTAGTTTGGCTACCAGTACATCTGCCGACACGAGTCGTGTGCCCAGTAGAAGTTGAACTGTCATCTCTCCTTGAACCTGTAAGTAGTCTCCGGTTGCTGCCCGTAACCTTATTCTCGTCTGCCTTATCATTGCTTTATGTTCGTCATCCATTTGGTCGAAGAGACACTCGTCCAGAACGGTGGAAGAGGCACCCGTGTCCACCAACATACGAGTCGCCTTCCCCATACAGAAGCCCATCACGTAGCTCCAGCTGGTCCCACTGTTGCCACAGAGTCTTCATTTGCTGACTTTTTGTTCTGACTTCGGGCCATGCAGGTCTCTCAGTGAAAATATTCTTCCACCCGAGGATGCCTCCAACTTCAGGGTCGGCTCGTTGAAGGGTCACTAGGTCCTCCTGGGAATAACCATTCAGGACCTGGGCCTCCGGGGCTCCCTCCATCGGATTCCGGCGTCCTCCCGTAGCCATAGCCCGCGTGACAGCTAGCATTTGTTTGTCTGGATCTCGGAGCACAGGGTTGGGGCATGGGTCCAGGAAGGGCTCCTCTCGGCAGCGCATCCACACGTCGGCCGTCGCGCCGATCGCTGCTCCGGCCACAACCTCCGGTCCCAAACCATGCAGTGCGAGGAGCATCATCAGGAGAAACCAAACCCAGGCAGAGGGGCGGAGCTGATGCAGGGTTCTGCAGACGCTCCTGGCTCCTTCCTCCGTCTGTGGGGGGCTCCGGTCAGGCAGGCATTCCTCGGTCGGCTGGGTAGTCGTCCTCGGGTCCTCCTGGCAGCGCACCTCCCAGATCTGGAATATCCCGACTCCATCTCCGCAATAGTAGTCCTCCGTCCAGGGCTCCACAGGGACCTCCCGCAAGATGTTAACTTGAGGTCCTCCGGGGCTCCATCCTTCTCCGCTGATCGGTGGAAGCAGATCCTCGTCAGAGAGGTCCTCCAGGGGTAGGGGACACTCCTCCTGAGTCGGACAGGCCTCCTCTTCTCCTTCGGGTCTTGTGGTGTGGCGAGGGGCGGGACAATCCGGTCTCCGGCACTGTCGGCATCTGGACATCCCGTCTGCATTCCCGTGTTGTACTCCCGGTCGGACCTCACACCTGAAGGCGTAGCTGGCGATGCGAGCTGCCCATCTAGCGATCATTCCTTCCGCATCCCGAAAGTTCAGTAGCCACTTGAGAGAGGCGTGGTCGGTTCGTAGTAAGAACGCTCTCCCCCACAAGAAATGTCTGAAATGGTGTATCATACTGACGACGGCCAGGAGCTCCCGCTTGGTGGTGCAGTAATTCCGCTGGGTGTCCCTCAGGGTTCTGGAAGCATAGGCGATCACCCGCTCTCGTCCGTCCTGCACTTGGGATAAGACGCCTCCCACTCCGTAGCCGCTAGCATCAGTATCTAAAATAAATTCTTGGTCCATGTCAGGGTACACCAGCAGGGGGTGCTCGGTCAGGGGTTGACGCAGCGCCTCGAACGCCTGCTGATGAGCCTCGCTCCAATGGTAGTTGACTTCCTTCTTTAACAGGTGGTTGAGGGGTCCCGCTCGGGTGGCAAAGTCAGGGATGAATCTGCGGTAGTACCCCACGAACCCAAGGAAGCTCCTTAGTTCTGTCAAGGTGGTCGGAGGAACCATTTTTGTTACAGCTTCGACCTTGGCAGGGTCGCACTGGATGCCTCGGTCGGACACGACATGGCCCAGGAAGTTGACCTGTTGTCGAAACAGCTCACACTTGGCGGGTTTCAGCTTCAGCCCGGCAGCCTGCAGTCTCCGGAACACGTCCTCGAGGTTGTCCACGGCTTCTTGGAAAGTCTTTCCAAGACAGACGACATCGTCCAAATAAATTAGACAACGCTTCCATTGGAGTCCCCTCAGTGCCAGCTCCATTAGACGTTCAAAAGTAGCCGGGGCCGTCGCCAATCCAAACGGCATCACTTTAAATTGATAGAGTCCACTACGGGTAGTGAACGCCGTCTTCTCCTTGTCCCTGTCGTCCATCTCGACCTGCCAGTAACCACTAGCCAAGTCTAGCGTCGAAAAATATCGTCCTCCTGACAAGGTATCAAAACTCTCGTCGACTCGAGGCAGGGGGTACGCATCCTTCCGGGTGACATCATTTAGACGGCGGTAGTCGACGCAAAATCTCAGTGCACCATCCTTCTTTTTCACTAGCACGATGGGAGACGACCATGGACTGTCACTTGGCTCCACAACGTCAGCTTTCAACATCTTGTCGACCTCGTCCTCGATCAGCTCTTGTTGGTAGTACGGGGCTCTCCTCAGAGGCTGCTTGATCGGGGGGTGATCTCCCGTGTCGATGACGTGTTTCGCCAGGGACGTCCGGCCCAACCTCCCATCTGGTCCCATAAAGACCTGCTGGTGGCGTCGAAGGAGATCGCTGACGACCTCCACCTCCTTTTCCGTCAAGTTCGGATGCATTCCCTCCAGGAGCGGTTCTAAATGCTCCGGGCACTCTGGTGTCTTCGTCGACGATTCTGCGTGCATGGCGTGCACTCTGGTTTCGGGCTGCTCAGGCGTCCGGTTCCGCCACTTGGTGGAGTTTGGTGTAAGGGGCTCATGCTCCCTCCCGCTCTCCTCCCGGTACCACTGTTCCCTTTTAGGTTCATTCTGGGTTGTTTTCCCTCCATCGGGACGAAATCCCAGGTCGATCACGGCCTCTATTCCGTGAAGCTCGGCTAGGATGGTCCCCATCAGCACAGTGCAAGCTCCAGCGCCGGCGTTCAGAAGTACCACCGGTACCAGGCGTCCTCGGGGTCGTACCAGGGCTCGTCCCACTACGAGGGGGTCGTCCTCCAACGGCTCTCTTGCGGACTGCACGAGGCCGGCCTTCGGAACTCCTCCCTCACTTCCTGTCAGCTTGAGGTCCACCATCATCTCTGAAAAGGGTGGCAAGACGACCGTCTCCTCCGTCACCAGTGTGTAGACGGCGCCCTCGTGGCCCGAGCTCATCACTACGGTAGTGTCGCCCACCTGCCACTCGCCCTTACGCAGATCCAGCTGTCCCCCAATCTGTTGAAGTACATCAAGCCCCAACACTCCCGGGATCCCTAGTTTGGCTACCAGTACATCTGCCGACACGAGTCGTGTGCCCAGTAGAAGTTGAACTGTCATCTCTCCTTGAACCTGTAAGTAGTCTCCGGTTGCTGCCCGTAACCTTATTCTCGTCTGCCTTATCATTGCTTTATGTTCGTCATCCATTTGGTCGAAGAGACACTCGTCCAGAACGGTGGAAGAGGCACCCGTGTCCACCAACATACGAGTCGCCTTCCCCATAACGTGGCACGCCGCATACCACGCCAATGTGCCTCGGGCACCGGCTGACAGCGACACCACCTGGCCATTTCTGTCAATCTTAAGAGAGCTGCCACTCTCCTCAGGGACGCCGCCCTGGATAAGTACTGAGTCGTCCACCCACAGTGATGCACCACCCTGGTCCTCTCTGTCAGTCTTAAGGGAATCACTCCCCTCGGAACCGCCGCTCCGGATAAGTAATGAGTCGTCCACCAGCAATAGCTGCTGCGCTGGCCCCTTGGTCATTCCGCTCCACCGGCCCTCCGTCTCCTCTTTCACGGCCGCTTGTGGTTCAGTTGCATAGGGGGGTCCCTGCTGTTTCGCAGCCTCCAGCCTCAAGGTTGTAACCTGTTGGTTCTCCTTGCTGCTAGCAGAAACCTCGTTGATGTCTCCGTGGGTCCCCAGACGCTCCACGGCTCCATCGGTCTGCATTTCGTCGACGTCTCCGCGGGTCATTAGACGCTCCACGGCTCCATCGGTCTGCATTTCCTTGACGTCTCCGCGGGGCATTAGACGCTCCACGGCTCCATCGGTTTGCTGTACATTGGCACTCCCGTCTGTGTTGACAGGCTTGCCCTCCAAATAGTCGAGAATTCGATCCTCGAGCTCCTCCTGCGCCCATCCAGTTACTTCGGATGCACACCGGAAAAACCTATTAAAAATCTGTGAAACTAAAAATTCCCCCCTGGCAATGTGTTCTTCACGTCTTCGTCGAGCTTCTCGCCTGTGAAGCCGTGCACACACCTGCCAATGGCCCATACGGTTGGGGGCTGGTATGAGCCCTACTGGTTTTCCGACACCTCGTCTGTCAAACTGTTCCGCTCACCAATCTCCTCGATTAGTCGACTCAAGCGCTCCTCCTTGGTCCGAGGTGGCGGCCGATCTGGACACTGGTACTTCCGATGACCCGGCTTCCCACAGTACCAACAGTCATCTGGTCCCGGCCTAGCGCTTGGTCCCTTGTTCTCAGCAGTGGCGGCCCTCGGCTTGATGGATAGCACCTGCTCACACAGCTCGATTAGTCGATCCAGCTTCCTGTCTTGGCTCTCAAAGAGCCCCTTGAAGTAGGGAAGTCTGGGTAGACCCGCTACGTTCGGCTGGTTGCTCTGCTGCCCACTGGTGGTAATCTCGCCTCCCTGCTGGTTCTTCAACAGCTGTAGGACCCGTCCTAGAGCTGGCTCGGAGTCCTCCGACTCTATGGACATTACCGGCTTCCCAGGCTTGGGTTTGACACATTCGTACTGGGTCACGAACGCTATGGCCTCCTCCATGGTCTTCATCTTCCTCATGAGCGCCATCACCTTCATGTCCCCATCTGGATGGCCCTTCCAGAAGTGGTCTAAGGCGATAGCCTCCTGAGCTGCGGAGTTCAGATCCGGATAACCACGGCCGGCCAGTCGCTGCAACTCATAGCCGTACTGCTGGGGTGTCTCTGCCTTCCTGCGGGTTCTCTGTCCCAAGGTCGCCTTGTAGGACTCCTCCTGACAGTCAGGGTCGAATCGTAGGGTCAGCTTGTCGGTCAGAACGTCGATGTCCCTCCGGTCTGCAGGACTCAGGCTGGTCAGCATTCGTCGCGCCTCTCCTGTCAAGCTCCCGGCTAAGTAGACGCCCTGTTCCCGCTTGCTCCATCCGTTGACCTCTGCGATGACGTCAAAGTGGGCCCGGTACACCGGCCACTCTATGGAAGTCCCATCGAACTTGTCAGGGGTCAGCATCTTCCGGTTCCTTCTGCCGTTCTGATTCCAGACTGTGCTGTCCTCGGACGACGAGTCCTCCTGCCTCCGTCTCGGCCTAGGGCTTCGTCGGTGCAGCGGCGGTCCCCGCCTCGGTGGTCTCCTCCCCCGTCCTGGGTAACCATGGCTGCTGTCGGTCCCTCCATCAGATGAAGGCCCCTCATCGCCCGATGATGAGAAAGGGTGCTGTCTCCGGCCTCCCTGGGTGACTGAAATAGAAGCTGGATTTCTCCAGGAGGCTGGCTGTCTCGGTTGTCGACTGGGTGAAGACCTCCCTCTTCCGCGAACGCTGTCTTCCGCGAACCCTCCGCGAACACTGTCTTCCGCGAACCTTCCGCGAACGGACTCCTCCGCCAACAGCTCCCGAAGAAGTTCTTCCGCGAACAGGCCTCTTCCGCGAACGCCGTCTTCCGCGAGTCTTCCGCGAACGGGCTCGTCCGCCAAGATGTCTCGGAGACGTCCCTCCACAAAAGATGTACGTCCGCGAACGCCATCTTCCGCGAGTCTTCCGCGAACCGGCTCATCCGCGAATGGTCTTCCCCGTCTATTCTGAAAAACTGGAAAGGAAGATTGGTCGCCTGGATCACTCCTTTCGTCGAGCCGCCGTCTGGGTGAAGACTCCTCTCTTCCGCGAACACTCTCTTCCGCGAGTCGTCCTCGTCCGCGAACGTGGTCGTCCGCGAAGGGCCCTCCCCGGTCACAAGCGTCCTCGTCACCAAAGACTCCCCCTCGCCCACGAGCCCGTTCATCCACGAAGGATCCCCGGTTGCAAGCGTCCCTGTCGCCGAAGAATGCCTCTCGTCCGCGAATGTTCTCTTCCGCGAAAAGTCCTCTCCCTCTCGAGCTGCTCTCTTGGGTCGGAGCCCAAGTAACCCGTCCTCCAGTCACTCCCGTTTGTCGACTCGTCACACCCGACCGCTGCCCTGTTGCACCAGACTGCTGCTCTGTTGCACCAGACTGCTGCTGGGACTGGTCCCAAAGCCGTCTCAATGCTGCATTCTCTGGAGGTGCCACACTTGGACTCTGCTCCGGTAGCTGTAGCCGATCCCTCCTCGCCCAGATTTCGCCGTCCTCCCCGTCCAGATTGACGTACTCCGGTCCCAGCACTCGTCGGAACTCGGGGCCCCTCCTAACGCTCTCAAGGTAGGTTGACCTCTCCCTGTCTCGATCGTGCTGCCACCCAGAGTCGTGTCTGAAAAGAAAACGGTTGTCGGGTGTCTGGCTCCGGGGTCTCTGTTGACTAGTCGACTGGCCCATGGAAGGTCTCGACCTCCCTGATTGCTCCTCACTCGTCGAAACGTCCCGTCTACCCCTGGCTGTGAAGCTGCTCTTCCGCGAACGGTCGTCTTCCGCGAACGTTGTCTTCCGCGAACGGTCGTCGGCCTCTTCCGCCAAGGTCGTCTTCCGCGAACGGTTGTCGTCCGCGAACGTCTTCCGCGAACGGTCGTCTTCCGCGAACGTCTTCCGCGAACGGTCGTCTCCCTCTTCCGCAAAGGTCGGCTTCCGCGAACCGCTGTCTTCCTCGTCCGCAAGTGAGGCCGTCCGCGAAGAGTCTTCCTCTTCACCTCCTGTCTTCCCTGGGGCAGTTTCGTCGTTTTCGCCGGACATGAGTGATGCTGAGGTTCGTTCCCTGGCAGTAGACCCTCGGGGATCCTGGTCACGGCACCAAGTTGTGACGTTTGGTAATGACTTGTTTTCGGTGTGGCCCAAAAAACCTGGTTTCTCTGATCGTATAGACTTTATGTAACTCCCGCTCGTTGTGATTCGAGAGCCGTCACTAAATTGGTGTCCCCCAACGCTGGTGTATCATCACTCCGTAGCTCACCGGCTTCACTTAGGCAAGAAGCAACTCAGATGTAAATAAATTGAAGATTTATATACATCAAATCAACTTACAATTGTATGGCTGGTCACCCACGTGACGTACAAATATGAAGTTCAGACATGGAGCACTGTATGATCACATTTCAAAAATAAATAGTGCACGAGGGCACAACTAAAAAGAGTTCTTAGCCGGCGGCGTCTCTCTGTCCCTTCCCGTTGAAGTTTCCCGTCCCGCTTAGTCGAATGGTTTCTCCAGGTAGTCGGTCTAAATCCCGGTTGACTCTAAGGCCCTGAAGAAGGAGTCGTCCGCACGGAGTTCGTCGAGTCCCTTGGCTGTGGCGGTGACGATCTCCCCACGGTCGATGTCGCTGTTGCAGTGCTCTCAGAGCGGCCGTCCGCTCTCCCTTATATAGCCAGGGTGGCTGCGCGCGCATCTTCGTCCGCGAACGTATCTTCCGCACTCTTCTCCACGTGGTGAAGACTGCGTCCGCGAACGGTTCTTCCGCGAAGGCTCCTCTTCCGCGAACGGTGCTTCCGCGACTGATGCTTCCGCTGACGATGCTTCCGCAATCGTGCTTCCGCGAACGGTTCTTCCGCGAACGATGCTTCCGCTGATGATGCTTCCGCAATCGTGCTTCCGCGAACGGTTCTTCCGCGAACGGTGTCTTCGCAAGTGGACTTTGTAGATCACGTGACCGTTCCTAACGAACGTTTCAGCGCGGCAGTTGCATGGTTTTGTTACAATAATATGACAATACTTTATCTAGATAGGAACAACAGTAATAAGGTGAGTCAATATCAGAAACTATAATCGAGATATTGCTGGAAAGGTAATCACATACATACATACATACGTAGGCCTACGTACGTGTTCATCCTACATAATCACTGCATTAGAGCTTCCACAGGACAGTCACTACTTTATAAATCATTTGTATTTGAATGGAAAAATCATCGAATATAGCATCAGAAAGCATACTTATGGGTAAAAGCAACTTGATTTGATACAGATAGTTAAATATAGCAGTGAGATTTCATACAGGAAAGTCTATTTTACTTACAGCGTCACACTTCAAATACACACATGAAAATCACTACTTCACATGCACACACGAAAGTCACTACTTCATATACGTACAAGGAAGTCATTAGTTATTTTAACAAACATCGCAAACAAATAGCGACCTGCACGAGAAAGCAGATAACCTACTGGAATTACATATTTGATCAGATATAGCATTGCACGGCATAATAATGTGTATAAACAGCTTCATCATTCATGAACATTTGACATCACAATCAACCACCAGTAATCACATGAAGGTCACACACGAAAAACACTACATCAAATACACACATGAAAGTCACTACTTCAAATACACACATTGAAGTCACTACATCAAATACACACATGGAAATCACTACCTCATGACAAACATGGCAGTCACTACTTCAAATAAACACATGATGGACAGGTAAAAACACGAATGCACAGGACAGTCTTGTGTAGGAGAGGGCAAGAACATGAAAAGGACAAGTCGGGTACATTTAGGAGAGGGCAGAAATACGAAGGGACAGGTCAAGAATATTTAGGATAAGGCACAAACACGAACAGACTGGTTGTGCACATGTATAACATGGGCATCAACTTGAAGGGAAAGGTCGGGCACATGTAGAAGAGGCCAGAGGTAGGAAGGGACAGGAGAGCACTGAAGCCAATCTAGAGGTATGGTAAACATGGTAAATATGAGAAACTGCATGAACATGAAGGGCAGGCTGGATAAATGTAGGAAAAGACGTGAATACAGGTTGGGTACATATGGGAGAGGGCAGGAACATGCATGGACAGGTCGGGTATATGTAGGAGAAGGCATCAAATCAAAGAGACAGGTGAGGTAGCTGTAGGAGATGAAGGAGAGGGCATGAACACAGAGATATGTTCTAGATACATGTAGGAGATGGAATCAATACGAAGGGACATCGAAACAAGGGAACAGGTCATCAAGTACATGTAGGATAGGGCAGGAATACGAAGAGACAAGTCGGGTACATGTAGGATAGGGCGGGAATACGAAGGGACAGGTTGGAGTAATTATAAGAATGCAGAAACACAGGGTCGGATAGATATAGGAGAGGATATCAAAAAGATGAGACAGGTCAGGTACATGTAGGTGAGGGCATCAACACAAAGGAACAGGTCGGGAACATGTATGAGAGGGCATTGACATGGAGGGTCAATTTGGCTGTATCGATGGTAATAGATTGATACTTACAGTCAGCTCGGCAACCTGAACGAGAGGGCAGAACATCCAGGGACAGGTCGGGTAGATGTTGTAGAGGGCTTCAACAAGGATAGGTCGGCAACATGTATGAGCCCAGGACCACGAAGGGACAGGTCGGGAGATGTGAGAGAGTGCATCAACACAAAGGGACAGGTTGGGTACATGTAGGAGAGGGCATCAGCACAAAGATACAGGGGCCTCTAACTCAAAGCACTCTTATCCTCACGTTAATACTTACGACAACCCTAAGATTTTCTCCCTCTAACTCGACACTGTCTTACCTGAGATCGTAATCTCAAGTCATAGATTTTTCAGCTGAACTTAATGGAGCTTGGGAGATGGTGTAACACCATCTTAGCTGAATTTGCAACGAGCTCTGCTTTCAAATGTTTCACATAATTATTTTGCAACGACGTGAAAATCGGCAGCGTTGTCCGGGAAAGGGACTTTCAACACACAATTTTTAATTGATTTGTCCATAGCATTAATTTGGATCGTCAGTTCAATTTTAAATTCAATCCGAAATTATTTGACATACATTTTTTGAAGACTTTTATCTTCAAAACTGAAGAAGAAATGCAATCTACTCCGATGTTAAATGTGAGCAAATTTTGGGATTTCATGATGTTTGTGTGAGCCCATGAGCAATGTACAAATTGTGAGGTTTTTATGACAGAAAACTACAAGTGTATTCTGATCAAATATCTTTTTGCCAAAGCACTGTACAAATCAAACATCCATTAACTTGCCAAATTGTGCTCAGATTATCAAAATTCATGGTTGAGGTGAAATTGAACAGTGTAGATTATTAACTTTTTTTCTTTCAGTTTTGAAGATAAAATGTGGTGGAAATAATTTATGTTCAAAAATGACTTGGAGAAGCTAACTGCTCGTTGTATTGCATTGTCCGAACCAATGCAAGTTACAACAGTTATTGATCTCCACAGCTCAATGATGACAATCATACTTATCTGCATGGTATCAGCGCCATGTCTGCGTATCTCTATGTGAACAGTGTAGCTGCTGCAATATGCAGGAGCAATTATAGATTTATATTCTTTCCACTTGATGCTGCGGGTTGTTCAATACTTGTTCAATTAATTACAATTACTTGTTCAATTTAGTGGGCAATTTAATTCCAAGCTGATTCCATATACTTGAGTTCCAGAATGACAATTGGTTATGATGGAAAAATGTTTACTATGACACACCATTTCTTCTTTTTATCTGTAACTATCATTTTGTACAACTGTCGAACTCATCATTATCATTGATTATCATGGAGAAACAAAATTGCCCATTAAATTGAACATGTGCTCCGATGCTGCGAGTCAAAAGCGAATCAAAGACATATTTCATGACACTGCAACTTTCCTAACGTGATAGGTGCAACAGAGCAACATTTCCCGTATTTCTAAAGACAAGTCTTACCTAAGTTGGTCTTACCCAAGTGTGTGTTACGAGTGCTTCGAGTTATGGACGTAGCTGAGCTAAGATTTCGGTGTAGGTATGTCTTAGGGTATACTTACGTAAGACGTCATCGAGTTAGAGGCCACAGGGCGGCAAAATGTAGGAGAGGGCATCAACATGGAGGGACAGGTCGGCAACATGTATGAGAGGGCAGAAACACAAAAGGACATGTCGTGCACAATGTCATGTAGGGGAGAGCGGGAACATGAAGGGTCATCTCGATGTAGGAGGGGACAAGTCATCTCGATGTAGGAGGGGACAGGAAAATGAAGGGACAAGTCGTAACCATGTGGGAGAGGACAGGAACACGGAGGGACGGATCAACTACATGTAGGAGAAGGCATCAACTTACAGAGACATGTTAGGGAGGGCAGTGACACAAAGGGATAAGTCAGGTACAAGTAGGAGAAGGCAGGATCATGAAGGACCAGCTCGGATACATATAAGAGAGAACATGAAGGGACAGGTCGGGCACATATAAGAGAGGGCAAGAACACGAAGGGACCGGTCGGGTACATATAAGAGAGGGCAAGAACACGAAGGAACAGGTCGGGTACATATAAGAGAGGGCAAGAACACGAAGGGACATGTAGGGTACATACAAGAAAGGGCAAGAACACGAATGGACAGGTCGGTTACATATAAGAGAGGGCAAGAACACGAATGGACAGGTCGGGTACATATAAGAGAAGGCAAGAACCGATGGGACAGGTCGGGTATATATATAAGAGAAGGCAAGAACACGAAGGGACGGGTCGAGTTCATATAAGAAAGGGCAAGAACACTAAGGGACAGGTCGGATACATGTTGGAGAGACCAGGAAAACAAAGGGACAGGTCGGATATATAGGAAAATGCAAGAACACGAAAGACAGGTCGAGTAAATGTTCGAGAGGGCAGGAAAACAACGGGACAGGTCATCAACATGTTGGAGATGTAGGACATGAAGGGACAGGTCGGGTAGATGTAGGAAAGAGCAGGATCACGAAAGTTGGCAACATGTAGGAGAGGGCAGGAGAGGTTGTTCCGTTCTGAGTATTTAAATTATCGTTATATGTTCTGGTCTATATAGATTAGATTTAGATTTCTATCGTTTATTAGAGTGACCAGAGCACATCATAACGTAAACATCATCACAGTACAAAATAAAAAAAAAACATAGTACTCCCAGCCTCACAGGGCTTATCTTATATTGAAAATGTGACAGGTTTTTTTACAAATAACATTACGATGCATTACATATTAAATCATTTCTATGTTTCATACATTCACACGGGTATATAGATAAATATTTTTGACATGATGAAGCAAGTTTTACAAATTTGTCTTGGACTTGATTTATAAGGACTTGATTTAAACAGTCAGCCAAACTGTTCTGAAACATTGATTGCTAATCAGTTCCTTCGTTCTGAGAGATCAAATTATAGTATTTTTTCGGTTTTGCGAGTTCATATGATAGCCAAGTATTGCTCAGAGAGTGTATATCAGCATTCCTGCTTGGATAAAGAATACAGTACATGGTGTACCACGAGGGGCAATAGTCAATGACTATCCACTCAACTTCCTGTTTTAGTGACCGAATGTTATTTGCTAACTGACTGGTCTTCTGAATAAAATGTATGCAAATTAACATGTGAGTTTTTCTATCATAAATAAAACGAAACAATGAAGAGTGTTTATCCTGCGAAAAAATCCCTCCAGACGACAATACTTCATCTGAATAAAACCAGCAATAATAGGACAAATCATTACAAGCCTTGCACAACCATACATTGCTGGAAAGGTATTTCAATGCTGATTCCAATGGGGTATGACATGAAATGATTATAGTGTCTTGGACAGCAAAAAGTACTTTGGTGTAAGTATACCCTATACATATATGAAGTGTTCCTTTTTCGACTGAAAATAACATCAAG
The DNA here is from genome assembly GCA_949152475.1 of Terebella lapidaria. Classification (NCBI taxonomy): domain Eukaryota; kingdom Metazoa; phylum Annelida; class Polychaeta; order Terebellida; family Terebellidae; genus Terebella; species Terebella lapidaria. The sequence continues at coordinate 12,074,165 of OX424558.1, forward strand.
CTGCATGTCTCCAATGAGGTTATAAGGGGAATAACGAGGTAAATCTTTGACACAAATAAGAAAATCAGATGCCATTAGAAAGGAAAATACATTACCTATCCAAAGATATACCATATGTGGGGATCCTTCCAGTCAGTAAGGAACGGCAGCCTGTTGAGTAACCATACACCCTAAATATCGCTAACCGGTTTTCCGCATAAAGTCTCGTATACGGTACCCTGTTTCAAAAGCTCATAACTTATTTTCCCCTTGATTGCTGGCTTGGCATCATCGTGTTTCATCAACTAGATATATACATCTGCAAGAAAAACCCTTAGGACAATTTAATGTAGTACAGCCATGTTGGGTCACTTGAAAATTAGAGCCCTTTTAGAGTTGGCCCTGCAGCACTAATGTTTTTGTTTATCCACCAAATTTACGTTTTTACGCATGCCCTCTAGTAATGCTGAACTAGATTATTGGCTCGAACATATACAAGTACATGTAAGCTGGAATCGCACTGCTTCAAGGGATACAGAGCATCGAGAATGGCGGTAACGTAAATAAACTCAAAATATCACCACCAGAAACTCGCAACGGAATCGAAGCGTCCGTTTGGGCATACAAGTGCAGATATAACTGTTATGTTTTCTTTGTTCGATCAGAAAGTGTTATGTTTTCTTCGTTTGATCAGAAAGGTTTGGAAAAATACATAACTTACTGCCAATATCACTTTAATTTCACATCCACATTAATTTCACATCTGTTTGTAATTCATGGTAGCAGATTTGATTTTCTAAATATATTTTAAAATCGTTAGAGCTTTGTACAAAAGATCAAAATATTCCCTCATAACTGAATAACTAACGTCACTCCAAGGCGTTTGTCGCCTGGTAGTACATTCTGATGTAAATCAATGATGATTGTATTTACAGATTCGCTGGATCAAATAAGCAATCAAAAACAAACCAAAGTGATTTGTACTCAATCCTGGTTACATTTACGGTTACATTTACATCTCTCTTATATACATATTTCAGCTTGATTTCATATTTATTTGATTATTTCATTCCTGACGGTTACATCCTAGCCATAAAATACAGCCTTCGTGTGAGCAGCTGTAAACCAGCCCTGTGTTTTTTTGGAAACAGCCTTTTGGAACATCAACACACATATGAAAACTGATGAGGGACACCATCTATTACATGTAGTTTGGATATAAGATAACTCACCTTGCTGCATATACACACAAAATTTATCATCCTGAGAGCAGGGTCGTTGTATTCAGAGTTTTTGTGACAAATGTTTTCATTTACAATCACGATTATCGATCCCCATTTTGAGTTTCCCACCCGACTATCATATTTAAGGACGAATTGCACGTAAAATCCCGAATCTGGAATGCGCCAGTTCTCCATTCACTTATAAAGTAAATATAAGGGTAACAAAATCATGAACTTGCAAACATCCATTTGGCACCAGAATTTACTATGGCGACCTATAGCCATCAAGGATCACCAATCGAGACTTGGTTCTTGACTAAATATGATTAGATATTTGAAAATGTCACATTCAAATGTCATTTTGTGACTTATTTCTCAAAAGACAAGGTACACTCAAAACATGCCCAACGGCAGGATTATTTTTTTACTGCGGACAACTAGTAATGCTAGTAAAGCTCACCAGTGAGTTGCGCTCGGGTGCACCAAATCCGCCTATTGTGTTCCTCTCGCCGAAATTCAAGTCGTATATGCATCTATTATTGGATGGTCACACAACAAGGCGTACATACCAAAAACAGCTTGTTTGTAACGCTGAAGATACTACGCGTTGTTTGCTGGCGCGTGTAAAAGTGATATCTATAATCATGAATTTGTACAATCGCTGTGATACTTTTTATAGAACCATGTCTCGGTTCATCATCCATGGCTATACATATCTCTGTTAATGAAGTTTCAAGAAGAATGGTTGTGTAGTCTTGCTTTTTTTGTTACCTTTATGTTTACATTACAAATGAATGGGAGAGCGGCTCACCACAATGTTTGGTCTGTTACCCGCAGTCAATCCTTAATACGTTTATGTTTATCGTCAAGATCATAGAGATTGCACTAAATCTAGTCACATTCATGACAATGCGGTGGACTCTCATATCGATCGCTAACTATTGCTTATATTGTGTGATGTATGTATATCATACATTTGTATGTCGTGTAGCAATAGTTGAAAATAAAACTACATTACATTACATAGTGGTTAAGGTTGATTATCAGTTAGCAGTCATGTCTTTTCAGCCGATTACTAACACTGATTATTTGGGTTATAGCTGTGCAAATTCCGAAATGGATTTCGCTGATAATTGTGTCTAGGACCACAAGCCTGCTCCATTTGCCTAAAAAGAATAAGTCAAAATTTAAATTGATCCAGACAGTTAAACTCCCTATATCAACTGTAACTTACATAATAAACAGACAGCGCGATATGGGGTAGTTTCTTAATTATGGTTAGATTAGTCGTCATAGAACAATACCTACTGTTTGATTTTAGGTTTACCTCAAAAATTGGTGTTAATTTGATGATCAAATCGGTATGTTCTATGTCATCGCAACAAGATGTGGCCCAAGTAACGTGCGCTGCTTTGTCCTCTATTTTTTTTTCTATAAGGATTGTGCGAGACGGATTGAATGGTATGTTTTCAATGTAGCGGTTACGTTATTTGGGTACACCATCTCACACCTGTGTACACAATTTCCGACAGCTGAGCATTGACGGTATTTCCCATAAAAATAATCCGCTAAACGTGAACTTCACTGACCTGCAGCATAAGATTATTATGTCGCAGGTCGATGAAGTACAGAAGATGACAATAGACATATACATTTGCACATCAATTTGTCGTGAATAGGCCTATCGATGGAAATCCTGAAACTGAACGGTGGGATTAAGATCACCGATACGTACACAATACGTAACTTACACTCCTTACGTGTGTTCGCTACATAAGTTACATTTACGAAGGTGACAATCGATGTAAATGCTAAAATATTAATGATATAGTCAATTTCACATCCGTCCCACCTAGCTGATCATACACATGATGTATACCTCAAAATTCACGAAAATGTGTTCAAAACGACAAAGATATAATAAGATGATATTTATCTTAGAATGTTACCCGATATGCAATCTTAATGTTTGATATAAACGGGTACTCTTTTGGACCAAGTTTGCCCACGACAAAGGTGGTTTGCGGTATAGTTCAAAGAAAGGCTTGTGGGTGTGAACGGTCTCACTTATTTACATGCAGCTGAAGGGAAATAGTGAACATATCTTCCAAATGATATTCATGACCCGTTATGGCTACATCAATACCTGAATATGTATATGATTGCGTTCAGAACACAATAAACCCCTTTGTATTCGATTCAAATGAAATCGAACGAAGTTAATGAATGGAACTTCATTACAGACCTTTACGTTCATGTTGACTATGTTTTCCCACAATGGTTTGCATTTTAATTGTTAGTGTTTACCAATAGTGACAATCTGGTGTTTCACCAATAATGACTCCGTGCTCTTGATTCTCAATTAGACGGTATTATGTGACGTTTGTGATACAAGGTAAACTATGGCAGTTTTTAACGAAAAACGAAAAGCACGTTACTTTAAACTGTTGCTTCTGATTGGATTCTCCACTACCACGTTTTATATTGGACAGATAACTAAAATGAAATTACCTGCTGAGACATTAGTAGAAGACATCCCTACCACATCCACCTACAATTATGAGGATATATCAAAGGCAATTCCGAGCTTCTACCTGACAAATTCAGCCAACAGCAATGAGCATGAGCAGGATGTAATTAATCTTGAGGAAGCGATTAGTGTATCTTCAAACAAAAGCGTTGATCTGGGAGGCAACCCTCCTCAGCTGAATGATGAATCTTCTCAAGGCATCACCGATGAAGTATCCAGCTCAAACAAAAAAGTAAATTCACCAGCAACTGCTAATGATGACGAGAATAAGAAAGTCCAGAAATTCAATTCCACTCCTGTGTTTCAGCGTAACATCCAGAACAAACTGGTTCTCTTTTGGACTAAGTTTACTCGCGACGATGGCAGTCTGTGGTGGTGTCCAAAGAATGGCTACCATAGAACGCTACGGATGTGTGACTATAGATATTGTGAGTTCACAGATGATAAGTCAAGAATCGAAGAAGCAGACATCGTGCTATTCAAGGATTTACAAATGGATTATGAAAGACTGACATGGCCTGAATACCGGTCACCAAAACAGTTGTACGTCCACTATCTGGGCGAACGACCAGGAAAGTGGCACAACTACATAAAGGATTATGGACGACATATCAACCTGACCATGAACTACCGCAAGAGTGCAGATATCAGCGTGCCATTTCAGCAGTTATATAGCCGTGCTCGACAGATCCCTGGATCGTATAAGCTACGTATTCCATTGCGGAACAAGACGAGGATGGCAGTCTGGCCGGTGAGCCACTGTATTGCAGATTCCAAAAGACAAGACTATGTCAAAGAACTGTCCAAATACATAGATGTTGACATCTACGGTCGCTGTGGCAACTACTCTTGTCCGAAGACGGATCCTTTTGCTTGCTATCCTCAGTGGGAGAGGACATACAAGTTCTATTTAGCCTTTGAAAATGCAATCTGTGACGATTATATCACCGAGAAATTTTACAAGCCTCTAAGGTATGAACTAGTGCCAGTGATCCTGAGCGGCCACCGCTACAACTCTGAAACCCCACCACATGCCAGTATAGATGTGCGCGACTTCAAATCGCCTAGAGACCTGGCCAAATACCTGCTCAGACTGGCGCAGAATGAACAACAATATAGCAAGTACTTTGACTGGAAGCATGGATATGGCTATCATGCCAGCTCACCACCGGCAATCTGTAAAATCTGTGAGGCTGTACACATCCACAAGAATAAACCGGCTCGCACCGACTACTACGATTACTGGTTTTCTGCTTGTGACAACGGACTCGTAGACAGAATGAGGGCTGAAGGGAAATGGTGATCATTTATTCAACACCCGAAAAGCATGTATGATTCATACGGTTAGGCTATGCATAGTATGTCAGTATACTTTGTCTGGAAATGTTGGAGGTTACCGACTTGCTGAAAACCTGATATTTGACTAGATTACACACTGTGCTTCCAAGCAATTATGGGCTTGCCACAAGAGATTGGTGGGTGGTGTTCAACCAAACCACTAATAATGTACGACCTAGAATGTGAATAAAAAAAATGTGATAATGTATGGATATTTATGGGTTTAATGTTTCAGAAAATATGAAAATCATAGAAAATATTTCATCATCCAATGTTGATGGGTCACATATGCAAATCAATGAATTATCTAGATTTGAGATAATCAACTCTGAACTTCATGAAACAGATTAATATATCAACGACGATTATCAGTGTGTCTCGCGTTAATATTCATATCAGTTTGGTCATAACTCCTAGTCCTGATAATATACAATTCTGTCAATATGTATCCAGCGTTAAGATTTCAGTAATCGTCACAAAGTCATATCCATGCATATCATTGGGGTCGTTCAACACTTCCCAAAACACACATGTACTAATAACAACATCCATATAATTTCACTTCATAGTAAAGCATGAATTGTTGGAAGAGGAACTCGGTTACCAATGAGCATGACGGCGCATCCTCTCCACGAGGTCATTGTCACATCCACTGAACCACCAGTCATAATAATCCCTCCGAGCAGGCTTATTCTTCACCGTGTGTGCCACTGTACACAATTGGCAGATGTTCCATGCGTACCACCTCCAGTACACGTGGGATGTCTTCCAGTCAAAGTACTGACTGTACGCAGTCTCGTTTCCAGCAAGTTGCTTGAGAACTGCGGCGAGGGTGCGTGGGTGTGGAAAGTTTCTTGCATCGAGGACAGCGTGTTGGGGTACTTGGAACCTGTAGTTGTCTCCACTCAAAGTCACGGGTACCAACTCGTATTCTAGTGGATTGAAGAACTTTTCGGTGATGTAGTCATCACAGATGGCATTTTCAAACGAGAGGTAAAATTTATATTCATTTTCCCACTTCGAGAAGCATGAAGCCTTTTCATCTTTCGAACACGTCAGGTTACCACACTCCCCGTATATATCGACACTGATATACTTTGATAGTTCCTTGACGTAATCCTGTCTCTTGGACTGTGCCAAGCAATTGCTAACTGGCCACACGACCATCTTTTGTTTGTCTTCAAGTGGAATGCGCAGTGTGTATGGTTGAACGGTTTCAGTTTTGATCAGCTTGAACTGAGACACAGGGATGTCTGCGGTGGCGCGATAATTCATGGTCATGTTGATCCTATTGTCGTAGTTTCTGACGAAATCATGCCAGGGCCCAGGGCGCTCTCCAAGCAGATGTATATAGAGCTGGCCTGGAGAGCGGTATGCTGGCCAATCACCACCTTCCCTTTCCAACTCATCGTTACTGAAGAGTACGAGGTTTGCCCTCTCAATTTGTGACTTGTCATCTGTGAAAATGCAATCCGAGTACTCACATTTGCGCAGGCCCTCGTCATAGCCTTTCTTCGTTTGCCACCACAAAGTGGGGTTGTGCTGTCCGTTACGTAGTGTCATGTAGCGGGTCCAAAATAGGATAATTTTTGTTGCATTCTCCTTCGGTTTGCATAGACAGTCTGTAGCCTTTCGCGTTTGTTTTGGCTGGCTCATGTGGTTTTTGTCGTGATATGCATTGGGTTGAGTCAAATTTCTTGATGTTGATGTTTCCATTTCTTTTTTCTCTGGGTCATGTTTCATGAGTCTAAGCTGCCACAAAGTGGTGTGAGGTAGCAGTAAGTCAAAGATTAATATAACGACCAGTGTTACAGTGACAGCCACAAACATCCATTGTGTCGCATGTATTGGCCTCATGACTCTGATATAGTGTCTGACATAGGAAGGTACTGCTTGCTCAGTTCATATAAAAAGTGTGTCTACGCAGCAACAATGTTTCATATGGCATGGCATTTCATAGTCATCCGCCAACTGTTAACACAAATTTCAGCCTTTTATCTGACATTCTGGAGGTAGCGAGTTCAATCACTGAGGCAGGAGAAAAAAGTTGTCAACCATCATGCTGGCTGTATCATCTGACTTGTGATAATGTCAAATATTGCATGAAACCTTTTTCTTTCAAACCTACCATTATGTGAATGATGAATCGTGCGCAATATCCTTATCCCTGAATGTCATGCCACATGCAGATTTTTGCAAGGCAATGCACGCAAATTTGGGCTATTTATGTTAATATATCAGGATTGAAACGATTTCGTGAAAACTAATATAAATATGCATAAAAATATACAAGACTTTAACAGATTATAAACATTGGCTGAGTTGGTCAGGAACGGAAAAAAAAAACGAACGCGTACCGTTTGTTCAATGTTTTCACTGGAACGTTTTCCCAGACAGTCAAGAGTAACCTACATGAACGGCTGTATATGATGATTGCATGATGTTTGCCACATACTGATTGCATAGAGTGGTCAAAGGTATCTATTTTTGTGAAGTAGGAACATGGTCAATTCACAGATTTCATCAGCCTTTATCATCTATCAATGGAGGTTAAAAAGCTTCGATATCAAGCGATGGAATGTGGTGCAAATTAACAAGAAGCCATTCATGCTAATTGGAAAAGAAACAAGTCCATGCCAAACATTCAAATACAAAGCCACACCGACAGAAAGTGTGTGATCATAGTTGTCATGTTGTAGACTTATATTTTTACAGGATTTTGCAGCTGATCAGCTCGACCTCCACAGACTCAGTTACCAGTGAGCATCATGGCGCATCCTCTCCACTAATTCATTGTCACAGCCACCAAACCACCAGTCATAATAGTCATTGCGAGCTGCTTTACTCTTCACTGTGTGTGCCACCGTACATAGCTTGCAGATCACAGACTGCCGTCTCTGGTACACGAAGGATGTTTTCCAATCAAAGTACTGACTGTACGCAGTCTCGTTCCCTGCTAAATCTTTGAGAACTGTGGCGAGGGTGCGTGGGTCTGGATAGTTCCTTGCATCGAGGACAGCGTGTGGGGGTACTTGGAACCTGTGGTTGTCCCCGCTAAGTGTCACAGGTAATAACTCGTATCTCAGTGGATTGAAGAACTTTTCGGTGATGTAGTCGTCACAGATGGCATTTTCAAACGAAAGGTAAAATTTATATTCTTTTTCCCACTTCGAGAAGCATGAAATCTTTTCATCTTTCGAACACGTCAGGTTACCACACTCCCCGTATATATCAACACTCACATACTTTGATAGTTCTTTGATGTATTCTTGTCTCTTGGATGATGCCGCACAATTACTCACTGGCCAAACGGCCATTTTCGGTTTGTCTTTCAGTGGAATTCGCAGAGTGTATGGTTGAACTGTTCCTGATTTTACCAGCTCAATCTGTGGTACAGGGATGTCTGCACTGGCGCGATAGTTCATGGTGAGGTTGATCCTGTTGTCGTAGTGCTTGACGAACTCGTGCCACGGCCCGGGGCGCTCTCCAAGGAGGTGTCCATACAGCTGACTCGGGGAGCGGTATGCTGGCCAGTCACCACCCTCCCTTTCCAACTCATCATTACTGAAGAGAACGAGGTCTGCCCTTTCAATCTGTGACTTGTCATCTGTGAAGATACAATCCGAGTACTCACAATTGCGCAGGGCCTCGTCGTACCCTCCCTTCGGCTGCCACCACAAACTGGGATTGTACGCTTTGTTGCGTCGTGTTTTGAAGCGAGTCCAAAATAAGATCACTTTCATGGCGTTTTCCGTGGAAGTTTGTGAATACGTAGTATTTCGCGTTTGATTTGAATTTGTTGTATAATTTTTGCCATGCATACTAGACTGACTTCTTTCGTTTTGTTTTTCTGCTGATGTCATTTCTGTGTCCTCCATAGTTAACTGCTGATGGTCAGAAACATTTCCGCTGATACTTTCAACTAGCGACTGGTAGCTGACATCATTCTCCTCCACACGGGTTGGCTGCCACAGGGTTGTATTATATATCACCATTAATATAACAACTAGTGTTGTGGTGATAAACATATACCACGTTAGATTTGGCGTCATGACTCAGTGTAACCTTGTTTTGTCTGAATTACTATAGCAGAACAATTTATTTCTGTATAATAATTAGATGAGTAATTGAGAACAATATTGTACACTGTATAGCATGACATTTGCTAGTGACTTTATTGATATTTCTCATGTTCCCGCATATTCAACCCTCCAAAAAAGTCAGTGCCTCGCTTATATGAAACTAGACTCATCAATCTATATTCTATGACATATTCTGTTTGTACCTTTGGAGGCTGGACATAATGCCATCTTGGTAACGTGTATGACACGCACAAGACCCAGTTGACATTTGGGATATAACCAGCTCGATCACTCAGGTGAGATAAAACAGTTAGCAAGGTCCATCATAAATACATTCTTTTTTGAATCGATATTTATTGGATGGTAATCAAATTGGCCGTTTGTGACTGATTGATTATTTAAAATATATGTATGGCTGAATGTCACCCCAGCCCCATCCACCCCCCCCCCCCCACCCTCCCCTTCCCCCTCCGGTACAATGCATGTGGATTTGGTTATAATTGTACATGTATCAAAATTAGATTACAAACACAAATATTATAAAAAACACAAATTAAGATGAAAAACAACAATGTGACCCCCCAATCCCTATGTACAAGGCCATGATACGTAATTGAGGACAATTATAAGGAGCCAGTATCATGATTATATCATACTTAAATACTATGTTTACACTTCAGTTTCTATTGAAACTTTTGTTGCAAGTTTTTTTTGTACTATAACGTCAGCGGATATTTTGAATTTGTGGTCTTCGCGTGTCCACTATGTCCATTGCCATTGAATGCCATTACAACTGATTCTTCGCGTGTCCACTATGTCCATTGCCATTGAATGCCATTACAACTGATTCCAATTAATATCTGTTGGCATATTATATGGGTATGGTATTGACAGCCTTCTGAGTGGATGCTGAGGGCAAGAAACAAAACACCCCCCAAGACATCAAAGTCTAGGATCACGTTCCCCAGAATACTGGAATCTTCCTTTCACTCCGAAGGACTGTCTTTCTTACCATCACTCGTCGATGCTGACAATACCGCCGGTTAGGACCGTCTTGCTTACCGTCGGTCGTCGATGCCGCCAATAGCGCCAGTTAGAACTGTCCGTCTTACCGTCGCTCGTCGATGCCGCCAATAGCAGTCCTAACCGGCGGCATCGACGAGCGACGGTAAGAAGGACAGTTCTAACCGGCGCTATTGGCGGCATCGACGACCGACGGTAAGAAAGTCAGTCCTAACCGGCGCTATTGTCGGCATCGACAAACGACGGTAAGACGGACAGTTCTAACCGGCGCTATTGGCGGCATCGACGACCGACGGTAAGGAAGACAGTCCTAACCGGCGCTATTGGCGGCATCAACGAGCGACGGTAAGACGGACAGTTCTAACCGGCGCTATTGGCGGCATCGACGACCGACGGTAAGAAAGACAGTCCTAACCGGCGCTATTGGCGGCATCGATGACTGACGGTAAGAAAGACAGTCCTAACCGGCAGTATTGTCGGCATCGACAAGTGACGGTGAGAAGGACAGTTTTAACGCTATTGGTGGTATCGACGAGCAACGGTAAGACGGACAGTTCTAATCGGCGCTATTGGCTGTATCGACGAGCGACGGTAAGAACGACGCTTGTAACCGGCGGTATTGGCGGCATCGACGAGCGACGGTAAGACGGACAGTTCTAACAGGCGCTATTGGCAGCATCGACGAGCGACGGTAAGAAAGACAGTCCTAACCGGCGGTATTGGCGGCTTCGAAGAGCGACGGTAAGAACGACGCTTCTAACTGGCGCTCTTGGCGGCATCGACGAGCGACGTTAAGACGGACAGTTCTAACTGGCGCTATCGGCGGCATCGACGACCGACGGTATGAAAGACAGTCCTAACCGGCGCTATTGGCGGCATCGACGAGCGACGGTAAGAACGACGCTTCTAACTGGCGCTATTGGCGGCATCGACGAGCGACAGTAAGCAGACAGTTCTAACTGGCGCTATTGGCGGCATCGACGACCGACGGTAAGAAAGTCAGTCCTAACCGGCGCTATTGGCGGCATAGACGAGCGACGGTAAGAACAACGCTTCTAACTGGCGCTATTGGCGGCATCGACGAGCGACGGTAAGACGGACAGTTCTAACCGGCGCTATTGGCGTCATCGACGAGCGACGGTGAGAACGTCGCTGGTAACAGGCAGTAATGGCGGCATCGACGAGCGACGGTAACAACGACGCTTCACCCACTTGGGTGTGTAGAACCAGCTGGCCACCAATTTCGCGGGACTAATTTTCGTGTTAGTTACCATGAAGGAATAACCTATTTTTCGAGCCTTCCTTGAAATAATTGGATCTTGATGCGTGGTTCTGTGTGAGTTGTTATGGTGTAGAGCAATGATTTTCCTTCCAGCATGTAAGTTTTTGAGCTCGGCAGAAATGTTCAAACATTCGAAACTTTCTACCCGGTTCTGCTGCTCTACGAGTTCGAAGGCTGGTTTACGATAGATCTTCTGAGTTTTGTATATGGTGGGGGTAGAATTGCAAATGGGGAACGAGTTGGTGCTCCCTCATTTTTCGTCGAAATATGAGAGTGTACTAACTTGTACCCAGCGTTCACAAAATGTATATCTTAAGTGCAGAGTCACTACTGTTGGGAAATTCGTAGTGTTTGATGTATATCTCCATTATATCACATCATTTTTCATCTTTATCCACTACTGAAAATAGCAGAAGCACGTTCGATTCAAAATCATCTTCTGTCTTCGGTGGAAATCTACCTCTTCCAGAATATTACCGAACGGAGAAGCCCTAAGGGGCCGGTCATTATTTACTGGGTGGGGGGGGGTTGGATGATTTTTCCGAGAAATGAGTTTTCAAAGTTTGACCCCCCCACCGATATCGAAAACCAATCTATGACCCCCCCACCAAGATCCAAAATGAAAGTATGACCCCTCCCAATCCCCATTTCTAGTGAAACAATTGTGACTTTTGTCGCAAATGTATGATACTATAAGGTCAGTGAATATCATGATTTGTGCTCTTCGTGTATCCACCATTCGTTCGCTTCAAGTGTGAATGCCATGACAACAATTATTACTTGTATGCATACTATATATGGGCACTTAACAGCCCATCGTTTCGGAGCCCACTTGAAACACTCGAGACCTAGGTCAAAGATCATTCAGTTGATTCCTTGACTCCGAAATTTTTGATGGAATGGGAAAAATGTATGAAAACCCTTACGAATTTCACTGGATCTTTACTGGACACCATAGCGAACTCACAAAACATACAGGGCTCTTCCACATATCATTGATGAGCAGGGAAGAATTGGTGAATCAGGCCTCTCAGAACTGTTTTTTTTTTCTAGTCTTGAATCAGGTCTGTGTTGGCTCTATGATGGGCTCATAATGTTCTGAAAACCATCCAAATCATGTGAGTCAGATTCACTATCCGGGACTATTTTGCCATTCTGTGTGGAAAGGTCCATGTCTTTTACATGGTGGTTTGTGATAGTCCTGAGGTCTTTGGGGAATATCCTCAGGGGGGTCATGTGTTGACAAAATTTTGAGTGGAAAACCGATCTGTGGTTCTGACATGCTAGTTCGGGTTCATCGGAAGGGATGACATGTTGCTCAGGGTGGTATGGACTGGTTGATCCGTGGTTTGTTTGTGACAGGACCCTGCTGATCTGGGTTCGTCCTTGCTGGCACCGTGTTCAGCTGTAGTGCTGCTCCGTTATGTCCAAAGTTGATTCTTGGTGACAGTGTTTCAATCTGAGTGATGAGCGTTGATCAATGCACATCAGGGCTCAGAATTGCCACTTGTGGGTAGCCATAGGCTCATAACATTTCAGATTTGCTCCAAGGCAAATTGGCTGATGAACATCTGTAAAGTGATATTGAAATATGCTTCTATGAGCGAATTGGCTCCTGAAAATTGTTGAATAGGAGCGAAATAGGAGCCTTTGGCTCCTGGATAAAATTATAAATTTTGAGCCCTGATGCACACGGATTGCGGCATCTCTTGATGTTAGTGTTCCTGGATGGTCCTCTGCAGGATCCGGTTTCAGTGAGATTATGGTTTTGACAGAAAATGTTATGAAATTCCATCACTTACTCCAATGAGTCCATGCACTGATATTGAGTGGATTGTTTCCACCTAATTATTTAACTATTTTACCATTCAGATTTTCTCAAAATAACCCAATTTCAAACTCAGACCCCCCCAGACCCCCCCCCCAGTTTTTACCCCCCCCCCCCCACCTGATAAATAATGACCGGCCCCTAAACTGCATCATATGAACTTGAAGTGTTCGAATAAGAATGAAAGCATGGCAATGAAAGGCATATACCAATGGGTGGGATAAACGGGATTGTTCCCAGCTGAACCGGGTCAATGACAGAAACAGAGGAGCTACATTAAACTTGTCATTTTTATTCATACTTTATCAGTCCATAATGTATAAAATAATGGTGGTGTTGGGTTGCAGTGTTCGGAATATTGTTATATCGACTGTATACGGTGTTTATCTCTGTAAGTAATCTTAGTGTGTGAGAAATCCTATTTAAAAAAAACGACGTTTCAATCATAATGATTACATTTTTGTGATATCACATATTAGACATTCGTATTCTCCCTCTCTCAATTAGATTATTATGTATAGGATAATGCACAAGGACGAGGGTCTCTCGCCAATAGTGACCGAGTGCCCGAAGGGCACGAGGCCACTATTGGCGAGAGACCCGCGTCCGCGTGCATTATCTGACTTAGTGCAGGGGTTCCTATTTGCAAAAATAGTAACCTGCTGGTAATTCTGTTTAATAGTAACCTGTCAACAACAAAGGAAACGGCCCCAACCATGCACTAAGTGACTGTAAAACATTTTCGTCCCTAATGTCACATGCAGAATTTCATACCAGCGTCAACAGCGACCCTCTCCATCGAGGCATTCACAAGCAGTCTTGATGATTTGGGAATTGTTGGTCACGTTATTCGTCAGGTTTCGGTTGAGTGCTCATATTCAATTATTCATCCATACAGCATATGCTGATGTAAACACCATGTAGATGTACAGGGATTTCACATACTGCAACGTTTTCAGATTGAACTGAAAGTGTTTTCCAGCAACAGTTGCGGTAGGTACCTAAATATGAGTGCATGATGATGATTGTTCACACTGAGCGTGTATTCTGTGTTCGGGTGCGCAATGACTGGGCATTATGGTCATAGTTTTTTGCTGTCTGGAAGTGAAAACATGACCATTTTACTGTTTTAGTGGGAAAAAAATCAGCACGCAGAAGACATATGAACGAAGAACATTAAACATTAATGTTTAAAGTGGGGGTCCAGTCAAAATGAAAAGAGTCTCAATTTTGACATGTGAAAAAGTGTAACTCATGGATTAAGGCAGTTTTTACAGAATGCTGATATCTCAATTTGGTAAAAAGTTATAACAACATTTGTGTAGTACTTTCCCGCCAAAATTGACACCTAATTAAGTATTATAATGAGTATTCATGACGTCACACCAGTCCTTTAAGATAATTAGCAACATATAACTCTTGATATTTCACCTTTTGTTAACATTTTTTTAGTCTTAACTATTTTGTGGTGTTTGGTATTAAACATAATCAGAATTTAATAACTTAATTTTGTCACCAAGTGAACAACGCCCGAAATACTGCCCTTAGCAACGGTGGTTGCTATGGGCCCAAACTTCATGAATATGCTAATTTTTCGTCAAAAATACGTTATAACATTCATTTATTTAATTTAAAACATAAAATAAATGCCTTATCATCATGATAACTCTCTTTAGTTACGAGCAAAGGTCCTTAGCAACGGCGTTGCTATGGACAGTATCTAAGGGGTTGATGGTATGACGATGTTCGACTACACATATTTATGGTATATTTTTCATTGGGATGCCAAACAACAATATGTTTCGTGATAATATATATAAAGGACACAGATTTAGCATCCGAATATAACTAATTAAAACAGTTGTACTGGTGTGACGTCATGAATACTAATTATAATACATAATTAGGTGTTAATTTTGGCGGGAAATAATTTGAATAAATCATCATAACTTTGGAACCAATTAAGATATCAACATGCTGTAAAAACCACATTAATTCACACGATTCACTCTTTTTTCATATGCCAAAACTAATAAATTTCCTACTATGACCAGACTCTATCTTTAAGAGTGTATAGTGAACGGATATTGTGTATGGTAGCAGAGAACGCTGATCACTTTAAAATTCCAAATTTGACTTTATGGACGAACGGCATCACCAAAAATATGTTTCTTCCGGGAGGGGGGGGGGGGAGGGTTGAGTCCGCATTCGTCATAGAAACGGACACTATTCGCCCCATAGAATTGCGAATCATCGTATTTTGCATTGATACTGAATGTCCAAATGTGATAACCTTAAATATGATGCAGTATCATCAGCTACATAAAGTGCTGGTAATGAGTGGAGCAAATGGGATTTTGTGAATTTTATTCATTGTTAATCAATATCGACAGCAGATTTTGCCAATAATTTTCCAAGGTTCAAACCTAATAGCTCTGAATTGGTGCATTTACGTATCTGGTAGTTCGATATATGCGTAGCAATTGATTTTCATACACACATATCCATGTACCATTCCTATAATAAAATCATCTGCCTAAGCGTGTTTTACCGCATATATCTAGCCATCAGCAAGTCTAAACACAAACGATCATGTACATGTATTATTTTCGAAAATATCGGAATGGAAACTTGAACAAATTACTTTATATTAGAGGGAATGACATGTTGTTATGAAGCTCATAGAGCCCCGAGGTGTGTATATATCTTTGAGAATCAATTTATAGGGCCTGCCAGATAGAGGTTCGAGAATTGGATCCTGATAGATTTAAAATAAAATTATTAGTAAGGCGCATATCATTGACATATTTCAAGTACACAGTCAATGTTTCAAATCACAACATCGTGATAAAATAGAACATCCCGACTGAAACAATCTACCAATTCCCTTCAGCCCTCATTCTGTCTACGAGTCCATTGTCACAAGCAGAAAACCAGTAATCGTAGTAATCAGTCCGAGCCGGTTTGTTCTTGTGGATGTTTACAGCCTCACATATCCTACAGATAGCATGTGGTGAGCTCATGCCGTAGCGATATTTGTGCTTCCAGTCGAAGTACTTGCTATATTCCTGTTCATCTTGCGCCAGACTGAGCAGGTAGTTGGCCAGGTCTTTGGGTGATTTGAAGTCACGAACATCTATACTGGCACGTGGTGGAAGCTCCGCGCTATAGCTGTGTCCGCTCAGCACCACCGGCACCAGTTCAAATCTTAGTGGCTTGTAATACTTCTCGGTGATATAGTCGTCACAAATGGCGTTTTCGAATGACAAGTAGAATTTGTAGGTCCTCTCCCACTGAGGGTAACAGGCGTATTGTTCAGTCTTGGGACAGGAATAGTTGCCACATCGCCCGTAGATGTCTACATCTATGTATTTGGACAATTCCCTGACGTAGTCCTGTCTCTTAGAGTGTGCCAGGCAGTTACTGACAGGCCAGACAGCCATTCTCGTCTTGTTTTGCAGTGGAATCCGTATTTTGTAAGGTCCAGGAATACGTGGATTTTGTTTAAATAGAGTATGGTAAGGCACGGTGATATCTGCACTCTGGCGATAGTTCATCGTGAGGTTGATGTGCGGTCCATAATCCTCGATATAATTGTGCCACACTCCTGGCCTCTCACCCAGGTAATGGACGTAAAGTTGGTCACGTGTTCGATATTTTGGCCAAGTCAAGTTTTCTTTCCTCGTCCAGTTGTCCTTGAAGAGCACCATATCCGCGTCCTTGACCTTTGATTTGTCATCCGAGAACTTACAATTCTTATAATCGCACTGCTGGAGGATGCTGTCATAGCCATCCTCAGATCGCCACCACAAGCTGTCTTCGATATGATTGAACTTTGTCCAGAATATAATCAACTTATCCCTGTCGTCAACAATTGACCCTTCAGAATTGTTGGTGTATCGGCTGTTATTTGTATTGGTGCTATTTTTTTCTAAGGATGTTGTAGTTACTAGCGATAATAAATCTGCGTTCTGCCTTTCCGCTGTGTTGCTGGTGAAACGTCCATGATCGCTAATCCTCGGTACTTCAGTATGTACAAATTTTCCCATGTATAAGACAATAGAGACTAGTCCAACCAGCGCGATCAATTTCATCCATAAAGCTCGCATTTCAACGACACTAAACATGATTTATCTCTTAGTTGTGGGGCGCATTAAACATATTGAATCTGTAAATGATTCCATTTGCAGAATTAGCCAGTTGCGGATTGCTCTGTCACTAACATACATGTAGGGCAAGTGTTGTGGTCTGCAATGAATTATCCTGTTCCATCCACACAGATACAGGTGCACATCGTGTTTTTTAAATAATAAATATATTTATTGATAAAACTGTCGATGAATGATTGTAATATGGCATAAATATGGGAAGACTGTATCTAAACCCAATTCACCATGTGAAATGTCATCAAATTGATGCAAAAATTATGAATACATTATTTTATAGAAGAAATTATTGACAACGATGATATGATCTGTTATGAGCGTATCTACTCCAATATGTCAATTCCATAGTTCCCTCTCTGAGGAAACATTTTAAGTTTAAATATATAAATTATTCATAATATAAACTGTGTCTGTGACCTAAACGTCAATGTAGCTTGTATTTCAATCATAATCTAAAAAGGTGTTATTCAATCACATTCTAAAGAGGTGTCATTCGAAAAATGAGACATCTATTGTAAGGATTCAAACTTTTATAATCAAACTGGTTGGAATGTCAACGTTTTCCGTCCCAGCATGTTCAACCAGTGTTGATGATGATTATGTGCGCATGCTCATCACGGGTGGCTCTGACGTCATTCCACACAAAAATATAAATAATATAGACTGCATTCTATCAGATAAATATAGGGTTTATGATTTATTGATGGTGAGGACACCACATAACATCACGCTGACCATCGTGTGGGTGCATCCCCCTGATGCCCTATCGCCCCTGTTGCCCAAAATGTGTTGATTCAACAAAACAACTTCTGCTGCCCAGTCGCTGTCTTACATCCGGGCCGGGTCAGTGTTAAATGTTCCGGACTTAACTGTTTTCATTTTGAACAGTAATAATCTTGACAAAGTAACATCATATTTTATTTATAATTTCATCATCTCTCACCTCATCTCTGATTTTTTTTACAAATACTGCATTTGATATGAGTGAGTATTGTCAACTGATTGAGATTATGAATACATCCATAATCCATAATAAAATCTTTACTGAACAAGGCGAATATTAAATGCAGTATTGGCAAAGAAAATCATGTGAGAGATAATACATTATGAATAAGATAAAAATCTCAATCATCTTAAAGTGAAATAATCGGTTAGTGAAATCGTTATCAATCAATTAGCTAGCATATTTTAGATGATATAGCACCGTTACAACCCCCAAAATACGTCCGCTTGACCCTGCAGTGGAGTTTGAACATACCAGAAAAACGCACGATGGTAATTCTTATTCAATTTTCATGCAGACTTGTCTCTAGTGCTGCCAGCTAGGGTATCTGAAGGCGTCTGTGAAACAGCTGACCAAGGTATCTGATATAATTTAGATGTGGTTCAGATCTGGGGATTGAGCTGACCACTTCTGAGTCCGGATGTCGTTTGCATGTTGAACCTAAACTTAGTGTATATCTGCTCTGGGGACAGCTATTGGTCACTTTAAACCGAAAAACCAGAAACCGATTATTCCACTTTATGTGGGTTTTTTTTTTATTGTGGGCAGTAATAAATTTAACAAATATATGCTAATTGTACTATGAAAACATCCACCATAATATGTACTCGATATTTAGTAGCTTTCCCATATTGAACCCAGTAACAAATGTCGCCTGTCTTAGCCATCTTCATTGTTACGCATCATCCACACAGTAGCAGTGTTACAGAAAGTAGAAAATGTTAACATGCAAGCAGTAGTCCCAGTAGTGCAGAAACATCATCATGCAACCAAACAGCATCACTGATGGTATCTTCACATTATCAAGAATCACATACACTTCCATTGTAAATTTTGCTGGAAAATACTTGGTAAAATATTTTCAATCTCCGAATAAATTTAGTATGTGAAAGCCTTGTATATGACTTCTAAAATATTTAAAAATCAGCATAAGTTGTTGGAATAGATCGTTCGCTATGAGCACTTGACTGACACCTGGCGAATACCTCGAGAAACAAATGACAAAATAAAGGGCCGATTTACTCAGTTGTGCTTCCGCCCAGTGAAAGCTTATATCACATTGGAAACTCACATGTACAAAGGAGAATGATTGTCCTACAAGCATACAAACTAAACAAGAGCTTTCCTACACCATTACCTGTGCCTTCTGAGCAGAAACTGTGATTTTTAAAATAATATAATACCTTCATGTGCCGTTTTGACCATATAAGGAAAATCAATACCGGACCGTAACCTTAAGTATGAAACGTCATCATGCAACCAAATAGTTGCAATGTTGTTGGAAATGTCATCACGCAACCAAACAGTTGTAGAGTTGTATGAACGGCATCATGCAACCAAACAATTGAAATTTTGTATGAACGTCATCATGCAACCAAACAGTCGGAATGTTGTACGAAACGGCATGATGAGATCAAATCAAACCAAAACTGGAGTCCCACACGGGTGATCGTCAATGCACCCTGCATCAATTGTTCAACTTATGCAGTAACAAGTAACCTACAATGGAGAATCATTTTTGTGGCCAGCGGAAGTATGTTGGGATGGGAAAGTTTGTGTGATTCTTTAATTTAATGGATTAAATTGCTCATTATTCTCCATATAATAAGCAAAGAAGAACATATCTATAGATGTATATCCGAGTACAGACATTCAATTGTTTTAATGTTGTCCAGTGTTTTGGATCAAATTGATAGTTTATGCGTCTATTTTGATGTAAAAAATCATATTTTCATTACATTTTATCACTTTTA
This sequence comes from Terebella lapidaria, assembly GCA_949152475.1. NCBI lineage: Eukaryota > Metazoa > Annelida > Polychaeta > Terebellida > Terebellidae > Terebella > Terebella lapidaria. The sequence continues at coordinate 12,094,373 of OX424558.1, forward strand.
CGTTGGAAACTATAAAAGTTGGCGGTTTCCGACATAATTGTACCCGCCAACATCAGAAACTTAGCTCAATATTTTTGTTGCGTTACTGTATGCGTATTTTTTACGGTAAATCAACAAATATCGCAAAGCTCTCACAGTATTTGCGTTTTTTTCACAAGATTAAAATGTAAAACCTCATTGAAACAATCAGAAATATTATTTTAGAAAGTGCTGTGATCCTTTCGTTGAGATTACTATATTTAACAAATGATAGCAGGACCGGGGCAGCCCATGCTTACCCTCCGTGGGCCTGTTTTTACATAAACTTAGAAAACCAGCGCGACGCGATGGTCAATAATAACGGGGGGGGGGGGGGGGTAATGGACTGTAGTCAGCAAAAGTTTAGGAGATGACAGAACAATGAGCAACATATCCTAACAGTAACAACCGGTTTCTTTTCAAATTACTGATCAAATACATATCACAACCAAAATGGGCATTGCAACGTATTTCAGTAACTCTCTCACCCGTTCTGAAAAATTCCAACATGATGGTATTCTTTAAGCCGTCACTAGTAGGATATTTAAAAGAGTTGTGATGTGAAAGAACCTATTAGGAAGTTGGAAGATTTGTATTGAGTGACACGTCTCCACACACAGTATTATTGCCTTTAGATATAATGCAATGTAAACTGTAATTCTGCATCCACCATGCAAATTCAGTGAAGATACTTAATTGCGCATTTCAGTCAAGAACCCCGAAAGTTGCATTCAAATTACTCAGATGTATACGACATGTATATTAATTAGTTGATGTAACAGTTTCTTGATTTGGGCTGTCACTGCGCACCACTACACATACCACGATATTTAATTTGTTTTGTCCATTTTCTGTTCACTTTCTCGATGATGGAACGGTCATATTTTAGATTTGGACGTTTATTGTCAATTTCATAGCAGAATTCATTGCGAAAGGTTCAAATAATGGTTCAAAATAAACCCACGTGAACGTCACGTACACCCGTAGAACACACCTGAGAACATATCCATCAAGTACATATTTGAAATTTATTTATTTACTGTAAATCATTTCACGTTAATCAATTGGCTCCGGGAATCAAAGACTTCAATCTGGTGGTGGTTGCCGTGGTGATATTAGTCTGAATGTTTTTGAAATCAATCCGTCTTTTTGTCTATACAACCAGTTTCTGCCTCGTTGATGCAGAATCGACGATTTCGCTCATTCATTTCCAGGGGACAAACGAGTCCGTGAAGACAGATGTGAAGCAGAATAAAACAGCCCTACGTCACCAAGTTCCAAAAGTAATTACCCCAGAACGTGTTCAATCATCCACCCACAGTTGAATATCTGATGAGACCTGAAGTCAATTTCCCCACATGGACAGTGTGCTAGAAGTGACAGTGTCACACTCTTTGGAATGATGATTACCCATCATGATGTATGCATTCCCTTCATATTAGAAATAAGATACTAAAACGTATCACATTGGTATTGTATGTATATTGCTAGTTTGGTAGCGAACAGTATGTGCGAACTGGTACAAATATGACCATACATATTCGAGCATATCTAACATAGATTTAACTACGCAATAATGATGTCGTTTTGGTGTGAAAGAGGTCCATCGCATTTGAATATCGCTTCATTTTGAATCCAATAGCTTAGATGCAGGATAAATGTCATTGATTTACAAAAGTTAGCGTAAGGACTAAGAGAGGTTATCGGACAATATAAATTTTAGCTTTTGTCCAGTGACCTTGAAAATGAAGTCATTAATGAATTCAAGGCCATGAAATATTCAACAAATATATCACTTCTAGTATGTCCACAATAGATTCCTAAGCTGTACAGTCGACAATAAGTGAGATATTAGCCATTCTGTGATGTGACCTTGAAAATGAGGTCAAAGGTAAAATTCAATGTCACGAGATATTCAGCATATATCATTTCCTATATGTTCACAATTGATTCCTAAGCTGTAAAGTCGATAATAAGCGAGATATTAGCCATTTTATCCTGTGACCTTGAAAATTAGGTCAAAAGTCAAATTCAAGGTCACGAGAAAATTCAGCATATATCATTTCCTATATGTTCACAATTGATTCCTAAGCTGTAAAGTTGATAATAAGCGAGATAATAGCCATTTTATCCTGTGACCTTGAAAATGAGGTCAAAGGTCAAATTCAAGGTCACGAGAATATTCAGCATATATCATTTCCTATATGTTCACAATTGATTCATAAGCTGTAAAGTCGATAATAAGCGAAATATTATCCATTTTATCCTGCGACCTTGAAAAATAGGTCAAAGGTCAAATTCAAGGTCACAAGAATATTCAGCATATATCATTTCCCATATGTTCACAATTGATTCCTAAGGTGTAAAGTCAATAATAAGCGAGATATTAGCCATTTTATACTGTGACCTTTAAAATGAGGTCAAAGGTCAAATTCAAGGTCACGAGAATATTCAGCATATATCATTTCCCATATGTTCACAATTGATTCCTAAGCTGTAAAGTCAATAATAAGCGAGATATTAGCCATTTTATCCTGTGACCTTTAAAATGAGGTCAAAGGTCAAATTCAAGGTCACGAGAATATTCAGCATATATCATTTCCTATATGTCCATAATTGATTCCTAGTCTCTAATCTCAATATTAAGTGAGATATTAGGCATAATAATGTCCCATTATAAAGCATAAGAGAATTTAACATGGGAAAGTCCCATTTGAGCCGAGTTTGGGCCAAAATGGCCCACTTCGTGGGATTCAAGGGCAACGAAACTTAAACACGTCACAGGGGTACATATGAGGAGTGTTATGCGTCAATAAGAAAAAAAGGTACTGAACAGATTTTGAGAAAACAACCGGCAAAATCCAAAATTGGCTGTTTTTCATCAAAAATGGCCGCCATTTTGAAATAATTGCGAAAATAAACAAAAATAATAAATTCCTCCTTGTTGAAATATTTTTAGGCATTTTTGTGCACAATTTCAGAAAGATTCAACCGTGAACTTTAAAAATTGTTTACAGACGATGGACGGATGACGACCGCAACGCCATGCCAATAGGTTATCGGACCAAAGGTCCGGTAACCTATAAATGCCGACTCCGCAAACAAATTTCAGGTCAAGGTCAAAGTTCATCCATAATACCCCTTAGACATGTTCGTCTAAGGCGACGAGTCCGAAAGTAATAGCCGTTTTGCTGTACGTCGAACCGTTCCACAGAGATATCGACGAAAACGAAAAATGCCGACTCGGCAAAAAATTTTCAGGTCAAGGTCGAAGTTCATCCATAAAACCCCTTAGACATGTTTGTCTAGGGAGACGAGTCCAAAAATAACGTCTAAGAAGCACCGTTTCCGAGATATCGCTGAAATGAGAAATGCCAAATTTCAGGTCAAGGTCAAAGTTCATCCATAATACCCTTCAGACATGTGTGTCAAGGGCGACAAGTCCGAAAATAATGTCCGTTTCGCTCTACGACACACTGTTTCCGAGATATCGCGGAAAACGAAAAATGTCGACCCGGCAAAAATTAGCCCAAAGGCTAAGATAGGTTACCGGACAATTCTGGTTTTGAAAAACGAATGTAACAGACCTTGAGATTTATCAATCAAGGTCATTCATGTGAACTTCAATGTCACCATTACATGCACGGGTGTGGTATTTGATTTTCTATATGTTCATAATACAAAGATACATCTGGGTGCAAGCGTATAGGCCGCTCAGCCAATTTACACATTCCGAGTCAGACATTTGGCACTCAAGGTCATCTGAGGTCAAGTTCAAGGTCATCATTAGTTGTGCCATATATGTCTTCCTATATGTTCATAATGCAAACACAAGCTCTATCCGCAAGCAGAAATGGCTGTTTTGACCTTTCGAGGTCATCGAAGGTCAAATTCAAGGTCACCACACAAGTCGCCATATATGACTTCCCATTTGAAAGTGCCAATTTCTAAGCTCTATCTTCAGGCGTTCTATGAGTACAGTTCTGGCAGCTCCCATTATGAAGGAAAAAATTGTCCAAATTTTTGTTCAAAGGGTGAAAAAATTTTTTCCCCTGGAAATGGTCCAAAATGAATAGTAATGCGAAAAAAATTGTTTCGCCGACTCATCAAAAATTGAAATGGCCGCCACACGCAGACCAGCGATTCACGGGCAACCAAACTTATACACATCACAGAGGTCCATAAAGGGAATCTTTTGGAACAAAAATCTCAGTTTTTGAGAAAATGGCCCTCAAAGTCCAAAATTGGGCATTTTTCAACGAAAATGGCCGCCATTTCGAGGAAAATATGAAAATCAAAAAACGAAAAAAACATTTCCTGGGAATATTTTTAGTTATTTTTGTGCAAAATTTAAGAAAGATTCGACGTAAACTTTAAAGATAAAAATGTGGACGGACGACAGACGACGGACGGACGTGCGAACGGATGGGCGTTACGGGCGGACCCAATGTTAAATTTCCTATCTTAACTTTCCCCGTAAGACCGCACTTTTGGCTTAAACTGTGGTTGTGGGGCGTTTTCAGCTTTATTCCCCCTAAGAAATCCCCGTAAAGCCTTCTGGTATGCCCGGACGGACGGACGGACTGACGCCGGACGCAACGCCATGCCAATAGACCTAAAAAAACAATCAACAACAAAAAACAATTCAGTTGGAACGATGAATTACTTGAATAGAAATGAACGTCCGATGTCGAATACCAGCCTGAACATTCCTATAGCACACTGAATATTATACTGTTCACTATGCGTTGAGATTGAAAAAAAAAATAAAACTCTTGAATTCATCTTCCGAAGTTCATATTGTTGTTGTGATGGTCGTGGTTTCCACTAGCGCTTTTCATGTTACTGATTGTGGAATCTCAAAGGGACTGTAGGCAGATGGTAGCGGGTAATTCAATGAATGTCCCATCGCTGAAAAGCTTTCCACGAAACAGAACACTTAGATGGACATCTCGACTGTCACTTGCCAGACACTTTGTGTCCCAACTAACTATGCGTCACTACGTGGTACACATATATAAAGGAAATCAGAAATATGTGCTCAGGGGTGGCTCGGAGACAATAGAAATACGGTTGCAGTTATTATGTGCGTGAGAGTGGGTTGATATGTTGTCCTTACTGTGTTGTCTGTATCTGTCTGGAACATGCGGGGCAAAGATTTTGTACAATTAAATAAGAAAACACAGGAATGGGACAAATACACGGTAATGACTTGCAATCATCCTTGTGGGACTTTTTTCTTTGCCTAATTAAGTCTCGTTTTCAAATATTACCTGGACACAAGAAGAATAGTGTCAATCGTACCTCATCAACAAACAAAGGTAACAAAGACCCAAACACAACGAACGATCATGAAAGCTATATGTGTGTAAAGGAAAACGATAAGACCATATGTTCATTCTCTGGCAGCAAATGTTTTTCAATGTTGATCAATATTGATCGATATATAACAATATATTGGTATATATTGTTATTGATAACAATAATTTTGTCAGTACATATTTTTAAAAATCCAAGGTGTGAAGTGATGTTCGTGTTTTGAATGTATTTTGATTGAATAGAATATAAACAAAACCAAGTTGAACTCGCATTCATGTTGAACAAAAGTGTCTGAATGAACAGTGTGGTATGAGACAGATCCGGTGAGCTGGCATGGATTTGGTGTTACACATTATTGTTTGAATAATACATCAATCGACATTATGGTGATATTTGTTCCCTTTTTCCAGTCCAAGGTACGCGTACGTTTTCGCATATACAATTCAAAATAAGAATGTCTTTTATATCACAATGATTGAAAGTGATGCAAATCAATTTTGTATCAGGACTGGAGCAGAATAAATATGATATAGACACTGACAACTGAACACATTCATGTTCCAAGGCCGGATCCATGGACCATGAACCAAGTGAAATCTATGGAATTAGTGCTGAATTGAGTGATATAGATTACATCAAAGTCAGAGATATTTTAATATTACAGACCAGATGCACGGGAGGAGTGCATCTGGTCCTGCCACAGACAACGTACATGGATTACCACACTGGTAAATGAAGTCCGGTCAACTTTTTTCAGGCAAATATTCCCATCCACTCGAAAGCCTTAGGATGTTAGGCCATATTCTAACAATAATGATAGATTTTCATCTGTTTTCCAGGAAAAAAAGATGAACGAAGCACACATTTCAATTCACTGCCATCTACCAGTTCCCCTCAGCCCTCATCCTGTCCACGAGTTCGTTGTCACAAGCAGAGAACCAGTAATCGTAGTAATCAGTCCGAGCCGGTTTGCTCTTGTGGATATGTACAGCCTCACATACCTTACAGATAGTTTGTGGGGAACTGTAACCGTAGATATAGTTGTGTTTCCAGTCAAAGTATTTGCTATACTCGTGTTCTTCTTGTGCTAGATCGAGCAGGTAGTTGGCCAAGTCTCTTGGCGATTTGAAGTCGCGAACATCTATGCATTCGTGAAGTGTAGCATCTAAGTTGTAGCGGTGGCCACTCAGGACCACTGGTACCAGTTCATACAGGAGTGGCTTGTAATATTTTTCAGTGATGTAGTCGTCACATATGGCATTCTCAAAAGATAGGTAGAACTTGTAGGTCTGTTCCCATTGAGAATAGCAGGCATACGGATCTGTCTGGGGACAAGAGTAGTTGCCACATCGACCGTAGATGTCCACATCTATGTACTTGGACAGGTCCCTGACGTAGTCCTGTCTCTTGGAGTGAGCCACACAGTTACTCACCGGCCAGACAACCGTTCTGGTTTTGTTCCGCAATGGAATCCGTAACTTGTACGATCCAGGGATCTGTGGATTCCGTTTGTAGAGCTTCTTGAATGATACTGTGATATCTGCACTACTGCGATAGTTCATTGTCAGGTTGATAAACCGTCCATAATCCTTGATATAATTATGCCATCTTCCTGGCCTCTCTCCTAGATGGTGGACGTATAGTTGGTTAGGTGATCGGAACTTTGGCCACGTCAAATTTACCTCCCTCGTCCAGTTGTCTTTGAAGAGCAACATGTCTGCTTCTTGTACCTTCGACTTATCATCTGTGAATTGACAATTCTTGTACTCGCATTGCTTTAGGATGGTATCGTAGCCGTCTTCTGGTCTCCACCACAAGCTGCCCTGCACGTTGTTGAATTTTGTCCAGAAAAGGATTAACTTTTGATTGGTTATCTGCCTTGACTTGTGCAGAACTTGATTGTCTCTGTCTGTTGAATTTATGCTGATTATTGTACTCGCATTCGAAAACGATTCGTCTGGTGTTTCAGGCTTAGAGAGATTGGTTTTTGATGTGTTTTTACTAATTCTTTTGCATTGTCCAATCACGAACTGAACACGAAGTTCAACACGAAGCAGCTCTCTTACGTACCAGAGGGTAGTGAATGATCCGATCAGTATGATCAATTTGAACCATGAATCCAACCTTAGGCATGTGAAATATGAACCCACACTAGGCATGATTCATCATCCCATTCATCATGATTCATCCAAATTCACAGCAAAAGAAAAATTCACCTTGATTTTCTCTTCATATCAATGCATGTATAGTTTGCAGTTAGGAAAGGTTGACTCGTACAACAAGCACAATCGTCACTTTCAAGTCAAAATAATTATTGAACTCTCCATTGATTATAAATACAAATAACAACATAAATCAATCGATTGATACATCAAGTATGTTTCAGCTCACAGGCATACAGTTCGAACTATCGAATTTCCCAGAAAAAAGCCTGTCGGAAAAATGTTTTTCATTTTATTTATTTTCGCATAATTACATATTCTGAAGCGAATATAACTCGGAAATACCCAAAACTTTCAGAATCATCTGACTTCAAGATTGGTAATGCCGAAAGATGCTATATACAGAACTTTATGTATGCGTGGAAATATTACATGCCTAAGCTATGCTTTCAAGGGTTTTTGTCTCACAATGAATAATTATAAGCAATTTTGTTTCATATTTTTGTGACTTTTTTGTATTGAAATTTCAGAACTAACTAGCTTTTATAAAACTGTATTCAGACGTTACATGGATAAAGTGCTTTGATTATTTACATAATCGTATACGATCATCACCTGTGTGTGCTGCATTACATTAAACAGACACTGAAGGCAGTGAGAAAGCATTGTCAAATACATTATTTTTGATCTGTGAATTTGTTTCTCGTCCAACTTTCTAATGCTTTCAACATTGAAATTTTTGTTATTTTGTTTTTGTTTCGAGGAGATAATTCAAGTCAGGATGAATGAATAAATCAGGACATTACAGCACACAGAAATGCTACTTCTTCCAAGATACATTCACATTCTTTCAAATAACACGACATGACAGTATTCATTCTTCCATTGGATTAAACCAAATAATTTGTAATAACAGAGAAGAGTCTTGATAATATGACTTGTGCTATTATGCATGCCAATGCCACTGCCAGTTCAATGTGAATAATTTACGAAAAGTTACAGATTAAAGATATATAACGGAAACCATTCTGTGTTTTTTCATGTGATAATTAATTTGGAAATCAATTTGTCACCACCATTAGTATCTATTGATTGAATGTCTATTTCACTGTCCGTAAATTGTGGAAGGAATATTCGCCATTTTTATCGTTGACGTGTACATTTCCTATACGCAGCTGTTCATTTCAAAGTTTTGTATAAAAATTCAACATGTATCCATCTAATGATCGACAAATCCATTTATTTTCGCAATTTACGGCTATGCTGGTTTTGCCGGATTGCTATCAATAAAAAACAAACAGTTTCACGTTTCATTTCCAGAGAGTACCACACTACCACCATTTACGTAACAACGAACCATCTCTGCCCCATATGACTAGAAAATATACGGAAGTTGTCCATCTTTTAATGTATGGTGCTCCAACCTACTTTTTCGAAACTAATTCTTTGATAATTAATGCCGCTTTAGATTACGTTGATGCTACAATATGATGAATATATAGTGAAATTCCTACTTCAAGATGATTGAGTATAAGATTGAATCTTGAACTGTTCCGTTTCATGAAATGTACCCTATTGTACCTATGTAAACATAAAGTGTTCACACTATATGCTGCTGCATGTTTGGGGATCATTAAATGAGTTTTCTGGAGAAAAGATGCAAAAGTGACTTCCGATGGAATACCAAAATTAATCAGCAAACACATTCAATGGGAATGCCCACAAATAGTCAACTGATTGTCAAAAGGCTGATATAAAAGATTGACAGCGTTACCAGTCACACTCCTATTCAAATCTCTGATTGGCTTACTGCACTTAATCTTATGGTGGTTTAAGCATCCACACATAACTGCTGGGTGTATACCCATTCTAAATTTTCTATTCCATTATCAAATGTTTATATTATAGTTTTGCATGTATGTATGTTTATTGTATGTATGTGTGCTAATTTTATCACTACATACTTTTGCCACAACAGCTGCCAGACATAAAATAATGTGTGAATTCACAATCAACACTATACAATGTATATAAAATGTCTTGGAATAACACGTCACTTCTCTGTAAACCTCTGAGATTAGAAGAACAAGTATAAGCTTTTACACTCCATGTTCTGTTAAAAGGTTTGATGGCAAAGACACGTATACTTTATTTTTCTACAAACTGCAAGATTTCGTTTTGATATTGAGAGTCTAATGTGGTTGGTTTACGATTAAAACCATTAGCGGTGGGCCTAACCAGTCACTTGAAAACGTTTCATGATCTGTAGATACAAGAATATGTATGTTCACATTGGGAAAATCATTCTACCAATCATTCTACTGGATGCCATACGATACGTTGTGCCTAATATAGTTTTACCTATATCAGGTTACCATAACACGACTGGAACATTTATGAACACCTGTATAGACTCTGCTTACATGAGATTGCCGTCTTTGGAAACATTGAGAATACCCATATTATTTTCAGTCTTGGTGCCCAGTGCCGTTTTACACGCCACTGATTGCTAAAATCCTGAAAGGAAATGTACGCAGATGGTACCGGGGATAATTTAATGAATGTCCAATCACTGACAAAACGTAAACAATCAGGACATTTAGACAGGAAGATGTAAAGTTCCGCTGTCACTTGCCAGAAACTTTGTGTTCCCGTGATCTATGCATCGCTACGTGACAGACATACATAGCCATAGTTTACCAGCAGCAATACATTTATGACTGGACATTTTTCATTGTATGTATGAGCCTATTACCACCTTGCAACCAGATTTTGATGAAGAAATGAAAAATTGGAATAGATTAGAATGATAACAGAGCCTGGTCACAATTATATCCATAGCCACATAGACGTCATCAGGGACTGATTGATTGAGTTTATTTAGTAAAATCAATATAAACATACAAAAATGATGAATATATTCATATTACATGGATAGCACAATAAAGCATAAAACTGTATTTCCATTGTGGTCCTTGTAAAAGTATCACATAACAAAATAGAGGAACTAAAGATGCTTCGAAAACTTTGAAAATAAGACAAGAGGGTCTACATAAACAGGTGATAAATAATTTATAGTAAATTTGAGAATATATGTATTTAAACCAGAAAGATGTGTAATACTAAACAATAGTAAATATGAACAATATGTAAAAATGGCAATTCAGGCAAATAAGTGGTGTACATTACAAAAACAGTATATGGATATAAATAAATGTGTATAACAAAATGAATAGCACCATATTAGACTAGTAGACGGACTAGAACATAGACTAGAGATTGGTATAAAGTGACAACTAATAACATATAAAAGTTCCTCTTCCCTGAGCTGACTGAACAAAAATGACTTTAATTGGATTTTAAAACTTTGCTCAATGCTGATAGATTGTAACCAAGTAGGTATACTAGTAGTAGTAAGTAGGGACAATCTGTGTCAAAAAGTTCCTACTGTGTACCTCCTGGAATTATTATACAGTTGCCAATCAACCTACTGAAACGAAGAAATCCATTACAACCTCCGATGAAATAAATGAGGTACAAGTGCATACCATCATATCATAAGCCAAAAAGCACTATATTTGGTGGTATCGTAAAATCAAGACAATTTTTTTCACAAATTTTGGATAGAAGTGCTAGACTATGCAGACTGGCACAAGAATGTGGATATTGAACTAGTTATCGACACTGTCAATTTCATTCTTCCGCCCTCAAATGTTGTCTTTTAAATAAACTCTTCCATTTTGTGCTCTGTTGGAATTCTCACAAGAGAATAATTTATTGAATAATTACATAAACGAAAATGTATCGTCAGTGCTTTGAGCCGAACATGATCGAGCGATGTTCAGTTTGTTTTTCGTCAGAGAGGCAGGGAACATCAGTCTGTATAAATGCATTAATTCAGATTATCATGCCATGTGTGAAAATTGAGAGGACACAGAATCCAATCATGTAATGACTGAATGTAATACAATGAATATAAAACACCATAACGATTGTCTTCTGGTTTGAGCGATCATTGGACAATTCTTGAAAACACAACGTAAATCTCATGATGGAAGCATTCAGTTTAATGAACAGTCGTGTCTGATCCAATTGGCAATATGGAGTGTATCACAATGCACGCAATTTATTAGAAGTGATGGATGTAATAATTACTGACGAACTTATCCTGAAGAAAAATTCAAATCGTGATTACATACAATGCATAACACGTCTGAATGATAATGCGACGCAAAAATGTCCACATTACTCAATCCAATTTAACAATGGCGATTCGAGTAAAAATGCAAATTCATTGAGCACTTGACAAAGCGTCTTCTGGCATGTTGATGGTTATTGTGGTATTCACGAGACATAGTATGGTACCTGAACTAAATTCGCTATTGAGTATCTGTGATCAATCAAAATTGTTACTATCAATTTTTTTTCCCGAATTATTAAATAATTCTGTAGTATCACTAAGAGTATCACATTTTGTATGGATTATGTTTGGTGAGTAATATAATATTATGTATTTCACATAGTGAAAAAGTAGATCACATTGGATTCAACAATACATTAAATTTACAGTTTGCACAAAATGTATTTGAAGCTAATCCAAAAGCTGAGATAAGACTCCAATTCAATGCGATAAGTCTAATTGACCATGACCGATTGTCACTGGAATTCCTCCAGATCGCGAAATCACAACCTTGAAACATGGATGTGGCTAATTCAGGCCAAAATGTGTCACCAGTGTGAACCATGTGTAGAGCATCAGTCAGCTATCGCGTCTATTGTTCCGCAGAAATCTATGTATATCAAAATCATCCTTCTGGAGGTTTCGTAAAAATGTTATCGACCGGTACGAAATCAGCAATATTGCAAGCAGCTTAAAATAGTTATCCACTTTGTGGTCTTATGTATTTTTGGTAAAAGTTAAGTAAAATTAATGTTTTATTAAGCGCTCCTTTCTAGAACTTGATTCTGATCAAAGGCACTGTACATTTTACGCCAGTCTAGAATTTCTGCACAGCTGTCACAGTCCAGCGCTACATTGTAGGATCCTATTGAATGACCGGTACCCATTTAATCCTGGGTAGTAATAGACAATTAATTAATGGTACACACCTTGCATAATGATGGGCTTGAAATAGCACAGTGGTCCAGTCTGAGTCTCGACGCCCACGACCTTTGCGTTACTAGACCAGGTTCGGTATATAATTTTGACATGCACCAGCAATCAATAGGTAACTACTATTGAAATACCTTCGTGTAGAATGTTGAATCACATCGAAGACAATAGACCAGTGTTGAATCACACCCAAGAATATGGAGCATCACGGAGAGTGTTATATTGGATTGGATTTGTTCAAGGTGTGAGCCTTCAGGTAAACCCACGAAAGTGCACGCACATATTTCCAGTATGGCCCTGTTTTGTATGGTGAACTGCATTGTCAGAATTTCTATACCGGCCTGAAGTAGATCAGGGAACATCTATCAGCGTCCCTATCACCAACGCTGAGGATCCCAGTGCAGCAACCGTAATGCTCACCCAGCACCAAGTTTTATGTCCACCAGGTGTTATTTATGTCATTCAGGGAGCGAGACCTAGGATCTACCACTGAGCAATTGACACCCGATATTCAAATCAAGTTATAGTAATTCATTGAGAACGTTGAATCATACCTGAGTTAAATGTACCTGGACCAGAAACTCACCCAAGGCTATGAACATTCGATCATACTAGCGTTGAATCACACCTAAGGCATGAACTTTCGCCCAGAACACTTGTTTCTCACCCAAGGAAATGAACTTTTACCCAAAGCACCCAAACCATGCATTCTAGGAGTATGAAAAAAAAAACCTTGCTAATTTTTTTTTTCAAAAACATTTTTTTCTGCTGGTGATAACTCAAAACAAGTAGTGAAACGATTTCGGACCAAAATCTTTTGACCCGTCAGAAAATCAAAATGGCCGCCACGTGCATACTGGCGAAACAAGGGCAACGAAACTCATTTACCTCACAAGGGTACATATGGAGACTCATATGCGGCAATAGGAAAAAACTACTGAACAAATTTCCATAAAATAGTCCAAAATTTGATGGGTTATTTTCTGTCAGAAAATGTCGTTTTGAGATTTCAATGTCATCGAAAGTCAAATTCAAGGTCACCAATGAAACCACAATACATGTATATGATTTACTATTCAAATGTGCCAAAATATAAGATCTGACTTGAAGTATTCTAGGAGTTCACGGCAAACAGCCTCCAGTATAAAGGGAGAAAAAGGATAAAGTACATAAAAAATCTCAATGGCGAAAAATAAACTTGCCTGAAAATGGTTCAAAACAGATAGTGACCTGATTTCAGACAAGAGAAATTTCTCGCCATCCCGTTAAAAAAATGGAATTGGCCGCCACGTGCAAACCGTTATAAGGGGAATCTTTCAAAACAAAAATCTCCAAAATTGGTTAGGTTTCCGTAAAAAATGACCACAATTTTGGAAACAATTGTCAACATTAAAAAATATCTCCCTCTTGAAATGTTAACGGACAACAAAATGATGGACGAAGACGGATGCAACATCATGCCAAAGGTTCACGGAACAAAGGTCTGATAACCTAAAAACAAAGCCCGGTCACTTTTACATCCTGGAGTTACCAGGGGCAGACTGTGTGTGGAACAGTTGTTCCTACTGTACACCTGCTGGAATTATTGAACAACTGCCAATCAAACAATTGAAACGAAGGATTCAAAAACAACCTTCCGTGAAATAGATGAAGGACAAGTGCATACCTCCAATTCACAAGCCAAAAAATACCCGAATTGATGCTACATTTGTAGCTTACTCATCCGATGCTCATTCACAACTTGCTGGATAGATGTGCCCAGAATATGTATTCATGCACTTCAAACTCATTATTTCGAAAACACAAAATGGCCACAATGGAAATCCACATGAATGAAACTAACCCTGATTAGAGAAATCACACTTTCGTGTATAACAAGGAAGGCAGGCCATGACATAGAGATTAACGGAGAAACATAACATGGGCTGAATCAAAGTTATACATATAATCGGGCAGATGGTCGCCCAGTCTAGTGTCACAACATGTAAGATTGAAGATTATGATAGATTTACTGCCAGGTAAGATTGTTCCTTCCATTTTGTTCCACACATGGGATTCATATAGTCTGAAAATCCCCATAAACATACAAATTTAAATCTAGTAGATGTGGTGTTCGCAATGACGGAATGTGGGATGAAATACAAATCTCAACCTTATTCATCATTACTGAACTCATTATTATTTTTGTGTCTCAATACTACAGTGAAAGGGAATGGATGAAATTAAAACATTGACCACTTGTCATTACAGAAGAGAAAGTGGCCATTCTCACTTAGTGGGCATTAAAAATACGAAATGTGCCCTGCTTGTTACAGAATAGAAAGTGGACATTCTCATATTTGTTCCCGAAAAAAACGGAACATTCCCTGCTTGACGTTAGATCCCCAACTCGGCTCAATTCTCATTCAGTCAGTATATATGAAAGGCGCATTGTTTTATTTTGATAAAATGCCAAAAAAAGATGTGTAATTGTGTCTGATTCCCACTTCTCGTTGTATGTAACCAAGTCTCGTGCAAATTACCACGTCCTCTTTGCACCTTTTGAAGTTTGTTTCCTACAAGATGTTCTAGATATAACTACATATGTACATATATACATACGACCTGTTGATGCAGTATAACATTCCAAATTTTATATGTTAACGATTATTTGAACTCCTCTCAAGTATTCCAAACACAAGCACCAATATTGTCAGTCCGTGTTGCTGGTAACATTTTTGATAGTTTCTACCATATACATGTACATCCTAGGTAGTATCTTCTCAATTTTGGGTAATTAATCGTGTTTGCCTGGAACATCTAATATGTAACTGCTCATCAGATTAGTGAAGTTTTAAGACAGCTTGATCTTGATTGATGAACACCCAAGAGCATTTCATCGCAAGCAAAGTTCACGTTTGCGTAAGGGAGTATTAAACCTTATGATTGATAGTTTGAAAAACATTGGCATATTACATGGCCTCTGTCTAACTGCGTCAGAAAAGAAAAGTGAATACCGCATTTTGCATTGTCTCGATCATATCGTCTCCACTATGTCTTTGCAGTAGATCTGTCTGGAGCTTTGTTAACTTCAATTCCTTACTTTACTTGTAAGATTAACACAAACATATATGATAAAGCTAACAAGCTGACAAAACAATGGTGAAAGTGATTGTCATGGTCTTAATTGGAGATATCTTGAATAATAAACGAATCTAACTGGATAATAAACAGCACTGTTTGCAGCTGATGATGGTTCAACGTAAACAACAAAGCACAGCGAGATCAGTAGAGATGGGAAGAAGTAGTTCTGGAGCAGGCCATTACTTTCCTCAACTATAATCTACGTACATTTAGTATTCCCCACTTGCGCATAACAATCTAAACATCATGTTTATACATGAATACCTGAATGAAACAAGAACCCTTCATTGTATGTTATAATTGACTTCCTCCTGTATACTTAAGTTTATGCAGGTGCTCCTCCAGGTAAATTGCTTTACGTCCATTACACTATTATTGTATATCTGTCCTTGAAGTAACATAATCCAATGTCCATATTTTGTTAATAATGGCGAACAACAAGTTTTATTTTGCACAGTTTGTTGGTTTACAAATTTTCAATCGAAGTGCCCAGTTAAGCGACATGTTGACGTCAAAGTGTTTTTTTAGTTGTTAGCTCCGAAAACAAAGTCCTTTCCTCATACCCATGTTGCATACTCAATTGATCATAATATATCATGGAGGATGTTGGAATTGAATGCCACCACAATCTCATTGCGGGATTCACTATTCTTAGGAAATCCAGTCTCGCCACAGTGAGGATGTAGAGGATAGACATGCCCGATGCACCTTTAAAACAGTGTCTGTAAAAAGAAAATATGTCATAGATGTATAAGCACTTTTGATACAATAATTCCAGCAATATGACTATATTAATATAATCTCAAGTATTGCAAACACACGAAAAGACACCATAAAAAATGGATTTAAATTGTGGATCCAGTTACAGTTTGTGTAGTCCGAAACATTTCTTGATTTTTTTTTCATTTCAGGATAATTAATTTTTTCCCTGAATAAAAGTAATATGATACTGTTCATTAGATTAATGGGGTTTTCAGACAGTTTGATCTTGATTGATTAATACCTAAGAAACTTTCTTCACCAAGTTCATGTTTGCGTAATTGAATGGTATGGTTGATAGTTGAATAACGCTGGTATATTACTCGGTTCCTGTCTAATTGTGTGAACTGAAATTTGGGATACCCCATTTTCATTGTTGTCTCCAGCATATCATCCCCACTATATCTTCGCAGTAGATCGAATTGCAGTCCCATACCTAGATTTGGCTGATGTTTTTTACTACATTTTCTTACTTGCAAGATTCGCACAAAAGTATAAGCTAAATGCTAAAAATCTAAGAAAACCAGTGGACATATCATGACATTTATTGGAATTCACTCAAAATATCTTAATTGATGAAAGGATCTAATGATTATGATTATTAGCACTGTTTGCAGCTGATGACGGTTCAACACCTAGAACAACCAGAACATCATTCTGCAAGTGGTGGTTCTGGAGCAGGCCATAAATTTTCCCCAAGTATAATCTACGTGCGATTAGTATTTCCCATTTGCGCATAACAATCTATACATCTTGTATGTGAAAAGTGAACGTGTATCCAGAATGAAACAGGAGCGCTTCATTGTATGTTATAATTGGCACCCACCTGTATACTAAAGTTTGTGCATGTGCTCCTCCAGATATATTGCTTCACATCCATCAACCTATTATTGTATCTCTGTCCTTGAAGTAACATAATGTCACGTAGATGCCACCAGAAAACACACATTATACCAATATAATGACCTATAGGCCCGGATCATTAAACGGTCGTGAACTGATGAGGAGAAACCCCCTGGATGTCACGACCAAATCCTGCCTCAAAAGTCAAGTACGGGGCTAATTTAGTGGACCTGTAATGGTTCCGTATTTGTGTTGTAGTAGCGTGCATGTTATCCTCAATTATTAGAGGTCCTGACGGAGAGCGCCACTGGTATATGAAAGCATAACATTATCAGAGGTATTTCTGGAATCGTGTCTAATATGATTTGGTGCTGTAATGTTGTCAAGTCTGAAAACTGAAATGTACAAAAAGGACAATTGTTCACTCCAGTAACACGATTCCAATCCAATGTGCGTACTCTGTTAATAACGGTGAACAAAAGTGTAATATCGTACTTTGTGTGGCCTTAGTATTGTGTTCTACTACTCTCACTTGTACGTCTCAGTGTTACTCGTCCAGTCTGTGTACTGTGTTAACGCCTGATTGCACATACCAGAATAAAGCTTTGCGTGTTTCTAATAAAGGAATTCGACTCTGTACACTTGCGTTACGTACTTGCTGCACGATGCTACAAAAAGGTTTCAATCTGCAAAGTTAATCGGTTTACTCATGTTCAATCAAAGGACCCAGATAAGCGACATGTTGACGTCAAAGTGTTTTTTTAATTGTTGGCTTGGAAAACAAAAGTCCTGTCCTAGTTTCAAACCAATATTCCAGATATAAAGAATTTGGAAAGATGAAAGCCCAGTCAGTATTCCAGTATATTATGTGAGGTGAATATGAAGTGATGGTACATCATGACCTCAAATTTGATTCTAATTACTATCATGCCATGTCCCAGACTCGTTCCACCTATCAATCATAACGTTTATTTGTACCTATATACGCACGCATGAACTTTACATGCGGTAATGAAACTTTCTCTGGTGTTCATCAATCAAGATCAACCTGTCTTGAAATCTCACCAAGACAAGCTGGCACATGTGCGGGATGGAAATATGTATCACTGAGATAAATGAGAGAAATCAACGCAAACTAGGAATATGTGTCTATTCACCTGACATACATTTATTTGCTCGTAGCTCAGCTGTGGTGAAGGAAATATTATGTTACTTGACACATTATACCTGGGCATCCAAGGGCGATTTACTACCAAAGTTCAGACTAGAAAATCGCAATCTAAATTGCAATCTAACCCAATGTTCAGTTTACCTCCAAACGGGGTCTCAAAATTCTGGTCAAAATGCAATTTAATTCTTTTTGTTATTAAGATATGTAGTAATATGTGATTAGATTGGTAGGAATTCACATCAGCCACTCTTAGTTGAACTTGAATGCCGAGTTTTAACTATAACTATTCCATCAAGTTTGTTGTCCGTCTTTGGTGGACCACAATTGTTATATGGATCCCACTCAGGAATCCATGTCGCATACTCAATTGATCATAGTATCATGGAGGATCTTGGAATTGAATGTTTCAGCAAACTCATTAGAAAGGCCAAGCATAACATGTGATAAATGGAATTAGAGCTAGTATATTATTTCATTTTAACTCCACATATTTCAAATGCCACTCTGTGACGAATTGGCCCAGTGATATGAATATTGCTCACGATTACTAGTGATGTCTTAATCTCAACACACGTTGCCATAGTCACCAACAGAGCAGGGCAGGTGTGGTTTCAATCCTTGAGCCGGTTCTATCTCCACTAGCTCTCAACTGGTTGTTGTCGCAAATTATTCTATTCCGATTGACATGGAATCCAGGGTGATGATGTGAGTTACTAGGGTCATTGTGGCGGAACTGGATTCCCTGACGATCGTTAGTAAATCCGACAATGGCAGACAGCACTCGTGGTTCGTTTGAACCAGACACATACACCTGGTGATTGTTACGCGCATGAAGCAACCGTTCGCTGCAAATGCATGGTGATTTATGTTGGCGAAACTCATCTGAAAAAAAAAGCACTAGAGAAATGATGTTTTCGCTTTTTATAGTGCATGGAAATATTCATAAAATTCCTTGTTTTTTCGGGCCTAAAACGGCTAGAAATTGTCAGCATTTGTAATCATAACTCTCCCCAGGGGTGCACATATCATGATACGGCATATCTTGACCTCGGACGCACTCGCAAGCTCGAGTGTAGATACCGACGGTCATTTGACATTTACATATTCATGCGCTAGAGAAATGATGTTTTTGTTTTTATAGTTCATGGAAATATTAATGACTTATTTTTTCAGGCCTAAAATGGAAATTGTTAGCATTTGTAATCATAACTTTCCCGAGGGGTGCACATATCATGATACGTATATAATGATAAATTAAGACTGGATACAGTGTTTGAAGCCCTTGTTCGTGTCTGGGCCTGGATACACTCGCAAGCTCGTGCGTGCTACTGCCCAGACACGACCTCGGGCCTCAAACACTGTATCCAGTCAATAACCTATACATATATTCTATAATCATTGGCTGCCCGGTTAGCTCAGTTCGTTTCTGGGCCCACTTCTGACTTCTTTTCCCCGGTAAAAGTAATATGTGACTTTTCTATAGAATAATGAGGTTTCGATACAGTTTAAAATTTTTTTTATATATATATAAACTCAATCATTACAACACACGAATAAACACCATAAGTAAATATGTGGATCCAGTTCTCAGTCTGTGTAGTTTTGAGACATTTCTTGATATTTTATCCCCCGATAAAGTAATATGTGACTGTCCATTAGATTAATGAGGTTTTGAGACAGTTTGATCTTGATTGATGAACACCCAAGAAATATTCTTCACCAAGTTCTGGAACAGGCCATAAATGTCCTCAAACTATAACCTACGTACATTTAGTGTTTTCCATATGCGTATAACAATGTATACATCATGTATGTGAAAAATGAACGTATATCATGAATGAAACAGGAGCGCCTCGTTGTTTGTTTATAATGTTTATGTTTATAAATCAGCGCTTCATTATAAATAACATCCGCCTGTATACTGAAGATTCTGCACGTGCTCCTCCAGGTATAATGCTTTACGTCCATTATACTATTATTGTATCTCTGTCCTTGAAGTAACATAATGTCACGTAGATGCCACCAGAAAACACACATTATATCAATATAATGACCTAAAGGCCTGGACCATTAAATAGTCGTAAACTGATGAGGAGAAAACCCCTGGATGTCACGACCAAATCCTGCCTCAAAAGTCAAGTACGGGGCTAATTTAATGGACGTGTAATGGTTCCATATTTGTGTTGTATTAGCGTGCATGTAATTGTCCTCAATGATTGGATGTCATGATAGATATCGAACATCCATGGTCGATATCGTCCTGGGTCACGTTAAAATAATGTACAACAGGTTCGTCTAATAGGCGTCGCCAATGTTTCATGTCTACACTATACTCCAAGCTCACAATAAAAAAATTGATCACATATGTATGAAGCGAAACCCAAAGAAATGCATGTACCTGTACGAGTATCACTAATAACATAATTATCGAAAACCTACAAGTGATGTAATTATATAATTATTATAATAATCTAATTATTGTAGACAGGATATCATATTTTGACGGAGCACCATCAATATATAGTAACAATGCCAAGAATCATTTTTTTAAGATCATAGGAGTATATATGAAATGGTGTCTAAAGATACCTGGTACATGTTGTGTTCACTATAAATTGTCAAGTCTGAAAACTGAAATGTACAACAAGGACAATAGTTCACTCCAGTAACACGATATCAATCCAATGTCCGTGTTTTGCTGTAATAGTGAACTAAAGGTTTTAATCTCCGCAAGTTTACTAATTATCAACCGTAGGAGGGAGATAAGCGACATTGTTGACGTCAATGTGGTTTTATTCGATAGTTTGGTTTGTCCTAGTTTCAAACCAATATTGTTAAGTAACAACTCGAACAACATCGTTATCAATCATATGGGAAGAAATGACAACATCCTGTTATTCGCATTGTGTTCGTTTCTCGGTGGTGTTCAGGCATCGAGAGCACAGGCATTTGAAAAGTGCATTGTATCGCAGTTTGACATCTTTTGACATCAATAATTGTAATGCATGGTATTTATTTGTATATATTTGTAATAAATACCTCTCTGCGAGGTATCCATTGCCAATAAACACCTGTCCTCGATATTGATTTAAAATAAACCAATACTCGCTGAGTAAAATCATTGGAGTTGTATTTTTGTTTCGTTGCCAAGCATGTACATGTATAATATTAATATTACTACATCATAGTTTGACGATTGGCAAACTAAATTCCCGGTCAAAACATCAAATGCAGTAAACGGATACATGAGCGATTGAAACTTTGACATGTGACCAATCATAACATCCCAAAATATATTATTACGAAAAATGAAAATACATTCCATGTATTTTCTTTAATATTCATTTTAGAGGGCATTATTAGATTTCACCGGACGTAATCTTTAAATATACTTCGTTGTTATTTAGAATTCATGATTTATGTTCGATCTATTATATTCCTGAAAAACACGTTAACTTAATACGTCATCCAACACGTCATCCAATGCTAGTATTTATACCAGTCTAATGAACGGTCTTACAGGGAGCCGATAGGGAAACCAGCAACATATTTGGCATTCATCGTTGGTGGTGAATCAACAGGATTCATGACAGCCACATGACATAACAACAACAATTTCGGCATGACCAGCGATTCCATTGAGACACGATGCCAGAATGAGGCAGTGAATCAGACGAAAAGAGATACCCTGGTACTACTGCCTTCCGAAATTATCATCTTTTTTTCTTAGCTAACCTTCCATTAATCAATGATGAATCCAGGAACAAAAAGTCGAATTTTCATAGAACATAGTTTTCATATTGTTCTTGATCATATTTTCATTGTTGCACATCGAGACTTATCACCTGTATATTTCTCGCTAGGAATTAGGAGAACTAGTAAAACATCTCGCAGTAGGTTTAATATACTTAGTGTGCTCTGTCAAGTGCACAGGTACACATTCAAGTCATAGAGTGATAAGAATATGACAAACCTACAAAACGAACTACCACCAAAGTAGTTAATCACCGGCATAGACAATAGCAGCTTACACAAACAGAGTATTACATATTCTTGTAAGGTTGGTCAAAACATTATTTTTAATCAACTGTTTCCTCACTGATATAAGGAAAACAAACCATCATGCAATACACATGATACATGCCTCTATGATTTGACCTGTATATCAATTAATATACATGTATATCAGTTAAAGGACACAACCAGATTGTGAAGATGGCAATAACGAAACTAGAATGTACATCTGTGGGAAAATAGAGCCCGACCGAATATTTACAAAGGCACACTGGCGTCATCAGTGGCAGGCAGTATGTGAATTAAAGATATGTGTACTGTACCGAATACGGAATTATAATCCAACTGCCCAACACCTGGTATAAACTATTAACAAAATAATGGACAACCTTAGAAACCTGCTCCAGGTCGATTATTTTATTTTGATATCCTCTGGAGATTTGAGAATAGATATCCGCACATGGGACATCGTGATGTTCCATGAAATTTTCAGTTTTCCATGACACTGAACTTTTGTTAATTGGATAAGGGCTTCTTCGCTCGATTGGATTTTTTTGGAATATAACTATTATACTAGCGCACGTTCGAAAATTCATTCTCAATCTACAATTCCCGTTCCATTTCCTGATCAGTCATTCATAGAAGGACAACATGCAATATATATTGATGTATTCATAATGGGTAATTGAAAATAGCAATAAATGATACACTGTTGATGTTTCAAAATTCATATCCGTCATTAAATCAGATAAATATACTCTTTGTTTCTAAGATTCGCTGTGTGAGCTTTATGTCAATGTGATTACTGACATATCGCAGCACTTTCGAATGATAACTGAACACAGCACGATTAGTAAATGCTCAATTTCATTCAACAGTGAGGAATCATCGGAAACTACAGATCCATCAAACACTTAAAGGAGATTTTATTACTGGCACAATACCAGGAAATTATACAGATATTGCTACCAGATTTTTGTTCTTCAATTGTATGTTAAATCACAGCTCAAAGTCATATGGAAAATGTGAAGGATACATTCACACTGTTACATTTACAATACATCGTTCACTTACTTACCATGCGACAAGAAAAGACAGATCCATAATTAATTTAGTTCATAATACAACAATGAAAATACTGAATGTTTAATTTGTGTTATACATCAAGTACAATTTATCAGATGTTTCATTCCGATGTGTTCATTGCTTTCGTAACTGTATGCATTGACCTATTAAAAGTATTGAAAAAATACCCCAGAAGTAAGCGAATGCAAGGAATAGTCAATCTGCTATTAATATAAAAAAGCTAAATAAAATGTAATTCCTGGGAATTGCTCCAGACATTCAAAACGTCAAAAGCAATCTACAAAGTTTCAGCATGGACGGAATGAAACAAACAACTTGGTGTGAAGTCACGTTTTAGTGTCACAACAGATTTTATGGGAGTGAATGGTGACATTGCACTAAAAACATTCACCCAATTACAGAAATAATGTCATGAGTTCACCCATTGTTATTGGGTTCATGCCAATCAACCTGTCCTGATTCAGATTGTACATGGCACAAGTGACCTAGGAAATATAAACGAATTTAGGTAGAATTCAAATGTGGAATGTGGAATTCAAACTATCCCACTGAATACACAATTGTGCAAAATGCCACCATGCATTTTATACCTGTTTCCCGACTTTCATTGAATCAAAGACACGGGCTGCTTTGCATGTAAGTTATGTGAGTTGAACTCATATCCTAATATGAAAATCGTATAATAAACATATATTTATGTGAACATCGTGTAATAAACATAGTCATTTATGTTAGACTTGCAACTCACATTTGTGGTGTACATTTATTAATAATTATTGCATATAACATACAGGTGTGTAACAAGGGTTGGAACCAATTCCAGATATAAAGTATTCTGAAAGATCGAATCCCAGTCCATTATTCAGAATATTATGTGAGGTGAAGACGAAACGATGGTATATCTATGACCTTTAATTTGATTCTTAATACCATCATGCAATGTGCCAGGCTCGTTCAACCTATCAATCATAACGTTTATTTGTACGTATATACGCTCGCATGAACTTTACATGCGGTAATGAAATTTTCTGCTGTGTTCATCAATCAAGATCAACCTGTCTTGAATTCTCACCATGACAAGCAGGCACGTGTATGAGACGGAACTATGTTTCATTCAGATGAATGAGACAAATCAGCCTGAACAAGGAATATTTGTCAATTCACTTTACAAACGCTTTTCTGCTCGTAGTTTAGCTATGGTAGAAGTAAATATCGTATAACGTGACACAATTCAATTGGGCATCTACCCCAATATTGAGGTTTGGCTCAGAACTGGCTATCGAAAATCTCATCAAAATGCAGTTTTGTTCCAGCAGATATTTTTATTAATAAAATATATATGTAGTAATGTTATAAAATTTGTAGGATTTCATATGCGCCATTTTGAATTAAATGTTGAGTTTGTACTATAACGAGATGGTTTGTGATCTTTTATTCATTGATGTTTCTTTCGTTATGCAATTTGAATTTAACATAATCATATTTTGGTTATTACAATGATATTTCACAATGACATTATACTAATTTCATGATGCCTACATGCACATGTATTCCATGTCATCACACATTAGAGGACGTTCCATAATAAAAAGATATTATTCACAGTCACCCAATTATTAGAATCACCTCTGGTCATACAAGTTTCTTCACCTAGGATGAACCATGTCTGCCATGCAACTAGATCTATTTTCATGTTAATTTTGGGGAATTCATGACGGGTGCCACTAGTGGGGCAGGAAATGCTCACTCTTTCCGGAACACCTGATTTCACCTCCTGATGGCCATTTACGGGGGTTCATGAGTTTCCCTGTCATTTTTGTTTTCTCTCACTTCGTATGCCTGATATGACTTTCTGTCCCCGGACTATGAGATTGGATAACGGACCCTGTTTTGTTTGCTCGGAATACTTGATACTGGGTATTGATTCCACGTCTATAGACCACAATTGCTATATCGATCCAGCACAGAAATCCATGTCGCATACTCGATTGATCATAATATATCATGGAGGATATTGGAATTGAATGTCACCGCAATCTCATTAGAATGGCCAAGAATCACATGTGATCAATGGAAACAGAGCTAGCAAATTGTTCATGTAGCTCGAAAGATTCCACATGCCACAGTGTGACGGTTCGGTTCAGTGACCTGAAAATTTCTGATAGTTATTAGTGCAATCTTAGCCTCTCAGAATACGTTGCCATATGTTGCCTGTACTATATCCACTACATGTAGTTCTCAACTCACTGTGGTGGCAAATTATATAGAGGCATCGAAGTACATGGATGTTAATACTTACATTTTGCCCATGTTTGAGATTGCAAATATTGTCCAATCTTATCCAGCACATGTATGTTTTTTTTCGACGCTAAATTCACCCCTACTAATTAAAATTGCATGCAGTTCAGATTTAAAAGAGAAAATAACAGTGTGGACGTTGAATGGCCATGCTTGATTTGCGATGAACCGTTCTCCAATAGTGACACCTCACTGGACGTTTCACCCAAATATGAGGCAACGACCAGTTATGGTGCATGCACATATTAACTTATTTGCAACAAATGCATAATTTTGTGATTTCACTCGTGGTTGTTCATCTCACAATATGATCGGGATGTAAAAAAATCGAGCAATAAGAATGAATCCATGTTCCACAAAATTTAATAGAGGGATTAATCACAAAATGTTAATTAAATATAGCTGATGATGTGCTGCTTTAGATACGACCCAACAACACTGTGATATATTATATATGCTAATTATGAGATGTATTGATTCGAACATAAAATCTACACACAAGATTGCTGAAGATGTTCTCTGCAATCAACATGTGATCTAACATATGGAAACACGAGTAAATACTTACAATGAGCAGGACATACACTTCAGGTCAAGTGAGGATATGTATTTACACATATCACAA
Source organism: Terebella lapidaria (assembly GCA_949152475.1). Lineage (NCBI taxonomy): Eukaryota > Metazoa > Annelida > Polychaeta > Terebellida > Terebellidae > Terebella > Terebella lapidaria. The sequence continues at coordinate 12,120,904 of OX424558.1, forward strand.
CATACTTATCGATCATAAATAGTGTGACGAAAACACTAAGATATGTCATTTTCCATTCACTCCCGACTTCATCATTGACAAAGATTTAGTCACACATTTGAAAAAAAGTTTTCAATGGATGAAACTAATATCCCAAATATATCCCAACCGCAAGCAAAATATACATTTATATTCCATCCATGCCGGGACTCACAACCTACGAATCATATGAAACAAAAAAACTAACGAATAGGATATCTCCGTTCACGCCAGAGGTCTTTTCATATTCTATGGGATAAGTGACAATTGTTGACATGAGCCCTTGATAGAATTGGTTTTGAATTTCTAGTGAAGCCTTAATGATGAACGGTCAGTGATTAAACAAACTACAGTTCAGGGTTTACATTATAAAATACATGTGATTAATCAAGGCACACACACAATACATTGAACGCAGTCAATGAACACAAATGTGATTACATCACAAGATCAACCAGAATGTAGTTCGTTGATAGTTCATATTTCAAAATTTCATAGCCATCTCGATGTGAATTCATATTTTGAAATTTCATAGTCATCATCGTTTCTCATCCTGATTAGCATACTCAGGGTATATGCTTGCGGAGTCCATCTTCTTGAGTCTCTTCTCAAGACGGTCTCCTTCTGTGCTAGTGCTGTCTACGGCCTGCAGATTGTTATCTTAGTCTTGATCTCCTGCTTATTGTTATAGATGCTAGTCAGGTTGGCCACGGCTTCTTCGATCTCATTTTTGACGACATATAGAACAGATTCGACTGCTGAGGGCTCTTTGTTGAGCAGTACTAAACATATTACCGATTTTTTAAGAGTCGATGTTGTTTGACAGCGTTGATCATCTGGTCTCCTGGGCTAACTGCTCTGTTATAGCCGAGCTGAAATAACGTTTGTACTGGCGCTCCCAGACAACAGTAGCATCCGGAAAAGAGGCGGTTTTCATCTCAGAGAACATGTGAGCATCTAAGGGAGGCTGCATGAGCTGGACAAAGAGGCTGTCCGAAGAACTGGGTACATCTGGACAAAACTGACACAGGATTCTTTAGCTGATCATTCATTGCCTCCGTGACCTTCACTATGATACCAACACAACCCTGACTTATTTTACAACATTGACGCCCAAGGCCCATCTAACAGCATTCCCAGCCCGTTGAACACTCAGTTCATCATATATGTACTGAACTTAAAGTCCTGCAGAGGATTTGCATAGAGAGCATCACAGTTCGTGCCTATTCCAAAGAACTTGAGAAGCACGATAAAAGAAATAAGCACCACTCACGTTTTAGCTATCGTACGAAAAGACCATCGGCAGCTTTTCATCTTTGAAAAACGTGATTCAACTTCTGGGTTACCTCCCATCCTTGAATCGTAGTTTCATCGTATTCATCTTCAGATATACAAGAAAGAAGATGTTCCATTCAGCTGCCCATTTAATACAGTGTTGCAATTTGCCCAGAGAATAATACAACATCTTCCAACTCCCTTCCAATGTTGTGAATGTTGCTTTTTATACATTGTTTCAGTGGTTCCTGACAGTAATATGCATAATTTATGGAAGACTAAAAAGTTATCTCTCAATGCACACAAAGCATTGAAGTTGACAATTCATGGCCACAAACGGGCACATCTCGAGAGAAGGAATGTTTTGTTCACCACGGGTGTGAGAATCGCATGTCGTATTAGCTGTGTAAAAACCACAGTGCATGGGTTCTTATGTGAGATATATCACCTGACATACATATAAAAATATCAAGCTCCCGGCAACATTTTGGATCGAATATTGATTGTCGAGTTGTATACACTATGGTGCAATCACGGACACTACAAGCAATACCATGGTTAGATATATTGAGAGAGAATGGCAAAATACGAGGATATTAGGAGTACAACAAAATCTTTTATTGAAAGAGAAGTAAGTTTGCATGGCGGGGCAAAACACCAATCTCCGATCCCCTCATACGGGCTTCACCCTCAAATGCAAAACGAATGTCCTCCATCGGTTAGACAGCTTCAGCACTGCACTGTGATTTAAGTATTTTCTGGACTGACTGTTATTCCAGACATATCATTAGGATATGAGTCCATGCGATGTGAGTTTCATCGCGTCACTTAACAGACCGTTCATCAGTCTGCTTCAACCAGTTTTCGTCATATGAGTTGATTAAGGCACATGGTCAATACTTTCGTGGCAAGGTATCAAAAATTGGCCAGACCAATCAACATTCATACTAGTATTACAATATATGACGTCACAACCGTCACAGAGAGTTGGCTAAAACAGGGGCAGCCCTAAACACCATCAACGTAGCTTGGGATGTATTGCTTTTTTCTTTTTCATCCACCTGGACTGTTTGTCTTGACACCTTGCGTGATAGAGTTACGGACATGTAACAAATCAGAAGACATGGTATTTTACCTCTGTACTTTCAAAATTATCCTTTTCATGATGTATCAGAATTTAAGGTAGTTAGGTTACCTCCGAATTGTATTGCATCAGATTCAGGGGTAAATGAAAACGTAACCCAATCCGCAAAAGTAATATGTTATTCCATGTAATTCACCAGTAAAAAATGACATCCCGTCGCGAAGCTCGTGTTTCTTGATGACATTCATAAATATAAGTCACGAACATGATCTATCAGAATATATAATGGAGTATCACGGAAAACAATGTCACCACGAACTCATTATAATGCCCGGAAATCACGGGTGATGAATGGAATCAGAGCGACTGAGTCTATCATTTATCTCGGAATATACCTTATGCCCACGTGTCAAAACGGGCGTCTGGAATATAACTTTGAAGATCTGTAAGAAGTATACCCCGCCCCTAGTTCCGTTTCGTACACATTTATCAGGGATGAATCGAATGTTCTTATTCTTGAACTCGCCGTGTGAATAGAGCTTGAAGTGTCAATGAGGGTAGTAAGTAAAGAAATGAGTTTTTCGTAGTAATTAGAACGACGTGCACTGCCTTCGGTGTTGGGAATACCTGAGATTGAATTGAAATAATTTATTTGACACAATTTATTCAGAAAATTATATAAACTATTTGGTGGTGTGCAGACTTGCTTGCCATGTAATTGTATCAAATTTTGGTGCTGAAAGGTGACAGCTATGACCAATACGACATGCACTATGTTACTTGTGTAATCAATCAAAAGTGGCATCTCAAAGTCAAGGCTGTGACCTACTGTATTTTCGTCAGGTCATAAATCAAGATCAAATGCCCAAGGAATTACATATTCCTAGGGGTTCTGTCACAACTTGCCGTGGTTCTCTTTTCATATTGTGAATGGGAGAGATGGATTATCGAAACATCGAGACGGGTGAATTGTATGTGAAAATGATTAAATGTCCGAAATCTCACCTTTTGTTTTCCATGAAACAATGTATCAACAGGAATATAAGAGTAGAAATGGATACCGACAAACAGACAAGTTCATATTCCAAGACCGAATCCATGGACGAATTTTACAAGATCAGTGTGAGTAGTCAAATCCGAGAGATACTAAGGTATCAAAGTCAAAGCCATGTGAAAATCACAGACACCCAGCCAGCTGAGTGTGAGATCATGTGCTCCGGAAGTGTGAGCATCTCCTGCCCCGCATGCGACACCCGCTGTGATATCCACACTGGCATATCGAGACGGAAATATATGCACAAAACTATAAGGATGGGATGATATCTTTCATCATGTGTGTGACAGGCTTGGCGTAACCTTCAACCAGATCATAGTGACGACCATAAAACTTCTTGAATGTCGACCTCAGCCTAGGCATTTGGTATCCTTGTTTGAGCAATTTGGTAGTCAGAACCTGTGCTCTAACTATGAATTCCTGGTATGATGAACATGCTCTAGCATACCGAATTAACTGGGACACGTAGACGCCATAGGCTGGTGATGCTGGGATATTACTGCTCAAGACAGGAAAGTTGATAATGGGAAAATCAAAATCGTCACGTTTGTCATATAACCTTGTACACAATTTGCCTTTATGGTCAATTTCGAGATAAATGTCAAGATAAGAAGCTGACACTGGAGAATCAGTTGTTTCTTTGATATCCAGTTCGTCTGGATATATCTGATGTAGGTATTCACCAAATCTATGGTTATTCAAGGATATGACATCATCGATATACCTGTAGGTAAAATTGAACGAACTGGCCAATCGTTTATCTCCTCGTTTCATAAGATTTTGGATGAACTCAGCTTCATTTGAGTATAGGAACAAGTCCGTTAATAGTGGTGCACAATTGGTACCCATATGGATACCAACTGTTTGTTGGAAAATAACACCACCAAATTCAACAAATATGTTGTCAGTGAGAAATTCCAGCATACTAACGATATCATGTTCATCATATTTAGTAGCACAGTCAGTGAGTTCTTTAACAAAATAAACTGAATTGTGATTAAACACAAGATATTTATATCGTCTTTTGCCATTCTTGTGCAAAAATGATTGTTGAATAATATCCTTCAACCTCGCTTTCAGCTTAGTATGAGGGATAGTAGTGTACAGTGTGGAAAAGTCATATGTTCGAATGCTGTTAACAGTGGAAAATGAATTAGATTTAAGGTTAGGTATTAACTCTTTGGAGTTCTTCAATATCCACATTTGGTTTATACCATTTCTGGCATAAGCCATGTCATTCTATAACATCTATATGTTTTGCATCTGGCATCTCCTGAAAAAATCGAGCTCGCTTATCGAAATCGCTTATTGAGTATATATGGCATAATTTTAGAAATTCATTTGAGTCACATCAAGACGATGTACATGTACATATGTACGTACGTATAGATTTTATTTCATACGTATAGTTGCAGAAACGTATGGTTGCAGTATATGTTGATCGTAATAGACGTAGAATCAATACCCAGTATTAAGTATTCCAAGCAAACAAAACAGGGTCCGTTATCCAATCTCATAGTCCGGGGACAGAAAGTCATATCAGGCATACGAAGTGAGAGAAAACAAAAATGACAGGGAAACTCAGGAAAACCCAAAAGGGCCATTAGGAGGTGAAATCAGGTGTTCCGGAAAGGGTGAGCATTTCCTACCCCACTAGTGGCACTAGTCATGAATTCCCCAAAATTAACATCAAAATAGATCTAGTTGCATGGCAGACATGGATTTGCTGTATTTATCAACCAGATCATGATGACGTCCATAGAATTTCTTAAACGCAGCTATAAGTCTTGGTAAAACATATCCTTGTCGCAGCAGTTTAGAGTCTAGCTGGGCACTTCGATAGACAAAGTCCTCATTTTTTCAACTAGCACAAATAGTCACTAGGCATCTTCAACACCCGTTATGATATTGGTATCTTATATTGGATGAGAAAGTTTTCACAAATGTTCATACAGACATTTCGCACATTCTATTGTCCTGTCTACGAAATGCACTAATATTAATTTTATCTGCTGACTTCTGGACTACCGTGACGTGTGTCACATGATGTGAACCAAATGTGGATACTGAAATCAAAAAAAAAAATTAATAACATGAAATCTCATTCTATAACATCCGTACAAAAGACCTTTCAAACTGTGTTTGGCTGATCTCCAATTCACACTCATCTCAAGTTTCAGAATGTTATTCAGCAATTTCCGCCCATGAGCCCCCACTCTCGTCATCTGCATAGGCGGATTTAGAGGGGCACCCCCCCCCCTCTTTTGCGTTCGTAAAAGATAAATCGAAAGAAAAATGGAAGAAAAATGATTGCCAAATTAAAAGAAGTCATCAGACTCTCTGACTTCCTCAAGCGTCAACAAATTACCAACATGTACAGCGCGCCCTGACCATAGCAACACGAGCTCACGACCCTGACCATAGCATGCACGAGCTCGTTTTTGTCTGTTTTCACGCTGCATAAACCCTGAAGTCTGCTGTGCGAATTGAGTGGTAGTAGTCTCACCAGATCTCACTTCCAAATTTATATTTATCAATTGAATTAATATAATTAATTCATAATAATTAATATACAATGTCGTAGGGCTATATCTAACTTTTTCTTTAAATAATTTTAAGTCACTTTTATTGTCGGCGTCATTGGTCTGTGAGCGGTAGTTTTTTCGTGATTATTCCGTCAATAACTAACATATTTTGATGAAATATTGGCAGGGGTGTTATTTCATGCTCGGCATTGCTCGCCCACCAGATCATGAATTTTTGGAAAGATTGGTTTGGTAAACAAAAAAGTTAGCCAATGTGGCCCATATATAACGTCGATGAAAACACTTGAATTAATAAACTCAAAAGAGATAAGAATGTGACTTTGTCTCAATACTTCCTTGATAATTGATAATTATGGATTTTGAATTGGATAGACCCTCTAGCACCGATAGGGCGAAATTGATCACATGAATTGCGAAAAAAAAGCATTTAGCGCCTGTCTCACTTTTTATCATATTTATAGTTGTTTAGAGACTAAATAACTTTGTCCAAATTTAAAATTGCACAATATTGCAACGTTCCTTTAGACATAGGATTTTCCCTAGAATCCTGCTCTAAGATTCCTCCAAAACGCCCCAGACCAACTAGAGGTATTCAGCTTCTGTGCTCTTGAGCGGGCCCCAGACCCCACATATTTAATTGGGAACCTACAAAGAACTTGTATTACCGGTATGTTTACAAATACACCACGCTTTGTATTTTGATGAAAATAGGGTGAAAAAAAAATCATTCATCCCCAGCATTTGAAACTGAAAGTCACATGACGTTATCGCATGTCTTACAACTTTTCATCAAATTTTTAGTCGTTTGCAGATGAAACAACTCTGTTCTAGTTTAATATTGCACAACATAGCAACGCTCTTTTGGACACAGGATTGCCCCAGAATGCGCCTAAGACCATCTAGAGGTATTCAGCTTCTGGGACCCTTCAGCGGGCCCCAGACCCCACGCCGGTATGGCTGTGTCCCACATCGGTATGGGTTGCGCCCGCCTTTTCACAAATCCTGGATCCGCCCATGATCTGGACGTGATGGGATTAGCAACAACGACCCAACTAACTCGGCAGATATACAGCGCAATAGGCGCGAGATGGTCATTCCCAGAAAAGGGCATGATAATAACATGAAAAAAAATTGATTGAATCGTGATTTTTCTACGAAAAAAGACATAAAGGAGCCTGGGTACAGTTTTTCTATTGCAACCATGTACATCGCGATAACCATACCCCTCTCTGAAAGGTACATCGTGATTGGATTCCATGCGGATTAAGATATTATGTTTGTGTGTAGATCAGATATGTAGAAAAAAAACATCAGGTTCATTCCGAGAGATTTATTCTGTTGGATATTTCACAGTGAGCATGTGCGGACTATGTAACTTGTGAATTTTGGCTTTACCTTTTGGCTTGTGATTAGGTACTTGGGAACTTGTCAAATATCTATTCCATGGGGTTTGTTTCCGATTTCTAAATTATTTTTGATATGTTGTTGGGCAGTTGAATACTAATTCCATCAGGTGTAGAGTAGAAACAACTACTTAACACACACTGTCTGCCCTTGATGAAGCCAGTGTGTCCTTGGATAAATTATTGGGTCGCGCTTTGTTTCTATTCCTAAATGTTCTATTTTACATTTGTTATTGTCATCATCAAAATCTGGTATTGGTGGTAATAGATTGATACTTACATTGTACTGCTCGTTCTCCTTTATAACAAGGACTAAACATGTCGAAAGCAGTAAAAGCTACAAAGGCCAATGTTACTCATCAGCAACTGAATCGTAACAGTTTATCAACAGCCTGTGTGATCTCACAGAAGAGGCGAGAAAATTGTTACAGGACTCAAATCATTATCAAATGAGGACAATGTCTGTGACTACAGACGCAATAACTCTAGTCAATACACACTCACAACCATGAATCAGGCCATACTGATAAATGTGTCAACGGGTGGTCAATGAACTGATAATATATGATGAGAACCTTGCAGTAATTTTTTGAAGTATTAAACCAAACCTCTTTGGTTTAATTCAAGTTCCTCCGATTTCTATATGGCCAAAAAAAAGTATTATGGTTCTGGTTATTAGGGACCCCGAAAAGTGACGCAGCGACGCGATTTACTTTTCTGTTTAATTCCCTAAATTTGGCAGCTAGTGAATGATCCGGCCGAATGTAAGTATCAATCTATACCAACACAATGCCAAAAATCGCCCATTGGCCAACCATTTTCCCCATTCATTGCCTGCTGATAACTAACCCGGAGTAGTAAGGCCCCCACTTTAGGTCGGTTTTTCCAGGTTTCGGTTTCGGGGGTTTTCCCATGGTTATATGACGTCACTTCCGGTTTCGGTTTCGGTGGTTATATGACGTCACTTTCGGTTTCGGTGGTTATATGACGTAATAGGTGGTTATATGACGTAATAGGTGATAATATGGCGTAATAGGTGGTTATATGACGTAATAATGACGTAATAGGTGATAATACGATGTAATAGGTGGTTATATGGCGTTATAGGTGACGTAATAGGTGGTTATATGACGTCACTTTCGGTTTCGGTGGTTATATGACGTAATAGGTGGTTATATGACGTAATAGATGGTTATTTGACATCACTTTCGGTTTCGGTGGTTATATGACGTATTTCGCGGGTATACAGCGTAATAGATGGTTATATGACATCTCTTTTGGTTTAGATGGTTATATGATGTATTAGGTGACGTAATAGGTATTTATAGGATGTGATAGGTGGTTATATGATGTAATAGGTGACGTAATAGGTGGTTATGTGACATATTGTCTTTATATATGGCGTAATAGGTGGTAATATGGTGGTTATATGACGTAATATGTGGTTATATGATGTCACTTTCGGTTTCAGTGGTTATACCTCACATGATAAAGTTGGTTAGGTTAGGTGATTATATAATAAGTGCTCAATAGGTGATGTAATAAGTGCCCTTAATAGGTAGTTATACAACGTAAAAGGTGGTTATACAGTACCTATATGACATAATAGGTGGTTATATGACGTCACTTTCGGTTTCAGTGGTTATACGTCACATGGTTTCGATAGTTATATGTCACATGGTTTTGGTGGTTATGCGTCATGTGGTTTCATAATAGGTGATTAAGTAATAGGCGGTTGCAAAATAGGCTAGGTAAATTATGACGTCACCGGCGTCCCCCATTCAAAAGGACCAATCAGAGCCCCCGAATTCGTACAGATTCAGACAAGTCCCCCACGCTCATTAAATGACGTCACCAGCGTCCCCTATTTGAACGGACCAATAGGAGCCCCGGAATTCGTAAATGTTCAGACAAGCCCCCCACGCTCGTTAAATGACGTCACTAGCGTCACCCCATTCAAACGGACCAATCAAGCTTATTGTATAGGCCATATTGTATAGGTCATACTTATGTATGTTTTAACTTTGTATCAGTTATATATGCACACCGGGAAACTCATATTCACAAATGACTGTATATCGCAAAATAAATCTTTTACGCACTATTATACACTTTATTTCAACTTTTAAAACCGAACCATCGAATCATTCAAATTATCATGCGATTATGTTCGTTACCCTTCTAAACTTGTCAGAATGAACCAGTCACATCGAGCTTATCCTCAACGATAAGTGATACGTGTACTGAGTAGATTGTGGGCGAATAATGACGTACAAGTAATATTATTGATATTGTAATGAACCTCCCCATGTATAAATTTATCTTGCTACTCTGAGAGGACGGGTAAACACGGGGTAGGTGACGCAAATGAAATTCCATATAAATATCCTATTTAAAACAAATCTTGTTTCTGTCCCCGTTACTCTTGTATGTATGATAGAGAATTAAGTTTGTTTTAAATCAGATCTCCTTTTTTTGTGTGAAGTTTCGTCGTTTTTTTTTGTACTTTTGGGCGCGCGGTTAAAGTCGGCAGTTAAATCACAGCCTAATCGGTATGCCTTGGCGACTTGGAACCTACGGTCGAATGGTCCCGAACCTGGATGGCACCTTGGCCCAGTGCTCGAGAATTATCGGGGTACGGGATATATAATTCCCTTTCACCAGACACTTAGCGTGTTATCGTAGCCTTGTACCCTCACGGCTCAAACACACGTCATGGCTATCTGGCTACTGATAACCGTTTACCATCCGCGTTTAGTCCCTTGTCTGCAGGTACCGACGGCTCAATGTAACAAGGGCCACTGGCCTCAAAGGAAGAGCTTCGAAAATGTTTGCACAGAACTATTTAAAAACCCTTGAATATTGTATTTGATTTGGTACATATATGTTGTGGCCATATTGTAACTCTACTGGGCAGAATCTATACCTTGTTGGGCCAATAAATTTGTCATGTATCTATTTTTATTGTGGTCAATAATAGACTTAACTAGTAAAACTAATGATAACCTATTCGGTTAGTCATGACTGGATAGAACTTTTTAGGGCCCGAGTGAGTCGGAAATTTCCGAACCGGGTACCTGTGTCGTCTGACCCGACCCGTCCAAATATATAGCAAAATTTGAATGATACTCACTGAAGCAATTTGTAACACGTAAACGCTAGACATTGATCTTTGACACATATTATTTGTTTCGTCAGTAATTACCAGTATTTTCAAGTTTGAGAAAGATCACAATGTCATGACCTCATAAAACTATCGTTTTTTTTCCTGATGATTTCCTTGTCATTCTTGTGATTTTACTAGTGTTTATCACAAATATTCAAAACTATATCTTTATTTGTTCTCAAATACGAGTAACAAAATTCCGATCCAGGTAATTTTTGTATGACCCGCCCCGAATTTGGGTACCTGTCGACTCGTCTGGGCCCCAGAACCTTTACATTGTTGAACCCAATAATAAATGTTTCTTGTAATAATTATTTTTATTGTGGCCAATAAGACTTAATCAATAAAACTAATGTTACTTATTCCGTTACAGCCATGAAATCTCTACAAGTCAGAAGCTTTACCTTGTTGAACACGTTTAAAAATCACCCGACTATTTTTGGGACCAATGTGTAAGATTTTCAAGGTTCTGATTATGTTTTTCTGATTTAGGAGGCACAATGTTTTTTGAGCTTTAGTCTTAGATTTAAATTTCTTTATGGATTTTTTTTCAGTGTTTTGATTTGTACTGCAGAGACATTTCAGTAACTTGTCTGCATTTCCAATAATTCATGACATGTATGAAAGCTTTTTTCATCAATGCGATCATGTTTCTCCTTGCCCAAATGTTGGTTTGAAGATCAGCGTACATGTTGTGTCAGTGTGCAGTGTACGTGTAGTGTCAGCTGCCAAATACTGAAGTAGCCCAGGCACACCCCCCACCCCGAATCGCCGCTCGTGTGACTGCTATCAAAATCAGCACTGACAATTCTCGTCGGCAATATGAAACTATCATAAACATGATAAAAGTGCTAGATCTAGTATCCATTTGTTTCTGCTTATTTTAGGAGGAAACTAAGTTTTTTCCCGTGTAAAAGCTCCGCAAATCTGCCAAGTTTTGTTTGTTTGTTTCCGACTGTTCCTTTTAGTCAAATCTCGTTGAAATCTCGCTTCACTTCAATGGCATTTTTAATTAAATTCCCCCATAAACAAGCTTTCGGTGGTGATATTTTTATGAAGTATTACCAGTGAAGTAGGAAAGAGTCATAGAAAAGACCATTTATTTGGGTCGTAACAAGTATTTCCACAAATACCGCACTCAGTTGGGAGTTCTATGGTTGGACGATCTCTTGGCGGCTGGCATTTTGACCTTGACCCTGCAGCAATTTTTTGGGGCAGTACGCTAATTGGCGGGACTCGCTCACGTGATCATTTGCATATCATTATATCCACGTGTATTTCATAAACATGTGGGTGTGTCCGCCAAGACAGCTTCCCGATTGGACAATTCAGTGACTCTCTGGCTGGCGGGCCGACTGCCGTGACTGCTTATCGGGGCCACACGAGAATTGAATTTGCCCACTGGAATATGGAATACCACCACTAACACATAATTATTATGTTGCCGTATCAACTTGTCTTTCATTGTTGCAATACCATACTGTATCTATATATTGTGCGGAATGTATATCCAAAACTTTGAGTGCATATGATTGCAAGAAAGCACTGTTCCAGTGGAGATCAAAACGGGAGTGGTGATGGGTATGAAACGGTGACATACAAAAAAAAAACGGTCGGAACACACGTCTCCTGGGATTATTATCGCTAATAACTTATTACATTAACCATGATTAGGTACACGGGCGTCATTTTCCTCCCAACGGGCCCCGGGCCCTCCCAATTAGCCACAGTTGAATAGCCTGTTGTGGTTCCAAGTGGCACTTTGAAGAATGTAAACAAAAGAAAAAATTCAAAAATCCAAAAAAAAACAACATCATAGAGGAAGAGCCCTGCTCTTCCTAAAAATACTCAGAACATTGAAGGATTTAATTCGCCATTGCACAGCGCAATCTTTCAGACGAACCAACGCTCATGTATATTACGGAAATTTATGTTGAACGAGTGAATCTCTGTATTAGTGCATGTCGTGTTGGAACCAGTCATATATTCACACGGTTAAGAAGAAATGTATATGCTTAATTTCTTTATCATGCCGTGGCAGCAGTCATTACCCCAAGTACATACCATTGTATGAGTACACGTCTTTATACCGGCCTCCTCGCGGGCCACTGGCCATGAAATGTCAGGGAAAGTTGTAGTGTGAGCGTTATATCAGCCGCTCACGGAATATCCCGTTAATTTCACATCCTAAATCTCCCGAATATTATCAGATTTACCCCCGTTCAAACGAATGTAATGCGTGGTTTAATCCCGTATAATGTTCTCCCATTGGTTATATATTGTTCATTTCAATGCGAGTGTTCAGCGCTGACGTCCCTGTAAACTTTTGATGCCCAGCGCGGTAGAGTTATTTTAGCAGTCTGGAACCGGTGTACGCGTACCAGCCATGTACTGAAGTGTGTGGGGTGTAACCTCCAGACAGGCGTGGGCCGGATCCTCTGGCGGCTAGAACGTGTGCGCTGTGGATATCGATTTTCCTTTGTTAGGGCTGGAAACTCCCAAGGTCTCCAGGTAGATCCGCATGCGTATAAATGTGTATCCCTGTGTTCGGGGCGTTCTCGGCGAGACCGAGTCAAACTCTTTCGGCACATCATACATCAACTCTCCCAACGGTACATTATATTTTGAAAATATATCCTCATTTTGTCGCGTTCTCGTAGACTTTGGAATGAATTTATCCATGTTCTCTCACTACTCTATATACCCACGCTAAAGGCCCTGGCGTAGAATATCGCGTCGCGTGGGGTGGGGGGATGCGGGCACCAGTTGCATACACTCCCCGGGGGTCATAGATTATAGCACTCAAGGGCGTCGGGTGGGGGGTGTGGGAGGAGTACGTGCGCATTAGAAGGAAAGTGGAAGTACTGCGCAGAGTTGGGGAGGGCTAGGGGGAAGGGGAAACCGGAAGCCGTGTTGCCAAACAAGGTAAGCGTCCTTCCGACCGATTAAAAATAGTAACATTTTACGGGTGTAATCCAGTTTTCTGGATCCAACATGCTCTAAAAATAGAAATCCTTCATAATCCTTCCCGAATCCTATTGCATATTCATATGACTCAAACCGGATGGAACTAGATTGAACCGGTTTGATCCAGTTTTCTGGATCCGGAATGTTCTAAATATAGAACGTGATGTCATATTTAAAAATAGAAGTGACGCCGCGCTTCCTCTATAAATACGACGGCGTCAAACGCTTTTCTCATTCCTGTCTCAACATTCGGACCGACAACATGGCAGAGCGAAACTTCAAGTTCGTCAGCGGGAACAAAGGCGTATTCGGACGTCGGGTGCTGAGACGGTACAGGGATGCGGCCACGGATTTCTCTTACGAGATCGTGTTCCCCGACAATCAGTGGGAAGGTAGAAGGTTGATCGATATGGAGAGGGAAATGAACGCTGTATGGGAAGGTTTGATCGCCCATATCCTGGCGGAAGGAGCCAACCCCGAGGATCTTATACGTATCCACATCGGCCACAGCGTGCTCACCCACGGGGACATCATCGTGTCCCTCAGAAGGATTCGGGACATGACTCCCGACGCGATTTGGGGGGCCGTGGAGAAAATACTCCAATCATATCAAACTCTGGCCTTCGACGAGTCCCTGAGAATAATCGTCGGCGTTATCCGCCTGCCTCGCGGGGGCGGTCGAACGAAAATGACGAACAGGGAAGATGCAATAACCTCAAAAAAATCGGTCGTGAGGATTGAAAATACGGACGAGCTCTGCATGGCCAGGGCCCTGATGGTGTGCGAGGGGTACCATCGGTACAAACAGGGGAGTATGAGTGCCTATGATTACCAGAACATACGGAAAGATAAGAAGAATTCTCAAACACGAAGAGCTCACGATCTTCACGCCGAGGCGGGAGTATCCACGAGGCAGCCCTGCGGTCTAGACTGTCTACAGGCCTTCGAGACGGTTCTTAACGCGGAGGTGGTCGTGTTCGGCGCGGAGACGGGAAATAGGTATTTAAAATATCCACTCGAATATATTAATATTCCTTCTTTATAATTCGGATCTTATTCGCATTATACACATCATATTTTTAGATACCTCCGTGAATTACTTGATTGTACCGAAGTTGTAAAAAAACATTTCCTCCACTACAGGATAATCTACCCGACAAAGCTGAATAACGACGGTCGCCCCGTGTACTACCTCTACTTCACGGGCGACCATTACCACGCCATCAACAACGTGACGGGCTTCCTGGGTGAAAAGTACTTCTGCCCCTACTGTCTGCGCTCCTACCACAGGAAGATCAAGCACAAGTGCGAAGGCGTGTGCAGTCTGTGCAAGTCGGCGGATTGCTCCAGGGGTTCGAACGATATCACGTGCGACTCGTGCCACTTCGTCTTCCACAGCCATGGCTGCTACGAACGCCACCTGAGAGCTAATGGGGGGAAGAAAGAAAAGTCCGTCTGCAGCCGTCGTCAGAAATGCACGGAGTGCCTCAAAATCGTGGAAAGCCTTCAGTCCCATCGGTGCCACGAATACTTTTGCAAATCCTGCAATTCGTCGGTACCCATAGACAGTCACAAGTGTTACCTCCGCGCGGTGGAGAAAAAAAAACCGCTGAAGAAGATGATATTCTTCGACTTCGAGTGCATGATCCTGGACGGGGAACACGTCCCAAACTTCGTCGTCGCCGAGAAGGTATATGTTCTACAATAATAGATAGCACTGTAAATTAGGTTTAACGTGATGATTTTTAGTCTATTTTTTTATTTTAACACTTTACTGTATCGGCATGTCCATTATATAATACTAGGTGTGCCGCGCGTGCGAGGGGAAAGACGTCGGACAGGAGTGCGATACCTGCGGACCGCGTGTCGCGTTTACGGGCGACTCCACCCTGCGAGACTTCGGGCAGTGGCTTTTCAGCGAGGAAAACAAGGGGGCTCGAGTCTTCGCCCATAACCTGAAGGTATACTCATCGCCGGGATTTCGAGTTTTTACATTCCGTGTTTTTACCTTAATATTTTCGTTGTTTTTTCATTTTATGATTACAGGGATACGACGGACATTTTTTGCTTCGTTACATGGTGGAGAACGGCATAAGCTTCGAACCTATCTACCAAGGGTCCAAGATCATGAGCGTGGACATTCACAGCAAGCTGGACATGCGACTGATCGACACCTTGAATTTCTTTCCCATGGGTCTGACGAAGCTGCCTAAAGCATTCGGCTTCGAGGGCCAGAAAGGGGATTTTCCCCACTTTTTCAATCTGCCGGACAATCAGGATTACGGCGGTAGGTTTAGCTGTTCGGGTAAATATAGGCGGAAAATATAGTAAATTATAGGAAAACAACTACATAATTTAACACACGTCTGTCCCTATGACGCCAGTGTGTAATTATTTGGGTAGATTATTTGGTCGGGCTTGCAAGATGTTGTAAATTTGTTATTGGCATCATCAAAATCTGACTGTATTGATGGTAATAGATTGATAAAACTCTCCAGGTCCCTATCCCGACCCGTCATACTACGGCGTGGACTCCAAGTCACCGGCCGAGCGCCGTGAACTGCTGGAGTGGCTCGAGTCCAAACGGGGACATGTCTTCGACTTTCGCCGGGAAATGCGCAGGTATTGCGCCAACGACGTCGTTATCCTGAAGAAAGCATCCCTCATCTTTAGAAAATTGATGTTGGATATCACGGGAGTGGACCCCTTCCAGTACGTGACCATCGCCAGCGTGTGCATGGCCGTGTACAAGTCGTGTTTTTACACCGAGGCTTGGGAAGGCATCACCGCCTCCGACCAGCTCGAGGTACTATTTTTGTTATAATTGTACGTCATAATTTACATGTATATGTACAGTATGCGCCAATCATCTTTTATTCCAGCCGCATTCATTTCGCAATGATTTTTTTCAGGCTGCCTCCGAAAACCGAGAGACCCGGCCCTCTCTCATGTCTTTCAAGGGCGGTAAGATGTACAGGCACGGCACCGAGGTGACGGAACCAATATTGAACAAGACATTCGTGAGCGCTCCCATGGCCCAGTCCGACCACACTCCATCCGACAATTTCAGCGCCAAGAGCATGCATTGGCTCGGGTACGTATCCGTATTCGGAGTGAAAGCATGCAAGCCATCCGGAGGACACGGGAATGACTTTTAATTATTTTTTACAGGTACCGGGAAAGAACGGACGGTCCCATTCGGCACGCCCTGTCCACCGAGGGAGAGTACCGCATTCCCGGGAGCAGGTACAAGGTGGACGGCTACCGCGCGGATGGACGCGTTTGCTACGAATTCAACGGCTGCCTGTACCACGGCTGCCCGAAATGCGTTACCCAGAGGAACGTCACGCTGCCCAAGACGGGTGAGACGGCCGAAGTCCTGTACCAGAAGACCTTGAACAAGGCGGACTTCCTGCGCCAACGAGGGTACACGGTCGTCAGCATTTGGGAGCACGAGTTCGACTCCAACCCACCACCCGGTTTGTACAATTTTATAAAACTAGTGGCATATTTTCACCCTCCATTTTCGTTCGACTAATATTTACATACTTCAATTATAGTTGATATCGAGGTATTCGAGCGTCTGAACCCCCGGGACAGCTTCTTCGGGGGGAGAACGAACGCGACGCGTCTGCACTACGAAGTTCAGCCTGGCCAGACCATCCAGTACGCGGACTTTACTTCCCTATACCCCTCCGTGAACAAACAGTGCCGGTACCCAGTAGGTCATCCCGAGGTTATCGTGAAGGACTTTCAGCCCCTAGACCACTACTTCGGCATCGCCAAGGTAACGAGTTTTAACCGATAATTTAACCTATATCAGGTGCAAAGTCCTGACGATGGGTAACTTTATTATTTTACGTATTTCCATTACAGATAAAGATTCTACCCCCTCGTGGACTGTACCACCCCGTCCTCCCCTGTCGTTCCTCGGATGGCAAGCTGCACTTTGCTCTCTGCAGCAAGTGCTCCCGAGATCAGAGCCAGAGCGAGTGCAACTGCGGTGACCGGGAGAGGGCCTTCACCGGAACCTGGTGCATTCCGGAGATCTTGAAAGCCCTGGAGAAAGGCTATCGAGTGCTGGATGTGTACGAGGTGTACCACTGGTCGGAGACGTCCCAGTACGACCCAGAAACCAAGTCCGGAGGCCTGTTCACGGAGTACGTGAACACTTTCTTGAAATTGAAGCAGGCGGCATCCGGCTGGCCGGCGTGGTGCGTGACGGACGTGGACAAGGCCCGCTACATCAGGGAGTACGAGGAGCACGAGGGGATCAAACTCGATCCGGAAAACATCGAGAAGAACCCAGGTCTACGTTCCTTGGCGAAACTGATGTTGAATAGTTTCTGGGTAAGTCCAAACGGATATTTGCACTATGCACGAGTGTATGCGTGTGTACATTATGCTATTTTTCATAAAATATTTTTTTTATACAGGGGAAGTTTGCCCAGCGCCCAAACCTGAGGAAGTGTAAATTCGTGACGGATCTCAACGCCTTCTACTCCATGTTGCTGGACCAGTCCATCGAGGTCAAGGACTTCCACATCATGACCGACCAACTCGTTCAGATGGAGTACGAGACGAAGAGCGACTTCCTGGCCCCGGAGCAGACGACGAACATCTATATTGCGACGTTCACGACCTGCTGGGCCCGCCTTCGTTTGTATAACGTGCTCGATAATTTGGGAGACAGGTGTCTATATTACGACACCGACAGCGTCATCTACGTGGACGATGGCAAGGTCAACCTCCGGCTCGGAGACTACCTCGGCGATCTGACCAGTGAGCTACGTCCCGGCCACCATATCGTGGAATTTCTAAGCGGTGGTCCGAAAAACTACGGGTACCGTGAGGACGACGGCGCTGAAACGGTTAAAGTTCGAGGCTTCAGCCTAAACTACGCGAACAGCCGAGTCATTAACTTCGCCGCCATACGGGAACTGCTCCTGGATCAGCGAAAGGAGACACTCAGCGTCACGAACCCTCGGCACATCACCCGCGACAAGCACACATACAAAGTTCTGAATGTTTCTCAGACGAAGGCGTATGGGATCGTATACACCAAAAGAAGAATTTTGCCTAACATGAACACTGTACCTTATGGATTTTAAATGTTTCCCACGTTACAGCGTGAATGTATATATCCCATCCATTCGTTAATTTGTGAATGTTACATCTGTAAATGTATATTATTATATGTACTATTTGTATATAACTCGTCCATGGATTTCTGTACAAATTTCTGTAAATACTAGATGTAGATTTTGTATGTACGTAGTATGCATATTCGGTACACGGGTTTGATCTGCATGCAAATGTTTCCGTTGCTAATAAATGATCTCGCTTTCGAAATTATAAACGAGTGGATAAATTCAGATCGACTTATCTATACATAATGGGGACATCCGATCATTAGAAAAAAACATTGCGATGAGTGAATAGGATAGCTCTCAAAATTAAACCAGGAAATTAACGCGGACTCTAAACAGAAATGTAGTGATGAAATGCGGTGAAAACTTGGGGGAAATTTTACTAGACGGTAGAATAAAATTGTCAAAACAAAGAACGTTTTAGTCAAATCAGTAGAAAAAACGGTCAAACCAGGAAATATTTCGGGGAAATCAGAAGAAAAAACGGTCAAACCAGGAAATATTTTATGTAAATCAGAAGAAAAAATGGTCGAATGAGAATGCTTTTTAGATCGTTCAATAACATTGTATTTAAATGGGAAACGCCTTTTTCGGAAAATAAAATGTAGAAAGCGCGCTGAAAAATTCTATAACCAAAATAAAAATTGGTCAAACCAGAAACTATTTCGAGCGAAGTAGAAGAAAAAAGGATCGAACTAGGAGATATTTTAGGCAAACCTGAAGACAAAATGCTCGAATGAGAATGCTTTTTAGATCATTCATAAACAATATTTGAAATGAAATGAAGTCAAATGAGCGAATCGGAGAAACGAAGTATTAACCAGCTAGCAGGAAAATAGATGGTAATTCGTTATTTGCGGGAAACACACGCATAAATACACGAGTAAGCGGGTGGAAACAGTTAAAATTAAGGGTAACATGTTCGAACCATGGAACATTTCAGTCAAATCGGAATGAAAAACGATCAAACTAGAAAATATTTCGGGCAATTCAGAAGAAAAAACGGTCAATCCAGGCAATATTTTATGCAATTCGGGAAGAAAAAAACTGTCAAACTAGGAAATATTTTGAACGAATGAGCGCACTTTTCGGATCGTTCAATAACGTTGTATTTAAATGGGAAACGCGTTTTTCAGAAAAAAAACAAACAATCAAACCAGAAAATATTTTGAGCAAACCATAATAAAAATCGGTCAAACCAGGGAATATTTGAGGCGAACCGGAGAGAAAAATGTTCGAATTAGAGTACTTTTCAGATCGTTCAATGACATTGTATTTAAATATACGAAAAATTGAGGGATCCTGGGGGTATATAAGGGGGTCCGTGGCGAGACCCGCCTCATTCGGAGCCCGACCTTCTTGGAGGATGGACGCTTTCGTGAAACCGGCCAATTGGGATCTGATAGTAGCCCGAGTCGACACCCCGGAGGCTTTCGAGGGTATAGCTAGAGGTGTATTCCAGGACGGAAAAGTAACGCCGCAACGTCTGATGGTCTTGGAGGTTTTCGCGAGAGATGTGGGTAGAGCCCACCCGGAAATCAGGCGTCCCGTGATGAAGTGCTACAACCGTATATTCGAAAGTAGCCAGACGGTTTATAAATGGCTCTGTTTCACGCACTCCCGGTACGAATATCCCAACTTGCTCAAAGACGTCGTGGAAACGTTGACGTCCCTTTTCCTATAAATAGGGAGACATTACCAACCGCGGCTCATTTACGCATCTGACCGTCATGAAGTTCGTATGTCCTACCACCATCTGTTTGTCGGGAGTAACCCAGAGCGGGAAAACGTCGTGGGTGAAGAAACTTTTGAGGCACCGCCGCGTTCTCCTTAGTCCTCCCCCGGCCAAAGTCATGTACTGCTACGGAGTCTGGCAGCCCGCCTTCGAGGACATGGACGTCACCTTCCATAGAGACCTGCCTTCCCCGTCGGATGTGGAACGATTCGCGGACGGGCCCCCCGTTCTCATCGTGCTCGACGACCTCATGGACGACGTGGTCAAGAGCGAGGAAGTACAGAGACTCTTCGTTCGGGGGTCCCACCACTTGAACATCACGGTGATTTACATCAACCAGAATATGTTTCATCAAGGAAAATGCGCTCGTACCATCAACCTCAACTGTCACTACCTCGTCCTGTTCAAGAATCCTCGAGACTTTTCCCAGATTCAATACCTCGGACGTCAAATAGGCCTAGGGAAAACCCTGACGGAAGCCTACCAAGACTGCATGCGGGAACCTTACAACTATCTGGTGGTGGATCTCAGCCCGCACAGTTCCTCGGAACGTAAGTTGTTCGGGCACGTGTTTCCCGGGGAGGTAGAGGTGGCCTACGTCCCCCTATAAATAGGGGTGATCGCCGAGAGGATACTTCATTCGACTCGAGGATGTCGGAGGGGAAGGACTTCATGCAGTTCCTGCTCACAACACCGACGGATCAACAGAAAGCTCTCCTACGGACGGTAACTCCGGACCAGACCCGTATCCTAGTGGAAGTCGCCTACAACCTGACCAGGCTAGCGGACCTCGGCCAACAGCAGAAATTCATCGCCCATCTCGGAAAGCAGAACCACACACTGAGGTATAAAAGGAGTCTGGTGAGGAGATACGCCGGTCGTCTTCTCAAAGTACTGGACGCCCACAAAGACGAGTTGCTCGGGCTATGAAGTACACGAAAAAAATCTTCATCGGGAAAACGGAGCAGTCACGGGAACGGAAGAAGAAGACGAAGAAGACCGTCGGGAAACACCGGGAGGGGAAAATCTCCATAGGGAAAACGGAGCAGCCGTCAGAAAAGAAGGAGAAAACTAAGAAGACTTGGAAGGGACAATGGGTAAAGATCGACACCGCTTTTACCTGTCCTCCAAAGACTCGGAAAACCTCCACCCGCAAAACGAAATAACGGACTTTATCGCGGAACTCCCCGAACCTCTGGATTTGAGCGGAAGCTGGGAACTGGGACTCTATCGAGCGGACTATAGCCTGGGTGTAGCGGACGGTCCCCTGTACCTATTTTGCGACCTGTGCGAAGAATCTTTGATTGCCGGAAGAAAACTCCCCGTTCTCCAAAAGCTGGATACCCGAGGCGGATATCTCAACCCGATTCCGGATTTCGTAGACGTCAAGCCCGAGACCGTTAGCAGAATTCACCTGTACTTGACGGACGAAAATTTGAAACCTCTAAACGTTCGAAGCGGAAATTTCGAATGTACTCTGATCCTCAGACGGCCGAGGTGTATATAAGGACGAACAACCCCGAAAAGCCGTCATTCGCCTCCCGGACGTCGAAGGGTACGGACCTCCCGCATCATGCCCCTGGTTCGATACGAACCCGACTTGGAAGCCTGGAAAGAACATTTCAAAAGGACGGAAAGCGACAAAAAAGTGGTGCCCCTCAAGCCCTCCGAGAAGCCCGGAAAACCGACTGAACCAGTCCAGGTGAAACTGGTTTCACCCACGGAGCAGACGGTCGAGAGAGCCAAAGTTCTGGTCAAGAAGAGGAAGAAAGCCTTTTAACCATGGCGTTCATGTTCGAGAATTCGAAAGAGTCTAGCACGATGGACATGTCCCTGTTCAACCGCCCGTCCGTGGATTCGGGTGTGAGCGCGGTCCATTACAGGGAGTACAGGCCCGTAGGACAAATCACCAAGGGTTCTGCTATAGCCTTCAGCTTGATGGGATCCACGGCGGAGTACATCGACTTGAAAAACATCACGCTGAAACTGACCCTGAAGGTCGTCAAAGAAGACGGGACGGCCGTGAAAGCCGAGGACAAGGTTGGCTTCGTGAATAACGCGGCCAACTCCCTCTTCAGACAAGTGGACGTCAAGGTACAGCAGAAACTCGTTACCAGTAGCGTGGGAACCAACTACCCCTACAAAGCCTTGCTAGACTCGCTGACGGGGTACGGACCCTCGGTAGAGAATCAACTCTTCATCAAGGACAGGCCCGAGCACATGGACGTCACGGATCCCAGCCTGCCTCTCGGGAATAGCGGTCTAGCCGTTCGCTGGCTCTGGACGAAACAAGGGCGGGAAGTCGTGCTAGAGGGACCTCTCTTCGTTGACATTCTGCAGCAAAACCGGATGCTACTGGACGGAGTGGCCGTCGACGTACAACTCTTCCCCCACACCAACGCCTTCGTCCTCATGTGCAAAGAGGGTTCGGGAAAATACGCCGTGGACATACGGGATGCGACTTTGACCGTTCCGCACAACTCCATGACACCGGGCGTTATGCTGGGTCACTCGGAACGCCTGAAAGACACCAACGCTCTGTATCCCTTCATGAGGTCGGACGTGAAAGCGTTCAACATACCGGCGGGAAGTTTCACCTGGACGGCCGACAACGTTTTCCAGGACAGCGTGCCCGCGAGACTGATGGTCGGACTGGTTTCGGGAGCCGCTTACAACGGACATTACCAGAAAAATCCCTTCAACTTTGACAACATGAAGCTCACCTACATGGATTTCTTGGTGCAGGGCCAGTCCAAACCGGGACCACCGTTCGAGCCGAATTACTCCGACAGGCAATACCCGGGAGTTTCCAAAGCATTGAACAAAGGGAAGGCGAGGAGTGACTACAACTACGTCTCTTACGAGGGACTGGACAAGGGATACGCTGTCTACGTCTTCGAAGTGGCCCGGGACAAGGCCTTCCCCATCATCAGGAAGGGTCACACCAGATTGGTGATCAAGTTTGCCGAGGCTCTCCCGGAGGCGACCACACTGATCGCGTACGGCCAGTTTCTTGCTATGATGGAAATCGACAAGGCTCGGAACGTGAGCGTGGAAACCCCCTGAGTATATAAGGCCCGCACTCGTACATTTCGCGCATTCACTATGGCTGACGAGGGAGCGTCAACATCGTCGGGAGAAGGATCTCGTTGGTCATTCGGAAAATCTAGAGTACCGAAGTCGGAAATCGTCTTTTTCACCCAGGCCCTGATCGTCTTCACCGTCATCGTAGCCTGCATCTATAATTTGAGCACAGGAGACCGGGAGAACGAAACGCTTTGGAGCACCTTGTTGGCCAGCTGTCTGGGATACATGCTACCCGCCCCCGCCATATCCAAGAAGAAACTATGAACGTAGACGACTACCTAACCTCCATCTATTACGACCCCGGGAAGGCCGGGAGTTTTTCCGGACCTCGGGCCTTGTACAAAGCGGTGAGAGCTGAGGGGAAGAGGGTCTTGTCCATGAAGAAGATCAAGACGTGGTTAAAGTCCCAGGACGTCTACACCATGCATAGGAGGATGGTCCGCAAGTTTAAACGAAACAGAGTCTACGTGGAGAAAATAGACGCCCAATGGGACGCGGATCTGATGGACATGACGGCGTACACCCCGGAAAACGACGGAGTTCGCTACGTGCTCATGGCCATAGACGTCTTCTCGAGATTCGGGTGGGCCATGCCCTTGAAATCCAAAAAATCCGCGGACGTCGTCAAAGGATTCGACTCCCTACTCCTGAAAGCGAAGGGCAGAAGACCCGTGAAAATTCGAACGGACCACGGAGGCGAATTCGTGAACGCGGGGATGAAGAAATGGTTCGCGGAACACAACGTGCTGCATTCCGTGACCTACAACGAAGTCAAGGCGAACTACGTTGAACGCTGGATAAAAACTATCAAGTCCAGGATAACGAAAATTTTCCAACATCAAAACGGTTTGGAATACATCGGAAAACTGGACGAGATCGTTGAAGGTTACAATCAGACGTACCACAGCAGCATAAAAATGAAACCAGCGGCCGTCTCCAAAAAGAACGAGACGAGAGTGTGGGAAGAACTATACGTGGAACCATTCCTGAAGGACAAAAAGAAAGCCAAAAAGAAAAAGTTTGCGTTTAAAGTCGGGGACGAGGTCCGTATTTCCTACCTGCGGAAACTCTTCGATCGCGAGTACGATCAGAAATGGACGGGGGAGGTGTTCACCATCAACAAGGCCTGGTGGAGAGACGGGCTACCCATTTACGAGCTCATGGACTACGGCGGAGACGAAGTGAAGGGCACTTTCTATGAGCAGGAATTACAGCCGGTGACGTTGGATAAAGACCGGGCCTTCAAAGTGGAGAAAGTCCTGAAGACCAGGGGACGCGGACGAAATAAAGAACTCTACGTTAAATGGCTCAACTGGCCCAAAAAATATAATTCTTGGATCAAGGCTTCCGACGTTGTGTAATGTTGTATGTCCCATTGTAAATATATGTGTATTGCATGCGTAGATTAGAGAACAAAAAAAATACAAAATTGCGAAAAACTAAAAAAAGTAGTGTAGAAATTGTAAACATTGTGTGCTGTGAAATAAAAACCACGAAAATGGCATATACTCGTTTGTCTTTTTTATAATGCATTATTTTTCTACTCGATCTCACACACATTTCCCAGCGAAAAGGAAAGGTCTTGTTGGGTGAATGTAATATTTCATATCACACATAATGCGGGTCTCAATGATATACCATTGTACATTGTTTTAAAAGATGTGCATTTAAAATTCCAACAGAAAACGCGGATTTCACACTTTTACACACTTTATTAATATCACTACTACACGAAAATCTAGTACACTCATGGTGGGAAATAGACATATGATAAAGACAAAATTCGGTCATATACACTATGAATATTGGTACATATCAATGGAAAATAAAATATTCACTCTTTTGAAACATTGCGTGCAACCCAGCCGAGAAGAGACCGATAATCGTCTTCGGTAGTGTCCATTTTTTTGACATCTTCTTCGCTGACGGTCTCCTTGATTTCATCCAGGGGAATGTCTCCGTGCCCAATGCAATCCGACGGTCTTCCGCACCGTGTCATAACCCTGTTGTAGAATTTCAAGAGGCTCTCGCCATCGATTTCCTCCATGACCGCATCGTAGTGGGTTTCTACCTGACTGTCCCACTCACCCAAACACCCGAGCATGTGGTCGAATTGACTGGGGGAGTCTATTTGGCAGGCTTCGCAGTCCTTCTTGACCTTTTCGTCTATCATCCCCCGGACTAGGAAAAGAAGTATATTCCTAAGCCAAACGTTCCGCGCTGGGAACGAGGCCTGCATGCTGGAAATTAGGGGCTCTTCTTTCTCGTTGCCGAACACGCGATGATGGTCACGGCACTCCTTTTCCGTGTAGAAAATACAACCGGCTGTACCATCCGAATCGGACCATGTGTATTTCATGCACTCGCGGTCGTCCATCTTTCTCCTCTTACCGGTTGGCTTGCCGGTTTTCACCGCTTTGCGCTTGGGGGCTTTCGAGATCTTCTTCCACGCCTTCACGAAGTTGTCCCATTCTTCCGTGTTGAGGTTGATTCTGTTAGAGTAGGCTACCCCGTTTTTTTCTCTGGACACGAGGAAACACGCGTACATTTTCTCCATGTACTTTATTGCGTCCAGCCTGGTCGCTGAGTCTAGCATTACGGGCAGTTCTTTTTCACCTTTCATGGCGTTTGCGATTTCCACCGCGTGCGTGCCGATTCCGTCCATAATTTTGGCGTTGAAGTTGAGCCATCTGGAGGCTTTCTCTCCGGTTCTCGTCAGCTTGAAGTAGGGTCCGTACGTGCCTTCTACCCTGGCAAGGGTCAAGTTCTCGCTGAGTTCCATCTCGTTGCTGTTGCTGCGTTGCTGCACCCGGAATAGTGATGAGCGCGCTCTCTCGCACTTATATATACCCGTGGTTGGCGTGGGCACGCTATGAGGTGGATCTTTGTGATTGGCTAGAATTTTAGGCCTAAAGCTGAATGGGCATAAAAACTGGTTCCATCCAGTTCAAACCGGTTTCAACTGGTTCCAACCGGTTCCAAGCTCTCCTCTCACTGGTTCATTCGAAAAACGCGGATCATGCATTCAACTTCGGGGACTCCTATTGGTCCACTGGAATGTGGGGGAGCAACTGACTCAGGGTGGGTACGCCACGCAGTGGCGGGATCCTATTGGTCCGTTCAAATGACTCGGCGTGGGTACGCTACGCGATGCCGGGATCCCATTGGTCCGTTCGAATGACTCGGCGTGGGTACGCTACGCGATGCCGGGATCCTATTGGTCCGTTCGAATGACTCGGCGTGGGTACGCTACGCGATGCCGGGATCCTATTGGTCCGTTCGAATGACTCGGCGTGGGTACGCTACGCGGTGGCGGGATCCTATTGGTCCGTTCGAATGGGGGACGCCGGTGACATCATAATTTATCTAGCCTATTTTGCAACCGCCTATTACTTAATCACCTATTATGAAACCACATGACGCATAACCACCCAAACCATGTGACCTATAACCATCGAAACCACGTGATGTATAACCACTGAAACCGAAAGTGACGTCATATAACCACCTATTACATCATATTATCACCTATTACGTCATTATTACGTCATATAACCACCTATTACGCCATATTATCACCTATTACGTCATCTATTTGCCTATTTCGTCATCTATTACGTCATATAACCACCTATTACGTCATATAACCACCGAAACCGAAAGTGACGTCATATAACCACCGAAACCGAAACCGGAAGTGACGTCATATAACCATGGGAAAACCCCCGAAACCGAAACCTGGAAAAACCGACCTAAAGTGCCGGCCTTACTACTACCCGGTCGAATTTGTCCAATTCGGTCAGCCATACAGCAAATTTTGCAATGTCAGAGACAATCCCGATCATTTTACTCGATCGTTATCTCACCAAAATCGGCGAATGGGTGTCAATTTACTAAAAAAAAAAACAATATTTAAGCTCAGAGAAGAGATGCGCACATTTTTTTTTTCGTGATGCGCACGGCTCAAAGTGACGCGCGCGCCTAACCAGTACCACAATACTTTGTTTTGGTCCTAAATCAGCGCCAGATAAATAGTGTTGGTGCAGTACCAGTCAAAATACATGTAAAAATATACCAAAGTATTTTCATGTATTTATAGTTGATGGCCGACTAACCACTGTCGGACAACGTTTAATCCGTGGAGCACAAACATGTGGCACATAACCTGACACTTATCATACGAAAACAACATCGTGGGAGATAAACATCCATGGTATCATATCAGTTCGCTCTCAGTTTAAACACCTGTCATTCCGTATCCCAAATTGTGTTTTCTCAAGCGTTATTAGCGGTGGATTACATACTATGTATGGAATATGAGTATTTTTATCACCCCAACTCAAACAAAAACTATGCCACTTTTTCCTGGGGAATAATCGAATGTGAAACTGCGAAACAGCGTCCTATAATATTGCGATATTAAGGTAGTCTGCTCCAAACAGTGAGGGGAGGGGGTCAAAGAATTTTTTAAAATAAATAACTGTGTCAACATAATCTAGAGTTTCAAAATGATATATTTTTCTTTGAGTAACTGTTCAGCATCCTGAAACTGAAAAGAAAATAGGGGGTCACCGTATTCGTTCGCATGGCAAACACGATGCAAGATGTGAATATGGACGAAACAATTTGCAAAAATGCCATAATTTATGTCATTTTAGGTAAATGTGTGTGATTTCGACCGAATATGTAGAAGAAACGAGCACGGTGACCCCCTGTTTTCTTTTCAGTATTAGGATGCTGATCATTTACTCTATAAAATGTGTCATTTTGAAGTGATAATATTCAAGAAATGACTTTTAAAATTTGACTCTTCGTTACCTCACTGTTTGTAGCGAACTACGTTAATACACTACAGAATGGGAGTTCTGGCGTCGTCAAATAACGGGGAAAATTAACAAATTACATGAACATGGAAAGACAATTCATAAATATCCGAAACAAAAACCTCAGCGATATGTGGTATAGTTTATTATAGAAAGATGCCATGCGCGAAAAACGTTCAACTACTAATTCAGGACCAAGATAACTTTAGAAAGCATAGTTAGGTCATGTACATATACATAGACGTAGAATCAATACCCAGTATTAAGTATTCCGGGCAAACAAAACATGGTCCGTTATTCAATCTCATAGTCCGGGGACAGGAAGTCATATCAGGCATACGAAGTGAGAGAAAACAAAAATGACATGGAAACTCATGAACCCCCCAAAATTACTATTAGTAGGTGGAATCAGGTGTACCGGAAAGAGTGAGCATTTTCTGCCCCACTAGTGGCACCCGTCATGAATTCCCCTGAATTAACATGAAAATAGCTCTAGTAACCTTTTTATTTCCATGAAATACGTACATACGTGGTCAATATCCATGATATCCCATTGCAAATAGTATCATTAAGTAATTCGGACAGCTTGCGTGCTAATCACATAAACCGTGAGAAAATTGTCTCCAAACAATTTCCTGACTACGATACTTTGAAACAATGAAATGGACAGTGTTCAGGTGATGTGGAATTATTGGTATCTTCGTGTGGTTTGGGCTGTAGATAGTTTGCTAGAACTTTGTGTTTATTCCGAACAGCTAATAGGTTGATACCTAAAGTTATACCACTGAGCCGGTATTCCATTCTGCCTTGGATGATACCCAAAATTCAGTGGACTTTTGATACGGTACTATACTTTATTACTTAAATTATGCACCTATACTATGGGCATTGTTTTGGATTTTTAAATTATTTTAGGAGGTTGCTGGGTAGTTGAGTACTACTCAGATGAAGTATACAGTA
The DNA here is from genome assembly GCA_949152475.1 of Terebella lapidaria. Taxonomy (NCBI): domain Eukaryota; kingdom Metazoa; phylum Annelida; class Polychaeta; order Terebellida; family Terebellidae; genus Terebella; species Terebella lapidaria. The sequence continues at coordinate 12,150,172 of OX424558.1, forward strand.
GACACACATGTATCACACACTGTTTGTCTCTGATACAAAATTCTGACTTTGGCTATAAGTATTTGACAGGGCTCATTATTCCGAAAATCTATTTTAGATTTGTTAATGACTTCATCGAAATCTGGTTGTTTTCATTCTATATATTCGTGTTGAGTGCGTATGTTCTTACCAAATGTTATATAGGGAAACCTCATCTATTCCTAGGATACAACTAATTGTACACGAGATTGTTCAGCAAAAGAATGTTCCTCGTGTCAGTGCCTTCGCCATCATGCGTAACAAAGAAAATTGCAAACAAGGTAATATATTACACCATCATTCATCAGATAACACATCAAAACAGAGATATTTGTTTTATAATCAACTATCAGATATGACAGACCAATTTTTGAAATATCACAGTGAATTCATATCATCTATATGATTAATACATGGACATCATTGTGATTATCATGTTTTTGCCTTATTATTCACAAACTGTGTTCATATTTAACTTGTCTTGATAAAACACCACAATCAAATGGTATGCATTAATATTACATTTTCCATTATGAGCTTGGAATGATCCATCATGTTAACAATGGAAACTCGAAGGATTAGTAACTTTATTAAGAGCACATCATCCCGATTTACCATGTGCAAGCCCATAAATAACAATATCCACAAATCGGTTGTTAAATAAAATCAAATGGGACTTGTGTTTTTCGAAGAACTTCGCATCAATGGAAACATCAGAGATATATGCCTACACACTCTGCAGTGGCCACTTTCGCAATCAGTGGCACTTGAACGCATTTTTTTTCGTGTTGTATTTTGATATTGTCGAGCATTATAAAACAGCGCAAGTGGTGCCATTCGTATTTAAAATTGACCTGCCGATCCAAACAATCCAAAGACATAACTTTCCATCCTGGAATTCATCCGGGGGACTACAAGGCATCCCACTGCTGCCACCAATTGTTACCGAAAGAAATGCGTCGGCCAGACTAAGATTTGAAACTGGGACCGCTCGCACCTCTCGCCAAGCCAGTAGGAGTACATTTCCACATATATCAGTGGTAAGACTGCCATGTCATGACTTTGGCAGCCATTTCTGGTGGCTAAAATAAGGTCAGTAACTGCCTTTCAAATTAATGTATTGAACTCCACATGGAGATCTCGTGACATATTTGAGTTCTGAATCGCCAGTCGGATTTAGTCATTGGGTTAATTTATAGGGATAATTTGATAACGTGTGAATCCCAGAATGCTCTCTGTCTGCTGAATATAAAACTCTATGACAGTATTCAATTTATGCCATGCCCAAAAACACATACCCCAAGAATACATTTTAGCGCTCACCATTGCCACTCTTGATGTGTTCTTCCTCAATGTTGCGATTTACAATCGTTTTTTTTTTCATTTTTGATACATTTTGCTATTGTCTAGAACACCGATGATTGGGTCGAGTATTTTAAATCACACAAGTGTATCTGCCATGTCGATCAGAAAAAAAAACGTATCTGACCAAAACTTCAAACAGGTCATCGGCATGGTAAGACGTAAGGTGAACGATCACCCACTATGAAAGAGACGGGAGTTCGTTAGAAACACCGTCACGTGAACATGGCATCCACCACTGTCCAACTTGTCCATCATCCGTCAAGCTCCTTTGATAACGAACATCGTACGTGTGGAATAATGACCCAAAACTCATGGATGCCAGCCCTGCATCTTCACAGGATGTAACTCAGTGGTATTTCGAATGCAACAGTATTGTTTGTAATCACAGATATGACTGAATGCTCAATACATACCATAATTCATTGTTTTTACTTGGGACATGAATGTATTGACGTAGCACATGCATACATGTAGTCTACTGAAAGGAAGAATACACTGAATAAGACCTACTGCAATACACTGTAGGTAGTCTTTCATACTAGTGTTTCATTGCAAACTATACGCAGTTACAAGCAGGAAGAAAATCTACAAGGTGGCGATGAACAGGGAAGAGAGGTGACGAATTCCGCAAAACATCGCCCTGGACCATTCTTTTCGAATGGCATCACGAGAGTTTTCATGTACACGATTATAATGAATATTAAAAGGGACCCAATTTTAACATCAGCCAAATTGCGCACTCTTTTTTTTTTTTTTATAAAATATTTTTGTTGGGCGAACCCATTTTTGTGTTTATGCAGTGCAACTTAATTATGGGGTGTGATATATTTACAACTGTGGAGTTCCATTCCGGTTTGGGACTGCATGACAGGGCTATGTCACACGCTTCCTATCATACCGTTCATGGACCTGGCATGGGGGTGTCCTTACCAGACCATGAAGCTATCCTGGTGTCAACCAGGCCCGGTGAACATAGCACCTGCGGACCCTATGGTGTAATCATCCCCATTCCTGAGTCATACCACCAGGAAGTCCCCCAATATCGTACTCGTAGGTGAGTAACTCACGGCTGAGTGGTCAGCCTACCCATTGAGCCCACAGCACACCCATCCTGGGTGGGGATCGGCCATGATAAATCCGTCGGTCACCGATGGGATTCGAACTCACGACCTCCCGGCTTTGAATCTTGCAGCTTAACCACTGTGGTACAGGGGCCGGCCAAATTGCGCACTCTTGCTTGTCACGTAAGCTTGAAAGTATATCTCTTGAGTGCCAGGAATATAAAGAAAATATAAACAATTCGATGACAGTTACTAAAAAATCACAAATAAATGTGCATGAAAACATTGGATAGAGAATGGCTGGTTTGACGACATTGCCGTTTGCCACGGTATCAAAACAGATACCGATGATGTCACGAGCCTCGCTGGCCGTTATGACGGTAAAATAGGTGAAAGAAGACTAATTCTTGGTTTTAGACGAAATAAAGCTACTACAGATTGTTTGAATTTGTTTGATTAGAAATGTGGTTTTAGCTTCAATACCGGGTCAATGCGATTCACACTTTTGCTATAGTTCATCGTGCATAAACATGAAAAGACAACACCATTAGGAGTATGAATCAATTCTTATCCTGAAACTTATATTATTCAGATACAGACATAACAATCGAATCTTGAGACTGCCCATGATAAATATTGACATTTAGACTTGCCCACTTCAGAGCGAGATGCACACGAAACGCTCACTAATTGGCCTCGAGGCGGCCGCACATGTAGACATGGTCACAAGTAATTACCGCTGTTGCTGTTCTGTGATAGGTGTAGAAAGTTTACTCGGGTGAAGACAGCATAGCTGTATGTGCGTGACAGAATTCGCAGGGGATTCCTGTGGTCCAACAATGACTGCAGACGCGCGAAAAAAATTATTCGCAGTAATGTCAGTTTTCTTTTACCAACCATAGCATGCCTCGATCGTTATAGGAGTCCACCTGTTTTCAATACTCGGAAATATTGGGTTGAGATGATTTTATTATTATGCGTTGTTGACGGAATTATAATCTTCCCCAATTAGCAAAGATGACTACCAGGCTATACTAATAAAAGAACGTAGTAATAGGCATACATGTGTCATACTTAAATAATAATCCTACGCTTTACAACCTGTTCGTCTGTGTTCGTCAGATGAACAAACTATATACTTAAGAATAAGATTTCTTTATGACTCCGACCACACAAAGTCAGCTCCACCATCAATCACCATGTAGATGATATACCAGCTTACCACTATATATATTAATATTACAAGGCTCACCAACGTCTTTGTATCTTTCCCTTTTCACTGGCAAAACTTTGAAGTTTGTTTCTGAGACGATCCAAGCATATTTATAAAGTGATGAAATTCATGAAATTGATTCATTATATGAAATCCAAGAGTAGATGTGATTCTGTAACCCAGGCCAAATTTTTTGTTCCGCATAAATAAAATCGCCATATATTTCTTACAGCTATTTTCTCCACATAACGAGACTGGGTTGATATATTCCCTAACACATCACCAGGAACAAGTTCGTTCCGGCTCCCTTTCAGTTTTGATTGGCACCACGGAAGTACCGTGGAAGTATAGAAAGGGTCAAATTTATTACTAGCTGACTAGACTTGATGTTTCAACACATCCTGCAACATTTCTTTGACAGTGAACATAACACTGGCAATAGGATTTACTGGACGTACCACATCAACGGAAGGGAGGCTCAATTATTCAAACACAGTACACTGATCAACCGCGTGAATGCTGCCATATATACCCGTTTTTTTCTATTCGCAGAACTCGTTTACATTTATTCAAATTTCATACTTATTCAATTGGAATATGATGATAAAATTTATTATTTTGGGATAAAACTCGTTTAGAGTTATTCACATTTCATACTTATTCAATTAAAATACAGTGATAAAATTAGTTCTGTACAAGTTATTTATATACCTGATTATGTGCAAATTATGCATGTTTGACTCAGCAACAATGTTTTCTAAAGAAACAAAAATGCAATGAATTTTATTTACAGATATGAGACCTCAATTTGGGTGTAAATATCTGGAACATATACTCAAATATGACTTGAGGTTTGAAACACTGTGCATTTCAGAGCAAGATGCATCAGAAAGCGCCGGGTAATTTGCCCCGGAGGCTCGCACATGTAGACACGGTCACAAGTAATTACGCAGATGTTGCTGGTCTGTGACAGGCATAAAAAGTTTACACGTATCAGGATGACAGGGTTAGGTTGAGTCCGTGCGTGACATAATTCTCAGGGGCTTATAGGCGTCCAACTGATGAGTTTTAGTGGTGCAAAAACTTCACAACAATACGGGATGTCATCATTGTCGAAAACAGTACTGGTTCCATCGCATACTTGAGGTATTGACCATTGCATGCAAAGCAGGTGGACAGTGCAAAGTTCTCACTCCGAACACAATTCTGTCAAACGTTTACATGGAAAAGTTTTGCTTAGTACCAAACGATGCAGTTCCATTGAAAGGAGGAATGTATGTGTTCGTTTTTCCCATTTCGTAAATAATTTAAGGTAATGCAATCTTTTATCATATTGTTCTACTGAAATAAAATCGATGTTGTTGTCAATCAGTATCATGAGTATGGGGCGAGACGCACTTACATACATGCAACTCGGAGTGTGGTGTTGCATCCTGTGTTATCATGAGCTGAGATGGGCCGTACCATATAATATAATAAAATATAATCAGTTTGATCACATCATGCATATGGAGGGCGAGCAATTCTCTTCTATATATTATATGGTGACCGATTGATATATTTCCTTCAACACCAAGATCCGCAAGTACAACATGCAATTCGAGAACAGTAATAAATCAGAAGCGTTTATGGATAGGATAGGATAGGATAGGATAGGATAGCAATTTATTCAATTTTCACACGTTATATACAAATGATGGAATGGCGAAAACTAATATTTGTGATGAAAATTGAGGGACCAAATTAGCTAAAAGCTGTCTTCCATTTGGCCCAAAATGAAATAAAATTAAACTCACTATTGATATTATTTACACGAATGACAATATTATACATACATCTATATATGTATGGAAATACAATTTTCTACTTTTAATAGTTAGGGACATATATTTGCACACAAGCCTCCCGAAGACGACGGAGATGGAGGGGTAGAGGGCAGGGTCGGTGTGATTGGATTCCAGTTTAGACCAAGAATGAACAGGATCATGTTAGAGATAAATCATGAACCGGTCATAAAATATAAAGAATATGGGAAATTTCATACAATTCATATAGTTTATTCACTTAACTATTTCTGTCGCTATATGTGATTAGAGCAGCTTTTGCAAAGCTTATGCGAACATCTAACTAATTTGAAATAAGAAGAAATAAAATGTTTTTTTACAACTTTTTTCACAATTTTTCTAGACTGGATAGATGACAGTGATGGTGACCAAGTGTTCCATATTGATGGGTAATTGAAAAGCGGTAATTTCCTCCCTGCTGATGAGTCACAACGTTCAATGTGTAGGAAATTAGATTGTCTGGTTTCGTAATTAATTTGGATATTTCTATTCGTTGTGAACATGTTGTCAAAAGAGAGAGGGAGATTACCTGTATAATAGTCATGCATGAATAGTAAGACTTCACACTGATATTGATCTTGTATTTTAAGTACATTGGTTTGTTTAAATAGTGGTTCGGTATGGCTGTTGAAATGAGCTTTATTTATTATTCTAATAGCACGTTTTTGTATATTTATTATATTTTTTAAATGGATTTGAGATGCATTTCCCCAGGATAGAATACCATATAGGATGTGAGGATGTATCATTGCATAATATAAGGTTTTGAGATAATTTATTGGTAAAATATTTTTCACCTGTTTTATTTGAAATAAAGCTTTGGAAATTTTGTTTTTTATGTAAGACATGTGATGTTTCCAGGTTAGGTTTTCATCAAGTTTAAGACCTAGGAATTTTGTAGTTTTTTCATTGTGGTTATTTCCTATTTGCTCAAGAGCTATTCCGTTGATTAGTATTTTGGAATTTATGCATTTTTGTTTTGTTGCTTGGTTGTTAAACACTATGAATTTAGTTTTTGAAGCATTTAGTTGTAGTTTATTCGAACAGAACCATTGAAATAAATTATTGACCTCAATATTTGTTTTATGGTATAAGTCTATCATATTTGAGTTGGAAATTATCAGAGTTGTATCTTCTGCAAATGATAGTATGCTTGCAGACGTGCAATTTGGCAAATCATTAACGTATATCAAATACAAAAGTGGGCCCAGAATTTACCCTTGGGGAACCCAAATGAGATTTTCCGAATGTTAGAAGTAAATAAATTTTCAATTTCCACATATTGTTCTCTATTCATCAAATAATCCGATATCCAGTCTTTTGCTATTCCCCTCATACCATAGACGTGGAATCAATACCCAGTATCAAGTATTCCGAGCAAACAAAACAGGGTCCGTTATCCAATCTCATAGTCCGGGGACAGAAAGTCATATCAGGCATACGAAGTGAGAGAAAACAAAAATGACAGGGAAACTCATGAACCCCCGTAAATGGCCATCAGGAGGTGAAATCAGGTGTTCCGGAAAGAGTGAGCATTTCCTGCCCCACTAGTGGCACCCGTCATGAATTCCCCAAAATTAACATGAAAACAGATCTAGTTGCATGGCAGACATGCAACTAGTCCAGTTTGTTTAATAACACATTGTGATTAATAACATCGAATGCTTTCGATAGATCACAGAGGACTGATATTGTTGATCGTTTTGGAGTACTATTAAGTTATTCGGCACATTCATTCAATAGATGAATTATAGGATGAACGGTATTATGTTTTTTCCGAAAACCATATTGATGTTTATAAAATAGATTTTGACTGTCAAAGAATTTTGTTATTTTGATATACATTACTCTCTCAAATATTTTGGAAAATGCTGGCAATAGACTGACTGGACGGTAATTAGTTATTTTATCGTGTTCGGCTGCCTTGTAGATTGGTATGACCTTGGCTATTTTAAGCTGTTGGGGGAAAATCCCAGTATTTAAAGATGTATTTATGATGTGTGTGATTGGGATGATTATACTGTTTATTGTAGATTTTATAACCTTGGTTGAAATCTCATCATGCCCAGAGCTGGTTTTGGGCTTCAAATGTTTCACTATGTTGATAATATCTGATGGTTCAATGGGTTCAATGAAAATACTATTTTGATTTGGTGATCTAAGGTAATTTGTAAAATATATATCTGTTGGTGTGACATTTTCACTTGTTTTTTTGCCTATCTCTGAAAAATAGTTATTAAAAGTATCCGCAATTTGTGATTTATCTGTAATCGGTTTGTTGTCTACTTGGAAGGACTGTGGAAAACCTGACTTTTGCTTCTGCTTACCTATGACTTTGGTCAAAATATCCCATGTTTTCTTTACATTACTCTTGTTCAATTCAATTATTTCAGCATAGTATTTCACTTTCATGGCCCTTTTCAGTCTGTTGTATAAATTGGTATATATTTTGTAGTGTTTTATATTATCGTTTGAAGGTTTTTTAGTTTTCTTTATAAATAATTTGCTTTTATGTCTCATTGATGTCATCAAGCCTTCAGTCATCCAGGGTTCTTTCTTGAAATATCTGTTGTTTTGTTTGATAATTTTTATGGGAAAGTTATTATTGAATTCATCTTTATAAATGTTAATAAACTTTTCATATGCTTCGTTTGCATTGAAGCATTGTGTTATTTCATCAAACGTTTTTTGTTTTAATTGTTCATTGAACTTCATTACATTAACCTCAGAAATAATTCTTTGCGTTTTGTGTGTGTTATTTGTTTTTTTTGTATTATGTTCTTCCAATAAAAAGACACCAAAGTGGTCTGAAACATCTGTGGTTATGATTCCAGATATAATATTTTGCTGTATATTGTTTGTATATATATGGTCAATCAGGGTTGCACAATAATGGGTTATTCGTGTAGGTTTTGTGATGGTGGGTATAAATCCTCTGGAGAAAATTTCATCAATATAGTCATTAGTTTTCGCATGATACTTATACTTTAGTAGATCAATGTTCATATCCCCCATTATGATGCTGTGTTTATTTTCTGAGTTTATGTGGTCGATTGTTTCTTGTAATGTGGTAGAGAATATGTCAATGTTTGCATGAGGTTGAGTATTTGGTCTGTATATTACCCCTACGATTTTGTTAGCATGTTTCGTTTTGGACAAGACTTCAATAAAAATGGATTCATATACGTGTGGTATAAATACACTTAAATCTTCTCGCTTCTTGAAATTTATATCAGACTTCACAAATATGCCCACCCCACCTCGGTTGCTGTTGGATCTGTTATTCGAGATTAGATTATGATAACCCGGTAAATGAAGACGGCTATCTTTATCACAATTAAAAATCTCACTCATGCCTATAATATCGAATGCAGAATTGTCATCATGATACATTAGTCTCAATAGGTCAGTAAAGTTTTCCCACTTAGATGACAGGCCACAACAGTTTAGATGGAAATAGGACATTTTAGTGACCAGATTTCCATATTTTGTAGAAAATTCTGTTGGATCTATGTATTCACAACTTGAGTTGACATGACTATAGGATTGGTTGCATGGGTCCTCCAAATCTTCATCGAGTGAGTCGAAAAGATGGAACATTTATGTGTATTGTTATGTTGATTAATTTTAAATTGATTAATTTTAAACAATTTATGGATGGTTACAATGAATAATGCCACTCTAAAAAGTTAAGCATACTGTGTAAATCATGCCAAGTTGGAACAAAGCATGGTTATGGTGATCATTTCACTATATCAGTCCTCATTTAGTGATAGTCTGGTTTCCTATCATGTAACTATCATGTTATTGGGGGCAGGTAGCGCAGTCAGCTAAGGCGCTCGTCTCGTTAATATAGGTTATTGGTTCGAGCCGCTGTGTTGGCTGTCTAACATCCTTGAGCAAGGTGTTACCACAGTGTGTCCCAGTTCACTCCATCTTAAATGTTCGTCAAATGTTGGCAAAAGTGCGCATGTCCTAGTCACCTGACGCCAGTTATGGCAAATAATAATAATTATTATTTTTATCTTTGATGGTGATACCTGGAAGTCATTTTAGTCATCACCATCATCCTGATAAAAGGAAATTTCGTAAAAGTGTAAAATCAACACTCATCTCAAATTGCCATACTCTAACTGCCTATGATTGCCTGTGATATCACAGATATAAAAATACCAATCGAACATCCCCTCAATACTAACGTGTACATCCATCACTAACAACTGTCTACCTGACGATCAAGACTGGACTGATTATCGAGTTGTCACTCGGACATGATGCATATCTTGTGAATAGTGAACGTGAACTTGTCATTGCTGTAGTCATCAACATCAATCTTAACTTTGTTAGCTGTCCATAAAGTTTGGGGATGGCATAATTTCGTGATGTCAGTGCGCACACGTCCCATATCACGCTTCCAGAAACCGAATAACCCCTTAAAACAAAATGTCATGGCAGTGAATGATTATGACAAAATATAAGGTCTGAATGTCTAAAAATCAATATAGTGATGAGCGGGGATCGATCTGTATAATTTATGGGAGTTCTGAATGGCATAGCACTTACGAGTTCGTCTTAATGAATGTAACTATCAGCTGATTAGCAATAACAAAACCAGAATGAATTACCCGTCGGAGATAACACGTGATGGATTACCAATCGGATAACACATAGTCACTGTCCTTTGATATATCACGGACCCATATTTTACACATTCCAGAAAAGTAAGAGAGTATTGAGTTATGTTCATATTATAAATTATTGGTACAGCCCATGAAAACTCTCTAAACACCTAGAGCATGTACGGTCAATGTAGATCAGTTTTGATATTTTTAAAGATTATATTCCATTGTATTCGTCAGATACGCAACCAATATTTTAGGAATTACATTACTTCATGATGGTAACCACACATAAAATTTTCTATACCCTGACCCTGAAGCTTGCCGCCGAGCGTAAACTGACCCACGGTAATTCTGATGTGTTGGGTCAGTCATATTTATGTTGACATCTAACACAGCCAAACGTAATGCAACAATACTCATATACGAACCATCATGGTTTATTTCCAAAACAACTCTCAAGCACAAATTCCTAAGAGATTTATCACCAGAGGCAGAGTGTGTAGAATAGAGAGGTGTCACTCTGCAAATTTCCATTGTCTACCATTTTGTCTCATGGAGCCCTGTAATCCTGGCTGCTGGAGGGGTTATTGTAGTTTGTCGTCCAAAGGGGCGATTTTGAGTTACGTCATTTCGTTTTGCTAACATATTCTTACATTCATAAATTCATGTCGTAGTAATAGTTGTAAACACTTTCATTCACAACCCCCTCCACACGCCAGGAATGCCACCAGTTCAAAATACAAAACTGTGTTAGTGGAGTGACATCTCCCTATTTTACACTCTCTGTTATTACACATATTGCAACATTTAAGAGGAGAATCCAGCGTATAAACCTCAGGTAAAGTGAAAACAGTGTAAACCAGACCAATAGAATTGAGTCAGATACATCATCTTGCAAAAAATATAGAAATGTTATGATATATTGCAACTATTACTTGTAAAACAATTTTGAAATGACAAACTACAGAAAAACTCACTGAGAGCTTGTTCTTTCCGGCGCGGGTTGAGGTTTGAAAGGTTTGCCGGAAGTATAAATATGCCCTTTTCTTTACCAAACATCTGATTTAGGTTTGCAAAATAGGCAATATTTCATTGAGAATAAACATACCGTAGCAGCGAGTGTTGATTGGGCGTGCCACATAAACGGAAGTGAGATTCAATTCTTCGACCACAGTTTACTTATCAAATACCCAAACGATGCAATATTTCAGATGTGTTATATACCATCAATTGCCTAACCTTTTGCTTATATCTAAACATAGATAGTCTCTCTTCTATGTCTATGATCTAAACTTGAAAATTAATTCTACATTTTTCCACGAATATTGTGAAATGTAAATAATCTCATGCCATCTAGGAACGACATCTACCAGCAGTAGCTTACCCTTGAATGATTAGCCCAAGAGCTAAGATAGGTTACGGGACAAAATATGTTTCATATTTTAAATGCTAGTCATTTTGTCCCGTGACCTTGAAAATAAGGTCACTGGTCAAATGCAACGTCATGAGAACATCCAGCAAACATGGATATCATTCCCCATATGTCCAGAATTGCTTGCTAAGCTGTAAATTCAATATCAAGTAAAACAAACAAGCAATTTTGTTCTATGACCTTGAAAATGAGGTCGAATTAATGGTAACCAATATATTCGGCATACATCATTCCCTATAGGTGCACAATTCCTAGGCTGTAAAGTCGATAATAAGTGAGATTTTGGCCATTTTGCCCTGTGACCTTGAAAATGAGGTCAGAGGTCAAATTCAAGATCACAACAATATTCTGCATATATCATTTCCTATATATTCATAATTGATTCCTAAGCTGTAAAGTCGATAAGAAGCGAGATATTAGCCATTTTGTCCTGTGATCTGGGAAATGAGAACAAAGGTCAAATTCAAAGTCATCATTATATTCAGCATATATCATTTCCTATATGTCCACAATTGATTCCTACGCTGTAAAGTCGATAATAAGCGAGATATTAGCCATTTTGTGCTCTTGACCTTGAAATCAGGTCAGATGCCAAATTCAAGGTCTAAGATTTTTGGTTTTAAGCATTGTAGCTGGCATATGACTTTCAGAATAACCAGTCGAGGTCATTTTTGTGAATTACAATGTCTCCGTTAGGTATGCTGCATATGACTTCATATACACTCCTCACAAAAAGTTAGGGATATTCAAAGAAATTAAAATATTTTTCATATGGTCTCGAACTGAACTAATTTTTTTTGTGGGATTTGATGCAATGTTTATTGTACAACGTTATTGGCAACATTTTGTTAATGACATCTCAAATATATGTGATAAATGCGAGGTGATATCATTTCTGCTAATCAGTGATAATACACAATATAATAATATGATGTTATTCACCAAAAGTACAGTTTGTAACGATACAAAAAAGGTTGTCAATAGTTAGTGTGTCCTCCCCGTGCGCGGATACAAGCTTGACACCTTCTGCGCATGCTCGATATGAGACGGGTGATGACCCTTTGATGGATGGCTACCCACTCCTCTCTTAGAGCATCCTCGAGTTCCCGGACGTTACGTGGAGGTTGCTGGCGACTTCGAACAGCCCTACCAAGTATGTTCCATAAGTGTTCAATGGGATTTAGATCTGGGGAGCGAGCAGGCCAGTCTAAACGGTCGACTCCTTCATCATGAAGACACTCTTGCACAAGTCTAGCCCTGTGGATTGGTGCATTGTCATCCATAAAGACGAAGTCTGCACCAACTGCACCAGCATATGGGCGTACAATAGGAAGAATGACTTCATCCCGATATCGCTGTGCCGTTATACCTCCCCTGTTGAGCACGTGTAGGTCCGTGCGACCCTGGACACTAATTCCTCCCCAGACCATAAGTGAAGGTCCACCAAAAGGATCGTGCTCAAGGATGGCACATTCCGCAAAACGTTCTTGACGACGTCTCCAGACTCTGACACGTCTGTCATTTGAGGATAGACAGAAACGAGACTCGTCAGTGAACATAACATTGGTCCACTGGTCGATATCCCAATCCACGTGATCCTGAGCAAACTGAAGTCGGTTTCGTCGATGGAGTTGAGTCAGTCTGGGTGTCAGCATTGGTCGCCGAGCATTCAATCCAGCAGAATGAAGCCTGTTTCTCACAGTCTGGGTGCTAACACGAATCCCGGTAGCGTTCTGGAGCTGGTTAGACAAAACTCGCGCAGACTGGAAGCGATTCCTGTGAGCAGTGGTCACTAAATATCGTTCCTGAACACGGGAAAGAAAGACAGTGTGGACGTCCAGATCGTTGTCGGGCATGAAACAGTCCGGATTCACGATAACGACGCCATAGTCTCGACACCACACTCTGGCTGACTCCAAATCTTCGGGCCACATCAACCTGTCTGGATCCGTCCTCTAACATCTGGACTGCTCGAACAGTATCATGTTCACTGAGGTGGCTGCGGACACATGACACAGGTGTGAAATCCACAACAAATAGCAGGAATAGAAATGCAAAGTACATATCTCCTGAATTTGTAAGATACAATCAAGAATATCTTGTGTACCTGTACACAACAGTTGACTGTTATGCAATAAACTTGTATAAGTACTCAAAGTTGTAAACTCACTTAACCGTAACATCAGCTCACTTTGAGATTTCGGTAAGTTTTATGCTTCTGTGTATAGAAGCACAGTTTCGACCATCCCCATTTTTCATTAAAAAAATCATGCTATACGAAATAACCTACTATATCCCTAACTTTTTGTGAGGAGTGTATATTCATAATACGCATATAAGCTTTATCAACAAACATTTCGTCTGTAGAGGCCAATTTACACATTCCAGGTGAGGCCTCCAAATTTGGCCTTCAAAGTCGATAAGGCCAAGTTCAAGGTCACCAAAACATGTGCTATATATACATGACTTTTTATAGGCTTATGCACAATCCTAACATGTATGTGCAAGTGTTTAAGCCTCTGAAGCCATTTCACAGATTTCACGTCAGACATGTAGACGGTAGCACTCAAGGTCATCCAAGGTCAAGATCATCATAAGTTGTTCCATATACGACTTCCTATATATTCATAATGCAAACTTAAGCTCTATCTATATGAATTCCATCTGTAGAGGCCAATTTGGGCACTCTTTGACCCAAAAATGGATGTTTTGACATTTCACGTTCAGCAAAGGTCAAATTCAAGGTCACCACACAAATCACCATATATGACTTCCCATTTGAAATTGCCAATATCAAAGCTCTATCTTCAAGTGTTCTATGAGTACAGTCCAGGCAGCTCCCACTATGAAGGAAAAAAGTGCCGAAAATTTTCTGCCTAGAAATGGTCCAAAATGAATAGTAATGAGATTTGTGCCAAAACCCGTCAAAACCGTCAACCCGTCAAAAATTCAAAATGGCCGCCATATGGAGACCGACGATTCAAGAGCAACAAAACTTATACACGTCACAAAGGTACATTACATGATTCTTTTTAAATGATGATCTCAAAATTGATAAGACAGTTTTTGAGAAAATGGCCGCCAAATTCAAAATTGAGCGTTTTTGAACGAAAACGGCTGCCATTTCGAGAAAAAAAACTAACAAATACCCCCTTCTCGATTTATTTTAAGGTAGCTTTTCCCAAATTTTCAGAAAGATCCGCCCGCACACTTTAAAGATAAAAATGTGAATGGACGGACGTCCAAACGGACGGACATTACGGGCGAACTCAATGTTAAATTTCCTATCTTAGCTTTCCCAATAAGTCATGAAATAATTCGCGTAAAACCAAACTTTTGGCTTAAATCATGGATAGGCGGATATTTCAGCTTTCTTTCCTAAGCTCTCCCCGTAAACCCTCTGGGTTTGCCCGGATCAACGGATTGACGGCTGAGGGACGCAACGCGACGGCAATAGGTTATCGGACATTAGGTCCGGTACCCTAAAAGGTTACTGAACAGATTTTGTTCAGTAACCCTGACCATTTTTCGTCAAAATGGCCGCCATTTTGAAAAAAAAGCCAAAATAAAAATTACCTCCTTCTTGAACTATTTTTAGGCATTTTTGTGCAAAATTTCAGAACGATAGACGCAACGTCACGCCAATAGGTTATCGGACCAAAGGTCCGGTAATAAAAAAAATAATGTCAAATGTTATGAATAGATAGTTATGTTACCGGCATAAGTGGGATGTCGTCAATAAAACAAGTGTAATGGTTCACTATACAACATACCATCGGGTACATTGATTTTACTTTAAACACAGGAATGAATTTTGATACATGCATTTCACCTATTGTTTTCTAAACTGATATGGTAGATTTCTCACAACATTCAAGCGGCTGCTCTGTGGTTCGATGGCATATATTCACCCACTACCAATAGGTAATGTTTACGGCGAAGTCAAATAAAAATCGAAATGTACAAAGCTTATTTTGGAAACAAAGATCCGAGAACACATCCAACACGAAACGACCAACACATTTTCCAACTAAATATTTATCGAAATGTATTATTATACCGTTCAGCAGCATATTTGGCGTGTTGGCTCCATTCTGATATCTATAAACGAAACCCCATTTTATATATCAGATCCCATGTCCTATGGAATATCTCGACACGAAATTGAGATAGGTGATATAGTAATAGCATTGTTGATAAGCAGTTCGATGTCAGAAAGTAAATGTTTTACGTCAAAGATGATCAACAAATATTTTGACAATATATCAGATGTAGCATATCCCTGTCATGAAAACTAAGCTACAATCCTACCTGATTGTCTAATTGCACGTCCCGCTGCAAAGTCAAAAATATTCATTCCAGCTTAATAAATGTTGCCAATATTTCCTGAAAACTGTTTACAATGTCCACATAATCAGGGTATGAAACCACATTAAATTGCTCTGCCTTATCTGTCCGCAAATCGTACAACTCCTGCTGAAAGTTATACGAGTTGAATTGGAAAAATGGTCTGTTCTTTAACGATATGAGATCCCGGGGTATCCAACACATGTAGCAATAATCCTTTGTCCTGATTGAGTATCCCATGACAGCTGGGTTCTTCCGACTCTGTGATATAGCATAATCTCGAAGTTCCATATCAGGTTGTTTGGTCAGTGGAAGCAGGCTCTGTCCCTGCGTACACATACGTATACGTGACGAGTTGTTGGGACAAGGTTCTATTGGTCCAAGACCTGCTGCTTCTGAAATAGTGGGAAACAAATCCAACGCTTCGACAAGCGATGATGATGTCACACCTTGATCAGTGAGTCCCGGGACATGTATCATGGCTGGTACTCGCATGGAAATGTCGTGAAGGGTCTGTTTACCAAAGAAACCATTCTCACCAAGATGATAGCCATGGTCAGACACGAAACTAATGACGGTTTCATTCGCTAGACCGAGTTCGTTCACTTTCTCCAACAGGCGACCAATCATTGCATCTGTGTAGCTGACACAGGCAAAGTACGCTCGCCTAAAGTTTCGTAGACTGTTGGCAGAAACACGTTCGGTAAGATCGTCAATCCGAGTGGTGTTTGGAAGTTCAACACCTCTTCTAACAATTGGTTCATACCAAGAAGGGTCAGGAAAAAAGATCTCCGCTGATTCCATCGGGTAGAGATTGAAGTATTGCTCGGGACAAGTGAATGTTAAATGGGGTTTCTGGAATCCCACAGCCAGGAAGAAGTTCTGTTCTCCTGAGCGGGCCTTAGGGGCGACATCCTGAAGAATTTGGGTGGCAATATTTACAGTTTGTGTGTCTGGTAACGGTAGTAGCTTTTCAGCCTCTTCACTGACAGCCAGCCATCCTTCGTCAAAGTTTCGACCCAGCTGTTCCAAATGTTTGATCTCAGTTTGTCTGATGAGTGGGTTTGGTTCAGACCACGATGGTGTGTCACAATAGTTGGACACGGCTACATCATGGAAGATCTTGCCACTCCCATAGGTAAAGTAGCCGTTGTCCTTGAAATGCTGCGGTAAGGTTGTGAAGTTACCACCCACGAGTCGCCAGTAGTTTTGGTTGTCAATGATACCAGTCACGTCTGGTCGCCTGCTGGTTAACATCGATGTTCTACTGGGTCCACACAAACTGTACTGTACGAACATATTGCTGAGGAGAAGACTTCGGGAAGCCAACTTTTCGAGGTTGGGTGTGTAAACCTTTGGAAATTCAAACGTGGATTTAATCGCATCATGGTAGGCACTAATCTGTGCTCGCATGTCATCCGATATAATGAAGAGAACATTGAGCTTTTTCGATTGGTTTTTGGTAGGTTTCGTAGCATCCTTCGTATAGACGAATGATTCATTGTGTTGCAGAGCCTTAGCTTCCCTTCTCTCCCTCGCATCGAACATTCTAATTTCATATTTAGTATGATTGCCAGTTATTATTATGGAATGTGACTCATTTGAAGTGAATAACGGAATATTCCATTTCAGGGTGATATTATCCAGCGAGCTGTAAATGAAAACCGTCAGAGGTGACAAGAATATCACAATAAAGAGTTGTTTTGTTGTGACCAACTGTGCCATTATCAAAGAGTTACCACAACGTTATTATCCAATTTCTAGTCGCTGAAATAACCTCATTGGTAATCTTTGAAGAATTCACTGTCCTTGACACTAGAAACTAATTTACAGAAATCAAGTAATATCACGAAAATTTGAAACGTTTATGAACTATACAAATACCACGATCATACACAACGAAACGAAAACATTATCAACTTCAAATCAATATACAATTGTCGATATCCAATATCATCAGTTTGCGTAAAATTTAGTTTGTGTTTTTAAGAAGGGCATCTGCTAACATATTCCTAACAAGGGCATGACTTATTGGATCAAAATTGAGCTCGATGAAATTGATACTATTTCAGAAGAAATATAGATATATCGATACTCAGGCCAATCGGCTGTACTAAACTTAAATGCAGTAGAAAAATTAGTGCATGTCCAATAGCAAATAATCCATGAGCCCACCAGGAAAATGATTGTGACGTCTCAGACCCAACAATACGCTTGTATTAAATTTCGTATTGGTATAACATATAGTGGAAATAGGAACTATCCACGGGACTTGAAGCAGGCGGTCTTTTCAATAAATAAATGAAATCTTCTAGGCATGTACTAACATACATCCAATAAACCACCAGAATAGAATGCTCACAGAGTTCGCAAGTGATGCATTTAAGTGCACAAAAGCTTGTGGGTACGCGAATTGCACATAGTGTAAATAACCTGTGTGTGAAAGATCACTATTTTTAACTTAATATATGGTTGCCACTATGCATGGGCATACATAAGAAGTGCATGGGCATACATAAGAAAATACAGTGATTTATTGGATAAATACAACGAATGTCCACAAAATACCATTTCAGTTCGAGACTAACTCCAGACCATTAAAACAATCACCTAGCGTTCACTAAAGAAATCCATTCCAGGTATATTATCCCCGGTATGCCATTTAGAATATGAATATGATCAAATAACTTCGTTAATTAAGATAGACATACCTACAAGGGACAAGTTATAATAGACATTGCAAAGTGCCAGGAACTTCAAATCCTGAGACATAGCACGAACCATACTTAAAAGTTTCGAGTTCGTGCATGCATGCTTTAGCTACTGGTATATAAGCCATTCAGTTTCAGTGGACAACCTCCCACATATTTGGATAACGTGGACGGGGTCCGTCAGCAGCAGGCACATGGAGTGGTTTTGATTAAATCTGCGTAAGGGTTGCTTTAATGCAGCTAGCCGGTGATGCTCTGATTGTATGATTTTTCTGCTTAATCTGTACTTGATTGTAGAATACAAATAAAAACAACCATAAATCAGAGACTTATTCCCATATTTGTGTGCTTAATTGAACAATCTGTCATGTGTTCACTGTTATGTCTTATATAAATATATAAGTCGATAACTTGAATTATTATATGCATACGAAAATGCTACTATGGATTACACAGAGTGCAATCGGTCCGATATATTGCGGTATTGAACGCCTCCATATTGACCGGCGTCGCGCATAGCAACCGACGGTCTTTTGAAGTTTACGTATTCATGCGCTGGTGAAATGACGGTTTTTGGTTTTGTAGTACATGAAAATGTCCATAAAATTATTTGCTTTCAGGGTCTAAAATGGCTAGAAAATGTCAGCATTTGTAATCATATCTCTCCCGAGGGATATGCATATCATGATGCAGCATATAATAATAAGATAATCGACTTGATACAGTGTTTGAGGCCGTCGGTCGTGTCTGTGCCGCGGATGCACTCGCAAGCTCGTGCGTGCTACGGCCCAGACATGACTTCGGACCTCAAACACTGTATCCAGTCAATTACCTATAAATATTTCCACTCTTTGCAACCAAACTACTATATATGTGTGTACCTATAGTGTATCGTTGATGTTAGATATGCCCTTAGATTTCAATTCTAATGCTTATGCCTAAGTCATATTTGCACCGATGATTCCCCCGACGACGATACGATGCCCGAAAAGGCTGAAATTTGGCCATCTCGGCCGGTCACCCCCCGAGCGCCTGAGGATCATCCGTGACCATCTGGCAACAATTGGACATCGTAGACACGTCGGTAGAGGCATCGGAAGAAAATAACGCAGAGTTATTTTTCTTGCGGCGTCCGGTGAAAAAAATGACATCGGTGGTGAATCGCTTGCACGTCTCCCGGTGAGCGGCCAGAGCCCCTTCAGATGCCCATCAGGTACTGAGGGAATCGACTAAATTTTTCGGGCGACCAATGGGGGCAGCTCACCAGGTGATCACCGCAGGGTATCCTGCTGGGCGCCGATGAATGTCCGGAAGGTGCCCTTCAGATAATCGGGCCGATTTGTACATATCAGTCGGTCACTGAGCAGGTATCAGTAGGTTATTATGTGGTCTCCGGTAGGGCATCGTTGGTTGGTGTATTTCTTGAAATTCTTGAAATTTGGATAGACACGGTGAAGACACGCGATCGTAGGTGACTGTAGCGGTCACCGGCGGATAATGCCTGGTGGTTTCATGACCATTCGAACGATATGGGAAAGATGACGACAAACTATCACCGGCGGCCGGAACATCGGTAGATACCACCGATGTCCCCACATCGGCCGGCGACCTGT
The DNA here is from genome assembly GCA_949152475.1 of Terebella lapidaria. Lineage (NCBI taxonomy): Eukaryota > Metazoa > Annelida > Polychaeta > Terebellida > Terebellidae > Terebella > Terebella lapidaria. The sequence continues at coordinate 12,170,398 of OX424558.1, forward strand.
GCAAATGTGACCTAGGCATAACGTTGTATGCGACGCTATTAAGTTCGTCGTGATGTGGTGTTTAACGTAGTCCGCTACAAACAATGAGGTAACGAAGAGTCTAAATTTAAAAGTCATTTCTTGTATATTATCTCTTCAAAATGACATATTTTATAGAGTAAATGATCAGCATCCTCATACTGAAAAGAAAATAGGGGGTCACCGTGCTCATTTCTTCTACATATTCGATCAAAATCACACACATTTACCTAAAATGACATAAATTATGGTATTTTGCACATTTTTTTGGTCCATATTAACATCTTGCATCGTGTTTTCCATGCGAACGGATACGATGACCCCCTATGATATCAGTTTGACTGGCGTTGCACTGAAAAGATATAGATAAGCGTTCAGCTTCTTGACTCATTGAAATTTAGATTGCGGGAGCAAATTTGGGGGCGCCACCTAAGGCTTCCAATGTGAAAGTTAAATCCATAAAACATCATTCGTGATTGTGACATGCAAAATTCATGAGCGGTGAGGGATGAGCGACTTGGATGATTTGTGATATTTCTGGTTTGTACAGCTACTGTTTCCGCCAAGGTATAGATTTGTCTGGTGCGAAATTGTGATAAAATACCATTCGAACATAACACATAGTCACTGCCCTTTGATATACACGTACCACCATAATATCGCAATTCACTGAAACCATTTCATAGTATTCATCTAATTCACTCCATACAGTATACTAATGGCACAATCATCCAAACATAACATACTCCGGATAAAGCGTTCAAGTTGATCTCATTCGGTCGAGATAAATGTTCGATAACTTCGGTAAACAATCACTGATTATGTTATTTCTGTGCCCTTGTATCGATATTTGACACTTCTATTGATTCATCAACATTTTTGTCGGTATCGAACACAGTGCGGGGACCGGATCAGAATGTGCACAGATAGGAACCATATATCAGAACCTCACGTGAATTGTGATATTCTTCCACACGTTTTGATCTCGTGATAAGTTACTGCTAGCAATTTAGGTGCAATTATTTGTGCCTTTGTTGTAGGCAGTCTGACCCCGAAACATTTATTTCGAGACACATACAGTTCCAGATAATAAGAAGTTCTCGTTTGTTCGGGTAAAATTTGTATTGGATTCCCGGAAAAGCCCTTCTCCGTATTGGTGTCTACACTGCTGCACATCCAACGTGTGCGGTTTTGTTGTGTGTATTTCCAATATGGCAATAAATTCCACCATACTGTGTTAAATGAAAATTGGTTTCCTGGTTAGTGTCGAGACTACTGATTTATAAAGGTTTACCGAAACAAATGTCAGGTTGAAGATAACCAGAAAATGACACCAATTTTCACGCAACCAATCATTCTTATAACCAGCAGTTGCAGCTATGTTTCATGGTTCCGTGTGGCTCTGGCCTTGAATCACAGACAAACCCATGCTGATACAGAAAACCTATAGAGCCAATCACAAACCATGCAGCAATATCTTATGTGACAGATTGTCAGCGGCATTCGTTTGATGGCTGCACCCAGATAACCTTCGACCAAACAAAGGATGAATTGTAGTGTCTGTGTACATATATCATTGATTATTGACTGAAAAAATAGCATCATGAGATGATATATTGCTAGAATTTTTCGAACGTGTTACACCAGTTTGCACTAGTGGTGATATGTCGATACATACATTCATGAAAATAAAACTAGATAATAACGGCTTGAATGTCACATACATGTCAATTTAAAGGATTTTGAGAAAAAACATATTCCTTATATAATTTACCCCTCCAGTGGAATATAACTTCGTCCTTGTGTATTGTTGTACACTGAATGGAAACGTTACCGTTTGGTTATTTTTGGCATGTTCGACTCGGGATAGATAATACATGTAGATTGTCTCGTATATCTTAGCCAGGGCTTTCAGGCTGCACAACGTCATATCTCTTATTCGTAGACTGATGTACTTGATCGGCCTTGTCAAATGAATCAATAAAGCAGTGACCCACGACAACCGGGGTATCCAGGAAAAACTCCTTCATGATCTCGTCAACAAACACGTCATGGCGATTACAGTGGATTGAGCAAAGATCAATGCTTTCTCCTGTAAATGACACCTCACGTGACCATTTCGTTTGAGATTCTATCATTACTTTATTGATTTATATCGTCCGTTTCTGTGTGAGCCCGGAAATCTGCTCATCATCGTGTGATACCCTCATTTTGAGAACATCACGAAATGATTTCCTGACCTCTGCCATGAAGCTAGCAAATCATCCCAGAACAGTCAGCAAGCCATTGAACATCGCTAAGTTGATTGTTTGCTTCTGGACGTTCAGTTAATGGGGAGTTTTGGAGGTAAAGGCGGTGTGATTTTATTTTTTTCGCATATGCTGCTCCAGATGACTCTTGTTGTTTACACTGCTTCAGGAGAACGCGACTAAACAGTGGCTCACCATTTGTGGTCTACTCCAAAACTTATAAGTGAAATTTCCGAAACATTGTTCGATGTAGAGGCATGACTCTAACTATACTATATATATATGTAATGCAGAAGCTCATTGTCATATAAATTGAAGATAACGATTCGTATTGCCGAAATATCAATACTAACAAATTAATGTTTTTGAAACATCCTGCATTAGAAATAAAAACCCTGCATTAAAAAGTGCTGATCCCAGAAATATTCACCTACTGAAAAATGGGTATTCTGCTGTTAAGTGATGTTACGCACTGGTGGCGACGTATGTGAATTTATTGATTACATACATAGTAGCATTTCAGTAGGAATGCATACATGACCAATTTCAATATATTCACTTTTGTTCAGTCAGTACTGTATATATTATACAGGGTAATATATAGACAAACGAGAAGATATAACTGTAATACTAAATTATACAATGCACTTATAAAACTATGATATGCTTTTTGTTTGGAGAGGGGGGGGGGGGGGGGGGGTTGGTCATTGTTCACGATTTTCATTGTATTTGCATCGTTGTTGTATGATTTTTGGGCAATTGTAAATTTATCTCGCAATGTGTAGAGCAAACCACATTCAGCGCACCTTTAGCCCTTTATGATACCAGTGTGGATCGCAGTAGTACTATATTGTTAGTATTTTAGAGTTCGTCTCAACAAAAGCCTCAATACATAAATTAGGTGATTTTTTTTAACCAGTATAATATAGACCAATAATATATAGTTGTTTTCGGTCGTGCAGCATGTTCAGGTTGTTCCTCACAGTGGTTGAATACAACTGATCCACACATGCTTCCATATAGTGATTATGATCAATGCATTTCACATGAGCCAAATCTCAGAAGGGGTCAATGTTGCCTTTTCAATGGATCTTTCACAGAGCCCTTCCTATGAATAATCGGTAATCTCCGTCTCTCAATCACACCAATCACTGGCTGGCCGCAGGATTCGCGAGACCAACCAAAACCATCGCGTGAGTTTCTTGACCAGTGGTTGAAGAAATGGCGGGATGTCTGTCAAATGCCCGGAAAAAACACTTTATTATACCGAATTGTGCGTTTACATGTGCACTGAACTGACTTCCAACAGATGGATCAAAGAGATGAATGATTTTCGTTTTTTCGAGCACGGTTTCATGAGTGACTCGAGAAAACCCTGTCCTCTTACCAAAAATGTGAGTTTTTATGAGAAAATAAGCTTGTCCCCAAACCGAAACTCTGGGCTTTGCCCAGATTATAAAAGGCTCTGCCGCGACAAAATAGCCAGAGGGCGTACGACGCAAGAAAAATACAAAATCATTCCCTTTGAAATTTGTATATACAAAAAATGGAGGAAACTGTCTATTTGGAAAGTTTTTGATCAATCTGATCGCATATTTAGAAAAATACGGGTCCATTAGAAAAGCCGTCGACATACAAATCAGCGGCCAGCACCTGATTGGCTGGATTATTGGTCGTTCTGCAATCATCGGAAACTTGTGTTGTGAAAAGGTTCATTTAGACGAATTCATGACATTTTCAGTACCCTTCGCACATTGAAGCGAGCAGATCAGTAATGTAGAGAGGCGCAGCTCCTCCACTGGACTGTAATCATTAAACAACTAGCGTTTCACTCGATTAGTTGAGTAATTTGTAGTGACATTAGTAGTTGACAATATAAGAGTGATCTACTTGCTGTCTACCATCGTGTCTATTTTTGTGTGTGGTATGTGAATTATCAACTTTCTTCCGCAAAATGACTTGTTAAATGATCTGTGCATGATCTCTTATGGGAACATGCGCTTCCTTACGGCTTATGCGTCGTTAATAGTCCCAAGCTTCATACATGTAGTCACACAGTCTCATCCTTCAAAATGTGCTCGTCACAAAGCCTCGTTATATTCGTAAATGTCACTTTCGATGTGCATCATGTTCAACTAATGGCCTGCAAAATCGGGTTCCTAAATCATTGCATGACCATATGCCAAGACATCCAGGACAGTCCAGGACAATTACCAGAACACAATCGATATAATCGTAGCTGTCTTGGTACACGTAGAGTCAGATACTCCACAGTTGGTCACGTGACGGTTATGTTATAGTTGCCACTTGTATCAGGATGATTCAAAACGATAGGTCAAGCACATATTCATTTCATGTTTGTATTGTATTTGCATAAAAATTACAGCCATCTTTCAGACAATCAGGACAGTCAAGGACATGTACCAGAACACAATCGATATTCTCGTTGCTGTTTTGGTACACGTAGAGTCCGATACTCCACAGTTGGTCACGTGACGGTTTTGTTATAGTTGCCACTTGTATCAGGATGATTCAAAACGATAGGTCAAGCACATATTCATTTCATGTTTGTATTGTATTTGCATAAAAATTACAGCCATCTTTCAGACAATCAGGACAGTCAAGGACATGTACCAGAACACAATCGATATTCTCGTTGCTGTTTTGGTACACGTAGAGTCCGATACTCCACAGTTGGTCACGTGACGGTTTTGTTATAGTTGTCAATTGTGTCAGGATAATTCAAAACGATTGGTCACATATTCATTTTTATGTGTGTATTTGCATCGAAGTTACAGCCAGCCATCATAATCATGGCGTTGCTGCTGGACAATTCCATGAAAACAACAGCCAACATAATTTAGAGTTGATAGTGAAGATATTGAAATGTCAGGTAACTGTTTTGAACATATTTAAATGCACTTAGAGGTAAAATTACCCACATATTTCAAAGGCATGAACATATAGCGTGGAGTTTCACAAATTGGAAATCACATTTTGTCCCTTGTGCGTCCATATACATTTTAGACAAACTTTAAATACATGTAACTTTGATACATAACTACTTCTTTCTGAACACACAAACTCCAATTAATTGATAAAGGGGTCGAAGTAACAGCTTTGGTACTCACGGTACGTCCGACATTGTATATCCGACACAATTTTCTTCTTCAGTAGGATCATTACAATATTATAGCATATTGATAGTTTCATATCTATTCATGAGATGGCACTGAATATTTATTTCCGGTATACGAAAAGAAGACAAATTTGAATATAATTTTGCCTCAAGCTTATCGAAAGTCATCTGAAGAATCAAGAACATGCCATTAACGAACAGAGAAAAGCAAGTGCGTAAAGGGAAAAGTTGAAGGAAAACATTGAAGATATCAGAAATGTTAGAATAGTAGAAAAGATGACAGAAAATGCAAGACAGATACAAGAAGGAACGCAAGGACAGAATGACTGACATTGGGTGGCAGGAGTATCGTGTCAAAGAGAACATACGGGTTAGTAAGTACCGACATAAAGAAGAAATCAACTCCAGAACAAGGACAACCTGACAGACCGCACCGTTTGCTACTTGCCATGTCATACCGCTCCGTATCGGCAATGAGAAAAGCCATGAAGAAAGCCCAATCAGCACTGAAGGCACCGAAATCACCAAGGAAAAAGATGGCAATCGCAGCTGCCCTGAACTGGGAGACTTGAGCTAATACCACTTCTCGGTACCCTCTAATGACAAGAATATCAGCTGAAGTGCACACACAGGTTTAAACATTCTACATGCAAGATGACATTTCATAGCATGCCTTTGGCAGATAAGATCGGACCATCATTAGAGTTACTGGTGAAATAGGGAAGACATCCAAGATCATCTTGCAGAAAAGGTACCTGCTTATGTCTCTGTCCGAGGCACACAAGCAGTACAGCCAACGAAACCAATACGCAGTGGGCATGACTTAGTTTTGTGAGTTGAGGCCCAAGCATGTGAAGCTCTTTCATGAACTGCAACATAACATATGTGTATGTATGTATCACGACTATATGAGGTTGTTGCTCTATGCCTTGAAGGAGGTCACGTGTGTCTCCGATAGCACCACTACCCTTGTAGAGTTTGTGGCCAAACCTGCATGTCGTCAACATACAACACCTGTGCCCTGGAGATTAATGGGTTCACTTCAGCACCTGATAAGGAAAACAATACAGTAATGTACCACCAGTGGCAGCACGAAGAGCGCACAGAAGTGGGAGATTGTGAGATTTGGTATTGGTATAAAATAGATTGACAAGAACTATCCACGGGACCTGAAACAAGCGATCGACTGGGATCAGTTACTGGTTAATAAATAGATAAAACCTCCTAGGCATGGACTCACATACATCCAAGTTCGCAAATGATACATTCATGTGCACAAAAGTTTGTAGATACGAGAAATGCACATAGTGTATATAGCCGATCTGTGAAGGATCACCATTTTTAAATCATGTGGTTGCCACTACTAGCTATGCATGGGCATACATCAGGAGATACAGTGATTCATTGGACAAATACATTTTGCAATGAATGTCCACAGAATCTCTATTACAGTTCTAGACTAACTTCAGACTATTATCACAATCACCTGGCGTTCACTAAACAACTCCATTCCCAGTATATTATCCCTGGTATGCCATTTGGAATATGAAGATGATTAAATAACTGTGTTGTTTATTAGTATAAACATAATTGATGTTCCCGGAAAAAAATAAAATCCTACTTCCAATTTCCGAACAACTGAGAAGTTATAACAGACATTGCAAGTGCTAATATCCAGAGACACATCACGAACTGTGTTTAGAAGTTTCGAGTTCGTGTATGTATGTTTTAGCTACTATTATATAACTCATTCAGCTTCAGGGAACATCCTCCCACAAATCTGGATCACGTGGACGGGGTCCGTCAGCAGCGGGCACATGAAGTGTTTTTATTAATTTGACTAAGGGCTGCTTTAACGTAGCTAGCCAATGATGTTTAGATTGTATGATTGTGGTGTTTAGCATTTGATGTATTGTAGAATACAAATAGAAACAACCAACCATAAACTACAAACGTGTTTCCAAATTGTGCGTTTAATTGAACAACTGACATGTGTCCAATTTATGCTTTATATATGTAGTCGATAATTTGGTGGAGATCAATTATTTCTACTCTGTGTTGCTACACTATATAGATGATGTTGGATTGAGCTATGTCCTTATATTTTATTCCACATGCTTTCTTTGTTTGGAACGCTGATATGTTGTAATGTAATGTCATGTCATGTTTATTCCAAACCAAGTTGTACACTTATATACAGTTACTACATGGCAATTTCAACACATAATATACAAATTAATTTGGGGATACCTAAGAGATACACAGTATCTGTGAGATAAGGCACCCCGTAGTAGAATTCATTGGTTGACATAATGAGATAACAAATGGTAACCAAATGAAATTACTGCAAAAATTAGGGGAATGAGCAGATTAGTCACGATACAATATAAAACGATGCTAAGTATATGCCGGGTTGGTTATATTATTGACTCTATATTGACCATTTGAAAATATGCATATGTAAAGATAATGTAAATCGAAGTGACGATATATTGAGCACGAGTGAGGATTAACATCAATACTGTTTAATATAATACGTTTTGATTGATTTCATGAATAATTTGAGTGATGTAGAATTTCTGACTTTTTTAGGTAGCCTCGACCGTAAAATAGGACCTTGATGAATAAACGTTTTTGGAGGTAAAATAATCACGTATTTCAATTCGCGGATCATTTCTGTGTCTAGTGTTATGAGTATGAACGTCGAATTGTGTGCGAAAAATGTCAAACAAGGGTGGCGGCAAATCAAGCCTACTATGCATGTACATAAGCCTGGAGAGTTGAATATCCATTACATCAGTAAATTTTGGAATATCCAATTCAGAAAATAGTGGTGAAGTATGAGTGATATAGAACACTTTCATAATGCTTCGAACGCATTTTGGAGAATTTCAAGTTTGTGCAAAAGTTTCTTGGTAGCCGAACCCCATATCATCGTGTCATTTGGGGGAGGAAGATGTTGTTTGCATCTACTCAGTGCATATGCGCCGCTGCTCATTCTACTTGCAACATAAGTGATATGATCTTCCCAAATAAACTTATTATCAATATAAATTCCCAAAAATTCGGTTGTTTTGACACGGGATATCTTACAATTTCCTAGTGATAAATCGTTAGTCTTGTTGTATTTGGGAAACGAGTTTCGAGATCCAAAATGAATAAAGTTTGTTTCCAGTACATTTGACGACAACTTATTTGAGGAAAACCAGTCCGACAAAGTTAAGAGATTGCTGAGGAAAACCAGTCCGACAAAGTTAAGAGATTGCTGTCCATTTTTTTGTTGCAGTTGCTTTATATTCTTTGAAGAGTGGTAAACGGTTGTATCATCAGCAAAGAGAATACCTCGAGAGAACATGAGTGTATTAGTAAGATTATTGGTGTAGATGATAACAAGTAGACGTTCAAGTAGACGTGTTGTTATAGCATCGGTGGTTGAGTGTTTAGGTCTAAAACCGAACTTATTATTATATAGCGCGTGGAAAATCAGTCTTCGGTGCACAACCTCTTCTAGAATTTAGAATATAGAAGGAAGTAGTGAAATTGGTCTGTAATTGCCGAGTTCTGTCGTATCATTGCTTCTGTAGATTTGAATTACTTTGGCGATTTTCATTAGTTTTGGGGCAGTTCCAGTAGAAAGGGATTTGTTAATTATGAAGCTGATAGGTTCAGATATTGCACAATTTAGTAATTTTATTAGTTTTGTACTGATCCCGTCGATTCCACTACTATCCTTGGCTTGAGTGTTGATACGATTTATTCGATTTCATTGCTGTCAGTTGGGGAAAGATACATGGAATTATTTGTTGTGTTGCTGCCTAGGTACGAAATAAAACTGCACTCAGATGTCGGTATTTTTTCCGCAATTTTCGTGCCAATCTCCGAGAAATACTTACAAAACTCATTGGTAATTATGGATTTTTCGCTCACAATTCCATCATTAATTTTAAAGGCATCCGGTAATTTTGACCTGCTGGGAGATTTATTAATCGCGCTATTTATTAGTTTCCAAATTTCTCTCGGGTTGTTTTTGAAGTATTCAATCTGATTCGCATAAGATTTTTGTTTCAAGGTCTTTTTGGATTCATTGAATAAGTTCCTGAATTTTAAGTACTTTGCTCTCTCGTCGCCGTGTTTTGATTTCCCAATGCTCAATTTATACAATTTGTTACATTCGATTGAACATTTTAATAGAGAAGGAGTCATCCACTTTTCGCGAATTATATATTTCTGTGGTATGCTTTTTGTACGTTCAAGCATCTACTCATCAATAGCTGAGTTAATTTGTTCAATTAACTCTTGATTCGACCTGTCGACCGATAAGTCATCGAGAAGAGACCAATCTTTAGATTCAATGTGTTGGCTTAGTCGAGTAATGCTATCGTTGTCCATCGGTCGATATTTTATTGTTATAGATGTATTGTTTATTCCCCGCGGCGATACCATGAAAGTGAATATAGGAAAGTGTTCCAATATTTCAGTGATTTTAACTCCAGATAATTGTCAATTAGTGTTGAAGTGGAGTGAATGATTCTCGTTGGCATGAAGATCGTGGGGATCAATCCAGATGATACACAGGTGTTGAGTAATTATCGACTGTTTTTGTTCGTAATGGTTTGCAAGTAATTGGAATTTTGATCTGTTCCGATCATAAGGTCTCCTTCAAATGCACTGATATTGTTCAAAATGTTTTCATCCTCTGAATCGATACGAGCTCCTTAGTGTTGAGTATTCGATAAACTTCCCCGATCATAACGTTCTGTGTTCTTCCATTCATTTGTACAAAAATTGTTTCAAACTCAGTTCCATGGTTAATGGTAAGATCGTCACGAAGAGTAAATTGATGTTCTTCATGTACATATATGGCCACGCCATCACCCTTGCCTGAGCTTTGGTTATTATTGACAAAAGTGTATCCAGGCCAGGGGAACTTACCTGAATTAGATGAATTAAGGAAAGTTTCACAAATCATGATGAAATCAATAATACTGTTGTTGGAGGCTAAAGTATCAATCAGAATTTTCAGTTCTTCATAGTTCTCAACCAATCCACGAACATTGAGGTGCAATGACGAGAAATTATCTATTTTGTCCTGTCACCTTGAAAATCAGGTCAACGGAAACTTGAAAATAAGGTCATTGGTCAAGTCGAGGTCACGAGAATATTCAGCTTACAGAACTTACTATTCAGCTTTTCAAACTGTTGTGCAGCCAATGGTGTATTGATGTATGATATACTTGTTTCTTATTTTTTCCACATTCTGAGATTCTGGACTACCAATTAGATTCATGATATAAATTCTGAAGGGCCATATGACCATACAGGTGATCCGGATTTGCGCATCTGGATCTATGACTTTTATTCCTGATCTGTGGGCGAGCACGGGCCTCGAATTCTTTTCATGAACGATTTTTATTCAATATCCTCATCCACCTTGAGAGAGTCTGAGCAGCAAATGTTTTGAAAATGAACGTATACCCAAAGAAAGCGATTCAACGAACGTATGTTCCCCCGAGATCATGTGATATAAGATCCAGAACAAGTGGAAGAACCAGTTAAATCGTTACGGCTATCACTCTTATTGTAACCCAAATGTAGCCTGTAATTTTTGTCACTGGGTTTATTGAGAATATACACTCATAATCGTGTGACTGCAATACCAAATTGTGGAAATCAAGACCTCCCTAAAGTGGCTCCAAATTAATTGATGGCACTGTATATCATTGGGAGTTTGACCGCAATTCATTCCTAAGCTGTAAAGTCGATAATAATTGAGATGTTAGCTATTTGTGATCTGACCTAGAAAAAATCAAGGCCATGAGAATATTCAGCATATATCATTTTCTGTTGGCAGTTGAATCCTGAGCTGTATAGTCGATAATAAGCGAGATATTAGCCATTTTGTTCTCTGATGTACCCGTGTGTGTACGGGGTTTAAATCTTACTGCTCGTAAAGCAGGTAAAATAACTCAAGATTCCCTTTGTGTATACACTGAGTACTGTAAAGCGGTCAGCCACTGGTCACTTGCTTGCTTGTCCGAGGCCGGGCAATATCACAGCTTTTATCAATTGCATTTTAAGATCAAATTGGGTTAAATCCTACCTGAAGTTAGCACTGTGTTTCACTGGAATACAGATAAACGACTGCAGTAGTGATAGGAGAGGGATAAAACTGTTTATCGGTGAATTTTCTGGAAAATGAGGTAAAGGTCCAATTCAAGGTCACCAAAATATTCAGCATATATCATTCCCTATATGTTCACTATCGAATCCTAAGCTGTAAAGTCGATGATAAGCGAGATATTAGCCTTTTTGTGCTCTGAGGTCAAAGGTCGAATTCAAGGTCATGGCAATATTCAGCATGTATCATTTTCTATATGTTCACAATTGATTGCTAAGCTGTAAAATCGATAATAAGGGAGATATTAGTCATTTTGTCCTGTGCCCTTGTAATTTAGGTCAAAGGTCAAATTAAAGGTCATGAGAATAATGTGTATATATAATTTCCTATATGTTCAAAATTGATTCCTAAGTTGTAAAGTTGATTTGAAGCGAGATCTTAGCCATTTTGTCCTGTGACCTTGAAAATTAGGTCAAAGGTCAAATTCAAGGTCATGACAATATTCAGAGTAAAACATTTCCTATATGTTCATAATTGATTCCTAAGCTGTTAAGTCGATAATAAGCGAGATATTAGCCATTTTGTGCTCTTGACCTTGAAAATGAGGTCAGAGGTCAAATTCAAGGTCACGAGAACATTCAGTATATATCATTTCCTATATGTCCACAATTGATTCCTAAGCTGTAAATTCGATTAAAGCGAGATATTAACCATTTTGTCCTGTGACCTTGAAAATGAGGTCAATGGTCAAATTCAAAATCATGACAGTAATCTGATATGTCATTTCCTATATGTTCATAATTGATTCCTAAGATGTAAAGTCGATAACAAGCGAGATATTAGCCATTTTGTCCTCTGACCTTGAAAATGAGGTCAAGGGTTAAATTCAAGGTCATCAGAATATGCGTTCAAGGTACACCTTCGTCTCAGTCTTCATAGATTTATTTCATCACCTGTCACAGAGTAGGTGTGTACCTGGTACATAGTTTGTGGTTGCTCAACGAGAATGTGTTTCTATATACTGATCATATATCAGGTTTAATTTTATTCATTTCTGCTTCATAGAGAGGGCTCAAAGATCTCCGGACCTCACTGATCTTGCTTCATATCACTCCAATAACCGCTCTGATATTGGAATCGAGTTTGGTTTATGAAACGGGTTCAGCCCGTCCCGAACACAATGTGTTTGGTAGGGACGTTATTCTGTTGAGGAAATTCTTTCATGTCATGTTGATATTGCGTATATAGCCGTGTACTTGTGAAAATGTATTAATGTGCTACATCACCATCACAGCAGGGTGAATATATTACAGAGGTGAAGCATATGTGAAGCATATGTTATCTCCACTTAGTTTCTACAATATAATGCCTGACAAAATGTTGCAAATTGTTGCTGTGTTGTGTCCCTAGTTAGACACTCCGGTGATGCATTATACCACCAGAGGAGATCAAAACCATCCTTAGGGGGTAATTCATCACCATTTCACAACATCATAATACACTCGATGCATATGTTATCCACGTCCATTGCTATCACATTCCTTACAGGTGGTTGTCACGTACATCGATCTCTGGGTTTCCGAAAATTGTCATCGATTGAATAGTCATATTGCTTGTTGAAGGTTATAATCAGGTTTTCTCAATGTCTAGTATTGATTTCCTTTCAACAACACACTAACACATCATATTAGCCATTTCTGTTGTTGCCTTGATTATTTCAAGCTGCCAGACACTTCGTGATTCAAGGTCGGGAGGTAGCACTTGACTTCATCAAATGCACCAGCAACATAGATTTTCAGAATTTACCTAATTTGTTCTTTCCGCCAAGCAATGACAAACAAACCATCATAACCTAATTTGACTCAACAGTGGAGACTGTTACTGGACTTCGTTAACATGCTCATAAGTAAATTAGTTAATTTTCGAAGTCAAGGTTTGCGAAGATGCAGAGCTTTTGCGAACATTCTGGCCGCTTCATCAGAGTTTGTGAAAGAAATTCTTAGGTCACATGTCCACCCCTAGAGATCCAGCCCTCGCGGAAGTGCCATTTGGGAAGAGTTACAATCACGACATGTATACAAGCGATGAGAAATACATGTAGTTACCATATTTTGCAGTGAACATGACATCAGTCTGTTCATCAGATTATTAGTGGTATATGATGGTCAAGTATGTGTTCCCACACCCCACATTGAAACGTTGTCCATTGCCACCCATTGAATGAGCAAACCGCGCGAGATTTGGATACATTTCACAAGGTAATTTACTATGAGGTCACTTGTAATCTGAAAAACATGCATATTTTATTCGTATCTTGTAATATATGTAATGAAGAACAGCAATATCAAAACATACGGACTACATCTGAAATAATAAAGAATAATTTCCTTCTTGCATGCATGAGATGATCACTAGTGAAGTGAAAACATGACGTGACCTCTCCAATTCTATCCAGAACCAGTTAACACTATACCGAAACAGAGCTGAAGATTTGACCCACTGGTAAAAAAAACACCATTCCACAACAGCATTCATAAAACTTTAAAATTGACAACAAGGCAAGCGAAGCTGAATAGTTAATATGAATGTCCAGCTATCATGAAACATACGATCAAACACTTACATGTGTGTTTCTGCCTCCTGAATCGGCCCAGGTAGGCTGCACTTAAATATTAACATATTACAATATGAATCTAGTTTTCGTAATTTTTCGTCATCAGAAATACTAACTATCTTGAGAAAATGTCTACCACAATCAGTATGTTGTGGCTGCTTCCATCACGCGGGTCCACAAACTTCCCAAATTTGTCCCCTGCCGCTCAAACACACAGTAAACATTTATGGGTGTAGTCTGGCGTATGGCAGTATTCAGGGGCTTGGTTTATTCATTGTTACTAACGACAATTGGGGAGTCGAGCGGGTATTGGCAATTGAAGATAACGTTCATGCAAAATTCTGTATTTTAGCAAAAGTAACGTTCATGCAAAATTCTGTATTTTAGCACTTTTGCGAGGCATTGTCAACTATTGCTCTCAAATTGGTCAATTGTAAAAGTGGTCATCTTGGTAATAAAAGCTGTTGCTGTGTTTAAACCGACAGGTATTATACATAATACTTTACTTAATATCCAAATGATTCTGAGCCATTTTTGGAGCATTGTAAAAAGGAAAGTGTAAAGGAATCATTTACCTTTGATGTTTTACAGAGACAGGAGGTGTTCACATAATCTCGCACACTAGCAAAGGGCACTCCAAATACTTGAGATTAAGCTGAGGGAAAATTAATGCTGTTCTATCAAATCGACAGGTTCGTTGTCATTGTGCCAAATTCAATTGGCATCATGGCAAACAAATCATGGCGTATGATACGATCCAACTAATCTCACCCAAAATGACCTGTACCAAATAAAAGACACTTTACGTTCTGTTGTTAGTAATGGAGTATACATTGTCTTTTTCTTTCGCACAGCCCAACAGCGCGGGATGCAACCCGCCAATTTTGCTAGATCTCTCATGAATTTGTGCGATGCCGTCGAAGGCATCATAATGTGCATCGGTTATCCTCATAACCACTCAGTAGCCTTTTGGCTTGTGATTAAGCCACGCCAATATATAAAGTTGGTCTATGGATTTTTGTCCGAAAAAAATCGTACGTGCGAGCGATTTTTTTTTACATTTAATATTAAATTTTCTGTCTTTGGAAATTTTCTTTTTGAAAATGGTACGAGCGATATATTTTTTTACTGATATTTTTTGTCTTTGGAAATAAGATTGCCAACATTCGTGCGAGGGTTTTTATTTTAGTTAATAAATTATGTATTTTCCGCTTATTTTGATATTGTATTCCAGCTTTCATGACCTTGAAAAATCAAATTGGTCAAATTGGCGGAAAAATATGGTCATTTGGACCAAATAAGCTGTTCTTTTTCCCTTAACCCGTCTATATATCAAGGATGTATGGTTAACTCTTGGTAGGTGAACAATTCAATATGTATTCCGTGCCATTTTTTTTCACAGTAAATAGTTTGGCAATTTGTGAACAGACTCAGTTTTCAATGTGTCATGTTGAATTCCATGTCATGTCATGTTTATGTCATGTTAATTGCTGCTGCAATTAAATTTTGTCTGAAATATTGGAGTAGAAATCCAAGTTGTCCTGTTGTATTCAGTTAACTATAGGCAGATATATATACCTATGCATTGCAGAAGAATGATCTATCGCAAGATACTATTGGTTAAGCTCTGGAAGATTTTTGGTATTGAGATATACATGCATTATGTTAAAATCAGGTATATCAACATTTCACGCTAGAAAGACCCGCCCTAAAATGCTGATATTTTCCGCTCAAGGGTGATCCTGTGCAGTATTGGCACATTATGATTCAAACAGTGCCTCGGGAAAACATCGATACTGGCTCTGTAAATGCGGTTTTTGACAACCATTTGGGTGAGAACAGACTGTGATTTTGATTTGGGGCAAAAACTAAGTTGTCGATGGATTTTATTAGCTCAAAATAGGTGCGGCGATTTTTTTTACCGAAATTTTCAAAATGAATTTTCAGGGGCGGCGATTCCATCGACCAACTCTATATATTGGTGTGGCCTAATAGGTACTTATGTACTTGTCATATATCTATTCCATGGGGTATGTTTCGGATCTCTAAATCAATTTCATAGGTTGTTGGGCAGTTGTATACTAATTCCATCAGGTGTACAGTAGAAACAACTACATCTACCACACTGTCAAATTTCGTAGCTCCATGTCAAGGAGATCCTGGGATATGCACATAAACTTGACCAGCCCACATAATTTAAAGCAGAACAAAAATCACCCCATATCGCAGTGGTCACTTGTTTCATAACCCCATGTGCACTCCCGTGGTTGGTGTCAATTGGCACGATAATCGCGTGATCGGCAGGTGACATGCTTGGTTGAACATCAGATCATGTAACAACTTGATGGTGCTCATCAATTTGAATCTATGACATAATATTTCATCAGTTAACCCACCCAACCGATATATTCCATATTAAATGTCAACCCTGTATATATGAATACAGTTGGAGAATATTTGATAAATATGTTTTTACTTGACTTGATATTGACAAATTCTGAATGCACACTACATCACCTGATCACCAGTCCTCATATTTTGCGCGTGCATATGGCACATCTGCAGGAAATCACCATGTTATCGCTCGCTATTGTAGTAAATTCCAACATGAAAACATAAAACAAGATAATTAAAAAATGTTAACAAATATACATGTCTCTTTTATTACTCATCATTAATTTTCTACTGCTTCCGACACTATATAAATCAGAGGGATACACCCACGCGATCATAGGCGACCGGAAAGCATCTAGTCAAAAATGTGGTATGAATCACATTCAAATTGTGGAATTTATTAATATGTTTTAGTCCGAAGCTATAACTGCATCTTGTGTTACTTACATTTATGGAAAGCAGTTGCTATTGTCATAAATTGAATTTATATTCACACGATAGCGTTGGAGATAGAAACCTCCACAAACATTTTTGAAAATTATTTTTCGTTCAGTCCAAGCCTACTATAAGCTTCATTGAAAAAGCAAGCAACCTATTGGAAAACCATATTGATTCGAGTGGCTGAAACTGACATTTTCTCCTTGTGAAAATCTCAACGTGCTCACACAACATACATATTCGAGATGCGTATTTAACAAGGTGCAACGCTTGTGAAACTTGAGAGCGCATGTACAACCCAATAAAGGAGATTTAACAGAATGCTTCATTGTGCATCCAAACCCACATCATATCATACACCCTGACATGTACATATATTATGCTGTGATAGCAATACTGGTTATAATTATTCGGAGTAATGGAAGAATCACCAGTCAGAGCTTGGGGACTTGATATTTATGTTTTCTTGAACCAGTAATAACAGTTTTTAATACATATAGTAACAACTGATTGCAGAGTAAGTTAATTTTATAAATCAATTTAACAAGAGCTCTTTTTATATTGTTAATCATTTTGTCAGGAAGATAAACCAATATTTTTAGAAGTGCTGTGTTTTCAGCAATATCGAGAGAACGACGCATTGCAAAATGCGATTTATTGCTAATGTCTCGTCTTCGCTCGGTCTGTCACGAAATTTTACTTGAGGAAGAACGATAAATATGTCACATTCATAGACATGTTCCTATAAATAAAGCAGATATATCTGCATAAATGACGACCTCCGATGTATTACAATACTGATCATGCATAACAGGATAATAATCAAATTGCTGAGCACAGGTGTTTCAATTTGGATAATCCCTTGTGTTAGTCCAACATCTGAGATGAAATAAAAAATGTTTGTGGAGGTTTCTATCTCCAACGCTATCGTGTGAATATAAATTCAATTTATGACAATAGCAACTGCTTTCCATAAATGTAAGTAACACAAGATGCAGTTATAGCTTCGGACTAAAACATATTAATAAATTCCACAATTTGAATGTGATTCATACCACATTTTTTTACTAGATGCTTTCCGGTCGCCTATGATTGCGTGGGTGTATCCCTCTGATTCCCTATCATCAATGTAAGTATCAATCTATTACCATCAATACAGTGGTAATGTTGCCTAAAATATGCTAATTCTGACAAAATATCATTACTGCTGGGCCCGTGTTTTCAGTGAGCAATAAAAGTCATAAGCCTTAACTAGTTATATTCTATGCAGTAATATTGTACCACCTAGAATATTCGTTAACTTATTTGTTACCAAATATTTACCAGGGAGCTTGTCACAAGATTGGAATAAAAAAAAACAAATCCCAACGATACAAGTGATTCATACATGTATATCCACATTCGCTGATATATCAATATGCTTTAAATTTGTGGTGAGTCAAGGATAGAAACTAACTAATAATACTACTACAGGTAAGAACTCGATATCATACGAAAGATTTGCCGTATTTAGTTCAATAATAAATGTTTAACTATTTTTATTGTTGGCAATGATAAATTTAACTAATGTATTTCAGATAAACTTATTCAGTAATAGTAATCTATTTGGCACAAAACCAGCTGCTCTGTACACTCATTCGGTGTGATTTCTTTCCAAATAACAAGCAAAAAGAATGATCACAGACCTCAAACTGGATAATTCACAGTGAACTCATTACCTTATTATTATTCACCAATGTGTCACCAATCGATCTAGGTTGCTATGGCAAGCAAAATCGAAATGTGTCGGGATCTTTCCGTAACACATGTCCACATAAAATATTATCAAAATTGGTTCAGATTTGCAACCTCTAGAGCATTCACAAGGGTATGTGGTGGGGGACGAGGTGCGATGATTGTGAATAATCCATATCACCGCCGACCTTCGTTTTGGGGATACAATGAATAACTTCACTTTACATGCTCACAACGATCATCATGACCCATGATTCAATTCTATAGATTGAAAACCTACAGGACCAAGTAGTGATGATTTTTTTCGTACATAAGAACACATTTGGACAGACATTCAGATCGTCAATACGAACAAGACCATGATCACACGAATGGATAATTTCGTAGATGAAGGATATGAGGACAATCGATATGACAATGTGGATGTAGCTTAATAGTCAGGCACCTGGTAACTTAAGTAACTCCACAAAAAATTGCATCATTTTCTCTTACTTTATCTTTCCACTGATTTGTTGAGAAGCATTGCACGTGACAGCTCAACAAATCCTCATCGTCTTTGTTTCTTAAGACGCTACGATTTTCCTCCATTAAACCTTTTGGCGTCGAAAGAAGCAGCATGCTGAAGGCGTCTGATTCACGAGCACTTGCATCCACTCACCATTCCTCATCCAAGTTTTACACTTGTCACAGACGTGCAATGTTTCTTGTGATTACACGTGTGTCTGTTCTTTGTGTGCTCATTTATCTCATGTTTTCAACTGGCATGCTGTTAGTCATCGGAAAACAGTGTTTGTCCACAACTGGCTTCCCTTAATTTGCTAGATACAATACATTTTATGCATACATGATATTCGTTATGTCGGAAATATTTGAGAATATTTACTCAACAAAATAGGTTATGAAAGCAATACATCATGCTTCACCATTTTACCAGTAATGTCTTGCCGAAAGCATCAGAAACATCCGATATATTGTACAGAAAAGAGTTTGATCCATTTTATTCCGTCTTCTAATTATCAAATTTTCTGTTCTCTGTCATACTCATAGTGTGCCATTTAGGAAGAGTTAGGATCGCGTCATTAATACAAACAATGAGAAATAGTTACCGTATTTTGCAGTGAACTTGAATCAAAGTATCAAATTATAAGTGGTATATGATGGTCAAGGCTACCTGAGTATGCACCATCATTTTATTATCATAGTACACATATTCATCAGATCTGTTTGTCTCGGAAAACTGCTTTGCTCATTTATTAGCGGCCTTGTTTATAGCCTTGTTATGGGCACTCAATGTCATCCAGGGCGAAGAAAACTCATTCCGTGGTGACTGTTCAAAAGTATCCAATGGTTTCCATGTATTCCGTTCAGTGGTCTTGAAGAAGATGATAGCTTGAAATCACCAGAGAAGGTGTATGCTAAATCGTGCTCCATAATAGCTCATCCTGTGGTCAGAACCTCACTATCGGAATGACTGATTGCAGTTATCACTGGGTCCAACATGATAATGACATACGAACCTTGAATTTCTAAGCCGCTAGACACTTCGGGATTCAAGGTCAGACGACAGCACCCCAGGAAATGTACCCAGAGTGATGATAAATTAGACCATTGAAAACAAAGCTGTTGACATATGGTGTGATTTTGGTCAATAGACGAAGCATACAACAAAATGATAATCATCAAACGATGTGAATGATCACTCTTAAATGACAGATAAAATGGGCTACATATTTTTGCTGACTTCCCCAACCAAGAGACAAGAAGTACATTTGTACGGTAGGAAGCCGAATCTCAGCAATCAGTTTTAGGACTGTGACAACCATGTCCGACCTGCACTTGGAAACGACGTCTTTGCTAGAGATGTCAACGCCTGACCTCGGATTCCGACTGGTTCCACCAATTCTTCTATGGATTCGGCCTTTGAATTTATTTGGTTATTAATATTTATTTGTGATCAACTGATATGTATGTTGTTTATAGTGTTAGTTTACGGAATGTCATTGTGGAAATCATTGATAATCTTTACTGAAGCAATAAGTTTAATCACAGTAATCCATTGACTGCCTGCTTCTAGGTTATGTTTCAGGCGAAAACGGACAATGCTTGCAAAGTGGAAAAACTCTTGTATTATTGGCTACGTTCACAGATATACAAAGCTTAGAATGCTATTGACTGTTAGACATTCCATGACATTGCTCTGTAAAACTTTTCTTCCAGGATTTTCGAATCAAAACGACATCCACAAAGGTCCCTAGTTTGCAGTGTTCCATCAAGTACGCTAATGGCAAAGTTAATAGTCAGAACCACCGACTCGGAGATGAACTTCACTGCCACCAGTTCCACTTTCTTCCACGGCATCTACTCTGGTTAAAGGTTTAGCCACAGTGGTGGAAAATGAAATATAAATGACTACCTGTGTATGTGGTATGTGTGGTACTCAGCAAAAACATTTGTTCCAAACCAACATATGCCTGATGAACTCAGATATAAACAAACCTATTGTGAAAAAGGTGGAAAATCAAACACTAGATGGTTCCAGCAGCCGGTTTTCGTTTTCACCTCAGAGATACTGCTGACCTGACCTAAGTTATCTTGTGCTTTCTTTGTTCCATGAAAAATGAATGACAATATCCAAACATGTTTATCAGTGTCACATTATATTGGATACATGTATTATATGCAACCTGTACATAAGGTTATGCATTCCACATACATTTTGTTGCTGAGGTGTGTGCATTAGACTAAATTGTGTATTTATTCACACACACATTCACAAGTGTAACGAAAGTGGTACCTAATGCCTGAGTCACATTTGCACAGGTTTCCGGCCGATGTGGGAACATCAGTGCTATTCACCGATGTTCTGGCCGCCGGTGATATTTTGTCAGACATCTTTCCCATATCTTTAGAGTGATCATGAAGCAACCAGGCTGTCTCCACCGGTGACCGCTATATTCACCTTGTGTCCGTTCAAATTTCAAGAATTTCGGGAAAGACTGACCAACCAACGATACCCTACCACAGATCGCATGATACCCTACTGATACCTGGTCGGTGACCGTCTGATATGCATAAATGAGCCGATTATCTGAAGGACACCTTCTGGACATTCATCGGCGCCCAGGAGGATACCCAACGGTGATCGCCTGGTGAGCTATCCACATTGGTCGGCCGAAAAATTTGGTTGATGCCTTTGACACTTGAAGGTTTCGCGATTCACTACAGATGTAATTTTTTCCACCGATCGCCACTCTGCGTTATTTTCTTCCGATGCCTCCACCGACGTGTCTACGATGTCCGATTTTTTGCCCGATGGCCATGGATGATCTTCCCGCGCTTGGTGGGTGACCAGCCGAAATTGCCAAATTTCAGCCTTTTCGGGGATCGTATCCTCATCGGCGTAGGCATCGGTGCAAATGTGACCTAGGCATAAGATGTGTGTAGCTATTTATTGGCCTTTCGCCACCAGCATACGATTCATATGATGGTATAAACAACTTTGAACAATTATGAAATGAATTCAAAGGCCGATCAAATATTAATACTATAACAACACTGACATCTCCAGGGTAAAATACTGTTCAAATGTAGCATACCACAGTTTATACTTTATACCTTAATTAGTCTACAGCGGCCTAAAATATAATGAAAAAACATGTGTAATCAAACACAATTATGAAATGAATTCAAAGGCCGATCAAATATTAATACTAGAACAACACTGACATCTCCAGCGTAAAATAATGTTCAAATGTAGTATACCACAGTTTATACTTTATACCTTAATTAGTCTACAGCGGCCTAAAATATAATGAAAAAACATGTGTACTCAAACACCCATCTCGGCAATTAACTGAAACATTGTCCATTCAAATACTGAATATGTGTGAGATGATACACTGATACAGGAGAAGTGATGTCAGTATCTGTTCGAGGCGTAGCCGAAAACAGATGCTGATATCACTTCAAGTGCCATGATTCAGAGTATTATCTTCGATAAATCCTGAGATCATGATCACGAAATAACTAGTGATATCAACGGTGATTAAGTTAGATATAACACCCCCCTGTGAGTTGACTCGTATATATAATGAACCATATAACAGTGTGATATGTCAGTTCATCAAACATCATTTGTGGAAAACAAGTATTCAAATTGAATAACAGAGAAATTCACACCGGGAATATGAAACGTCGTGTATAATATTATGATTGTACACACAATGTATCCCTCCAGGTTAAACTTAATTATATTCATATAGTTTAGGTTCAAGGTATACCTTTAGTCTCAGTCTTCTTAGATTTATTTCATCACCTGTGTAGGTGTGTACCTGATATTGGTTTGTGGTTGCTCAACAAGTACGTATTTCTATATACCAATGTTTTCTTCATATCTGCTTCATAGACAGGGCTCAATGATCTCATCCGGACCTCACTGATCTTGCTTCACATATCACTCCAATATCCTCCCTGATATTGGATTCGAGTTTGGTTTATGAAACGGGTTCAGCTCGTTTCATGTCATGGTAATATTGCGTATATAGCCGTTTACTTGTGAAAATGTATTACTGTGCTACATCACCATCAGAACAGTGTGAATATTGCAGATTTTGGTGACACTATTGCTTTTGAAGATGTTAGTTGAGGCGTTATTCCTTACAATATACCCTGTGAAGCATAATATATTCTTTGAACTTGTTTTCTACAATGAATTACAAAATGTTGAAACTTGTTGCTGTGTTGTTTCCCTAATTAGACACTCCGGTGATGCATTATACCACCAGAAGAGATCACAAACCATCCTTAGGGGGCAATTCATCACCATTTTCACGCCATCATATCAGTGTGACACTCGATGCATGTGTTATCCACCTTCATTGCTATCACATTTCTTACGGGTGGTTGTCGCGTACATCGATCTCTGGGTTTCCAGAAATTGTCATCGAGTGGATAGTCATTTTGCCCGTTTTTTGAAGAATGGAGCCAGTTTTTCTGAATGTGTAGTATTGATTTTGGTGGTAATGGATTGATACTTACATTCTTTCATCTTCACACTGACACATCATGTTAGCCATTTCTGTTGTTGCCTTGATTATTCCAAGCTGTCAGACACTTCGTGATTCAAGGTCGGGTGGTAGCACTTGACTTCACCCGCGACAACAACATAGATTGTCAGAGATTGACCTAATTTGTGCTTTCCGCCAAGCTATGACAAACAAACCATCATAACTTAATTTGACTCGACAGCGAAAATTGTTACTGGACTTCGTTAACATGTTAAAAAGTAAATTAGTGAATTTCCGAAGTCAAGGTTTGCGAAGATGAAGAGGTTTTGCGAATATTCCGGCCGCTTCATCAGTGCATGTGAAAGGAACTCTCAGGTCACATGACCACTGTTAGAGAGGGTCGCGAAAGCTCACATTGACTTCGAAAGGTAACAAAAGTACTTTTGCGATTTTTACTCAATAATATAATTCTCCAGTTTGAAAACATAACATTGTTGTTCTGTTATGAACAAGAATGGTCACAGGAGACATGAATATGTATTTATTCTATCAAATACCCTCCACAGATCATTACTATGAATTGTGGGTCACATCCGTGGGCGAGTGACTATTTCCGAACAAATCACACTCCTATGGATAATCGGACAGCACAGGATTGTACATTAATACCTCGCACACTGCATCTAATCCTTGCTCTACGATCATATAGTCAGTGTTTTACAGATAAAATTATTTTACTCACCATGTGTTGGTATCAGCTTCCAGAAGGTCAGCCTTACAGCAATGACAATAACATGACCTGAACCCTAAACAAAAGAAATAGGTCGGTCAACGCTCTATGCCATTTGGCAGGGTTTAGACCCGGAAATTTATTCAGCCTCTCGGACGCCACGCTATTTGCACCAATTTACCCACCCAGGACACCCACCCTCCCTTGTGGTGCAGTATATTTCTATATAATTGCTCTTGCCATCGCCATTGGTTTCTTTTTGTATACATGTACCTCTATTTATATATACATAGAATGTATTGCTATCATACACATCGTGTTGTGCTTTTACCATACATCTAGTTTTAGTGTAGCTCAATAATGTATCAAGCTCCGAATGTGTTATTTCATTGAGTTTGTCAAGTATTTTGTTTTGTCAGTCATCATTTACCCAGGAACAATGAGCGTCCGAATGAATGCAATGTTAACTAGTGCGAGACTTCTCCCGTGTTCTATTCCCGCACGGTTTTGTAGTATTGAATGTTAAATCATTATCACCGTTTTTGGCGCAATATGAGAATCGAGAATTTAATGTGATGACACTTTCCCTGGACCAGCAGGGCAATCCCATGGTGTCGGACATACGTTTCAGGCAATTTAGGTTCAGAGATTCAGAACATCGTTTTCTCAAAGTATTTTGTTACCTGAGCCAAGGCACCTACCATAGTTATACTATATACCAGATAAATACTATAGAAAATATTTGTTGACAGTTCATCATCAGAACAGTGGACGTATTTGCAAAACAGTTTTTGTAAAAAAAAATCCAATTCCAATTTTTTAGGTTACCGGACCTATGGTCCGATAACCAATTGGCTGTGGCGTTGCGTTCGTCGTCCACATTTTTATCTTTCTCGTTTACAGGCGAATTTTTCTGAAATTTTGCACAAAAATGCTTAAAAATAATTCAAGAAGGAGGTATTTTTTAGTTTTTTGATTTGCACATTTTTTTCAGAATGGTGGCCGTTTTCGACGGAAAATACCTGATTTTGGACTTTGATGGCCATTCTCTCAAAATCTGTTCAGTAACTTTTTTTTCTTTTTTGATACTAAACACTCCTCATATGTACTCCTGTGATGTGTACAAGTTCGTTGCGCTTGAAGTGGGCCATTTTGGCCCAAACTCGGCCCAAATGGGATTTTCCCATGTTAAATTCTCTTATGCTTTATAATGGGACACATAATGCCTATTATCTCACTGATTATTGAGATTAGAGACTAGGAATCAATTGTGGACATATAAGAAATGATATATGCTGAATATTATAGCGACCGAGTGCGGGAAGATCATCCGTGGCCATCGGGCAACAATCGGAAATCGTAGACATGTCCGTGGAGGCATTGGAAGAAAATAACGCAGAGCGTCGACCGGTGGAAAAAGTGACATCTGTAGTGAATCGCAAAACCCTTCAGATGCCCCCAAATGCCAAGGGCATCAAATAAATTTTTCGGCCGACCAATGTGGGTAGCTCACCAGACGATCACCGTTGGGTATCCTCCCGCGCGTCGATGAATGTCCAGAAGGTGTTTTTCAGATAATCGGCCGATTTATGCATATCAGACGGTCACCGACCAGGTATCAGTAGGGTATCTTGCGATCTGTGGTAGGGTATCGTGGTTGGTCAGTCTTTCCTGATATTCCTGAAATTTGAACGGACACGGTGAAGACTCACGATCGTGGGTGAATATAAAGGTCACCGGTGGAGACAGCCTGGTGGTTTCATGACCACTCTAAAGATATGGGAAAGATGTCTGACAAACTATCACCGGCGGCCAGAACATCGGTGAATAGCACTGATGTTCCCACATCGGCCGGAAACCTGTGCAAATGTGACTCAGGCATTAGGTACCACTTTCGTTACACTTGTGAATGTGTGTGTGAGTAAATACACAATTTAGTCCAATGTACACACCTCGTGTGTACGTGATATGCATAATCTCATGTACAGGTTGCATATAATACATGTATTCGATATAATGTGATACTGATAAACATATTGCCATACAGTTTTCATAGAACAAAGAAAGCACAATATAGATAACTTAGGTCAGGTCCGCAGTATCTCTGAGGTGAAAACGAAAACAGGCTGCTAGAACCGTCTAGTGTTTGATTTTCCACCTTTCTCAAAATAGGTTTGTTTATCTCTGAGTTCATCAGGCATATGTTGGTTTGGAACAAATATTTTTGCTGAATGCCATATACCACATACAGAGGTAGTCATTTATATTTTATTTTCCACCCCTGTGGCTGAATCTTCAATCAGTGTAGATCCCGTGGAAGAAAGTAGGAACTGGTGGAATCGTAGTTCATCTCCGCGTCCGTGGTTCTGACTAATAACTATGCCATTAGCGCACTTGATGGAAGATTGCTAACTAGGGATCTTTGTGGATGTCGATTTGATTTGGAAATCTTGGAAGAAAAGTTTTACAGAGCAATGTCATGGAATGTCTAACAGTCAATAGCATTCTAAGCCTTTTATATCTATGAACGTAGCCAATACTACAAGAGTTTTCCACTTTGCAAGCATTGTCCATTTTCGCCTGAAACATAACCTAGAAGCAGGCAGTCAATGGATTACTGTGATTAAACTCATTGCTTCAGTGAAGATTATCAACGATTTCCACAATGACAATCCATAAACTAACACCATAAACAACATATATATCAGTTGATCACAAATAAATATTGATAACCAAATAAATTCAGAGGCCGAATCCATAGAATAATTGGTGAAACCAGTCGAAATCCGAGGTCAGGCGCTGACATCTCTAGCAAAGGGTCTGTGGCGGGGGACGAGGTGCAAAGATCGTGAATAATCCATAGTATTCGCCGACCTTCGTTTTGGTTATACAATGAATACTTTCACTTTACATGTTCAAATGGTCGTCATGATCCATGATTCAATTCTATAGATTGAAAACCCACAGGTCCAAGTAGTGACGATTTTTTCCGTACACAAGAATACATTTGGACAGACATTCAGATCGTCAATACGAACACGACCATGATCACACGGAGTGGATAATTTCGTAGATGAAGGATATGAGGACAATGGATATGACAATGTGAATGTAGCTTAATCGTCATGCACCTGGTACCTTAAAGACGACGGACAGTAGAAAAATTTCTTGCACAAATATACTGCTTATGTTCATATGATATGCTACGAAATAAATAAATGTACGAATTCCATCGATATTATAGGGTTATTGCACAGTATGGGGTTTTATGCCCGAGGGCCAAATCTTTGAGAAGCCCGACGCGAAGCGGATATTTATCATATGCCAGTGGGTGTCAGGGATATTTTAGTATGTTTTAGGTGACTGAATCATCTCCGAATCGAAAGAAATAAGCAAGAAATACAGCTTTATTTGCTTTGATCTGATTCACACGCCATTTCAGAGGTCCAAGACCCCCTACGAAAAAACGTAAATACATGACGGAATCGCGATTGAAAATGACGTTTTCTTGAAGTGAGGCTCTCTGAGTGGGAGCTGCCCGGGCCAGGGGCAGAGTGTGGAATTTTCGGCCTGCCGGGCAGAAGTTTGTTATTAGCAGAATGGGCAAAGCTATCGAAAAACTAAATACATAAAAATGGACTATTCTTAGGTCTAAGTTTGTTGACAGTAATTTAGTTTACTGTATGATAACACTAATTCCGTTATTTGCCTTGACTATCATTCTGGCATATGATAAAATGCGCGTCTGGCACGATCAAAATGCTGTTCACAGTGCCCCAGACATGCCGCGTGTTTCAGGTAAAAGAATCGTGACGTCACGATAGGTCATTACGTTTTCCATACAGCTGTATAGATACCTGAACGTTTTCCGCGGATGCTGTGATCACCACGGTGAGGTCGAAGAATTTTCATGCGTTGAGATGGCATTCATTAAATGTTTGCGACACAACCATTTTTGGGCAGAAGGATATGAAAATTTGCCACCGTGTTCAGGAGAGTAAGTAAGTAAGTAAGTAAGTAAGTAAGTATAACTTTATTACTCCAATCGGAAACTACAATGCTCGTTCACAATATACATGATCACACATACACATACATAATTACATAGTACATGGTATAATGTTGTAATACTACCGTGCGAAGTTATTGTTATGGGCTTTGATTGCCTGCGGTACAAATTACCTAGGGTACCGTGTAGTAGTTATATATTTTGGGACTCTGAGCCTACCACTTCGTGGGATGACGCGCTCTGAAAAATCTGAGTTCAAGGGGTGGCTGGGGTCACTACATATCATAAAGTATATAGATGACACTGTTATGGTGAAATATATGGTTAACCTGAAAAATATGCACATTCCATGCCTAACATTGTCTCTAATCGGAAAATATTTCAAGAGGGGTGATGAGTTATAACCCACATGTGAATATGTGCTCATCAGAATTTTCTCAAAATTTGTCCGATTATCAAGTGATATGTGTAGATTGAAATCGTTGAATAAAAATTAGGGGTCACCGCGTTGGAGTTGTTGCAAAACACTTTAGAAAAAGTTTAGCTATCCTTCGAAATCTGCCATATTATTAATTTTAAAATGAACTAACAGCCCTAGAAAAAAATCCATACGATAGAAACTCCTAAAATTTAGTATACATGTATAGTGGATTGTACACATGTAAAAAATGAAAAAAAAAATTGGGGGTCACTGCGGCAAAATTTTCGCAATCTGCATTTGAATGCTGTGTGTCGGACTAGGATCGTGCGCCCGTTTGCCACCAAAACGTCAGAGGTTTACCTATCGTGACGTCACACCATTCGCTGGAAGCTTCTTGAAGGGTGTCTCTACTACAGAGCGCCCACAGGGCAACAGGATGCATATTTATTGAAAATATTGTTGCTACCATTTATAACCCATACAACTCTATCATATAAGGAAAAAATCCTGAATATTATTTTGTCACCGTCCGTCGCCTTTAAGTAACTCCACAAAAAATGTTTTCTCCGAGCGGTGGTAAAGTGGACTTTCATTGTGCAAATTGCATCATTTTCACCACTGATTTGTTAAGAAGCATTGCACGTGACAGCTCAACAAATCCTCGTCGTTTTCTGTTTCTTAAGACGTTACGATTTTCCTCCATTACACCCTTTGGTGTCGAAAGAAACAGCATGCTTAAGACGTCTGATTTACGAGAACTTGCATCCACTCATCATTGCTCATCCAAGTTTTACACCTGTCACAGACGTGCAATGTTTCTGTGATTACCAGTGTGTCTGTTCTTTGTGTGCTCATTTATCTCACGTTTGCAACTGGCATGAGGTTAGTCATCGGAAAACAGTGTGTGTCCACAACTGGCTTCCCTTACTTTGCTAAGGACAATACATTTTATGCATACATGATATTCGTTATGTCGAAAATAATTGAGAATATTTACGTAACAAAATAGGTAATAAAAGCAATACATCAGGCTTCACCATTTTACCAGTAATACATTACCGAAAGCATCAAAAACATCGGATATATTGTACAGTAAGGGTGTGATCCATTTCATTCCGTCCTCTAATTATCTGTCTAATTTTCTGTTCTCTGTCATACTCATAGTGTGCCATTTAGGAAGAATTAGAATCGCGTCATCAATACAAACAATGAGAAATAGTTACCATATTTTGCAGTGAACTTGACATCAAAGTGTTCATAAAATTATTAGTGGTATATGATGGTCAAGGCTACCTGAGTATGCACCATTATTTTATTATCATAGTACACATATTCATCAGATCTGT
The DNA here is from genome assembly GCA_949152475.1 of Terebella lapidaria. NCBI lineage: Eukaryota > Metazoa > Annelida > Polychaeta > Terebellida > Terebellidae > Terebella > Terebella lapidaria. Next base: position 12,200,614 of record OX424558.1, read on the forward strand.
TTGTCTCGGAAAACTGATTTGTTCATTTATTGGCGGCCTCGTTTATAGCCTTGTTATGGGCACTCAATGTCATCCCAGGGCGAAGAAAACTCATTTCATGGTGACTGTATATCCCATGGTTTCTGTGTATTCCGTTCAGTGGTCTTGGAGCAGAAGGTAGCTTAAAATCACCAACGAAGGTGTATGCTAAATTGCGCTCCATAATAGCTCATCCTGTGGTCAGAACCTCATTATCGGAGTGACTGATTGCAGTTATCACTGGGTCCAACATGATAATGACATACGAACCTTGAATTTCTAAGCCGCCAGACACTTCGTGATTCAAGGTCAGATGACAGCACCCCAGGAACTGTACCCAGAGGGATGATAAATTAGACCATCGAAAATAAAGCAGTTGACATATGGTGTGATTTTGGTTAATATACACAGATACAGCAAAATGGTAATCATCAAACGATGTGAATGATCACTCTTAAATGACAGATCAAATGTGCTACATATTTTTGCCAGATACGAAGCAAGACAATAGGGACCTCCCCAACCAAGACACAAGAAGTTCATTTGTACGGTAGGAAGTCGAATCTCATCAGGCTTTCCTAACCTCAACCCCAGCAATCAGTTTTACGACTGTGACAACCATGTCCGACCTGCACTCGGAAGCAACGTCATGCTCTACAGGTTGCAAATCTGAAGCGATTTTGATAATATCTTATGTGGACATGTGTTATGGAAAAATCCCGACACATCTCGATTTTGCTTGCCATAGCGACCAAGATGGTCGATTGGTGATACATTTTTGTAAGAAAATCAGCTTCCTTGACAAACATGTATTGTAAACGTTCTAGGGGTGGTAATTCTACAGACATCGCTGCGATATTTGACAGCCATGTTGAGTAAGCTCAGACACGGAACCTATTGTTTTTTGGGGAAATATTGAATGAATAATAATAAGGTAATGAGTTAACTGGAAATATCCAGTTTGAGGTCTGTGATCATTCTTTTTGGTTGTTATTTGGAAAGAAATCACTCCGAATATGTGTACAGAGCAGATGGCTTCGTGCAAAATAGATTACTATTACTGAATAAGTTTATCTGAATTACATTATTTAAGTTTATCATTGCCCACAACAAAAATATTTAAGCATTTGTTATTGGACTAAATAAGGCAAATCTTTCCTATGATATCGGAAAATTGTTTGTACCTGTAGTAATGTTATTAGTTAGTTTCTATCCTTAAATCACTACAAATTTAAAGCATATTCATATATCAGCGAATGTGGTTAAACATGTATGAATCACTTGTATCGTTGGGATTTGCGTTTTTATATTCTAATCTTGTGACAAGCTTCCTGGGAAATATTTGGTAAGCAATAAGTTACCAAATTTTCTAGGTGTTATAATATTACTGCATATAATAAAACTAGTTAAGGCTTGTGACTTTTATTACTGATTGAAAACACTGCCCCAGCAGAAATGATATTTCGTCGGCATTAGCATATTTTATGCAACATTACCACTGTATTGATGGTAATAGATTGATACTTACATTGATGATAGGGAATCAGAGGGATACACCCACGCGATCATAGGCGACCGGAAAGCATCTAGTCAAGAAATGTGGTATGAATCACATTCATATTGTGGAATTTAATATATGTATTAAAGAATATGTTCTGGTGTTTTTTTTCAAAGCTATAACTGCATCGAGTGTTACATTCATTTATGGAAAGCAGTTGCTATTGTCATAAATCGAATTTATATTCACACGATAGCGTTGGAGATAGAACCCTCCACAAACATTTCTTATTTCATCTCAGATTTTGGACTAACACAAGGGATTATCTAGTATCCAAATTGAAAACACCTGTCCTCAGGGATGAATTCATGATCAGTATTGTAATACATCGGAGGTCGACAGCAATAAATCGCATTTTGTAACGCATCGTTTTCTCGATATTGCTGAAAACACAGCACTTCTGAAAATATTATTGGTTCATCTTCCTGACAAAATGATTAACAATCTAAAAATAACTCTTATTAAATTGATTTTTAAAATTCACTTACTCTGCAATCCGTTGTTGCTGTATTATTAAAAAACTGTTATTACTGGTTCAAGAAAACATAAATATCAAGTCCCCAAGCTCTGACTGGTGATTTTTCGATTACTTCGAATAATTATAACCAGTATTGTTATCACAGCATAAAACATGTACATGCCAGGGTGTATCGGATCCACAACCTGGTTCAAGAACCAACCAGTGTGGATGAATTACGACAGGCTGTGATGGATGCATGGGCCAATATACCCCTGAACACCTTGAGGACCCTGTCTGAGTGTATGCCCCACTGTGTGATGGCGCCAGAAGCAGCTAGAGGAGGTCCCACGCGATACTGAACATTGCTGGTGCTAGATGGCATAATGACGCTCAATATTGTAAAGTTTCATGTATCTGCTGTTGCGTGTTGTTGATATATTAAATTTGAAAATATAAATTATAAATATATTGTTGGCACAGTTCGGCGTTGGGTTGTAAATACAAGATAACGAATGCACTGAGTATGAGGTTAGATGCTTATGAACGCCAGGCAAGACGAATTTCTCGCAAATTAAAAACTAAAAAACAAAATTGATGAAAATAAAAAATATATTCCATATTAAACGTCAACCCTGTAGATGAATACATATAGAGTAGATGTATACAAATATATTGGGAGCAGCAGTGGGTTACCTGTTCAATTTAGTGGGCAATTTCATTCCTACCTAATTTCCCACACTTTGTATCCAGAATGACAATGGGTTATGATAGAAAAGTGTATTAACGTGATCTAGATTTCTACAAACCAGATGTTATTTTTATACGTACTGATCATTTTGTGCTACTGATATACCATCATCATTAATTGTACTACTGCTACATCATCATCATGATTGATTATCATAGAAAAACAGGATTGCCCACGAAATTGAACAGGTGATTGCAATCTCTGCGCGCACCTCAAAGTATGAAACAGCTTGTGCAGAGAATTCACATCAACATTTAATCTTAGGTTATCGGACCCATGGTCCTATAACGTATTGGCATGGCGTTGCGTCCGTCGTCCATCATCGTCATCTGTACACATAAGATAAATCAAATATTTCTGAAACTTTGCAGAATTATTCCTAATAAGCATTTGAGAGGAGTTTATGTTTTTAATTTTCCGTATTTTTTTCCTCAAAATGGCGGGCAACAAAAGTTGATGTACTAAGGCCTGATGTACTAATGTTCTTTATATTTATTGAAGTTCACATGTGACCACTGTATGAGGTGTCCAGGCCTGATGAACTGTATCGAACTGTGACGCGATGAGGATAACCAATGCACATTGTGATGCCTTCGAGGGCATCGCGCAAATGCATGAGAGATCCAGCGAAATTGGCTGGTTGCATCCCGCGCTGCTGGGCTGTGCGAAAGATAGTCTATGTATAGTCTATTACTTATAACATAACGTGAAGCATCTTTCATTTGGTACATTTGGTAGCAATGAATATTCCCAGCCCCTGAATACTGCCATACCCCACACTACACCCATAAATGTTTACGGTGTGTTTGAGCGGCAGGGGACAGACTTGGGGAAGTTTGTGAACCCGCGTGATGGAAGCAGCCACATCATACTGATTGTGGTAGACATTTTCTCAAGAGAGTTAGTACTTCTGATGACGAAAAATTACGAAAACTATATTCATGTTACAATATGTTAATATTTATGCGCAGCCTACCTGGGCCGATTCAGGAGGCAAAACACACACGTAGGTGTTTGATCGTATGTTTCATGATGGCTGGACATTCATATAAACTATTCAGCTTCGCTTGCATTGTTATCAATTTGAAAGTTTTCTGAATGCTGTTGTGAAATGATTTTTTTTACCAGCGGGACAAATCTTCAGCTCTGTTTCGGTATAGTGTTAACTGATTCTGGATAGAATTGGGAAGGTCACGTCATGTTTTCACTTCACTAATGATCATCTCATGCATGCAAGAAGGAAATTATGTTTTATTTCAGATGTAGTCTGTATATTTTGATATTGCTGTCCTTCATCACTTAAATTACAAGATACGAATAACATATGCATCTTTTTGAGATGACAAGTGACCTCATAGTAAATTACCTTGTGAAATTTATCCAAATCTCGCGCGGTTTGCTCATTCAATGGGAGGCAATGGACAACGTTTCAATGTGGGGTGTGGAAACACATACTCCATTATCACACCATTCTGTTGGTGGGAATAAAAACATGACAACCTATTTGAATTAAAGTCAAAGCTCAGTCAAATATCAGTGACCTTCATCCAAAATATTAAAAATGTGTACTATGATAATAAAATAATGCTGCATTACTCAGGTCTAGTGGCGTTGACCATCATATACCACTAATAATTTGATGAACACTCTGATGTCAAGTTCTTTGCAAAATATGGTAACTACATGTATTTCTCATTGCTTGTATACATGACGTGATTGTAACTCTTCCCAAATGGCACTTCCGCGAGGGCTGGATCTCTAGGGGTGGACATGTGACCTAAGAGTTTCTTTCACAAGCTCTGATGAAGCGGCCAGAATATTCGCAAAAGCTCTGCATCTTCGCAAACCTTGCCTTTGAAAATTAACTAATTTACGAAGTCCAGTAACAGTCTTCATGGTCGATTCAAATTAAGTTATGATGGTTTGTTTGTCATTGCTTGGCGGCAAGAACATATCAGGTCAATAAATGCCAATCTATGTTGCGGGTGCATTTGATGAAGTCAAGTGCTACCACCCGACCTTGAATCACGAAGTGTCTGGCAGCTTGAAATAATCAAGGCAACAACAGAAATGGCTAATATGATGTGTCAGTGTGCTGTTGAAAGGAAATCAATACTAGACATTGAGAAAACCTGATTATAACCTTCAACAAGCGATATGACTATTCAATCGATGACAATTGCGGGGAACGCAGAGATAGATGTACGCGACAACCACCTGTAAGAAATGTGATAGCAATGGACGTGGATAACATATGCATTGATTGTCACATTATGATGTTGGGAAATAGTGATGAATTACCCCCCTAAGGATGGTTGTGATTTCTTCTGGTGGTATAATGCATCACTTGAGTGTCTAATTATGGACACAACAAAGCAACAAATTTTAACATTTTGTCAGGCATTATATTGTAGAAACTAAGTGGAGCGAACATATGGTTCACAGTGTATACTGTAAGAAATAACGCCTAGAACAACACATTCAAAAGCAATAGTGCCTCCCATCTCTGCAGTATGCACCCTGTTGTGATGGTGATGTAGCACATTAATACATTTCACGAGTTATATACGCAATATCAACATGACATGAAAAAATGACCTCAACAGAATAACGGCCCTACCAAACACAGTGTGTTCGGGACGAGCTGAACCCGTTTCATAAACCAAACTCGATTCCAATATCAAAGCGGTTATTGGAGTGATATGAAGCAAGATCAGGGAGGTCCGGAGATCTTCGAGCCCTCTCTATGAAGCAGAAATGAATAAAATTAAACCTGATATATGATCGGTATATAGAAACACATGCTCGTTGAGATACCACAAACTATATATCAGGTACGCACCTACACAGGTGATGAAATAAATATATGAAGACTGAGACTAAAGGTGTACCTTGAACCTAAACTATATTAATATAATTAATTTTAACCTGGAGGAATACATTGTGTGTACAATCATAATATTATACACGACGTTCGTATATTTCTGGTGTGAATTTCTCTGTTATTCAGTTTATATACTTGTTTTCCACAGATGATGTTTGCTGACCTGACATATCGCATTGTTATGTGGTCTATTATATACACAAATATTCAGTATGTGAATGGACAATGTTTCAGTTAATTGCCGAGAATGAGTTTGAGCACTTGTATCATTGTCATGCACTAACAATTGTTCATATGATTTGTTTGGGCTTCGGAGATGTTTTTTTTCATTATACTTTAGGCAGCTGTAGACTAAGTGTCATCAGGTATTGCAGTGTAAACTGCACTATAGTACATTCAGACATAATTTTACCCTGGAGATGTCAGTGTTGTTTTTGTATAAATATTTGGTATTTTTTCATTCCATCAATTTTGAAAGTTTTTTAAACATTAGAATCGTATAATGGTGGTCATAGGCCAATAGATAACTACACACAACTTAGATACCACTTTCGTAACACTTAGAAATGTGTGAGTAAATAACAAGTTTTTCCAATGCACAGAACTCTGCAACAACAGGTACGTGAAATGCACAATCTCCTGCACAGGTTGCATATCTATGCATGTATAGAATATATTTTGGCGCTGATAAACATGCATAGATATTGCCATACATTTTCAATAGAAATCACATATAGAAACATACAAAAAGCACACATAGATAGATTATCCTCATTATGTTTAAACATGAACTAGGTCAGGTCAGCAGCATCTAGAACCCGTCTAGTGTTTGATTTTTTCACTTCAGCATAATATTATGTTGGTTTGGAACAAATATTTTTGCTGAGTGCCACACATACCACATACACAGGTAGTCATCTATTTTTTATATTCCATCACTGTGGCTAAGCCTTCAATCAGAGTAGATCCCCTGGAAGGAAGTGAGACTGGTGGCAGGGTAGTTCATCTCGGTGGTTCTGACTAATAACTATGCCATTAGCGTACTTGATGGTAGATTGCTAACTAGAGACCTTTGTGGATGTCGTTCTGATTCGAAAATCTTGGAAGAAAAGTTTTACAGAGCAATGTCATGGAATGTCTAACAGTCAATAGCATTCTAGACCTTGTATATCTGTGAACATAGCCAATACTACAAGAGTTGGTCCACTTTCGAAGCATTGGTCGTTTTCGCCAGAAACAAAGCCTAGAAGCAGACAGTCAATGGATTACTATGATGCTTAAACTGTGATGGATAGGGATATTATTGCCTCAGTGAAGAGAATGAACGATTCCTAACAGTATAAACAGCATACATATCAGTGAATCATAAATAAATATTAAGAAGCAAACAAATTGAATGGCGGAATCCATAGAAGAATTAGTGGAACCAGTCGAAATCCGAGGTCAGGCGCTAACATCTCTAGCAAAGACGTCACTTCTGAGTGCAGGTCGGATATGATTGTCACAGTCGTAAAACCGATTGCTGAGATTGAGGTTAGGAAAGCCTAATGAGAAACCGGCTTCCGACATACTAATGTACTTCTTGTCTCTTGGTTGGGAAGGTCAGTATTCTCTTGCTTCGTATCTGGCAAAAATATGTAGCCCATTGTATATGTCATTTAAGAGTGATCATTTGAAAGTGTTGTCACATCTTCTAATGATTATAATTCCATTGTATTTATGTCTTTTGACGAAACTCACACCATATATCAATAGCTTTATTTTCAGTGGTGTAGTTTACCATCCCTCTGGGGTTCTGTCGTCTGACATTGAATCCCGAAGTGTCTGGCAGTTTAGAATATTCAAGGTTCGTATGTGTTTTTGATAAATAGCTCCGACATGCCAAAAAATTCTATAATGGGCAGAAATTATCACGTTGGACCCCTTGATAACTGCAATCAGTCATTCCGAGAACGAGGTTCTGACCGCAGGATGAGCTAGTGTGGAGCGTAATTTAGCATATGCCTTTTCTGATGATTTTAAGCTATCCTCTGCTTCCAGACCACTGAACGGAATACACGGAAACCATGGGATACTATTGAACAGACACCACGAAATGAGTTTTTTATTCGCCTTGGTCTGATATTGAGTGCCCATAACAAGGCTATAAACAAAGCGGATAAAAAAAGAACAAATCAGTTTTCACAGACAGACAGATCTCACCTCTGATAAAATAATGGGTGACCTACTCAGGTGATCTTGACCATCATATAACACTAATCTTCTGATGAACCATCTGATGTCAAGTTCACTGCAAAATATTTCTCATTGCTTGTATACATGACGTCATTGTAACTCCTCCTAAATGACACACTATGAGTATGACAAGAGAACAGAAAATTGAGCAGATAATTAGAGGACGGAATAAAATGGATCAAACCTTTCACTGCACAATATGTCAGATGTTCCAGTTTCTGATGCTTTCGGCAAGACTTTACTGGTGAAATGGTGAAGCAAAATGTATTGTTCTTATTGCCTATTTTGTTGCGTAAATGTTCTCAAATAATTTCGACATGGCGTAGATATAAAGAATATCTAATATGCATAAAATGTATTGTACTTAGGAAATTAAGGGAAGCCAGTTGTGGACAAACACATTGATTTACAGCATGCCAGTTGAAAACATGAGAGAAGTGAGCACACAAAGAACAGACACACGAGTAATCACAGAAACATTGCACGTCTGTGACAGGTGTAAAACTTGGATGAGGAATGATGAGTGGATGCAAGTTCTCGTAAATCAGATGCCTTAAGCATGCTGTTTCTTTCGACGCCAAAGGGTGTAATGGAGGAAAATTGTAACTTCTCAAGAAACAAAAAACAACGAGGATTTGTTGAGCTGTCACGTGCAATGTTTCTTAACAAATCAGTAGTAATTTAAAGTGAGAGAAAATGATGCAATTTGCACAATTTTTTGTGTGGAGTAACATAAGTTGCCAGGTGCATGAGGATTAGACTGCATTCACATTGTCATATCCACTGTCATCAAATCTTTCATCTACGAAATTATCCTATCCCCCTGTGATCATGGTGGGATTTTGTATTGACGCTGTGAATGTCTGTCCAAATGTACGAAAAAAATCGTCACTACTTGGCCCTGTGGGTTTTCAACCTAAAGACTTGAATCATGGTTTGTGACGATCGTTGTGAACATTGTGAAATTATTCATTGTATCCCTAAAACGAAGGTCGGCAGATACTATGGATTTGCAATCTTCGCACCTCGTCTGCCGCCACAGATCCTTGTGAATGCTCTACATGTTGCAAATCTGAACCGATTTTGATATTTTATGTGGGCATGTGTTATAAAAAGATCCCTACACATTTCAATTTTACTTGCCATAGCGACCAAGACGGTCGATTGGTGACACATTTTTGTAACAAAACTAGACATTTCCGGTCGCCTACGACCGCTTGGGTATATCCCCCGTAGCCTTGTCATCCCTGTTGCCCCAAATATATTACTGGTAAGTATGAAAAACTAAAGCAAGGGCTAAAAAAAAAGATTACTAGAGAAATGTAAACTCTCAAGCCACAACTGTTTTGCATCCACCAAAATTGCTGCATTGATCTTTCAAGATTATTGAAAGTCGAATTCAAGATCACTTCCAAAATCACTGCATATGGATTTCCATTTCGACATGTTTGATACAATAACGAAATTACAGCCAGATCAATCTTTTCACCTGAAGTTATATGTCAACCCAGAATATTTGACAAACCTGGTTAAAAGTTGAAATTCAGAGTAAAAATTGACCAAAACTGCATTTCAAGTTGAAGAAATTGGAGCCAGATCGAACTTTTTGCCATGGGTTATATTTTAACTTATAACATGTGACAAACTTGGTTTCAAGTTGCAATTCAATGTAAAAGTTGACCAAAACTGCATTTCAAGATGACGAAATTGGAGCCAGATCGAACTTTTCACCATAACATATATTTTATCTCATGATATGTGCCAAACTTGGTTTCAAGTTGAAATTCAAATTAAAATTTGACCAAAACTGCATTTCAAGATGACAAAATGGGAGCCAGATCAATGTTTTCACAAAAAGGTCTATTTTCACCTGAAATATGTTCCAAATTAGATTTGAATGTGAAATTCCATTACCTGGTTCAGCTCAATAATAAACGTTTCCAGTCTTAACTATTTTTTTGAGGTAAATAATAGACTTAACTAGCAAAAATAATGTTAACTTATTTGGTCACAGTCATAAAACCTCTACTGGATAGAACCTTTACCTTGTTGAGCCCAATAATAAATATTTCTTGTCTTAACTATTTTTATTGTGGCCAATAATAGACTTAACTAGTAAAAATAATGTCAACTTTTTCGGTCACACCCATGAAATCTGTACTGGACAAAACCTTTACCTTGTTGAGCTCAATAATAAATGTTTCTCGTCTTAACTATTTATATTGAGGTCAATAATAGACTTAACTAGCAAAAATAATTTTAACTTATTTGGCTAAAGCCACAAAATCTCTACTGGACATAACCTTTACCTTGTTGAGCCCAATAATAAATATATCTTGTCTTAATTATTTTTGTTGTGGTCAATAAAAGACTTAACCAGTAAAAATAATGTTAACTTATTTGGTTACACCCATGAAATTTGTACTGGACGAAACTTTTACCTTGTTGAGCTTAATAATAAATGTTTCTCATCTTAACTATTTTTATTGTGGGAAATAATAGACTTAACTAGTAAAACTAACGATAACTTATTCAATAATATTGTTCTGTTTTAACCCAAAACATCAGTTCTCTATTCTGAACAAGAATCCATTGCCATTTACTTTCATAATACAGGGTATTGGAGTGAGCACAGATGTCAAAGTGGGTATTTTAAAGGTCGTAATAAGTTAGTCCATTAACTAATTAATATTTATTTGATCATTCTGAAAAACAATAGGTTTCGTGTGACGGTCTTGCTCATCGAGCCTGTGCGATTTCATGATCATTCAATGAGAACTCCCACTCGTAGAGCCATCACAAGCCAATGTGTGTTAAACAGGCTAATTTGAGCACAAAATGTGTCGCCAATCGGTCAATTTGGTCACTATGGCAACCAAAATCGATTGGTGTCGGGATCTTACCATAAGATGTGTCTGTATAAAAAATTATTAGAATCGGTTAAGATTTGCCACCTGTAGAGCGTTCACAAGAAAATCTCTACGACGGACGCGGCGGACGCGCGACGGAGACAAATCCATAGTATCCGCCGAACTTCGTTCGTGGGATACAATTAATTGCCTTAACTCACATGGCTTGTAAATATTCTAGAGCTGGTAATTCTACCAATTGCTGCGATATTGGACAAGCATGTTGAGCAAGCTCAGACACGGAACCTATAGTTTTTTAATCATAAATAAATCACACAGAATGTATGTACAGAGCTGATGCTTTTGTGCAAAATAGATTACTATTACTGCAAAAGTTGACAACTTAATATGAATTTCATTAGTTAGGCTTATCATTGCCCACAATAAAAATAGTTCAACATTATTATTGGATTAAATAAGGCAAGTCTTTTGTATGATATCGAGTTTCTACCTATAGTAATATTAGTTATTATCCGGGACTAATAACAAATTTAAAGCTTATTCATTATCAGCGAATGTAGATATATACATGAACAGTATGAATCACTTGTATCATTAGGAATTTGGTTTTTATATTCCAATCTTGTGACAAGCTTCCTGGAAAATATTTGGTAAGAAATAAGTTACCGAATATTCTAGTTGTTACAATATTACTGCATGGAATATACCTAGTTAAGGCTTGTATTACTTTTATTACTGAATGAAGACACTGGCCCAGCAGCAATGATATTTTGTCTGATTTAGCGTATTTTAGGCAACATGGATGACTGGGAATCAGAGGGATACACCCACGTGATCATAGGCGACCGGAAAGCATCTAGTCAAGAAATGTGGTATAAATCACATTCAAATTGTGGAATGTATTGATACGTTGTTTTTTTCTTCCAAAACTATAACTGCATCGAGTGTTATTTTATGGAAAGCAGTTGCTATTGTCATAAATCGAATTTATATCCACACGATAACGTTGGAGATAGAAACCTCCTCAAACATTTCTTATTTCATCTCAGATGTTGGATTAACAAATTGAATTGAAAACACCTGTGCTCAGTGGTAAATTTTGACTATTATCGTGTTATGCACAATCAGTATGGTAATACATCGGAGGTCGTCATTTATGCATATATATCTGCTTTATTTATAGGAACATGTCTATAAATGTGACAAATTTATTGTTCTTCCTCAAGTAAAATTTCGTGACAGACCGAGTGAAGACGAGACATTAGCAATAAATTGCATTTTACAATGCGTCGTTCTCTCGATATTGCTGAAAACACAGCACTTCTGAAAATATTATTGATTTATCTCCTTGACAAAATGATTAACAATCTAGAAAGAACTCCTATCAAATTGATTTATAAAATTAACTTACTCTGCAATCAATTGTATTGCAATCAAAATGTATTAAAAAATGTTATTACTGGTTCGAGAAAACATAAATATCAAGTTCCCAACCTCTGACTGGTGATTCTTCGATTACTTTATAACTAATAATTATAACTAATATTGCTATTGCAGCATAATACATGTACATGTCAGGGTGAATGATATGGTGTGGGTTTGGATGCACAATGAAGCATTCTGTTAAATCGCCTTTCAGGGTTAACGTCAGAAGCACTAGAAAATTAATAATGAGTAATAAAAGAGTAATGTATATTTGTTAACATTTGTTTAATTATCTCTTTTTTTTATGTTTTCATCTTGGAACTTCCTAAAGTAACGTGCGATAACATGGTGATTCCACATTGTGCCATGTGCTCGCCCGAAATATGAGAACTGGTGATCAGGTGATATACTCTAGTGTGCATTCAGAGTTTGTCAATATTAAGTCAAGTCAGAAAGTATTTATTAAATATTCTCCAACTGTATTCATATATAGATGAATACATATACAGTAGATGTATACATATATAGTGGGAGCGCCAGTGGGTTACTTGTTCATTCCCAGCAAATTTCCCACAGTTTGGATCTGGAATGGAAATGGGTTATGATAGAAACGTGTGTATTATTATATCTAGATTTCTACAAACTAGATGTTATTTTTATACGTACTGATCATTTTGTGCTACTGATAAGTCCTCATCATTGATTGTACTACTGCAACTCATCATCATCATTGATTATCATAAAAAAACAGGATTGCCCACAAAATTGCACAGGTGATCGTTATCTCTGAAGTGATCGCACACCTCAAAGTATATACAGCTTGTGCAGAGAATTCACACGAACATTTAATTTAGGTTATCGGACCCATGGTCCTATACCCTATTGGCATGGCGTTGCGTCCGTCGTCCATCATCATCATCATCTGTACACATAAGTTAAAGGACAAATCTTTCTGAAACTTGCCTAAAAATAATTTGAATGGAGGTTATTTTTTGATTGTTCGTATTGTTTTTCTCAAAATGGCGGGCAACAAAACTTTGAAAAAAAAGTTAGGACGCGATGTGATGTACGGCATGATGTACGACATAATGTACTAATGTTCTTATCAGGTGTATCAGGTGTCCTGGCCTGATGAACTGTGATGCGAGGAGGATAACCGATGCACATTATGATGCCTTCGACGGCAACGCGCAAATGCATGAAATATCCAGCAAGATCGGATGGTTGCATCCCGCGCTGCTGGGCTATGCCAAAGAAAAAGACTGTAGCACATTGACAAGGTCAATAAAAACATCACCTAGAGGAGTATGTGGCCCAGCACAATCTTGTGTCATTGAACAACGTGATCCATCAACAGCTGCGAGAAAAGGTAAAAATGATAAATGTCTTGTCCTTTATTTGGTTTCGTTTGCATTGTTACCAGTTCGAATGTTTTCGGGATGTTGTTAAGTAAAGCTGATTTGTTTACCGGCGGGTCAAACCACCAGCTCTGTTTCGGAATAGTGTTTAGATCTACCTGGTTCCGGATAGAACAGGGGTGGCCGCGTCATGTTTTCACTTCGCTAGTGCACACTTCGTACATGTAGGAAGGAAATATAGAATTTTTTTCAGACTGTTTTCTATGCACCCTGGTAAATATTACAACATACGAATAAAGTGTGTATGTTTTTCAGATGACAAGTGGTCTCATGGTGAGTTAACTTGTGAAATTTATCCAAATCTCTCGTGGCTTGCTCATTCAATTGGAGGCAATTGAGAACGTTTCAGTGTGGGGTGTAGGAACACATACTCCATTATCACACGATTCTGATAAAAAATAAAAACATGAAAAATGATTCTCCGTGGAACAAATTATGTGTTGCACAATAATGGTCTGCTTGTGCATTGTGATATTACAGATAGTCGATAAACGACAGCTGTGCAAACGTACATTCATAGTACAGATAATGTGTTTTGTTCAAATATTTTGTTCCTATTGTATTGCGACGATGGTAGCTCAGATATCCAGGAAAACCTAAAAAGCCCGTAATACCTACCATTGTATTTTTGCTACCTGAACAAACGCGGTTAGGGAATTGACTTTAAGACGTGACAATTTTCTCATGGCTTCTGCAATTATCATACAATCCCTTGGCATTTGCCTGGTACCAGTACTATTTTTGCAGTGGGGAATTGGTCATGTTCCAATTCCACACATGTGTCAGAATGCATTTGTACGTACTCATACCAAGCCACTACATAATATCGATCAAAGCAGCATGTTCAAGAATTATTTGTGGCATAAACTCAAATAGTCAACACAATTTCATGGAAATATATAACATTGGATTCTCGTGATTAGCCATCATCACGAACATATCAACAAGCTGTCGAATATTGAACAGATGTAGTTCCTGGGCAGTCGGTTGGGATTGTGGTTGTCAATGAAATACACAGGATCAAAACAATGACTCACAGGATTTCAAGTACAAAGTAAACATGTACTTGAGTACAAACTGTTTTCATCGTGCATGAATATTCTTTCGGTTCAAGTGTTTCATCCTGTGTGAATTACTTCAGAAGTACCAGCCATAAAAAATTACACAAACCAACCAAATTATCACCCGTTAGCCATTTTCTAGCCGCGCACTAACATACACTGACATGAGAAGTATGTGAAGGTGTTACGAGATAAATACTGAATACATTATTGTGGAATAACTACTGGCGATATTGTTTGTTGTTTCTTTCGAGCATAGTATTCGTATAGAATGTAATATTGCGATGGTTCCCAGTTGTTCTTCAGAGACATATCCAACATTGATTGTCATGGCATATAACGTGCATATGCATCTCGAATACATGCATTTGAATCAAAGAAATATGTTCTTTTCGGTTTCACCCACAGGCACTTGGAAACCATTTAATTTGTGTGTACAATGTGCTATCTATAATAATATATACAAGGCACTCAAGCCCCTGTCGGGAAAATGGCGGTTGGACAAACACTCGAAACTTCAAAGCTCCAAAAATGCTACTTGTCCACCAAATTGATACAAACCAGCATATTCTGTGTACCCTCAATTAAATGGTTTCCAAGTGCCTGTGGTTTCACCTCACAAGAAAATATAGAGTATGTAAAACTGTTTGTATTGTTTCAGATGTCGAATTACCCTATACGTTTATTTAGCAGAGAGGCTGGAAAACACCTGTGTTCAATCGTAAATTCTGGTTGTTCTTCAGGCATAATTAACAGATACACAGCAGCTACAAAATTCTTCGCTGGTCGTCTCTCATGTAGATATATTTGCCTTATTTATAGATACAAGATCATAAATGTGGCATATTTACCGTTCTCCTTCAATAAAATTAGTGGTAGAAAGAGCGGAGAAGGGAGATCAACAATAAATCGCATGAGGCGACTAGTGGTTCCTCCAATATTGCTGAAAATATAGCAGTTAGGAAAACGTAAATTGTTCAGTTCTCAGTTCAATGATTGAAAAATATTTGTTTGCTTCAGCCGATAAAGAAAGTTATCATATTGCACTGATATGAACAGTCCAATCACTGTGGCAATCAATCGTTACTATGGATTCATTTCCACGGTAGATGTTTTATATGCAGAATATTTGTCGGAAAATATCTGGTATGTATGGAAGCATACACTGATCACCTACGTCCTGTTGTTTATGACTTATGGTGTTAACTTTCACAACAAGACCTCCTGTTGTGAAAAATATCACGCCAATTTGTCTAAAACATGAAAAAACTCATCAAAACAATTCACCATATTAAAAAACATTTTTCACCATTTTCACCATCAAAACCATTCACTCATCATACAATTTCACCATAAGTAATGTCCATAAGTAATGTTATCGTGAAATTCATTGTGACAAAAGTCGTAAAGTGTAAAAATATCACAATAAGGCTTTTTACTGTAAGAAAATTATCAAGACTTCAACGCAATCAATATTATGAGAAGATGCCTCGTTGTGATATTTTTTTACACATTATGACATCTAATCAGCAATTTGATAGTGTAAGACATCTTGCTGGGTTTATCATGTTAAGACAACTTGACGTGATATTCTCACAACACGTCTTGTTTTGAAAGTTAACACGACAAGTCGTGAAGAAGTAATAGGTTATGCGGATGATCAATGTATGCTTCCATATTTGATGATGATGATGATGTTCTATTCGGGAAATGCCAAAATTTACAATACAATATTTCAATATTCAACATTACATCGGTGAATAGATAAATTTATTATCCCCTGACAGTGTTATTAACAAGCATCACAACAGCAGAACTTGAGGTTACGTGTGCGGCCACAGAGACAAAGGAGAGTAGAACCAGTACTCGAGGCTGAGTGAATACGAAAAAAATCAAGGATAAGTAGACACGAAACCCATTTCTTGGTTAAACAACCCTATTGATTAGTTTGATAACAATATGAAACAATGAACTCGAATCGTATTGTAACTCGGACTCGTAGTGTTATAACTCTCTACTTCCCTCTCACAGAGAACAATTCTCGTAGATGGTCTTACACTACCATAGTACCTCCAATACTGGTGCAGAGCTTGTCCATGCGAAAATTGATTATTACTCGCATTTGTTTGTCGATTC
Organism: Terebella lapidaria; assembly: GCA_949152475.1. Classification (NCBI taxonomy): domain Eukaryota; kingdom Metazoa; phylum Annelida; class Polychaeta; order Terebellida; family Terebellidae; genus Terebella; species Terebella lapidaria. The sequence continues at coordinate 12,217,427 of OX424558.1, forward strand.
GTCCATTATTCTTGCCAAATGTGTTTTAGTTGCACTTTCCACAAATAACCAAGGTGTATGTTTTCTTTGTTCAATATTTGCTACTTAACTTTGTTATAATCTGAGATTGTGACATAAAATATGGATAATGTCATCGCTGACTTAATTCGGTAGCAATAAGCCACGCATGGACAAGCTCCTCACCAGTAGTACCATGGGGTCAAAATTACACTAACAGATATAGTACGGCTAACGCCGCACAAAAACATCTTGAAATTTCAGCGATTTGTTTCACATACGGTTGGTAATGTTCAGTTGCTGTCGTGTCAGCAAACTTTCAGGTCAGTTGATCGAATGAGCCATCATGTGTCATTATACCCCGTTCCCACTTATACAAATTTCTATGCGAATGCCATGCGAATCTTAATTCTGATTGGTCGTGTGGAAGTCGTACGGGATTTTCATATACAATTCGAACCAATTCATGAAACAGTCGACAAAATTCGTCCAAATTCGTTTTAGTTTGCATGTCCATACGACCATATTGGTCAGACCAAGATGGTCGTGTGACACTCGTATAACATAGAGCATGATTCTTTGTCTTGGCAAAGTCCCTATTTTTAATAGGAACCTCTCAGGGACGTTCCTATCTAGATAGGAACCTGAAAGAAATATGAAAATAGGAAAGACTACGAGTGTACAGTGTATGCCAAAAACTATACGTTTGTTCACTTGAGTCGTTTCATCATCGCCGAAATTTAATCCGGATGTCGTCATAGACTGCACGCTGTGCCGGACTATGTAGATACCAGGGGTGGCATGTTCGAAATTATCGCAAGGTTAGCGACACGGCGCAACCACGTCGCAAGAATTGGATGTCTATGTTCAAAGACAGCGCAGACATTGCGACATCGTTAACCACATCGCAAATAGCTCAAAATTGCGGCATGGATTTAGCAGTCGCAAACACTTGCGACTTGTCTATTCAGTGAAATCAGTCAGCCGTATTCTGGGCATTTCTATCGTCGTGGGTTAGATGAAGTGACTGATAATACTCTTAGATATCATTTAACGGTTATTTTGATAAGTTGCCACAATGTACATATTTTTTATCATAGTATATCAAACCCGTTATCTAATTTAGTCAACATCATCTAGATCTATTCATCGAACTCTGCATCTACATGCGGTTTACACATGCAGTTTTGCTTTTTTCTTGCATTGTACAATTTGCGACAGATCTCCGGGAGCTATATTCAGTTATAGGCTCTCTAAACATGAACTATCACACAATTATAGGATATTCCTATAATAGAGAGGACGGGACTTCGACCAGGTGTGACACGCGGTAGTGCTTTGATTTATGTGTAAATGTGTGACAACCCCTATTCTTACTTATATAAACGAAACATACATTCCCGGATATGGATAATGGAAGCGGACAGGTCGTAGGCCTCGCCGAAAAAGTAACACATGTGGGTATACATGTAGCTTCCTATTATGTTGTTGGTGTTTGTCATATAGGTCTCACAATGCTGTTCGATCACTGTGAGTATGATTAAGCATGTGTATTAAGGACGTACTTATTAGTTTACTCAATTTTATATATTTATATGAACATTTGCCTGATCCAACAGCTCTGTGTATGTCCAAAAAACATGATATTGGTCGAAAAATATTCCCCTTCCTTCTTCCCCCTCCAACCCGCACACATTGGTCCAATAATACTCGGGTGTTTTTTAGGGGCTCAACAAGGTAAAGCTTCTGACTTGTAGAGATATCTTGGCTGTAACGGAATAAGTGAACAATAGTTCTCCTAATAAGTCTTATTTTCCACAATAAAAATAGTTATGACAAGAAACATTTATTATTGGGCTCAACAAGGTATTCTGCCCAGTTATGAATTCATAGCTGTAACCAAATAGGTTACCGTTAGTTTTACTAGTTAGATTTATAATTGACCACAGTAAAAATAGTTAAGACATGACCAAATCAAATATAGTATTCAAGGGTTTTTAAAAAGTTCTGTGCTAACATTTTCAAAGCTCTTCCTTTGAGGCCAGTTGCCATTGTTGATATTGAATTTATTTTTCAATAATGCTGGTAATGCTGCTTCATGTTCGGTCTCTTTGTATTGATAACAATCTCGTCTATCTCGCCCTCAACGCAGTTGGTTTTTCGGGTTTTTTTAAAGATGAGGGTAATGATAACTCGTGTTCATCCATCATCTTGATCATTTGAAAGATTTTGCGAGAAGCAGCACGTGCTCATCGCAAATGCGCCTTTCTGCGCAACACTTGCCATGACTTCGAACATACCACGCAAGTACATCGCAAATTTTGGTTTGCACCATCGCAGTGTTCGCAACTAAACTATTTTGCGATCATTTCGAACATCCCACCCCAGGTCATGCAATGTTGATGGTGTTCATATTGAATAACACCAACATTTGGCGACAGGTGGCAGCACACGGAAATGAAATGTAGTGGCGATTCATTTTGAACTGGATGATCGTATTGACAACAAGATTGTCCCATTAGAATGGTTTGCCTCATCTACGATCCGAGAATGTAACACAATTATCTGTCATCCAGTCAGTGAGGAACGTATGCAAAAAAACGTCAAATCTTTCATGTACAGGGACAGTACACAGCCAGGGCTTTAACCAAAAGTGTCACGGTACTGGTGCTCACTATAAATTCGTCTCTCATAGCCAGGATACCAAATATGTAAATGGTGTCGATACTGTGATACATGGCATGACATATTGATATTGGTTTGTTTATACCCGTTCACATGTTAGCCACTGAGTTCATTCAAGTGTGACCACGCTTAGTTGTATGACTCGCATATGAACTGTGACATTTAGTGCTTGGAGTAATATTGTTGACAATGGTACACTGGAGAGCTCAGCGATTGCATGCAATGCAATACACGTGCATTCGTTCCACGGTTTTTGTGTGTAGCAAAATAACAACAACTGAAGCGAGAACATGAGAGGAGCAGCGTACTTCGACCTGGCAACCCAGACATGCATCGGCAGAGGGGGGGGGGGGGGAATTTGTATGGGGCCAAGAGGGTGGGGAGGGGAGGGTGGTGGAATGTCACTGGCTGTCGTGAACCATGTGAACAGAGCAACTAATATATGCATGGCTTTTGGTTATAGGAGAAACTGTATATCATGAATATACAAAATTAATTTTATTAAAAACGTATTTGATGGGTGAAGCAGATATTCCAAACTCCGTTTGTGAAATGTATCATTGGGGGAATCCTGAACTATGTCGGATAGAGCCCACGGCTTCGGATCTATTGCAGATAGGACCCTCCGGCTTCGAGTAAGGTGCGGTATTCGACTTTCACCATGGTGATCTAACCCCCCTCATTGGCTAGATATGCCCCTAGCACCAACTCAAATATACCATAGCTCACTAATGTGCTCATAGCGCACCTTAAAGGAGGCTTCGCTGTCGGGTTCCTATCTGCAATAGATCCTCAGCCTGGGGGCCGGGCCCTATCCTATACTTTGTGATCGTGTGGGGGTCGCATAGGAGTCGAACGGGCGTTGTGTGAGTTCGTGTGGAAGTCTTGCGGTATTCTTATTGCTCACACGGGAGTGGCGTTTGATTCTGATTATATTTGCATATCAGGCCACAGTGTAGTTAGAAATTGATAATTACTGTAGAGATAAAAATATTGTTTGTGTGAGATACTCAGATATTTAACACATGTTATACCCATTTTTTGTTCCATAATGATAATATACAGTAAGTTACGGAAGACCGTTAGTGCCAGGTGTGAAAATATATTTAAGTGGCGGCCGCCACATAATTATCTGGCGGCCGCCACTTAATTAATTATCTGGCGGCCGCCACTTATTTAGTGCTTTAACACAGCATTTTGGTCTATCCATAGAAATTCATTTTGAAATAAAAATTACATTTTATTTGAGATACATTATCGACAAACTAAGTCGATATTATCAAGTTACTAACCCGGGATTTAAAAAAAAAATCTCCCCCCCCCCCCCCTCTTCGAATACCAGCATCCCATAGGAGTGGTGCGCGTTAGTCACATGCAAAGTGACTCTGATCAGTCAATGCCGATTTATATTGTAACATATATGGCCCAAGAATGCCTCAATAAAGTTAACGAATATTTGTTTGGGGGATGAAATGGTCATATTTTCATGTCATTGATTGGTATTATGGACCATAGGGCAACTTTCAATACATAATCCATAGGAGAAAAAAACTAAGAAAAAAAGGAACACACAATATTAATCAGATAATTTGACGAATATTCGTCACCACCATCGAATATGCACTGTTTTTATTTGTTTCCTTTAACCTATATATCGATGGTAGCAACCATAATTGCAGAGGGCCCAGTTGCCATGGCCACAACAAATAACATGAATTCATTGATGATCCCTATATAATGCTAAGTGTGAAAGTTAAGTTTTGTTGAATAATTTGCTTGTCAATAACCCCCCCCCCCCCTCTCCCCACAATACCCAATATATCATTGTCTCATTAAAAACAGTATTGTCATTTATACAGTATGTCACGACTTTTATTTGGATACTAGGGCCTAATTAGCTATATGTATTGCTTTACAAGAATCTCCTCATATTTCAAGCCACGTCCTACAGATAATTATGTGGCGGCCGCCAGATAATTAAGTGGCGGCCGCCAGATAATTATGTGGCGGCCGCCAGATAATTATGTGGCGGCCGCCAGATAAATATATTTTCACACCTTTCATTTTCTGGCCTCTACGGGCTTCCGTAGTAAGTCAAATGTCAAAAAGTCAGTTAGGAAATTGACTCAGACAAGACGTGTGGTCCCTGAGCTTGTCATTCTCATTGCTTGCTATTTTGTTAAATGCAAACATTGTGACAAAAGTGTGTCAATTGTAAAATACATGGTATGAATAAAAGCTATGGAAGATTATATCCTGTTTTGTTCGCTCGGAATACTTAATACTGAGTATTGATTCAACGTCTATCAATTCATTGTGTGGAATGGAATTGTGAACTCGCATCTTGGACTAAAATCATGGAGCTATATTTTCAAGACATTCATGTTTAGATTTTTTGTTCAAGTAGTTGCTCCTCAACGGAAACACATATTTCACGTTGATACGATTATTCACATAGGGAATATCAAAATAAATTGTTTCAATATCTCAAATAGCTTGGAAGTTACCATGGAAATAGCTATCAACTACATTTTTTTGCGATTTCGTGATGTATTTTTGATCATTTGGAAACGGGTAATAAAAATTGGGTAATAATAAATGGGTTTATTCGTTTGTGAAAACGTTCCCAAAGACAACACCTACTCAGACTATTACCGACTGTTGTAGATGAAAGGACAGTTGATATGTCCGTACTCCCACTGGACTTGGTCATTCCCTCCTGATAACCTTATACTGGATGAATGCACCTGATGATGTGATGTTGTGTGACGTGTTTTACATGTGCACACCATCTTCCAGGATACTGCATTTTGTGTACGAAAGGCTAACTGACAAGACAACATAACATTTGTCATTTTAATACGGCTACGTCAGTATCCTTAGTAGTGATCTTTCAAAGATGCTCAAGTGCTATATATCAGTGCTGACAAACGAAGGAAGAATAACATATTCCACTATGATGTTAATGGCCTTGCACGCTATTGTATACGGAAGACCGTTAGTACCAGGTGTGAAAATATATTTGAGTGGCGGTTACCACATAATTATCTGACAGCCACCACTTGATTATCAGGCGGCCGCTACATAATTATCTGACAGCCGCCACTCATTATGTGGCGGCCGCCATATAATTATGTGGCAGCCGCCACATAAATATATTTTCACACCTTGCAGTATCTGGCCTCAACGGGCTTCCGTTATTGTACATTATGTAGGGCATATTCCTGATATATTCGACTAGACAGCGGGAGATGTAGACCTCGACCTCAGGGTAAATGATGAAATTTCTAGATATATTCTTGCCAACACGTTCTCATGAAAAATAAATGAAAAGATATGTCATGAGGTGCATGCCATGTAACAAGATGATTGATAACTGCCGTCCATTGCTTCCAGCTACGACAAGAACAAAATATGGATCATTGTGTGTAAAAATATTCATGTGCTATAGCTACCACAAAACTGATGTGCACTATCACTTATAAACGGGTAAGGTTGGGAACACGTAAGTGACAAGAATCTCGCACATCACTTTTCATCAAGTCGCAATCAAGTCGCATATCACTGTGATTTACGGATATGTGCAAATGCGTACGCTGTAAACTTTCAACACTTCAAAACGAAGTCGAAGTCGAAGCAGTATACAGGAATGTATCCAAAAATGACACGTGTTAGTATAAAAGTACATATGTCCATCAAATTAGTGTAATTCAACATTGGAAGCTGATCATGACAATATCAATTGGTGTGTATTGGGTTCTATAACAGGTAACCATCCATCATCTCGATTTATTAGGTCTTAATATAACGGTGACACTCAATTACATTAGTCATTGTGTTGTCGCATCCTCGGAAACAATCCCGTAGTCCCGCTTAGACTCCTCAATGATTTGTCAAATCACTGATGTCTGAATAACACGGATATAAGTTCACCAAGAGTGCTATACTGTGTGTGACATTTGGATCCGTGATGGCCATCTCATAAACATGTCAACTGGTTGTGAGATGATAAAGATTTTTTAGGGGTGGGGCACTTGAAACGTGACAGAATAACTAAAACCTCCCATAACCTTTATTGATTGGTACATTTCACCGGCTGGCGTTGATATCTAATGGATACATTTTGTCAATAAATTTCATTTAGCTGGAGATAACAACACAATACCAGAATACACAATATGCACAGGTGATGCTATTATAGTTTATCGCGTATATGTCAGATCGGATCCCATTATAGTTTTGGTTTTAAATGTTTCTATATAGGTCGTTATATTTCAATTCATTAACTAATTGTAATAGCGAGTCAATCAGGTTTTCTATTGGTAACATCTATATCTCATTGCGAACATTCTGCCAAATTTCAATGAATATTTCTCGGAAAAATATTGCGAGAGCAAAGTATGTTAAAAGGAAGTATTTGTGATGCAAAATATGATTCTATAGGTGAAATTTTGCACCAAACTGTATAAGAACATATGGACATAGTGAATAAATAATTTAGAAAGTTCATATGAAATATCAGAAGAAAGATGCAGACAACACACCTACTCAGACTGATACCGACTGTTATGGATCAAAGCACAGCTGATAAATTCCCTCTTCCCACTGGATATTCCCATGCGTTTGTGTTATAAAAGAGTGGGATAAATTCAATGATGTGGTGTCTTTTGATATATGCACTTGGGAATATAGCCAGCAATACGATTAACAAAATCATATGAAGATCGTCATTGAGGAGTGAACATTTTGTCTTGATCACAACATGATGTAAGATTTGGTTAAAGAAGTTGATCATCAGTGCAAGCTACAGGCTAGAGGAATTTAAAAGCGTAACAATATGCCCGGGAAACGTTTTCTTCAACATGCTCCATGACAAACATTTTCAAGTACTAAAGTGTAAATATGATATTGAGTTATATGAAAGATCTCATTGATCTGAGCAAAATGGTTTTTACGGTATATCAATGTCACTATCCGTTCAAAAGTTATGGCCATTTGAAACTGCCATTCCGGCACTACATTACAGAAGCCACTTGAAAAGATTTAGCAGCTCATTAATATGCAAATTAGATGTTAATGAGAATTCATGACGTCATGAGGGGAACAAATTTCAATAGGGCTGGAAAGCGGAAGTCCTCATCGATGAGAAATTCCAGTAAATTTATTCGGACTGGGGATAAGCACCTGGCGCCTCCCTATATTTTAACATGGGGGTGGATTTGATATGACGATTTTAAATATATAAGCGATGTCTTTAGTGTATTGTAGTATCCATACACGATGAAGATATACAAAAACTAATGTAAAAGACAAAAATAGTCCAATGGGGTACCTGCTGATGCCATGTGCTTTTGGGGCTATGAAACAGTCTATTATGCCCAAAAAGTACAAAAAACGTCATGTTCATTGTCTGCATTATGCAAAAACAAACATGACAAAATTTAGATACAACATTATTACGTTTTTGTATGTGTAAAGTTCGGCGGGCGCCCGCTACAGGGCGTCCGGCACTACTCTACGGAACACTACAACCAGGTACAGTCAGCCCGGAACGAGTCCGGCCGTCATACACTACGACATAACACATGCATCTCACCAACTCCTTAACTACAACATGCATATTACATAGTTATGGTAATGTAGCCGTATGTAGAGCCCGAGATGCCATGGGAGTGGCACCACGGAACCCGTACACGTGGGCATGTTGCTGGCCGGCCTCGCCAAAGGCACTGTCGCAGAGATGGGACTCTGAGCCAGCCCGACGGTCTGCCAGAGCCTGTGTCACACCACCCCAGGTGGTAGAAAACCGGTGATCCACAGGGCGTGAGCCCCCGAGTCAACAACGGTCTCCCCCACCTGGGCCCCCAATGGAAATCGTCCCCAGGGCCCGCGTGGGCCTTACCCAAGACACAGGGACGTAAAGCTCATGGCGAGCCTCTCGTCCTGCCTCTTGGCTTGCTCTGGGACAATCTCTCAGACCAAGCAAGTGCTCGCGTATATATATCGAGCCAAGAGGCGGGAGGAGAAACTAGGTCAAACCTATTGTTATAGTTTACTGGGCGCGATCAAGTACAGTGCGTTTCTAGGCAGCGCACGCTCCAAACTCGAGCGGTCTAAAATAGGCTGTAATACTTGCTAGTGTTTTGCAAAGACTCCTGCCGCGATCTTTGGGCAAAATCACCACATTACCCCCTTCTTACAATGTTGGTCCCCAACATGTTCCGCCCGCGCCCAAAACTGCTGAAAACCCGACGAAGGCTTCGCATGGCGAGGTCCGGAAGAAGGCAAGATGGCAACACCTGGAAGTCACGGCGTAAAAGACTAGGACCTGAAGGGTCCCTTTTGGAAGAATGGGGAACGACCCCCGGACTTACGGAGTAAACTATAAAGCGCTTTACAATTTTGAATAAACCCTAATAAACAAGCTAAAATTTTGACCGAGGTGGTCCAAAAAGGTGTGGTGACCTTGGAAGGTCATCCGATCGAAAGGGACGGTGTGTCGAGTCTTTGGAATATGTTTAAGGTTAACCTTTAAATTTGGAAATTTGGTAAAACGACACACCGAGTGATCAAAAGTGATAGTACCTCTACAAAGGGTTGCCGGCCGGCGCCTCAGGTCCGCAGGACGGATCTGAGGCAGGGCGGAGCCACCGAGGTGACTCCGGCACGCCGCCGCGTTGCCGCAGCGACGAGGCTAGCACCTAGCCTTCCTCCTCCTGCATAGACTCCTCGTCCATGCCACCTGTCTGGGGGTTCGGCGGCGGTGAAGTATCCCTATGCTGCGGAAGCAGCGGAGCTGGCATGGAGTAATCCGGCTGCACGGGCGGACGAGACAGGCCTGGTGGCAGTTGCAGGAGATTCACTGGGGAACCCCGCATACCAGGTCCTGCAGGAGCCATAGCAAAGGAGGCTGGTAGAGCTGTGGCACCGAGGTGGGCTACGGCGCCAAACATATCTACCATATCGCGGGTGCGCTGGGCGCCGGCCGTACGTTCTCCCCATATCCTAACTAGGATAGGGTAGATAGCCAGCTCCAAAGCAGCATCCGCCCGCTAAAGAGCGGACTGGTCCACGGCGGACGACGAAAGGTCATCAACGCCCTGGAGCAGGCGAGTCCTAGCAGCCTCGGCTTCGTCGAGACAACGCCGTAGCTGCTGATTCTCAGCCTCCAGTTGCTCTATCCGTGCGGTCATCTCGGGGGAGACGGAGGTCCTTTCGGACTGCTCGGCTCGGGCGGCGGCTTGCCCTTGGGCGAAAACGCGCCGCTCACATTCGACCGACAAAGTCCGGAAGCTCTCAAGGCTCCGCCGGGTACCTTCCATGAGGCCTTGGTCGTGTGCAAGGTGGCACGCGACACGAGAGGCCTCCGCACGATACCGGCTAAGCCGTTCCAGAGAGCGGTCCATCTCCGCAACGAGGTACTCCGCGGTCTGAGTGAGCCTACCATGCTAGGGGTGGTCCCAGGGGTACTCTTCGCTCGCGCGGGTCAATGCGGCTACACCTGTGGATCCCAAGTCACCAATGGCGCGAGGGACCGGCAGGCTTGCCAACGCTGGATCCGACAGTATCCGATCCAAACCATCACGGCGATGGCCGACTGCCTGGCCTACAGACTCGCGGAGAGTTGCGTAGGCGCTGGCAGTACATCTACCGCCGGATTGAGGGTGTCCATGTTCAGGGAGGCTAAACTTTGCCATCCCGCGGACGTTCCCGCAATCGGAACAGAAGACGTGGACGTGGACCTCGAGAGAGGTGCCGCACGTTCGGAACTACTTGCAGTGGAAGGAGTCTCACGTGGGGTCTTAGGCCTGACCACCGACGTGGAACTCGAGGAGGCGGTGGTGCCGGAATAGTGGAAGACACGGTTCTTCGACGTCCCTGACGTAGTCATAGACGTCGCTACCCGAGGTGGAATGTATCCATAATTGAATACAGGCCCGACTTCCTCCTCACGGGGTGAAGTCCCTCACCGTGGTGAGCACCGGCTCGGTGGTTGTTCAAGGCCTGTAAACTGGGGAAATATTTCTCCTCGGCGCTACGAGAGTAGCACCGTCGACAGACAAACATCTTCACCCATGGTTAATTGTAACCCTCGATGTGCCGGCTCAAATGGTCGTAGGAAGGATACCTACCATCCCGATCGAGCGCACGATGCGGGTCCTTATACCCGACCAGGGACAGCGGCAAAGTACCCCACCCTCCGCCACGGGTGGCAGCCCGGCACGCTCCTCGTCCGTGAGTGGACGAGGCCTTGTAAAAGGCGTGTCGGCCGACATTCCCGCCTCCGACGAACGTCGGTTGTACGCGTCCCTGCCGTACCGCGCGAGATATATGTGCCCTTGACGCACACCAGGGAGCTCGGGGCCCATACCAGCCCGCAGCCTCTGGATAGAAGGCTGCTCCGAAGACGCCTGTTTATGTTTGGACGCCCCCGAACGACCGCTCGACCTAGATTGTCGAGGCACACTCCGCGCGTTGCTGAGCGGCGGCTCTCTGCTGTTCCTCGCAGTAAGCCCGCCGGCCCGCATCCAGTGCGGCGTCGGACAGGTCCTTCTCCCTGTCCTTTACCGCTTGCCGGCGAAGGAGCTCCAACCGGAGGTCTCCCTTCTGTGGCAAGGGCCGCCCTTTATCCACCGGACCAGAACCGGTCTCCACTGCTCCGGACGGCTTTGATTGCCCGGAGGATTTGCTGGAGGAGGTTCCTTTTGGTGCCCCGGAGGGCGCCTGCTTGCCGGAACATCCCGGACCCCGGTCGGACTTGGCATCCGGAACTGCTGGTCCACTTGTCCGGAGGTGCTTGCGCCGGCGTTCACTCGATCCCGGACATCCGGAGATGCCTCCTGGGAGAGTGCCACCTGCCGCGGCCCGCTTTCGGACGTAGGTGCGCGCAGCGTGAAGTCGATCCCGGCTCCACCAACCGCGCCTAACTCGCCGGGACTAAGCTCCGGCAGCAACCTCTGTTGCGGCCCCGCAGGGTTCGACTCAACGTCCTGAGACGGAGTCAAGGGTGCCGGAGTCGACTCTGCAGGTTGGACCGTGTCCGAAGACGGGGTCCGGTTAGCGGAGGGCTCCGCGCTCCCTTCTCTCTCGCCGGAGCCGCCCGAGGGCTGCTCACGGCTGTCGCGCGACCGGGTGTGGTCCGCGACACTACTACCTCCCTTTCCCTTCCCTTTTGACTTTACCATGCTTCTTATTTGGTCCCGGAGGAGTGGACGGTCCCCAGGGATGACGGAACAAAGGAACTGTGACGGTAGGCTGCCATGGAACGCCGTCGGGCTGATCCTGGTCACTCAGCACCACTGTAAAGCGCCTAACTACGGCCTCGCCGAAGGCACTGTCGCAGAGATGGAACTCTGAGCCAGCCCGACGGTCTGCCAGAGCCTGTGTCACACCACCCCAGGTGGTAGAAAACCGGTGATCCACAGGGCGTGAGCCCCCGAGTCAACAACGGTCTCCCCCACCTGGGCCCCAAATGGAAATCGTCCCCAGGGCCCGCGTGGGCCTCACCCAAGATACAGGGACGTAAAGCTCATGGCGAGCCTCTCGTCCTGCCTCTTGGCTTGCTCTGGGACAATCTCTCAGACCAAGCAAGTGCTCGCGTATATATATCGAGCCAAGAGGCGGGAGGAGAAACTAGGTCAAACCATTTGTTATGGTTTACTGGGCGCGATCAAGTACAGTGCGTTGCTAGGCAGCGCACGCTCCAAACTCGAGCGGTCTAAAATAGGCCGTAATACTTGCTAGTGTTTTGCAAAGACTCCTGCCACGATCTTTGGGCAAAATCGCCACATATGTATATGGCACAGTAGACTGTTTCTATGGTTTATCTATACCCGAATTACATGGTGGCGATCCTGGTGGCAAACAGGAACCTCATTGCACAACATATTTAAGCTTCGAAAGGGGCCCGAGCAAAATGGCATTTTGAACACAGCATTGTTCCAGCAAAATTACCGGCAGACGGCCTGTTATTCGAACTAATTTTGGCACATGTAAGCCTGCTTTGTATTTTTAAAGAGGTTTTTCGACACAGAACACATTATTTCTGCAGTTATTGACACTGTTAGAAAGTGGGCGATAATAGGTTTATCCCCGTCGACGCCTTGTACACGAATATTTCATTGGAATTTATCACCGATCATAATTCCGCTTTCCAGCCCTATTAGGATATTTTAACCCATGATATAGTGATTCCTATTGAAGGTTTCTGACGATCTGACTAGTGCATATTATTAAGTACCATACATAATCAATATCCACACAACCTATACTGTTGCTATGTTTACCAGTCGATCCCTATAGCCCTAGTTACCCATGGTTGCCATGGCCGCTAAATGCTAAGTCAATCTATCCACAGACTTCCTGTCGATTATTCATGAATTAAATTAATATAGAGCTCGAGTTGGTTCCATTTTTATTTGTACATGCCCTAGTGTGTTCTAAGTGGGTTTCTGGCCCTAGCAACCATGGTTGCTATGGGCCATACTGGGTCACTGTTTTCCTTGACAACAACAGAAAAAGTGAAAACACTTATTATTCATAATGACAACTGTATGATGGAATAAGTTTTGATAAATAAACATAACATTAAATGAATGAATAATAAATATCAAAATAGCTAAGTAAAACAGCTTCCCCAGATGACGTCATGAATATCTCATTTGCATACTAATCAGCTAAATTGTTTTGAAAAAGTTATACAATAAAAAATATACAAAAAAAAAGTATACAATAATCAAAAATGTCATCTTTTAGGACCGTTTTTCCAAAGGTGAGTGTATATTAGTACTTTAAATTATGCTGTTTACAGGCACATGACAATTATTAAACTCATTGCTATAGTATAGTTTACGTTATTACGTTATTTGTAATTATATGTATTGAGTCAGAAGATTGTTTCCCAGAAATAAGGTGATCACTACATACGTCATGTACGTATGCGTTTCCGTGGCAACTGCTCAATAGCCGACAACCCATCCATCCAAATTGCCCCCTGATGTGATGCCCTATCCATCGATACCCAAATTGTTGGTACAGCTGGATTTTCAATTATTTTTCGCCCCTTTGTTCCCAAACCATATATTACCTGGATTAACTAAATAAATTATGTTACATCAGCCCCTGCAAATTTCACTGGCCTGGGCAGATCGGCGGACCGACCACATTGTGACCCCCGCTGTAACACACTGACGCCCTTGACGTGTGACACGACAGAATACTAGTATAAACCAGGCTGAGCCCGCACAATGTCAATGCGCGCAACATGTGTCCACCGTGGAATCGCTCGTTACCCGTCACTGCAGAGATCCTGCAAACGGAAAGTGTTCAACTAACCACGAATATAGTCGTGCCGGGCGCGAGCCCGGTCAATCAAACGTGATCGATTATCTGATCATGCCACTGAAAAGTAAGTGTTGTTGAATGAATGATTTTATAACCATAACCGTGTCCCATCTTTACGCCTGATCCTAACAAACTGTTTAAAATTCAAAATAAAAACGCGACACGATAGCAAATGGTTCATGTCGAGACATCACAATTAGTCAAATATGCTTTGGTTGTATTAATATTCATTTTTTTCATTATATAGTGAGAAAGTTTGTGTGACTGGAAAAAAAGAAAGGCATGGTTCATTTGCAAATCAACACCTAAAGTGGTCGTGATGATAAATGGGCAGTTGCACAATTGTATCGCCACATGTTTCACAGAGAACATGTTCTCTTCATTCATATTATTTTCTTTGTATCATTCTCTAAGGAACGCTCAAAGGCTGAACCTTCTATTTACAATCCCCCCAACTGGACGACTACAGTTAGGAAATTGACTTCATACACGATGTGGTAATTCTCTCACAACTTCTGTAATTATCTTCCAACGTCTTGATATATACCTTTTTTTTATTACCTGTTATTCTGGCGATGGAATATTGTACAGGTTTCACAAACTGCCAGAATGAAGATCTACATGACACGATTGAAAGCTATGGAAGTTTATTTATTAAGTGGCATAGGCTGAAATCGAGAGCAAACATACAATGTCAAGAATTTAATATTTAGAGTTTGATTTTGCATTGATTGAATGGTTTTCTCCCCAGTGGAAACGCATCACCTCGATGATGATTCCTATCCTGGAAGTCAAATATGAACTATTTCATTATTTCAAATAGCTCTGCCATGGAAAGGTTAGCAACGATTTCGTGGATATTTTTTGGATTACATATATTTCTTATCATATGAAAACTTCCTAATGGGTTTGAGAAGACATTCGCCCACGCTGAAAAGGCAAGACCCACTCAGACTATTATCGACTGCTGTAGATGAAAGGACAGCTTATATGGCTGAATTTACCATTCCCTAGCATTAAGATTATACCGGACATATGCACCTGGTGATGTGATTTCATGTGATGTGTCTATTTGACATCTGACTAGGTAGAGAATCCAAGAAATATGGCTACATTGCAACAATACAAATGCATATCATCATAACGAAACAACATAAAATTGGTCCCTATAGTAGTGTTAAATAAGAGTATATTAACCCCTAGGGGTGTGATATCTCACTTCACAAGTCAAGCTCTGCTAATATCACAAGTTATTTTGTTATCATGTTCTTGGGATTTATGAGAGATAATACACTGGTAGCACTCAGGCTATGCCTCGATCAAATAGTGTTATCACTTCCCATGTATCAGTGTATTACCTCACACACACTAAAACGAAGTATTCCAATCATTCTACTGAAATGTTTCCGGCATGGCATATTGTATATATGGAATATTCCTCCTGGTATTTCACATATTATGGCAGGAGAGCTGCGTACTTCCGCCTCCAGATATCGGTGGAAGTTTTACCTTTATTGAAGTTCACTTTATTAACATGGTTAACGGTGAAAGTTGAAGGGGAATGGAAACGCAATGAAAGAATGACGCAAAGGGCATGTCACCTAGACAAATGACACCAGGGTGCTGGGCTAGATATCGGTACAAATGCCACGACAAAATGAACACAGACCAACGTTCTGGAGTATTCAAACAGTATTATGAGCTGGGGCTCGGCGATATCAACAGACAGCGCGATTTCTTGGTAACAGTGAAACAGAAAAGCATTGATCGGAAGACGAACAAGCCAAATTCACATCGCAATTGGTCGTACACCTGGACACTGAGTGCTGGTGAAGAGAATATTCAGGTGTGCAAGGTGTTTTACTTGCACAATTTGGCGATTGGGGAGTCAGTTGTTTTTACGGCAATAAAGAAAACGTCACCCAAAGGAATAGTGGAAGCTGATCGTCGTGGTCGTCATGCCGCAAGACCAAGAAAGTTGCCTGCAGAGATGGCAGAAGGGATCAGGGACCACATCAGAAGTTTTCCAGTCACGGAATCACAATATGATTGAAAGGACTCGCAGATGCACTATTCGCCCGAAGACTTGATTCTCGCGAAGATGTACAGATATAATAAGCAATCTTGTGAGAAAACGAAAGCTACACCATACAAGCAATTGTCAACCATGAATTCAACCTAGGATTCTTCAAACCCAAAAATGATTGATATATCACCCACTAGGTACATGTGTAATATTGTTACCAAAACGAGGTAGTCATCATGGTCATTAACATCATGGTCATTGCATGTTTCCAAAATATACTGTATAATGGTAGTCCATTATCATGTACATGTACTGGTAATGACTGGTAATCCACCATTCATGCCAAAAGTAAGTCTTATGACATGTTGTTACATATACATTGTATTAGTATAGGCATGTTATAAATCTATCAAATAGTTGTATGTAAAAATATATAAGATTTTTTGTGCAAATCAGTTAATCTACAGAAGTTGCTGCTGTGTCTGGACCCCATGCTATGGGAATAACATTTACATCATATACATGTACTCACTGCTATATCCAACGAGCAAACCCATTGTGAGTGACATGGTTCTATTAACATGATTAAGTGTGTCAATTTCTCCTCATACCAAATGTTCAGAAATTATAACGTTGTTGTTCGAGTACTACAATACACACTGTAGTTGATACTAGTTGTTCTTACTACATTAGGTACTGCTCATGTGCTGGTCATAATCATTGTGAAATGCCACTGTCCATGATATATGTATCTCAATAAATATTATTCCTATAGTACACTTTACACGTACATTTACGTGTTTAGCGACATTCTGGCCATGTTTTCAATAAGTATCATTATTATAATGATTACTATTATTTATTCTATCAATGTATGTGTTAAGCAAATTGGATTGTCATGTTTCAACGAGTATTTATTAGCATTATTTATTCTTTTGTGGTTATTCTGTAGTAGTTAGATACTTTGCATGAAAATTTCACGATATGATATTATCATTACCTGGGACAAATGGCAATATGGTACATGTGGTACATAATCTAGGGTGTATAGTGTATCACGGGAAAAAATTGCAACACTAACAAATCATGTGGAATTGATTGCATTGAAGGCATCTATATAACATACTAAAAGTCGAAAGAGATAAAAAATCAGGAACATTCCTAAACATAGGGTGAAAAATTTCCAGCTTTTCACTCTAGAAACGCCACAATTACGTATGTTTGTTGCAA
This sequence comes from Terebella lapidaria, assembly GCA_949152475.1. Taxonomy (NCBI): domain Eukaryota; kingdom Metazoa; phylum Annelida; class Polychaeta; order Terebellida; family Terebellidae; genus Terebella; species Terebella lapidaria. Next base: position 12,234,708 of record OX424558.1, read on the forward strand.
TAGAACATTGTGTTTATATCGATTTCGCTGCATATATACGTATATCCACCAAAACTACTCCTATACATGTACATTAACTCCCATACTTGTACAATAACATATAAGACGGTTACCCATACAACCTACTTAAAATATGCGTCCCACATAGCGAAACACCCTATGCGAAAGATTAAGGAATGACCTCACTCTTACGGAGCACCTGATCTCACGCTCAGCTGGATGGGTGTCTGTGATGTTCACATGGCTTTGACTTCGATACTTTAGTATCACTTCGATTTGACCACGTACACTGATTTTGTAAAATTCATCCATGAAATAGGTCTTGGAATTATGAATTTGTCTGTTCGTCGGTGTCCATTCTAATCCCCCGACAAAGTCATGGAATGACAGAATAGTGTTAACTTCTCCCATTGTCCTACTCATCGGAACAGCACTACTTATAACCTACTCTTATAATCCGTGTCTTTCTCGTTGCTTTTTACCAACAGGGATTGTTGGAATCACCAGATTCATCCCTCTTGGGGCCCGGCCTCCGATAGGAACTCAAACACTGAGTCTGATTGGGTTTCATGCCGGTCGGCTGGCCCTATCTGGCTCCGGACCCGGGGGAGGGTCCTGGGAGGAACCTTGTTTCAATTAGGACAATCAATGCCGATGCTTTCAGCAGTGATTCTCTATATCTTATACTGCATTCTTGGACCTTTGGGTCGAACATCCTCTTTTCAAGACGATGTCTCAGCCTCGAGGCTTGTCTTCGCTGCTGCCATTGCAACGAGGGATTCAGAACTCTCCTTCCGGCTCTCCTTGACTTTGGGAATGCTCAGTGGGACTCCCGGCTAAAGCCCTTTCCGTGGGATTTCCGTTACCCGCCAGGAGCTACCCCAAAGGTCTCAGGCAGTTGGATCTGAACCTCGGCGCTCGTCTAACGTTTCAGCCCCAGACGATGTTCAATTTTATGAGTCAGTAGCTGAAAACTCAGATGACCCATCGCTTGTTGCCTGCCAGGCTGCACAAGAGCTGTCTCCGCCCGGTATCTTCCTGCTTCCCGCAGGTTTAACACTGGAAGCCATGTGCAGTTGGATGTCAACCCTGCTTCGACCAGCTTGTCTCACGTGAGGTCTTGGAGGAAGTACTGCAGTCGGCAGTTGGGCTCCTTAACAATGTTGGCTTCATGTTCAGGGAATACTTCCACCATGACTCTTTCGGAACGTTTTCGTATTGCACAGTTGCGACAAGTCGCCATTTCAAGGCCCTCGATATTCTCTGGACAAAGTTGCGACTGCCTCGTGCTGGCGTCATGTGCTCAGGAAACATGGAACCAATACCCAAGTACATTCATCAACCACATAACCTGCTACTACATCACGACTTGCCGTATTACCTTTCACAACAAAACGTGTTGTTTTGAAAATATCACGTCATGTTGTCATTCATAGTAAACCAATTTTAGCAGTTCCTTTGGAACAGCAGCACCATCCGAGTCAACATTTGGGAAATTTGAAGCTCGTAGTTCCCCTCTGAAACCATTGGGCTCAAAATATATGCCATGCCAACACTGAACTTACAGGAACATGCGGGTTGTTGAAGGGATCTCAGCAGAACCACTTGTTTAGGTCCTATGGTTTCATTATGGGTGGGAGTTGTGGATGTGGATGAGCTCAGATCCGTTGTGGCAGAGTTCCTGTCATGCAATATTCTGCTTTAGAAGTATATGTAAGCATGCTCCATCAAGATTTTTGACATGCTTTGCCGCGCATAAATTAGCATCAAACTCTCCGACCACAACAACTGGATAAGCTAGTCTTCCTGTTTGTGAATATAACAAGGGACTATCAAAGCTCTTTGCTGTGCTGAGCAAGCACCATTCACACAATTGTGGTTGAACGAAGCCTCTTTGTGATTCGAGAATCATTGCATCGTAAGGAGTCATTATTCATCAAAATGGTGGACTTATTCCAAGCTACTATCAAACAGATGATTGTGCGAGAGGTAGAGCTACTTTAAGTCACTACAGAGCTGAGCTGCCTGTCTCCAGCATATGGCTCTGCTAACATGCAGTCCCTCTACTTTCCTGCAAAACCAATACCGCAGGTCTGTACTGTGATTGTCATTATGTCTTATCAATAAATTGTAGTGAGTCCATGTATGTGTTGGTTAGTTGATTAGTTGAATATGGGTCCACTGGTGCTGGTATCCCTTTCCCTGTATAAACATCAATATAGGCACCAAATGTTTGCTTCTATCTATAAAAGAAACTGATATATAGTCGAAAATTGTCACAGATTTTATGGCAACAGTTACAAAGACACGGCGGTATCACCACTGTATTTCTTGGGTCAGATAACATAGGAGTAGACACCAACATTTCGCCTTCATCTGACATAGAAGCTGAAATATAGCTAGAAACGTGTTTTTTTTTCGAATGTTCCAGGTTTTTCATGGCAGCCATTTCGGATTTTGAAACAATCAACAGTCACAGAAACTCAGCAATACCACCATCTGATTCCTTGGGTCAGAAAACATGGGAGTAGACACTTAAATCACCAACGTAGGTGCAGTAGATAACTCGCTAGTTCAATTTTAAGCTATTCGCATATAAATGATGGCCATCTTGGATTTTTTAGGAAACCTCCCATGGGATTGATGGGCACTTTTTTGTGGGTTATTGATGTGGTCTCCAGAGTCACTGTGCAAAAATACAGCTTTGACACTCAAATTTATACCCCAGACCCTGACAGTAGACTAACTTCTGACATGGCGAAATGGTGCGGGAAAATACTCAAATGGGGGGTCCAAAGAATTGTGATTTTGTCCAACTTCCCATATTTTGAGAACTTTAGACTTTTGATATGTTGTTCAGCACATATTTCTGTAATCAAATCACGAATGATATGTAGTGTTGCAATTTTTTCCTATCTGACCCCATTTGGGCCATAAAAGCCCTGGACTAACAGGACAGATGTGGGGTGGTGCTGAGGACTACATACTTAAACTCTGCAATACAATTCACCGAAGTAGGTCATAATGGTTCTATTGATTTCTTTTTTGGAAGGTAACTTCTTAGTATGATAATATCATAATGGTTCTATTGATTTCCTTTTTTGGAAGATAACTTCTTAGTTTCAATGAAAATCATGCGTTATTATGGTCATTTCACAATAATGAGAAATGATGGCAAACTTGATGTTGTTTTTTAATTAAAAAAATTGTTACGTCCACCAACGATGTTTGCTTGTGATGTTATTACATGATCAGTATTGTATTGTACCAATGCAAATCACATGTAACATCATGTTGCTCGGTTAATGCATTACATAATCATAGATGCCAGTGCAAAAACCCCAGTAAGAGCCATTACACTGTTTTTGCACTGTTAAAATATATTACTCTTCCACATTTACTAGGAGTTCTTGCGCTGGTGGCTCCCAGAAAATCCGCAAAAATCCTGTATCCGCATACTATGCTATTTTATATGAATACTGGGTATTGATTCTACGTCTATTATCATAATAACTACATTTTAGATAGATGTGTAAGTTTCATACTTATACTTCGTCAATTAACAAAGCATGTCTGGTACCAAGAAATTTCCAGTTGCTCAAACTAGTACAATGCAGTGATATTTCAACAGTATATGATATATCAACAGTTTTTCTCCTGTATAAGTTGCCAAATGTGAGTACATGAATTTTGCGCTGACGCATCGACATTATATTAGTAAATGCAATATGGCATATTCTGAAATGGAACATGACTGCAGCTTTCGCTGCTCCGTGTTTTGTCAAATTATATTTGTCTGAATACCTTCAATTGAAGTTCACCGAGAGCGCTGTGCACTGCAGGACAATAGACCCATGATGGCCATCTCATAAACATGTCAACTGGCTGTGATATTAATGTTCTCGGAGAAGATTTGTGTATTTACAATAGGACCGAATGAAAAAAACTTTTGATTGCCACTGATGTTCACGTAGATGATATATATTTTGTCAACAAATCTGATATGGTCAGGGACTACAACGCTGACGCTTCTGCACCAGGGGATGGCAGTGTTAGGCCATGTTGTGTTTTTTCTTTGTTTCCCGTCAACTTTTTTCTCGAAAAGTACCCGCCACCCAGGAAAAAAAACAAACACAGAAAAAAACACAGACGTTTATCATCACGATACCATCTTTTTTCATAAAGTAACTCATGCCAAAAATGTAAAATAAATGGTATTCGACCATTTGCTGAGCCATTAAATACTTTATTGATAATAACAGAGAGGGAAACAGCAAAATGAAACCATTTACTATCCTTCACAAAGTTCTGTGTTTTTGGGGCTGGAAAGACATCGATTTTGAGAGGAAAAAAGACAATAAGGTTTGTGTTTTTTTCTCAAAATAATTGCTATTTTCACCCGCCCGCTGACGGGAAACAAAGAAAAAACAACAACACGGCCTTATAGTTGATGTCAGATTTATCCCATTGTATCATTTATTCATTCAGGTTTTCAATTGACATCATGTCGATCTCATTATAGCATTTTGGTGTTCGTTTTTGTGTATCCATTCTGCCAAGTTTCATTTGACTATCTTAAGATATTTTGAGAACAAAGTACCAATGCGGAATTAATTATAATGCGACCAAAGATGCAAATTACAGTTTTATAGATGGTGAAGTTTAGTACTGAAATCTGTAAGGATCTGTAGGCCTGCTGAATAGCGTTCAGAATATCAAAAAGATGTGCACCTACTCCGACTATTACCGACTGCTGTGCATCAAACGACAGCTGATATGTGTCTCGTCCCACTGCATAATCCCTCGCGTTTATGCCAATGATGTGACGTCTTTTGATCTGTGCTTCTGGGAATATAGCCTGCGATACAATTAGCAAGATCATATAGATGAGATTGTCCTCATTGTGTCTCGACTACATCGTAGAGAGATGATTCTAGCTAGAAATTTATTATTCATTGGTACGTGGCATCGAAAGTAATGCTAACAGGCTGTGAAATGCATCATACAAAGACGAAAACGTTTTATATGCTTACTTTTCTGTTTAAGCACACTGCTTCTAAAATATTGTTTCCTCTTTTCAAAATATATTTTATAGCGAGACTGAGGTTATGAGATGATAAATTATTATAATTATCTAGAAAATTCTTTCGATGTATCCACTCGCTACATTTACTGTGCCAGTTGTCTTTTATGTAGATATATTTGCTTTGTTTATGAATACACATTCATAAATGTTGCATATTTACTGTTCTTCCTCAAGTAATTTTTTTTACAAAAAGGGCTCCTACGGGAGATCGTAAATAAACTGCATGGCAGAACAGGTAATATATTCATGATTATAGGGCTCCATAAATTGTAAATTGATTCCGTACCCAGTGAAAATACTGAATATTTATTTGACTTGGATTACACAATAGCATAGCTAGTCAAGCGGCTTACCATAAACGTATATACAAGAACAATAATGAACAATCCAAACATACTAACAAGATTTGTTTTAGGAGAACTATCCACAACCTCGATTATTTGCTGAATTGAACTTATAGACGTGGAATCAATACCCAGTATCAAGCATTCCGAGCAAACAAAACAGTGTCCGCCATCCAATCTCATAGTCTGGGGACAGAAAGTCATATCAGGCATTCGAAGTAAGTGAAAACAAAAATGACAGGGAAACTCATGAACCCACAAAAATGGTCATTAGGAGGCCGCTATTAAAAAAAACAAATTCAACAATTCATTCATTCATCCATTCATTTATATATTAATTCAAAAAACTGATAGGTTCATATTAGTAATTATTTGAGGTTGGTAGTTTGTTCTCCTAAAATGTTTAACACTGATATGAGAATTTCAATCGCTCTGGAATCAGTTGGTAATACGGACCCCATTTGATGTTGTATAGGGCACGTGTCTAAATGTATGTGATGATGGGACAGTGATACTACTAATAGAAGCTGGTATTTTCAAGTACAGTAACTCCGTGGGATGATCAAAATACCATTGATGTCTCAATAGACAAATATTTTCGAAATGAAAAATAAAATATCGCAACTGCATACTATTGTTGAGTATAGGTGTAGGCCTACTGCTCATCTGCCTAAAGATGGTATGATATGTTATGGTGTCTGATGACGTCCCCAAGAACGATACGGAGGGGGAGGGGTCTTATCCTGATCCGTTCATCAGTTCAGAGATATCAGAATTTGACACCATTGATGCTTATTCACAGCTAGAACGGTGTGGTCAACAATATCAAATGTTGCTGATACGTTCCCCATGGGTCAGTATTGAGGACTGTCGGTCACCAGTGTTCTTGAGAAGATCACTCTTCGCTTTTGAGCCTCCCGCTCGGCAAACAGTGAATCAAACAGGTTGTTAGCATTGCCGTGATGGATAAACGTTTGTACAATTATCTTTTCCGAGACCTTTGACGAAAGGGTCTAGGGTCGTCGTGAGGTTTCTTGAGTATTGGCTTGATAACTGCTCTCTAATAGACTTTTGAAGCTTATCCTTCACTATAGATGCCATTATGGTGGATACAATGTATGACAGCAGGTCGTTGATATAGTGCCTCAGGAGCCAGGTTGGCAGGGTATCAAGTTTGCAGGACTCAGATTTCAAAATTTCATCATACATTTTCTCACGGACTGGCACTGATTGTCAGAGATCCTCTGAGGTTTGCACGGATGGCTCCGTGGTTGGATTATTTCTTTGGCGTAGAAGTGATGAAAGTTGTCGACTGAAAAATAGGATGTGTATAAGACCACATCAAATTGTCGTGATTAGATGTTTTAGGTACTGATTGACCCTTCATTTGCAATTCAACACTTAATGTGTTCGTGACGAGACACAGACAGTTGCACAATTGTATTGTCACATGTTTCACAGAAAACATGAGTTCTTCATTAATATATTTTTCGCGATAGCAGCTCAGGTGCGGAAGGACACATTCGCGATATCTCCGCCTGGAGGACTGCCGTTGGGAAATTGGCTTCAGACAATACGTGGTAATTTTCTCACAACTTCTACATTTACACACACTGGACTGACAGAAGTGTCAGTCGCAGTGTGTTTTTTAAAATTGTCTGATGTGGGTCCAAAAATAACCTCAAATAAGTATTTACCTGTTGGTGTTGATAAAACAATACCTGATGGTGTTGCTGAGATAGTTGAATATCATTGAACATGTTTTTCATGTTATGTTGTCTGGCGACTTTGCGAAAATGACTAGTGGGTGGCACATTTTATGTTCAATGTGGGAATTTTGCAACTCCGTGATATTTATGTTATCATTACCATATATTTTGGTTGTGGTATATTGGACATGCACCAGTTCCACACATTTTCAGTTGTTTCAGAAGAAAGTTGTTATTACTTATACCACATAACTACATGTTATGGATGAAAACTATGATTGTTGTAGCATAATTTTGAATCGACTGGACTGTAGGTAAGAATTAAATACAATAATTTTTAGACTCATAATTAGAGGTTAAATTGCGATTTGAAAACTGTTTGTTTCCCAGTAAAAGCACATACGATTTCAAATTGATCTGATCATTCAGATTGACAATTTCACGATGTGAACGATTTCCATGTCGTTATTGGCTTAAATTCACCATGTAAATGACTAGCTCCAACATTATCAATACTTTTGCGATTACATATATGTCTGAAGGTGAGAAAAAATCCTAATGGGGTTAGTTGCTTGAAAAGACGTTACCAAGACAACACCCACTCAGACTATTACCAAGTTCTGCGCATGAAAAGACGGCTGATATGTCTCTATTCCCACTGGACTTGGCCATTTGATGTGAATGCGCCTGATGACTAGGTGTGGTGTGATGATTTCACAGGCCCACGTCATCCTACAAGATACTGTATGGATAGTTCTGACATACATGTATGGTGTGATAATTTATCCGCATGTATGCATCAACCTATTACCGCTGATAACCAATTTTCGATGATGTCAATAAAAAACCTACTATCAAAAACGTTCCGAATAGAAACAAAGCCCGACCAAACATTCATATCTGAAGCCACACTGGCGTCATCAGGGGCGGGCAGTGTGTTATTATAGTTGTTTCTACTGTATACCAGATGGAATGAGTGTACAACTGCCCAACAATTTATCAAAACAATTTAGAAATACGAAACACCCCGTGAAATAGTTGTATGAAAAGTACATTTACCCAATCACAAGTCAAGAGGCTACTGCGTTGATGGTATCATATCTCCTGTCTTTTCTCACCAATTGAACTGGTGCGATATACGTCGTTATAATTGGAGGTTGATAGCAAACAATACCCGAGTCATTGATTGAAACCAAAAACGTCTGAGATACAACAGGAAAAGTACATGTAACTCAATTTTCGACTTGTCAATAGCAGTAGAAAAAAACCTTTAGTCTGAGCAGTAATTTTGGCAGCACCTGGTAAAATCAGTTTTCAGTTGTGCAATAAATTGGTGCAATTTAACATTGGAAGCTAATCCGTTTTGTGACAATTAATGTAATATCCGGCGCCACCTGACATACGACCCTGAATGTGAGTATCAATATTGACTTGACAACGGGATACCATAGAGCATCCCGATTGATCAATGAACTCAATTTCGGTTACAATAGTCATTGTGTCATCACCCATCAAAAACAACACAAGGATCCCGCGTTGACTCTTCCGGTTTTGTCGAATCATAGTTGTACAAATACCAACGACCGAAATTAAACAAGAGCAGTACTGTGCTGAGAAATCTCATGAACACTCGATGCAGTTATGAATGCCTTATATATAGTATATTTCACACACATCTTTTAATATATATTTTGTCTACAATTATGATCTAACCAGGGACTACAATGCGATGTTAGAAACTATATCCCAGGTGATGCCAGTTTGGTTTTAGATAACTATACTTGATATACCAGAAAATAGTTGTCTAATTATAACATATTCATTCATGTTTTCTATTGGTATATATCATCATTTATTGTGCAATTGTGGTACTATGCCGATCATGTGGTATTACGTTATTGTGTTAATATCCGTGTCCATTCTGCTAATGAGCACAAACAATGCATTAGGGACCTTGATGCAAAGGTATAGAAAATGCAACTAATGGTGCAACTTTCACTAATGTAGATAGTGGAACGTTGCATGAAGATGTGGAGACAAAACCTACTCAGTACATTCTCTCGAATATCAAAGGACAGCTGATATGTCTCTCTTGCCACTGGAATTGCCCTGCGTTTATATTTTTGGTATGGTATTCATTCAATGATCCTGATCACACTGCTGCTCAAAGACATTTCTGAATTCAAAACCGAGACAGAGGTGATAACATTAAGATTGCATTGCTAATCTATTTTCCTCAAGACGATGATTGTGACTTGTCAAAAGATTACCTGCTGATGTGGATTGTGATATCTATCTGTAAGATATACATATGCGCTGATACAACATAAAGGGCCCGATCATCAAAAACAAAAATGTCCAAGTTTATTGCCCCAAAGACACCTTTGACATCAACACAATTTCATTATTTTGTGCTCGAACGATTGTTGCAGTAAACTACTAGACACTGAATGTACCCATGGATATGCTCATGTTTGGAGCTCTGACAACATTATTGCACTCGTTATGACTTATTTCCGAATGCAATCACTTCTAAATTAGTTCAATTATAAACATTCATCACCGGTTTCAATTGGTATTTCATAAATGAGTGATAGTGAGATGGCCAGGTAGGTCCATCATTATGTAACAACCGTAGCTGAGGCTTAGCCCCCGAATCATTCCAAAGAATTGAACAGTTCCAATAAATAGTTCCAGCGGTTGCCCGGTTAGCTCTGTTCGTAAGTGGGCTGACTTCTCACCATTGCAGTAGGTTTAGGCGCGGGTACGATCCCTGGCCTCGGCAGTATGTGAGGTGGTATGTGATCGCCAAACCGGGCAAGTGGGTTTTCACCAGGTTCTCTGGTTTCCTCCCACACTAAAGACCACCCTTACGCCAAGATCTGAGCCAACAAGAGATGTTAACATAAGCTGATGCTTGTTCATCAATTGTTGTAAAATAAATAAAGTTTTTTTGTTTTTTTTAGTTCCACTGTGATATGTGTCTAATATGAGAAAATTGTAACTCAATTAGTGCTGACAAGTCATATCAAATATTTCAGATTGTGTGCAGAAAGCCACGTAATTTAATTAACCCAAATGCTTATTCACCGTTATGTATTGCACAAGTGTCATTCTAATTTCTTTCAATTCAATTCAAGAACGAATGTGTTAATGAAAATGTTCGAATGATTGGAGTGGTTCTGATTTTAGCCACCTTCATAGATGTAGTAGCTGGAATCTGGCGGTTTGGGGCCCACTGATGGAGGGTACACCATCGTTTGACTCGAAACGTTTTGACAGATTTAATTATATTGTGGGTTGTGGTAGATTGCGACACATAACAATTTATTGAGAATAGTGTGAATGACCGCTGCTAGACACACCTACTAAACCAAATTAATACCAGACGCTGATGTAACCAACTTTGTTTTTGAAACTCAGTGAAATATTTCTGTGATGCCAGTGGTTAGGCCAAAAAAAAAGTATTATGGTTCTGGTTAGGCGCGCGCGTCAGTTTTAACCCCGCGAATCACTCGGTTTTTTTAACCCCATCCCCCCCAAAAAAAAAATCGCGCGCATCACTTTTTGAGAGGTGAATTTTTTTTTCTTTTTAGTAAATTGACACACGTACACCGATTTTTGGGAGATAATGATCGAGTAAAATAGTCCTGAGTGTCTTTGACATTGCAAAATGGGCCATATTTGACCGGATCAGTCATCGGCCACCAATTTTAGTAAAAAAAAAAGTAAATAAAAAAAAAAATCGCGTCGTCGCATCACTTTTTCGGGGGCCCCAATAACCAGATCCATAATACTTGTTATTTGGTCTTAGAGTGGCATTTTGAATATCTTCCACAAACTCTTGGCAATCTCCTGGTGGCAACAATATAATGGGCTATTTCAGTGGATATCAACGTAGTAAAGCCTCACTCGAAATTCGTGATCATTGATTCACTGGCTATAAGCGACCATCTTCATGATCTTCAAGACGGAATGACTTCGAGTAGCAGTGCATTGGGTCAGTTACACTGAATCAGTAAACCTTGATCAGCTAGAATGTGAATTTGTCTGATCTCGGATATTGATTTGTGATTTATAGGAAAAAAATCAGTGTGCTGCTGGTTCTCGTGTTTTGTAATGGTTGATACTGGCGTTAGTGCGTTTCGAGAGCTCAATAGATTAATATTATCATCCCACATGAGTGTTGATGGACAATAAAAGTGGTGCGTGTGGTTTTATAAATTACCACGAATGGATTCTAATGAGTAAAACAATTGGCTTACAATGTACGATGAGTGTTGATGGACAATAAAAGTGGTGCGTGTGGTTTTATAAATTACCACGAATGGATTCTAATGAGTAAAACAATTGGCTTACAATGTACGATCTCATCCACATTCATAGCAAACTGATATGGGTAGTATCTGGAAACACGATGTGTTTTCAGTTTCACAAAATCATTTCGACATACAAAAAAAAGATTGAAAATGACTGATCAGGACCGAAGCCAATTATTCGTGCAATTATGTGGCAAGTTCGCAGACAAACAACGCGAAAGGTAAGATAAAAGCAGATATCCCATTTTTCATATGGATCAGTTTACAGTCAAAGTGGGTGTTTTGATTTAACACAACACCAATACGTAAAACAACACGTATGAGTGGTCATTTTCGTGATGGTGGTGTTTTTGATACATCAATTGATACGTCAATTGATAGGATAATATTATCCTGCGTTAATTTCTTGCATTCAGACCGTATGGCCTCGGCAACATCTGCTTGAAAGCAATATTTCTTTTTACTCACATGACTTATGAGGTATGAATACAGACACGATTCATACACATATGCAATTCCAAATATTATTGCTTTTTATTTTGTGTATTTATGAATCTGTTCAACTTGAGTACGGTTTCAAACCTTGTATCAATGCAGTTGATTCATATTATTTTACCACATGAATTGCCAGATCAACGTGATGAGTTGTTGCCATTTGGACATCGCGAAATCTGAAGCTTGATATTGTGTCACTAATGAACGGGGTCAGATATCATACCATATAAACAAAACTGATCAAACATTGAGAACTGTAATAGACACTTTCAACAGTATCAGCCGCTGACTCGAAATGGTTTGACAGATTTGATTAAGTTGTCAGAGAGTTTTAGTCTTAATCATTTTTTAAAAGTGTCCTGCTCCAGACAAAACGTGTCATGTAATAATGAGATGACATTTCAAATTACTGTATTATTCATGCATCACTTGATTCACGATATTTCAGATACTTATTTCAACAATACGTTCGTACTGAGACACTTGGATATTGATACTGGCGTTGCATTTGTTATCCGCTAGATACACGAGATAAGCATGTATTATTCCGCGATGGTTCAGTTAGTCATGCGACATCGGTACTGAATCAAACATATCCTTGGAATTTCACTCAGCAACCCCCCCCCCCTCGTGGAAAACAAGGCAAAATAACAACATATTGAAAAGATTTAGTCTTTTTATGTTGTATTTAGTCAGTACAGGTGTTCATGTATTTATACAATCATCGGAGATTGTTATATTTCACTTGTATTCAACGGTCGGCAAACGAAGCTCCATTGTTGTTATTAGCAGTTCACGATTACGAAGCGCCCGCGCTCAAACTGTCACGAGTTTTGCCCTTTCGAGGCATATTGTGGGGCCATCAGGGGATGTCTACAGTCTTATACTACTGTATTAGACTAACTATGCCTTAATCTATTACCTCCACCACTTGTTTTGTCGTAATACAACTCAAATCATTGTTTATTCCACAAAATAGTGCGTAAATCTGGCCAAACGGTAAACTTGTCGGCCATGTTTTCAGATCGTTTGTACTCGGCAATCTCCGTACCCGGGGTTGCCGAAGTGTATTTCTCTGTATATTATTGCTCAGTTGTATTATTTATTACTATAACTGGTATTATTGTGTTAATTTAATCCATACGAGTATAATTCTACATGAAGGAACATGTATTTCATATTAATTCACGCTCGGAAGCGTTGGTCAAGTTCGACAAGTATGCAAATAGGCTGCCGTTTCCCGTGATGCTTTGCGCGCACACTATAAAGGACCCGTCATACGGCGGGAGATTCAGAGTGCTCACCGGGGACCACTCTGTTCACATCGCTCGAACCAGAGATTCTGAGAGATCAAAGCCACTTGTAATCGATTGTTGTATCAATCACGGTACGACGAGTACCTACCCCAAACTTTCATCATGAACTGGAAATAAATTTAGTTTATCATGCACTGACCTATAGTAAGATTCTGATGTTTTGATCACCCCCAAATAAATGACGGGTCACTGACGGGTATGACGTCATCCCCACAATATTGTGGGGTAAGCTTAATGATGATGTAATCGACGGGTCCTGATAATAGAACCTTCCACCCCACTTATTTGACGGGCCATATAAGATAAATATGACCACCCCATAGAATGTAGTTTATTGGCCTTGTACATGAATCTACCCCATTAATTTACTGGGTCACAATAGATGCAGATGATGATGCACCCCAAATTATTTCCGGGTCATATAGGATAAATATGACCACCCAGCTGGGTTATAGATGACTACCCCATAGATTTAACGGGTCTGATGATTTTCTTTTGGGTCAAGTGCATGATATAGATCCTTTTATGTCAATAAAGATTTAACTTCTGATGTCCAAGTAATATTAATGAGCAACCCCATGAAGTTATCGGGTGCTACTCTGATGTGTTGACGAACCATTGATGAACCGATGACTTATTTGCATACTGTATAGAACTGGCCACCGCGTTTAAACCTAGCATTCAATACCTGAATATTTAATATAATTTACTGGTGTTGAACCTGACGCGTTATGATGTCCACTGTATGCACCTGTAAACACATTATGATGTCTATTGCCTGAAAACCTGATGATTGATGCATTATGATTGGTACCGGTGCATGATGATTGATGTGTGACTGTTTGATATGAATTTGGGAGTTCAATAAAATATTAAATTGACATATTGCTTTTCTCTGAGTTTCCCCGGTTGAGAGAATATTCTTTGGAGAAAACTGATGATGAGAATTAGTGGTATTTCACAGTGGTAGATAAAACTTCAAAATTCAATGTGATGGCTGAGTGAGCCTTATTGATGCCGCCTCATCCTGACAAATGAAGAGAGTCGAGGGATCACAGTCGCTTGGTCATTACAATATATCAGGTATCAAGCCGGAAGACAAATGGTTCATGATTATTCGACCTCTTACTTCAGCAGATCATGTGGAGAGATACAGAGCTGTATGTTCATCATGTGTGAAATATTATGTCCCATATCCCATATCGACGAGACAGTTCCGAACTTAATAAACTTAAAACCACTGTCGGTGAATTAATGGAACACTCAGACATTATTAGAAATAAGAATCGCATTTATGTGCATAAGCAAACACTGACGTATAAATCTGCAGCTTATAATGTACAATAACATGTAGTGTGTAACCTAACTAGTCATTAGTTCTTAAGCATGATTCTCGATTGTGACAAATATCTACCATTCCCAGTAAACAAAACAAAAACTCCCCTGAAGTTGTTCAGTATCGAATTCCAAGCACAGAGTGAAATGGTATGGTTATTGTCTTATCATCTCTGTCACAAAGCAGCAATCAATCATACCTCTTACATCTATCATCGTCCGTTTTAAAATTATGTCAGTAATCGTCTTTTGGGACATGAGATACGGGGTTGATTTTGAGTGATGACCTACGGAGAGCCTCTCTTGATCAAACCAGAAAAACAAACAACAATTTAGACACGTGTCTTCACTGAGTTATCCCACAAGCATCGTTGACGGTTCTGTCGAGTTCTCATGTCATTCACACTCTTCGTAAAGTTCCTCTGTGTCACGTTCAAATCAACAACACAATGTAATTTTTCAATCAAGAAAGACCTTCCAATCAACAGATACCATTTCCACAAATCTACATAGATCTACGACCGTCGGTAGGTTTTTGTCTGATCTACGATATTGCATGGTGCAATAATACATTTTATACAAGTTCAGATGAGTATGTGGAGATGTTCATCTTCTCTAGATATTTCTTGTAGAGATGTGAAACACTACGGACACAAAACATCGCCACTTGGGTTATTTTTGTCTGGACAAAAAAGCCTTATCATTTCATGTAACATCGACATTGGCTTTATAACATCTGATATTCCACATTAGTACATTGTGTGATCTTCACCAGACATCTTGAGAGTTCTATCTACCATGATCTACAGACCTATAGTACATAAGCACGTGGGAATATTCCTCACAGATTGTTGCATGTTGCATATTGCATGGGCGGCAGGATGCTGGAAGAAATAGCCTTAAGCAGGACTCAATAATTTGTTTCAGGAATCGTGTAAAACTTCCAATCACAACACATCGCCGGTATATGTGATGCCTGTTTTGCGTGTTTGTAGATATTGTATGTGGACATCCATACATCTGCGGTCATTGTTTTCATACATGTTTGCCATATTTTGCCATACTCGGTGCCATGGAATCGCGGTCACTTTCAGTTCTCACCATGGTTAAAACACTTTCTCGTCCCAATGATAACCTTTTCATCACAGTGAGAAGCTTGTCACCTCAGTGAAAGGAGTTTTCCTTCGATGAGGACGTTCTCACTCCGGTTGAAACCTTTTCACCTTAGTAAGAATCTTTTCATCCCAGTGAGAACCTTGTCACCTCAGTGAAAACAGGTTTTCTTCGGTGAGCACCCGGTTAGAACCCTTTCCACCCTAGTAAGAATCTTTTCATACCAGTGAGAACCAAACCCCATGAACCTTTGGTCCCAAGGACTCACTTCTGTATTGTTTGCAGATGTCACGATCGATGGACATCTTTTGACGTCCAAGAAAGTGGTAATTACGAACTGATGAGCTTATTAAGCTGATGGTGACCAACATGGTGACCAACATAAAATACATGAACACATCTGAACACCTTGATGCATGACAAACTAAATGTAATTCCGCACACAGTGAGACTTTCCTGTGTATTGCACCTCGCAAAAGTATTCCCATAAGGACGAACCCAATTAGGCAACAAAGTGGGTAATTATATCGAAGGGAGAGGAAGTAGTGTTTTTTTTATCTTGGGTGCTGCATGTCAGTAATTGTAGTAAACAGTAAGTGCCACGGGTCTTCCCCATCAGGGCACCGCCACGGAGGCTTCTTGTGAACATCTTGCACAACACAAAGGCAGGTGGAGTACAACCCGTGATGTAACCAGGGCATGGTTCGAATATTTTTTTACAATTATAATTACTTTATAATTATGTGCAAAAAAATAAAAAAAATATGAAACACAACAACAAAATGACCATATACAGTATACACTTCATACAAAAATTGTTATTAAACAATTGATTTTCTCTATGAATATTCGCGCCAAATAGCTACTAAGTACATAATAAAATGGTATCAGTATCTCAAAATGCCTAATCGGACAAAAACTCTGTGCAAGTGTGGGTTACATCCCCTATTGGGACACAGTCATCACAAATAAAAAATAATATATCCATATGTCGACAAATGTGAAATCAACCAATAACTCATGCACCCTGATGAAACATGAAAGAAATAAGTAAACGTGATATGCTGTCTTCTTCCCACAATTCTCACTGTGCATATCACCCTGAAATTGGGTTACATCAATGTGTTTTTTCCCAATTTTTTAAACTAGGGAACATATCAATTAGTTGGAATCAACTTCAATTAACATCAGTATACGTGATACTAACAGATCATGGCACATTATTTCTCGCTTTTCTTTCCATACTGGTAAATTTAATATATCTTGTGTAGCAGTATTTCGTGCTTTGACAATGGGGTATTTTGATCATCTGGGATAATCGATGACTTACAAAAAAATGTTAGTCAGGTTTGATTTTTTTCACTTTTCAGATGACACACATTTCTCCCTACATACCTCTAAAATGTCTTCTTCAGGTGACACATATTCCTCCCTACATACCTCTGAAATGTCTTCTTCAAGTGGGATTATACATACCTCCAAAATGTCTTCTTTAGTTGGGACTGTGTGTTTTCTTTTTTCTTTACAAAAGTTCTTTACAGGTGGTAACTGGTTTGGTTGAGAATTGGTATTATCCAAACCTCGTGTTTTTGTTTCCTCTTATAATATTCTCGGACTGAGCTATTTTTCTTTGGAGAAAGAACAAAACCTTTTTTAAATCTGTCCATGTTGCGTCGACATTGACTTTATAGCATTTGATATACCACATTAGATATCTCCGGGATCTTGACCAGGCGTCTTAAAATTTCTCTTTATGAGACAATCAGATGACTAGTATATGAGCACGTGGAAGTATTCTCCGCAGATGGAAAAAATCTACTCCAGCATGTTGCATTTGCGGCTGGTTGTTGTCACGAAGTCTGCATGTCTTGCTAAATTGAGAACTGGCCGTAAACAGAACGTGACAATTATTGTCTCAAGTTGCGTTCAGGTCTCAGTTACATCATATTTTTGATGTATGAATTATTGCCCGTTGATGAGCACTAAGTGTATTCATGTTTACGAGATCCGGTACCATCCCCTTGAAGCAAAGACTTTGAGATCCCTGATGATTTGGTCCAGACGGATCAAAGTGTATTCGGCCACGAGTTGAAGCCAGGTGCAATACAATTCATATCACTAATGTATGGCACCCGAGGTGAGCGACATGTTTTTTACCGTGGCGACCAACATGTCTTTTCAGTAGGTAACGGCGTATAATTTGTTAAAGTGATCATCGTCAGCAACTGGAGTAAATGTCAACGTGCCTATTATATCGAGAGTAGTTGAGGTGTGCAGGTAGTTTCAATATAAATTCGGTGTTCACATTTATGAATATAACAATAGAGTTGGCATTTAGGGTAGTTGTAAACCAATGGTATTATCCAAACCTTGTTATCACTTATTTGCAATGAGCGTCCCATCCTGTGATGAAACATTGTTGATGATTAAAAATTACGTGTTAATTAAAGTTACGTGTTAATTAAAAGAAATAAATTCACCTTGGGTGATAATTACAAAATGTTGGAGAGCTCCTCACAACAAACCTAAAACACTGTACATGTGTTCATGTGACATAATAATAGACGTATTATATCTTGTCAATTTATCATGGCGGGAAACTTTTGAAACTGCAATTATTTGAAATCAACATTATATACATTCAATTTACCTAATCAACCATGAAAATTAGCCTGTGAGCAAAGAAAGGTTACCAAGCAATTCATGTTTTGTACTTCAGATATTAGCTGTTTTGTCAGGTGACCTTGAAAATAAGATCACAAGTCAAACTCAAGGTGACAAGAGTGTTCAGCATATATCATTATCAAATATCAATTATATTATCATATATCAAAGTGTTGTATTTTACGTTTATTATTGGAATCATCAAAATTTGGCTGTATTGGTGGAAATAGTTTGATACTTACAATCCTATTAGTCCACAATTGATTGCTCAGCTGTAAATTAAATAATAAAATGATATAAGCAATTTTGTGCTCTGACCTTGAAAATGAGGTCAAAGGTCAAATTCAAGGTCATCCAAATATCCGGCGTACATCATTTCCTACATGTCCACAATCTATTACCAAGCTGTGAAGGCGATAATAAGTGAGATATTAGCCATTTAGTGCTGTGACCTCGAAAATGAGGTCGAAGGTCGAGTTCAGGGTCATGAGAATATTCAGCATGTATCATTTCCTATATGTTCACAATTGATTCTTAATCTGTAATCTCAATATTAGGTGAGATATTAGCAATGATGTGTCCCATCATGAAGCGTAGGAGAATTTCATGTGGGAAAGTGCCATTTGGGACCCGTCGAAAAAATGAAAATGGCCGCCACACGCGGACCGGTGACTCTAGGGCAACGAAACCTATACAGATCACAGTGGTATATGCGGGGAATCTTTTGAAACAAAAATCTCAAATCGGATCAGACAGTTTTTGAGAAAAGGGCAACCAAATTCCAGGAATGACCGTTTCTTTGACAAATTTTGTCAATAAAACTAAAAATTACCTCCTCGAATTATTTTGAAATATCTTTTCCCAAATTTTCAGAAAGATTGGATAAAAATGTGGACGTATGACGACGACGGACGGACGCAACGCCATGGCAATAGGTTATCAGACCATAGATTCGGTAACCTAAAAACGGCGAACAAGTTTGCACGGAGTGCAACATATTGCCATTGCCTTCTATCTGGAATCGGTGCTTACTCATCTCAATATGATTTGATGCTCAGATCATGCTCACCATTTAAGCACATGTAGTACTTTCGATGGTGATGTCAAAAGTATCCTTCATCATATTCGGTCTTGTTATTTTTAAACAAAAAATCCGCGAGTAGCTGTTTTCAAGCAATAGAGACATATTTATCAACATGTGAGTGTTTTGTTTGTGGATCTAATGATATTAGAGCATTAGGATATCATATCATTCTATAAAATCTAAATTCAAATTCTAATATAAAATAAAACTTCCAAAAACATATTACAAACCCTCTGAAAGGCTCTGTCCTTGGACGATGGCACCTGTTTCTTTGATCCCATGAAAACACTGTAGATGTCATAATCGAGGCACATGCATTGACGTCAAGAAGTGATAAACAAGCAATCAGCCTACAATAAACAATGGTGACGAATCTACAATACCTGAACACATCAGCATAACTTGCTGCATAACAAACTAAATATATTTCTGCACATATTGTAAGAATCCTCATTATGTTGCACCTCAAACCTATTCCCATAAAAGCGAACTAAATTAGACAACAAAGTGGGTAATTATGGCGAAGCTGAGAGAGAGTGGTATATTTTGTGGTCCAGTAATTGTAATGTCAGGAACTGTAGTGAGCAGTAAGTGTGACGCTTGCACGAGACTCCCCAAAAGACCTTGCATCACACACACACCTACACACACATGTGGAGTGATATAACTCACATCTACGGAATGGAACAGATTACCTGTTCGCACAAGGGGAGTTCTTATCATTGAAGACACGAACCAATCCGTTATACATATACGGAACAGTTCTGATCCAATACTGAACCTAAAGGTTTTACTCCATCATATGATAGTTCTAATACATTGCGACCGGCAGATTCTACTCTACATCTATATCCTGCCTGGTGTAAGGCAGTCAGAAGTTTACAATTAGTGGATACTCAACAGAAATCTACATACATATCTTTGAATTACCTAGTGGATATTTTTAGATTTTTTATCATTTTTAAACAAGTAGTCTTGTAGGTGACCGGCTGATAACTCATTGTTATAGTTGATAACATGGCGTCATCATCGTCCGGTAAAACTCAATTTCATTGAAGATCAATATCACAAAACAAGCAGGGAACAAACAACATATTGAATGCCTTCGATAACACGACATGTACACCCATCGTTTGCAACTGAATTTTCCGTGCAAAAAATACATATCTTATAAAACCTTGTCATGCAATCTTGTATGCCGTGGATTGATTTGTTTTTAATACCTGCGCCTATTAAAAGAAAATACAATACACATCCGGGAAGCAATAAGCCCTGAACGTCTATAGGATAATGCGAATTACCCATGGGTAAGTGCGACCGAAGTTGGAGTTATGCCCCTATCAATATTAATTGTTGTTGTTGTTGTAGTTGTAGACATCATCTGTATGAAATAATCTATTGTGGTAAATGAGGCCTTGTTGTGTAGCTCTGGTAGGTGTCATAGCAATGCGAAACGAGTATAATCTACAGCATTGTTTTATATAAATGATGAACATCCATATTACCAGAATGACACAATCATCCCCACCAAGACGTAAGTATGTCAAATCGCATACAGATGTTACGTCGCATAGAGCTTAAAAAAATAACTGACAGCGAATTGTTCATATAATTCCATATATCAATTGGAGAGACAAACCTAGTGAAATGTTATGTAAATGTTATCCTACTTCCTGTTCTCACAATACAAAAGTCAGTCCAAAGATGACATGTTATGTATTCATCATGCCTGCCTTTATGGAAGAATGTCAGCAGTGCCTCAAAGAGACGAGTGGGATGGATTGATGTGGGTGATGAATCACAGAATGGCATATATCTCCTCATAATGACCTGCATATATATATATATTGATATATTTTGTCATGTTAGTTTATCATGACCATAAAGTTTAACATATGTAATACATTTCACAGTATGAGTACCCTCGTCTGTCTGGGCAAGAACTCGAAAAGGAATAGTCCGATCAGCCTGAAAATTGAATGGATGAATTGGCATCATCGTGAATGAATTGAAATCGCTCCGTCCTCCTCGATTTTGGAGGAAATCGGGTGAACATGGTTGCCATGGCAACGGAAAAGGTGAAAATATATTTTTGGCCATAACTTCTGAACAAATCATTGTAGAGACTTCAAACTTGGTTCATATTGTAGGGCAATGGCAAACTCATAAAATCTTACCTTGATAGTTAACTTTGATCATGAAGTGTTCACCAGGGGTCAAGTTCAATGTACTACACCGTGTCGAGTAGTATATCGTAGTAGTTTATTCAGTTTTTGAAATATTTGGCAAGTTTGAGTTTTAAAATTCCTATTTTCTCGACTAATCAGAATGTAAAATTGGCAAATACTTAGAAAATGTTCTTACATATTGTATTACATGCTACCAGCAATGGGTGTTTTTTAAGTGATGGTAAGTTTCAGGACCATCAATGTGTATACTGTCCAGTATTATTTTTATATCAGTTACAAACACATTGCAATGTCCTTTGTGACCAACTTTTCCAGGACGATAACCTGTGTCTTTGTCCGCATGAATTCTCTTTTCGTTTCTACTGATTTCAAAACCGCGGAAGATGAATTGGCGTCAAAGGGAGTGATAATTAGAGGCAAATTAGCTTACATAAGAGCAGTGGGGACCAGTTCACGCGGATATAGCAACACAAAGTACTGCAAGGCAACATAAATGTAATTCCAAATGTGGAGTACTTCCCCGTCTCTTGCACCTGAACCATTGACACAACGTTTCCCCATAAGAACAAGCCAAATTGGACAACAAAGTGGGTAATTATATGGAATCCTGGAGGTGATGTGACAATTTTTACGGTCCAAGGCGCCACTTGCTACTAATTGTACTAATTAATATAAACAGTAACACCCTGCAACATATCTTAAAGCGGTGACTGACCTAGTTCCTTTGTCTTGGGGTCAGGTCATGTTATTGTCACCGACTTGTGCTCAGAATTTTTGGAAGGAAGATAAACACAAGGTAAGAACAATGCAATTTCTGCAATATAACGCATATATATAATAACTGAGGTAGATGATACGATGTCCGAGATACTACTACAAATTTATTTACTTCACAAATATTTATAGGGGCTGAAATTCCCCAGAAAAAAGGTTTCTTCCATCAATGTTTACCCCAATTTTGAAACGGTGATCACATTCATGGTCATTTTCAATAAGTTCTGCACATTGTATTTAGATAATCTGCACACGGGAGTTAAGATAATCATCTCATGTTTCATACACCCTGCCCATATGCACTAATATCTTGTAATTTCTCAGTTATTCCTAAATTACTCCACATGCTTGTCGTGTCACCGATTTGAGTCAAGCGTCACCGACTTAGGTTTACATTTTGGGTATAACATACCCACTGGTTGAATGAGTTTAACTGTACAATGAGCAACTAACATCTTAAGTCGGTGACGCTTGACTCAAATCGGTGACACGACAAGCGTGTGTAGTAATTTAGGAATAAGTGCAAAATTTCAATATATTGGAGCGTATGCGCAGGATATATGAAACATGAGATGATTATCTTAACTCCCGTGTACAGATTATCGAAAAACAATGTGCAGAATTTATTAAAAATGACCATGAACGTAATCACCGTGTCAAAATTGGGGTAAATATTGATGGAAGAAACCTTATTTCTGGGGAATTTAAGCTCATACAAATATTTGTGAAATACATAAATTTGTAATAGTATCTCGGACATCGTATCATCCCCCTCAGTTAAAATATATATGCGTTATGTTGCAGAAATTGCATTTTTCTTACCGTGTGTTGATCTTTCTTCCAAAAAATCTGAGCACAAGTCGGTGACAATAACATGACCCGACCCCTAGACAAAAGAACTAGGTCAGTCACCGCCTTAAGATATGTTGCAGGGTGGTTTACGAGGCTCCCCATGGGGCACTCCAATTTCGGTAGGTTTCCGTCAACACCTTGTGTCACACCCAGGCGTATGAAATACGATCTCTGATATAACTAACAACTACCAGAGGGGCAATGATCTCCCTGATGTGGCCATGAAACTTGGTATGAAATTGCCGAATTGGTGCTAGTTAGCTCGAATTCGTTGCCATACATACATGAACCCATCCATTCATTGATTATGATACAGTTCGGCCAATGAATTACTAAACCTAAAGCTTCAGCTTATACTCAACATCATGTATGGTGTAACTTCGCTACAACATTACAATCGGTGATTACTCAACAGGATTATAATACTTTCCATTTTGAGTCCTTTTCACACACTGGACAACCCCTGAAACATCAAAACTATTTTAAACTTTCAGATATAAGCTTTTTATTGTCTCTCATTACTCATTATTAGTCTATCATTACAGTCTACCGGAGCAGAATGTTGTGCCTAAAAATGGAGTTGTTAACTATGCCTGAAACAATCCTTGGAACGGCGTTCTCGTATCCAGTTGAAATTGATAAATTTGTGTTTTATACTTAACCTTTTATATTGGTAATCGTACAAATGAAACGGCGTGGCCACATAATATTGCAACTTGAATTATTGCACTACTCACCTCAATGTTATAACATTACAACCGTACAAAGCCATCGTTTTACCCAAAGATCATGGAGACATATATCTGTTAAATTGCAGACGGATGAGTCGCAAGGAATGAAAAAAAAAACTGACAGACAATTATTTATCTAATTCTCATCTTCGTCAGATATCGGGTTGGGAGACGAACAGGGTGAAATGTTATGTAATTATTATCCTACTCCCTTTTCTCGCAACCCCAAAGCCAATCGAAATATGGCATGTTAGGTATTCATCGTAGTTGCCTGGCTGGACCAGCAAGACAGATATGATATGGGTGATGAATTATACAATGCTAGAACGCTCCTCAGGATAAACTCTAGAACTACGAGCATATATTTCTGCCACATATAGTAATAAACGTACTTTACCATAATAACTTTTCAGGAACAAACAATTATACTAAAGTATTATATCCAATGTTGAAATTGTTTAAAATCAAATGAATTTTTTTTATGACGTATGCCATTATTACAAATTTTCCCAATCATACATGGATAAGAGGTTGCCAAGTACTTGTCAAATAGGAGTGTAAATAGTTTGTTACATTCTATTGCTAATGGGAGATTGCTCATCCCAATACATTTTGCTAGTAACATCTGTTCTTTTGGAGGCAATATTTTGGAATTTTTCGTAAATGTTCAAATGTTCAGTTCATATTTATTCAGTTGAGACGTCTTTCCTGAAAAATGTCCCGTCAATGAATACTTGTTTTCCAACAAATAATACCTTTTCATTAAAATTAAATACAAAACGAAGTTATGTCCTTTTCTGTAACAATTAATTTGTATACTCTTCAGGGAGAATACTGCACCATATAATAAAAACTGTGTGAACCCACCTTCATATAGACGTGTTTATGTGGTCACATGCAATTCTTTCTATTTTTACAGAAGTCAGTATCAAGGCATCTGAACTGAAGGAGTGGTAGTTACACGCCAATTAGCTTACATAAGCGCAACGGTGAATAATTTACATTGGTCTCTTAGAACAGCATGCTACATAGCAGAATCAAATTAATTCCACTGTAAGGCTTCCCCATGTACTACAAGGGTTGTCAGGAGGTGTTCCCATAAAAGAACCAATTTAGACAAATGAAGTGGGTAGTTATCTCAGGAGGAAGTGATGTTTTCTTGCGCACCAGTTCGACGCCTGCCGTTGTAGTAAACACTGAGTACAACGTTTGCATCAGGGTTCCCCAGGGGGTTCTCTTATGTTCCATTGCTTCGTGTCCAGGCCTTGTGTCGCAACCAGACCTGTGAAATCCGGCCCATGACACAACTCCACCCCTGGTGTGGACATGAAAAGTCGAGTGTGATCGCGAAAATGGTGCTATGCAAGGAGGGTTCTTATCCATAAGAACACAAACCAATTCATTATCTGAGTATAGAACAATTCTTCCAATCCATTACAGAACCCGAAAGTCTTTCTTTATAGTTAATTTGGGCCAAGGCAGGTACAACTTCGCGATCAGTAGAGACTCAGCAGGAATATCATATCATATTTTATGTTCTTAAGTTATTTTTTACTGTTTGATATATACGAGCATTATTTTCCAAATAAAGGTATAGAATGTATTTTATAAAGGTCAAGACACTGTCTGCTAAACTACGGTGTTGCCGCCAGACCAGCGATTGGTGGCCGAAGAAAGGTCAGTCTGATATATGACTCACGGCAGTTATACAACAATTTGTAATTATTCGACTTTGCCACATGACTTCGTCCCAGGACGTTGACAAAAAAAAGCCTGGGCAATGTCTTGAAGTTAATAACCTCGAAAACAATCTGACCCTCCGGTTTTTAGGCAATAATTATTGGATTTGACACTACATATTTCCATATAAAAACTGTTCTCAGTCAGGAATTTTGCAGTGAATCCCCTCAAAAATCGGCCAATTACATGGCATATCGTACTTAAGTTGACACAATGTTTATTTGGTGTTGATCGGATAGTTTCTGACAGAATGCCGTTTTCAACATCACGCTATTCCATGCACAATGTTGTGACAGGGTTTTCTTCAAAACGGCTGTTGTTATTCGCTTACATGTATATATAACCAGTGATGTTCACGTATATGATATATATTTGATCAACAAGTTTGATATGGTCAGGGACTACAATCTTGACTCTTCTGCACCAGGTGATGGCAGTGTTACAGTTGATGTCAGATTTCCCACTGTAGCATTTATTCATTCAGGTTTTCAACTGGCATCATCATTTCTATCTCATTATAGATTTTGCAAATCAATACATTTTGGTTTTCGTTTTCTTTGTATCCATTTGGCCAAGTTTCATATGAATATCTGAAAATATTTCGAGAACAAAGTACCAACGAGGAACTAATTATGATGCAACCAAGGATGCAAATCACAGTTTTATAGATGGTGAAGTATAGTACTGAAATCTGTAAGGATCTGTAAACCTGGGGTAGCATGTTCGAAATGATCGCAAGGTTAGCGACACAGCGCAACCACGTCGCAAGAATTGGATGTCCATGTTCGAAGACAGC
Organism: Terebella lapidaria; assembly: GCA_949152475.1. NCBI lineage: Eukaryota > Metazoa > Annelida > Polychaeta > Terebellida > Terebellidae > Terebella > Terebella lapidaria. Next base: position 12,261,255 of record OX424558.1, read on the forward strand.
GCAGACATTGCGACATCGTTAACCACATCGCAAATAGCTCAAAATTGCGGCATGGATTTAGCAGTCGCAAACACTTGCGACTTGTCTATTCAGTGAAGTCAGTCAGCCGTATTCTGGGCATTTCTATCGTCGTGGGTTAGATGAAGTGACTGATAATAACCTTAGATATCATTTAAGGTAGTCCGCTCCAAACAGTGAGGGGAGGGGTTCAAAGAATTTTTCAAAATAAATGACTGTATTAACAAAATCTAGAGCTTCAAAATGACATATTTTATAGAGTAACTGATCATCATCCTGAAGCTGAAAAGAAAATAGGGGGTCACCGTATCCGTTCTCTTGGAAAACAAGATACAAGATGTGAATATGGGCAAAAAAAAGGTGTAAAAATACCATAAATTAGGTAATTTTAGTGAATGTATGTGACTTTTGAGCGAATATATCGAAGAAACCAGCACGGTGACCCCCTATTTTCTTTTCAGTATTAGAATGCTGATCAATTTCTCTATAAAATATGTTATTTTGAAGAGATAATATTCAAGATATAACTTTTAAATGTTGACTTTTCATTACCTCCCTCTTTGTAGCGGACTACGTTAAGGGTTATTTTGATAAGTTGCCACAATGTACATATTTTTTATCATAGTATATCAAACCCGTTATCTAATTTAGTCAACATCCTCTAGATCTATTCATCGAACTCTGCAGTTCTAGATCTACATGCGGTTTACACATGCAGTTTTGTTTTTTTCTTGCATTGTACAATTTGCGACAGATCTCCAGGAGCTATATTCAGTTATAGGTTCTCTAAACATTAACTATCACACAATTATAGGATATTCCTATAATAGACAGGACGGGACTTCGACCAGGTTTGACTCGCGGTACTGCTTTGATTTGTGTAAATGTGTGACAACCCCTATTCTTACTTATATAAACGAAACATACATTCCCGGATATGGATAATGGAAGTGGACAGGTCGTAGGCCTCGCCGAAAAAATAACACATGTGGGTATAGCTTCCTGTTAAGTCGGGTACAGTCTATTGGTGTTGTTGGTGTTTGTCATATAGCGTAGGCCTCGCAATGCTGTTCGATCAATGTGAGTATGATTAAGCATGTGTATTAAAGGATGTACTTATTAGTTTACTCAATTAATACTCGTGTGTTTTTAGGGGCTCAACAAGGTAAAGCTTCTGATTTGTAGAGATATTTTGGCTGTGAAGGAATAAGTGAACAATAGTTTTCCTAATAAGTCTTATTGGCCACAATAAAAATAGTTATGACAAGAAACATTCATTATTGGGCTCAACAAGGTATTCTGCCCAGCTATGAATTCATAGCTGTAACCAAATAGGTTAACATTAATATAATTAGTTTTACTAGTTAGATTTATAATTTACTACAGTAAATAGATAAGACATGACCAAATCAAATATAGTATTCAAGGGTTTTTAAATAGTTCTGTGATAACATTTTAAAAGCTCTTCCTTTGAGGCCAATTGCACTTGTTGATATTGAATTTATTTTTCAAATAATGCTGCTCCATGTTTGGTCTCTTGATAATTATTATTGATAACAACTATTAATTGCTTACAAAACAAAATAGCTTTTTGCTGAGTCATGTCGTCTATCTCGCCCTCAACGCAGTTGGTTTTTCGGGGTTTTTTTAAGATGAGGGTAATGATAACTCGTGTTCATCCATCATCTTGTTCATTTGAAAGATTTGGCGAAAAGCAGCACGTGCTTATCGCAAATGCGCCTTTCTGCGCAACACTTGCCATGACTTCGAACATACCACGCAAGTACATCGCAAATTTTGGTTTGCACCATCGCAAAGTGTCCGCAACTAAACTATTTTGCGATCATTTCGAAAACATCCCATCCCTGGTGAATAATATTCAGAATATCAAAAAGATGTGCACCTACTCAGACTATTACCGACTGCTGTGCATTAAAGGACAGCTGATATGTGTCTCGTCCCACTGGATAATCCCTCGAGTTTGTGTCAATAATGTGACGTCTTTTGATCGGTGCTTCTGGGAATATAGCCTGCGATACAATTAGCAAGATCATATTGATAAGATTGTACTCATTGTGTATTGATGACATCGCAGAGAGATAATTATATCTAGAAATTGATTATTCATCAGTATGCGGCATCGAAAGTAATGCTAACAGGCTGCAAAATGCATGATACGAAAGACAAAGACGTTTTACATGCTTAAGTTTATATGTTTAATTATAGTACACTGCTTCTAACATAAGTTGTTGAATGAAAATTAGGATGTGTATGAAACCACCCCATGTCGTGGTTAGATGTTTAGGAGACTGATTGACCCTTCAATTGCAATTCAACACTTAATGTGGTCGTGACGAGAAACAGTCAGTTGCACAATTGTATTGTCACATGTTCTAGAGAAAACATGAGTTCATTAATATATTTTTCGTGATAGCAGCTCAGGTGCGGAACCACACATTCGCGATATCTCCGCCTGGAGGACTACCGTTAGGAAATTGGCTTCAGACAATACGTGACAATTCTCTTACAACTTCTACAATCACACACACTGAACTGACAGAAGTGTCAGCCGCAGTGCTTTTTAAAGTTGTCTCATGTAGGTCCAAAATAACCTCAAATAAGTATTTACCTGTTGCTGTTGATAAAACTATACCTGATAGTATTGCTGAGAACAGTTGGTTATCATTGAAAATGCTTTTCATTTTATGTTGTCTGGCGTCTTTGCGAAAATGACTAGTGGGTGGCACATTTTGAGTCCAGTGTGTGTATCTTGCAACTCCTTGATATTTATATTATTATGACCATATATTTTGGTTGTGGTATATTGGACATGCACCAGTTCCACACATTTTCAGTTGTTTCAGAATAAAGTTGTTATTACTTATACCACATAACTACGTCATGGATGAAAACTATGATTTTTTGGGAATGTAGCATAGGTTCGAATTGACTGAAGGTAAGAAATAAATACATGAATTAATAGTTGAGTTCAAATTGCGATTTGAAAACTATTCGTTTCTCAATGAAAACACGTACGATTTCGAGTTGATCTGATAATTCACATTGACAATTTCATGATGCGAACGATTTCCATATCGATAATGGCTTGAATTCATCATGTAAACGACTAACTCCAACATTATCAATACTTTTGCGACTACATGTATATCTGATGGTGACAAAAAAATCCTAATGGGGTTAGTTGCTCGAAATGACGTTACCTAGACAACACCCACTCAGACTATTACTAAGTTATGTACATGAAAAGACAGCTGATATGTCTTCATTCCCACTGGACTTGGCGATTTCATGTGAATGCGCCTGATGACGGAATGTGGTTTGATGAGTTAACAGGCCCACATTATCCTACAAGATACTGTATGGATACTTATGACATACATGTATGGTGTATTCATTGATTGACTCAATTTTCGATTTGTCAATAGCAGTAGAAAAAAAACTTTTAATCTGAGCAGTAATTTTGGTAGCACTTGGTAAAATCAATGTTGAGTTGTGCAATAAGTTGTTGCAATGTAACATTGAAAGGTAATCCGTTTTGTGACAAATAATGTAATATCCAACGCCACCTGACCTTGAGAATAGAAAGTAGTATATATTTATTTGACGACCAGATACCATAGATAATCCCGAACTATCAATTATAATGTACTCAATTTCAGTTACATTAGTCATTGTGTCATCTCCCATCAAAAACAATATATGAATCCCCGTTGACTCTTCGGGTTTCGTTGAATCATATATTTCCAAACTTCATCAAAATAAACTACCTGAGAGCAGTATACTGTGTTGATAAATTTCACGAACACGTGCTTCACGATCTATGATTGCCTTTTTGGCGTGTACATTATCACACACTGATGACATCTTTTGAGATACACTTTGTCTACAAACTATGATCTGACCAGGGACTACAATACAATGTGATAAACTCTGTGTACCCAGGTGATGCCAGTTTGGTTTTGGATAGTTTGGTTTGTACTTCTTTTCTAATTATAACATATTCATTCAGGTTTTCCATTGGCAACATATATATTGTCTAATTGTGGTGCTGGGCCGATCAATACGTTTTTGTGTTATTTTTCACGTCTCCATTCTGCTAATGTTAAGTTCCCATCAAAAAGTGAGAACCAACCATACGTTGGGGACCTTGAAGCAAAGATTCTGATAGTTCAAAGAATGGTGCAGCTTATACTTTTATAGACAGTGAAATGCAGTACGAAAATATGTGTGGATCTATGAATGTGGTGAATAATACATTAATGAGAATATGGCAGTGTTCAGACAAAAAAGATGTGGAGACCACAACTACTCAGTATATTACTGAGTATCGAAAATCAAAGGACAACTGATATGTCTCTGTTCCCACTGGAATTGCCTCGTGTTTCTATTATAAGAGTGGGATTCGTCCAATGATGTCGCGTCTCTTGATACATGTATGTGCTCCTGGAAATAGAGCCGGCAGATCCATTAGTAAGATTGAATAATAAACGTATGATTTAAAATTATTAAAAAAAATGCATATATCACCAGTACCAAGCATCAATAGCAATGCCGCTGAGGAGGAGTGATGTTTGTGGAATTCATGATTGTTTAATTGCTTATAGCATGACATTTCCCCAGCTCATGTACGATACTGACACTAGGCTGCTCACAAAATCATTTCCGAATATAAATCTGAGACAGGGGTGTCTAGAACATGAATATTTTAATTTATTATTGTGACTTGTTAAAGATTACCTGGGTAGTGAGAGAAGATGGGGAATGTGGCACATATGGGTAGATCTACATTTGCACTGATACTTCATAAGCCAAGGGCCCCCATGGTCAGCAACAAAAATGGCAGCGTTTATTGCACCAGAGACACCTCTCATGCTTTTCAATATTTCATCTCGATTATTGCACTAGACAATGTATCATGTGTGGAGCTCTGATGATATTATTTCTATAGTATGGCATATTGCTATTGTATGAAATGACTACATGCATAATGGACAGCAGCTGCAAAACCCTAAAATAATGTGATTGTGAGATGCAATGCAGATCCAACAAATGAGGAGCAATGTAATTAGTAAACGCAATCTGTATTCAATCAATTATAATCCACCTCAGTTTCACATTGGATGACATCAGTGATATCGTTGTTATGTCACCATGGAGAACACGAATTAATCACGTATGCTTTGTGGATATATTATAGCCACTACTCTCATACTGGCAATTTCCCAGTGTTTGGTGCATTGAAAAAAGTGAAAATCACAACAAGAGTGTGTAGTTTGTTCATACATTCATCAGTGTGTAGTGATTAAAATGACACTGAACATGATGTTTAAATCGGTGGCAGATTTACAATTTTCCGGACAAACATTCAACACTTAATATGATCTCAGGTCGAGTTCAATAATGCCATGATTCATGTGATTATATTACAAACTGAAGGAAAGACCTTGAGCTTAAGTACTGGAAGTCATCGGTTTCTGATTGAATACAAATTGCGTTTACTAATTACATTGATTCTCATTTTTTGGATCTGCTTTGCATTTCACAATAACATTATCTTATGGTTTTGCAGCTGCTGTCCATTATGCATAGTCAGCACAAGACCCGCAAAACATGATTTCTGTTATGATTATAATATACTTCTGACCTGGCATGATTATATTGCTCTTTCTACAAGAGTCGGCTTTCAAAGGCCAATTCACACATTTCGGGTTGATAATGGCCTTTAGATGGGCGGTCAGTTTTGAGGTTACATCCAACATACATGGTGTATTATATGCTTATAATACATTATTGATTTCCATTTACACATTTCAGGTTAGGAGTGACCCTGAGGTTTATCACTCATTGCCGTATGATGTCAAGTGCAAGATCTCCAAAATATCCACTATTTCATGAACTCCTATATCCTTGAAATACAAACCTCAGCCTGATTCATACGATTTCTGTCCCTGGAAGCAAGCTTGTGTTTTAAGACCCACATTTCCGGCCTCTCGAACATTTCAACCTGTGCCATTTTTATACATGTTACAAATGGTATGGAAGATGCTACTGAAGAATAAGAAAACAAGCTATCACACATATTTGGAGAAAATAGTTTTGAAGTTTATAAGTTGAATTTGTGTCACTTATCCAAAATTATTCAATGGAGATTGTAAATATTCTGGCAGATTGTAGTTTAATTCTCAAAGCCAAAACTTATCACAGATTTGGAAGGATTACGATTCATTAGGTTATGTTGGATATTTCATTGACAAGCACTAAGATCGAAGCCTGTACGAACATCCATCTCCCAGTCTGATCCCGACACCCCAGCTACTAGCGGTTTTTACTGAAATGAGAATGAATAGGGAAACACTCAATATGAAAAATGCGATTTACTACTTGACCAAATTCAATCACTTCTATAAGAGTTCAATTATAATATATTTAATAGATAAATTATAAAGGTAAATCATATTTATCACCAGGTTTCAATTGGTGTTTCGTAATGGGTTAAAATTGTCCAAAGGTGACTGCAAAGACTGCTCAGCTCCAAAATCATGATGAATTCAGAAACCGTTGGACGGTAATATGTGTATAATGTGAGAAAATAATAACACAATTATTTCTGACAAGTCATATCAAATACTTCGAATTTTGCGCAGAAATCCAGGTAATTCAATTAAGGCAAATGACTGCTTATGTACTATTATATATTGCATAGGTGTCATTATAATTTCTTTCTATTCAATTCGAGAACGAATGCGTGAATAACAATTTTCAAATGATTGGCGTGATTCTGATTTCAGCCACATTCATACATGTATTAGCTGAGATGTGGCCGTTTTGGGCCCACTGATCAAGGGTCCACCGTCGCTTGATGCGAAGCGTTTTGACAGATTTAATTATATTTGTGGGTCGTGGTGGATTGCGACACGTAACAATTTCTTGAAAATGGTGTGAATGACTGCTAGATACAGGTACTAAACCAAATTAATAGCACACGCTGATGTAATCAATTTTGTTTTTGAAACTCAGTAATACATTTCTGTGATGCCAGTAGTTAGAGTGGAATTTTAAAGATCATCCATCAACCACAAACTCTTGGACAACTCCTGGTGGCAACAATATAATGGGCTATTTCAGTGGATATCAACGTAGTAAAGCTTCACTCGGAATTCCTGATCATTGCTTCACTGGCTATATACTTCATTATCAATATTATATAAGCGACCATCTTCAGGATCTTCAAGACGGAGTCACTTCGAGTAGCAGTGCACTGGGTCAGTTACACTGAATCAGTAAACCTTGATCACCTAGAATGTGAATTCGTCTGAACTCGGATATTGATTTGTGATTTATAGGGAAAAAATCAGTGTGCTGCTGGTGCTCGAGTTTGGTAATGGTTGATACTGGCGTTAGTGCTTTTTGACAGCTCAATAGATTAACACCTCTTATCTATTATTACTTATTATTATCCCACATGAGGGTTGATGGACAATAAAAGTGGTGCGTGTGGTTTTATAAATTATCACGAATGGATCCTAATGAGTAAAATTATTGGCTTATAATGTACGATCTCACCCACATGCATAGCAAACTGATATGGGTAGTATCTGGAAACACCAGAGATGTGTCTTCAGTTTCACAAAACCTTTTCGACATACAAAAAGCAACGAAAATGACTGATCAGGACCGAAGCTAATTATTGGTGCAATTATGTGGCAAGTTCGCAGACAAAACAACACGAGAGGTAAGATATATGCAGATATCCCATACTTCATATTGCATAGTATACAGTCAAAAAGGGTGTTTTGATTTAAAACAACACCAAGCACATAATGTCCCACGGATCGAAATCTAGTCCATTATCCAAACTGATTTTGAGTCCTAAAGCTTTTACGTAATTTCGTGTCCATATAACCATGAGTGATCACATTATTGTATACAAAATTGTAATATGTAGTATTCGTTTGAGTGGTCATTTTCGTGATGGTTGTGTTTTTGATACATCAATTGATACGTAATACTAATATTATCCTGCGTTAATTTCTTGCATTCAGACCGTATGGCCTCGGCAACATCTGCTTGAAAGCAACATTCCTTTTTATTACATGACTCATGAGGTATGAATACATACACGATCCATACACATATGCAATTCCAAACAAATTGCTTTTTTTATTCTGTGTATTTATGAATCTGTTCAACATGAGTACGGTTTCAAACCTTGTAACAATGCAGTTGATTCATATTATTTTACCACATGAATTGCCAGATCAACGTGATGAGTTGTTGCCATTTGGACATCGCGAAATCTGAAGCTTGATATTGTTTCACTCATGAACGGGGTCAGATATCATACCATATAATCAAAACTGACCAAACATTGAGAGCTGTAATAAACACTTTCAAGTGTATCAGCCGCTCGATATGGTTTGACAGATTTAATTAAGTTGTCAGAGAGTTTTAGTCTTAATCATTTTTTTAAAGTGTCCTGCTTCAGACAAGACGTGTCATGTAATAATGAGATGACATTTCAAATTACTGTATTATTCATGCATCACTTGATTCACGGTATTTCAGATACATATATTTCAACAATATGTTCGTATTGAGACCCTTGGATATTGATACTGGTGTTGCATTTCTTATCCGCTAGACACACAAGATTATAAGCACGCATTATTCCACGATGGTTCAGTTAGTCATTCCTTACCAGCGACATCAGTACTGAATCAAACATATCCTTGGAATTTCACTCAGTAACCCCCCCCCCCCTCCACACACACACACTTAATAATATCCATATAGCTGAATGACGTTTCTTTTATTATTCATTGGACTGTCTTGTGTTCTCGGTTTTCATGGTTGTGTTATCTGACCTCATGTCAAAATATGAGATCGAATTCTTAGCATCATTAGATAACTTTTATATTGTGGGCATTATCAGATCCTAATAACGTATTTAGGCCGATTCAAACACATAAGTAGGTGGAACTGTTCACGTTTGGGGAAATTATCTCCTCCCAAAGTGTTCAAACCATTTCTCACCTTCAGTGATGAGAAACGCCTACTTATGGCAGCCTTGGTGCCATATAACCAAAGGTGTCTTCCACTTCGATCAATCATAAACAAGTCGGCGATTAAATTGTTACACTACAAGTGGCATTTTTTCTGTAAACTCACAAGGCGGAATGTAATGTCATCTCCTTCAGGCATCAAGCCGGAAGACAAATGGTACATAATTATTCGACCCCTTACTTCAGCAGATCATGTGGAGAGATATAGAGTTGTATGAACATCATATGTGAAATATTATATCCCAGATCCCATATCGACGAGACGGTTCCGAACTTAATAAACTTAAAACCACTGTCAGTAAATTAATGGAACACTCAGACATTATTAGAAATAAGAATCACATTTATGTGCATAAGCAAACATTGACGAATAAATCTGCTGTTTATACATGTACAATAACAAGTAGTGTGTAATCCAACCAGTCATCAGTTAACCAATCTTAGGCATGATTCGCGATCGTGACAAATATCTACCATTTCCCAGTAAAGAATAACTCACCTGAAGTTGTTCAGTAACGAATTCCAAGCACAGAGTGAAACGGTATGATTATTGTCTTATCATCTCTGTCACAGAGCAGCAATCAATCATACCTCTTACATTCATCATCGTCCGTCTTAAAATTATGTCAGTAATCGTCTTTTGGGACATGAGATACGGGGTTTATCTTGAGTGATGACTTACGCAATGCCTCTCTTGATCAAACGAGAAAAACTAACAACAATTTAGACACTGTCTTTTATGAATTATCCCAAACGCACACATATGGCTACTTTATTTAAGGCCAAGCAACGTTGACTGTTCTGTGGAGTTCTTATGTCATTCACACTCTTTGTAATGTTCCTCTGTGTGACGTTCAAATCAACAAAACATTGCAACTTTTCAATCACCAAAAACTTTTCAATCGACAGATGCCATTTACACAAATCTACATAGATCTACGACCGTATTTCATATATTTTATACAAGTTCAGATGAGTATGTGGAGATGTTCATCTTCTCTAGATATTTCTTGTAGAGATGTGAAACACTACGGACACGAACCATCGCCACTGATGTTATTTTTGTCTGGGGAAAAACCTTCGCAATATCATTTCATGTAACATCGACATTGGCTTTATAACATTAGATATTCCACATTAGTACATTGTGTGATCTTCACCAGACATCTTGGGGGAGGTTTCACTACAGACGTATAGTACATCAGCACGTGGGCATATTGCTCACATAATTTGTTTCAACCTAAGGGAACATATTAATCGCGACCAACTTCAGCACGTTGCATGGGCGGCAGGCTGTTGTCTAAGCTTGAAGTTTGCATGCCTTGCTGATTCGAGAATTAGCCTTAAGCATGACTTGACAATTTGTTTCAGGATTCGTGTCAAAGTATATCTGATGCCTGATTGCTTGTTTGTTTTCACTTTGATGAAAATCTTTTCAGCCGTGCTGAAGAGACGTATTAGAGACATACTTATAAAAAATATTAATGCAAAACGTGTGTTCTGTTCATGGAAACCATAATGTTGTATCATTATGAAAATATATCATTCTATAAAATTCTAATTCATATCATTGTATAGAAAAATGAGACTTACGTAATATTTTACCAAGCCCTATGAACGTTGACAACTTTTCGTTTGGTCCCAAGGATTCAGTCATGTATTGTTTGCAGATGTCACGATCGAGGTACATCTTTTGACGGCCAAGAAAGTGGTAATTACGAACTAATCAGCTTATTAAGAGCAATGGTGACGAGGTTAAAATACATGAACACATCTGAACACTTTGATGCGTGACAAACTAAATGTAATTCCGCACACAGTGAGACTTTCCTGTGTATTGCACCTCGTGAGTTGGCAAAAATTATTCCCATAAGGACGAGCCCAATTAGGCAACAAAGTGGGTAATTATATCGAATGGAGAGGAAGTGGCGTTTTTTATCTTGGGTGCTGCATGTCAGTAATTGTAGTAAACAGTAAGAGCCACAGGTCTTCCCCATGGGGGCACCGCCACGGAGGCTTCTTGTGAACATCTTGCACAACACAAAGGCAGGTGGAGTACATCCCGTGATGTAACCAGGGCATGGTTCAAATATTTTTTTAAAAAATTATAATTACTTTATAATTATGTGCCAAAAAATTTAAATTATAAAACGAAACCAGCTACAAAAATACCATATACAATATACACTTCATACAAATAAAAAATTGTAATTAAATATCAATTTTTTCCCACGAATATTAGCGCCAAATTACTAAGTACAGAATAAAATGGTATCAGTATCTGAAAACCCTGTGCAAGTGTGGCTTACATCCCCTATTGGGACACAGTCATCAGAAATAAAAAATAATATATCCATATGTCGATAAATGTGAAATCAACCAATAACTCATGCACCCTGATGAAACATGAAAGAAATAACATGATATGCTGTCTTCTTCCTACAATTCTCACTGTCCATATCACCCTGAAATTGCGATACATAAATGTGTTATTTCCCCAATTTTTGACACTAGGGAACATATCAATTAGTTGGAATCAACTTCAATTAACATCAGTATACGTGATACTAACAGATCATGGGACATTATTTCTCGCTTTTCTTTCCATACTGGTAAATTAAATATATCTTGTGTAGCAGTATTTCGTGCTTTGACAATGGGGTATTTTGATCATCTGGGATAATCGATGACTTACAAAAAAATGTTAGTCAGGTTTGATTTTTTTCACTTTTCAGATGACACACATTTCTCCCTACATACCTCTAAAATGTCTTCTTCAGGTAACACATATTTCTCCCTACATACCTAGGAAATGTCTTCTTCAGGTGGGATTATACATACCTCTAAAATGTCTTCTTCCGTTGGGACTGTGTGTTTTCTTTTTTCTTTACAAAAGTTCTTTACAAGTGGTAACTGGTTTGGTTGAGAATTGGTAGAATCCAAACCTCGTGTTTTTGTTTCGTCTTGTAATAATCTCGGACTGAGCTATTTTTGTTTGGAGAAAGAACAAAACCTTTTTTAAATTTGTCCATGTTGCGTCGACATTGACTTTATAGCATTTGATATACCACATTAGATATCTCCGTGATCTTGACCAGGCGTCTTAAAATTTCTCTCTATGAGACAATCAGATGCATAGTATATCAGCACGTGGAAGTATTCTCCGCAGATGGAAAAAATCTACTCCAGCATGTTGCATTCGCGGCTGGTTGTTGTCACGAAGTCTGCATGTCTTGCTAAATTGAGAACTGGCCGTAAACAGAACGTGACAATTATTGTCTCAAGTTGCGTTCAGGTCTTAGTTACATCATATTTTTGATGTATGAATTTTGATGAGCACTAAGTGTATTCATGTTTACGAGATCCGGTACCATCCCATGAAGTAAAGACTTTGAGTTCCCTGATGATTTGGTCTGGACGAATCAAAGTGTATTCGGCCACGAGTTGAAGCCAGGTGCAATACAATTCATATCACTAATGTATGGCACCCGAGGTGAGCGACATGTTTTTTCCCGTGGCGACCAACATGTCTTTTCAGTAGGTAACGGCGTATAATTTGTTAACGTGATCATCGTCGTCAACTGGAGTAAATGTCAACGTGCCTATTATATCGAGAGTAGCTGAGGTGTGCAGGTAGTTTCAATATAAATTCGGTGTTCACATTTATGAATATAACAATAGAGTTGGCATTTAGGGTAGTTGTAAACCAATGGTATTATCCAAACCTTGTTATCACTTATTTGCAATGAGCGTCCCATTCTGTGATGAAACATTGTTGATGATTAAAAATTACGTGTTAATTAAAGTTACGTGTTAATTAAAAGAAATAAATTCACCTTTGGTGATAAATACAAAATGTTGGAGAGCTCCTCATAACAAACCTAAAACACTGTACATGTGTTCTTGTGACATAATAATAGACGTATTATGTCTTGTCAATTTATCATGGCTGGAAACTTTTGAAACTGCAATTATTTGAAATCAACATTATATACATTCAATTTACCTAATCAACCATGAAAATTAGCCTGTGAGCAAAGAAAGGTTACCAAGCAATTCATGTTTTGTACTTCAGATATTAGCTCTTTTGTCAGGTGACCTTGAAAATAAGATCACAAGTCAAACTCAAGGTGACAAGAGTGTTCAGCATATATCATTATCAAATATCAATTATATTATCATATATCAAAGTGTTGTATTTTACGTTTATTATTGGAATCATCAAAATTTGGCTGTATTGGTGGAAATAGTTTGATACTTACAATCCTATTAGTCCACAATTGATTGCTCAGCTGTAAATTAAATAATAAAATGATATAAGCAATTTTGTGCTCTGACCTTGAAAATGAGGTCAAAGGTCAAATTCAAGGTCATCCAAATATCCGGCGTACATCATTTCCTACATGTCCACAATCTATTACCAAGCTGTGAAGGCGATAATAAGTGAGATATTAGCCATTTAGTGCTGTGACCTCGAAAATGAGGTCGAAGGTCGAGTTCAGGGTCATGAGAAAATTCAGCATGTATCATTTCCTATATGTTAATAATAATAATAATTGCAAGCTTTTATATAGCGCTTTTCCATGTACAACATGCTCAAAGCGCTTAACAATTATTACCCCTGGCAGACCTGTTCATTCCGACACATTTTCAACCTCCCGGGAGGCATACAGCTGTAACTTAGGCAACCATCTCTGGTGCACATACAGTATTCATACACATTGCCATCTCTGTCTATAGCCAGGTACCCATTTTACTGATGGGTGAAACAGATCCCCCAATGAAAGTCTTTCAGCGCCGGCGCCAAGGATTGAACCCAGTACCTCCCGCACTCAACCCTGACGCCTTAACCAATTGAGCTATCAATGTTCACAATTGATTTTTAATCTCTAATCTCAATATAAGGTGAGATATTAGCAATGATGTGTCCCATCTTGAAGCGTAGGAGAATTTCATGTGGGAAAGTGCCATTTGGGACCCGTCGAAAAAATGAAAATGGCCGCCACACGCGGACCGGCGACTCTAGGGCAACGAAACCTATACAGATCACAGTGGTATATGCGGGGAATCTTTTGAAACAAAAATCTTAAATCGGATCAGACAGTTTTTGAGAAAAGGGCAACCAAATTCCAGGAATGACCGTTTCTTTGACGAATTTTGTCAAAAAAACTAAAAATTACCTCCTTCTCGAATTATTTTGAAGTATCTTTTCCCAAATTTTCAGAAATATTGGATAAAAATGTGTTCGTATGACGACGACGGACGGACGCAACGCCATGGCAATAGGTTATCAGACCATAGATTCGGTAACCTAAAAACGGTGAACAAGTTTGCACGGAGTGCAACATATTGCCATTGCCTTCTATCTGGAATCGGTGCTTACTCATCTCAATAAGATTTGATGCTCAGATCATGCTCACCATCTAAGCATATGTAGTACTTTCGATGGTGATGTCAAAAGTATCCTTCATCATATTCAGTCTTGTTCTTTTTAAAAAAAAAAATCCACGAGTAGCTGTTTTCAAGCAATAGAGACATATTTATCACATGTTAATACAAAGTGAGTGTTTTGTTTGTGGATCTAATGATATTAGAGCATTAAGATATCATATCATTCTATAAAATATAAATTCAAATCCTAATATGAAATAAAACTTCCAAAACATATTACAAACCCCTCTGAAAGGCTCTGTCCCTGGACGATGACACCTGTTTCTTTGATCTCATGAAAACACTGTTTGTAGATGTCATAATCGAGGCACATGAGTTGACGTCAATAAAGTGATGAATAAGTAATCAGCCTACATTAAACAATGGTGACCAATCTACAATACCTGATCACATCAGCATAACTTGCTGCATAACAAACCAAATATATTTCTGCACACATTGTAAGACTCCTCATTGTGTTGCACCTCAAACCTATTCCCATAATTATGGCGAAGCTGAGAGAAAGTGGTATATTTTGTGGTCCAGTAATTGTATTGTCAGGATTTGTAGTAAACAGTAAGTGTGACGCTTGCACGAGACTCCCCAAAAGACCTTGCATCACACACACACCTACACACACATGTGGAGTGATATAACTCACATCTACGAAATGGAAGAAATTATCTTCCTGGTGTGGACATAAAACGTAGAATGTGATCGCGAAAATTATGCTAGCACAGGGAGAGTTCCTATCAATGAAGACACGAACCAATCCATTATCCATATATGGAACAGTTCTGGTCCATTACTGAACCTAAAGGTTTTACTCCATTATAGGATAGTTCTAATACATTGCGGCGGGCAGATTACGCTCGAAAATGAGGTCGAAGGTCGAGTTCAGGGTCATGAGAAAATTCAGCATGTATCATTTCCTATATGTTAATAATAATAATAATTGCAAGCTTTTATATAGCGCTTTTCCATGTACAACATGCTCAAAGCGCTTAACAATTATTACCCCTGGCAGACCTGTTCATTCCGACACATTTTCAACCTCCCGGGAGGCATACAGCTGTAACTTAGGCAACCATCTCTGGTGCACATACAGTATTCATACACATTGCCATCTCTGTCTATAGCCAGGTACCCATTTTACTGATGGGTGAAACAGATCCCCCAATGAAAGTCTTTCAGCGCCGGCGCCAAGGATTGAACCCAGTACCTCCCGCACTCAACCCTGACGCCTTAACCAATTGAGCTATCAATGTTCACAATTGATTTTTAATCTCTAATCTCAATATAAGGTGAGATATTAGCAATGATGTGTCCCATCTTGAAGCGTAGGAGAATTTCATGTGGGAAAGTGCCATTTGGGACCCGTCGAAAAAATGAAAATGGCCGCCACACGCGGACCGGCGACTCTAGGGCAACGAAACCTATACAGATCACAGTGGTATATGCGGGGAATCTTTTGAAACAAAAATCTTAAATCGGATCAGACAGTTTTTGAGAAAAGGGCAACCAAATTCCAGGAATGACCGTTTCTTTGACGAATTTTGTCAAAAAAACTAAAAATTACCTCCTTCTCGAATTATTTTGAAGTATCTTTTCCCAAATTTTCAGAAATATTGGATAAAAATGTGTTCGTATGACGACGACGGACGGACGCAACGCCATGGCAATAGGTTATCAGACCATAGATTCGGTAACCTAAAAACGGTGAACAAGTTTGCACGGAGTGCAACATATTGCCATTGCCTTCTATCTGGAATCGGTGCTTACTCATCTCAATAAGATTTGATGCTCAGATCATGCTCACCATCTAAGCATATGTAGTACTTTCGATGGTGATGTCAAAAGTATCCTTCATCATATTCAGTCTTGTTCTTTTTAAAAAAAAAAATCCACGAGTAGCTGTTTTCAAGCAATAGAGACATATTTATCACATGTTAATACAAAGTGAGTGTTTTGTTTGTGGATCTAATGATATTAGAGCATTAAGATATCATATCATTCTATAAAATATAAATTCAAATCCTAATATGAAATAAAACTTCCAAAACATATTACAAACCCCTCTGAAAGGCTCTGTCCCTGGACGATGACACCTGTTTCTTTGATCTCATGAAAACACTGTTTGTAGATGTCATAATCGAGGCACATGAGTTGACGTCAATAAAGTGATGAATAAGTAATCAGCCTACATTAAACAATGGTGACCAATCTACAATACCTGATCACATCAGCATAACTTGCTGCATAACAAACCAAATATATTTCTGCACACATTGTAAGACTCCTCATTGTGTTGCACCTCAAACCTATTCCCATAATTATGGCGAAGCTGAGAGAAAGTGGTATATTTTGTGGTCCAGTAATTGTATTGTCAGGATTTGTAGTAAACAGTAAGTGTGACGCTTGCACGAGACTCCCCAAAAGACCTTGCATCACACACACACCTACACACACATGTGGAGTGATATAACTCACATCTACGAAATGGAAGAAATTATCTTCCTGGTGTGGACATAAAACGTAGAATGTGATCGCGAAAATTATGCTAGCACAGGGAGAGTTCCTATCAATGAAGACACGAACCAATCCATTATCCATATATGGAACAGTTCTGGTCCATTACTGAACCTAAAGGTTTTACTCCATTATAGGATAGTTCTAATACATTGCGGCGGGCAGATTCTCATGGCGTCATCATCGTCCGATAGCATTCGTTTCTTCATTGGGTAAATCTCAATTTCTTTAAATATTATTCCCACGAAAACAAGCAGGGAACAAACAACATATTGAATACCTTCAATAACACGACATGTACCCATCAAATTTCAATCCATCATCTGCAACTGAATTTTCCGTGAAAAAAAATACATATCTTATAAACCTTGTAATGAAATCTTGTATGCCGTGGATTGATTTGTTTTTAATATCTGTGCCTATTAAAAGAAAATACAATACACATACGGGAAGCGATAAACCCTGAACGTCTATAGATAATGCGAATTACCCATGGGTAAGTGTGACCGAAGTTGGAATTATGCCCCTATCGATATTAATTATTATTGTTGTTGTTGTTGTTGTTGTTGTTGTTGTAGACATCATCCGTATGAAATAATATATTGTGGTAATTCGGGCTTTGATGTATAGCTCTGGTGAGTGTCTTAGCAATACGTAAGGAGTATAATCTACAGCATTGTTTTATATATATTGATGAACAGCCATATTACCAAGATGACATAATCATCCCCACCAAGATGTAAATATGTTAAAGCGCATACAGATGTTACGTCGCATGGAGCTTGAAGAAATCCTGACAGCGAATTATTCATATAATTCCATAATCAAGTGGAGAGACATACATACTGAAATGTTATGTAAATGTTATCCTCCTTCCTGCTATCACAATACAAGAGCCAATCCAAAGATGCCATGTGATGTATTCATCATGCCTGCCTTTATGAAAGGATGTCAGCAGTGCCTCATGGGACTAGCGAGACGGATTGATGTGGGTGATGAATTACAGAATGGCATATATCTCCTCATAATGACCTTAGGACACTGCATATATATTGATTTATTTTGTCATGTTAGTTGATTATGATTATAAAGTTTAACATATGTAATACATTTCACAGGATGTGTACCCTCGTCTGTCTGGGCAATTAAATTGAAAAGGAATTCTACGATCAGGCTGAAAATTGAATAGATGAATTGGCATCCTCGTGAATGAATTGAAATCGCTCCGTCCTCCTCGATTGTGGTGGAAATCGGGTGAACATGGTTGCCATGTCAAAGGAAAAGGTGAATATACATTTTTGGCCATAACTTTTGAACAAATCATTGTAGAGACTTCAAACTTGGTTCATATTGTAGGGCAATGGCAACCTCATAAAATCTTACCCTGACAGTTAACCTTGATCATGCAGCGTTCACCCGGGGGTCAAGTTCAATGTACTACACCGTATCGAGTAGTATATCGTAGTAGTATATTCAGCTATGAAAAATTTGGCAAGTTACAGTTTTAAAATTCCTATTTTCTCGACTAATCAGAATGTAAAATTGGCAAACACTTAAAAAATCTTCTTACATATTGTATTACATGCTACCAGCAATGGATGTTTTTAAGTGATGGTAAGTTTCAGGATCATCAATGTATATGTATATGTATTTTTATATCAATTACAACACATTGCAATATCCTTTATAACCAACTTTTCCAGGACGACAACCTGTTTCTTTGTCCGCATGGATTTTTTTTGGTTTCTACTGATGTCAGAACCTTGGAAGATGAATTGGCGTCAAAGGGAGTGATAATTAGAGGCAAATTAGTTTACATAAGAACAGTGGTGACCAATTCACGTGGATATAGCAGCACAACGCACTGCGAGGCAACATAAATGTAATTCCACCAATGCTGGAGTACTTCCCCGTCTCTTGCACCTGAAGCATTGCCACAACGTTTCCCCATAAGAACAAGCCAAACTGGACAACAAAGTGGGTAATTATATGGAATCCTGGATTTGATGTGACAATTTTTACGGTCCAAGGCGCCACTTGCTACTAATTGTACAAATATAAACAGTAAGTGCGACACTTCTACGAGGCTCCCCAATGGGGCACTCCAAGTTCGGTAGCTTTCCGTCAACACCTTGTGTCACACCCAGGCGTGTGAAACACGATATAACTAACAACTACAAGAGGGGAAGTGATCTCCCTGATGTGGACATGAAACTTGGTATGGGATTGCCAAAGTGGTACTAGTTAGCTCGAGCTCGTTGCCATAAAGACTTGAACCCATCCATTCATTGATTATGGTACAGTTCGGCCAATGAATTACTAAAGCTTCAGCTTTTACTCAACATCATGTTTGGTGTAGCTTCGCGTCCTTCTCAAACACTGGACACCCCACGAAACATCAAAACTATTTTAAACTTTCAGATATAAGCATTTTTTTGTATTGTCCATCATTACTCATTATTAGTCTGTCATTACGATCTACCGGAGCAGAATGTTGTTGCCCAAAAATGGAGTTGTTAACTATGCCTGAAACAAATTTCGGAACGGCGTTCTCGTATCCAGTTGAAATGGATAAATTTGTGTTTTATACTTAAGTTTAAACGTTCTTATATTGGTAATCGTACAAATGAAACGGCTTGGCCACATGATATTGCAACTTTAATTATTGCACTACTCACCTCAATGTTATAACATTACAACCGTACAAAGCCATCGTTTTACCCAAAGATCATGGAGACATATATCTGTTAAATTGCAGACGGATGAGTCGCAAGGAACGATAGAAAAACTGACAGACAATTATTTACCTAATCCTCATCTTCGTCAGATATCGGTTTGGGAGGCAAACAGGGTGAAATGTTATGTAATTATCATCCCGCTCTCCTGTCCCCCAACCCCAAAGCCAATCGAAATATGGCATGTTAGGTATTCATCGTAGTTGACTGGCTGGACCAGCAAGACAGATATGGTGTGGGTGATGAATTATACAATGTCAAAACGCTCCTCAGGATAAACTCTAGAATTACGAGCGTATATTCCTGCCACATAGTAATAAACGTACATTACCATGATAACTTATCAGGCACGAACAATGATACTAAAGTATTATATTCAATGTTGAAATCAAATAACCTTTTTTATGACGTATGCCATTATTACAAATTTACCCAATCATACATGAATAAGAAGTTGTCAAGTACTTGTCAAATAGAAGTGTAAATATTTTGTTACATTCTATTGCTAATGGGTGATTGCTCATCCAAATACAATTCGCTAGTAACATCTGTTCTTTCAGAGGCAATATTTTAGTATTTTTCGTAAATGTTATAAATTAGTCCAATTTCCGATATTTATTATTTATTCAGTTGAGACCTCTTTTCTGAAAAAGGTCCAGTCAATGAAAAATTGTTTTCCAACAAATAATACCTTTTCATTAAAATTAAATACAAAACAAAGTTATGTCCTTTTCCGCAACAATTAATTTGTATACTCTTCAGGGAGAATATTGCACCATATCATAAAAAGTCTGTGAACCCACCTTCATATAGACGTGTTTATGTGGTCACATGCAATTCCTTCTATTTTTACAGAAGTGAATATCAAGGCATCTGAACTGAGGGAGTGGTAATTACACGCCAATTAGCTTACATAGGTGCAACTGTGAATAATTTACATTGGTCTCTTAGAACAGCATGCTACAGAATCAATTTAATTCTACTGTAAGGCTTCCTCGTGAGTTGTACTACAAGGGTTGTCAGAAGGTGCTCCTATAAAAAGAACCAATTTCGACAAATGAAGTGGGTAGTTATCTCAGGAGGAAGTGATGTTTTCTTGCGCACCAGTTCGGCGCCTGCCCGTTGTAGTAAACACTGAGTACAATGCTTGCATAAAGGTTCCCAAGGGGGTTCTCTTATGTCCCATTGCTTCGTGTCCACACCATGTGTCGCACCCAGGCCTGTGAAATCCAGCCCATGACACAACTCACTCCCTGGTGTGGACATAAAAAGTCGAATGTGATCGCGAAAATGGTGCTACGCAAGGAGGGTTCTTATCCATACAAACACAAACCAATTTATTATCTGAGTATAGAACAGTTCTTCCAATCCATTACCGAACCAATTTATTATCTGAGTATAGAACAGTTCTTCCAATCCATTACCGAACCCGTAAGTGTTTCTTTATAGTTAATTTTGGGCAAGGTAGGTACAAATTCGCGATCAGTAGAAACTCAGCAGGAATATCATACCTTATTTTACGTTCTTAAGTTATTTTTCACTGTTTGATATATACTAGTGTAGTAATTTTAGCGACTGTTACTCCCGTCCCTCCCGCGCACTACACATTTCCACAACAAACATTCATTCTACATGACTTACATACAGGACAAGTACACACTATACGATCACAGGTATAAACTCCATGTAGTCATGGTTACATACATAGGTCAAACCACGCACCTGCGGCCCCGCTAGCTCAGTACACTCGGCCCCGTTTACTCGACCTTGACCTTTACATGCACTGACTTCTAAACATAGAACTTGACACACATACTCCATACATCACGTGCACAGATACAGGCATTACAAGTATTGACACGAGCCGGGGAAACCCACTTTCCCGGTGACATCAGCGCATTGCACCACACATTCAACCTATCACAACACCGCTTACACTTGGCGGGAAATTACACAGCCACATGGTCCCTCGGCCCCAGTCTACTGCGCAGAAGAGTAGTGTAAATCCCAGTGACAGGACGTCTATACAAAAAGCTCCTGTGAAGTCTGTCGATTATTAATATACGAACTGAATACAAGTGATATAGAAACCATTGGATATATGTACAAGTTATATAAAGGACTATACTAGGAATATATATAATTTGACTGGGATATCACCCGACGTAGGTGAGAGTGCGGCCCTGATTGTGAGTGATTGATCATTAGACTTTATCACCGCAATAAACAGTTAAATTGAAACTGCCGGCTTATTGAATCACACGACGACCCAGTTAAACCGGCTTAATATCGGCCGTGAACGATATTCTTCACATTGGCGCCGTTCGACCAGGATCTGAGCTAGTCTCGGATTATCGACCCAGACCTGACCGGCATTGATGGCATTGGCCCCGGGAGCCTCCCGCGGTGAACCACTCGACCCTACGGATGATGAAGTGACGATCAATCCGAATCCGGCCTTCCGACCTTCCGGCCCTCGCTCAGTTGCCATGAGCGATACAGTTCCACTGTCGCAGGAGCAACAACCGTCCGGCCTTTTCGACTCCATTGGCGACCATTCGTCCCTGAGATCGTTTTCGCCGCCTACCGACCTGGTGCAGGAGTTCCTAGACGAAGACCCGCTCGCGCCGTCACATACAGTAAGTGACATTCTGCGTGCGCACGCTAGAGCGTACTCGGCCACGCCGGCTAGAGCGACCCAGAAAAGTGACTTTGCCGACAGAAACTATACGCGCTCACGTCAAAGAGCGAGCGTAGATTGTGATATCGACCCAGAACAATTAGCAGTGAACGTTCGGCCGGTAACCATAGACACGTCAATGGTTACGCACCCACCAAGTAACTCTCGGATACGACAGTGGGTTTGTCAGTCTGACAATGTTCCGGAATCGACCCCGCCGAACGCTTATTCGGCCAATCGACCCCTGGCGCCGTCCATGACGCCGAGACAACACGGCCCCGCGCCAGAAATGTACTCACGCATACCGACCGAGCCTACGGTGGTAGAGTACACACGACCCAGCCAGACGGGAGCGACATCCGAAGACATCCTGACGACGACCGCTACCCGGATCGCGACGCCGCTACGACAACAACGACCCAGCGACACAATGGCGGAATCTCGCGCCACCATGCGACAAGCGCGACCCCGACAAGCACCCTCGACATCAAGTCGCCGACCCTGCGACCCCGACACGCCGACTTCCGACACACGCGCTCCCGCGCCGACCACGCACCGACCATCGCCGACTACCGGAGAACAACCGCGCTTCGATCCGTCGCAAGATCAAGTTGTGTCTGCTCCGGCAGAAAGTGTTGTGCCAATGATCGGACCTCCGATCTCACAGTCAGTCGGAAACACCAACGGATATGGTGTACCGCCAGTCGGATACCCTGGCGCAACAAGCGGTGTTCCAAATGGAGTAGCTGTCGGATACTATTCACCGCATGTCGGCTACGCGAACCCACCGCCTGGATATGGTGGCGTTCCCAGCGTGATCGCTGACACCGGCTATCATGGTGCACAACCCGGATTAGTGTACCATGGTGTATGCCCAGATGGATCGGTATACCGATATCCACCACCGGCTGTGTTCCCACCCTCAGTCGGGATACCATGGGTGACGCCTCCATACAGTCAACCGGCCCCCGCTGCACAAGCACCACACGACCCCAGACACACGACGGCACCACCCGCCGCATCGCTCGCCGTCTCCGCGACGACAGCACCGACCGCCCCCGCTAACGCGACCCCGATCGACCCAGATACGACGGCTCCGGCGACTTCGGCTGTTCCGACTCCGACGGCCACTGCAGCGACTACACCAGTTGCGGTGAGTGTTGACGCGCCCACGCCACAGAGACTCACGTCTGAGCCCCAAACGTTGGCTACGGCTAAAATGGCTCAATGGCGTGCGACCTTTAAGGAGGGCAATCTCACTCAATACATTCGGAGTTTCGAACAATTCACTGCGGCCTTTACTTACTCCGACCTCAACAAGACGACGACCTTCCGGAGCACGCTACGCGGCCGCGCTGAAGCGCTAGCTCTAAATATCCCGGTCGCAACTCCCTGGGGAGAGTTCCGTCGCCAACTCCTAGAGGGCTGGGAACCCGAGCCCCGTCGACAGTCGAAACGGGACGATTTCCCGTTCCTCAAGCGGGAACGAAAAGAGGACGCGGAACACTACATGGAGCGACTCCAGGCCCTGGCGGAGCAAGTGTTCGATGACGTTACGCCAACGTCGCGGCAACGAACCGTAATTGCACAATTCGTGAACGGCCAACCCGACCCCATTGCCGATAAACTGTGTGCCCTCACTTTTAACAGTTACAGTGAGGCACTTACGGCCGTTCTCAAGGTAGAGAGTCGTCAACAGAGGACAGCCAGAGATCGACATCGAGGCACACGACGTGCTGACATTTCCGCAAGCGGATACGCGGAAGACGACCCTGTCAATGAAGAACTGTCCTGTGCCATGGGACAAGTCACTCAGGGGGAAACATTAACCCCAGAGCAAATTGCGGCCTACTACGACCCCGCGGACAGTGACACTACCGGCCTACAAGGTTGCGACGAACACTCAGTGCCAACCAGCTCACGCGAGTGGGTGGCTGAAGCCTTCCAGTGCGTCCTTAGTGACGAGAATGGACTATGCGAGGAAACGGCTATCTTCTCTGTCCTACGAACAACGGCCCCGATGAAAGGTGATCGACCCCCGCAACCCGGACGACCCATGGTTTGCTTCTTTTGCAAGAAGCCCGGCCATCGCTGGATGCGGTGCTTTCGGCTTAAGGATGTGCTAGTACGTAACGGCATGAAACCGCTAGCATTTCGGCCCAATGGTCCCGGTACTGACAGAAGGACAGCTCAAGTGTTGTCAGTACCTAACCAAACCGGTAACCAAACTAAACCGGCCCCACCAACACCTCCGACCCCGTCGTCAAACCAGTAGGGGAAGGTGCTGAGGAGCAAGGACCTTCCAGACAACAGGACAACGTTCCCCGCTCCACATCTGCGGTTGTCACGACTACTGTACCGGTAACGACACCAATAACGACGCCGCAGCCGGCCCAGCCCACACCTCAGCTCCTTGAAGGGGTGTGTACAAAATGTCAAGCTCCGACCCCGAAATCGGCCTCTTTTCATGAAGGGGTGTCCGCACCGCGGCCACAGCGACCACCACGTGGAGACCGTCGTCCTGAAGGGGTGTCACCCCCGACCGCCAACGGCACCGGAACGGACAGCATGTCCGAGATCGAGTGGATCTCCGACGACGGAGGATTCTACGCTTTTCCGAGTGGACCGGAATCCAAACTGCCGCCTCTGCACACACTCTTCCGGCCACCGCTAGACGACCCCGAAATTCCGGCTGTCATCAACAACTCCAGCGCCACCAATCACAAATGCTGGAAGTTGCCGGTACACGTCGGAAACAAGACGATAAAGGCTGTACTCGACTCCGGAGCGCAGATCTCCCTGCTCCGACGCGATCAGCTACGTCACGTCCCCGCTGACCAGCGACATTTGCGGTCTACTTCGGCTATTATTCGTGACGTCACCGGACAGTCAAGCCCGATCGATGGACTGATCGACCTCTCAATACAGGTCGGAACTAACCATATGGTCGTAACCTTTTGTGTGGCTGACATACATGACGACATGATTCTCGGCATGAACTTTTTTCGGCAAGCTCACGCTGTAGTGAATTACGGTGAAGGGACGATACAGGTACACAAAGAAATCCTGTTCGCACATAAAGACATTCAGGCCAATGTTGTCAGAATGGCCGTGCGACGAGCTGTCACCGTCCCCGCACGCAGCGAAGCAATAGTGGAGCTGGTCCCGACTTCCCGAGTTCGAGTTCGACAACACCCGAGGATAGTCCAGCCACTTACGACCTTTCCCGAGGAAACCGACCTCATCATGGGGAGAACACTTACGACCCTGAATCGGCAGTGCGTAAAGGTGTCGGTAGTCAATCCAGCAGATACCGGCATTACGCTCACCCGTTCCGACCCTGTCGCCATAGCAAGCCCTGTTGAAAGTGTCGTCGGAGCTCTGCCACGACCCGGAGAGGAGCCCGACCCGGCCACGGTAGATGCCAGTCACTACCGCGACCTACCGCCACATCTACAAGAAATGGTGGATCGCGCCGGACTAGCGCCGGAACAGCATCGGCGTTGCGCCAACCTGGTTCACCAATACCAGGACACATTTATGCACCCAGACGGCCAACTGGGACGGACCCAAGTCGTCCAGCATAGAATCGACACCGGCAACTCGGCCCCAATTCGACAACGACAGCGACGCGTCCCTCAGGCGCAGCAAAGCATCATCGACGAGGAGATCGACAAGATGCTCCGCTTGGGGTGTATTGAGCCGTCCGATTCGCCCTGGAGCGCACAGGTAGTGCTCGTGCGGAAGAAGAACGGACAAGTACGCTTCTGTGTCGACTATCGGCTCCTGAATGACGTCACCCGCAAGGACTCGTATCCCTTGCCCAACATTCAGGACACTCATGATGCCCTGGCAGGCGCCAACTACTTCTCGGCCCTAGACCTGGCCTCTGGCTACTGGCAGGTTGAAGTCGACCCCAGCGACAGACCGAAGACTGCCTTCGCCACAAGGAAGGGACTCTATCAGTTTAAGGTCATGCCATTCGGCCTTAGCAACGCCCCGGCAACCTTCGAACGGCTTATGGAGACCATACTCCGTGGTTACTTGTGGACCCGGTGTATGTGCTATCTCGACGACGTGATAGCTTACGGCAGAACATTCGACCAGGCACTCGCAAACCTGGAAGCGGTCCTGGATCGAATCAGATCTGCAGGCCTGAAACTTCAGCCCAAGAAGTGTGAGTTATTCCAACGGGAAATCTTGTACTTAGGGTTCATAGTGAGCGGCCAAGGAATCCGAGTCGAACCCAACAAAGTCAAAGCCATCAGAGAATGGCCGACTCCGTGCGAGATCACCGACGTCAGGGCTTTCCTTGGTTTTGCCAACTACCACAGGCGATTCATCAAGGACTACGCTGAGATCGCTGAACCTCTCGTAGCGCTTACCCGAGGTGAATGCCACTTCACTTGGGGACCGGCCCAGCGACGAGCTTTCCAGCGACTCCGCGACGCCCTCGTCAAGGCGCCCAAGCTCGCTCATCCGACCCAGAATCCGGAGGACTACTTCATCCTCGATACGGATGCAAGCGGCTTTGCTGTGGGAGGAGCTCTCTCACAAAGGGTTAACGGGAAGGAGATCCCCATCGGGTTCGCCAGCAAGACCCTGTCCCGGACCCAGCGGAACTATTGCACCACCTATCGGGAACTACTGGCAGTAGTTGAGATGGTGCAACACTATCGGCACTACCTCTGGGGTAGGAAATTCCTCCTCCGAACCGACCATAGCTCGCTAAGGTGGCTGAAAAACTACAGCGACGCCGACGGCATGCTCGCTAGGTGGCTCGCCAAGCTACAGCAGTATGACTTTCGGATAGAGCATCGACCCGGAAAACTACACGGTAACGCCGACGGCTTGTCACGGTGTCACAGTTGCAAACACCAAGACTGTCCCGGACGACTCGTCACACCTCCGACCGACCCAGAAACAAGTTCCGGAGAACTTCCAGTTCGTCGGATAACTGTTGTTCCGACCCAGACAAGGGCAGACCTCCTGGACAGTGATTCGATAACATCACCGGTCTTGCCCCAGCTAGTTTCAGCACGCCAAGTTGTTCGAGTCCGTGCTTTGGACGCCACACTTGATGGACAAAAGTGGCTTTCGGACTATTCGACCCAGGACATTGTCGCGGCACAGCAAGCCGACCCCAGCGTCGGAAAAGTGCGGCAATGGATACTAGCCGGCACCAAGCCTGACTCGCGAGAAGTCGCCCGCCAAGGAGAGGAGGTAAAGACACTTGTTTCTCGCTGGAACCTCCTGGCGCTACAAGACGGAGTGCTGGTTCGACATATAAAACCCGACCCTGCTGGACGGCCCGTGGTGCAAACCGTGCTCCCCGTAGCACTCAGGACACAAGTTCTGCACCAACTACACGACCTCAAGATTGTCGGACATCTCGGCATACAGCGTACCATCGAGAGAGTCAGGCGCCGATTCTACTGGCCCGGCTTGGCGCTGGACGTCGCCCGCTGGTGTGCCCGCTGCCCGCAATGTGTGACCCGCAAGGGTAAACCGGCCCCAAAAAGATCGCCCCTGACACAGCTACCGACAGGAGCGCCGTTCGACAGAATAGCGATGGACATCCTCGACACCCACAAGGTCACGGGAAGAGGCTATCGGTATGTACTAGTCGTGTCGGACTACTTTACGAAGTACACTGACGCTTTTCCGCTACGGCGACATACGGCCAAAAATGTTGCCGACACCCTGGTGAATCGGTGGATAGTCTACCACGGTGTCCCCAAAGCGGTCCATAGCGATCAAAGTACTGAGTTCGAGTCGTCCCTGTTCCGGCATGTTGTGCGTCTACTGGGCGCTAAGAAGATTCGTACGACCCCATACCGACCCCAGAGCGACGGCCAGGTTGAGCGATTCAACAGGACATTGCTCAACATGCTGAGTGCGTTCGTCAGCGATCGTGCAAACGATTGGGACTTGCACTTGCCATATGTGTTAATGGCCTATCGAACCTCAGTACACTCGTCCACGGGATGCACCCCGCATCTGATGGTGTATGGACATGAGTGTAACTTGCCAGTCGACCTCATGTTTCCGACCTACGACCCTGAGCCTCTACCTCCGTGTGGTCCGGAGTATGTGGAGTATTTGCGGCAAGCCATCAGAACGGCCCACGGTTTCGCCCAAGACCATCTCGAGAAAGCGGCAATTCGGCAAAAGATGGGTTATGACGCCCACGCGAAACCACGACCCCAATTTCAACCAGGCGAACTGGTCCGGTATTATTATCTGCCACTCACGCAGAATAATAAGTTCGCTCGGCCCTGGACTGGTCCCTGGAGGATCATCGACCGTGTAACCGAGGTGGATTACCGTATCGCCCTGGTTTCCAACCCTCGGAACACTCGTGTTGTTCATCTGGATGTGCTCAAGCCATACGAAGGTGACAACCAAGCGGCCCACATCTACTCCGACCCTGTACGACCCACGTCGTCGTCAAGCAAGTCCGACCCAGAACAGTCACCCGACCCCATGGGACTTCTCAAGGAGTTCTATTACCCTTGGGAGGTAACAGTCCAAGATCGGCATACCGATTCAGACCAAACAGCTGAGTCTGATTCACCCACGACCCAGAATCGCCAACCGCGATCTCCGACCTCATCCGGCTCAAGTCGACATCGGCAACGGAAAAGATCACGTAGATCAAGTTCCGACACTCCAAAACCGGCACGCAAGACACGCAGGCAAAAGCCTGTGGTATCTTCCGACCCTGAGACAAGCGAGGCTACGCCCCCGCCTGCACGACCAAATCGACCCAAACGCAACGCACGCAGACCGGCCCGCTACAGATAACCCCGGCCCTGTTATCTGATTGATACCATTGATGATGAATTATGCATGTCTAATGGACTATGATATCATGTCTTTCCCAATAATAATATATTATATTACAATAACAAAATATGCATTTAATATGTACAAGATGTCAGTGAGGCAAATTCGATATATACACACTAGATATGATATTATAATTATGATGCTGGTGGAAAAATTGGTTGCATTATGATATGTGTTTCGACCCCGTATAACATGTACCATTGATCAGAGCGTATGTTACGCAATGACTAAGATTATCATGAAAAGCTTCAATCCATGTGCCAGCCGAAGAGGATAAAAACCAGTCACACCGTGAGTAAGGCCACTTAGTTGTCGAAGAGGTGATAGTGTGATTCGTTCTGGAGTATGCGTCGACAGAGCCTCTACTCACTCCATGTAATATTCGGAGGAACGGCCCAGTGGTACGTGAACCAGTCACTACATAGCTATCATGCCAAGATGCGGCCTGTCATCAAATTCATCACCCAAAATATTCAAAGCGCCGCGGTGTGACCGACCCAGTTCATTGCAATTTCGACCCCTACAATATTTGCGGCCCCGTCGTCCTGTGAACTGGCTGAAAATGAATGGAACGATGTCCGCCCCTGTGAGTGATTGATATTCATATCTCAGCCTTTAATAACTGTGTGTCGTCTGTGAAACAGCAACTCGACCCCGTAGTTTATTGTGCGCTAACTTGTGGGAGAAGGAATGATAGACTGATGAGTTCACAAGGCACGCACGAGCGCTAATAAACACTTTAGCTGTTTACAGCACCTACATGAAGTCGCCCCTGATAAAAACAATAGTGAGTCGTCGGGCAAAAAGAGCCCAGTAATTCGAACAGTCGACAAGTATAAATAGACAATGATTCGGCACGAGTTATCCAGGGGACGGCAGATGGACATACGGAAATCTGGACAGTGTGAGGACACCCCTACTGTCGTAATGGACTGACCCAAGAGGTCAGAGAAGGATCGCCCCGCGTTTCCTTGACGACGGCCCCGCCTTGCTGTGTGTACGCTTGGAACAATGATACATAGCGTAAAGACGTTTTCTATACATATAGAGAGCGCCCCCCGGCCCAGTTCTAAGAATCGAGATGCTGTCAGCATCTTTGTGTACGGCATTGAAGATTAGCGGCAATCAGGTCACTTGTGCCTGAGACTTTGAAGGAGGAAGACGGACTTGAAGTTTCGGCTATTGTGATACAGACTATCGCCCTAAAAACTGTGCTAATCGAACAATAATTATCGGCCTATAAACTGTGATATTATTGAAATCCTGGTCACAAGACTTTGGAGTTAATTCGGCTTGGATTATCGGCATTTGAACTAGGCTGGTTTTGAAGAAATCCAGACTTTGTTACAACCAGCCTAGTCAGTACTTGGGAAGTACTTCGGCTTGATTTCGGCCCGTCAGCATGGCTGACAAACCCGGAGACGACCGGGAAAATGGCGACCCAGGTGACAATCCGCCCCGCACAGTTAAGTTGGACGGCGATAACATCACCGTCCAGGTAATCGACACCGGGGATGAATCAGATCATCCCATAATCGTCCCCGACAACGAAGTTTCGTCCGGCCCCGACTCGCAGCCTGAGCAGCGCGATCCAGTCACGCTCAGTGACACGGCAAGTGGATCGGAAAAGGGAGCGCGACCCAAAACGGCCCGGAACAAGCTGGCGCAACGAGGAGAGCGCCACACACCGAGCCCGACTCCGGACGACATCTTCAATATCGACCCCGAACGCTTCCGCCGACTCGAGGAGGGCGGAAGTATCGTCCAGCGTGCAATTGAAGCACGACAAGCGGCCCAAGAAGCTCAACGAGTCGCCACCGCGAGCCGCCAACCCGACCCAGCAAATCAGGTGATCGCCCCGATCGCTCCGGCCCCGACTTCACCTGCTTCCGGTTCGGCGGTAGCGCGACCTGCGGCCTCCCGTTCTCCAAACAAGAGAACTTATACTTCTTTCAAGAAGAAGCATGGAGCGGGAGCCCGATCGACCTCCAGCAGTTCGTCACGCTCCAGCGGCGGATCTGCTATTACGGCCCCGACCTCGACTTTCCGTCGGCAAGTGGCGGAATTGATGGAATTGGTGCCACCTCCCGTGACACCCTACGGAACTCGGCCCATAGACTGGAACAAGGTTCCACTCAGTAAGCGAAATCGAAGCGCTGGATACGGCCACATCCACAACTTCGATGAGCAGTCGACCCTGTCGGAGGGAAACCTCCTCACATTGGCTCCGCTACAGCGTGGAGACGGTCGATTCGAGTGCCCCTTCTGCATCGGCGAAGAGGAAGGAGCAGGAGAGCGACACTGGTCCTCCGTGCCACGACGCGGACCTTTTCGGACGGCCCAGAGTCTCGATGCGCACGTGCTAGCGTATCATTTTCCATTCCTGCGCTACTTCGTGTGTCCGGCCCGCGACGGCTTCCGGACATTGGCCCAGGAGGAGATGTTCCGGCATCTGTCTCAAGCGACCCCGCAACACGTGACATCGTTCCCCTTCTACCAGGAGGGACGACTATCGGCATCCGGCCCCATGCTCGTCAGGTTCGCGCTACGCTGCAGAGTCGACATGCAGCCGAACCCGAATTATCGACCCCCAAGAGTTCCGGCCAACATCCCGATCTTCAGGAGGGATGTCAACACCGTCCTGACGTTCGGCATCTGGCACATGGCGCCAGAGCTCTTTGAGCAGTATCCGCCCAACTCGGCCCCGGAAGTGCAACAGGTACTCCGTCGACTGGAGTACAATCGTGCTTCGACCCCGGCAGACGAGATTCGGCTTACCCGCATGGTCAGTGACATCGAGACCATGAACACGCGGGTTCGAATTCGACGACCCAGTACGATCTTCTTCGTTCGGCCCATAAATTACCAGACAACATCGGTGAGCACGGCGGAGGAGGTCCCGACAACGACCACCGGTGTTTCGGCCTCGGCAGTCGTCACGACGGCTTCGTTCGCGACAGTGGCGTCGCCAGCGACAACTCGACCGGTCACCACAGTGACATCTTCGACCCCGTCTAGAGCTCGGCCGTCGGATATCATACCCCGGCGGATGGTTGTGGAACGACCCACGGCCTCTAACGTCACGGACTACCGAGTCCGTGAGGGATTGGTCCCTCCACCTGAGGAGTATCCGCCACTCCCAAGTCGACCCCTGAATACCACACCGGTATCGTCATCAACCGGCAAGGAGACTCCCGAGCCGAAGAGTCCAGTTGAGGATCGGCCACCTCCACTCAGGGAGATTGCACCCGGATCTCCTGTACGTGCGACCCCGACACCGTTTTCGACCCCGGAATCTTCACCGGAGCCTTCACGACGGATGGTGGAACCCGTCCCGCTCCCGCCGTACCTCACGGAGGAAGTGGAACCTCTGTGCTCCGTCCCGACACGCGGCACCGATAGAGACCGGCCCCGACTCCAAGTGGACGACCCGGAGCAGCTTGAGTCACTCCACAGAGACCTCGACGAGCGTCTACCGCTTCATGGGTCCGGTGAGTTCGCGGCCGATTTCCAGTTCCTGCGGCAACACGGCAGACGTCTGGCGACCCGCTCGCTTCCCGGCCTGCAGGCGCTACCCGGCCAGAACCCCGACCTCACAGACTTTCTGCGGGATGAGGACGCCCAGCGGCTCCCGAACTACCTCGGATTTCACGAGGACTTTTGGACGGCTCGTCTCGAACAGGCCGCCCATAACGCCGACCCCTTGCTCCTGCCGTCAGAACCGGAGGAGCACCTTCCGACCCTGTCCCTCGCCCGCGCTGACGATTTAGCGCACCAGTACTTGCGACTAATTCGTCGGGAGTATCTGTCGGCCCTGGACCATCACATCAGACAGGCAGAGTATAACGGCCTGTCTGTCGGCTTTGGGATGGGGGCTCTGCACGAGCGCCACCAGCCCACGTTCCCGGACGCCTTATCCGAGGAAAATCTACGGCTCCGAGTTCGCGTGACTCAGTTGGAGGATCGAGTTGGTAACCTCCAACAGGAAAACGCTCGGCTCCAAGCAGCGTCGACCCCAACTACTCCGGAGGCAACAGCTCCGACGACCCCGTCTACACCGACCATTCCGGGGGAGCTTTTGGCCACAATTGTGTCCATTCTGCCAAGGTTACCCCCGGATGAGCAGTTGCAGCTCATGCGACAAGCATCGCCAGCGGCCCCGCCTCCTCCCGCCAGCAGGCGTGAACGGGAAGAGAAGTAGGCTCGGCCCCGAACTGTTCGGCCCCTCTGATGCGGCCCAGTGGTGACCGATCATCCTGGTCACAGGTTTATTTGTGTAAATAGTTGTATATATATTTTATCCTAGTCATGGCATTTCGTTTTTATACATGTAATTTAGTTAAGTTTAATCATCAATTTTATTCCAAAAATGAACTTTAAAGAGTGATTTTTTCCATTCTACTAGAGAATGTCGAGGAGTTTTGTCTTTATACATTCCATTTCATTCTTCATCAGTCATTGTTGTGCATGTATTTGTATATGTATCATCGTAGAAACTGCTGACGGACTGACTGCTGACGTTTATTTTGACAGTTAGGAATTTTTATTGTATGCAGTGTTTTCGCATTTCGCGCGGCGTGTGTGTGTGAGTGTTTTTGGGTTTGACCTTTAGGACTTTTTAGCTTTTTATTGTTTAGTTTTTGGCGACGGTAGGGTCCGGGGAGGGTAATTCCGAGGGCGTAGAATTAATGAAGGGGTGTTATGTAGTAATTTTAGCGACTGTTACTCCCGTCCCTCCCGCGCACTACACATTTCCACAACAAACATTCATTCTACATGACTTACATACAGGACAAGTACACACTATACGATCACAGGTATAAACTCCATGTAGTCATGGTTACATACATAGGTCAAACCACGCACCTGCGGCCCCGCTAGCTCAGTACACTCGGCCCCGTTTACTCGACCTTGACCTTTACATGCACTGACTTCTAAACATAGAACTTGACACACATACTCCATACATCACGTGCACAGATACAGGCATTACAAGTATTGACACGAGCCGGGGAAACCCACTTTCCCGGTGACATCAGCGCATTGCACCACACATTCAACCTATCACAACACCGCTTACACTTGGCGGGAAATTACACAGCCACATGGTCCCTCGGCCCCAGTCTACTGCGCAGAAGAGTAGTGTAAATCCCAGTGACAGGACGTCTATACAAAAAGCTCCTGTGAAGTCTGTCGATTATTAATATACGAACTGAATACAAGTGATATAGAAACCATTGGATATATGTACAAGTTATATAAAGGACTATACTAGGAATATATATAATTTGACTGGGATATCACCCGACGTAGGTGAGAGTGCGGCCCTGATTGTGAGTGATTGATCATTAGACTTTATCACCGCAATAAACAGTTAAATTGAAACTGCCGGCTTATTGAATCACACGACGACCCAGTTAAACCGGCTTAATATCGGCCGTGAACGATATTCTTCACACTAGTATTATTTTCTTTATAAAGGTATAGAATGTAATTTATAAAGGTCAAGACACTGTCTGCCAAACTAAGGTGTTGCCGCCAGACCAGTGATTGGTGGCCGGAGAAAGGTCAGTCTGATATATATCTCCCGGCAGTTATACAACAATTTGTAATTATTCGACTTTGCCCCAAGACGTTGGCAAAAACAAAACATGGTCAATGTCTTGGAGTTTTTCACTGTATCCAATGAAAATTGATAGATTGTAGTTTTGTGCGTTTCTTGAACTTTGGGCTTCTTGTAATGGTACGGACTACGTCAGATGTTACTCCGTTTTTTTTATCCTCGCCCCGATAGGGGAAGGGTATCGCATATGGGTCTGTCTGTCTGTTTGTCGGTCCTTCAGCGCGCATAACTCGACAACATATTGTTCTATATACTTCAAACTTATAGGGATGAAGCGGTATGGCAGTGGCTCGGTCCTCCTCAAATTTTGTCGGAATCGGATAAAACGATTGCCATGGCAACGTAAAACGTGAAAATCACATAATCGGCTAGAACTCCAGTTCTACTTAATATTATTCTTTTCCAACTATTTTTGTATTCTTCTTTGGTCAATTTCCAATCGTGTGGTGTACGACCGATGATCGTAGGATGAAAACTCTCCATTATAGCCCAATGTTGAAATATTGGGGGTCACGATTTCGGCTTTTCAGTGCTAATGTCTGCGCTCATAACTCAAAAACAAAACGTCCGATCAATCTGAAATTTATAGGGCATGAGCGCTTTTGCAGTGGTTTGTTCTCATACAAATTTTGTCATAATCGAATGGAAATAATGAAAATCACATTATTGGCTATAACTCCTGTTCTACTTTATATTATTTTTTCTATTTTTAACTATTTTTGTATTTTACTTTGACCGATTCCCGATCGTGTACGGCCGATGGTAGTACGACGAAAAATCTCCATTATCGCCCAATGTCAAAA
This sequence comes from Terebella lapidaria, assembly GCA_949152475.1. Classification (NCBI taxonomy): domain Eukaryota; kingdom Metazoa; phylum Annelida; class Polychaeta; order Terebellida; family Terebellidae; genus Terebella; species Terebella lapidaria. Next base: position 12,297,008 of record OX424558.1, read on the forward strand.
AATTGGGGGTCACGATTCTATGACTTTAGGTGTTCTGAGATTCAAGACCATGACATGTTGTGAAGCCATTTTCAATCTTTTGAAAACCGTTTTCATTCAGGAGACGTGTCTTGATAATAGAAACAACAATGCGAAATTTTACAGTACAATATCGAGCGACAATGTCAAGGTCACAGAAAAGGTCAAAATCGAAAAGTCGCAATAGCTCTGCTTATACTCATTATTGATTTCCCCCATTAATTTTGTATTTTTCTATAGTCAATTCCACATCATTTTCTATATGATCGATGGTCGTACGATCCAAATTTATCTTTTTATCACCCAAGGTCGACAAATAAGGGTCATCAGCTTTGATTTTAGTAACTAAATCTGAAGGGGCGAGGGTCTACAATCTCTGATTGTCTCGTTTACTATTGTACTGCTTTCCACGTGTTATCACAATACAACCATAGAAAGGCAATTATGGAACACAGAAGAAAAGACCACCGGAAATATGCATCTGACATTTGTTCATTGAAACCTTGCGCAAGTGTGGATTTCACTCTCTGTCTGGACACAGTCGTCTGAAATACCTAAACAAAATGCATATGTATCAGCTCGAGATTGATAAATGCATTTAAATATAAAAGCGATAAAACAATACATGTCTAACTATGATATATATTATACAACACGAATGCAAACAAATCGACAGTGAATGATCGATTCTCCAACTTATTTCAAAATTGAAACCTACGTCAACCATGCGATTGTTCATGATGGCATTGTTGGGAAGGATTGGAACTTTTTTCTCGCTGCAGAGAATTGTTTATTCGTGAGCATGAATGGAGCAAATGATATGTAAGTGATATTAGTCATTGGCAAAAAACAAAATGCACTTAAATACCCTTTTTCTGTTGAGATATATATTTCCTGATTGCCAAAAATACCACGAGATTCACATTGAGATTTGCAGTGAGAAGCAAACCTGTCAAATCACAGTCAGATTTTGAGTTCCCATGATCAAGAAGACCATTGACAATCAGTTTTCCATCCAATCCTCATCTTCCTCAGATATCATGTATAAATGGGACAAACACCAGAGCCAGGGATGGAATGCAATCGTATGTATTCACCACAACTCTCTTAAGGCCAATGATGACTTTTGGAGCTGAATTTTTGCTTCCGAAGTTGCTATCGACCTTAGTGACCAAATTTTGAAATTTGAAAAAAAAATTGACCGTTTGGTTTATGGAATATTATATCTTGAAATGACATGGTGAAATATAACCAAATTGTTGAACATTTTTTAAAATCCTTTTCTAAATACGTGTTCAACTCATATGTTGCTGGAGTCTTGTTTGCCTTGTCTTTCTTTCCTATTTGAACAATAAAATGTGTAATTATTTTTTGTATAAACTTTATTTAATGATCCACAAACATGCAATAGCATATATTAATGGGTTTCAACGAAACCAAAAAAAAATGTAAATAGCTTTCATCAAATATATTATGTCGATGTCAGTTCAGTCATCGTATTGCACCCCCCATGCTTGAACTTTTGAGTAATATGTACTCATTACTGCAAAAATAATTAATTTTTCGTATAAAAAATGATCGGTGCCAAGAAATTTTCCAGAACATTGACAATAACTAAAACATACACTGTTGAAGGAAAAATTTGCAGATATTCTCCGATCCATTCATTCGTAATAACCTCGAAAACAATCTGACCCTCAGTTTTTCAGGCGTTAATTATTGGATTTGACACTACATATTTCTATATAAAAACTGTTCTCAATCGGGAATTTTGCAGTGAATCCCCTCAAAAATCTGCCAATTACATGGCATATCGTATTTAAATTGACACAATGTTTATTTGGTATCGGATAGTTTCTGACAGAATACCGTTTGAACAACCCAACCCCTATAATTTGTGCGCTCTTTAACAATTGGTTCCAACACCACGCTATTCCGTGCATAATGTTGTGACAGGGTTGTCTTCAAAACGGCTAATGTTATTCGCTTACATGTATATATAACCAGTGCACTAATAAACGGCATGACATGTGATGACATGGTATATAATTATTAAATATTAAATACATTGACCACAAACGGTTGTTTGCACAATTCACTCACTAGGGGCGCCACCCATTCGTCATCCTTGGCCTTACCGAAAAGATGTCAATAATGCTTCAGAAACCTCATTTAGTAATAAATAATGTATTTGTAATCCACTTGAAACACCATGCACTGTTTCTGTGACGCAGTAATAGAGTGTCGTATCTTGTTTGTTTATCATGCCTGATAACAATATGCTACAATATATTGGATGTGAAAATGTATCTAATATTGAACTACTTTCTAAACACTTATCTTGAAGTATTACCATCACATCAATTTCCCAAAGTGATTGTTTGTCAGTCATGTTAGGTGTTTTACTATCATCATCGAAATCTTGTGCTAGAGTTAAACACTTTATGAGAAATCAGAGAAATCGTTACATCATAACGGGATGGCCTTTTCTAAACTTCTATTTGTTCGGAATTATCCAAACCCAATGAGCTCACACCGACCATGCGCATGTGTATGTCCATATCAAATTATGTATATTAACATCACATTATATCATGTTATATCATGCGACCGGTTTACATGCAAGTGTTCGATTACCAACCATACACGAGTGTCACATAAAGATTCCCAACAAGACGTGAATCTATTAAATCGAAGAAAGAATAACCGTCGATTTGGTGAATACCTATATCATATCTATCCAGACGAACTGGAAATCGAAGGAAGAACTGACTCTCTGTTGTCAGCTTTTTATCTTGATATTCACCTTGAAATTAACCATAAGGAACATTTTGTACAAAAGTATAATTATGACAAACGTTACGATTTTGATTTTTCTATTTCAATTTTCCTCTCTTGAGCTTTAAAATCCCAGCATCATCAGCCTACGGTGTCTACGTGGTAATCCTTTAATGCTAGAGCATTCTTAGTCAGAGAACAGGTTCTGACCTCCAAGCTTTTCACACAGGCATACGTGATGCCTATTCTGAATTCGACATTCAAGAAGTTTTGTGGTCGTTTTATGGTCATCTGGTTGAAGATAACCCCAAGCTTGTCAAACATATGACGGACAAGTAACATATAGTGGAGAGAATTATTTTTGTGGCCAGCGGAAATATGTTGGGGGTGCGGAAGTTTATGTGATTATCACCCGTATTTTGGGGGATTAAATTGTTCATTGTTCTCCATATAATAAACGAAAAAGAATATTTCTATATATGTACATCCATGCACATTCAATGGTAATAATATTGCCCAATATTTTGGATCAAATTGATAGTTTATGCGTCTATTTTGGTGTAAAAAATATTCTTCATCACATTTATTCACTTTTATATCGTACACTATGAAAGTTGGCAACCTTTCGGAATTGTTCTGCTAACATCAGAAATTTTGCTCAATAGTATAGTGGCGCTACTGTATCAGTATGTATTACGGTATATCAACAATTATCGCAAAGCTCTTAACAGTATTTGCGTTTATTCACAAGATTAGAACGTAAAACCTTATGAAAACAATCAGAAATACTATTTTTGAAAACGCTGTGATCCTATTTTTTGAGATTAACATATTTAACAAATGATAGGACAGGTCCGGGCCCACTCATCCCAACCTTCCCTGGGTCTGTTTTTACTCAAACTTAGAAGACCAGCGCGATGCGCTGGCCAATTATATCATCCCATCCTTATAGTTTGCTGCATCAATTTGTATCGGGATATGCCAGTATGAATATCACGCTGGGTGTCGCATGCGGAGCAGCTTTGGCTTTTTTTAGTATCACTCTTCAGTATCACTCGGATTTGACCAATTACACTGATTTTGAAAATTCTGCCATGCATTCGGTCTTGGAATATGACTTCGTGTGTCAGTAATCGAGCTATATTCACTTTTAGAATTGACAAAATTTATTCATTCTGCGATAGCTTTATTTGTCTATAGAATGAGAAATTGTACAAATTTGGTTCTGAAAATGTGTATTACGTGTCTAAATTGAGTTAGCAAATCAAGATTTGCATCATTTTTTCCCCAAAAGCGGCCCGCCTTCTCGGCGAGTTCTATACACAGTCTGATGACGTCATTGGTAATTGTCTAGATACTGTGGCAACTGGCAATGTAGACAGGCCGATCATTCTCTATCCACTGTTTCATGCACGACCAACGGCAATTTTCTGAGTATCTGTTGTCGAACTGTGCATATTTCCCATATATTCCCGAATATCTCGAGATGTACTTTCAAGTTTGCGTGACAAAAAAGAATGCTAAAAGTGATTCCAACTTTAATTTGAACCTTTACAGTGTATTTAATGTTAAAATTATTCGAATAATAAATTTAAATTACTTTTATTATAATGCAGGCCATTATTACAAATTACGCAATCTTACACGATATACAATTGCCATGTACTTGTTCAATACGATCGTTATGTTAAAGATATTTATCAATAAATCATAGCAATTGGTACTTTCCCGATCTTTACTTGTTTTTCAGTTTAGACCGTGTTTTACGGGAAAGACCATACCCACCAGTAGTTATTCTCACACAGCAGGGACATAGATATCAATAACAAAAACATAACAGGATCATGTACAATTCCGCGACCCTGATATGTCAGGGTGTTTTTTTTTATGAACGCATGTTGGCCTTATTCAGTGAGAGACGTTTACTTGATCCCCGCATGATTTTTTTTGTAGATGTCAAATGCAGATATCGAGGCAAATGCATTAGAGGAGTGGCAGTTACACACTAATGAGCTTGCAGAAGATCAATGGTGACCAATTCGCACTGGTATCTCAGCACAGCATGCTGCATGACCGCACCGATGTAATTCCACTGAAAGACTTCCCCGTGTGTTGCACTACAAGGATTAGCAACACGTGTTCACATGAAAAAGAACCAAGTTAGACAATAAAGTGCGTAATTATATCAGAGTCAGGAGGAAGTGGCATTTTCTTTCCCTCCTGTGTGAACACTAAGTGCAACACTTAACCTCTCCAGGGGGGGGGGGGAGGGCTCGTACGTTCAGTGGCTTCCTATTCACAACTTGTGGCACACATAACTATGTGAAATACAGCCCATTGCATAACTCACAACTACCGGAGAGAAACAGCGTCTCACTTATGTGTACATAAAACATAGAATGGTGCTACGCAAGGAGGGTTCCTATCCCTAAAGACACAACCAACTCATTATATGAGTGCGGAACAGTTCTCCTAATCCATTACCGAACCTCAATGCATTCCTCCCTAACATGCCTGGTGCAAGGCAGTCGCAAGTCCAGGATCAGTATATACTCAACAGGAATATAATACCCATTCCCTTCCAAAGGGTAAGTTATTTTTGATTGTCTAATATACCTAAGCAGAGGGACATTGTTATCAGTATAATATGATACTATTGAATACTAATCTATTTATAAACGTCCAGATACTGCCTGCCAGACTGAAGTCAGGTCGCTCGACCAGAGATTGGTCACCGAAGGAACGCCAGCCTGATGTATGGCTCATCACATTCATACAAGAATTTGCAATTATTGGAATTTGATGAAAACGAAACGGGGAAAAGCTAGTATAGCGAGCAAAATTCTATTTGCATGACGACATAAAACATTCTTGTCTCCAATGGAAATATATGGCCAAACAAATTGAAATTCAACGGATTTCTCAGGCTATCCTTCAATGAAAAGTTTACAACTCTGTTTGCAGGCATTATTTTGTGTGCATGCATGTCTATGGCGTCACTGTTGTGTCGACTCTCCAGGTCGCTCGCTGGTGGCAAAATTAAGGGATTTTTTGGCGATTGTGGTTCGTGATTGAAAAAAAAACCAATTTGGACCACATTTCTGTATGTACGCTAAAATGTGGTCCCACATATGAATTTGACCACAATTTGACCTATTTAGGCGATAAATGTGGTTCCACAATAAATGTGTATGAGTATTAAAAAAATGATGGAACCACAGTTTTGTCAATAGGCCAGAATGTGGTTCAACAGCAATATTATGATCTTTCGGATGTATGGTTCATTCAGTATTAGAAACAAAACCAATAAATATATTGGGACCACATTTTTTGCCCACAAAATGTTGTCCTATCAATTTTCAAGGTAAAACATTAGGCAAAAAGGTGATCCAAGAGAAATTGTCCGTTGGATATTAGGTTCGTTCAGTATTGGAAAAAGTTGATGGGACCATATTTTTGGCCATAGGCAAAAATGTGGTCCAACAGAAACATAATCTGCACCACATTTTTCGCCTGTAGCCAAAAATGTGATCTCATTAATCTTTCTCAATGAAATAAATTTGAAATGTTGGGTAATCCTTCTCCACTGTATGACTATATCAAAGACAATCCAAAGGTGACATGTGTTCAACATACACTCATAGGAAGTGAACATTGCTTCATAAACCAGAGACACTGCTCGATATAATCGTTAATACACCACAGTAAATCATAACTCTACTTAGAGTCAACTTACAACACTACGCATGTTTCAGTGACACATTGATAGAATATCATATATTGTTAGTTTATCGTGCCTGAACTTATAATATCAGGCTGTGGTGGTAAAGTTGCGAAAACAGTGTGTATGCTAGTCCAGATAGAGAGAGAATATTAAGAGTAATATGATAATAGCATTGAAAAATGTTGAATATTTTTATTACGGCTTAATACATACCCTTTCTTATGACGGCATGATAAACTGATTACCATGGAGTCACAACTTCAGAAATGTAAAAACTAACATATTTAAACCCCAAAATGTTTTATGTTATCTATTTTCATCAATGAAACCGTTTTCTAAAGGTAAAAGGTCGATAATATTTATTTATGAATAACATATATCCAGTGTTGACACACTTTGTGGATATGGTAGCATATCCAGAAAGAATGGAAATTCTGTTGTGATGTAAAAAAAATCTACAAACTAAATTTCAATTCACCCAGTCACTCATACCGTTATGCGATGACATTCAAAACTACAGTATCACTACATACTCTAGCACATCCTACTCTAGCACATCTAGCGTTGAAACAGTTTGTGGATATGGTAACATATCCAGAAAGAATGGAAATTCAGTTGTGATGGAAACAATCAATTCACCCAGCCACTTATATGGTTTTGCGGTGACAATCAAAAATACGGTATCATTACATACTCTAGCCCATCCTATCACCAATGTGGGATTATTCAGTGATGGTCAGTGGTAGCACCTGATCATGTCATGTCGCGTCAGAGAATCTTTGGTATCTGTTCACAATAATTTTAAAACACCAGAGACATACCATATCAAACAAACATCACAAAGTGCATTTCTAAAACCTTCTAAAACCGTGTTGCACTAGGACAGTGATAACAGTTTCTTCGATCGCATGGATACCTGTGTCCCATATCACAATGGACGAACCTGATTTTACCCTATTTCCAGGCAGAGCCCTATGAAGTTGCACTCCGATGTTCCTGACGCAGTGCGATCAGTAATCTTGTCATATAAACACATACAAACCAATCAATATATACAAACGGATATCAATGAAGCATTTCTTGCTCGAAATGTGCCTTTTGTAACATTTATGTGCTCTGTCCCCGATTGGCTAATCAAATCACGCGGTCAGGCGAATACTTCTAAACTGTCAACACAGCGGTGGCCGCCGAAATATCATGCTTCCCACAGTTTATTTCCAGTATTTGTGTACTTTTGTTTGATTTTTAATACTGTAAATGCCACATACTGGAAGAGATATGCCACATATTGGAAGATATGAACTTTTTAAAAGTGTGTCGACGTTTAGAGGTGTTTCAAGGAAAGAATGTGACAGCGACAATATCGCTCCCATCGGTCATGAAAAAAGGTATGGCGATTTCCCTTAGATGCGCACAGTTAAATTAGTTAAACCTGAATTAACTTCGAAAGGAATGATAATTACGCAGTAACTAGCTCACACAAGAGCAGTTGCGACCAATTTACATTGGTAAATCAACATAACACACTGCATGGCAAAATAAATGTAATTCTGCCCACGCAGTAACACTCCTCCGTCTGTTGGACCCCGAACAGGGGCAAAACGTCTTGAAAAAGAACTGAATTAGACAACAGAGTGGGTAATTATATCAAAACGAGAGGAAATGACGATTTGTGGTCCAGGCTGTCGCCAGTCCGTAATAGTGAACAGTCAGCGCGACGATTCCAGGAGGCTTCCCCAGCGGAGCACTGCCCAGTTTAGGGTTTCCTATTCAGTTTAGGGTTTCCTCAAATGTTGCTTGAGTCTTGTATGCCTTGTATTTCTTTCCTATTTGAATAATAAAATATGTTATTAGCTTTCATCAAATATATTATGAAGATGTCAGTTCACCTGTCATCGTAATGCACCCCACATGCTTGAACTTTTGAGTAATATGTACTCATTACTGTGAAAATGTTAATTTTTTGTACAAAAGATGATCGGTGCCAAGACATTTTCCAGAACGTTGACAATTACTGAAACATATACTGCTGAAGAAAATAGCTAAGATTCGCAGATATTCTCCAATCCATTCATTCGTTATAACCTCGAAAACAATCTGACCCTCAGTTTTTAGGCGTTAATTATTGGATTTGACACTAAATATTTCCATATAAAACCTGTTCTCAGTCGAAAATTTTGCAGTGAATCCCCTCAGAAAACGGCAAATTGCAGATATTATATCGGCCAATGGCATATCGTATTTAAATTGACACAATGTTTATTTGGTGTTGATCGGATAGTTTCTGACAGAATGCCGTTTGAAAAACCCAACCCCTATAATTTGTGCGCTCGTCAACAATTGGTTCCAACACCACGCTATTCCGTGCATAATGTTGTGACACGGTTTTCTTGAAAACAGCTTACATGTTTTTCGCTTACATGTATATATAACCAGTGCACTATTAAGCGGCATGACACGTGATGACATGGTATATAATTAGGAAATATTCAATACATTGACCACAAACGATTGTTTGCACAATTTACTCACTTTACTCCTTCGTCATCCTTGGCCTTAAAGAAAATATGTCAATAACGCTTCCCAATTATGCCTGATACCAATTATGCTACAATATATTGGATGTGAATATATAATAATACAATATATTGCAATAATACAATACAATATATTGCTTGTGATTGCGTACTTATGTACTTGTCATATATCTGTTCCATGGGTTTTGTTTCTGATGTCTGAACTGTTTTCGTAGGTTGTTGGGCAGTTGTATACTGATTCCATCCGGTGTTCAGTAGAAACAACTAAATTAACCACACTATCTGCTCCTGATGACGCCAGTGTGCCTTTTGATGAAGTATTTGGTTGGGCTTTGTTTCTATTGGAAAATGTGTTTTACGTTTGTTATTGGAATCATCAAAATTTGGCTGTATTGGTGGTAATAGATTGATACTTACATCCATATCGAATTATGTATATCAACATCACATTATATCATGCGACCGGTTTACATGTAAGTGCTCGATTACCAACCATACACGAGTGTCACATAAAGATTCCCATCAAAACATAAAGTAATTCAATCGAAGAAGGAATAACCTTCGATCTGGTGAATACCTATATGATATCCATCCAGACGAAATGGGAATTAAAGGAAAACCTGATTCTCTGTTGTCAGCTTTTTATCTTGATATTGACATTTTCATCCTGAAATTAACCATAACGAACATTGTGTACAAAAGTATAAATATGACAAACGTTACGATTGTGATTTTCCTATTTCAGTTTTCCTCTCTTGAGCTTTAAAACCCAACATAATCAGCCTACGGTGTCTACGTGTCCCAGGTAATCCTTTAATACTAGAGCATTTTTAGTCAGAGAACAGGTTCTGACCTCCAAACTTTTCGCACAGGCATACGTGATGCCTAGGCTGAATTCGACATTCAAGAAGTTCTGTGGTCGTTTTGTGGTCATCTGGTCGAAGATAACCCGAAGTTTGTCAACATATGACGGATTATTATATTATTCCAGTCTTATAGTTTGGTGCATAATTTTGCATCAGGATATGCCAGTGTGAATATCACCCTGGGTGTCGCATGCGGAGCAGCTTTGGCTTTTGTTTCTAGTATCATTCTTTAGTATCACTCGGATTTGAACAATTACACTGATTTTGGAAATTCTGCCATGCATTCGGTCTTGGAATATGACTTCGTGTGTGTCGGTATTCATTTGAACCTTTACAGTGTATTTAATGTTAAAATTATTCGAATAATAAATTTAAGTTACTTTTATTATAATGCAGGCCATTATTACAAATTACTCAATCATACATGCATATACAACTGGCAAATACTTGTTCAATCTGATTGTAATGTTAAAGATATTATCAATAAATGTTAGCAATTGGTGCTCTTCCCAATCTCTCTTGTTATTCAGTTTAGACCGTGTTTCACGGTAGAGACCATACCCAGCAGTGGTTATTATCACACAGCAGGGACACAGTCATCAAAAAATTGAAATACAGAACAAAATCATGTACAAATCCACGACCCTGATATGTACGTATACTCTTCAGAGTAAGCTTTTTTATGAACGCATGTTGGCCTTGTTCAGTGAGAGACGTTTACTTTGTCCCATGCATTCCCTTTCTTTTTGTAGATGTCGAATGCAGATGTAGAGGCACCTGCATTAAAGGAGTGGCAGTTACACACAAATGAGCTTGCAGAAGATCATTGGTGACCAATTCGCACTAGTATCGCAGCACAAAATGCTGCATGACCGCACCGATGATTTCCACTGAAAGACTACCACGTGTGTTGCACTACAAGGGTTGGCAAAACGTGTTCCCATGAAAAGAACCAAGTTAGACAATAAAGTGCGTAATCATATCGGAGCCAGGAGGAAGTGGCGTTTTCTTGCCGTCAAGTGTGATGCCTGTCGATATTTGTAGTGAACACTAAGTGCAACACTTGCATGAGGTTACTCCGGGGGGGGGGGGGGATTCTCGTACGTTCAGTGGCTTCCTATCCACAACTTTTGTCACACACAACTTTGTGAAATATAGCCCATTGCATAACTCACAACTAACGGAGAGAAAAAGCGCCTCTCTTATGTCTACATAAAACATAGAACGGTTTTACGCAAGGAGGGCTCCTATCCCTAAAGACACAACCAATTCATTATCTAAGTGTGGAACAGCTCTCCTAATCCATTACCGAACCTCAATGCTCTCCTCCCTAACATGCCTGGTGCAAGGCAGTCGCAAGTCCAGGATCAGTATATACTCAACAGGAATATCATACCGACTCCCTTCCAAAGGGTAAGTTATTTTTGAATGTCTAATATACCTAAGCAGAGGGACATTGTTATCAGTATAATATGATACTATTGAATACTAATCTATTCATAAACGTCTAGATACTGCCTGCCAGACTGAAGTCAGGTCGCTTGACCAGAGATTGGTCACCGAAGGAACGTCAGGCTGATGTATGGCTCATCACATTCATACAAGAATTTGCAATTATTGGAATTTGATGAAAACGAAACGGGCAAAAGCTTAGTATAGCGGGCAAAATTCTAGTTGCATGACGACATAAAACATTCTTGTCTCCAATGAAAATATATGGCCAGACAATTTGAATTTCAACGGATTTCTCAGGCTATGCTTCAATGAAAAGTTTACAACTCTGTTTGCAGGCATTATTTTGTGTGCATGTATGTCTATGGCGTGACTGTTGTGTCGACTCTCCAGGTCGCTCGCTGGTGGCAAAATTAAGGGATTTTTTGGCGATTGTGGTTCGTGATTGAAAAAAAAAAGATTTGGACCACATTTCTGTATGTACGCTAAAATGTGGTCCCACATATGAATTTGACCACAATTTTACCCTATTTAGGCGATAAATGTGGTTCCACAATAAATGTATATGAGTATTAAAAAAATAATGGAACCACAGTTTTTGTCAATAGGCCAGAATGTGGTTCAACAGCAATATTATGACCTTTCGGATGTATGGTTCATTCAGTATTAGAAACGAAACCAATAAATATATTGGGACCACATTTTTTTACCACAAAAATTTTCAAGGTAAAACATTAGGCAAAAAGGTGGTCCAACAGCAATTGTCTGTTGGATATTAGGTTCGTTCAGTATTGGAAAAAGTTGATGGGACCATATTTTTGGCCATAGGCAAAAATGTGGTCCAACAGAAACATAATCTGCACCACATTTTTCGCCTGTAGCCAAAAATGTAATCTCATTAATCTTTCTCAATGAAATAAATTTGAAATGTTGGGTAATCCTTCTCCACTGTATGACTATATCAAAGACAATCCAAAGGTGACATGTGTTCAACATACACTCATAGGAAGTGAACATTGCTTCATAAACCAGAGACACTGCTCGATATAATCGTTAATACACCACAGTAAATCATAACTCTACTTAGAGTCAACTTACAACACTGCGCATGTTTCAGTGACACATTGATAGAATATCATATATTGTTAGTTTATCGTGCCTGAACTTATAATATCAGGCTGTGGTGGTAAAGTTGCGAAAACAGTATGTATGCTAGTCCAGATAGAGAGAGAATATTAAGAGTAATATGATAATAGCATTGAAAAATGTTGAATAATTCTATTACGGCTTAATACATACCCTTTCTTATGACGGCATGATAAACTGATTACCATGGAGTCACAACTTCAGAAATGTCAAAACTAACATATTTAAACCCCAAAATGTTTTATGTTATCTATTTTCATCAATGAAACCGTTTTCTAAAGGTAAAAGGTCGATAATATTTATTGATGAATAACATCTATCTAGTGTTGAAACAGTTTGTGGATATGGTAAGATATCCAGAAAGAATGGAAATTCTGTTGTGATGTAAAAAAAATCTACAAACTAAATTTCAATTCACCCAGTCACTCATACGGTTATGCGATGACATTCAAAACTACAGCATCACTACATATTCTAGCACATCCTACTCTAGCACATCTAGCGTTGAAACAGTTTGTGGATATGGTAACATATCCAGAAAGAATGGAAATTCAGTTGTGATGGAAACAATCAATTCGCCCAGTCACTTATATGGTTTTGCGGTGACAATCAAAAATACGGTATCATTACATACTCTAGCCCATCCTATCACCAATGTGCACCAGTGTTGGTCAGTGGTAGCACCTGATCATGTCATGTCACGTCAGAGAATCTTTGGTATCTGTTCAAAATAATTTTAAAACACCAGATACATACCATATCAAACAAACATCACAAAGTGCATTTCTAAAACCTTCTAAAACCGTACCTGTGTCCCATATCGCAATGGACGAACCTGAACTAACCCTATTTCCAGGCAGAGCCCTATGAAGTTGCACTCCGATTTTCCTGACGCAGTGCGATCAGTAATCTTGTCATATAAACACATACAAACCGATCAATATATACAAACGGATATAAATGAAGCATTTCTTGCATGAAATGTGCCTTTTGTAACATTTATGTGCCTTGTCCCCGATTGGCTAATCCAATCACGCGGTCAGGCGAATACTTCCAAACTGTCAACAGACACAGCGGTGGCCGCCGAAATATCATGCTTCCCACAGTTTATTTGCAGTATTTGTGTACTTTTGTTTGATTTCTAATACTGTAAATGCCACATACTGGAAGAGATAAGACAACAAAGTGAAGATATGAACTTTTTAAAAGTGTGTCGATGTTTAGAGGTGTTTCAAGGAAAGAATGTGACAGCGACAATATCGCTCCCATCGGTCATGAAAAAAGGTATGGCAATTTCCCTTAGATGTGCACAGGGAATTAGTTAAACCTGAATCAACTTCGAAAGGAATGATAATTACGCAGTAACTAGCTCACACAATAGCAGTTGCGACCAATTTACATTGGTATATCAACACAACACGCTGCATAGCAAAATAAATGTAATTCTGTCCTCCGTCTGTTGGACCCCAAGCAGGGGCAAGACGTCTTGAAAAAGAACTGAATTAGACAACAGAGTGGGTATATCAAAAAGAAAGAAGGAAATGACGTTTTGTGGTCCAGGCTGTGGCCAGTCCGTAATTGTAGTGAACAGTCAGTGCGACGATTTCAGGAGGCTTCCCCAGCGGAGCACTGCCCAGTTTAGGGTTTCCTATTAACACCTTGCCTAACACCTAGGCGTGTGAAATGCAGCTCGTGACATAAGTCACCAAAAAAATAATCTCATTGGTGTGGACATAGCCATTGTGATAGTCAACGTGGAGCTAGAACAAGGAGCAAACACATTGCCTGTGTATGCAACAGTTCCAATACCGGACCTAAAGGTTTTATCTGCATCCTGTCCGGTGGTAAGTTTTAGGTCAGCTTGCCATTACAAAGTCGTAATAGGCAATACGTGTTGCATAATAATTAAAAGATGAAAACTGGTGCTCAATAATAAAAATGTGTTCAATAATAATATGTCAAGCTTGACATTTACTTATTTTCAAGTATATCGAATATCAATACATTAAAGGATGGAGAGTTTAGTTTGCATAGTTTTTGTATGCATGTAGTACAATATCAAGAGAGCATAGGTAATATAAGTTGATCATGAGTTCTTTTGGTGTGAATTATTAATTACCATTCAATGAACCTGATACAATAAGTTTTGTAAAATAATTAAAAGTTAAAATTGGAGATCTGTGTTCAATAATAATGACATTGACCAGGTGTCAAGCTTACCTATCGCTTGTTTTCAAAACAACTATGAACTACATATATCGAATATCAATACAACATTAAATGATGAAATGATTAGTTTGCAAGGTTTTCGGATGCTTGTAAATGTAACCGAGCTTGCAGTACCAGCCATGAAGAGACAAGGTAAAAATGGGTGAAATAAATTGTTAAAATTTGTTTTGGTCTGAGTTGTCCATTATCTTTCAATGAACCTGATACATTTCCAGCATAATTATCACAATAATCTGATATGTGCTGACATTTCATCAGGAATTTCACTTACAAGCTGCCACGAGTCCTTTTTTTGTCAATTGGGGTTTTCAGTTTTGATCATTGCCAGAGCATCTGCAAATACCATAGACGCTGCTTCTCCATACTTACCTGGAAGTGTGTCTGTCACGCAGTGACATGTTTTTATAATGTCTGGTGTAGGATAACCTTTCACGTGTGTAATCGCACTTATATTTGCAGGATGCTTCCCCAGCCTTGTTGAAATCACTGAGGAGTGATGAAATAATTCTGATCACTGGTCAGGCCACTGGGGTAAACTCGTGTTGAGTTTCAGGTACCTGAGTATACTGGTATTGACTGGTTTTGTCTGGGTCTGTGTGCACATCAAGTCTGTAAAATGTAAAGTATATAGAACTGGAGATATTACATCAAACGTTGGCGTCTTTTAATTGCGAAAGGACTTTAGATGTGGCCACCCATGCTATATATTCCAGTGCACTGCCAAAGGTTTTTGTAGGGGGTGGAATGGTGCAGTGGCAGAGTACTCGGCCCATGATCTACAGGTCGTGGGTTCGAGTCCGCTCAACGCCACTTGTGCGTGAAAACCTCTGACGCCAGTGCAGCCCGACTCGCGTTAAAACAAAGGCCGGGTGTTGTCAGAGACTGTCTATGGTTACTGGCACCTAAAAGATCCCTTGGGATTTCCCCGATCCCGGGTTTCTGTCTTTCAATGATAATCGTTATCCAGATCTTTTAGAAAAAGAATGCTAAAAGTGATTCCAACTTTAATTTGAACCTTTACAGTGTATTTAATGTTAAAATTATTCGAATAATAAATTTAAATTACTTTTATTATAATGCAGGCCATTATTACAAATTACGCAATCTTACACGATATACAATTGCCAAGTACTTGTTCAATACGATCGTTATGTTAAAGATATTTATCAATAAATCATAGCAATTGGTACTCTTCCCGATCTTTACTTGTTTTTCAGTTTAGACCGTGTTTTACGGGAAAGACCATACCCACCAGTAGTTATTCTCACACAGCAGGGACATAGACATCAATAACAGAAACATAACAGGATCATGTACAATTCCGCGACCCTGATATGTCAGGGTGTTTTTTTTATGAACGCATGTTGGCCTTATCCAGTGAGAGACGTTTACTTGATCCCCGCATGCCTTTTTTTTGTAGATGTCAAATGCAGATATCGAGGCACCTGCATTAGAGGAGTGGCAGTTACACACTAATGAGCTTGCAGAAGATCAGTGGTGACCAACTCGCACTGGTATCTAAGCACAGCATGCTGCATGACCGCACCGATGTAATTCCACTGAAAGACTTCCCCGTGTGTTGCACTACAAGGATTAGCAACACGTGTTCACATGAAAAAGAACCAAGTTAGACAATAAAGTGCGTAATTATATCAGAGTCAGGAGGAAGTGGCATTTTCTTTCCCTCCTGTCTGAACACTAAGTGCAACACTTAACCTCTCCAGGGGGGGGGGGGGGGGGCGGCTCGTACGTTCAGTGGCTTCCTATTCACAACTTGTGTCACACATAACTATGTGAAATACAGCCCATTGCATAATTCACAACTACCGGAGAGAAACAGCGTCTCACTTATGTGTACATAAAACATAGAATGGTGCTACGCAAGGAGGGTTCCTATCCCTAAAGACACAACGAATTCATTACATGAGTGCGGAACAGTTCTCCTAATCCATTACCGAACCTCAATGCTTTCCTCCCTACCATGCCCGGTGCAAGGCAGTCACAAGTCCAGGATCAGTATATACTCAACAGGAATATCATACCCATTCCCTTCCAAAGGGTAAGTTATTTTTGATTGTCTAATATACCTAAGCAGAGGGACATTGTTATCAGTATAATATGATACTATTGAATACTAATCTATTTATAAACGTCTAGATACTGCCTGCCAGACTGAAGTCAGGTCGCTCGACCAGAGATTGGTCACCGAAGGAACGTCAGCCTGATGTATGGCTCATCACATTCATACAAGAATTTGCAATTATTGGAATTTGATGGAAACGAAACGGGGAAAAGCTAGTATAGCGAGCAAAATTCTATTTGCATGACGACATAAAACATTCTTGTCTCCAATGGAAATATATGGCCAAACAAATTGAAATTCAACGGATTTCTCAGGCTATGCTTCAATGAAAAGTTTACAACTCTGTTTGCAGGCATTATTTTGTGTGCATGCATGTCTATGGCGTCACTGTTGTGTCGACTATCCATGTCGCTCGCTGGTGGCAAAATTAAGGGATTTTTTGGCGATTGTGGTTCGTGATTGAAAAAAAAAACCCAATTTGAACCACATTTCTGTATGTACGCTAAAATGTGGTCCCACATATGAATTTGACCACAATTTGACCTATTTAGGCGATAAATGTGGTTCCACAATAAATGTATATGAGTATTAAAAAAATGATGGAACCACAGTTTTGTCAATAGGCCAGAATGTGGTTCAACAGCAATATTATGATCTTTCGGATATATGGTTCATTCAGTATTAGAAACAAAACCAATAAATATATTGGGACCACATTTTTTGCCCACAAAATGTTGTCCTATTAATTTTCAAGGTAAAACATTAGGCAAAAAGGTAGTCCACGAGCAATTGTCCGTTGGATATTAGGTTCGTTCAGTATTGGAAAAAGTTGATGGGACCATATTTTTGGCCATAGGCAAAAATGTGGTCCAACAGAAACATAATCTGCACCACATTTTTCGCCTGTAGCCAAAAATGTGATCTCATTAATCTTTCTCAATGAAATAAATTTGAAATGTTGGGTAATCCTTCTCCACTGTATGACTATTTCAAAGACAATCCAAAGGTGACATGTGTTCAACATACACTCATAGGAAGTGAACATTGCTTCATAAACCAGAGACACTGCTCGATATAATCGTTAATACACCACAGTAAATCATAACTCTACTTAGAGTCAACTTACAACACTGCACATGTTTCAGTGACACATTGATAGAATATCATATATTGTTAGTTTATCGTGCCTGAACTTATAATATCAGGCTGTGGTGGTAAAGTTGCGAAAACAGTGTGTATGCTAGTCCAGATAGAGAGAGAATATTAAGAGTAATATGATAATAGCATTGAAAAATGTTGAATAATTCTATTACGGCTTAATACATACCCTTTCTTATGACGGCATGATAAACTGATTACCATGGAGTCACAACTTCAGAAATGTCAAAACTAACATATTTAAACCCCAAAATGTTTTATGTTATCTATTTTCATCAATGAAACCGTTTTCTAAAGGTAAAAGGTCGATAATATTTATTGATGAATAACATCTATCTAGTGTTGAAACAGTTTGTGGATATGGTAAGATATCCAGAAAGAATGGAAATTCTGTTGTGATGTAAAAAAAATCTATAAACTAAATTTCAATTCACCCAGTCACTCATACGGTTATGCGATGACATTCAAAACTACAGTATCACTACATACTCTAGCACATCCTACTCTAGCACATCTAGCGTTGAAACAGTTTGTGGATATGGTAACATATCCAGAAAGAATGGAAATTCAGTTGTGATGGAAACAATCAATTCACCAAGTCAGTTATATGGTTTTGCGGTGACAATCAAAAATACAGTATCATTACATACTCTAGCCCATCCTATCACCAATGTGGGTTTATTCAGTGATGGTCAGTGGTAGCACCTGATCATGTCATGTCACGTCAGAGAATCTTTGGTGTCTGTTCACAATAATTTCAAAACACCAGAGACATACCATATCAAACAAACATCACAAAGTGCATTTCTAAAACCTTCTAAAACCGTGTTGCACTAGGACAGTGATAACAGTTTCTTCGATAGCATGGATACCTGTGTCCCATATCACAATGGACGAACCTGATTTTACCCTATTTCCAGGCAGAGCCCTATGAAGTTGCACTCCGATGTTCCTGACGCGGTGCGATCAGTAATCTTGTCATATAAACACATACAAACCGATCAATATATACAAACGGATATAAATGGAGCATTTCTTGCATGAAATGTGCCTTTTGTAACATTTATGTGCTCTGTCCCCGATTGGCTAATCCAATCACGCGGTCAGGCGAATACTTCCAAACTGTCAACAGACACAGCGGTGGCCGCCGAAATATCATGCTTCTCACAGTTTATTTGCAGTATTTGTGTACTTTTGTTTGATTTCTAATACTGTAAATGCCACATACTGGAAGAGATAAGACAACAAAATGAAGATATGAACTTTTTAAAAGTGTGTCGACGTTTAGAGGTGTTTCAAGGAAAGAATGTGACAGCGACAATATCGCTCCCATCGGTCATGAAAAAAGGTATGGCAATTTCCCTTAGATGTGCACAGGGAATTAGTTAAACCTGAATTAACTTCGAAAGGAATGATAATTACGCAGTAACTAGCTCACACAATAGCAGTTGCGACCAATTTACATTGGTATATCAACACAACACGCTGCATAGCAAAATAAATGTAATTCTGTCCTCCGTCTGTTGGACCCCAAGCAGGGGCAAGACGTCTTGAAAAATAACTGAATTAGACAACAGAGTGGGTATATCAAAAAGAAAGAAGGAAATGACGTTTTGTGGTCCAGGCTGTGGCCAGTCCGTAATTGTAGTGAACAGTCAGTGCGACGATTTCAGGAGGCTTCCCCAGCGGAGCACTGCCCAGTTTAGGGTTTCCTATTAACACCTTGCCTAACACCTAGGCGTGTGAAATGCAGCTCGTGACATAAATCACCAAAAAAATAATCTCATTGGTGTGGACATAGCCATTGTGATAGTCAACGTGGCGCTAGGACAAGGAGCAAACACATTGCCTGTGTATGCAACAGTTCCAATACCGGACCTAAAGGTTTTATCTGCATCCTGTCCGGTGGTAAGTTTTAGGTCAGCTTGCCATTACAAAGTCGTAATAGGCAATACGTGTTGCATAATAATTAAAAGATGAAAACTGGTGCTCAATAATAAAAATGTGTTCAATAATAATATGTCAAGCTTGACATTTACTTATTTTCAAGTATATCGAATATCAATACATTAAAGGATGGAGAGTTTAGTTTGCATAGTTTTTGTATGCATATAGTACAATATCAAGAGAGCATAGGTAATATAAGTTGATCATGAGTTCTTTTGGTGTCAATTATTAATTACCATTCAATGAACCTGATACAATAAGTTTTGTAAAATAATTAAAAGTTAAAATTGGAGATCTGTGTTCAATAATAATGATATTGACCAGGTGTCAAGCTTACCTATCGCTTGTTTTCAAAACAACTATGAACTACATATATCGAATATCAATACAACATTAAATGATGAAATGATTAGTTTGCAAGGTTTTCGGATGCTTGTAAATGTAACCGAGCTTGCAGTACCAGCCATGAAGAGACAAGGTAAAAATGGGTGAAATAAATTGTTAAAAATTGTTTTGGTCTGAGTTGTCCATTATCTTTCAATGAACCTGATACATTTCCAGCATAATTATCACAATAATCTGATATGTGCTGACATTTCATCAGGAATTTCACTTACAAGCTGCCACGAGTCCTTTTTTGTCAATTGGGGTTTTCAGTTTTGATCATTGCCAGAGCATCTGCAAATACCATAGACGCTGCTTCTCCATACTTACCGGGAAGTGTGTCTGTCACGCAGTGACATGTTTTTATAATGTCTGGTGTAGGATAATCTTTCACGTGTGTAATCGCACATATATTTGCAGGATGCTTCCCCAGCCTTGTTGAAATCACTGAGGAGTGATGAAATAATTCTGATCATTGGTCAGGCCACTGGGGTAAACTCGTGTTGAGTTTCAGGTACCTGAGTATACTGGTATTGACTGGTTTTGTCTGGGTCTGTGTGCACATCAAGTCTGTAAAATGTAAAGTATATAGAGCTGGAGATATTACATCAAACGTTGGCGTCTTTTAATTGCGAAAGGACTTTAGATGTGGCCACCCATGCTATATATTCTAGTGCACTGCCAAAGGTTTTTGTAGGGGGTGGAATGGTGCAGTGGCAGAGTACTCGGCCCATGATCTACAGGTCGTGGGTTCGAGTCCGCTCAACGCGACTTGTGCCTGAAAACCTCTGACGCCAGTGCAGCCCGACTCGCGTTAAAACAAAGGCCGGGTGTTGTCAGAGACTGTCTATGGTTACTGGCACCTAAAAGATCCCTTGGGGTTTATCGTAAAGAGTAGGGGATTTCCCCGATCCCGGGTTTCTGTTTTTCAACGATAATCGTTATCCAGATCTGGGGGCATATCATCGAGTTATGGCGCCCCCATAATCCCTAGTACAACAAGAACAAGATTTTTGTACTGCAAGGATGAATGTGATCTGATGACACACGTACGTGATCTGAGTTGGCGGATGGCGTGAATTTGAGGTATGCCAGATGGCATAGTTCCCGATGGAACAAAAATTGTGGATTTTTGCCGGATGGCAATTAGTCTAGGCAAACTAGGTCAATTTTTTGGTCAAATAAATTGCAACAGTTTTCAAACAAATTTTGTTTCGTTCCTAGGTATGTGGGGAAACATGTTCTAAAAGTATAGAAAAATATATTTGGTGGAATATTGTTCATTTATCAGAAATCTAAGATGGCCACTATTCGCAGTGGAGCGATATATAACTTTTGACCTAATCAACTGTGAATCAAGTGTATTATATGTTTTTGAGGTACTTTTTACTGGCGAAATTGATTCTGTCATCTAAAGTGCGATTGGAGGTCACATTCAAGGTCAAAGGTCAATCCTGAGGTCGAATTTGGTTGTTTTTCTTGCGAAAAATATCAAATAAGACTCAAATGGATCAATCCTATGATGAACCATTTATTCCATACACCAGATCCGATAAGACCATATAGCAGATCAGTTGAAGCTCCATACTTTCACAATTTTCCATGTCAAGGTAGTTTGACACATGCCATGTATTGAGAAATGTTCTATTGCTTGCAACAGAAATACATAACAGAAATACATAACGAGAGCTCTCGTTATGTATTTCTGCTTGCAATATTGAACCGATATCACATCTTTCTGTATGTTTTGCAATCTGTAATATGTAGCAACTCAAATTGCAACAGTTCTGAAATGAGACTTGTTTGTTTTTAATTATGTGGAAAATCATATTCTGAGAGTATGCAAAAATATATTTGGTGGAATATTGATTACAACACCTCTCAATGAGACTATCGTATTATGATGAAATCGTCTATTTTTTGTGAAAAATGATTTATTGAAGAAAAGTATCACCCTGATTTTGAATGCATTGTTGTTTGAGTCGTACTAAACGTTGAATATGATAAAACTGATGACTAATTATGCATTATGTCCATTTTCTCCTCAGATACCATAGGTATACAGAAGGAAGTTAATCTAGGTATACAATATATATTATATTATTTTAGAAACAAACAAAGATATGATGCAATACGCTGCGTTGTTCCTGTCGGAAGAATGCAATGGACTGTTCCTTGGCATGTGGTGAATGCAAGGGTGTGTGTGCAAACATGACAACTTCTGCAGCAGACATAGATTCTGACGGCGAATACCTGTCTCGATGAATTTAGTTGTGAAATGAGAAAATAAGTATGGAATGTTTGTATGAATCAATGGTGTGTAAGTGTATTGAGAACTTGTAAGACATGTAATAAATAACATGTAATAAATTGATAATAGTACTACAACATATCTTGATGATCCGGTTTTTAAACCGTTTTTAGGTTACCAGACCTTTGGTCCGATAGGCATTTCCAGAAATGTTTCATTGCCCTTGAATCGACGGTCTGTGTGTGGCGGTCATTTTGATTTTTTTGACGACTCCCAAATGGGACTTTCCCGTGTTAAATTATTCTATGCTTTATACTGGGATACATTATTGCTAATACCTCACTTAATATTGAGATTAGAGATTAGGAATCAATTATGGACATATAGGAAATGCTAAATGCCGAATATTTTGATGACCTTGAATTTGACCTTTGACCTCATTTTCGAGGTCAGAGCACTGAATGGCTAATATGTCACGTATTATTGACTTTACAGTTTAGGAATTAAATGTGCACATTTAGGGAATGATATATGCTGAATATTCTCAGCCTTGAACTTAACCAACATTGAACTTGACCTTTGGTCTTATTTTCGAGGTTCGAGCGGCACATTGTGGATAGTATCTCGCCTATCATTGACTTTATAGCTTAGGAAAAATTTGTGGACATGTAGGAAATGATGTTTTACATTTCACACACTGTCTGCCCCTGATGCCACCAGTGTGTCTTTAGATATACTAATTGGTCGGGCTTTGTTTCTATTGCAAAATGTTGTATTTTATGTGTGTTTGTCATATTCAAAACCTAGTTGAATTGGTGGTAATAGATTGATACTTACATTGATGACCTCGAATTCGACTTTTGACCTCATTTGCAAGGTGAGAGCACAAAATGGCTGATATCTCACTTGTTATCTTTACAGCTTAGGATTTATTGTGCGCATAAAGGCTTTGACCTTTTGTTTGAGATCAGAGCACACAAATGCTAATATCTCTTATTATCGACTTTACAACTTGAAAATCAATTGTGGACATGCACGAAATGATATATCATGAATATGCTTGTGACCTTGAATTTGACCAGTGACCTTACTTCAAAGGTCACAGAACAAAAGGGCTAATATCTCAACTATAAACATATTTTGTCCGGTAGCCTTCCTTGGACTTCAGGCTACTTTTTTTCTAAAAATGGTAATATATATAATATATACCTAGATCACTTCACTCTGTTTGCCCTTGGTATCTGAGGAGAAAATGAACATAATGCAGTCATTAGTTTCATCATATACAACATTCATTACGATTCCTACAACAATGCATTAAAAAAACAATTTCTCACAAAAATAGACGGTTTCATCATAATACGATAGTCTCATTGAGAGGTGTTGTAATCAATGTTACACCAAATATATTTTTGTATACTTTTAGAAAATGACTTTCCACATAAATATAAACAAACGAGTCTGGTTTGAAAAATGTTGCAATTTGAGTTGGTGCATAATTATTACAGATCGCAAAACATACAGATGATGTTTTAATATCGGTTCATCATTGCAAGCAATAGAACATTTTTCAAAACATGGCATGTGTCAAATTACCTTGACATGGAATCATATATAATATTATGAAAGTATGGAGCATCAACTGATCTACAATACCAACTTAGTCGATCTGGTGTATGGTACAAATGGTGCACCCCAGAATTGATCCATTTGCACCTCATTGCTATTTTTCGCAACGAAAACAACCAAAATCGACCTTGGGATAGACCTTTGACCTTGAATGTGACATTCAATCGCATTTTAGATGACAGAATCAATTTCGCCAGTAAAAAATATATCAAAAACATATATTACACTTGATTCACAGTTGATAAGGTCAAAAGTTATATATCGCTCCATTGCAAATAGCGGCCATCTTGGATTTGTGCTAATTAAACAATGTTCCACCAAATATATTCTTCTACACTTTTAGAATATGTTTCTCCATATATATAAGAACAAAAAAAACTTGTTTGAAAACTGTTGCGATTTGTTTGAGGTCATATCTCAGATTGCCTAGACTAAATGTGGAAATCTGAGTTATTGCCGGATGTCGATTTGTGAAATTTGATTTACTGCCGGATGGCAGACTGGCTGTTTGCGTGTGACCACCGCATATCTTCTTTGGACCTGTGTTGTCTCCGTTGGACAGCTGTAACTTCGACGTGGGACGAACTCCAACTGTCTCCAGTGGACCACCTCGTAGCCTTGTGGAAGTGGCATGTTATATTGTGGACATTTGTAGTCAGTGTAGATATTTGTAATCGGTGAACTGTCTGTGTGTATCATAGTATATTTGTGTAAATCCGTTCCTCATAACTACCATCCTGTATATAATTCGTTTTGTGTAAATATAGTTCTCATTTATTAAAATACTGGTGTTTTCTGTTGTTCACGAGTCGGACCCAAATCATACTTCTTGACAGTGTCTGCATCATGATATGTATGTGTTCACCAATATATCGACAATTACTGGCGCACATGCATGAGAAAGGCTTGAACGAGAAATAAGGGTGATACGGATCAATAGGAAGAAGTACATATGATTGTAGAAAAACCTTTTTGGTCAAAATATCCTTATCAGCGGTATTGCATGATTATGGCCGAAGAACTTGAAATGTTGAATTGGCATTTTTATTGTGCACATATATTGGAACATACATTGGATCACCAAACATTATGAGATACACCTACTCCTGCTCCTCTCGGATTAAAACCCCATTAGACATATTGCTGTTGTCAATTTGTCCTTGCAAGATTTGTGTTCTACAACAATTTGATTCTCTGAATAGCTGACGATCGGCGATCAATCGTCAAAATTTGGTTGCGAGAGGCTGCAGCAAGCTCCTTGATTGAAGGCATTCTTGAAATTGACTTGCCAAACAATAGAATATTTTTTTTATGACAAATAGGCATCTGCATTTCTTAACTGCAAGTACCAAGTCTTCTCCTACGGCGTGACGAATATCCCACTTCCATATTATTGAACAAATCTCGATAATGACAGTTTAGCTCAATGAGTGTTGTGACATGAGCACACATCATTCTCTCACTTTACTGGTACGTTAGGGTTCCATCTATGTCAATAGATATTCCCTAAATATTGCACTACTTAACACATGTTCTTACGTCACAACCATACAAAGGCAACCAGGACCCACAGAAAAAATCTAATGTTAAAATATTACACATACACTGCTTGATTACAAAACATACCAGGGGTGTCACATAAAGATCCCACCAAGACGTAAACATGCCAAATCGCAGACAGATGTTAAGTCGCAAGGAACGAGGAGAAAGCTGACAGCCAATTATTCATCTAATCCACATCTTCGTCAAACCTCAGACGGGGAGACAAACGGGGTGAAATGTTATGTAAGTATTCCCCCACTCCTTCGCATCGCACCATCGAAGCCAATCCAAAGAAGGCATGCTACATGTAGGTATCATATCCCTATTACGGGAAGATGGCAACATCGCCTCACGTCACCAGGGAGACGGTCTAGTCTCGGGTGATGAATTACAGAATGAAAGAATGCTACCTTGCAATCAATCAAAGCACTGTGTATATGTTTTTTGACACAATAATAGGCATTATGTTATCATATTCATCATGCAAAACACATATATACAATATCTTACATTATTTCAAATTCGAAAAGTCTAACTTCATTCTAAACTCATGTGTGGAAGTGTTTACCAAGTAAACATTTTTAAATCGAATAGTGTTTAACGTTATGTTTTCCACTGCCATCATCAAAATCGTGTATTGGCAGTGGTATGTCGATGTATATATTTATAGTTCTGATTTATTCAGTTATTAAAACATTTGGCAGCTTAGGTAATGAATTAAAAAGGAATGAAATTTTATATTGCTGTATAAAGTCAATAAACAAAATTCTCAATTTAACCAACCAATGAGGTGAATATAAAATTGATATATATAATCTGCATATTCTGCAGTGATTCCCTCACCTGTTGAACCTCCAGCATTGGTACAACGTATCGCGAAGCAGCCGAATAAGACGACGAAGTGAATAATTATATGGCAAATTGGAGGAAGTGTGGCGTTTTCTTTACGATAGCGCCTTGGTTCGTTTTCTTTACGATCCGAGGCGCTAGTTGCAGTAAACAGTAAAAGCGACTCTTGCAAGAGGGTTCCCATCGGGACACTCAAAGTTCAGTGGCTTCTCATCAACACCTTGCGTCGCGACCTGGAGTGAAAAATACAGGCCGTGACATAACTCCAAACCACCTGAGGGAAAAAAATATATGTGGTGTGGACATAGAACGTAATATGACGTTGCGGAAGAGGAACTAGCTCGAGGGGAGTTCCTGTTAATAAAGACATGAACCAATCCATTATCTGAGTTTGGAACAGTTCAAGTAATCCATTACTGATGTAACAGTTTATTCGACATCATGTTTGGAGTTAAGCAGGTACAATTACACGACTCGCAAACGCCATGTTTGAGATGGACTTGAACATTGGAGTATATTGTCATCTTCTTTATTTTAACTGATTTAATTCAGTTTTAAATTATGGCTTGATGCCCATTGGTAACGTTTACAGTTTCAAATTTATCCACAATTATTGAACAAATTGATGGGCACGGATAATAATAATAATTATTAATAATTGTAGGTTTTTAAATAGCGCTTTCTAACGTTTTCCAACATTCTCAAAGTGCTTTACAATTATTACCCCCGATTTTATGGCCTGCAACCACTTTCCGTCCCACCGTCCATAGACTATCACCTGCAAGGCTGCCACTGGCGCAAAGTGATTAGGTCACACATACATTAGCAAACACTGATAATCGGGTACTCATTTGTACGACTGAATGAACCGAGACACATTGTGATACACCTTGCCCAAGGGTGTTAGACAGTCAACACAACAACGCCAGCACCACGGCTCGAACCAGCAACCTGCTGGTAAGGAGGCGAGCGCCTTGACTGACTGGGCTACCTGCCCTCACAACTGGATGTCTGATTTGAAATTGACTTTAATACCATCTGCTAATGTGTTGTCGCCAGGCCAGGGAATCGTCGCCAAAGTTTGATGTATGGCTCATGACCTTTATACAACAAGTTGCAATTATTGGACTTTAATGAAACGGAACTCTATATCCCACGTTGTTATTACATCCATATCCATCAGCAATGACGGATTTGTGTTTACCTTACATTATATGTCAGTTTGCTTAGAGATGTAGTATTCATTGGATCACATGGTATTATATTTCCATAACTACACCAAAGCAATCATGACACAATGAGGTATATCAAATGCATTTATTTAGCTTAATTTCCACCTGTTCACTCTTCCCCTGATCTCCGTAAGCTTATGTACCGGACCTGGTGTACGTCTGGAAAAAAGTGATGAGAGATTGATCACGTTTGAGTGTGCCATTGTAAACGAAATTGTACTTTTTAAATCATCTGCTAATCCCCTGTGACCATTTCGAAAAATAAGGTGTATGGATGTCACATGCGTGTGAAATTAGACATTAAAGCCAAAATTGTGCATAATTAATATCAACATCGCGTGCCAAAATGTATATCACAAAATACCTTCATCTTTTTCACAGGAATTATATGCAGCTCCATTGAGGCACTTGCTTAACATTAATAATATAATAAATATGTCACCATTATAGATTCTCCATAAACACAAATCAAAAAAGAAAACTTCCCGATTACAAATATAGTTTAAATATTCATAGTCACAATTAAGATACTACAAATAATAGAATGGATATATATTTCAAATACTCACATAGAATCATGGGGTTTGTTCAAAATAAATAATATTTTATTGTAAATATTGTCCTCCAAAAAATGAGTATTATGCATCTGACAATGCACAGCTGTGAGATTTAATTTTCGTCTACACACATATTACACATGAATATTATCACCATTTCGACCCCATGGAAGAAGTTAAATATATTTGCACACGGCTTATTAATGCAATACAATATTATAGTTTGTGATGTACCTGATACATGTATGTTGTCGTGATATGATTTGTTGACATAGCAGACTCTCTGACTGAATTAGGAAGAACATTGACAGTGAATGATCGATTTGACATTCAGCTTTGAACCGATTTATGCGAAGTCATGCCCTTGTTGATCGCAATGTAAATGTAAACAATTCAATATATTCCACGGCAGCAACAGATCGAATGATAAAAAGCATAGATGAAAACAAAAATGGAAAAAAAGTAAATATGATAATAGCATTTAGCAATGGCACATGTAGCATTGGTGTATATATACATATGTACATACATGCTTTTGTGATAAAATATCACATGCAGGCATTGTAATCTGTCAATTCCAAACAAATGTAAAGTCGCAAGAAACAAGAGGCAGTCAATTAATAATATATTCCCATCTTCATCAAATATCAAGTGGGAGACAAAACTAGTGAAATATAAATGTAATCTTACTATATTGTCTCGCACCATCGAAGTTGTTTATTCATCACACTCATTTTCTTGAACGATGTCGAAAATTGCCTCACTGGACCAAACAGACGGATCTGATTCTAGATAGTTAGACTACATGAGAGCAAGAACAGGCTGCATTGCAAACTAAATGTAACACGCATTAAGACTTCCCGTCTCTTGGCTGCAAGCATTGGTAAAATGTATTAAAAATGACCAGATTACACAACAAAGTGGATAAATATATCGGGACTGGGTGTGGAATACTGGGTGCGCTCTAGTTGCACGAGACTTCCCAACGGGGCACTTCCCAGTTCAATGGCTTCCTATTCACACCTTGCGCTGAAGCCAGGCGTGTGAAAAACAGACGGTGACTCAAAACTAAAACTACCTGAGGGAAAATAATCTCCCTGGTGTGGACATAAAACGTACAATGTGATTGTCAAAGTGTTGCTAGAATGAGGAGAGTTTCTATCCACAAAGGAACAAATTCATCCGCTGTCTGCGTATGCAACAGTTTCCATAATCCATTACTGAGCTTAAAGGTTTTACTCTACAACGTGTCTGGTGTACGTCAGTTACAGCATTACAATCAACTCAACGGGAATACACCTACTTTCTATACTGAGCCCCTCTCACATAATCTCCTCCACTTAACAGTGAAAGTTTTTAAAGATCCACGTTTGCTAACATATTGTGAAATTCAATAAATGATCTGCTTGCTCAAACAATTCATTGATATAAGTATATCACAAGAGAGATACAAAGAATGAAGCTGCCTGTCGGTCTATAATTATTTTAATTGATAATACATGTAAGTTATCCATACTCGTCGCATTACATGAGTATTATCCGGACTGAACTTGATGAAAATACATTAACCTTTCACATAAAGCGAGAGCCCTTACGTATATATGGTGTACGGAGGCCGGACAACACGAAAACATGAAGCGAAAACGCGAAAGTACGAACCGAAAACTCTAAATTAGCCTGATGGCTAAGATACCCTCATCGAACAAATTGACAACGTTAAAGAATTCTTCAGTTGAATGGCCGTTTCGAGGTTTCAATTTAATTGTATGTCAAATCCAAATGCATCTCATTTGTTTGTGTGATTAGATAAGTAAGTGACGCACTTTCTTGGTGTAGTCATGATCATTTTGTTAAAACATTCTGAATTTCACCTCAAACTTGGTAGATTTTCCAAAACAGTTCATTTTTCATCAAAATTGGCCGCCATTCTGAAAATAGTGTGATAATTACAAAAACACAATTACCTCGTTCTGGCAGCATTGTTCAGTACTTTAAAAATAATGAAATAACAAATTGAAAAGGCTCTTCTTTGCAGTATTATTTTGGTATTTTAAAAGATTCACTGTAAACTCAACGTTGATAAAATCGCCCATAATATCAAAATAAAAAGTTTCAAAGAAACAAAGAATTTCGGAGAAGTCATCTGAATGATGCAAAGTGCAAATGGGAAAAATAATGCAAAAAAAAAATTAAAAAACGAAACAAAAATCTTCTGTTTTGCAGAATTTCTTAGTGTTCTGTTTCAGAATTTCAGAAATAATACTGTAAACTTCAAAGATAAAAATGTGTTCGGCGATCGTACGATGGACAACTGTAATGCCAAAAGTAATGCAACGTAATGCCAAAAGGTTGTCAGACCAAAGGTCGGGTAAACTAAAAGTTAGGGTGATGTATATCACAACTTGGTAGTATTCAAAATCGATGAAACAACACTAAACCGGATTTTACGTTACGTTATACATTTGCCTTATATGTACTGGTATAAGGGGAACATGAAGCGAGCTCATTACACAGCTCTTACTCAGCTGATTGATATGGTTTTTACCATGTGCTAATATCTCTATCGTTTCAAAAGTTATAGCCATCTGAAAATGCCATTTTCGCAAGATGTCGCCTAATGCTCCCGAAAAGTCCTTGAAGTTTTCAGAGGGTCATTGCAGAAGGTCATAGGGGACATTTTTAATCCGATAAGTATTCGCTTGCATAACCCTCTTTGATGACCGAAAAGCAATTCTTCTCCTATATTACGCGAATACAAGTCCCTAAAAACAAATATTCTCCTATGACGACAGGAATATCAGTAAACTGATTTTGGAAGAAAGAATTCTGCCCCATCTGAAATTCAAACTGCTGTTTCTTTTGAACAAATCCTGATATTGACATGTTGTGAAGACGATTCTGTTCAGCTCAAAGAGTGCTTTGATAAGACCTCGTATCATATTTCACTTCACGAGTATTCCAAAGTTACAGCTATGTCATTAAAATATGCACTACTCAACACGTGTCATTACATTACAACCATACAAAGACAATTATGACCTACAGATTAAAGATTAACTAATGTAATTGGTTATATTAAATATTACATGTAGGCTTCTTGATGAAAAAGTAATAATACCATGGATGTCGTATAAAAATCCCTACCAAGACGTAAATATGTCAAATCGCTGACAGATGTTAAGTCGTAACAAACGAGGAGAAAGCTGACAGCCAATCATTCATCTAATCCCCATCTTCGTCAGACATCAGATGGGGAGACAAACAGGGTGAAATGTTATGTAATTAGTATCCTACTTCCCTGTCTTGCAACACCAAAGTCAATCCAAAGATGACATGCTATGTATTCATCATACCTCATTATGGAATGGTGTCAACATTTTCTCACGGGAAGAGTAGGATGGATCTGATCTCGAGTGAAGAATTACTGTATGACATAATTATACTACTCGCAATCAGCTAAAATACTGCGCACAAGTTTCTATGACACAACGGTCCACATAATGGTATCATGTTTTATCTTGCACAACACATATACAGTATCATACACTATTTCGAATGTGGCAACCCAAAGGGAGCCAAAGTCAAGACGTAGAGTATTCGAATAACAATAGATATAATCCGCCTATTGGTTCTAAACAATTGAAGTTCAATGGTACTGCTCACTTGAAACAATGGCTGTACACTCTTTTAGAACCAAAAATTACGTCACACTTCGGCGCTCTATTATACAGTTATGAGTAGTTGGTGAGCTCACTATGAGATTTGTAGGTGTGAAGTTAGCTCTATGTGCTGGTACTTGTGCCATAACTAGATCATATGCCCCCTAGACAGAAACCCGGGATCGGGGAAATCCCCTACTCTTTACGATGAATACGAAGGGATCTTATAGGTGCCAGATACCATAGACAGTCTCTGACACCACCCGGCCTTTGCTTTTACCGCCAGTCGGGCTGTACTGGCGTGGGAGGTTTTCAGGCACAAGTGGCGCTGAGCGGACTCGAACCCACGACATGCAGATCATGGGCTGAGCACTCTGCCACTGCACCATCCCGCCCCCCCCCCCCCCCCCTATGTGCTGGCTGAACCCCTTCAAATCTTATAGTGGGCGAATTTATACCTTTTTTGGCCCATGTAGCGCAGCTTACTATTTCTTCTAAATTTGATGAATATTAAGAATGTGCCAGACGGAATAAATATGGTATACATTCAGTGGGTGAGTAGTATTAACAGAGTAAGGTGCGCTACTTTTTTCATATCTTGAGCAATGACAAGTTGTTGTTGTCGTCGTCTGATATTCGGCACGTGAGGAAACGGAATTTATTTACAATAACAAAGTCACATGGGACACATTGTTGCTTTTTAATGGGCGGAAGTGGGGTCAGAGACCACTACCACTTGGCAGAGTGGTCGCGGCATGTGTTCTTGTCCAATCAACAATCAGAATTCGATACACTAACAACCCAAGATTTAACCACGTGTTTCAGTTTTACAAATTAAAATTATGTTTTGGTTTACACAATTAATAAACAAAATTGCAACTTGCCCGTCTGATCAGATAATATAAATTTGTTAACTACTTGACAAATCCCTCTTCTACACATCATCAATGGGTGCTTCTTAAATAATGTTGATTTTTACTATAAACTCTTCTGGAGTAATCTTATGAAAAAAACTTGCAAAAAAAACCTGCAATATCCTGTGAAAACAACTTTCCCCCTAGACCATACACCTATTTCTTTGGCCAAATGGAATTCCT
Source organism: Terebella lapidaria (assembly GCA_949152475.1). Taxonomy (NCBI): domain Eukaryota; kingdom Metazoa; phylum Annelida; class Polychaeta; order Terebellida; family Terebellidae; genus Terebella; species Terebella lapidaria. The sequence continues at coordinate 12,330,146 of OX424558.1, forward strand.
TTTGTTTTCTGTGCAGATGTCACAACCGAGGCGCATGAATTGACGTCAAAAGGAGTAGTGATTACTCGCTAATTAGCTTATACAAGAACAGTGCTGACCAATATATAGAAGCAGAAAATGCAGCATGGCAGGATAAATGTAATTCCGCGCGCACTGTAGGATTCCCCTGTGTGCTGGACCTATAGCTTCGACAAAACTTATCATGAACGAGTCGAATTACACAACAAGGTGGGTAATTATTAGCGAAGCCGAAGTGAATTATATGGAAGTCTGGACTAAGTGGGACGTTTTCTTCACGGTCCAAGGCGCTAATTGTACTAAATAGTAAGTGCGACGCTTGCACGAGGCTTTACCATCGGGCGCTCAAAGTTCAGTGGCTTCCCATCAACACTACCTGAGGGAAAATAATCTCTCCGGTGTGGACATAAAACGTACAATGTGATCGCGAAATGGATCTAGCCAAATGAGAATTCCTATCCATAAAGACACGAACCAATCCATTCACAGAATATGGAACAGTTCTAGTAATACATTACTGACCTGAATGTTTTACTCTACATCGTAACTGGTGTAGGCATCTACCGTTTCACGATTTCAAGACCAGTAAATTCTTGTACATGAATACTTGTAAATACGTGTACTTGTACAGGAATATGTACATGCCCTGTTTCTCTTGATCTTTTTGGAAATTATTATTTTTCACAAATTATTTTAAAATAGTGACATACGTATCGTTACACACAAAATGAAATGGAATATTTCTCGTCTGTTTGAAGTCAAGTCCGAATCGATACCTTCAAAGATGTTTGTCCATAACTTATTTTCGATCGCCAGAGTTAAACTTAAATAGTTTAATATTTCCAATAGGGACGGTAGCTTACTCATGAAATACAATTTATACAACTACCGCTCAACCTGGAAGTGTTGGCAATCTACCCCATGTTGAATTTGAGCCCCTATTGTGATCATATTAATTGAACCAAAATTTGAGATTTCATGATGTTCGTGCCGATGAAAAGTGTGCCAACTGAAACAGTTTTGTTTTTTTCCAATCAAACATCATCTTCCCAAAACACCACACGACCTTATAAAATAATTTGCAATTATTCGACTTTGATGAAATCAAAACTTGGAATCCAATTAAAATTGATAAATTAGTACTTCGCGCGTTCGATTATACTTTGGCCTCCTTATGAATCTAAAACTATATGTCAGATGTTATCACATTTCTGAATGATACATAGACAATGATGGAACGAAACGTAGTTCAAATGCGATGGTTGAGTTTTAAGCCCACGTTCTTCCTTTTGGACCATATGACTCCGTAAATTTAGTTTTCCGAATTGGAGCATCTGAAAATGCGATGTAAAGATTGATCACGTTCGAAGTGTGCCATTGAGAAAGAAAATTACTTCCATCATCTATCAATCCCCTGTGACCGATTTGAAAACTAACGTGTCTGAATGTCGCTAAATTACGACCTTGGTTAGTCACTGGTGCAATCCTGCGGGCCATTCACCCTAAAATTGTGCATAAATAATATCAAAGTTGCATGCTGTATCGTACATGATGGGGACCTTCCATTCACTTTTCACCGGAACAATCAATAGGCAGTTTCATTGATGTACATGTGGAACAATTATGGCGAAGACGATTGGCTTTTGTGGACTTGACGTCGGAACGACTATTCCAGGATGAAATACGTGATATTTCGTGACTTGATTTGCATTTAATCAAATGTTCTTTTACAGAAATTGTTTTGTCCAGCGGAGCATAGAACTTTGCGCTGAGTGCAGGAAGCTTATGGAAGTGGGCCATTGGAAAGTCGGACGGATTTACCTTCGCCTGGTTCTCGAGAGTTAATTACTTCTGCCGAAGGACTTTGCCGGGCGAACCTTTCAGAACTGACCGGTAGATTATCAGGAGACCAGCCTGCTGCCAGCAAGCGCGCGGACATCTTCATTGCGACAAGAAATGCTTTCTCATTAGCCATGTGTCACCAGTTCCAGCAACTCCCGAGCTATGGAACATCCCAGACGTCTGATGTATCACCAAGGAAAGCGCAGATTGCTTTCAGCAAATGCGATATATTAATGGAAAATAATTTATTATTTCACGTTTTCTCTGTTAGATTCTTTTCAGGATATAAAGTAATTCCTATCATGAAATATGTGAATAGTGTAGCGTGATAAATTAGCTCATTGGGTCATCCGCATAGACCATAGTTTTATGGCTTTCTGAAGTAGCGGAAGAATATTTCTCGTTGCCACAGCTGAGGCCCACTGTTTCAGTGGTATGGACAAGACCAGTCTGAATATAAATTTGGCCCACTTGTAACGTTAATACACGTTAGTATTAACCAGCATTTAACAAAGAACCGACACGACTTCATGAAAACTGCGAATAATACCCGATGGGTTTGCGAGTTCGGTTTCCGTATTCCATGATATGGCATTGTCTATAACAATATTGGTCTCCTAGAATATAATATTTGTAACCTTAGCTCGAGAGTGGGGTTGTATTTTATTTCATGGCACCGACGGGACGGAAAAGGCGCAGAGGAAGTGCGACGGCCGCTCGCGGAAAAAAGGTGCGCGGAAACTGAGCAGATATAATCTTTTGCCGAGCGCTAAACCTTGAAGATAACTAGCCACAAAGACTTGTCACTTCATACATGTCACTCTGCGCCACCGACCTTAATACTGACTCCTTCTCTCCCTCCAACGATCACACTTTGATAAAAAAAGCCACGTTATTATCCTGCACTTCGACAATGACGCAAAACACTGATTAGTTTTCAACACACGATACTTCATTTATTCTACTGAAATGACACTCAACGCACACGGATTAGTGAACTTCCTGATGATAAATACCATAAATGTATGAGAGAAGACCATCCACCTTAAAGGTACTGTTCAGTTCAGTGCGCCGTTTGGATGCCGTACAGCAAGCAACAGAAGGCGATGCGTGTTTACCGCACAAGAAGGCAGTGACCTGCATACATCACCGTCCTGCGGGATTTGGGAAGGGAGCAATATCCATTATGCGTGACTAGATCAGAGGGAAATTGCATCATGTAAGAGAGATAACCGCCAAGGACACGTCAGGTCGTTTTACCCGCTTGAGATTTGAGGTTATTTACAGGCGGTCGGATCTGTCCTGTCTGGGTATTCCATGAGGGGTGTGCCACATTCCGGTCCTAACCGGACACACTCATTCTCGGTCCGTCCGTTCAACACAGTTGCGTGAGTGACCTGCGCGGTCATCCCATTCTGGGGTGTGGCCAGTGGGTAACAGTACTTGGCCAAGTTTGTGCGGAACTGTTTGCGGAACACGCAGTAAATAATAAAGTTACTGGAGGAGTTGAGTACTTCCAAGACGTTACTCAAAGTCATCATAAAGAAAGCCGTGCTGGGGCAGACCTGGGACTCGTAGCGCCAGATCAACTGGACAATCCGTGCCGGGCCGTTACACATAATGAACATGAGCACGACCATTATCATTACCAGCGTCACGCTCTGGTCGCTATGGTTATGACGCATGCGCATTGCTCGCCGTTTCTTCTGGATCGTGCGGTAGGCCAACGTGAGTTTGGTGTTGAGGAAAAGCAAGAGCAAAAGTGGAAGTACGAAGGAGATTATTATGTATAATGTGTCGAAGTAGACTGTGCGGTAAACCTTGCTCTGGCCGATAGCTGTGTTGGCCAGTCTGTAAATGGTGTGGTTGCGCTGAGTAATTCTTCTGTTGACGGTGACCTCGAAGAAGCGAGGCAGGTTGTAGATGACCGAGCACAGCCCGATGGCGAGAACTCCTCTCTGCACCTGTCGCAGGGATGAGTACCGGGCTGCGTTGTACGGCATACACACGGCGATATAGCGGCTGGCGGCGATCAACACGGTCAGCCAGATGGTACCAGTCTGGCTTATGAAGAGGAACGGGTAAGTATATACTCGCACGTACAACCACGTCACGTTGAACCGGATCCGTGGCGAGAAGTAGGAAAAAGAGTCGTTTAGCGTGAAGTGAAGAAACCACATCAACAGGAAGAAGTTGTCCGTCAGAGCGAGTGCTTGGAGAAGGAAGGCTGCTATCTTAGAGTCGTCATCATGGCGGAGCACGCTGTATGATACGACATTACCAACCAAACCAAGCAGGCACATGACTCCCGCGACCAGTCCATACGTCACGAAGGTCACTGTCGCGCCGCAATCCGACTTGGACAATCGCATTCGCGTACTCACTTCTCCCGTCCAGTTTTCACTGGAGTTTATGGCAAAATGGAGATCAGAATACTCCCCAAATGGGAGGTCAGTGACGTTTATAACCGGGTATTCCATTTTCCCAGTTTGCGCTAGATCCAAATCCTACACCAAAATTGTTGACTGCACATGAAAATATCCATTTAGTGCTTCAAGTTCTAAGACTGAATTCAACCAAGTAGCAAAACTGTATTGATTAGAAGCCCATTTATTTGATTAATTTTCTGGTCGCACCTGAATGTCCATTAGCGGCAATGTTATAGGCTTTTGCCATGTTTACAATTCCCGAGAAGTTGTTGGTGGGACGATGTCCTAATCCCAACTTGGCATTGCTCACGGGCCGAGGATGTTCTCATCTGACATGCCAGTTGTGATTTATACTTTTTTGCCCGTGTGCCTCGGGCTCCGTGAAGCTGGATGGGTGCCCTCGGGGAAAGAAGCGAGCAGTGCGGACCGCCCGTCTGTCTGCCTGTCGCCTGCCTGCACAGCGCGGTTTGCGGTGGGTAACTTGCCCTCGCCTCCGGCAAAGGCACACACTCCGCCAACTCCGCAACAAGTGAATCTCTCTGCTTTTCTGTCTGCGCTACATCCATTCACCGCCGTGAGACATCTCCATCCAAACTAACCCGGACAATGTGCCGCACAAAAGCCAGCTAGCCACAGCACGCCAGAGCAATACTGCCCAACAAAAGGACACTGGCGAAGCCGTCTTTATTCCTGGCGACCAATGCTTCATAAGCTAAAAAGCCCGGCGGAGTCCGTCATCGAGTAATTGTCGGAGGACATATGATCACTTGATGGGAGGAAAGCCCGGTGTAATCACGGGCTGGTGGGGCCTGGTCAGGCACTTACCACCCTGTCAAACACAGCTGACCTGCCGACAGTCCTCGGGCCGAGGTGATCAACGACGACCAGTTATCGCATCGCTCCTCAACAGGATAGAGCAGTGTCGACAGCACAGTTATCGCATTTGTTTTTTACGAGGTGGAGTAGTATAGGTGTCGAGGTCACTTCTAAGCCGGTATCGGGTAACAGGTGATAGGTCGTTAGTCCCCAGCTATTCGCCAAGCACTGAGCAAGCCATTAAACAGTGTTGTCCGATGGCAGCTGGACACTTATCAGAAGGCGAAAATCTCGAAGATTCCCAAGTGTGTCATCCCGGGAAGTCTCTGTGATAAATTATTGATCATAATCAAAAGAAAATTGCAATATTGTGGATAGACATTTCTCGTGATTTGCCACTATTACTGCAGGAAGTTTGTGAAGTACACTAAATGAACGCCAGTTTTCTCCTCCCAAGTTATATGAATACAAACATATTTTTAGTTGCTGTTTTCACTGTACGAACTGCTTGTTAAACTATGGTTACTTCACTTGGGTGACATAGAAGGATTATAGAAGTTATTTAAATGCGTATATATTTTTAATTAGCTCACATTCGATCTCGAATCTGTTTACCATTTCTTTTTTCAATTAAGATGTTATTTATTTATTTTATTTCCACCCCCAAAAATGGGGAAGCACATATAAAATACACAAAACAGTAACGAACAATCAAGCATGTAAAAACAACAGGTACATAATGGATATGACATTACATTGTGTTATAGAAACCCGAATATTCATTATTATTTCCTAACAATGATTACTGATTAGGATTGGAACACGAGCTGACAGATTCACCGGACAATGAACCATCACGAATCAAGCCACGCCACAATAAAAATGGAAATAGTAGCATAAAAACTCATTGGCATAAGAAGAATAGATAGACACAAATGACAATAGAAAACCTACGAGTACCTCAGGTTATATTATGATACACAGTATTTGTATCACAACACCGTGGGATAATTGAAATCCGAGAAAAATTACGTAACTTGGATTCTGAGCACCCAAAACCACACAACTGATGACAAAACGGGTACTCGTGAATGTAAGATACAATGACTCGTCCGAAATTACAGGCTTTGTTTTCTGCTACAACGTCATTAAAGCCTGGGATCCTTGTGTGAGACATGGGATAATAAAAAAAAGTTTTCTAATTTGTTATTCAACATTTGTATTCAAGTTATATTTACGAACCAGTTACAAAAACAAGGACGTCCAACGAAATGGTCAACTCATTATCTCGCAACTTTTAGCCTCGTGTAGTTCCGTAGATAACATCATATGCCTGATACGAACACCTTTGTTTGTTGCAGCCCCAGTTTCACAGGACGCATAAATTAGATTTGTACATCCGCGTCCTACATACCCCACAGCGCAAATAAAGTTTAGCCTCAAATTAATCACGGATTTACATGTCTGTTCGGCCGTGCTCTAACGTGGTTGTTTTGTACCCTTTCTTCAAATAAGGATCGCTGACATTTTTGGGTAATCTTGTGAACCATGTCCTTGGGGGTGATTCGGTATAAATCCTGCTGTTCAGACCTTACAAAGCTGCTTACGTGGTTTTCCCCGGCTAAGAAGGTAATGTAGGACATCCTCAAAATACAGAGTGGTCCATGTCCTACGAAGGTCAGTATGTGATGTTGTAATTCACCCCTGGGGACAACATTAAAGGATAGCAATGACAGTGGACGGATAGTGTTTCAAGCGTAAAGCAGAATGTATTAAGCCATGCATTAGACTGGGTATCGCATCATTTCAATGCCTCTAGCGCGAACGAAATGTATTTCTTTTGCGTCTAACAGATGATAATGTTGCTTTTAGTATTTGGAATATGTTTTTATCATTCAGGACATGAATATACTGACAAATGTTCTTTTCAAACTTGCCGGATCGTCTCCTGTAATTTTTACATTTACATTGGTCATTCTTATCTATACCACATTTTCCCTCCATCTGTGACTACCAAATTATAATCACGAGGTACTGGCAGGCGATAATTTCATCCAAATCCTGAACATTGTCTTTCAGAAGAGTGTTTCAGCAATGAACAGGCAATCGCGTGAATCACTGTGTCGGATTCCCTGGAGTCACTCACCGGTTAGACCAATCAAGATACTGGCAATATTTTGCGGTTATTATCCAGAATAAATTTTAATGGATAAATTTGTTTAGTAAATGTATTAATCTTTTTACTGTCAAAATACCTGCAACATTTAGTGGTTATCGGACATTTATAAATGGTGAACATTTAGGAATTGAGGGACACTATAATAATTGTTTCCGTAAACGTATTTATCTTTTTACTGTCGGAATACTTGCAATATTTTGCGGTTATTAGACATGTATAAATTGTGAACGTTTTGGGAATTGACCTATCGCCAAAGCCCCCAAAAGTTGTCCGAGTTTCACAAATTACGTGGGCAAATTTCACTTTGGCCAATAATAACATTTTGCAGAATGCGTCGTTAATGGCCTTAAAAGACTCGGACAAATTGGTTCGGCGATAGGTCAATTAAGAGATGATATTGTTTTAGTAAATGCTAGCAGGAGTGGAGTCGCAGATGAATTATGTCCTTGAGTCGTTGGCCTTTTGATTAGCGATAGTTGAAGTTGATTGCCTTTTCATGGGAAATGAGTTCCCACCATTATTTTGTACTACTAATTTGATATGAATCTTTGGTGGGTATATGCCAGACCCAGATTCCACCAGGTATGTCTATACGTTATAAAAGCAATAATGTATACACTGGCTGCCCCCCTCCCCCGATGACGTTTATATGTTTTGGATAATTATGGTTCGATTTCAAATATGTTGGTCCACAATTATTTCAAATGGTGTCATTATTATTTCATTTCGTTAATTTTATTAGCAACAGTCGGTCGATTCATATATATTTTGAAAGTTGACAATCGAAGGTAGACGTTTCCTTGTTACTCAGTGGTAACGATAACTATATTCATATAATTAAATAGATGATTATCAGGAATGCACTCAGCCCAGCAAGAGATTTGCCATGATGTTCAATTCGTCATTCCTAGGTCGCTTTTCTTCATTCAAATTCTTTAATATACATACAACCGTCACGTTTCATCCCCGCTGCAAGCTTTCTAAGACACAAGACCACACCTAGAGTACCACGGCATTGGCAAGTAGAAACATATACGCATACAAACCACACTAATGTATAGGCCTATCAAATAGACTTTATCTGTTTCTATCGGTCATACAACTGCTCATGCGATGTAAAAAAAAAAATAACAAAATCAATTATGAGTTTGAATCAGTACAATTTCTGGATACACTGCTCGTCCTCGATGGGTTAACTATGACCGTGGTAAGGTTTTTCGAAGGTAGTTAAATTATCTTCTGCACAAAAGTTCTAGTCAGTCACACATAATACTGGCCATTGCTTGTAGTTTTATGTGGCTCTATAGACATGATAGACAACTACATATGTACATCGTGTCATTGACGAGGAATTGGGCTTAGATCAATACATTCGTCTCTCCTACAATATATGATTGCCATTGACAAGGTACCATATAGCCTTAGTGGAATATGTTTGAGCTTCCAATACTAGTCGGAACCTTTTATTTTGCAGCCATATTTCCGACGTCATAATGCTCCTTAATATGCCTACCACATGACGTTGCCTTGTTGTCTAATGGAAAACTGAAGCCTACCATGGGTTTGGGTAGATTTACCGGTCTATATTAAGGTTGTTCGAAACACCCGGGAAGGTGTTTTTATTGAGTAAAAAATTATATTTCTTGATAGCTAGATATGTATTGATTACAAAAAGCAGAAAAAAAGTAGTAGGTCACCGTATGATATTTTTTGCTATGATGCATATTGTTGACCTCCTATCGGTCTTAAAAGTACCTCAGCAATAGCCACAATGCATTACATCACGGCATGCTATCTAACTGTATATTTTGGCCTAAAACTCTTTATTTATAGGATATTTTAGGACAGAATTGTTGTATGTACAATGTTTCATTAAACTGATGAAACAAAATTCACTAGCACTGAGTTTGATATGTTTCGTGGCAAGAGTAAGACTATGTGTATATATTTCAACACTGAAATTTTACAAAAAAAAAGAGCAACTTCTGATAATCCATACAACGTTGAACTCGGTCAGTAATACAGTATTTTTTTCTATTTTTTATACACATATTCTTTCAATGATATTTTGGCTTTGTAAAAATAATGTAAAAAACATACCTATCCAGGTTACTTTTCGCGATATAAGCGTTAAAACATGAAAAATGTCATTTTATGGAAACAAAAAATCGATAATTTCATGAATTTGGAGTGCATACTATGTCAAATTATTCAAGTTTTTGTGAGTATAAATTGAAATAATCATAAATTTCATTTTATTGTACGTTGACTCAGAAATGTATAAAAGGCTTGCATGGTAGTTGTGATCATTAGCATGAACGGTATGGCCGCTAGAATTAACCACTAGATGTTGACCGGTCAATTGGCTCGGATGAGATTCTCTCCGGTCGCCAACTCAGTAGGCCTAATAGCTGAAATATCCCCCACCAAATTTGACAAGTCAGTAGAACTTTAGGAATAAATTTCACCCAATTGGCTTGAGCAAGATGACCGCCACATTTGGCACAGGATTTTGCGATAACTTTATGTACGACAGGAGGATATAGGCCTAATGGCTGATAACGGATTTGACTGAGGGCAGCGCTGATCTATGCGCGGTTATTTTTGGGATTTTTTCGTCTATAGGTCTATTTCATGTATCTCGATGAATTTTGGCAGAAATTCGCCTAACATAGTGTAAATTTCTGGGGAGATAAGCTGCGGAAACAAAAAAGTTATCTCCATTCGGCTTAGATAGCGGAATGGGTATGGTAGACGAAACGTGTCAAGAATGACCGTCGGAATGTAACGAAAATTGGGCCCCGCGAAATCGAGCCTGGTGGGTTGGAAATGTTGCGGCCCGATGAAAGTGATCTCTTCTTATGATATATTCCTCTTGAACGGTATACATTTGGTATATTCGGCCTATATAATGGCCAGGCTATTGAGGAATTGATATATATCAATGGAATGTTGCTTAGTGGACCTGGAAATATGCATATGGGTACTGAGACAAATGTAGGGCTGTATGATGTAAACTATCAAAAAAAGTGCGTCCGCGACGACCTCCGGATATTTTGTGGTGAACTTTGAAGTTCTAAGAGGTTGAAAATGTAAAGAAAACACCCCACTGGGGCACAAAATGCAGGATTCGGCGGATGGAAGCTTGTGGTAAGAAACCGGAGAAAACCTCACACTTTTTTATTGGTCTTACACAGATATCATATATCGCTAAGCTTGAGTTGTAGGTCCATTTAACATTGATTTGAATAACTTTACGATCATGTTGATCATGTTAATCAGACGATTTGGAAAATGTTAGGCCAACTAGTTTTTTGTGTGCAAACGTTTACTCTTAAACATATGAAAACTATGTAATGAATGGATGCTCTAGTCATTCTTAACCGAGGCTGGCCCACTGAAAGATACTAGGCCTATTATCAGATTATGCTGTGATGCTTCCAGTACTTTATTGTGTGCTCAAGTCTAGACTCCGCCGTACTGATTACAGACCGCTGGTTTTTCCAGTACTCCCATTGCGCGACAACATTTATACCCCGCCGGTCCCTATTTCACCCTGGCGTTACATTCGCTGTTTATGACACGTTTGGTCAACCATAGACGGGCGATGGCGCGTTCGGTGTATCGAACAACCTTAATTGCTGGAGATTATGCTTTCCGTACCAATCGGGAAAAATCATCTGGTCTGTCACATTAAACACTGCCATTCAGAATTACTATTCATTTATATCCATAACAGGCAAAAATGTGAGCAATAGTTAGAGCATCAATTATGTGAGGATATCGAAACTAAAACTACGTCGCCCACCAGGGGCGGTCGAACCTATAAAACCATATCAAATATGCAAGTAAGACAAAACCGAAGAATTGAGGCTGAGTGAGCCGAACACATTTGAGGATGAGTGAACACAAACTCCGTCCCTTGGTTGAAATGAATAATAAATGTTCAACTAAAGCATATCAATCAGTTTACTGATAATAAAAAACGAAACCCAAATCCGTGAACTCATAGTGTGACAACTTTCTCACCGGAGGTAGCTGTCTCCACGTACCGAACGATAGATCCCTCTCACGGAGATTAATTCTGTTCACTCTTCCTCACCACCAAAATTCCACCATTACTGGGATGGAGCTTGTCCATGCGTGTACTGTGTTCGTATCCTTTCCTGCTCAGTATTTGCTACTGTTGCTTGCAACTCGCAAGTATTTGCAACTCGCGCATGGATACATCGGTCATGTAGGAAAACCAGGATTTTTTTTTGATCGGCCAATTATAATTACATGTATCCAACAATAGTGTCAATAAATTTATTAGGATACTAGATAAACTGGACACGCCAACGTTCTCATGGCCAATTTCTATTCGATGTGCAGAGGCATAATATAATGGTCGCTCAGAAAGAGAAACAAAAAAGGCAATATTATACACTAAAAATTACATTTACTTAATTTAGTGTTTTTATTTGTCTCCCTCTTCATATAAATTAATGTGTCAAGTATCCACATTGTTATTAATCACTGTTGCAGACGAGTGTCTGATGTGGCATTTCACGTTTCTTTTTGTCCCCATTGTTTCTCAACAGTAGACGGTAAATTTTGTTTTAACATACGTCCTATGAGCTCTGAGCGATTTGGTATGACTCTGGTTGTTCAGACATCCATTAAAGCAACTGCCTTCGAATGTATGCAATACTTTTTTCGAAACTGAATTTAGTGCAACACATCTAATACAAGATAACAAAGCATGTTCATATTGATTGTGACGATTACAATCCGTCCGAGTTGTCTTTTCATCCGTTTTAACACACATTTTGTGCCAGTTTTGTATATAAACAAACAAAATGTATCCATCAAACTCGAATGTAAACAAATGCCCAAATTGCCCTTAAAAGTCCACATCGAATACATTTTCCAGTTTGTATTTGCATAAATAGTGCAGTTATCAGAAAATAAACATAATATACCGTGGTGTGCGTGAAATTGTTAGTCCATCTTGCACTTTTATGCTTTGTTTACATTTGCGTGTGATGGATACAGTTCCTGTATTTACGCGTGAAACGACTGTTCAAATGAATTTTCCAAATGACTGCTTGTCGTTATAAAATTTGGTGTAAGTACGGCTCATTCGAGTAACTACACATGTTTTAAATGATTCTTTTCCCCATAAAATATTGCCTGTTTTCGAAGGCAGTTGTTTTAGGCCGCTTTGTTTGATGTTTGCTAGGCAAGTAGCAATTGTGTATCAGGCAGTTTGTGTGGGTAAGTAGTTTATTCTCGAAATCATCCTCAGAATCCAGTATGTCTCAAGTCATACGAGGTGCAGTGTCTGATAATATGGATTTTTTCTGTCATTCTCTTGTTAATCATACAGAAAATGTATTTTAATTTCCTGAATCAGCTCTTCAATTCAAAGTACAATTCGCTGGAAGGAAAAACCCAGAAAACCTCAATTGTAAGAATATCTAGATGTCGTATATGTAGTGTGGTTTGAAACAAAAATCACACAGACGGACACTGACGGACTAATGTATGTGATCAACAAGGGTACCAGCATTTCACTTTGAACAGAATAATGATCTATATTTTTTCAACTTCTCTTTATTTGCGCAGTCAAACTCACACTGCAACGTAAAATATTCTGTGATGTCCAATCTTCGTTTCATCGCCGTTTATTGCCAATCAAGTCGTGTGATACTCCGTGAGTCGTCACGTTTCTTCTACGCTCTCATAGCTCGGAGACACGCTTCCAGTCTCACACAAACCCGCCCTCAGCCTTCCCAATGGAAAATCGCCTGGCTTCAAATGCCCACAACTGGAAGATTGCAACGTATTGGTCTTATGGATTCTAGATATCTTGACATTACGGACCAAAATGCATGAAAAGTATGATATATTAGTAATTCTATGGTATTGATTCCCTTGGTAATTGTCTATAGAGAGCGACAGGGTCAACAGCTGTGTGATTGCCTTGTCAGTTTTATAATGAGTTACTCTGTCAGACTGTGAATGTCACGCCATCCTCTGTCATAAACTCGCCTGGATGGTGGCTTCAATTTGCCACGCTAATCACCATCAAGTGTGTAATATGTACAATGCAAGTCATTGGCTGCCACCTGTTGTCGCCTCACAGTAACGGATAACATGACAAAGACATTGTATGATATAGCATATAGGTGATAAAATAGTTATTTCCGTTTTTCGCGTGACTCAAATACCTACTGAAATCCTATGTCTTCTAAATACATGTTACATGTATATTGTTTTCAGAAAAATATATATACCCCAAATTGGTCGTTGTCGCTGCATAAAATTTGCTTTGTCTTGTAGATCGATAGAAACCGTTGTCATATACCTACCTAACTGCAGGATGCCGATGACATATTGTCTGTTGGTAATTACATCCGTATTACCTGTCATATTATAGAAATATGAGCCAATGTGCCATTGTCGACATTTGGATTATATCACACTGATGGCAATATCACAGATCCAAAATATCAACATGGTGACTGGTTTCTTTGACCGACAGAACTTATACATGTATCAGTTCATGTATAGCAAACGGTGACCTGTATGGTGATATATGGTTGGAATCAATTTTAAAAGCAGGCAAATTTAGCATTCTTGTTTGTCACGCAAACTTGACAGTAGGCCTACATCTCGAGATAGTGGGGAATATATAGGAAATATGCACAGTTCGACAACAGATACTTAGAAAATTGCCGTTAATCGTGCATGAAAACAGTGGATAGAGAATGATCGGCCTGCCTCAAATTGCCGAATACTACAGTATCTAGACAAATACCAATGATGTCATGAGACCGTGTGTAGAACTCGTCCTCAAGGCGGACCGCTTTGAGGAAAAAATCGATGCGAGATTGACTGGCCCAAGTTTAAATCTTGATTTGGCAACTCAATTTAGGCACGTAATACACATTTTAAGACCCAAATTTGTACGATTTCTCATTCTATAGACTGTATCTATAAATACATTTTGTCAATTCAAAAATTGATTATAGATTCAAACGCAGTCATAGACTTGCGCGTGAACCATTTTCACGGGCCTCATTATGAACTAAATGGTTAATTATGTAATCGAAAAACCCTAAAGCGAAGCCAAGTTGAAGTAAGTAAACATACCCTGACTTCGAATTTACATTTGTTTTTGAGAACGTATCAAATCAACAGAGATCTGTATCATTAAACTATGGTCAACCACACTGTGAGAAGCCGAAGGTGTACAATATCATATAGTTGATGAAAAACAAATATATTGTGGAAACTATTATTGTAATATTGCTTCCAAGCTGTATATTTGTTTACTTAGGTATTGTTAGCTTTTTTTATATTGAAACAACAGACTTCTCGGCCTTGAGGGTTCCACTGTGTACATTAATTTACACATGTAAGATACTTATCACTTTAGGTCATAGCTCCATGCATTTACAGATGTAACACACGTGACCGTAGATTGTAATAATCCAAACCCAAGCTTAGTCGTTCTGTATGCAGATGCCAATTTACATATATCACTTTGGACGTGACCTTAAAGTTCACCACTCAAGCTTAGGTCAGTTCAAGTTCATGGCCATGTCATCAAATCATGCCATTTGAGCCTATCACAGGACCTTTTTAATGATTCGTGTCATTCATTTTATATACACCCGCCAGACAGTCTGAAATGTCACGATTGTGCAAAATTTGCAGAAACGTTATCAACCCACTAGGGAAATGGCTGTCTGAATAAAAAAAAACCGGACAACACAGCATCGGGGTATCGTGGAAATAAATATGTATCGTTACGCGACAAAATGACGAAATAAGAACAATCTACAACTGACCAGGAATGAACCGATGGTTTCAATATCCGATGAGCACCAAGAAGCAATACTTTTTCTCCGAACTTATTTCATTCGAAAACGTTCAAAGACGAATTACAACATCGGGTCACGCTGAGTATACAGGGCTTGTACTATACCACCAGTGGTTTGTTTTATAAAGAACCTAGATCTATTTTAACTAAGTTTAGGATTTACCCTACTATACTCTGATTTTTCTAACTCGTTTTACACCGTTTTTGTTTGATGATATTTTCGCGATGATACGATGTGAATGGTATCAATTTATAACTTGGCATACTCCACCTGGGAGCCAAACGGCAATTGATTACCGAATTTCGGACATCTATCGCAAAAAATGGCGATATACCCCAATGTTAAATTTAGCCTTGTCATTCAATTTCTGGGTCCGCACACATTGTTACCCTCGCCCCGTAGGGGGGCGAGGGTATTGCAATTGGGTCTGTCCGTTTGTATGTCTGTTTGTTTGTTTGTTTGTCTGTCTGTCTGTCTGTCCGCGCGCATATCTCAAAGGAGAATGGTCCGATCAACATGAAACTAATAGGGATGAAGCGGTATCTCAGTGGCTCGGTCCTCCTCGAACCTGGTCAAAATCGGACAAAAACTGTTGCCATGGCAACGGAAAATGTAAAAATCAATAATTGACCATAATTTCGGTTCTAATCAAGATAATTTTTTCTAACTAATTTTGTATTTTTCTATGGCCAATTCCTGATCATAATATATATGGCCCGTGGTCGTAGGACCAAAACTCTCCATTATTGCCCGATGTCGAAAAATTGGGGGTCACGGTTTCGAATTTTTTTGGCCAGCGACTTTTCAGTGCAAATGTCCGCGCTCATAACTCAAAGGCAAACTGTCCGATCGATTTGAAACTTATAGGGCAAGAGTGCTATGGTAATGGCTCAGACCCTTCAGAATTTTACCAAAATCGGATGGAAACGGTTGCCATGGCAACGGAAAAAAGAAAATCACATCATTGGCTCTAACTCCGGTTCTACTTGATATTAATTTTTCCAACTATTTTTGTATTTTTCTTTGGCCAATTTCCGATCGTTTGGTGTACAACCGATGGTCGTACAACGAAAACTCTCTATTATCGCCCGATGTCGAAAAATTGGGGGTCACAATTTCGGTTATTTTTGGCAAGCGACGTTTCAGTGCAAATGTCCGCGCTCATAACTCAAAGGCAAACGGCCCGATCGATTCGAAATTTATAGGGCAAGAGTGCTATGGTGGTGGCTCAGTTCTTTTAAAATTTTACCAAAATCGGATGGAAACGGTTGCCATGGCAACGGAAAACAGAAATTCACATCATTGGCTCTAACTCCGGTTTTACTTGATACTAATTTTTCCAACTATTTTTGTATTTTTCTTTGGCCAATTCCCGATCGTTTGATGTACGACCGATGGTCGTACGACGAGAACTCTCTATTATCGCCCAATGTCGAAAAATTGGTGGTCACGATTTCGGTTATTTTTGGCCAGCGACGTTTCAGTGCAAATGTCTGCGCTCATAACTCAAAGGCAAACGGTCCGATCGATTTGAAATTTATAGGGCTGGAGTGCTATGGTAGTGGCTCAGAAAAAGGTTGCCATGGCAACGGAAAAAAGAAAATCACATAATTGGCTATAACTCCGGTTCTAATCAATTTTAAATCTTCAACCTATTTTTGTATTTTTCTTTGGCCAATTCCCAATCGTATGGCGTACAACCGTTGGTCTTAAGACCAAAACTCTCAATTATCGCCTAATTTTAGTGACTAAATCTGAAGGGCGAGGGTTTGCAATCTCTGATTGTCTCGTTGTGCATTTGTTCGGTTAATGTAGAGGTGTAGTCTTTCGAAATCAACACTTTGTGTAAGATACACCCCATTACTCCGAATTTACTCCAAATACTCAAAATTTACAATTATATTATATATTATTATTTTATAAACTGATGGATGTGAATATGCTCAGATTCTCGAGGTTCCGTTTTGGGCTGAAATTTAACACTGCGCTAGATTTACAACTTCTCCAATTCTTTTGCGATAGATATCTCCCAAGTTATTCCCAGG
This sequence comes from Terebella lapidaria, assembly GCA_949152475.1. NCBI lineage: Eukaryota > Metazoa > Annelida > Polychaeta > Terebellida > Terebellidae > Terebella > Terebella lapidaria. The sequence continues at coordinate 12,347,349 of OX424558.1, forward strand.
TGAAATATGCCAAGTTACAGAACGATAATGAACACGCGCATAGTCCAAAATCAGTTACAATATTCTTTGTCAACAAAAAATAGCAGCACATGACAAGGTAAGTTTGCTTCACATTAGCATTTAATTCGTCTCCGCTCAGATTAAAATAATTATTAACTTTTTTAATTTGTTAAGTTATTAATCAAGGGAACATGATTGTCTGCTGTGACATATTATTATTGTATAAATAAGGGCTGTTTTTTCTTTCCTTCTTCGTTCTTTGAACGATGGGCGTTGCTGGGTGATAATGTAACAGATGGGCCCCTTCGGCATAACTCAATTTTGACATATACTAAGATGTTTTTGTGTTATTCCCTAGCTAACATCATAATGTAGAACATTTTAGAAGGGCACTCATATCATAGTATGCATGTTTTAATTCATATGCTCACGCAAAAGTGGGGAAAATAGATACAGATAACGACAAACAGACAAACTCATATTTCAAGACCGAATCCATAGGCGAATTTCACAAAATCAGTGTTAGTGGTCAAATACAAGATATACTAAAGTATCAAAGTCAAAGCCATGTAAACATCACATGTAAAATCTCTTTTTTCGCAAAGTCACATTTTTGTCATTTTAAACTCACTGCGGAATTCACTTCCAGATAACTTAGTCATTCCATAATCTTCTAAATTGTTCATGAATTGTTTATAATTCTAAATTAAATATCTTGGAACCGACGAAAATATGACTGGATAGAAGGCTTACCGTCTATGAACATGTATTGGTTTTATATTGACTTACGGTAATGATAAACATGCATTAGCTCCCTGTACATGCTGTAGGGATATATGTATATATATTGCACTGAATAAAAATAGTTTGCACAATTATTTCTCAAATAGCTCCGCTCGAAAGGAGATCTGCTACGATGTTCTAGTATTCGCTGCTTTGCAGTTTATTGTCAATGAAGTCGTGTGATACCCCGGGAATCGTCACGTTTCACCATCGCCCTTATAGCTCTCAACAATACCCCCAACTTCATGTAACCCAGTACCCCAGCCATGGCAATACGATTCCACATTCGAACTCAAAAAGAAGGAATATTTGTCAGGATTTTCCAGTATCTGTATACATATTTCACCAAGATAATTCCGCCACAAATATGCAATATCCGCGAACTTAACTGATTCCTGGTACAGTCATTGTGGTAGGCTTACAAACAGTTACTTCTGGGGAGAGACGTGGAGTCAAGAGTTGTATGGTGATTGTCTGGTCAGTGGTGTAATTGACTTAACCTGTCAGTCTGGGATGTCACGCCACCTTCTCGCCTCAAATCACCTGGGTGATGGTTTCAATTTGTCAGCCTAATCACTATCAAGTGTCCTGTATAGGGCGTATGTACCTTTCCTGATGATTGGACGCTATCAGTTTATTTTCAACAGTGTCCCTTGTGACATTAACTGGAAAGTTTGTTGATTTCAATAAATGTGGCGTTCTCACAGAAGTGAATTGGGGATACTGAAGATTGCGAAAACATTGAGCGTCATGTTTTTCCATGATCGTGAACGAAACATGTATAAAAAAAACATGATCCCTAGGTTAACGATTAGAACTTCCAAAAATATATATTTATAGACCTCCTGCACATTGTGGTTTCGCTGTGAGATCCCACCACTGTTGTTGACGCATAGAGTCTCGAGAAAAACCCAGCTAAACTATATGATCCGATAAACATCAGAATCTACATGTAGTTGTATTGGTGGTAATAGATTAATACCGACCTTTATGTTGGTATTAATTCTACTATGTATTGAGATGACAATATATCTGATAACAAATTGTATTCACACATAAAACGTCATGCATGTCATAGCTGCAAACTACACTGTACATTCACACCAGTTGATGATAAGTGTTGACACATTGCTGAGCAGACCAGCACGATTAATCGGTAAACCTGCTCAAGCACCTAGAATATCGATACACACAGTCACGTATTTTCCAACATATTACGGCAACAGAACTGCATAATATTATACAAAGAGCCAATAATCGTCGAGATTGATATTGCGATTATATTATAATGACATAAATGGGGCAAATATCTTTTAAAAATCAGATAAATGTAAATATGACATTATAAAGATACTGATTATATCGAAACAGCAGTGGCATATACGTCAATTCAATGGGCTAAGCATCAAACTGAATAATGCAACACAAGACGACGCTTTTACTGGCAATTATATGGTCTTTGGTATTGTACTTTTATGTTGATTTCGATAGCAAAATCACCAATATGGTCGAAGAGGAAACTATTCAAGGTAACTGTTCAGACTGTGATGGCGGCAGAACACACCAGTCGTTACCAATATTCAACGCAGTGCACGACAATACTTCTCTAAATGCAGACGGCGACAAGCAGGTTATATTGTTCTGGACAAAGTACGAGGGTGACGCACTATATTGGTACCCAAGAGGAGGCTATCAAAGTGTCTTATCCTCTTGCAGATATGGCGACTGCATCTTCACAGCCAACAAATCTGATATCAGACAGGCGAAACTTGTTGTCTTCAAGGAGAAGCATTTGATACTCGACTGGCCTGCATATCGGAGTCCTCTACAGCTGTATGTCCACGTGTTGCAGGAGCGCCCGGGACCCTGGCATAATTTCCTGAGCGAACTTGCCACAAAAATCAACCTGACCATGAATTACAGGCAAAGTGCTGATATCAGCATTCCTGGGCTTCGTTTGTATCGAGTAACGACTGCCAAGATTGACCCATACAAACTGCGAATTCCGCTAAAATCAAAACCAAGGATGGCAGTCTGGGCAGTGAGCAACTGCCGCACACAATCCCATAGACAAGACTACGCACGGGAGCTCTCCAAGTATATCTCGGTGGATATCTTTGGACCGTGTGGTAATTTTTCCTGTCCAAAATCTGATGCGTCACGTTGCTGGCAAACCTGGGAGACAACCTACAAGTTCTATCTGTCATTTGAGAACGCCATATGTGATGACTACATCACGGAGAAGTTTTATAACCCACTGAGATATGAACTTGTGCCTGTAACTCTGAGTGGCCACCGCTACAACTTGGAGGCTCCGCCCCATGCTTTTATAAATGTAAGCCAGTACAGTTCCCCACGCGCCCTCGCCAATTACCTCACTGAACTGGGAAACAACGAGACACTCTACACAGAATATTTCCAGTGGAAGCAGACTTTCGTGTACAGATTGAACCGGGAGTCACGTCTGTGTAAGCTATGTGAGGCTGCACACACGATAGCACACAAACCGGCCTACACAGACTACTATAAATACTGGTTTGGTGCATGTGATAATGAACTCGTGGACAGGATGAGGAAACAAGGAAAGTGGTGACCGCCCAAAGAACTGTGTTTACTCCTTATAATTTGTGCATTGTACTTGAGATGGTTCACAACCAACCAATGTGATTGGGTGAACAATGATCCAATCTCTGTCAGCTACGTCAAATTAGGCAAGTCGGTTTTCTCTAAGTTTTTGGGCTTACTACAATAAGTAAGCATCCGCGGATGAGATGCGGTCAAAGAGTTTAATATAACAAGAGGCGGAACTCTCTATATGTTGCTATGTGCAAGCAAAAACAATATCACTTTCGCAGGCGAGGGAGTGGCAAACAATAAGACCTTCGCCGGCGAGGGAGCGGCCTCCTAGCATTGAAGTCACCCTGAGTTTCTCGAGTTAGAAGTGCTCAGGCACGCATTTTTGTGGGAGTGCGACCTCTCGTTGATATTACACTCTGATGCGGTCCAAAAGTGATCCAACAATTGCTTGATTTTTTTAGTTGTTAGAACTGTCTCGTCAGATGTAACTCGTCATTTGTCTCGTCAGATGTGCCTCGCTACTTTCTACGTTAACAATCGATAATTTTTAGGATAACAATGGCACGTGCAAAATGGTGAGACGTTGTCGGTGATTCAAACGACAACGAATTATCAGTGTGAGATTGACACCTTGCAACATCAAGTGCAAAAAAATCCGGATTTAACAGATTTGATTAAAGTTATAAGGGGTGCTGTACCTCACAGACACGTTGGGGGATATTCCGATATTTCCTCAATGATATGTCGGAACATGTATTATCACCAAATTCCCACATTCATACCATTTTAGTGTAAGTATCAATCTATTACCACCGATACAGCCAAATTTTGATGATTCCAATAACAAACGTAAAATACAACATTTTGCAATAGAAACAAAGCCCGACCAAATATTTTATCAATAGACGTGGAATCAATACCCAGTATTCAGTATTCCGAGCAAACAAAACAGGGTCCGTTATCCAATATCATAGCCCGGGGACAGAAAGTCATATCAGGCATACGAAGTGAGAGAAAACAAAAATGACAGGGAAACTTATGAAACCCCAAAAATGGCCATTTGGAGGTGAAGTCAGGTGTTCCGGAATGAGTGAGCATTTCCTGCCCCACTAGTGGCACCCGTCTAGTTGCATGGCAGACGAAAATAGATCTAGTTGCATGGCAGACATGGATTTGGTGTATTTATCAACCAGATCATGATGACGTCCATAGAATTTCTTAAACGCAGCTATAAGCATGATAAGTCTTGGTACAACATATCCTTGTCGCAGCACTTTAAAGACTAGCTGGGTACTTCGATAGACAAAGTCCTCATGTTTGCAACTAGCTCTGGAATAGCGTATAAGTTGAGAAACAAACACACCATATGCCGGTGACATAAAAATGTTGCTGCTTAGAACAGGGCAATTGACTATGGAAAAATTGAAATCATCACGTTTGTCATATAATCTAGTTGACAGGTTAGAATCATTATCACTCTCCAATCTCAGGTTTAGATAGTTGGTAAATTTAGCGGAATCTGTAGTATCCTTAATTTCAAGTTCCTTAGGATATACACATGATATATGACATCCAAATAATCACCAAACTTGGGATTATTTAGCGACAATACATCATCTATGTATCGTAAAGTGAACTTAAAATTACATGTTAGTTTCTTAGAACCTCCTCGTTGTAAATGTTGGATAAAATCTGATTCATACATGTATGAGTATAAAAACAGGTCTGCCAATAATGGTGCACAGTTTGTACCCATGGGAATACCAATAGTTTGTTGAAATATTCGACCACCAAATTCCACAAAAATATTATCAATCAGAAAATTAACCATATTTACCACATCTATTTCAGTATATTTGTATGGGGCATCAGAGTCACCTTTAACAAAATAAGCGGTATTATATTTAACTACAATATAGTGGTACCGACGTTGTCCCTTTTTAGAGAAAAATGAATTTTGAGACTTCAGTTCAGAATGAGGTATAGTTGTGTACAAAGTGGAGAAATCAAATATTTTGATAGACGTTACTTTTGAAAGTGTGTGAGCATGTAGATATTCCAATAAAGAATTGGAATTTTTTAATATCCACATTTGGTTTATAACACTCCTAGAATAGAGGATTTCAGAGTACTTTTGGAGAACCTGTTTATTTGTAGACAATATAACAGTTAATATTTTTGAAATGGCTTTGGTAGAACATGAGGCTGAACCGGAAATATATCTTTGCTTGTGTGGATTTTTTTTTGCAAAAGTAGAAATGTATACCGACAAACAGACAAATTCATATTCCAAGACCGAATCCATGGACAATTTTACAAGATCAGTGTGAGTAGTCAAATCCGAGAGATACTGAGGTTTCAAAGTCAAAACCATGTGAAAATCACAGACACCCAGCCAGCTGAGTGTGAGATCAGGTGCTCCGGAAGAGTGAGCATCTCCTGCCCCGCATGCGACACCCGCTGTGATATCCACACTGGCATATCGAGACGAAAATATATGCACAAAACTATAAGGATGGGATGATATCTTCCATCATGTGTGTGACAGGCTTGGCGTAACCTTCAACCAGATCATAGTGACGACCATAAAACTTCTTGAATGTCGACCTCGGCCTACGCATTTGGTATCCTTGTTTGAGCAATTTGGTAGTCAGAACCTGTGCTCTAACTATGAATTCCTGGTATGATGAACATGCTCTAGCATAACGAATTAACTGGGACACGTAGAACTGCAACTTTGGGATCCAATATAAGTTTGGTAGATAAGAATCATTACATGAGGTAGTAATAGTATTACTACTTCATGTAAAGATTCTAATGTATTAGAAGATTCTATTGTATTATACAATACAGACACATGATTTGATAAAATATCATGTTTGGGCACGGTAATGGCTTGGTATGTACTATTGGAATTAGTATTGTTGACAATACCCAGTTCGTCAAACAGGCACTGTATATAGTATGCTTTACAAACAAAAACAACGTTATTAGAAGCTTTATCTGCAGGAACAATGACGAACCTTTCCTGAAGTTTCAACAAACTATTAGCAACCACGGGATCATTGAAGACAGAGCTATATTTAGTACTAACTGACTTTGACAAAACATTAATGCGTTTGTTTACCAATGACCTAATCTGTTTGACCTATTCTGACAGAGAATCAATTTCTGCCTTTTCTCGCTTTGTACATTTTTTGGCATGCTCCTCAACTCCATCCATGATTAACTTAAAATTGTATCTCCATGAAAACGACGTGGGCTCTCTATATTTGGGACCTTTAGACAAAATGTCTTTCAATGATTCATTCTCCACTATATTGAGGTCGCCTGAAATAACATGCCCAACTGGATCGTGTATGAACGGAGAATTAATGCAGGAGGGTGGGTTATGTAAGAGATCATCAATATTCAAAGCATATTCAAAGCAACAGATTTGGTATATGAGTAGGATATAGATGGAGCGGCCGTGTCAGTGTAGTATGAACAGACTTATGATGTAATATATTACTGATGTTAATTGCATCAATACCTTAATTGGCAAATTTTATCTTCAGAAAAGACCGTTTGGGTGGTATATATTCGGAAGTCTGTGTTGGCTTATAAAGCCGATGATATACAATATACATGATAATGGAATACAGACGAAATTCATAGCTATTTGTAATTCTGATATAGTGGGTAGGACATTGGTCCTCTAGTTCAACATGAGGTTTAACATGAGGTATGGCAAATAACTTAGTGCGAACATAACTTATGCCAACTTTTTCAGTTTTCAAGATAGAAGTCTGAAATTCGGTGAAAAAATATGGTTTTGTGCCAAAATGGAAGCATATAAAATTTCAAATTGATCCGACAATCCTAAACGAAGTTATCGCCAAAAATCATATGAGGTTTTGTGTTGAACTTGAGTTTAGTGGTTGTTTCAATATTTCGAGTAGACCATCAAAGGAAATATTATGAATAGATGGTCGATTATGATGTCGATGTCCATGGCTTCGTTTCCTACGTTTAAATGATGTAAATAAATTCACAACATTGACTGAACTGCATCCTGGGCTTATCAGGTTTCCCACTGAACTGATATTATCGTTACAGCCATAAGGTGTAGCTGTGCCTAGTTCACGTATCCAATGTTCTTCTCGTTTCCTGCGGGTGGGTGTATTTAATGAGGGACTATGGGTATGGTGGTATATTTTTTCTATGACTCTAACTTTCATTGACAAAATAGAATGGTCATCCTGATTAAAATGTTGATAAAGTAGTTGATTAGTATTATTATTGATGTTGGAACGATGACCATTAACTCTCTTGTTAAGCTCTCCTTTGGTTTCTACAATATATAAGAGTCCACATACAGTGCATTCAATTCCATATACGATATTGCTAGTCTTGCAACACTGGCGTCATCAGGGGCAGACAGTGTGGTAAATGTAGTTGATTCTACTGTACACCTGGGGAAATTAGTTACAACATTTAGGACAATTTCAATCATTTCTTTCTGCACATAAGGTCAAGTTTTGTTCCTACATTGAGGTCAAGTTCAATGTTGTCACATCTTCGGAATCACCAGTGAAAAGCTTATATCTCTTTCGAAATATATAGATCGAACAGTCTACCCTCTTCTGAAAGTTTACCCACATTGAGGAATGGTAGTTTTTGTTCGGATCGTTCCAAGACATCTTCAATTTGAGTTTCATCGATAAGTCTCAGGAGAGATGGCAGCTGAAAATTGTGCAAACTAACAAGGCGATGAAAATAACGTTAAATACAAAAACAGTGACATTTCCAATTTTCAAACACCTAGATCATAAGATAGGCAAAACAGTATAGTATCCCACTAACAGTCCTGTAACCATTTGAATAATGTATGACGTCCAAACCAAAGCCATGGTTTGTATGTATGTCATGCAGTGTCGAGATGTGAGTGTGTGTGAAATTGGTGAACATCAAGAGGATTCACTGCCTCTATAGAAGACTCTCTCTATAAGTTTATCCAGTACATTTCCCTAACAGTAAAAGTTGTTAAAAAAGTATCACATTTTCAGCATCCCAATGTTACGTTACTTAGTCTGTTGTCGATACCAGATGGGTTAATGTTGTGTTGGTTTGCGTTTCTTTACGAAATTCGTAACTGAAAATAGGCTCATTATGTACAATATAACTATTATGTTTGCTTTCTTTCTATATTCTGATAAATAGTGTCGTATGTAATCGCAGTATGGTTTAATCTCTGTGTGTTTTTTCATAGATTTTGTCATTCAAACTAGCGTCTCGACACATTTTCCAAAGTGTGTATATTTTTGGAGTGATGAATGTTATGGTGACTGCTCCAGTGGCGTCACCTTTACACTGGTATGGCACACTTCCAACAAGATAACAATATCGTGTCACGTTATTACTAGGAATGCTTTCATTCAACAGCACTGTCTCTGCCTATATATAAGAAAGAGCTTCCACGTAAGGGATAAGCAGAAATGTACGTAAATCGAGAATGGTTTATCTTTGCAATCTCGAACCACCCTATGATCATGATGATGAAGAACATTAACTGAGTCAGTGTTGTTATGGGATCAACAATTCGGGCAATTCATCTATATTAGGTTTCGACATTTTGGATGTGATTTGTACGTGATAGGAGCTAGATTTGTGAGTAGAATTCGCGGACTGGGTCAACACAAAGGATCACAATACAAGACCAAAAACTATGATGTGGGGGCAGGTAATGCAGTCAATTAAGGTGTTCCCCTCGTGTCCAGTAGGTTGCTGGTACGGGCCGCAGCGCTATCGCTGCTGTGCTGGCTATCTGAGAGCAAGTCTGAAGACACCCTTTCGCAAAGTGTGTATCACAGTGTGTCCCGGTTCACTCAGTCGTATAATTGAGTATACTCAAGTTCATCCATCAGTGAAACACGCTTTTTGGCCCTAGTTTTCTTATAAACAGTCGGATCAACTTGAGATTTTGTGTGTTTTATTTGGGCATCATGCCGTAATTTTTCACCAAATTTCAGATTTCAGATATATTGCAGAGACCTTGACATAGAGACTAGCAATGCTGACCAATACTCGTTTTGATCAATACATATAAAGCGGCAATATTACAGAACGACCGTGGCAGAAATACTTCAAAAATTTCGAAGATAGTTGGCATAACTTCAGTTAAACCAACAATGAGATAGCTGGCGTCAAAGGTAGTCTTGGCCATCTGAAAGTGAATATATTTTGTTTGTTGAGAATACATTTTTGAACTTGATTATTCATGCTACTTTACAATAGAAGCCAGATAAAACCAACGGGATGAAGTAATGCATGTGTTGTTGGACACGAGCTTTCTCCTAGAGACTCCTGATATATATTACACGTGTCTTGCTGATTCTGTCACTGGACATTGGTGAGTGTGCTAACCATGATGATGAAACATCATACACCCATCTGTATTTGCTGTAGTATCCCATTTCTGTTGCTATAAAATATCATAAGACATGATAAATATGTATCACATAACCGTTTATTATTGCCTCAGCTAATTTGAATACATTAACTTTTATTGATTTATTTTACTAATCAAGGGAATATAATGGCTTGGTTGGTCATGATTTTGTGGCAATCTATGCGGTTGTGTCCCTATGTCCTCAGTTTCAAATGGAGTGATGTTCCCTTGACTGTGTTAGCTTATGGCTTATGTCAATAGGGTGGTTTGATACAAATCCGATATAGACAATCATTTAGTAGTTCTGTATGGGATAATGTAGAACATCCTCAGTGGGTATTCCATATGAGACGCCCACGAGAGTGTACCGTTGTATTTCACCTGTTTGTACAAGAGTGATAAGTTTTGTTCCTCAAGTGGCATATTGTTTGTTGGAACACGACCCACGAATTAATTCCAGATTACCTCATCAACATGTCATCTTGCTCTAATTAGTATAACAGGGGAAAAACAACATCACCCGTCTCAAATGTTTTCCATGTTCGACTAAGTGTGTGTCACACGGTGGGAGGCATCACACATTCTTTTATATTGTTTAAATATATTGAAATTCATCTTGGAACCGAAGATCATATGGGAACATTTAATACTGTCTATGAAATAGTTTTATATTGTCATAATGTACGATAGGCAATAGGTGACATGCTCGAAAAAAAAAAACGTTGGTATATTTTTTTTAATTGGCCAAAGGCTAAGAAATGAAACCCGAGAAATGTATAGTCTTTATTCTTTGTTTTCATCAAGTTTGCATTTTTGACCTTTCAAGGTAAATGATTCAAGGTCATCACTGAAATCACCATATGTGACTTCCCATTTGAATGTGTCAATATTTAAACTATATCTTTCTAGGAGTCTATTCCATACAATATCCCAAATATGAAGAAAAAATTAATGAAATTTTCTAAGCCCAAAACATTATTCAGTGGCAAAAAAAGTTCTTTAATTCTGCTGGAAATGACTCAAAACAGAAAGGGTCTTAATATGTTGTAATACTTTTTTCGGGAACCCGTCAAAAATCACGATTGGCACCACATGCATGCCGCAGGCTCGAGAACGACAAAACACATTTCACATGTAATACACATTACGGGTTACTTATGAGAAACCGTTGCTAAAAATGGGGTTCCACGTGTAATCGTGATAGTGTTGAATGCTTCCATGTTCGAACGTGCCAACATTTTTGAAGAAAACACCTCAAATGATGCGTCATGATGCGTCAAAAAGTTTTGAGGAAAAGACCTCAAATGATATCATGATGTTCAAGTTCTGTCACTTTTAACCTTGAATAAACAAGTAGCATACTCCGGTGAAGATCGCTCGAATTCAAACGCAACCAACCGAAATATTGCATTCCATTTGTCTTATATATTCACTTAAATATCTTTATTTATGAACCGATATGCATGTAAAGTATGTAACTTTAGGGTGCGAGGTTATTGGTTCACTTGGTAAGTGTCTACGAAGAGCAACGGGCTTATAACGATTGTCTTGGCGATGGTGATTGTCTTGTCAGTTTTCTAATTGACTTGCACTGTCAGACTGTAAATGTCACGCCATCTTCGCTGAAGAACTCGTTGTATGATGGTTTCAATTTTCTACACTAATCGTCATCAAGTGTGTTATGTCCAATGCTATTCATTGGCTGCCACCTGTTGTCGCCCTCATAACAATTAATAACATGGTAAAGACATTGTGTATGATAGCATGGCCGTGCATATTAAATAGATGCCAAAATATTTTTTTTATTCAATCAGGGCGACCTGTATTTGCGGAAATCATGTCACACGATAGGTGTACTATGCATAGTATCATTGGATGTATATCTTATTGCTTCGTTCCACATTACTGGAACGACATAGACTGTGGGACACGTTGTATAATATTTTTGATCCAATAACATTTCTAGAATATATTATTCATATATCCAGAAAAAGTGTCATGTTTCATTTTTTTCGTAATAGACGTAGAATCAATACCCAGTATTAAGTATTCCGTGCGAACAAAACAGGGTCCGTTATCCAAACTCATAGTCCGGGGACAGGGAGTCATATCAGGCATACGAAGTGAGAGAAAACAAAAATGACAGGGAAACTCATGAACCCCCGTAAATGGCCATCAGGAGGTGAAATCAGGTGACATGTTATTATTGTAAAAGTTTTGGGTTTCCTCTCCATGTCTTCTCACTACGACGGACTTTACGGTAAGTGGTTAAAACAGAGGCGATTTGACATAACTAGGATACGATTTGACACGACTATGTTGTTTTGGAATTCACTCCAGAGTACCTACTTAATTTGTCATTTCGCTTGATTCAAGACATTTGTGGTTATATTGCTGGTCCCACAGAATGGCTGAAAGGAAGCCCATCGTCTGTGTACTGGTTTCATATTGACCTATGGGTAGTGATATACATTATTCACTCCCTATGGAGATATCTCATTCGTAACTAACAAACATAATGTGCACAATTTTCAAATAACTCAGTCCAGGGAGAGATTTGTCGTGATATTCAAGTTTTTTCCTGCTTTTTAGGTTACCGGACCTATGGTCCGATAACCTATTGCCATGGCGTTGCGTCCGTCGTCCGTTCGTCCGTCCGTCCGTCCGTCCGCTCTTCCTCAGATGCACTTGTGAGTTGTACCAACGGTATGGAGGTGGTATCTGGGTTGCATTGGTCACTCATGAGTTGCAACTCAAGAGTGACCACTTATAAACCTGTACATTCGTCATTTCTGAGCTGCAGCTGTCATTTGCCAAAACGCTACTCACAAGTTTTATGGACGATGATATGACGGACGTTTATGGACGTCCATAGAATAAAATTGCTATCACCGTACAGTGGTTCAACCTGGTGTGCGCATACGCAAATATTTTAATTGGGCAGGAAAGCGTGACGTCACATACATTGATCACGTGATTGAGAGTTTGAGAGTAAGATGAACAGCATCAGATCCAGTGACACGAATAGATGAAAATCACAACATAAACATGAGATGTGGTTGATTACATGATTTTTTTTACATTTTCGTTACCAGGAAGTAGAAAATTGTTTGCGTGATCAAAAAATATAAAGTAACTTCACTGACACTGGCTGATTCGAGAGTAAGCTGGGGCATTTTTGGCGGGAAACCCACAAGACAAGACAAGATGGCGGACCTAGGATGATGAGGTGAGTTTGTTAGACAAAAGCTTGTGTCTTTGTCGTTAAATCAGTGTTTTGGTTTGGTTACTGGCAATATTTTCGAAACTGGCAACCCTGCTGAGCAGCTTGTAGGCTTTAAAATCGACGCGGAGGACCGTGTTGCTTGAGGTTGGAGATCGTTGTCCACCACTACTAGGCACTAGATAGACTAGACTAGATCTAGTACGGAACTCACGTCAATGAAACACTGTCAAACTTAGGGCCTCTTCGATTTCCAATATTCTAGAAGAACTAGATCTAGTCTGAACTACACGTGACCCGGTCGCGCACACGACCCGGTCGCCCATGTTGAGCACGAAATAAGCCGAGTTGAACCAACACCTTAACCCGGGCGGCCGGGTCGCGTGCGCGGCCAGGTCGTGTATAGACCCAGGTGTCCCACTCTCTCGAACGCCGGAGGCACCTAGGTCTAGGTCGTGTATATCCCTTCCAAAATAGGTAGAAATCATGAGATTAGAAATATATCTATATCTAACGAGAATCAGAGTCACTGCAAATTTCCAAGCAATAGTAATGCTCTCAGCCCAGTTCAACCGCGGCCCCATTCAGCCACGCGTATACAGGTCTCAAATCCGACAATCACACGGAATAGGACAATGAGTGGCATTTGTTTTACCACTGATGCGACCCTCTCGCCTACGAGCTGTCCGTTCCTATGTCGCCACACCCCAAAAGTTGCCATGTGGGTTGCATATTTGTTACAAACAGTGCAATCTTTGACAAATCCTAAATGAAAGTTCCATTAATATGGATGGATTGTAAGGTGTAGGTGTATTGATAGTTTATTGCCGAAGCTTTTCACCAGCAGTTTCATTTTCACAAGGACAGCTTCTATCCTGTGCTAAACTTGGGGATGCAGCGAACTTAAGACGTTTGGCTCGTATTGGCATGAATTGCTGCCGACTAGCAACTTTATAGATTTGTATCTATATTGTACATATATATAAACTAGTACATTTTTAAAGCTAAATGATGTTACTGCACCATAGTAATTGCGTTCTATGGACAGCGCCTTCAGTGGAAAGTGAAATTAGATTTTCCCTTTTGACTTTTCTAAATTCATATACATTTCACAACCCGTGATAGAGCAGTGCTGCCAGTGCAGGCAACATGCTTTTTCCCATGCATACCCAACATCGCTTATTATTTTTTTTTATGTATGATTAAACTGTGTTGGGTTTCAACAGCACACGTAAAATTATATCCAACAATGTATCTTTATACTATCTGATACACTGCAAATTGTACTGCATGGTGATTGTGGGTCATCTATACTAACGTTTTTCAAATTTATTCGGGCAGATCCGACAGAAACCATGGAGGACGTGCCACTGAAATTTATTCTATGTTTTGGCCTGAGTGGTGAATACAATAAAGCTTTAGAGTTTCGCTTAGCAATGAACTTGAAAGTGTCTACAATGATCTATTGGGGATATGAATCCATTGTTTTCCATGAAGAATTAGAGTACTTAATATTCCGAGGCTGGGCTTGGGATAAATTTCTGATTGCCCTAGACTTTTTTTGTTGAAATAACACGGTGAGTGGATCTATACATACCAGATAAGTTGACCATTAACACTCACTAACAAATTAGTTAGGAAAAATTAAATATACGCTCCAAATGCACAGTAAGGCATTCAGTAGTAGCAATGTAACACAGAATAATGTTCTAAAAGATACCTACAAACTAGACCTACAAATATAGAATGATCACTTGGTCTAATAGTACTGCACCCCACTGTTATGGACAACACACCCCACACACTATGGATGATTGAACCCACAAGTAATGGATGATCATTGGACTAATAGTACTAAAGATAGAATTCTGAACCCCGCTGTTATGGACAGCACAACCCCACACACTATGGACGTTTGAACCCACATGTAATGGATGATCATTGGACTAATAGTTCTAAAGATAGAATTCTGCACCCCGCTGTTATGGACAACACACCCCACACACTATGGACGATTGAACCCACAAGTAATGGACGATCACTTGGTCCTAATAATACTAAATATATAATTCTGCACCCCACTATTATGGACAACACACCCCACACACTATGGACGATTGAACCCACAAGTAATGGACGATCACTTGGACTAATAGTACTAAAGATAGAATTCTGCACCCCGCTGTTATGGACAACACACTCCACACACTATGGACGATTGAACCCACAAGTAATAGATGATCATTGGACTAATAGTACTAAAGATAGAATTCTGCACCCCACTATTATGGACAACACACCCCACACACTATGGATGATTGAACCCACAAGTAATGGATGATCATTGGAATAATAGTACAAAAGATAGAATTCTGCACCCCGCTGTTATGGACAACACACCCCACACACTATGGACGATTGAACCCACAAGTAATGGACGATCACTTGGCCTAATAGTACTAAAGATAGAATTCTGCACCCCACTATTATGGACAACACACCCCACACACTGTGGACGATTGAACCCACAAGTAATGGACGATCACTTGGCCTAATAGTACTAAAGATAGAATTCTGCACCCCACTATTATGGACAATACACCCCACACACTATGGACGATTGAACCCATAAGTAATGGACGATCACTTGGCCTAATAGTACTAAAGATAGAATTCTGCACCCCGCTGTTATGGACAACACACCCCACACACTATGGACGATTGAACCCACAAGTAATGGATGATCATCGGACTAATAGTACTAAAGATAGAATTCTGCACCCCACTATTATGGACAACACACCCCACACACTATGGACGATTGAACCCACAAGTAATGGACGATCACTTGGCCTAATAGTACTAAAGATAGAATTCTGCACCCCACTATTATGGACAACACACCCCACACACTATGGACGATTGAACCCACAAGTAATGGACGATCACTTGGCCTAATAGTACTAAAGATAGAATTCTGCACCCCACTATTATGGACAACAAACCCCACACACTATGGACGATTGAACCCACAAGTAATGGACGATCACTTGGCCTAATAGTACTAAAGATAGAATTCTGCACCCCACTATTATGGACAACACACCCCACACACTATGGACGATTGAACCCATAAGTAATGGACGATCACTTGGCCTAATAGTACTAAAGACAGAAGTCTGCACCCCGCTGTTATGGACAACACACCCCAAACACTATGGACGATTGAACCCACAAGTAATGGACGATCATTGGACTAATAGTACTGAAGATAGAAATCTGCACCCCTCTGCTATGGACAACACACCCCACACACTATGGACGATTGAACCCACAAGTAATGGACGATCACTTGGCCTAATAGTACTAAAGATAGAATTCGGCACCCCACTATTATGGACAACACACCCCACACACTGTGGACGATTGAACCCACAAGTAATGGACGATCACTTGGCCTAATAGTACTAAAGATAGAATTCTGCACCCCACTATTATGGACAATACACCCCACACACTATGGACGATTAAACCCATAAGTAATGGACGATCACTTGGCCTAATAGTACTAAAGATAGAATTCTGCACCCCGCTGTTATGGACAACACACCCCACACACTATGGACGATTGAACCCACAAGTAATGGATGATCATCGGACTAATAGTACTAAAGATAGAATTCTGCACCCCACTATTATGGACAACACACCCCACACACTATGGACGATTGAACCCACAAGTAATGGACGATCACTTGGCCTAATAGTACTAAAGATAGAATGTGCACCCCACTATTATGGACAACACACCCCACACACTATGGACGATTGAACCCACAAGTAATGGACGATCACTTGGCCTAATAGTACTAAAGATAGAAATCTGCACCCCACTATTATGGACAACACACCCCACACACTATGGACGATTGAACCCACAAGTAATGGACGATCACTTGGCCTAATAGTACTAAAGATAGAATTCTGCACCCCGCTATTATGGACAACACACCCCACACACTATGGACGATTGAACCCACAAGTAATGGACGATCACTTGGCCTAATAGTACTAAAGATAGAATTCTGCACCCCACTATTATGGACAACACACCCCACACACTATGGACGATTGAACCCATAAGTAATGGACGATCACTTGGCCTAATAGTACTAAAGACAGAAGTCTGCACCCCGCTGTTATGGACAACACACCCCACACACTATGGACGATTGAACCCACAAGTAATGGACGATCATTGGACTAATAGTACTGAAGATAGAAATCTGCACCCCTCTGCTATGGACAACACACCCCACACACTATGGACGATTGAACCCACAAGTAATGGACGATCACTTGGCCTAATAGTACTAAAGATAGAATTCTGCACCCCTCTGTTATGGACAACACACCCCACACACTATGAACGATTGAACCCACAAGTAATGGACGATCACTTGGCCTAATAGTACTAAAGATATAATTCTGCACCCCTCTGTTATGGACAAAACAACCCCCCCCCCCCCACACTATGGACGATTGAACCCACAAGTAATGAACGATCATTTGGCCTAATAGTACTAAAGATACAAATCTGCCTCTCACTGCTATGGACAACACACCCCACACACTATGGACGATTGAACCCACAAGTAATGGACGATCACTTGGCCTAATAATACTGAAGATAAAATTTTGCACCCCACTATTATGGACAACACACCACACACACTATGGACGATTGAACCCACAAGTAATGGACGATCACTTGGCCTAATAGTACTAAAGATAAAATTCTGCACCCCACTTGTATGGACAACACACCCCACACACTATGGACGATTGAACCCACAAGTAATGGACGATCACTTGGTCCTAATATTGATGAAGATATAATTCTGCACCCCGCTGTTATGGACAACACACCCCACACACTATGGACGATTGAACCCACAAGTAATGGACGATCACTTGGCCCTAATATTGAAGATAGAATTCTGCACCCCGCTGTTATGGACAACACACCCCACACACTATGGACGATTGAACCCACAAGTAATGGACGATCACTTGGCCTAATAGTACTAAAGATAAAATTCTGCACCCCACTATTATGGACAACACACCCCACACACTATGTACGATTGAACCCACAAGTAATGGACGATCACTTGGTCCTAATATTGATGAAGATAGAATTCTGCACCCCGCTGTTATGGACAACACACCCCACACACTATGGACGATTGAACCCACAAGTAATGGACGATCACTTGGTCCTAATAGTACTAAATATAGAATTCTGCACCCCGCTGTTATGTATGGACAACACACCCCACACACTATGGACGATTGAACCCACAAGTAATGGACGATCACTTGGACTAATAGTACTAAAGATAGAATTCTGCACCCCGCTGTTATAGACAACACACCCCACACACTATGGACGATTGAACCCACAAGTAATGGACGATCTCTTGGTCCGAATATTGATGAAGATACAATTCTGCACCCTTTTACAGACAATACATGTACATGCCAGTGTATGTGAAAGAATATTTAGCATAGTCTGACATGTCATGAACATTACAGCTCAAGTTGTCACATGCTCGTGAAATACTCTTATCAGATACTGATGAATGCAGAACTTTTGGTTTATTCATGCACGAAACTTGCATACGGTATATGTATTATGTGTTATATGTATGAATTTAAATGGATCCAAATACGAAATACCAGTATGTCAAGTCATGAAATGTGTTTGTGATATTATATATTGCTACAATGCTCTCTTCATGTATTCATTCTAGTTTTCTCCAGACTTCCGTAATTGCACTATTGTACTCACAATGGGACGGAGAAGAAAAGTTCCTCAGAAAAAAGGTGAGTTCATAATATCACACACACTGTGTGAATAGTAATACATATTACTATAGTCTGCCTAAAAGCTTGGCAGATGGATTTGTGACTATCATGCTAAGACATGATTCGTTTTCCAAACTATCAGTGGTGTGATAATGATATTTTTTTGTGATCTAGATCTTTTGTGTAAATCTACAGATTACAGTCCGCATTTTACAATTTTCAGTACTGTCACAGGTTTGGATGTTCACATTGTATAGAAGTGCTCCAAGATTTCATGTCCTGTAAGAAATGTCATTATTTTTATATTTGCAGACACAATGGAGCTATCCTGTTCCAGTGATCTCCCCACTCAGGAGAGTGGATCTGGATCTAGCGAATCGGTTCCGTACAGGAAAGGTTAGACATAAGTGGAGACCGGAATTGTTCATTGATGCTGGATGTTACACTATATAGAGCTGTTCGCTTCTTACTCTCAAGAAACTCCAGCAGTGCACTTTAATTCAGTTTATTGGTTGCCTAAGATAATCATGTTATAAGTGCTAAGATTTACCTTGTTGAAATGCAAACTATCATGAAACTTCTCTATTTATATCTTGATTTTTCTAGGTACAATGATATGGAGCAAATTGCCAGGAATTGGTGTGACTGTGTATTGGCCAGTGCGATTCGAGGGAACATACGATGATGGATGGAACGGACTAAGGGTTTACAGCCATTCAGATGATGCTGTGTAAGTTAAGATTATTATGTACACTGCTTTACAGTTGCATTTACATGCCCATATATATCTTTTGATGTACATTGCTATATTAATGCTTCACTAGTATAGAGCTGTTTTTTCTTGAACTAACTTCAATGTATTTATCAGTTTCACTGTGAAAAGGAAAGACACAATGAGCAATGAGCACAATGAGCACCTTGTGCAAAAAGGAATAGGTACATTTTGAAATGTTCATTTCTAAGTTTCATCCTTTGTCCCCATGTTTTTATTGCTACTATAAGTGTACAGGTGACGGGTTTTATGTCATTAAAGCTAAAATCCACTTTTTCCCAGTCAGTTAACCTACATGTACTAGGGCCGAGAACTTCTGTTATCCAGGAATTCATTGTTTTTTTTATTCACTTCTGGTTTAGTGTCATGTTTTGTATTGCCTATATTTGTTTCTCTTAAAAATCTATAAAATCATACTACAAAATCATATTTTCAAATGCAGCAAGCCTGAGAAACAGTTTGAATTAAAAATGTGTTGAGTTTTATGTTCATGTATATCCGTTTTAAGAATTCCTTCAAAATCTAAACTGCACTAATACATGCTGTGTTACATTAAGTAAATCGGACTCGAGTGCTCATATCAATGTGTAATGAGCTTTGAGTTGGATTCAAGCTTCACATGAATTTTACAGTGGTTCTTGCACAAAATATACAATGGAAAAATATTTGCAATAATAAGGGACACCCTTTTGTTCACGACAAACAAGCTGACATTTCTGCCATTAAATAGTTTGGTACACTGCATCAGAAGGAACACATTTGAATCTGCTGTGCCATCGATATTTTCTGTAAGGATGGCCAAGAAAAGTTATTGAAGATGGACAATCACTGATAATGTTGTTATGAATCTGAGTAAATGTTGACCAATGTTTACTTGGGCCCAAAAGCCTGACTTGAGGGAATTTATTGTGAAGCTTGATTGAGTGCTCGACTTCGATTATGAATCAAATACTAACATAAAATTATTTATAAAGTATTTGTAATTACATGTTGCCTGTTCACTATCTGTGTGCTTTTCAACATGTTCATTTTGAACAAGACTTTTACAACCTTTTGTATTAGGGATAAGGTGATCTTTTTTTTTGTCTGTATCAAAACTGGAGGGAAGACAATGTACGCTTGAAGCTTTTGAAGCGGATGTCCTGTGGGCAAAGTGTGCGTTTCAGAAATGGCAAATATAACTAGATATTACCTAAGAGTGTAAAACTGATTTCACACTCTTTGATATTACTGCTTTACTAGTATGCCTAGAGTGATGGAAATTCACTGTCGCCCCTATGTGATCGCTAAAACATTTGTTTATCAGCTCTCTGTGAGGAACG
This sequence comes from Terebella lapidaria, assembly GCA_949152475.1. Classification (NCBI taxonomy): domain Eukaryota; kingdom Metazoa; phylum Annelida; class Polychaeta; order Terebellida; family Terebellidae; genus Terebella; species Terebella lapidaria. The sequence goes on from OX424558.1 coordinate 12,368,327, forward strand.
AAGTCAAGAGGCTGACGACTGTAGTGATGGTGGAGCCAACGGGACCTTAGACATGGAAACACGTGACACTGGTAAGACTTTTTTCACCTTCTGAGTTTTGGATTAGATAAGATTTCTGTAGCCAGCGAGTCAGTTTTCATTCTCTGTGTTGTAGTTGCACCAGAGTCATCGACAGATGAACCTTTGCCTGACGGAGGTGAGGGTGAGGGCGTCGAGGTCGTAGCCATGGAAACAACCACACGTCACACTGGTAAGATATTTTTCAACTTGAGAATTTTGGATTAGGATACCTGAAAGATGCCTGTAGCCAGCGAGTCAGTTTTGGTTCTCTGTGTTGTAGTTGCACCAGAGTCATCGACAGATGAACCTTTGCCTGACGAAGGTGAGGGTGGGGGCGAAGAGGCCGTAGCCATGGAAACAACCACACGTCACACTGGTAAGATATTTTTCAACTTGAGAATTTTGGATTAGAATACCTGAAAGATGCCTGTAGCCAGCGAGTCAGTTTTGGTTCTCTGTGTTGTAGTTGCACCAGAGTCATCGACAGATGAACCTTTGCCTGACGGAGGTGAGGGTGAGGGCGTCGAGGCCGTAGCCATGGAAACAACCACACGTCACACTGGTAAGATATTTTTCAACTTGAGAATTTTGGATTAGAATACCTGAAAATGCCTGTAGCCAGCGAGTCAGTTTTGGTTCTCTGTGTTGTAGTTGCACCAGAGTCATCGACAGATGAACCTTTGCCTGACGGAGGTGAGGGTGGGGGCGTCGAGGCCGTAGGCATGGAAACACGAACACATCACACTGGTAAGACTATTTCACCTCGGATTTGAGATCGAATACCTGTGAGATGCCTGTAGCCAGTGAGTAAGTTTTCATTCTCTGTGTTGTAGTTGCACCAGAGTCATCGACAGATGAACCTTTGCCTGACGAAGGTGAGGGTGGGGGCGACGAGACCGTAGCCATGGAAACAACCACACATCACACTGGTAAGATATTTTTCAACTTGAGAATTTTGGATTAGAATACCTGAAAGATGCCTGTAGCGAGCAGGTCAGTTTTGGTTCTCTGTGTTGTAGTTGCACCAGAGTCATCGACAGATGAAGCTTTGCCTGACGGAGGTGAGGGTGAGGGCGTCGAGGCCGTAGCCATGGAAACACGCACACATCACACTGGTAAGATATTTTTCAACTTGAGAATTTTGGATTAGAATACCTGAAAGATGCCTGTAGCCAGCAAGTCAGTTTTGGTTCTCTGTGGTGTAGTTGCACCAGAGTCATCGACAGATGAACCTTTGCCTGACAGATGTGAGGGTGGGAGCGACGAGGCCGTAGCCATGGAAACACGTGAGACTGGTAAGACTATTTTCACCTTCTGAGTTTTGGATTAGAATATCTGGAAGATACCTGTAGCCAGCATATCAGTTTTCATTCTCCTGTGTTGTAGTTGCACCAGATCAATCCAGATATAGGATTCAAAATGTTCAATTGTAGTTTTCTAAATTTTTAAACCAGGAGTTTTCCTTTAGTCCATGTAAATGTATCGTTTGCACTTTGTAGTTGCCTCTAAACCTCCACTGATGGGCAATGCAGTTTCAACTAGATCAAAGGAGAGGGAGACATGCGCTGATGACAGGCGGAGATGTGCTACTTTGGGAACGTGGATTGATGCATGCGAGAGCGACAGCGATGGGAGCCTTTATGACCCAAATGATGACGAATACCCCTCGAATGACCCATCTCCGATTCTTTCAAGTGATGATTTATGCATAGAAGACAGTGAAGGGAGCCTGTGTGACCCAAGGAATTATGAATCTACCCACTCGGATACCCCAACACCGACTACTTCAAGGAAGAGAAAAGCACATGGTGATGAGAAGCACATCTCCAGCCAGCGAGCTGCTACTTTGAATTCGAGCGACAAAGATGAGGACGCCCACAGAAGTGCTTGTCATGAAAATACCCGCCTTCGCCAGGTCTTCACGCTTGGTACTTTCCAAATCCCACTGCAAGACGACGTAGTACCAGATTCTTGTGAGGAAAGTGACCAAATGCCTGTCAACCAATTACCTGCATTTTCCGCATGGCAACTCGACAAGTCAGAGTCTGAATCCGAAGCTGAGTCTGACTACTCTGAAGACGACATTTTGCGTAGTGACCTTCAACAGGGTATTTTCATCAAGCGCGTGAGGAAGTCACAAACAACGAAACTAGGCCATAAAAAAAAAAGATCGAGTCTACAATTGTTATCAATTTTGTGGTTGGTGCAAGCGGACGGTGTCAAACTTCTCGCAGCACATCTCCAGGAAGCACAAGGAGGAACCCGAAATGAAACAGATTCAACTTGTAGAGGACTCTTCCCATGTTAAGGAAAGAAAAAGAAGAATATACCTTCTAAGAGAAAAATTTAACAACGAAAAAAACCTAAAAACATTAGAAAATGGAAAGGGAGAAATGATCCTCAACAGACGTCCAACGAGTCATTTCAATCACACAGATTTCGGCCCATGTCCATTGTGTTTGACATGGGTGAGTAGACGACTATTGTGGAAACACCAAAGAAGCTGCCCAGCATCTCCATCAACACTACAAACCACTGCAGCGCTGCTAACTCAATCTGACACTATATCCGGCAGAATCAAACCCGTAGCTGGCAAAAAGTTGCGAACTGAGGTCTTTTCAAAAATGGAGCGGGATGAAGTGAGCGATGTAGTAAGAAATGATTCACTGATTATCCTTCTCGGTAATCAGTGGCTTGACAAGAATGTCGGAAACAGACTTAAGAGGGGTCGCTACACTGCCCAGGTTTTGCGCTTGGTTGGACGCCTGCTCTTGAACTGGCGAAACGTCAGACCATTGCCCTCAGGACAAAACAGCATGTCGCTGAGTATTTTGAACACCTTGTTAAAGCAACTCTCCTGACCGCCTTGCCGCAAATGGATGATGAAGACGACCTGCGCTCACCAAGCAACGCAATTAAACTAGGGTACGACATCAAACGATTGATCAACGCAAAAATCGGAATGGCGCTTGAAGGAAAGAAGCCAACAATAGCAAGGAAAGAAGCAGAAGACCTGTTGCAGTTGATGAGAATCAACTGGGGCACCAGAGTGACCAAGCTTGCAAGGGTCCTACTAAATGAAAGACACTTCAACCAAGAGAAAGCCCTCCCTCAGCCGCAAGACATAGAAAAACTCAACACAAGCATCAACCAAACCATCCCCGGTTTTGAGTACTCCAAACTCCGCACCTACGCAGATTTCAGGACAGTGAGTGAGTTGCTCGAAGCCAAGCTCATCCTCTATAACAGGCGCCGTACCGGAGAGATAGAGGGACTGAGGTTCGTTGTGATAAATTGCAAATATACATGTGGAACACTTGTTCGCATCAAAGTATTACTGTATTTACTGCCTGGTTGCCATTGTCATACATTGTGATCTAACATGTCTGAAATTTGCATAAATTTGCAGACTGAAAGACTATAATTCGAGACGCACAGGTATGGACCAGGCGACAAGCAGCCAAGTAGTGGGGTCACTGTCTGCATTTGAGAAAATGCTGCTAGAGTCACAGTCGGTGATGGAAGTCCGAGGAAAAGTATGTAATGCACAGCTTTAGTTGTATCAGAAAGTAATACATGTGTTCATTTTGCAGAGCAAGTAAATTAGTTCAGCTGGTTTGGGTTCTACCTCACTGTCAATAAGTCTTGCTGCAAAAACCAAAGCAACAACCTACCTGCGTTAACGTTGAACTGGACTACACTATTTTATAAGGCTGAAATATATATATTCTTCCAGCCTTAACGTGCAAATGATTATTCACTCCTGATGTGTGATTGTAGAATGTGATCCTCTATAATTGTTACCTTTTTCTCTTTTTCAGACCGGCAGGGGTGTACCTGTGATAATACCTGAAGCTTGCTACGCTGGTTTAGAGTATATCAGCAATCCTGAGATTCGAGCCTCCATGGGCATCAACAATGGCTATCTTTTTGGAAAACAAGGTAAGACATGTATTTATAGCATAATGTCAAACATTTATTTCATAAACAAGCAAGACAAATTTGGAAATAAGCAGGATAGATTTAACTAGTCTTTATTAGGTATAAGTTTTTACAGAAATCTGTAACGCATTGCTTGTCTCTGGCGAACATTTATACTACTGAGCACGAATATTGATGCATAAAATTTAATTTGAAGGTGGTGATGTTTTCCGCGGATATGACTCGATCACAAAAGCAGTTGCCAGTGCCAAGCTCGAGAAGCCGGAACGCATTACCAGCACCCAAATGCGGAAGTATATGGCAACAGTAACACAGGTACACCAATCTTGTACAGGATGTTCTCTATATTCACATGCTTATTATCAGTGTTGTAATATACAAAAGTAAACTGTATTTCGCTCATTTTCTGTACAAGTTTGTAATTTTTGTGAACATTTATTTCGAAGGCGCTGGACTTGAAGGATGCTGAGCTACAGTGGGTGTTGAATCACCTTGGGCATAGTATGGATGTACACAAAATCCACTACAGAACTACCAGCGACGTGATTGAGAGGGTGTAGGTGGCAAAAATCCTACTGCTGCAGGACCATGCAAGACTATCAGATTTCGTGAACAAAAATTTAAATGACATCCAGATGCAGGGTTTGTTTACTCTCATTATTCACCAAACTGATTTATCAATTTCCAATTGAATGCACAATATTTACAAGTAGTACTATGCAATATCTTATTCAAATCCAGAATGGAGTCATTATCTTAAATACTCGTAATGCTTCATAACTTGTATACTGTTTGCATGTTTAGACAGTTGTGTGCTGCGCATTATCATCTTTCGACATTTTTTGGTATTAGAACGTTCTTGACATTTCAGACCTGGTGGCCCCTACAATGCAGGTCCAGGATGAATTGGAGCCCGTGGACCGTGGGTTCGTTGAACTTACAGCATCTACAAACTCAGTCACAGAGGCGCAGAGAGTCGATAGTGAAATATACGATGAAGCTGAGCACTTCTTCGATGAGTTTGAAGTCGATGAGCGCGCATCAGCTTCAAAGCGTCGCAAACAGATGGACACAAGGAGAAAGTGGTCAGAGAAGGAAGAACAAGAAATCCGCCGCGTCTTCAACACATACTTCAGCAGCAGGAAAAGGCCCAAACCTGATATGATCCAGAGGGTTCTGGCAGAACAGGGTCAGAAGGGTATTTTGTCTTCAAGATCAAAAGACACGCTTAAAAAGAAAATATTTTGAATGATAGATGCACTGGAATAAGTATACCCAATGATTTTCTGTTTCAGTTCCATTTCACTACATTTTGTTTAAAATGTTTCTGAATGACAGGCATTATGAAAACAGTGTCCTAACTGACCACAACGGTAATTCCATTTCAATCAAACGTTAAAAAAGATATTCTATGTTCATAGAAAGTGAGAATATTGGCAACAGGGCATAAATACTCGACTTTATTGATTTGTATGCCAAAAAAGGCACTTTGTGCATGAATGGTAAATTCCGTTCCATTTTCCAGAGCCTCTTCAGCTCTTTGTCTTCAGTAAATACATGTAATTGTGTGTGAAAATTATGTGTATAATAATCATGTTGAATGATAAACTGTCTGTCTTTTGAACATGTCTGTTTTTTACATGCTTACATTGTGTCTTGAAGGTTTGTTTTTAAACAAATCAGCTTAAACTGTGCTAATAAATGTGGATGCTCAACAATTGTTGTATTTATGCTGCGTTCATTCGAAAATGTGAATATCATGAGTTCACAAGTGGGGACTAGCTCTGGTGACCGTTCAAATGAGACATGGACCTAGTAAATGATTTTCTATTGGTTCTTATGACTTGTAATGATTGAGACAAAAATTCAAACACAAGTTGCGATCACAGGAAATACGTTGTGAAATGAACGCAAATCACAACTAGGAAGAACGATATTCACATTTCTAATGAACGTAGCATTAGTTTCAACCCACACACAAAACCTTATTTTATGGTAGTTTTAAGTCTTGACATGTCCCAATAACATCTAATTTACTTGCAGCTGGAACTTGTCAGACACTTTGCCATAACCACTGAAAAACCATATACAATATTATATGCTGGTAATATGCAAATTATATACAATCCTTGGTACTATTTTCCAGAAAACATTGAAAAAAAAACTAAATCATATGAACCTCCACTAAGTCTTATGCACCTCACTGCTGTCCATGCAACCCACTGGTTTAGAGTGGTGCACCTCACTGCTGTCCATGCAACCCACTGGTTTAGGGTGGTGCACCTCAGTGCTGTCCATGCACCCCACTGGTTTAGAGTGGTGCACCTCACTGCTGTCCATGCACCCCACTGGTTTAGGGTGGTGCACCTCACTGCTGTCCATGCAACCTCACTGGTTTAGAGTGGTGCACCTCACTGCTGTCCATGCACCCCACTGGTTTAGGGTGGTGCACCTCACTGCTGTCCATGCACCCCACTTGTGTAGAATGGTGCACCTCACTCATTTCGGACACTAAGGTGGTACCCACTAGTGGTTTATACACCACCATGCACCCCATAAGTGATGCACCTCGGGAGTACATCTGCGGAGGTCCGTCCGTCCGTCCGTCGTCCGTAAACAATTTTATCTTTAAAGTTTACGATCGGATTTTTCTAAAATTTTGCACAAAAATGCCTAAAAATATTTCCAGAGGGAGGTATTTTTTAGTTTTTTGATTTTCGCCTTTTTTCAAAATGGCGGCCGTTTTCGTCGAAAAATGGGCAATTTTGGACTTTGACGGTCGTTTTCTCAAAATTTGTTCAGTAATTTTTTTTCTTATTGATGCATAACACTCCTCATATGTACCCCTGTGACATGTATAAATTTCGTTGCCCTTGAATCGCTCGAAGTTGGCCATTTTGGGCCCAAACTCGTCCCAAATGGGACTTCCCCATGTTATATTCTCCTATGCTTTATAATGGGACACATTAAGCCTAATATATCACTTAATATTGAGATTAGAGACTAGGAATCAATTGTGGACATATAGGAAATGATATATGCTGAATATTCTCGTGACCTTGAATTTGACCTCTGACCTTGGTTTCAAGGTCATAGCGGCCGTTGTCGTCGAAAATGGCTAATTTTGGACTTTGATGGTCGTTTCCTCAAAATCTGTTCAGTAACTTTTTTTCTTATTGATGTGTAACAAAACCATGCAACTGCCGCGCTGAAACGTTCGTTAGGAACGGTCACGTGATCTACAAAGTCCACTTGCGAAGACACCGTTCGCGGAAGAACCGTTCGCGGAAGCACGATTGCGGAAGCATCATCAGCGGAAGCATCGTTCGCGGAAGAACCGTTCGCGGAAGCACGATTGCGGAAGCATCGTCAGCGGAAGCATCAGTCGCGGAAGCACCGTTCGCGGAAGAGGAGCCTTCGCGGAAGAACCGTTCGCGGACGCAGTCTTCACCACGTGGAGAAGAGTGCGGAAGATACGTTCGCGGACGAAGATGCGCGCGCAGCCACCCTGGCTATATAAGGGAGAGCGGACGGCCGCTCTGAGAGCACTGCAACAGCGACATCGACCGTGGGGAGATCGTCACCGCCACAGCCAAGGGACTCGACGAACTCCGTGCGGACGACTCCTTCTTCAGGGCCTTAGAGTCAACCGGGATTTAGACCGACTACCTGGAGAAACCATTCGACTAAGCGGGACGGGAAACTTCAACGGGAAGGGACAGAGAGACGCCGCCGGCTAAGAACTCTTTTTAGTTGTGCCCTCGTGCACTATTTATTTTTGAAATGTGATCATACAGTGCTCCATGTCTGAACTTCATATTTGTACGTCACGTGGGTGACCAGCCATACAATTGTAAGTTGATTTGATGTATATAAATCTTCAATTTATTTACATCTGAGTTGCTTCTTGCCTAAGTGAAGCCGGTGAGCTACGGAGTGATGATACACCAGCGTTGGGGGACACCAATTTAGTGACGGCTCTCGAATCACAACGAGCGGGAGTTACATAAAGTCTATACGATCAGAGAAACCAGGTTTTTTGGGCCACACCGAAAACAAGTCATTACCAAACGTCACAACTTGGTGCCGTGACCAGGATCCCCGAGGGTCTACTGCCAGGGAACGAACCTCAGCATCACTCATGTCCGGCGAAAACGACGAAACTGCCCCAGGGAAGACAGGAGGTGAAGAGGAAGACTCTTCGCGGACGGCCTCACTTGCGGACGAGGAAGACAGCGGTTCGCGGAAGCCGACCTTTGCGGAAGAGGGAGACGACCGTTCGCGGAAGACGTTCGCGGAAGACGACCGTTCGCGGAAGACGTTCGCGGACGACAACCGTTCGCGGAAGACGACCTTGGCGGAAGAGGCCGACGACCGTTCGCGGAAGACAACGTTCGCGGAAGACGACCGTTCGCGGAAGAGCAGCTTCACAGCCAGGGGTAGACGGGACGTTTCGACGAGTGAGGAGCAACCAGGGAGGTCGAGACCTTCCATGGGCCAGTCGACTAGTCAACAGAGACCCCGGAGCCAGACACCCGACAACCGTTTTCTTTTCAGACACGACTCTGGGTGGCAGCACGATCGAGACAGGGAGAGGTCAACCTACCTTGAGAGCGTTAGGAGGGGCCCCGAGTTCCGACGAGTGCTGGGACCGGAGTACGTCAATCTGGACGGGGAGGACGGCGAAATCTGGGCGAGGAGGGATCGGCTACAGCTACCGGAGCAGAGTCCAAGTGTGGCACCTCCAGAGAATGCAGCATTGAGACGGCTTTGGGACCAGTCCCAGCAGCAGTCTGGTGCAACAGAGCAGCAGTCTGGTGCAACAGGGCAGCGGTCGGGTGTGACGAGTCGACAAACGGGAGTGACTGGAGGACGGGTTACTTGGGCTCCGACCCAAGAGAGCAGCTCGAGAGGGAGAGGACTTTTCGCGGAAGAGAACATTCGCGGACGAGAGGCATTCTTCGGCGACAGGGACGCTTGCAGCCGGGGATCCTTCGTGGATGAACGGGCTCGTGGGCGAGGGGGAGTCTTTGGTGACGAGGACGCTTGTGACCGGGGAGGGCCCTTCGCGGACGACCACGTTCGCGGACGAGGACGACTCGCGGAAGAGAGTGTTCGCGGAAGAGAGGAGTCTTCACCCAGACGGCGGCTCGACGAAAGGAGTGATCCAGGCGACCAATCTTCCTTTCCAGTTTTTCAGAATAGACGGGGAAGACCATTCGCGGATGAGCCGGTTCGCGGAAGACTCGCGGAGGATGGCGTTCGCGGACGTGCATCTTTTGTGGAGGGACGTCTCCGAGACATCTTGGCGGACGAGCCCGTTCGCGGAAGACTCGCGGAAGACGGCGTTCGCGGAAGAGGCCTGTTCGCGGAAGAACTTCTTCGGGAGCTGTTGGCGGAAGAGTCCGTTCGCGGAAGGTTCGCGGAAGACAGTGTTCGCGGAGGGTTCGCGGAAGACAGCGTTCGCGGAAGAGGGAGGTCTTCACCCAGTCGACAACCGAGACAGCCAGCCTCCTGGAGAAATCCAGCTTCTATTTCAGTCACCCAGGGAGGCCGGAGACAGCACCCTTTCTCATCATCGGGCGATGAGGGGCCTTCATCTGATGGAGGGACCGACAGCAGCCATGGTTACCCAGGACGGGGGAGGAGACCACCGAGGCGGGGACCGCCGCTGCACCGACGAAGCCCTAGGCCGAGACGGAGGCAGGAGGACTCGTCGTCCGAGGACAGCACAGCCTGGAATCAGAACGGCAGAAGGAACCGGAAGATGCTGACCCCTGACAAGTTCGATGGGACTTCCATAGAGTGGCCGGTGTACCGGGCCCACTTTGACGTCATCGCAGAGGTCAACGGATGGAGCAAGCGGGAACAGGGCGTCTACTTAGCCGGGAGCTTGACAGGAGAGGCGCGACGAATGCTGACCAGCCTGAGTCCTGCAGACCGGAGGGACATCGACGTTCTGACCGACAAGCTGACCCTACGATTCGACCCTGACTGTCAGGAGGAGTCCTACAAGGCGACCTTGGGACAAAGAACCCGCAGGAAGGCAGAGACACCCCAGCAGTACGGCTATGAGTTGCAGCGACTGGCCGGCCGTGGTTATCCGGATCTGAACTCCGCAGCTCAGGAGGCTATCGCCTTAGACCACTTCTGGAAGGGCCATCCAGATGGGGACATGAAGGTGATGGCGCTCATGAGGAAGATGAAGACCATGGAGGAGGCCATAGCGTTCGTGACCCAGTACGAATGTGTCAAACCCAAGCCTGGGAAGCCGGTAATGTCCATAGAGTCGGAGGACTCCGAGCCAGCTCTAGGACGGGTCCTACAGCTGTTGAAGAACCAGCAGGGAGGCGAGATTACCACCAGTGGGCAGCAGAGCAACCAGCCGAACGTAGCGGGTCTACCCAGACTTCCCTACTTCAAGGGGCTCTTTGAGAGCCAAGACAGGAAGCTGGATCGACTAATCGAGCTGTGTGAGCAGGTGCTATCCATCAAGCCGAGGGCCGCCACTGCTGAGAACAAGGGACCAAGCGCTAGGCCGGGACCAGATGACTGTTGGTACTGTGGGAAGCCGGGTCATCGGAAGTACCAGTGTCCAGATCGGCCGCCACCTCGGACCAAGGAGGAGCGCTTGAGTCGACTAATCGAGGAGATTGGTGAGCGGAACAGTTTGACAGACGAGGTGTCGGAAAACCAGTAGGGCTCATACCAGCCCCCAACCGTATGGGCCATTGGCAGGTGTGTGCACGGCTTCACAGGCGAGAAGCTCGACGAAGACGTGAAGAACACATTGCCAGGGGGGAATTTTTAGTTTCACAGATTTTTAATAGGTTTTTCCGGTGTGCATCCGAAGTAACTGGATGGGCGCAGGAGGAGCTCGAGGATCGAATTCTCGACTATTTGGAGGGCAAGCCTGTCAACACAGACGGGAGTGCCAATGTACAGCAAACCGATGGAGCCGTGGAGCGTCTAATGCCCCGCGGAGACGTCAAGGAAATGCAGACCGATGGAGCCGTGGAGCGTCTAATGACCCGCGGAGACGTCGACGAAATGCAGACCGATGGAGCCGTGGAGCGTCTGGGGACCCACGGAGACATCAACGAGGTTTCTGCTAGCAGCAAGGAGAACCAACAGGTTACAACCTTGAGGCTGGAGGCTGCGAAACAGCAGGGACCCCCCTATGCAACTGAACCACAAGCGGCCGTGAAAGAGGAGACGGAGGGCCGGTGGAGCGGAATGACCAAGGGGCCAGCGCAGCAGCTATTGCTGGTGGACGACTCATTACTTATCCGGAGCGGCGGTTCCGAGGGGAGTGATTCCCTTAAGACTGACAGAGAGGACCAGGGTGGTGCATCACTGTGGGTGGACGACTCAGTACTTATCCAGGGCGGCGTCCCTGAGGAGAGTGGCAGCTCTCTTAAGATTGACAGAAATGGCCAGGTGGTGTCGCTGTCAGCCGGTGCCCGAGGCACATTGGCGTGGTATGCGGCGTGCCACGTTATGGGGAAGGCGACTCGTATGTTGGTGGACACGGGTGCCTCTTCCACCGTTCTGGACGAGTGTCTCTTCGACCAAATGGATGACGAACATAAAGCAATGATAAGGCAGACGAGAATAAGGTTACGGGCAGCAACCGGAGACTACTTACAGGTTCAAGGAGAGATGACAGTTCAACTTCTACTGGGCACACGACTCGTGTCGGCAGATGTACTGGTAGCCAAACTAGGGATCCCGGGAGTGTTGGGGCTTGATGTACTTCAACAGATTGGGGGACAGCTGGATCTGCGTAAGGGCGAGTGGCAGGTGGGCGACACTACCGTAGTGATGAGCTCGGGCCACGAGGGCGCCGTCTACACACTGGTGACGGAGGAGACGGTCGTCTTGCCACCCTTTTCAGAGATGATGGTGGACCTCAAGCTGACAGGAAGTGAGGGAGGAGTTCCGAAGGCCGGCCTCGTGCAGTCCGCAAGAGAGCCGTTGGAGGACGACCCCCTCGTAGTGGGACGAGCCCTGGTACGACCCCGAGGACGCCTGGTACCGGTGGTACTTCTGAACGCCGGCGCTGGAGCTTGCACTGTGCTGATGGGGACCATCCTAGCCGAGCTTCACGGAATAGAGGCCGTGATCGACCTGGGATTTCGTCCCGATGGAGGGAAAACAACCCAGAATGAACCTAAAAGGGAACAGTGGTACCGGGAGGAGAGCGGGAGGGAGCATGAGCCCCTTACACCAAACTCCACCAAGTGGCGGAACCGGACGCCTGAGCAGCCCGAAACCAGAGTGCACGCCATGCACGCAGAATCGTCGACGAAGACACCAGAGTGCCCGGAGCATTTAGAACCGCTCCTGGAGGGAATGCATCCGAACTTGACGGAAAAGGAGGTGGAGGTCGTCAGCGATCTCCTTCGACGCCACCAGCAGGTCTTTATGGGACCAGATGGGAGGTTGGGCCGGACGTCCCTGGCGAAACACGTCATCGACACGGGAGATCACCCCCCGATCAAGCAGCCTCTGAGGAGAGCCCCGTACTACCAACAAGAGCTGATCGAGGACGAGGTCGACAAGATGTTGAAAGCTGACGTTGTGGAGCCAAGTGACAGTCCATGGTCGTCTCCCATCGTGCTAGTGAAAAAGAAGGATGGTGCACTGAGATTTTGCGTCGACTACCGCCGTCTAAATGATGTCACCCGGAAGGATGCGTACCCCCTGCCTCGAGTCGACGAGAGTTTTGATACCTTGTCAGGAGGACGATATTTTTCGACGCTAGACTTGGCTAGTGGTTACTGGCAGGTCGAGATGGACGACAGGGACAAGGAGAAGACGGCGTTCACTACCCGTAGTGGACTCTATCAATTTAAAGTGATGCCGTTTGGATTGGCGACGGCCCCGGCTACTTTTGAACGTCTAATGGAGCTGGCACTGAGGGGACTCCAATGGAAGCGTTGTCTAATTTATTTGGACGATGTCGTCTGTCTTGGAAAGACTTTCCAAGAAGCCGTGGACAACCTCGAGGACGTGTTCCGGAGACTGCAGGCTGCCGGGCTGAAGCTGAAACCCGCCAAGTGTGAGCTGTTTCGACAACAGGTCAACTTCCTGGGCCATGTCGTGTCCGACCGAGGCATCCAGTGCGACCCTGCCAAGGTCGAAGCTGTAACAAAAATGGTTCCTCCGACCACCTTGACAGAACTAAGGAGCTTCCTTGGGTTCGTGGGGTACTACCGCAGATTCATCCCTGACTTTGCCACCCGAGCGGGACCCCTCAACCACCTGTTAAAGAAGGAAGTCAACTACCATTGGAGCGAGGCTCATCAGCAGGCGTTCGAGGCGCTGCGTCAACCCCTGACCGAGCACCCCCTGCTGGTGTACCCTGACATGGACCAAGAATTTATTTTAGATACTGATGCTAGCGGCTACGGAGTGGGAGGCGTCTTATCCCAAGTGCAGGACGGACGAGAGCGGGTGATCGCCTATGCTTCCAGAACCCTGAGGGACACCCAGCGGAATTACTGCACCACCAAGCGGGAGCTCCTGGCCGTCGTCAGTATGATACACCATTTCAGACATTTCTTGTGGGGGAGAGCGTTCTTACTACGAACCGACCACGCCTCTCTCAAGTGGCTACTGAACTTTCGGGATGCGGAAGGAATGATCGCTAGATGGGCAGCTCGCATCGCCAGCTACGCCTTCAGGTGTGAGGTCCGACCGGGAGTACAACACGGGAATGCAGACGGGATGTCCAGATGCCGACAGTGCCGGAGACCGGATTGTCCCGCCCCTCGCCACACCACAAGACCCGAAGGAGAAGAGGAGGCCTGTCCGACTCAGGAGGAGTGTCCCCTACCCCTGGAGGACCTCTCTGACGAGGATCTGCTTCCACCGATCAGCGGAGAAGGATGGAGCCCCGGAGGACCTCAAGTTAACATCTTGCGGGAGGTCCCTGTGGAGCCCTGGACGGAGGACTACTATTGCGGAGATGGAGTCGGGATATTCCAGATCTGGGAGGTGCGCTGCCAGGAGGACCCGAGGACGACTACCCAGCCGACCGAGGAATGCCTGCCTGACCGGAGCCCCCCACAGACGGAGGAAGGAGCCAGGAGCGTCTGCAGAACCCTGCATCAGCTCCGCCCCTCTGCCTGGGTTTGGTTTCTCCTGATGATGCTCCTCGCACTGCATGGTTTGGGACCGGAGGTTGTGGCCGGAGCAGCGATCGGCGCGACGGCCGACGTGTGGATGCGCTGCCGAGAGGAGCCCTTCCTGGACCCATGCCCCAACCCTGTGCTCCGAGATCCAGACAAACAAATGCTAGCTGTCACGCGGGCTATGGCTACGGGAGGACGCCGGAATCCGATGGAGGGAGCCCCGGAGGCCCAGGTCCTGAATGGTTATTCCCAGGAGGACCTAGTGACCCTTCAACGAGCCGACCCTGAAGTTGGAGGCATCCTCGGGTGGAAGAATATTTTCACTGAGAGACCTGCATGGCCCGAAGTCAGAACAAAAAGTCAGCAAATGAAGACTCTGTGGCAACAGTGGGACCAGCTGGAGCTACGTGATGGGCTTCTGTACCGGCGGTACCAAGCGGCTTGCCAGAACGCACCAATCCATCAACTGGTCGTTCCACAGGTCCTGAGACGCGCCGTCATGAAGGAGGTCCACACCGGCAAGCTGATGAGCCACCAGGGAATCACCAAAACAGTCCACCGACTAAAAGCGAGAATGTACTGGCCGGGTATGACGAAGGACGTGGAGCGTTGGTGCCGGGAGTGCCTGAAGTGTAGTGGGAGAAAGCCGCGACCGGGGCCCAAGTACCACCCCATGGGAAATCTACCGGTAGGCGATCGGCTAGAAAGGGTGGCCATGGACATTTTGGAGCCTGGAACGATCACCAATTCTGGGAACCGGTATATACTGGTCGTGGGTGATTATTTCACCAAGTGGACTGAGGCCTACGCTCTACCCAACCATGAGGCTCAGACGGTGGCGGACGTCTTTGTGACTGAGTTCGTGTGCCGCCTGGGAATGCCAGCCAAGATACACACCGACCAGGGACGAGAGTTCGAGAGTAAGCTTT
This sequence comes from Terebella lapidaria, assembly GCA_949152475.1. Taxonomy (NCBI): domain Eukaryota; kingdom Metazoa; phylum Annelida; class Polychaeta; order Terebellida; family Terebellidae; genus Terebella; species Terebella lapidaria. The sequence continues at coordinate 12,383,397 of OX424558.1, forward strand.
TCCTTGAGATGATCAAGATCCTAGGAGGGGAGAAGACTCGGACGACCCCTTATCACGCCAAATCAGACGGGATGGTCGAGCGATTCAACCGGACCCTGCTGAACCTTCTGGCCGTGGTCGTGGACGAGAACCATGACGACTGGGACGACCATCTGCCCTACGTGATGGCGACTTATAGAACATCAGTACACGAAAGCACCGGGTGTACACCATTTCGAATGATGATGGGACGGGAGGCAACCACCCCATTGGACCTGAGGTACCGGACGAAACCGGACGATTTGGGAGGACCAGTCCCCGAGTGTGCGTCCGAATACGTCGAATGGGTGAAAGAAGCCACCATACAAGCTCACGAGACTGCCCGAGAGTGCCTGAAGACGGCTACGGTGCGACAAAAGCGCCATCATGACATAAAATCAGCCGCTCGACATTTTCCGGTGGGCACCTGGGTGATGTATTGGTACCCTCCAAAGGCTAGACCAAAACTAGGACTAGGGTGGACGGGACCTTATCTCGTTGTGAAGTCTCATCTCGGATGGATGGTGTCCATACAAGATCGACCCGGTGGCAAGATTAAAGATGTCCACATTGACAATATAAAAAGGTGCTGGTTCACCCCTGAAACCGACGCCTGGATACCCAATCCGGACGATGTGACCCCAGTCCGGACCCCCAGTGATGACGAGGGACGAGTGGAAAACAGCGGGAATGCAGTCCAAACGATGTAAACGATGACGGGAGCGTTCGCGGAAGAACCGTTCGCGGAAGCAGCGTTCGCGGAAGCAGCGTTCGCGGAAGTACCGTTCGCGGAAGCACGTTCGCGGAAGCAGCGTTCGCGGAAGAACCGTTCGCGGAAGCAAGCGAAAAACGTTATTTCGTTCCACGACAATGCTTTTTCCCCCAGATCCCTGGTCCGCGCCTTTTCTATATAAGCAGGCCGGCCTACGATTCCGTCATCACTTCAACCATGAACACACCAACTCTGCAGATCATTGAGATACCCGCATTTGCAGACGAAGATTTCGGGGACGTTCCAGATTTCGACTTGGCTGACTTTCTGCCCCTTGAAGTCGACAAGATGAGCGACCCACCTACCAAGATAGACAAGCCTGACCGGAAGCGGGAGCGCTCGAGGAGCCGGGAGCGTCGTGAGGAGCCCCGAGGAGGTCGACGGTCCCCTGCCCGGAAGTTGTCCACCGAGAGAGGGCGACGCTGGTGCAGCCCCTGCCGGATCCACGTGACGGCATCCAACTTTAGCCGACACGTGGCGACCAAACACACGCAGAAGGAGGGGCGGCACCTCTGCAAGATGTGCAGCCAGCGATTCGCCCGCCGAGCTGACAGAGACCGGCATGAGACGTCGCATGCCAGCGGCAACACCCTCAAGCCAGGACGGAGGAGGACGACGACCGACACGCCCGTGTCCGACCCCCGAGATGGTCCGACTACTGTGTCTGCCCCTGAGCTGAAGACTGTCAGCTTTGCGGCCAGCGGGACGACCAGCTCCACGCCGTCAAGCCCCCGGGAGGACGCCCCCAGGTCAGAGGACGCCCCAGACCCCGAGGACGACCCCCCGAATAGCGAAGAGGAACCGGAGTCTCAGCAGGAGCGGAGAGAGGCGGAATCCCCGGAGGCCCCCACCCCCGAGGACGACGGACCCCCCGTTCCCAGAGACTCGGCCCCTACCTACAAGCCCCTAGACCTGAGTTGGTACCTCAAGCCCGTTCCGGAGGAGGAGGACCAACTGCGACCGTATGTGGAGGGCCTGGGCAGAGCGGTCACTGCCGGAGAGAAGGCCCTGGAGGACCTGGCGTCCACGATAGCCATGGGACGACGCCACCTCACCCAAGCGGAGGCTCGGCTCCAAGCCAAGGAGGAGCAGAGACAGCTCGAGGCCGAGGTGCTGCAGCTGCGAGGGGAGGCCTCTCAACGAGAGAAGAGCCACCGGAAGGAGCTGCGAGCCCACGTCCGAGAGACCAAGCTGCTCCGGGAACAGCTCCGAGCATATACAGACACTCGAGACAGGCTGGCGGAGACGTCCGAAAGCGAGGTGGATCGCCAGTGAAGTGGAGGGAGAGAGCCCTGTAAACATCAGACAGGCAGGAAAAGACGAAGAAGGAGGAAGAAGAGAAAAGAAGAGAGAGAAAGGATCAACGGGGACGTTGATCTCCAGAAAGGGTGGAGTTGTAACAAAACCATGCAACTGCCGCGCTGAAACGTTCGTTAGGAACGGTCACGTGATCTACAAAGTCCACTTGCGAAGACACCGTTCGCGGAAGAACCGTTCGCGGAAGCACGATTGCGGAAGCATCATCAGCGGAAGCATCGTTCGCGGAAGAACCGTTCGCGGAAGCACGATTGCGGAAGCATCGTCAGCGGAAGCATCAGTCGCGGAAGCACCGTTCGCGGAAGAGGAGCCTTCGCGGAAGAACCGTTCGCGGACGCAGTCTTCACCACGTGGAGAAGAGTGCGGAAGATACGTTCGCGGACGAAGATGCGCGCGCAGCCACCCTGGCTATATAAGGGAGAGCGGACGGCCGCTCTGAGAGCACTGCAACAGCGACATCGACCGTGGGGAGATCGTCACCGCCACAGCCAAGGGACTCGACGAACTCCGTGCGGACGACTCCTTCTTCAGGGCCTTAGAGTCAACCGGGATTTAGACCGACTACCTGGAGAAACCATTCGACTAAGCGGGACGGGAAACTTCAACGGGAAGGGACAGAGAGACGCCGCCGGCTAAGAACTCTTTTTAGTTGTGCCCTCGTGCACTATTTATTTTTGAAATGTGATCATACAGTGCTCCATGTCTGAACTTCATATTTGTACGTCACGTGGGTGACCAGCCATACAATTGTAAGTTGATTTGATGTATATAAATCTTCAATTTATTTACATCTGAGTTGCTTCTTGCCTAAGTGAAGCCGGTGAGCTACGGAGTGATGATACACCAGCGTTGGGGGACACCAATTTAGTGACGGCTCTCGAATCACAACGAGCGGGAGTTACATAAAGTCTATACGATCAGAGAAACCAGGTTTTTTGGGCCACACCGAAAACAAGTCATTACCAAACGTCACAGATGCATAACACTCCTCATATGTACTTCTGTGACATGTATAAATTTCGTTGCGCTTGAATCATTCAAAGTGGGCCGTTTTGGGCCCAAACTCGGCCCAGATGTGACTTTCCCATGTTAAATTTTCCTATGCTTTATAATGGGACACATCAAGCCTAATATCTCACTTAATATTGAGATCAGAGACTAGGAATCAATTGTGGACATATAGGAAATGATATATGCTGAATATTCTCGTGACCTTGAATTTGACCTTTGACTTCATTTTCAAGGTCACAGGACAAAATGGCTAATATCTCGCTTGTTATCGACTTTACAGCTTAGAAATCAATTGTGAACGTATAGGAAATGATATATGCTGAATATTCTCGTGACCTTGAATTTGACCTTTGACCTCATTTTCAAGGTCACAGGACAAAATGGCTAATATCTCGCTTATTATCGACTTTACAGCTTAGGAATCCATTGTGAACATATAGGAAATGACATATGCTGAATATTCTCGTGACCTTGAATTTGACCTTTGGCCTCATTTTCAAGGTCACAGGACAAAATTGCTAATATCTCGCTTATTATCGACTTTACAGCTTAGGAATCAATTGTGAACATATAGGAAATGATATATGCTGAATATTCTCGTGACCTTGAATTTGACCTTTGACCTCATTTCCAAGGTCACAGGACAAAATTGCTAATATCTCGCTTATTATCGACTTTACGGCTTAGGAATCAATTGTGAACATATAGGAAATGATATATGCTGAATATTCTCGTGACCTTGAATTTGACCTATGACCTCATTTTCAAGGTCACATGACAAATTGGCCAATATCTTGTTTCTCATTAGCGACTTTGCAGCTTAGGAATCAATTGTGAACATATAGGAAATGATATATGCTGAATATTCTAGTGACCTTGAATTTGATCCTTGACCTAAATTTCAAGGTTAGTCATTTTATTTTCAAGGTCAGAATACAAAATGGCTTATATCTCGATTATTATCAAATTTACAGCTTAGGGGTCCATAGTGAACATATAGGAAATGATGTATGCTGAATATTTTGGTGATCTAGAATTTGACCTTTGATCTCATTTTCAAGGTCAGAGAACAAAATGGCTAATATGTCGCTTATTATCATTTTTACATCTGCCCCTGATGACGCCAGTGTGTCTTTGGATAAACTATTTGGTCGGGCTTTGTTTCTATTGCAAAATGTTGTATTTTACGTTTCTTATTGGCATCATCAAAATTTGGTTGTATTGGTGGTAACAGATTGATACTTACATTTATACCACTGAGTCGGTGTCACTGCTGGCGGACGTTAAATCTGTCCCCGAGGATACCATCAACTCAGTAGCCTTCGGGCTTGTGATTGGATACTTTTGTACTTGTCATGTATCTAATCCATGTTGTTAGATTCGGATTTCTAAATTATTTTCATAGGTTGTTGGGCAATTGTATACTAATTCCATCTGGTGTACAGTAGAAACAACTACATTTAACACATTGTCTTCCCCTGAAGACGCCAGTGTGTCTTTGGATAAACTATTTGGTCGGGCTTTGTTTGTTTCTATTGCAAAATGTAGTATTTTACGTTTCTTATTGGCATCATCAAAATCTGATTGTATTGGTGGTAATAGATTGATACTTACATTTACAGCATAGGAATCAATTGCGAATATAGAGGAATGATATATACTGAATATTTTCATGACCTTGAACTTGAACTTTGACCTCATTTTCAAGGTCATCACAGAATGGCTAATGTCTCACTTATTATCGACTTTACAGCTTAGGAATTTATTGTGGACATACTAGAAGTGATTATATTTGTTGAAAATTTCATGGCCTTGAATTTATCAGTGACTTTATTTTCAAGGTCACTGGACAAAAGGCTAATATCCAAAATGTATATTGTCCGGTAACCTTTCTTAGCCCTTGGGCTAATTTTTCCGTTTACTGTCAAGTCGTGTGATACTCTGGAAATCGTCACGTTTCTTGGTTTTACTATCGTTCTTAGAGCTCCGAGACACGCTTCCAACCTCACATGCACACAATACCCCAGCCTTGGCAGTAGAAAATTTGTGTTCAAATCCACAAACAGGGAATAATTTGTATGGATTTCCAGAAATTGTTTACATATATAACACGTAAATTCCCAAAAGATTTCCACAATAAATAATTTCAGGGAATACTGATTTATGGTGGTACGATGGTACAGGTTGGTAAATGGTAATTGTCATCATATTTCACATTGCTGGAAGAACTGTGGAGTTAGCGGCTGTATAGTGATTGTCCGATCAGTTCTACAATTGACTTACCGAGGCAGTCTGGGATATCATGCCATTTATTAGTTTCAATTTGCCAGCCTAAGCACCATCAGGTGCGCTGTATAGGTGTCAGTGGCTTTGGTAGACCTCCATGGAGATATTTTTGTTACATTCACATGTTCCTAGCTCATTCAAATATCAGTGTCACGTTAATTATACTGTGAATTTGAGCTTAACCATCTGTAGATGTCAGGCCATGTAATAAGTCAGAATAGTGTTTTAAAGCTCTAGACGAACGAATTTAGTCGGGCATGTACGGGGGGTCCCTTTGCACCCCCCCCCCATGATCCTCCAAAACCAACTTTTTTCTCAAGGTTTTTTAATACTAAAAAACATTACATATGTCTCCGGTTGCGCATCCATTGCAAAAATTGGTTTTCGGGCCATTTTTCAAAATGGCCGCCCCGCGAAATCTCGAATTTTGAGATTGCTTCACTTTAGGCTGCATAGGTCTACAAAATAAAATCTTTGTTACCTTTTGCTGCTTATTATAGGGGCCTGATACATTGTACATGAGAAAACAGTGGTTAAATAAATACTTATAACATGAATATGTCCATAAATCCAACATGGCCGCCAAATTTAGACAGTTTTTCACTAAAATGTCCATAACTTCGGACTCAGTCAACCTAGGATGTTCATTTTGGGGTCTATACCTAGGTTTTCATATACAGGGAATCCATTTAGACCAAAATAAATACAATCAAGCTATTTCTTTTGATGCATGTACACCTGCACACATGGTACACTCTACATATTCATTTAAATATCTCTCGAACATAGCCCCCTTGACACCCCTATGGTCTCAATTGTGGATCTTGCTTGGATATTTCTGATAGAGACTTTTACTGATTTGCAATCCCAATAAATCCTTGAACAAATAGAGCTTGAATTGGTTAGTTTTGTTAATTAACATAAATCCAAGATGCCTGCTAAAAACACTCCGAAAATTCAAGTTCGTAACTAATTGTGCTATAAAGATGTGTGATACTTACTTTTAAGGGTATTTTGGTATGTAGATTCCATTTTTGGTGTTATTCTAGCTATATAATATCAATTTAAAATGATAACAGCATCTCATTGAGATGGAAAGCAAATAAGAACACATTGTTATTCGAATTTATTCATACACTTATGAATTACACGTTACTCACAAACATGCTTGGGATACATTTTATATCACAAACAGAGAACAATAATATAGATATCTTCATTGGCAATCTTTACACATGAACATAATGGAACATGGAACTATGATATTGGTACTGCTATGTTGGATGAATTGACATATCTTCACCATTGCCCTGCATTCTATTGTAGTACATCAACGTTGTCTTGAGCTGTCCGACATCATACCCCTCAACATCCTCTATCTCCTCAGTTCTGGAAAATTCTACATCACTTTTGTCACAACAGTCTCATTCATTGATCTAGCTTAGACACATCTTCGTGTATGGGTTGCCACACTCTCCTGGAGCAGAACAGTTGCTGTACAAGTGCATCACTGGTGTGTCCAGTGACAACTACTCAATACATCCCTTGGTACTACAATTTTTCTGACTATCTTTCATTGACACTGGATGACATCACTGAGCCTTGAAGGGGCTGGGTCACTTTTGGCAACAGCATGAACTGAGCTGTCATCTACATGTATAATATCCCAGCCAAACAAGCAATTGTTTCAGTTGATCTGCTGATGTGAGTAGATCAGCTGAATGCTGTCCAAATTTCTTGTATGTTGGCATATGGAGAGGATGTTGAGTTGCTTGTGTCTGGCAGAGCTGCAATGCATGTATGGAAGGATGCGACGGATCATTGCTTTTATATAAAAGCAACGTGTGCTGAACTAGGATCAAAGTGCCTCTAGCTATTTAGTATGCACCCTCTCAGCTATTGCATGACATCTTTCCCATATGAATTTGACGAATTGTTGTACGAATGGGTGTACTTATAGTTGTCACTGGACACACCAGTTATGCACTTGCATTACAACTGTTCAGCCCCAGGAGAGTGGCAACCTGAAGGTGTGTCTAAGCTAGATCAAAGAATGAGACTGTTGTGATGAAAGTGATGCAGAATTTTCCAGAACTGAGGAGATAGAGGATGTTGAGGGGTATGATGTCGGACAGCTCAAGACAACGTTGTTGTACTACAAGAGAATGCAGGGCAATGGTGAAGATATGTCAATTCATCCAACATAGCAGTACCAATATCATAGTTTCATGTTCCATCATGTTCATGTGTAAAGATTGCCAATGAAGATATCTATATTATTGTTCTCTGTTTGTGATATAAAATGTATCCCAAGCATGTTTGTGAGTAACGTGTAATTCATAAGTGTATGAATAAATTCGAATAACATTGTGTTCTTATTTGCTTTCCATCTCAATGAGATGCTGTTATCATTTTAGATTGATATTATATGGCTAGAATAACACCAAAAATGGAATCTACATACCAAAATACCCTTAAAAGTAAGTATCACACATCTTTATAGCACAATTAGTTACGAACTTGAATTTTCGGGGTGTTTTTAGCAGGCATCTTGGGTTTATGTTAATTAACAAAACTAACCAAATCAAGCTCCATTTGTTCAAGGATTTATTGGGATTGCAAATCAGTAAAAGTCTCTATCAGAAATATCCAAGCAAGATCCACAATTGAGACCATAGGGGTGTCAAGTGGGCTATGTTCGAGAGATATCTAAATGAATATGTAGCGTGTACCATGTGTGCAGGTGTACATGCATCGAAAGAAATAGCTTGATTGTATTTATTTTGGTCTAAATGGATTCCCTGTATATGAAAACCTAGGTATAGACCCCAAAATGAACATCCTGGGTTGACTGAGTCCGAAGTTATGGACATTTTAGTGAAAAACTGTCTAAATTTGGCGGCCATGTTGGATTTATGGACATATTCATGTTATAAGTATTTATTTAACCACTGTTTTCTCATGTACAATGTATCAGGCCCCTATAATAAGCAGCAAAAGGTAACAAAGATTTTATTTTGTAGACCTATGCAGCCTAAAGTGAAGCAATCTCAAAATTCGAGATTTCGCGGGGCGGCCATTTTGAAAAATGGCCCGAAAACCAATTTTTGCAATGGATGCGCAACCGGAGACATATGTAATGTTTTTTAGTATTAAAAAACCTTGAGAAAAAAGTTGGTTTTGGAGGATCATGGGGGGGGGGGGTGCAAAGGGACCCCCCGTACATGCCCGACTAAATGAATATATGTGAGTATAAATTTATACATCTGTATAATTCCGGACATTGTCAGTGCAATTGGCTTCGTTGTGATATCTGACCAGTGCCATCGACAATTATAAGCATAGAGTTTCGGAAAGACATAGTTACTGTAATATATGGTCCAATAAACCCAGCAATGCACAGAGGCGGTCGTTAGTCATGACTCTATTATCAGCATCCCAAAGAGCAGACTACAGCCAGCACATGCAGTGAAAACAAATAGTGAAATACGACCACATATTGTACCATATCGATACCTCAAAATGCAATATTGCACCCACAGTTCTAATCTGCCGTTGTGATGGTGTTCTGAAAATAACGTGCACGTCAATATTAGTTATTACCGATTACAAGGACGCTAAGCAGACAATCGGAACTGTTTATGGCTATTTGAATAAGTGCTGCCCTACTGGCAAACGTGTACGTACTTTGAATGCATATCGGAAGTCAGATTAGGCCTGGGGTTAGGATAAAATTAGAAGAAATGATTGGGTGTGAATGGTTAGGATAAGAATAGAATACATGAATGAGTAGGCTATGAGTCAGTGGTGATGATAATGCAATTTTGTATACGCCATGGACTGGCTGGACTGATATTATGGACAGAACAAACTGGCTCTCTACCGATAGTGTGTGTGTAGATACACACAATTACGGTGCCCAGAATCCTCTGGCTGCATCTGCCGCAAACGAGACCTGACTCTTCTGAGTACTTCGGGAATTGAGTCTTGTCAATCATAGAGTGGACTCGTGTACGGGAAGAATTTCCTTTCAAGAATCTCAATTATATTCCTTAATGCGTAGGTGACATATAGAAAATTTTACGAAACATTATAGTGGGAATATTTATTCATTTACCATATATTATAGTGCTATTTTCATGAATTACACGCTCAACAGCACTTTACAACACAAGATACCGATTAACAATAATACATGAAAACAAATGACGGGAAGAAAACATATTATTTACACATTGCTTGAATACTCCAGACTGAACAAATGGGTTTTAAGAGTTCGTTTGAAGCACTTGATATCTGTTATATCGTGTAGATGAGCTGGGAGAGCATTCCACAGTTTAGGCCCAAGTACTCGAAATGATCTATCACCGTATGTGACTGTTCCAGTACGAGGCACCACAAGCTGACGTTTGTTCTGTGATCTCAAGGACCGCGCAAGCGTGTGGGCGTTGACCATGTCCATGATGTATGCTGGAGCCTGGCCATGTACTGCACGGAATACATGTACGATGATTTTATACTCGACCCTGCGTTTGATTGGCAACCAGTGGAGGTTTTTCAGCACCGGGGTGATGTGTTCTCTTCTCCTTGTGCGTGTAATGACCCTGGCAGCGGTGTTCTGTACTCGCTGGAGTTGGGATGTGATTGTATCTGATAATGCACCTAGAGTGGCATTACAACAGTCTAGACGAGATGTTATAAGTCCATGTACAAGTGATTTAGCAGCATCAACAGTAAGTGACCGACGGATACGCCCGATTAGCCTGAGGTTCACATAACATGATTTGGTGATGGTACTGACGTGCTTCACCATGGAGAGGGATTGATCCATGACGACTCCGAGGTTCCGGACAGACGATGAGGCAGTGATAACAATACCTCCGACAGTTATCTGGGGTGGGGTCTGATGTTGGTGGCCTCTGGGAGCGAAGAACATAACTTCTGTCTTGTCCGTGTTGAGCTGAAGTAAGCTGGATTTCATACAAGTGGTGATGTTTTCCAAACACTGCTCCAGAGATTTTATGGCATTGTTTTGTCCGACTGAATCCTTATTCTTGAATGCAAGGTACAACTGCGTATCATCAGCATACATGTGGAAATCAAGTCCATGTCGCCTGATCAGATCTCCAAGGGGTTTAGTATACATGATATACAGTTTAGGTCCGAGGACAGACCCCTAAGGAACCCCAAACTGGAGATGAGTTGCTGAAGACGACTTATCATCAATGGTGACAGACTGTGAACGATCACACAGGTAGGATGTTAGCCATTTGTGCGCATTTCCGGTGACGTGGTAGACAGTCCTCAGACGATCAAGGAGGACATCATGATCAAGGGTATCAAACGCTGCTGAAAGGTCTAGGAGAACTAACACAGCTACATGGCCGGTATCTAGCGCGTCCAGCACATCTGACTGTATCCGCATCATTGCTGTCTCGGTGGAGTGGCCGGATGTGTAAGCACTCTGGTAATGCTCCACCAACGAGTTACAATTGATGTGCCGATCGAGTTGCTTAGCAACAACCTTTTCCAAGATCTTGGATATGAATCTCAGGTTGGACACAATACGATAGTTTCAATATAAAAATTAAACAAAATAATAAATACAATTATGTGTTCAGATTAGGGAGGGAGTCAAGCCTCTATTGGATTTCAATACTTACAACACGATATTGTCAATTCCCAAGACCTGATTCCATGAAATTTCCCCATTAATGTAGAATTTGATTTTTATTGACATAGAATTCGAGTGACCGGAACATTCATATTCCATGGAAAACAAAACATAACTTCATTACACGAGTTCATCTGTCCAATACTAAAGTTCTGGATCACTTATCATTTGCTGAAAGTACTGGATCCTCATTCAAATATGTTCATCTTCTGTTGTCCCAAATGCAAGCGAAATAGACAGTGTGTTAAAATATGTTTTTTGTTCCTAATTCCCCTGGTTTAGTATTAACTCGTTGGCGCTGTTGTTCACTCAGAAAAACACATATGCCACCGAGGCAGCCACAAGTGTGCCGTTGTTCTTCACCAACATGTACCATCAATTGTGACACATTCCGGTGATCCGTTACAACTGAATTATGCAGTGATGAAAATAAGTACATGTATTTGTCAAATTCTCATGTGACGACTTGACTTTTAAACATAATAGATGTTATATAATATATTATGTATCTGTTTTTCACGCAAATTGTTTTTAAAAGAATGGCCATCGTCTACCTCTTCTCATGCCAAATGGTTTTGTCCGTGTCCCACGTTTGTTGTTAAAACAAACGTTTTATGCATGTCAACTGAACACAATCGCCCGGGCGTGTGCCGTGCTGATTAGGCAAGGCTAACAGAAGAACATAATTCCCCCACTGAATGGCCAGCAGTATCGGGTATGATTGGTAACCACAACCTATAATCCATCGGGGTTTTCCTTTGACAATTTTGACCCAATCTGACCAATATTAGATAACTGAGAGTGCTCACTGTAATGCATCCCTACCAGCAGGCTATTTACATGTAAGTGTTCACGTATGCATGGTTCATGAAGTAAATATAATACTTGTAGACTAATATCGAACAGTCACAACTGGACAGCCGTGTAGTATGGATGGTTGTTTTTCATGAAGGTCATTAATTCTTTTAGACAGATGTACATCAGCGGACACTATCCACAGATGTAATAGACTTTATGACGCTTTCTATTGCAACATTACAATGAGTAATGCCTTGTCCGACATGACATTATATGTGTCCATTTGTCTTGTCGGACTGGTCTTGCCGGGATCTACCATAATAATTCATCATGAATAATATACGGGTGGATATATGGAATGCCAGTGCCGCCGGGTGGGATTTTGGTCTTTCCAGTGATGTATATTATATGTCTGCCAGGGCCCATTAAATCATAGTAAATCTGGATGATTTAGACTCATTGCGTGAATCAAAGAAATGCACAAATATGTCGGGATGCAAAGAGGATTACCATGATCTAGCAATTCATACTCGTCGAACCGATCATTGAGGTGTGTAGAACGTATTTCACTTGCCTTGCAATGTATGATCACAGAAAAAGAAACTGAAGCCTTTTCTGTAACAGAATAACATAACTATTTTTGTGACTTACGTAGATACCCCCCTACAAATGTACATATATTTTCAATACCTCTAACCAAAGCACAGCTAGACCCATAACTACAGCACTGCATGCTTCCATAATAAGACAACTTGACGTGATATTTTCACGTTTATGCAACTTATCGCGACGAGTCGTGATGGAACAACAAGTTATGTGGATGATTAAAGTATGTTCCTATACTTGAAATAGGGTGAGGAGTATTCAAATTTGAAATAACAGATAATATTGTTGCATATAGGAGAGTATGGCTCATTCTTTATGTGAGCAAGACCGTTTTTTAGTTACAGATTTGGTATCCAGTGAACCTTACATATTTCACAAGAGTGAAACAAACAAGCACCATTATCTTCATATCAAAGTGGCATAATCCATTTTGGGAATTCGTAATAATACGATTGGTTAGCATATGTTCCAATCATCGAAAAAACATTGACAGTTACTCCAAATCACGCCCTATTGACCTCACAATGAAGTTTAAACATATCGCATAATGCACGATGTGAACGAATAGATTACATTTTCGCGCTGGAATGAATGCGCTTTGGTGGCATTGAGAGTACCGGGAGCTGGAGCTGAGAAAATGCTGAATTTATATGTCAAATTTTGACTAATTTGAGGTGGCAGTGAAGCTTTTGTAGTGCTTTCCTGTTTTGTAGGCAGCCTTTGATCAGTTTCGCACGAGAAACCAAAAACCTTTAACAGATGACATTGGTAGGCGGGAACCAGTATAATCACGAACTCAATCTATCGGAAACCGATCAATTGGAGTAAAAATAGCCTGGTTTCTTATGGAGTTCACCACTTTCCTTGTTTCCTCATCCTGTCCACGAGTTCATTATCACACGCACCAAACCAGTATTTATAGTAGTCTGTGCAGGCCGGTTTGTGTGATATCGTGTGTGCAGCCTCACAGATCTTACACAGACGTGACTCATGGTTGGTATTGTACGCGAATGTCTGCTTCCACTGGAAATTTTCTGTGTAGAGTGTCTCGTTGTTTGCCAATTTACTTAGGCAACTGGCGAGGGCGCGAGGGGAACTGTACTGGCTCACATTTATGAAAGCACGGGGCAGAGCCTCTGAGTTGTAGCGGTGACCACTCAGAGTCACAGGCACAATTTCATATTTCAGTGGATTATAAAACTTCTCAGTGATGTAATCATCACAAATGGCGTTCTCGAATGACAGGTAAAACTTGTAGGTTTTCTCCCATTTTTGCCAGCAACGTGCAGCATCAGATTTCGGACAGGAGAAATTACCACATGGTCCAAAGATATCCACCGAGATATATTTGGAGAGCTCCCATACGTAGTCTTGTCTATGAGAATGTGGGTAGCAGTTACCCACTGCCCAGACCACCATCCGTGGTCTCGATTTCAATGGGATACGTAGTCTGTACGAGTCATTCCTGGCAGGCGTTATTCTATACAATTGGCGCCCAGGAATGCTAATATCAGCACTCTGTCTATAGTTCATTGTCAGGTTGATTTTGTTGGCAAGTTCGCTCAGGTAATTATGCCAGGGTCCGGGACGCTCCTTCAACATGTGGACATACAACTGTAGTGGACTCCGGTATGCAGGCCAATCGAGCAGCATACTCTTCTCCTTGAAGACAACAACGTTGGCTTGTTTAATGTCGGATTTGTTGGCAGTGAAGACACAATCTGGGTACTTACAAGAGGCTAAGAGTCTTTGATAGCCTCCTCTCGGATACCAATATTGGCTGTCTCCTTGGTTCATCACCCAGAACAAAATCACCTTCTTGTTACCGTCCACATTGATAGAACTGTTATCGTGTACTCTGTCAAATCTTGGGAAGGAATGGTTTGCTCTGTTGTCAGGGTACGAACCTACATTGAATGTCTCAACTTCGGTCATTGTAGTGAATCTACCATCAAAATCAATAAACATGTACAATACAAGAGACCAAGTGATTGCCAGTAAGAGAAGTTTTTTGTGTTGCATTATCCAGTTTTATCCTTAGGCCATTTGATTTGTAGTATGGTGGTCAACACCTCAAATCCTTTAGGGGTATGTGTTGTAATTCTTCATGCATATTCAGTTCTATGTCTTGTCGTATGTTTAATGAGCTTCTAACAGGTGTCATAAATTTCACTGTAACTACAAGAAGATTCAATACGGATTTTATTGGCTCTTTTTCGTGTGCAATGTGTTGCAGTTTTCAGATGAATAACACATGAATCGACATTCGAAATACATAATGAGTTTATTGTTAGGTGTGGTTGTGGTTGTAGGAATATGTCATCAACTCATATTAGTGTATCGTCGATATGGTTTCAGTGTGCAGCTGTTTAGAAAAGCAATATAACGATACTACAGAGACGTTTACAAATCTAGGGTGCGGGATTGGCAATAATGATATAAATAATTCTCAACTAAACAGACATTGGAAGCGGTCAAAACTGAGGGTATTATCCAATCTCGATATCTATCGTTGGTCAAATAAGAAATTTCCAGGAACTCCAATAACCACCATACTTGGCCGAAATCGGATGTGCTGGAAAGAGAGAACTTCTTGCCCTGAAACATTTAACTTCTCAAGATAACCTTATGTCAAAACCAATATGGATGTACCCAAGTCCCACTCCCTTCCGGTAAGCAGTAAGTCACATTTAATGTTTTCAAGAGATAACATACAACGGTGGTTTGGTGATTGATAAAATTTGAGGCACAAATGTTTTTTGACTCGTGTGTATTTTCGTTGTGCAGTACGTGCGTACAGAATTCATTGACTGGGTACATTGGCGTAAAATATCAATTTATTGTCAAATTCAAAGTTTTGTCCTAAAATTTCATTATACGTTTTCAAAGCATTGTTTATTTTTCATCAAAATGTGCTCACACTGGTCCATATACTGGGAATTTGGACGAGAGTGAGGGACTGTAACATCGAATGGGGGTACGGGGGTGATAAAATAAGTATTTTTTTCGTTCACTTGGTTCCTAATTACACATTGTTCGCAGTGAAAGAACCCCAAGATGTTTGATAGTTAGCGGGCTTATGACAATTGACATCGAGTCCAGGTACTTGCGACTTTGATTCCTTCTCAATAAAGTTTGATGGGCAAAGCACAACAAGAAAATCATCTCCGACTCTTTCTTCCCTTGTGCATTCACGTGCGTATACATCCGGGACATTGCTAAGCATTCAATGCAGTATGCACACAACCATTTAGTGTGGTTGATTAGAGTTAAGCACCAATGGATTATTGACTTACTGCATCATACAGTTTTGTTGTAGTATTTTGTTGCCAAGCACGTGTATCGACGATCCATATGCATGATTAAGTGTATTTGTTTCAGTAGTATAGGCGTGTTCAACAATATGCCACCTTCTATTATCAATATATATGAATGTACAATGTACAATGTATCAATGTATGCGGTGTGCTCATTATCTCTGTCATTGAACAAACACAATAATAGTGAAGAGCGCACATTTTATGTATGAAAGGGATTTGTCATATATTGTTCTTTATTTCAATAGAGAATGGTAAACATATTAAACACACAACATTCAGATATCCATGGTCCAGTTCTGGACTGAAGCGAGAAAGTTGAGGGAATTTCATGAAATCATATGTTAAGATTATCCTTCATAAGATTCACGATATTGTTATGAATTGTTATACAATTGACAATATCAATATTCGTCATATTGGTAACAGTCTCCAGAAGTACCTAGATACAATATGTCTTAATCACCACACAAACATGTACGCATGTAAAAGCTGTGCTGTTGAGAGTGAGAAAAACACAAGGCTGAGGTCCATTCGTCGTTTATTGTGCATATGTAAAAAAACCTGCAACGACTACTATAATTGACAATCCATCAACAATCTAACAATCGAATATAATTGTTGGGTAAAATCAAATATGCATGTTTGATGCAAATATACGATGTGATCTGTGTGATTGCGAAAGAGAATGATTGAATAAAACTTCCCGCCAACGTACGTCAAAAGATCATGTGACAAACAATAAAGTGGATAGTACACAATCAGGCAGACGTACAGAAACCCACATGCTCAACAACACTCATACAACACATGTGCATGTACTTGGCAGCACACGTACATGCACACGTTCATTCACAGGTGGCAGCAACGCCCTTGCTTAATGTTGTAGAATGATCAATAATTTGTTTTCAATAATTTTTTTTTTCAAATATTTTCACTTTTTCAAGATTATAAAGTATTGACATGGTTGACTGTTACGCTAACTTATCCATATAAATATGTGATCCAATATGCGATCTTATTTCATTCATTGCCAGTATGTGTTGTAGTCTGTGTTCTGTTCTTTCAAATGCTGGCAACAATGTCATAACTAACGAGCGCCGTTGTACACTCTTGGGTTCATTGGACCATATATTACTATGGTTGGTCTTTCGGAAAATGTGTGCCTGTTGGTTGTTCCGAAACTGTGTGCTGTCTGCACTAATTACGTTCAAACTTATAAGTGTATGAATAACAACACATCGATTATAGTATAACACATCGATTTATGCATTAGGTAACCGTGCAAGTATCTTTTAGGTGCACCGACATTTCGGGAGATTTTACGCAAGCTCGTGCGTGTTACGGTCCAGACACGACCTCGGGCGTCCACCAGACGATTATCTATAATTAAAAAACAGTGTTATCAAGCTCATGATAACGTCAAATTTGACTTCCGAAAGTCACTGACACCCTATAGACCACAACTGATATGATTACGCTGGCAAACTGAAACCGTCATCCCGGTGATATGAGCATATGAGATAGCGTGACAACCCAGACTGACAGAGTTAGTCAATTATAGCAATGATCAGGAAATCACTAAACAACCCTGGACTCCCCTGCTCTACCCAGATTGATTTCATGGAATTCCTTTGGGTGATATACAAAGTTGGTTACAATAAAATCATAATAAATTAGTCTCATTTTTGTGAATTTGAATAGACACTACACTATATCATCAACCATTGGTCCATATAGAATCGATACACAATCGATGAGCCTCCCTTCCAGTAACATGGTATTCGGTTTCAAGACACTGAAATCAAAATATCCATATTTAAAAGAATGTGAGGTGCTGCCCACTTGTACATTATCTTAGACGAACGTAAACAACAAATGAAACAGGCCATGTTTTTACCACAATTGTATTGAATGACTGATTGATTAGGTTTTCTGGAGTGAATTCTTGAGTCGAGTTTTGAATGCAAAAAAGGGACTCTTGAGGAACAGCACTTCCATTCTTGTGCGAACAGGTGGAATCCAATATTACACACTGGCACTCGTATGACATGAGATACACTCCGAGGACCGTCCTACGTTATCATATTAGTTGGAGGAGTAACACAAAACAGCTTGGTAAATGTCTAAATCGGATTTATGCCTAATCATCCTCAAGGATATCTGTCTCGAGGGCGAGGACAGAGAAACAACAACAACAACGTTCGTAATAATATCATGTCACATCAAACAATCAATACCATGATTGACAACATGGTGAAATCGACGAATTAATTCCGATCTGGAGAGAGACATAATAAACGCTAATCTGACTCAATCTCAACATATTCTTTGATATTTTTATTGCTGCCACGAAGGCTTTGTACAGCAAATGGAATGGACATCTATGCTTTTGTCAGTATACTCACCAATGTCCACTCGACGGAGTCAGCAGGACACGTTTGATAGACATGTTATGTCATCCCATGTCCAAAATTATATTACTTCATCCTATCTGTTTCAACCAGGTTATGTCTTGAATAATACGTGACAGCCGCAAATGTGATATTGCACAGAATAGCAGATACTTTATTTTCCCAGATGCATATTCGTACGGTTGTTCGTGAAGATGTTGGGTATGTTGTTGGGGTGAGAAATCAGAAACTATTGCATAGTTTGATACAAATTCCAACATCTGGTGTACACAGGACCATTATTCATCAAGCTTACCAAGGAGAGAATATACTCGAGTAGTTGTCAGAATGTGCCTACTTGCAATGATTTTACAGCCATGGACTCGGTCGTGGAATATGTATCTGTCTATTTGTCAGTGTTTATCCCTGGTGTTGATGATGAACGTTGCAAACATCCAATGGAGATCTCGGATTACCGACTATTTCCGAACCGGTTGATGACGATATGGTATGGATTTACATATTGTTTTCTTTGACAATGGGATTGCCTCGTGTATGTAGTGTGTTGGTCTTTTAGGAGCTATCCACAAATCTAATGGCAAACAAATCACTACAGAATAGAAGTCACATTCATCGAATGGCCATCGAGCCACTTCCGGAGTTAAAAAACTTATATTGTTGATAGTTGGTGACCATGTCATTTCAAATTGCACATGTGTCCAGCTCAAAAATAGTCTATGACACCCTAGTAAAACCATCTAAAAACAGCTTATGAGTGCACCACTAGTAAGTTCTGTACTATAATTGGGCCAGAGGGATGCATTCGTTCGTTCATTTTCTTCTGGAGTATTTTTTCTGAGCTTACGGTAATGATCTCCGAAGCTCCTCCAGAATTTAATGAGAGAACAAATCTCGCTGAAATGGCATTTACAACAGATATTGTGTGATATATTTTCTCCCAGACTAAACTTTCCAGGTGTATTTTCTCCCAGACTAAACTTTCCAGGTGCATTCACCACTAGTGTACAGTGTATAGTATGTATTACACAGCAGGAAAAACACGTGAATGTCTTTTAATCAATCCAGTTGTCCCCTATGATGCTTTTGCATGCTGTGCTGATTACGGTAGAAAATACTACAAATTTCGAGGCTAAATGTCATCAATTGCCATCGAAGGATATCACAGAGCGTGATTAGTGACGTCCACCCCATAAGTAAACGGCAAAACAACCTAAGTCTATCAATGAATTATAATTAAAATAATTGAGCGTAGTTGTTTTTGCCATAACTTTTTTCTTTAATACAACATACTTATAATAAGCTCAGGTAGTTTCTCTTGCAGGCAAACATGAATTCATATTGAATATTCCAGTTCTGAATATATAACCCGTAAGGATGACATAACGTTAATATGTAATTTGTATAAATCCATTTGAATCAACCACACCAGCGTCCTGCTTGGGGCTATATCATAGTACTATATCATAGTACGAATATGACACTAAATATATCAAATGTTCTGCAGCTGTCTATCTATGATCATACATGGGTCGATATATGTTTTGGTTGTTTTTCACATTTATCAACACCGTGCGATTGATCAGTAAGCTCGACAATAGAAATAACAAACGACGATGACGTAAATGACCTTCAGAAAATGGTGGCTTGAGATTGCGAATGAAAAAACATATTTTCTTCGTATCCATTACTGTCTTTTCATTTTCGTCGAAACGATTTCTTATATATGTGGGCATAAACAGTGCTGAAGAGTGAAAGCCTTCTAGCAATAACGTACCATGATATTGCTATATTGTCGACATTGTACTGAACCAGTGTTAGAGGTCACTTCAACGGAGCAGTCACCACAACATTCGTCATTCAAGAAGATTTTACACTCCGGACAAGTCGCTGATATTGAATGACAAGTTATTGAATGAAGCACACATAGAGTACTATACTGTGATATATGATCAAATACATATGCTCAGAGCACTATATATGTCATAATTTATCAGAAAGCATTCATCAGAAAATAATCACACACAATATGTATACGTGTAATTAATGGGCATATCATGTAATTAGTTTGATACGTATTTTTCAAGACAAAAATGTATGGTGAATATAATGCAATGTCGGGTTTACTGGATATTCTGAGTACCAAAATGGTTCAGCGGTCTTTTGATTGTGATTTTTTTTAGTTTGACGTACAAAATTTACGAAGAGCTATTGCAAATTCCTCTTACATCCGATCGTTAACATCGAAACAAGCCTTTTTGGACAGAATATTCACATCAACAGTCATACAGTACACTTTCCCACTAACTGTATGGAGGGTATTTGAATAATGTATGGCGTCCAGAGCAAAGTCATCGTTTGTATGTATGTTATGCAATGTCGAGGTGTGGTTGTAAATTGCGTCAAAATCCAGGATGTGCTGCCTCGGCACCAGTAAAAAGTTTATCCACTACACTCTTTCCCTAGAATATGTGTAAAAGCATTACCACATTCCCAGCATCCTATGTTAATTTTACGTAAGTATGTTGACGATACCAGAAAGGATCCATGTTTTAGTTCGTTGTCTACGGGAAAATTGATTGAGCTTACGACTGAACGTAATGGTCTCCCAGAAGTAGGTTAAACCTGATATCATCCAGTGTCTGGGGAAATGCAAAAAAATATACATGTATCCGGATGTTCGTATGGATATTATGTCTAAAAAACTTGACTTAATCTTAGTTGTCGGAATTCAGAGGATAACTATATGGCAAATGTTGTAGACAAATATTTCAAGCTGCCGGAATTTAGAGAATAATGATCTGGCAAAGATTGTGACCAAATATTCAAACCAGAATTATTCTTAATCCGACAGAACAAAACATCCCAAATACATTGTCCTCCATAGGGTTACTCAAGCTACCCAGTAAACCCGACATTCAAACATATTCCTCATCCATATGATCATCAAATACTAAAACATTACCGACGATTCTCAATTTAATAGAAACCCATTGTTTATTTTTCTGGGACACTACAATGTCATGTACATACCAAATTCCTGGTATTTGAATATAGACTCACTGATTACCTGTATATGGCCACTCCTGATTAATTTTTTGTTTCTCGTCCTTCGGAAAATCAAAAGCTAGCAGGGAGGGCGGAAAAAAACAAACGAAATCTTGAATAAAAAACAATATACCTTGCAATGAACCTATAAACGCAACTGATGTTTGGCTATGTCTAATAATATCCAATATTTACACATTATATCTTGGAACCTTATTTATGGTACGAACTGTTTATTTGAAAAGTTACTTTGAGCAAAACAAAGGTAATATTTTGTAATAGACACTTGCTAGTCGGATAAGTCGTGCTGCGAACCACACTTGGTAAGCGTTACTGGGATCGGTAGAATTTTATGTGCCAAGATCGTATTTATTTCCACGATATTACATATTTATTTTGTTTGTTTTTTCTCAAAATTTCGTGAAAAGCTAGGCGCTCGGAGACGAGAAACAGAAAATCAACCTAATGTAAGACAGCTCCCGATAATTTGGTCATTTTTTTTGTTCGCTCATTTGTATTTTATGTCACATTTATTCATGTTAGCAAGCTCACATTCATTTAGTAAGATCTCCAGGCATAATTGGCAATATATGTGTGTATTGATTTAGTTATGTATCTCTTACTTAATGCCGTTATCATCTTGTACATATTGTAAATGCTTTGCTGTTATGATTGTAAGCTTTGCTGTTATGAATGTAAAAAATGAGTCCTGCGAATGTTGAAAATCTGGAAATAAATTTCTAAAAAAAATATCCTGTGTGATTTATTCTATTTTCTGAAAAATTATGTCAAATATGATCATAATATGGGTTTATTTTTGTGTTCTATGTAGCTTTAGTCATTCAAGACTAGCGATTTGACAAAATTTGCAAGGAGTGTATAATTTCCCTGCGTGATGAATGCTGTGGAGACTGTTCCAGTGGGGTGACCTTTCACATAGTGCGATGCCATTTCAAGAGGATGAAATATCATGTTACCTTATTACTAGAAGGTTTCCTTTCAACAACACTGACTATGCCCATATATAAGAAAGACCTTCTACGTAAATGAAAAGAGAAACATACATAAATCGAGTATGTTTTCTTTTATTTGCAATCTCAAACCAGTCTTATTAACGAAGTTGGTGTCATTATTACCATGATCACGTCTGCTGACCAAATACACGGTGTTGATAAGGATTGAAACAAAAGTCCATTCACTCAATCAATATTTAGTATTACATGCCATTATCATCATATGCTACTATTTCCTGGCACATCTGATTACTTACTCACATGAAACACCATACCTAAATTTGGCCTGGATGTATGGTATTAGTTATCCCGTGTTTGTTCACGGAATACGGAATTATATCTACGTCTAGCTGTTTGTATCCCATGAGGCCAAAGACCGAGTTGGATACGGACAGCTAGACGTAGATATAATTCCGTATTTCATGAACAGACATTGGGAAACGAATTTATCGCTGACTGAAAACGAGAGTCGCAAGGGATACGGGAACTCCTATCGTAAGTGGCGCGTGCCAAATTAAATATTCAGGATACGGGTATATATCACCATTGTGATTGACCAATCACAGTTTCGGATTTGTCTTCAGTCAGTGATAAAATAGATTATTACAGGTCACATATTCACATTCTTCCATATTACGGGTTGCATATTCAGTGTATATAATGCACTGAGCATTATATACACATCGGTATGCGTGCAGAATCAACCAACTAATCAAATAACCAAGCTGGCCTGAAAATTAGTGACTTCTGAAACGAGTAGTACAATTAGCGAACTAGCGATGACTTCATGTGATTAGCAATCACCTTCATGTGATTGAAATCACCAAGCAGGCAATGGGATACCAGTGTTATGTGACGCTCTCCCGCAAAATTTACATGTTGATTTTGAAAACATTGATCGTCATCACCTCACCATGCATAAGCATAATAGTGTATACAGCTGCGTTGGTAAACCACTGTCCACCAGTGATAAATCTACCTAGCAACTTTCGTCTGGGGAATATTCTATCGCACAACAGCTGTTGTAAATTCTATTTCGGCGTGATTTGTGTTCTTTTTATATTCCGAAAGCGTCCCCGATGACCACTGTGTTAAGCAGTAGATATAGTTCAAAATAAAACGAACGACTAGTACATGGCTCCCCTCTGGCTCAATTATTCGACTTCTGCAACGTTCAGTATAATTTAATACGCTATCAGGTTGTAATATATACCGACATTTATCAGGGTTACTGTGGCCAAAATTTGATAGATGTAGCATATGGAAAATATGGGAATTGCATTCGATCGAATAGTGGTAAATGCTACAGTATAATCAAATCAATCATTGACCCAATCCCTGTGTGTACCATAAAATATAATTCATAGGCTCCCCCGAAAAAACATAATTCATACATGCTGGATATGTTCAATGCCAGAGCTAATAAATATGAACGGGATAAAACTGTTGTTTGTACAAAATAATGCTAATAATCTCATTGATGCGGATGACAAAAAATAATGCCAGAAACATCCATGCATTTTGGTTGACATTTCTACTTTGAACTTTTTGAGTCTGAGAACAGGACAATTCATGATGAAATAAGACATTTCACCAATGACACTGTCATCATACAGTGGGATTAAAATCCAGGAAAACATTGCCGATTTTTGGCGAACTTCTACACTATTAACGGGAAAACAACATTTCTAGAATAACTTATTTATCGCACAGCAAACACAAGTATGCAAAATAATCTGTCCCTCAAGTTGAATGGGCATGATATGTGTGTCATGTGTCAGGTTAATAGGTGTCCGGGTGACTGTGTTTGGACCGGGCGTAATTATCTGGAAATCCACACACAAACATGCGAGAGTTCATCAATGATCATCAGTGACAGCCACTTACATTTCTCGATCCACTTCCTTACAACCAGAAATCTTTGGGTGTGATCACAACTGCTTGAGCATCTTTGTTTTGTTTGACGCCTGGGTGTGGTTTCTAAGCACTAACGTATTTCTGGTCATTCAGAGGCGAGTTATGTGACAGCAAGCTCCTCTTTTATTGACCAGTAAACCTCCCGATCACAACTGGTTCTGATCAGTGCAGCACACGCCCAGGAGATTGTGGTCAATCAGCGTGCATAAGTTGTATCCTTTTAACAACAAATGGATGCCTAACAAAGAACAATTATACTTACATACATTCGAATAGTTGGATACTGTTCATGTTTGTATTCATCTGCTCAGAAAAGGAATAATTCATATAATCTGACATTTTCTCACTGAAGTGGGTGCGAAAAATAACAATGTAACGGGGTTCACGTTGTAAAAAGTGTCCGTGGCTTTGCATTCTCACCACTGCAAATATGACGCCAAAGGAAACTTGATGCGAAACTAAAAGTCACCGTGTATCATCTCAATTCATTCCGTATATCACTCAATGGTGAATGTTTCGAATATAGCCTTTGGACACTTTTTATTCAACAAAGGACCATCTAGTAACCAATATTGTGAGCCGAGTAATACTGACTCCCCAAACTTCAGTAATACAGGTCAACTCACGTATTGAGGATTCGTGTTTTTCCCTCAGGAATGTATACAGTATTACACACACGTGCCTACTAGGTGTTGTTACCTGGCACCCCTAGATTTGAAATTAATAAACAAAATATGTTATATATATTTAATGGAACTATACATGAAATTAAGTCTTGGAGTTTAATCATGCACATAGATCGTGTTATATTTACCGTGTCGGGTTTGATGAAATCGTGACAGCTGACTCATTTTCGTCACGCTCGTTCATTATTCGTATTACACAAAGGTGTTCTAGATATTTTACTAGATCATAATATTCAGTCACGAATGATAGTTAGAGCAGATTCCGCGGAGTTCAGGCTGACAAGTTAAATGGACAGAGACAAGACGGACAAGACATTTCTCAAGTATAATGTTGCAGTTGGAAGCGTCATAAAGTCTATTACATTTGTGGGTGGTGTCTTGCTGATGTGCATCTAGCTGAAAGAATTGAATACTTTCAAAACAACCATACCACATGACTATCCAGTTATGATATAAATCCACAATTACAGTACTGTATGGCTTCTTTAGTGAACGGAGTACTGTTTACTTCATGAACCATACATCAGGACATAATATGACCTGAAGATTGGGGTTGTAAGGAACACACTCGATTGTCAGATTATTGGTCAGATTTGTCCAAACTGCGGAGATCCCCCGTGGGACTCTTGGGTGTGGTTCCTAAGCACAATGAGTATTCCTGGCCATTCAGTGGTGAATTATGTGACAGCAAACTCCTCTTCTATTGACAAGTAAATCTCGACTCTATCAGCCATGTCTAATCAGCATGGCACACGCCCGGGCGATTGTAGTCAGTTATCATTGTTAAATACTATAGCGTTAATTACAAATGTTGTTATGTACAAAACAATTGCGCATGCTGTGCGTGGACAACATTCGGTCTTGTGTAAATAATTTAAAGTTAAAGTTATCAGATTTGATATAGCGCTCATTGCAGCCGAACTAAATCTGCTTCCAAAGGCGCTTTACACTTTAACCCCAGTCTGAGTGATTGTACACTCAAAGCGTTCTATACAACACCCATTATCAACCGGTACCCATTTAATCCTGGGTGAAGATAGACACATTAGTGGTAAGTGCTTTTACCACCATTACAGCCAAATTTTTATCAGCTTATTATTTTTTTGATTGCAATAGAAACAAAGCCCAACCAATTACTTTATTAAAAGACACGCTGGCGTCATCAGGGCTAGACAGTGTGGTAAGTGTAGTTGTTTCTACTGTAAACCTGATGGAATTAGTATACAACTGCCCAACAACCTATGAAAATGATTTAGAAATCCGGAACAAACCCCATGGGATAGATATATGACAAATACATAAGTACCTAATCACAAGCTGGATTACGAGTCCGACGCCTTATCCACTGCGCCACTCACTCCACAGAAACAGATAGATAAAGATATCGTACAAAATCTATTATATTTCCATGTTGATTCATGATATGGGAAACTGATTACGGAAATACCCCCAGCAACTTCATTACAACTCAGTTGTAAGGGAGCACCATCATTTGTCACAATTATTTGAACATTTTGGGATACAATAACGACTGCAGCAC
This sequence comes from Terebella lapidaria, assembly GCA_949152475.1. Classification (NCBI taxonomy): domain Eukaryota; kingdom Metazoa; phylum Annelida; class Polychaeta; order Terebellida; family Terebellidae; genus Terebella; species Terebella lapidaria. Next base: position 12,409,811 of record OX424558.1, read on the forward strand.
GCCAGCAGCACACCTGCGGCTGCCCGGACTACAAGTGGGACTTACTGAGTAAACGGACACGTTAGGTATGTGATTCAAACCAGGACATTTCTGGTAGAAAACATTGCAAAATATGCTGCATATTCTGGACTCCCTTTGCGAACATGGGAACATAATCATCCAATATACCCTCAAATCCCGTTGTAAGTTCCATGCAATGTGCAGTAGTTTCGGGAACATGAATTACTTGTTCAAATTTGTTCGCATATCTCAAGTCATTGTTATCGTGATAAAACAATATTTCAGCTTATTATTAATAAATTATGTACATCACCTATGGATATGAAGTGATAATTTAATAATTTCATAACTGATCTTCAAATCTAGTGTTGAGTGTTCAACAAATATTTTGATAAGAGACTAATACAATGAAAAATTTCATACCCGACGATTGCTTTTCAAGTATTATTTTAGTATTTTACAAATATTATTCAAACTTGCCTCATTTTATTATTGAATATAATCGAAATTCGAGCATCACCTATTTTCGAGATAAGACTAAAACTGTTATATTCGCACCAGTGAACCATATTTGACATACTCAATTATACACCGCAAATATATATACTTATATCGCACGAGGTGCAATACAGCAAGAAAAAATTAGGATCATAGGCGAAAAAATTTTTTCATGTACGTATTATGTTTCGGGTAATATTCCAGCTATGAAAGATGCTATAATAATGTAACAGAGATGGAAAAAAACATCAACGTGAACATGCATATGATGTTTGAACATTCGTGTCGGGTGAGCAGTTATGGTTAAGACATGCTGTTTGAATTTACATTTCATCTACGCCAGTAACATCCAAGTTACCCGGTTGTTCCTTATATCCCAAAGCTATAATTCAAGTTCATAAGGTTCAACAGTAAGCCAACGATCCAAACAAATGGATAGGGATGAGAGCGATATTGGACGATTTGATCTTTCATCCAAGCATGAGCCTGTGTTAAACGGTTGCATGTAACCGGTACATTTATCCAAAGGGTATTCGGATTTGGACAGGGTCGAAATGAACAGAAAGCATGATGCAATCGAGCTGTCATGCTCTTTATTAGAAGATATTTACACTAATTACAAAATAAAATTTTCATCGCGCAATTAAGGTTTAGTCGTGATCGGATTACACATATGGTGGTGAACAGCAATATTTAGCACTTTTACATCATCCGGGTAACTGTTGCCTGTAAGCTACCAGGATTATTTTGGTTCTCTTTCAGCGAAACATGACAAAAGGGAGAGTAAGCTAACTTTGATATCGACCGCAGCCTATGAACGTCATACCATGTGTTAGCCTTTTCATCCCTTCATCATATACTTCATGATGACACGATGACTGTTTGTTATGTGTGATAATAAAACCATGTGCTACATAATGATTGTGGTAAAAAAAAACACTGCCAAATATGTTCCTTTTTTGATAAGCTTTTAAGAGACATTCACTTTTTTTTGTATTTAGTATAAAACTCAAACCTGGAAATAAACATTAAAAAAGGGAATTCAATATTAAAACCTGGATTTAAATTTTAAAACCGGGGAATTAATGTTAAAACTTGGAAATAAATGATCAAACTGCGAAATAAAGATTCAAACCCAGAATTAAATATTAACACATGGAATTAAGTATTAAAACCTGGAATTAAATGTTAAAACCGGGAAATAAATATTATAACCTGGAAATAAATGTTCAAAGTGGTAAATGAATTCTGAAACCCGGAATTAAATATTCAAACCAGGAAATAAATATTCAAACCTGGATTTAAGTATTGAAAACCTGGAATTAAATGTTAAAACCCGGAAATAAGTATTTCAACCTGGAAATATATGTTCAAACCGGGAAATAAATATTCAAATCCGGAATTAAATATTTAAACTGGGAAATTAATATTCAAACTTGGAATTAAGTATTAAAACCTGGAATTAAAAGCTGGAAATGAATAAGCAAACCTGAAAACAATGTTCAAACCGGGAAATAAATATTCAAATTCAGTTTTAATACTCAATTTCGGGTTTTTAATATTTAATTCCAGGTTTAAATGTTTAATTCCAGGTTAAAATATTTATTTCCCGGTTTGAGTATTCAATTCCGGGTTTGACCATTTAATTCCAGGTTTGAACATTTATCTCCCGGTTTTAATACCTAATTTCAGGTATAGATATTTAATTCCAAGTTGAATATTTATTTCCAGGATTTAATATTTATTTCCCGATTTCAACATTTAATTCCAGGTTTAAATACTTAATTCCTGGTTTTAATATTTAATTCCCAGTTTCCCAAGTTTTACCAGGGAGTAGTAAATGATTGTTCAGAAAAAAAAAGTTTATTCATGAATTTAAAGAGTGAATGTCCCTAATACGCTTCACTAACCTTTGGACCAAACACACACTCTCGTAATTAAATGCAGTGTTTGAATAATTACTATCATCTCCGTAGTCTTTTGGTTTGTGATTGAGCACCTTTTTATTTGTCTTACAGCTATCAGATTGGGGGCTTACTTTGGATGTCTAACTGGTGTCAGATTTGCAGTGGAAAGTCATTTACACACCATCAGCACCTGACGACCACAGAGTGTCTTTGGATAAAATGTTTGGTCCTGCAATGTTTATATCCAAAAGTGTTTCGATTTAGGTTCTTAAGTGGCATCATCAAATTTATTTGGTATTTGTGATACCAAGTTGATACACATTTTATATTGCTTTGTAGAAAATATTAAATTAAGAATGTTATTTGATTAATAGGAGGCTTGTTTGTTTGAATCTCCCTCAACTCCCAATCCCACAAAATAGTTAATTTTCACTTTTGGAAAATCAAAGCAATCATTCTCATCACATTATCTTTTAATGACGGGCTATTTGCGACAAGCCTGCAAATTCACGAATAATAAGACAGAGATAGCTTGATTGATAAATACGATCATGCGTTGTGTTCTTACTAGTATGTTCAATTGTAATATAGTACATATTGAATTGAATATGGGATTTGCATAATACAGTCAGAACACTCACAGAACACTACTTCAAATGATAATTCAATCTGGTAAGTGTCGTCTTTGGGGAATACCACAAACATAAACTGTGGGTAATGTCCGTTCGACGTGATTTGTTTGCTCTTTAAAATCCTCAATTGTTCCATGTGGACCACCAGAGTAAGCTGGTATAGTCCAGAAGGAAATCAATGGATCCCTCAGGCACCATTATCTAAATCCTCAACTCATTAAACGGTTTGGGATGTGGTCCTAGCACGTAATACGATGGTTCATATTACACTGGGGAGTAGGAACAACAAGTGTCTGTCTGACATACTGCCACGTATATCATACAGTTGGCCGTCCAAACAATGATCGTCCATGTGTCCAAACCATCAGAAATATTAGGTATTCAACATAGTGAAACACTGTTAGGTTTCTTTAGGCCGACAAGATAGTGGTACACTGAAGGCATACTGTCTTTGCATTGACATGTTTACATTCATGTGCCATGCCTAAATTCCATGCATGAATGCAAAATTTGTTGCTGTATCCCTGGATATATCTGATATTATCAATACAATCAGACGCATACGGTCCAATCAGTGCCTTTATGTCTTATTCTTATTATTTGATAATTTCACGGGTTGATATTCGATGAATCATAGTGTGATTCTGTGCTACGAGATACCTTGGATAGTGTATATTATGTAGTATATACATTCAGTGTCGAGGTACCGGCCAACTCCCGTTCAAATCCCGGCCAGATAAACCAGTATGTCATCAGCTATGGTGACGCAGGTTCACGCTCTTTCGTTGTCAATTAGTATGCAGAACCACCATACCTTGATTGATGGATGGGCGCACAGCAGTTACATGCTTATTTTTAGCTGCATGAAAGAAAAACACACATAACACACTAAAACATACACCACGTATTCGATTCATGAATTCTACCACAAAACACTGTTACTCTTATTGTTGTTCACGTTGCTGAATGACATCCAAAATAAGCTATTGACATTACATTACATCATTGTGGTATTCTTCACTTTTTTATTTCTAATAATTTCTAAAAAAACAAAAAAAGAAGGAGTGCAATGCAGAAGAAACTGAATGGATTCTCTGGCATATTGTCAACTCATAATGTATAGGACAAGGTTATGGTGAGCCGTGGGCCTCACAATGTATGTGTGGATAACTAGATGTGCACTGGATGAGGTGTCACGTACTATGCCATCACCATCTTTATTGATGATGCTATATATCTGATTTAATAATTGAGAACTTCAGTACACATTTTTGGTGATGGAACTTCAGCAACAGAACCAACTTAATACACTCACGGTGAGCCGAAAACACGCGGAGAATTTCAGCCCAACTTCAGAAAAATTGCCTTCGTAAATATACATAATGGGTGGGCGTCGACTCTGGTTCTATCTTAGAGTCCATATATTCCAAGTCATTTACTTCAGCTTTGCTATCTTTGACCAATGGATTTGATTGAACATGAAAATATCCTACGGTACAATGGATGATTCATACTCAAATCGAGCAGTTGGATCATATTGCAACGACTACTGAAGCCTCTGAGCAAAGTTGAGATCATAATGGCTCTTCCGAAAGATTTACTAAGAGGTATACTTTTGATGATAATCCAAGTCATTTTCATTCAGCTTTGCTATTTCTGACCAATGGATTTGATTGGACATGAAAATCTCATACGGTACAATGGATAAATCATACTCAAAACGCGCTATTAGATCATATTGCAACGACTACTGAAGCCTCTGAGCAAAGTTGAGATCATGATGGCTCTTCCGAAAGATTTACTAAGAGGTATACTTTTGCTGATATGGAGTACGTCGTGATATAATCATAATAAGTTCCTAGACCTATGGTCCGATAACCTATTGACGTGGTGTTGCGTCCGCCGTCTATTGTCCGTCGTCGTTCACATTTTTATCTTGTTTAAGTTTGTAGTTGAATCATTTTTTGATTACCTTGAATTTGACTTTTAGTGGATTTAGTTACAACAGCAATTTTACTGATAATATTGTATGTCTGACACTTTGCATTTCTCCGGTAACGTTTCTAGCCCTTTAGCTATTTTTAATGTGAACTGCATATAGACATTGGGGAGCATGATTAATAACTGGGTTTAAACAAAACCTCTTTACAGCTGTGAGTGGTTATAATGAAAATTAATGCTGACATGTTTGTGCATTCCCTTGTTTCAAGCAATTAGCCTTGAACGTCCTGATTCGAAACAGTTTTTGAGCCATCAGTCACAGTTATCACTTGTACCGTACTTCTTTCCATGCTACATAATTCATGAACGATCGTTATAACACATGCCAGTGAGACCACAAGACAAATGGGCAGGAATATTGTCATGTTGGACAAGACGTTACTCCGGTGTAATGTGACAAATACGAGTATATTTTTGACATCTGTTTACAACTGCAGGAGGTGTCCTGTTGATGTACACAGGCAGGTGCCTGGGCGGATTAATGATATACATGAAGAAAAACCAACCAGTGTAGTAAAGCGACATATGTACTTTATTTTATACTTTATAAACCATACACTGAGACCGGTCATAGTCTGTAGGTTACCGTTAGAACCTTGTCTTCCAACTAGACAAGGAGAGCAACCAGCACAACTATCAAATTATTTAACAGTTTGGTTCGAGATTGCCAATAGAGACACCTGAGTGACCCATGGGTGTGGCTCCTAAGCACCCTCTGGGTTCCTGGCCATTCAGTGGCGAATTATGTGAGAGCAAACTCGTCTTCTATTGACGAGTAAATCTCCACATCATCAAGTGGTTCTTATCGGCACAGCACACGCACAGGAGATTGTGGTCAGTTAGCATGCATGAATAGTAAACTCTCAATAAAGAACATGGTGCGAGCACACACGAACTCAAGTATGAACGAAAATACTTGGAAACTGTTCGTGTTTGTGCAGCTCATTGTCCTGAGCAACCAGCACATCGTGTTACGAACCCATATATGGTGATTTGATGGGATGTCTTCCGCGGCGTCTCAATGCTGCTACACAGACTTAACATAAGAAGTGTCAAGCCCTGCATTATGAGACAAACCTAAGCGCTTTTTGAACAGTCCAAAAATGACATAAAATAAGTATTTCTCTGTTTGGTTTGATAAAACAATGTCTGGTATTGTTGCTGAGAAAAGCTGAATATCATGGAACACGTTTTTCATTGTTTAGTCATCATGTTTCATTGTCCTTCTGGGGGTGAGACTTTTTTGTCCAGTGTGTTTATTACTCATGACTGAATTGAGAGTAGTTTCCAGATCAGCTTCCTGGTTAGCAAGCAGTTGATTTCGGTCATAAAAAAACTTTCTAGCATGGCACAAACCCTTCACACCCGGCACAAACCTTTTGAGCAAGGCACAAACCTTTGCAGCATTCGGTAAGTGAAATCTCACGACCACTGCATAATTCAGTTGTAACTGAGCACCAGAATGTGTCACAATTAATGAACATGTTGGGGCAACAATTGTTGCACACCTATGGCTGCCCTGAATACACATGGGACTTTCTGAGTAAACAACAACGCCACGAAGTTGACACTAAAACAAGCAATTGGTGGTTCAAACACCTCGTCATGTACTCCGAAATTCTGTTGCGACTTTGAGTGTTCAATGGAGTGTACCATAGAACATGATTCAAATTCACTCACTCATTTTGAGACATGGTTGTTAGAAAAGAATACTGCAGTCTGATACTAATAATAAAACATGATGTATTATCACTTATGAATATTCTGTAATAGTTTAGTTAGAAATAGTTTATGATCATTCAACCTAGGGAACAGTGTTTGACAAATTGTTCGAACGAATAATAATGAACGCATTCAATGAGAAGTTGTAGTATGTAGTTGAAGTATATAGTTGTAGTATATGTCTATTCAATATTTGTGTGCTGAATACAAAAGATCTTCATCAAATTCATGGAAGACTTGTTTGATAATACTCATGGATATAGTACCATGTCGAGCATCACATATATTTACACTAAGACTAGACTATTTTTCGAGCCAATCATCCACACGTGATATATAGTATTATGATTCGGGCTACAGCAATTACAATATAATTTTTTTCGTTGCATCATAGAAGTTTAGTCGTGACCGGATTGCACTCGTCCTGACTACCAGTATTTCTCTGTGAAGTGACTAAGCATAGCGGGTTGTTTTTGAGTAGCCACAGTGACATTCACTTTTTCTTTTAACGAAGCATGAAAAAAGATGGTAAATAAATTTTAATATCGTTTTCATGCCACCAATATATTCGCTGTACGAGTTTTCTTGTTATCCATGGGTATTATATATTATTTGGGACTGCTTGTTATAGCATGCAGCGAATTTAGTTAAATGTATGTGACTCACATCGTGGTATGCTCACGTCATTTGAGTTACCTTCGATTCTACTTCACTCGACCAACCCCGTTGAAGATTCAGATTCGGAATTGGGAAATATAAGGAAGTCATTTTTTCAAACCATCCAAAAACATGAATAAATGTGTGTAGGCGTTGTGAACTTCTAACTCAGCTATCTTAGTTAAAGGCAAGAGGCAAGAATGAGCTCTGTAACCAGCACTTCAATCACGTGAGTGGTGATTAATTGGGGACTAGGACTGCACTGATTTCGAGCGGCCTTCCGTTGAGAGGATATTTCTTGGAAACAAATTTATTCCTTGTTACATGTACTTTGTTCGATGGGTGGTATGTGATTACTGATAGATGACTTTTTATAATGGTAAGTACATCATGTGCACAGCGTCCTTGAAATTTAAATTAGGCCAATGGAACATAATGTCGGGACCATATCGACATCTGTGAGCATCGAATTCTGCTTGCCCTATTGCTAAACCATGGAGAATGAAGAATATTCTGCCTGTTGACATGTACTTGTGGAAGATATAAAGAAAAAACATGCAACAGTGATGATGACAGGCGATACCTTGATGTTTCTCACCCGAGACATGGATCCATTTTATAATCCTAAATAATAATCGAAAATATGCTCTAGCCCGGGATACGTAAAATGTCAGTACATGCATGCCGCCCGATTGAGGACTTGTGATAATGATCGTTCTATATCATCATTCAATGGCGCGTTGTCTGTGAAACTCTTTCAATGTCATCCCACTGAAAAGAAATGATAGTTCCATCTGGTAAGTATCATCTTTGTGTAGATTGATACGAAAAAGCTATGGGAAAATGTCTTGTGTACTTGAAATTCCAACAGATTTTCTTTAGACCAATATGATGAGCTCGAATGAGGTCCTGAATCAAATCAATGGAGCCCTCAGGCACCATTATGTGAGGGAGACTCCTCATCTCATTCATTAACCGGTTTGAGATGTGGTATTCTGGTTCACTTACACTGGTGGGTAGGGAACATTGCACACATAAACACATATATTCAGTTGATATTTATGAATGAAAATATTTTAAACAACACGCTGTGTAAACTGTCGCTTAATGCGAACCACGGGCGATGAGGGTACTAAAAACTAATACAAAAATGGAGCTGAAATGACTAGAAAACATTGGTAAGTGGACATTGGCATAAAAAAATAGATTTCGTTGGGAATGGTTACAGGAAACAGATGCTAATAAAGTTTTTTTTCTTCTTCACTCAATAAAAACTGGCTGACTGTGAACATGACAAAAAGTGATCTAAAATGTTCAGAATCAATCTCCAGCAATCTAGAACCCCAAAGCTTGTTAGGTGCGTCAACTTTTCAAGTATTTTAAGATCTTCTTACTTTCATCCCTGAACCATACACTGAGACCGGTCATAGCCTGTAGGTGACCGTTAGCATCTTGTCTTCCAACTCGACAATGAGAGCAACAAGCACAACTATCAAATTATTTAATAGTTTGGTTCGAGATTGCCAAATAGAGACCCCTGAGTGACCCATGGGTGTGGCTCCTAAGCACCCTCTGGGTTCCTGGCCATTCAGTGGCGAATTATGTGAGAGCAAACTCGTCTTCTATTGACGAGTAAATCTTAACATCATCAAGTGGTCCTTGGTCAGTTAGCCTGCATGAATAATACATGTAAACTCTTAACAATGAACATGGTGCGAGCACACACGAACTCAAGTATGAACGAAAATACTTGGAAACTGTTCGTGTTTGTGTGGCTCATTGTGCTGAAAAAGCAACACATCGTGTTACAAACTCATATATGGTGTTTTGATGGGGGTATCTTCCGCGGCGTCTCAATGCTGCTACGCAGACTGGACATGAGAAGTGTCAAGCCCTGCATTATGAGACAAACCTAAGCGCTTTTTGAACAGTCCAAAAATGACATAAAATAAGTATTCCTCTGTTTGGTTTGATGAAACAATGTCTGGTATTGTTGCTGAGAAAAGTTGAATATCATGGAACACATTTTTCATTGTTTAGTTACATGTTCCATTGTCCTTCTGGGGGTGACACTTTTATGTCCAGTGTGTGTATTACTCATGACTGAATTAAGAGTAGTTTCCAAATCAGCTTCCTGGTTAGCAAGCAGTTGATTTCGGTCATGAAAAAACTTTCTAGCATGGCACAAACCCTTCACACCAGGCACAAACCTTTTGAGCAAGGCACAAACCTTTGTAGCATTCGGTAAGTGAAATCTCACGACCACTGCATAATTCAGTTGTAACTGAGCACCAGAATGTGTCACAATTAATGAACATGTTGGGCCAACAATTGTTGCACACCTATGGCTGCCCTGATTACACATGGCACTTTCTGAGTAAACAACAACGCCACGAAGTTGACACTAAAACAAGCAATTGGTGGTTCAAACACCTCGTCATGTCCCAAACACCTCGTCATGTACTCCGAAATTCTGTTGCGACTTTGATTGTTCCATGGAGTGTACCATAGAACATGATTCAAATTCACTCACTCATTTTGAGACATGCTTGTTAGAAAAGAATAGCCTGATACTAATAATAACACTTGACGTATTATCACTTATGATTATTCCTTAATTGTTTAGTTAGAAATAGTTTATGATCACTCAACCTAGGGAACAGTGTTTGACGAATTGTTTGACCGAATAATAATGAACGCATTCAATGAAAAGTTGTACTATATATTCAAAACTTCGTCAACTTCATCAAAAACTTGTTTGATAATACTCATGGATATAGTTCCAATTCGAGCGTCACATATATTTACACTAAGACTAGAACTATCATAATCGAGTCAATCATCCAAATGTGTTCTATAGTATTTTGAATCGGGTTACAGCAATCAAAATATTGAATAGAATAGAATAGAGCTTTATTTCAGGTATCAAACCCATAGATGAATGGACAGTACATGTTAAAACTTAGCGCTATATTAATTTTTCATTGCATCATAGAAGTTTAGTCGTGACCAGATTGCACTTGTGCTGACTAATTTTCTGTGAAGTGACTAAGCATAGCGGGTTGTTTTTGAGTAACCACAGAGTGACATTCACTTTTTCTTTTAACGAGGCATTAAAAGAGAGAGTGAATAAATTTCGTATATCGTTTTCAGCCCACCAATATATTCGCTGTACGAGTTTTCTTGTCAAATCCATAGAGATGGCGCGATAGCTGACAAATTGGGTATTATACATTATTTGGGACTGTTTTTATAGCACGCAGCTATTTTCTTTATATGCTTCACATCGTGGTATGCTCATGTCATTTGAGTTACCTTCGGTTCCACCTCACTCGACCAACCCTGTTGAAGATTCATATTCGGAATTGGGAAATACAGGGCAGTCAATTTTTCAAACCATCACAAAAAATGAATGAATCTGTGTAGGCGTTGTGAACTTCTACCTCAGCGATCATCATTTTGTTAGGGCAAGAGGCAAGATTGAGCTCTGTAACTAGCACTTCACTCACGTGAGTGGTGATTAATTGGGGGACTAGGACTTCACTGATTTCGAGCAGCCTTCCGTTGAGAGGATATTTCATGGAAACAAATTTGTTCCTTGTTGCATGTGATATGTACTTTGTTCGAAGAGTCGTATGTGATTACTGATAGATGGTTTTTTTATAATGGTAAGTACATGTATACAGCGTCCTTGAAATTGAAATTAGGCCAATGGAACATAATGTCGGGACCATATGGACATCTGTGAGCATCGAATTCTGCTAGCCTTAGCGCTAAACCATGGAGAATGAAAAATATTCTGCCTAGTGATATGTACTTGTGGAATAAGAAAAAATATGCAACAGTGATGATGAGAGGCGATACCTTGATGTTTCTCACCCGAGGCATGAATCCATTATATAATCCTAAATAATAATCGAAAATATGCTCTAGCCCATGGATCCGTAAAATGTCAGTACATGCATGCTGCCCGATTGAGGACTTGTGATAATGATCATTCTGTATCATCATTCAATGGCGCGTTGTCTGTGAAACTCTTTCAATGTCATCCCACTTAAAAGAAATGATAGTTCCATCTGGTTAGTATCATCTTTATGGAGTTTGATAAGAAAAGCTGTGGGAAATGTCTTTTGTACTTGAAATTCCAGAATCAAATCAATGGATCCCCCAGGCACCATTTTGTGGGGGAGACTTCTCATCTTATTCATTAACTGGTTTGAGAAGTGATCATGACTTGTAATACACTAGTTCACATTACACTGGAGTGTAGGGAACATTGCACACATATACACTTATATTCAGTAGATATTTATAACAGGGGAGATGGTTGATGATACATATGTTTCTCTCTGTGCTAATTGCTCTGGGTTGCGATTATTTTTAGTACTACTCTGAGTCAGTGATGCGTTATTTTGCAGCACTCTACAAATGTAAGTGTGACATTAATTGTGTCCACACCTCTTCTTGGTCAATAAGCATGCAGAACAGAACACTTGATTTGACAGGTGAGCGTACAAGGGTTTGGTGGTTCTGTTTAGCTGCATGAGAAAGAAAAAGACGGAACCGAATGGATGTATTTAACCCATAGAATCGTCCAGAAAAATTCGCCATCTGAATGTTAACTCAACCAGTAAGCGGGACCAAAATGTGCTAAAGGAAAGCTGCTTTTTTCCCTCCATGTATGTTTTTTCAACCTTAAAAACTCTGAGAGACATTGAACTTCAGACGAAAGTTTGCAGACAGTGTATTCGTAACGAACTATATTCCTGTGGCATTATTTTTCGATTTGCCAACCTTTAAGCTTCATACCGAGTTGAAATGTTATGTATTACAGCATCACAATTCCTTTGATAGGATTATCCATTTGATTTATCGATTGAGCATTGCAGTTCATATATTTGGCGACAAAACTTTAGTGGCAAAGTTTAAATTCAAACACAGATGGTGATCAGAAAACTTCAGTACAATTTGATTCAAAATACCCCTCCCCACCCCAATTTTGCTCGCATTCATATAAGCATAATGGGTAAATATTGACTTAGTCAAAATAATCATGCCCAATTATCTTTGACTTTTGCTATCCTTGATTTATCTGGATTATACCGGAAATGAAAAAAATCGTTTTGGGTACATTCTGCATAATACGATGGACACACTGATTGAATATGTGTAGGTGTTATTCACTCAAGCAATTTGATTGTGGAACTACATATCATATACCCCTAATGCTAATTCATCGTAGACTGATACACTACAGTAAGTCATTTATATTCCCTAGATGCCTTGTTAGACAGTATTGTGCACTAGTCAATGTTAGTATTGCAGTCCTGATTATAGACGCATATGAGCAAAGTTGCGATTATGATGTACAAACAGTAACTTTTTCAGATAGATGCATGTGGAGACTTGAGAAGTATTACATGCATCAATACCAACCATTTGACTTGAAGACTTCAGTGTTTACTCATTTCAGAAATGACAAAGAGCCATATGGTGTTTCACTGACCAACGGCTTTTCTTAACAATGGCAAGAGTGCCTATTCTGATCAACAGTATTTGTCACAAATTTGCATATCTTACCGTTCAGATGTAATTTAAACACAAATGCACACGTGGTCGACTGAGGGAATGTTTGAAGAAGCAGATAACGGCACGGAGTACATTACATCGTAACGTATTTATTTTTTTAATGTGATTACCAAATAAACATTCCACTGCATGAATAATAACTGGGTTTAAACAACACCCACTCTCCACATTTGTAAGCGGTTATAATAAGCATTAATGTCAACATATTTGTACATCATATTGGCTCGTGTAATTAGCCCTTAACCTCCTTATTCGAGACCACTCTGGGAACATTACTCACATGCCATCCAGACTGGATTCTCTTAACTCAGCAACACTTTTACAATAATATTTATTGTGACTGGTTATAATAAGCACTAATACTAATGTATTTGTATATTCCCTTGGTCCGCGCATTAGTTAGAGCTATCACGCGTGCTATAATTCCTTCCATGATATATAATTCATGAATGCTCATTATAGCAGATGCCAGCAAACCCAGGTTGACAAGACAAATGGACAGAAATATTGTCATGTCGGACAAGACATTACTGCAAAGTAATGTGACAGTATAAATCTACTCACAACTGCAGGCGGTGTACTGCTGATGTACGTAGGTATCTGCCTAGGCGGATTAATGGTGTAGATAGGAGATCTTGGTTAGTCATCATGCATAAGAATGACAGTCTCGACAACAAATACAGAGCAATGTGCATGAGAATAATTTGCACACATTTCTTTTTGTGTGTGTAGATGATTTGCTTGAGAAACAAATATCTAACATACTACGCACTCTATTTCGCTCTGATGATGAACCATGCACGGCCATTGAATAGTTCGCTGGTAACATTGTGAAATTCTGAGATACGCTCATGTGTGGTTTGCATCAGAATATGGAACGAGTAATGCACCCGTTGGAAAGAAGGCCAATTGCAGCACGCTATTTTGTTTGAAATTTTCCTTTTTCAATAAAGCTTTCCCATCTAAGACCCCTCACACACCGACCGTATATTTACGAATGCTTCTCCACAACTATTCCTATTAATATAACTATTATTATCGGGAAAACGATATGCAGTTTGTTATTTTTATCTAAAAAAAAGACCAGATTGACAGTTGGAAGACCAAATTTTTAGTTCAAATTGGCTGCCAAAAGTCTTTGAAAATTTAAATGTAAAAGTTACATAATACATACGGGCTCAAATTCTAAAGATCTACCTATAAAAGTACACAAAGAAATGATACTCGAATATTGCACCCTTGAATAATCTAAATATATGGATCATCAGTTATATTCAAATGGGACATATCCGTGATATCTGGAAGAAATACGAGCAAGTCATTGTAGCAAAACCATAGTCGAAAGCACAGGCAGACAGACATACATATAATCGTTTTGAATTGCTGACATGAGATTATTCCTTCGCATAACCATGAAGGCTTTTTGAAAGCATTTTGATGCTGCATATTTTTATCCGTGCATTTTCCAGTCGGTGGGTAAAATAAAAATATAAAGAGGAACTGCTAAATTTATTTCTTATCGGCCGATTTTATGTGGAGTCGGCGGGTTTGTAAAACAATCAATCAAAAAATAATGGCCTTAAGGTTAACGATCTGCATAAAACACCGTCGAGTTGGCCTGGCAACAAATGACCAGTATCTGCACATCTGTTGTTATGATGCATTTGACGAATGAAGTACATATCGATAGGTGATGGGTGGAGGGTACTTGAATCTTCCACCATTAGATTTGTCGAGCATGGAAAACGAATTAACGGTAGGTACCTGCATCAGAGTGATATTGGGAGAAAATTACGGATTTACTGCGAAATAGCATATGGATTTCGATGGATCGATCTGAACGTCCAGTATTTATTATTTGTGTTACATATATTTCACATTATGATCCAAAATTTAAATACATTACATTTTGGGCTTGTGATTCGGAACTTGTGAAATTCCCTTACACCTATTTCAAACTATTTCACGATAAGCATTTGTAAGCTTTTGAGAAGGTGTTACCTTCGAAAAATGAGATGTAGTATTAATAGGCGTCAAATTTCTTCTGAATTTCTACCTTCCTAATTATGATGGGACGGGGAGTGAATTAGACTACCTCTCACGACATGAAGCAGCTACAATGCCGATTTCGTTCTGGAGGTAGCTGTTCGGATAGATAGCGAAGTTCTTTTGTGGCGTGTGCAATTCCCGATGGCCATCGCGATGTGTCTGGTTGCGTGATGATGTTCTGCTGTTGGCCATCATAACGTACGCCTTCAAGACATGTTACTCTCAAACAAGGTACTGTACTGTTCTCACAAAAATTCCAAAGTATTAGACATGTGTGTGTTTTGTAACTTTTGTTTACTACTTTTGACAGTGTGTAGTTTATGCAACTAAACATTCGTGCAGGTTATCCGTGATCTCAAGATCTGTAGGGTATTATGTAATTTATAGTAATTTCAGTCACACAACATATAGCTGAATGTCCTGCACATCTTCACATCGTTTGGGTGGGAATGCTGACAACGCTTGCATGATGAACACTGACATGTGGCACTGAGGTCGAGTCAATAATGTAACTCGCTAGCTCAGGCATCCATGACCTCTGTGTGACTGACATGCCCACTGGATTACTGCTGGTTTAAAAAAAACAGCAATCATTAAAAAAATAATGGCTTGAAGGAAAAGCTTTTATTTTTTTTATTTTTTCCTCCACCTATGTTTTTTTAACTTTAAAAACTCTGAAACCTTAACCTTGACAACTCTTTAGGTGTATTCTTAAAGAACTATATTCCTCTTGCATTATGTTTCGATTTGTCAACCTTTAAGCTTCATACCGAGTTGTATTACTGCATCACAACCGCTTCGATGGGATTATGCGTTTGATTTATCAATTGACCATTGCAGTTCATATATTTGGCGACAAAACTTCAGTGGCAAAGTTTAAATTCAAACACATATGATAATCAGAAGTCAAGTTGAAAACTTCAGTACATTTTGATTCAAAATGCCCCCTCCCTGCCCCAATTTTGCTCGCATTCATATAGGCATAATGGGTAAATATTGACTTAGTCAGAAAATCCAGCCTAATTATCCTTCACTTTTGCTTCTTCACTTTATTTATCTGGATTATAATGTAAATGAGAACAAAAGTCGTTTTTGGTACATTCTGCATAATATGATGGACACACTGACTGAATATATGTAGGTGTTATTCACTCAAGCGATTTGATTGTGGAACTACATATATTTAACTATAACATTCTCCTAATGCTAACTCATCGTAGACTGGTACACTACAGTACGTAAATTATATTCCCTAGACCCCTTGTTTGATAGTATTATGCACTAGTCAATGTTAGTATTGCAGTCCTGATTATAGACGTATATGAGCAAAGTTGCGATTATCAGGGGCGTAGCCAAAGATTATTGAAGTGTACCCAAAATCTTCAACAACACGGTCTGGGGGGTTGGGGGGCGCCGCAAGCCCCCAAGAAATTTTTAATTTCAACACTTTCTGGAAGCTATTGTAGGCTATATTAGGGACCGCAATTAACAATTTTTTTCAATATTCTGGCTACAATTGTTGAGAATTATTTCAAAATTTAAATTTAATTTTTTAGCACTTTCTGGAAGCCATTCGAAGATATATTAGGCAGCACATTCAACAATTTTTATTCAATATTTTAACTTAAAATGTTAGAAATTATTTATACTTTAAAAAGTGAAAATTATATAGTATTTTCGCAATTTAGCGTTTTCTCCCGATATTTTACAAGTATACACATGTAGAAGCGATTCGCAGTCCGTTCAAGTAACAATATTTCCAAGATTCGTTTGCTGCACTTTCAATAATGCATAAACTGGAGGTATCATGTCATATGAATGCTGGTGGAATATTGTGCTAAAAACTGGCATTCGTTTCCTTCAAGTAGATAAAGAGGATATATGCAGCACAAGGTACTCTTACAATTTTACAAAGTTCGATTTCGGATTTATTACTGGTAAATTATCAAATGAAAGAGGTCGTTTGAGTCTGTATATTGAAACCAATCAAGGCTATTGTCAAGGGAATTTTCAGGTTTGGCCAATTGGTTCAACACCATTAAAAACAAGTATGGACGACAAATGGAGCGGCCTAGGTTTTTACCTTAGAGAGTACCTATATAGGAGACTATTACTCCGGTGTAGTGTGGCAGTATAAATCTACTTACAACTGCAGGCGGTGTCCTGCTGATGTACGTAGGTATCTGTCTGGGCGGATTAGTGGTGAAGATAGGAGATCGTGGTTAGTCATCATGCCTGAATATGACAGTCTCGACAACAAAATACAGAGCAATTGTGCATGAGAATAGTCTGACCACGCCGTGACGGTTCATTCTTGTGTATAGATATATGCTCATGTGTGGTTTGCATCAGAATATGAAACGTTTAATGCACTCGTTGGAAAGAACGCCCAATTGCAGCACGCTATTTACTTTGAAAAATTACTTTTTCAATAAAGCTTTTCCATCTTAGACCCGTCACACACCGACCGTATATTTACGAATGCTACTCCACAACTATTCCTATTAAGGTTAACGATCTGCATAAAACACCGTCGTGTTGGCCTGGCAACAAATGACCAGCATCTGCACATCTGTTGTTATGATACATTTGACGAATGAAGTACATGTCGATAGATGATGGGTAGAGGGTACTTGCCCCTTTCACCTATCCACAACATGTCAATAGGTGATAGCTAAAGGGTACTTGAATCTTCCACCATTAGATTTGTCGAGCATGGAAAAACGAATTAACGGTAGGTACCAGCATCAGAGTGATATTGGGAGAAAATTACGGATGTACTGCGAAATAGCATATGGATTTCGATGGATCGATCTGAACGTCCAGTATTTATTATTTGTGTTACATATATTTCACATTATGATCCAAAATTTAAATACATTACATTTTGGGCTTGTGATTCGGAACTTGTGAAATTCCCATACACCAATTTCAAGCTATTTCACGACAAGCAATTGTAAGCTTTTGGGCAGGTGGTACTTTCGAGAAATGAGATGTAATATAAATATTCGTCACATTTCTTCTGAATTTCTACTTTCCTAATTATGATGGGACGGGGAGTGAACTAGGCTACCTCTCACGACATAAAGCAGCTACAATGCCGATTTCGTTCTGGAAATAGCTGTTCGGATAGACAGCGAAGTTCTTCTGTGGCGTGTGCAGTACCTGATGGTCATCGCGATGTGTCTGGTTGCGTGATGATGTTCCGCTGTTGGCCATCATAACGCACGCCTTCAAGACATGTAACTCCCAAACAAGGTACTGTACATACTGTTCTCGCGTAAATTCTGAGGTAATAGCATGTGTGTGTTTTGTAACTTTTGTTTACTACTTTTGACAGTGTGTAGTCTTTGCAACTAAAAACTCGGCGAGCAGGTTATCCGTGATCTCAAGATCTGTAGGGTATTATGTAATTTATAGTAATTTCAGTCTCACGACCTACAGCTACGTTGTCTTGCACACCTTCACATCGTTTGGTACGTGGGAATGCTGACAACGCTTGCATGATGACCACTGACATGTGGCACTCAGGTCGAGTCAATAATGTAACTCGCTGGCTCAGGCATCCATGACCTCTGTGTGACTGACATATGCCCACTGGATTACTGCTGTTTTTTCTTCATAAAGTGAAATCAGACAATCGTGTTATTATTATTAAACCACAGTTTAAGCCGACCTGAATGTGGTGTCATGCGATAGGCCTACACGGTATGTTACTGGATGGTTCACAGGTTCACCGTTCGGAGTTACAGTACTATAGGTCCCATGCGGCCATGCCTCTATATTCTATAAACATATAATTCTACTAATTTAACATTTCATTGTGTGAACAAATGCGTGAAATGTATGCGTTTCAATACTAGTTAATTGTGTCCATCAGTGAGAACGTCCAATATTTTGTACTATAGCAATAATATCATAATGGTCGACTGCTAATGCCCGAATGTGTTTGAAAACCAATGGCGTTTTCTCTCGTCATAATGCATCCAAAAGTATACAACAGAAAACAGACTAGATATATCATCCCTGATTTCACTCCAGTCAGAA
This sequence comes from Terebella lapidaria, assembly GCA_949152475.1. Lineage (NCBI taxonomy): Eukaryota > Metazoa > Annelida > Polychaeta > Terebellida > Terebellidae > Terebella > Terebella lapidaria. Next base: position 12,428,913 of record OX424558.1, read on the forward strand.
TGACTCAGCAATTTAGCCGACCCACAAGCAATCAAACATCGTAAATGTAAATATAACCCACGGTATATCTTGAGGCCTATGCCACACATAATAATGCAGATTCATTATACAATACTCATTCGGTAGTTGAAATGACATTTTGGTTGAGAAATTAAGCCGTACATCATTCCACGTCTGACACCTATTTTTTACAGGGATAAGGAACTGTAGTAGAATTGTCAAGCAGAGATGGCCGAGTGGGAGCTGTACTACTGGCCGCTGGCCGGTCGCGGGGAGTTTGTACGTCTGATATTTGAGGAGGCCGGAGTACCTTACAAAGACATCTCGGACAGCAAGGTGATCCAAGACCTCGTGCTTCAGGGGAACCTGCCCGGCTTCCCATCCAAGGCCCCGCCCGTAATCAAGAACGGTAACACCTAATACGTAATTATGATGCAATTATACTCGTAAGTACTACTGCAGGCTGCAGCATATTACTAGATACAAAGCATTCCAATTTTGGGCCCTGTGCATTAACTTGAAAGTTCAGCTGATATCCATAATACAGATTGAATGTGTCTTCAGCAGTCGTTTAGGTGGACATCATTCGGTTACAAGTAGTAATTTCATGCCTATTCCCAATTCGCTTATATGTTTGAATACATTAATATGCTTACAGGTGACTTTGTACTGTCTCAGACCCCTGTCATCTGTAAGTACCTGGGGCATGAGTTTGGTCTGTACCCCGAGAGACCTGAGGACGTATGGCACGCCGACCAGATCAACACCACCATTCACGACTTCATAGCTGAAGGTATTAAGGCCAAAATCACTTTTAAATATCCATAACTTCATCCAAATATCCAGAATATCATTATTACTAAATTTTGAGTAAAAAAAACCTGGTATATATGTGGAAAACATCCTTCGAAAAGTGTACATTATGAAAATCAACTATTATTATTATATATAGCCATCAAATTTTGATTGAATGCTTCAATTTTCTTCATAATATCATGAAGTAAGGGTCGGGTCACATTGACAACTCCATCACTCAGATGAACGCTGTTTCACTCTACCACAGGTCGCCTTGTGTTCCACGGCCGGAATTTCGTGGAGTCGTACTACACTCAGAAGGAGGAGACGAAGCCGTACATCGAGTGGTTCATCAAAGATAGGTTCCATAAATGGATGGGTAACCTGGAGAAAGCTCTAGCGCACAACAACGGCGGCCAGGGGTCAGTCTATTACCTTGCTACCTCCACAGTGTAGCCATTGCTTGACGGTTGGATCATTAACTTCCGCGTCAACGTCTTTTTACTCATTTGTATTTCGTCTTATCTAGGTTGATCTTAGATTCGGTAAAAACCTACCAATGTGTTTCCCTCCTTCTAAGTATATATACAGGAGTAACCTGACTTGGAGATGATATTTGCTCTGTGTTTCTAGGTTTATATGCGGTAAACAGCGGACCTATGTGTGCTCTGTTACTAGGTTTATGTTCGGCAACAAGCTGACCTATGTGGATCTTGGACTACTGCAAGTCCTGCGAGGAGCTGAGAACAGTTTCTCCGAGACGTACTCGGCGCAGATCGACAACTTCCCGCTACTGAAGGCTCACAAACAACGCATGGAGAGCCGACCCAACATTGCCGCCTACCTCAAAAGTGACAGGGCCAGGCCCATGGAGAACAACAGTATGATGTGACATCTATATGTGAACCCCAAACAGTATGATGTGAACTCTATATGTGAACCCCGAACAGTATGATGTGAACTCTATATGTGAACCCCAAACAGTATGATGTGAACTCTATATGTGAAACCCAAACAGTATGATGTGAACTCTATATGTGAACCCCGAACAGTATGATGTGAACTCTATATGTGAAACCCAAACAGTATGATGTGAACTCTATATGCGAACTGTAAGCTATATGCGTACATGGCTTTGATAAAAAAAGTGTGTATGATTGATCCGAAGTACAGCGCCTGACAAATATTTAATAGCTTCAACAATAAATGGATACTAGTACTGTGGCATGTAGCTCAATTTTTGACCAAACCTAACGCATTAATGGGTAGAATCAATATGATTTACTGATCACAATGTGGAGTAATATCATTAAAACACTAAAATATATATTATCTCCACACATGATAAAAAAATAGAGATAGCAACGAAATGTGTCACATCCTTGTAATGTGTGGAAATTGTAAATTAGTAACTAACCTGTAGTATTACTTCGAAATTACGAATATTATTATATTTTTCCATAGGCAAACGCATGATCATTTGTTATTCCATGAACCTCTTCTGATTTGACTGAATATATCGATTGGGAGAATGTAGTGCTGTCGGTTTATATTTACCAAAATATAAGACAAAATATCCCGATCACCAGTTGCCAGTAGCCCTCATCCTGTCGACCAGTCCATTGTCACAGGCACCAAACCACCAGCCGTAATAGTCCCTGTAGGCTGGCCTGTGATACACGGTGTTAGCGGCCGTACAAAGCCCACATAGCGGCCCTGGAATACTGGCACGGAATACGTACCGCTGTTTCCACTGGAAGTACCTAGTGTACTCTGCCTCGTCCGACCCTACACGGGTTAAGTAGCGGGCGAGGTCTTGGGGCGAGCTGAAGTCCCGGACGTCTATCGCACTGTGAGGTGGGGTTCTCGAATTGTAACGATGACCGCTTAAGACGACGGGGACTAGCTCGTACTTGAGCGGTTTGTGGTATTTCTCAGTAACGTAGTCGTCGCAAATGGCGTTTTCGAAGGACAGGTAGAATTTGTACTTCTGTTCCCAGAGCGAGTAGCACAAGGCGCTCTTACGACCCTCACATGTCAGGTTCCCACATGCTCCATACACGTCTACGCTGATGTATTTGGCCAGCTCCTTGACGTAATCCTGGCGCCTTGACTCGGCCTCGCAGTTGCTGACAGCCCACACGACCATCCCACTCTTCTGACGGAAAGGGACTCGCAGCTTGTAAGGTTCAAGGAGCGGAGGCTCCTTTTTATAAAGTGCTTTGTGTGGAGTGGCGATGTCCGCACTAGCGCGATAGTTCATGGTTAGGTTGATCCTGTCATTATATTGCCTGAGGAAGTCGTGCCAGGGCCCAGGCCGCTCTCCCAGCACGTGCACGTACAGTTGACGCGGTGAGCGGTTCGTTGGCCAGTCAATCCCATCCCTTGCCAGGTACCGCTCCTTAAACACGACCAAGTCTGCACCTCGGACCAGCCTCTTCTCACGTGTGAATCGGCAGTTCTTATAAATGCAATCATCTAGTGCTTCTACAAATCCTCCGGGCGGCTCCCACCACGAGTCAGGTTTTCTGATGTTGAACCTCGTCCAGAAGAGGATGATCTTGTCCCCGTTACTCTGCTTGTCCCTGTCCCATTCTCTTTCCTTACTAGCAATGTCCTCCTTCCTAGCATGACTCGATGCGAGCTTTGACGGATGTCTCATTGTAGGGCTACCGGACGCTTCCACATGTTCTTTGATGGTTGCAAGGTGTTCATCCCTGGTACTCTTCCTGATCTTTGTTCGTTGATGTTGCTCCGCGATCTGTTGTTCAGATGTTGTACTGTGCACGCGTGTGCTGGAGGTCGTGTCTTCTTCAGCCACTCGACCATCTTTCCCAGCAGTCTGCTCTTTCGGATCGCGCTGTAGTGGTCCATGCTTCTTGAGAATATGACTTGATGTCCTGTGATTCAGAAGATATTCTCCATTTTCATCGGGAACTGACGTGTGCTGTAAAAGGTAGGAAACGGCTATCAAAACAATACAAACACAGCCAAAATCCAACCAAATGGAACTGTGTGATCTGAAGAGGAACACCATTTTGGAAATATATTGACTCCATTTTGGCAGGCACATTCAGTTCGCTAATTGATTGCCGCATCTCGCCAGATGTACCTCAATGTTGATGATATTGTGGTTAGTTGAACCCGGGATGCGACTCGATAAACTATTTGTTGTGGTTTTGAAATACTGGTATTTCCATTACGCTGTGAAGTCAATATTACATCAGTATGGGCTGGTGTGTCAAGTAATAGGTGAACCAGCACCCATACATTGTATATATTTACAGGACAGGGTTTAAAAATCTACCATATAGAGAATACAAGTCTTACAAGAATAAATTATACAACATGTATGACATTGTTATTATAATGACAATTAGCATCCGGTTTACACTATCTATAGTCATGACGATGTACTCTGATAATGCAATGTTGTGAGTGGTATCAGATTGCATCAATACAGGAGAATACTTAGAGTACATACAATGCGCAGAGGAAATGTCACCACCACCCCAACCAGTCTTGACGGTATATCAATCAATCAATCAATCACTTTTTATTGGCGCATTTGTACAGGACACAAACATACCATACAATAAAATGATCGTTCTGCATCATAAATAATAGTCAAGTGTTTTAAACAGAGAAAAAAAGGCCAGAAGTCAGAGCAACAGGGTAGGAGAAATAGTAATGATAGAGATAAAGTGAAAGTTCTCTTTAATATACAGCATGCCAATATACCAGGAAATTCAGTTCGAAACATACATCATTCGCTAGATATAGTGTCTATCTTTATCACGTGAAATCATGTTCGAATGAGGGCATGTATACAAGGACTTCTGGCCATATAAACATTTGTTATGCTTCCATCAAAAACGATTATGCTGTTGTTTACGGTGGCCCATTATGAAATACGATTTTAAAAATAGAAGTAAGGTTTAAATATTCAAATTTTGTGTGTCTCTTGAGCATGTCAGGCAAACTTTGACATGCCACGATCTAGGCGCATGCCTGTACATTGTACCCACAATTATCCTAGTAATGTTCACATCTTTTTAAAACATTTTTTATATATTCAACTTGCCCTTTGATGGCGGATGTATAATTATAAAGTTGGGTATCACCACGTTGCAAACATTTTTCCTCCATTTACTCCATTAGAATTCTACTCATGCATCACTTTTTAAATGCAAAGGGACATCGGAGCAGACATCAGAGCTCATTCAGTTTGGTTCACGCGGCTAGCCGGTCGCGTCATACCAGTGAGCACCGCCCACCCCGTCTTCGCCACTAGCACCGCACTGTCTGCACACACATACACACACGGCGGTGGGTATCACGGACGGGTAGCGCTCTCTAGGGACTAAATACTAGCACGCCAGCACATAATAACAAGGTGAGTTTAGGCTTATAGTCCACTCACCGTAGGTCAGGATACGTCTTTGGGATGATAACAGAAATATCAGTTGTCAGAGATAAGGCCGATGAAACAGCTGTGATCTTTGCGCTTGTAGTATAGCCAGCGAAATCCATGCAATTGCTGCCTGCCTGGCCAGGGCAGTGGCTTGCGGGTAGACTGGCTCGCGCTATCATTAGATAGAAAGTAGGACAGCCACTGTTATGCAAGCGTCTGTATTGATCGATTCACTTGTATCACTTTTTCATATAATTTGCAGCGGTTCTGCTGCAGCTACTACTATTATTCGCTATATTATGTGGATATAATGAGTTGAATTATCTTTATATTCAATTCGTGTTACTCATTGCCTGGCAGGCTCCAATTTTCTGGCACAAAGCATAAGTTATCAGCCATGAATACGTTATGTCATAATTGTTCTTCTTTGTGTCATAATTGCTGTTGAAATATATAGTTGTTTTGGTTTGTTCAAATCTCTGCCATTTAGCCTTAATCCTGAATTATAACGATTACGAAATAGAGAAACCCCGAGGAACAGGGGGTTATTCAACATGGTCGAGGGTGTTAGCCCGAGACTAGTGTTGAATAACTCCCTGTTACTCGAGAAGTTTCTCTATTTTAAACCATACAGAAAACTACTCAGCCGTGACCGGCAGGTGTTTAACCAACATACAGCATTGATTAAACACCCGCGAGAACAATGCTAGTATGGTTTAACTGTATGTCCTTCCACGTGCTTCTAAAGGAAAGTAATTCAGCTTGACAACACGTTATCGAATCATTCGATGAGCATAGAAAAAAACTCCCCCCCCCCTTGTCAATTAGCTAGGGTCTCCTACCCATACGGTTCCAACCCGTAGTTCCAACGTACAGCTGTACTGTTTCAACTCGTACGTCCAATCTTTATTCGTAATGACATTCATTCTGAACGGAAACCATAGAACTTGAGATACCCGAGCTCGTAAAGCCTGTATAAAAAAAGTACATGTACCCAGTACGTGCTCGCCTTTTTCTAAATTCACCCCCCCCCCTCCCCAATGCCCTTGTCAGAAGTGGTTTGCTTTTACACGGATATCGTTATAGGCTTAGTATACTTTGGTTGTATCGTACCAAATATTTTACAAAATTTAATTTAAATTAAAAATTTTCGACCCTATTTGAAATCATGATGGATCCAGATAGTTTCGTCGATAACAATGCTGATTTTTTTTATTTGGAACAGTTGTGCTTCATGGCTGAAGCCATGGAATATACCCAAAGTGGTGGCAATAGACTTTTTTCGTGTCGGGGGCATTTCGGGGGCATTTCGAGGGTGTTTCGGGGTAAAGTACCGCGGTCAAGTGAGTAGGGTTTTTTGCGCATTGAAGCGTGGCGAATATAACTCGTTAATTCGTTGAACAGTGCCTGTTTGGCCACACAAAATAGAGCCGAACTCTAGCAGCCGTATGCGGCCCAAATATCATATCCTGCGCTTTCCTTCATATCCATTAGGATTAAAGACGGATAAAAGGTAAACCCGGGTGTTCATGCTCCATCTGGCGGACGAAAACGTCATTATGACGTTTTACGCGGGAATATTGGCGTTGCCTAGTATACGATATAGGCATTTGCCATCGTAATATTCCCATTGAATCATTCGGACTTCACGGGTTATTAGAACATGTTGGCATTCCGAGTAACAAGCCATGGTGCCTACTTTTGTACACCATGTACACGGATTTAATCTAGGCTTATCAGCAAACAGCCTCTCGGTGAAATGTAGGGTACATAGTTAGTCGTTGCAAGTGTTACGGTTATAGTATGCGGGGTATGTCGATATGAGTAGGCTATGGTTGCGAGCAGAAAACAAGCGTGGTGACATACTGATATTTTGCATTAGACTAGTATAATTTTTCGTATATTCCATTACAACTGAGCTTCTGATATCCTTCCAAAAAACAAGGAATTACTGTACGACATTCGGGTATTTACCGATACAAGGCACGGCGTGTCGATATAAATATGGCTGTGGTCAGACAAAATCGAACTGACATGCAGTTATAACATTTTCTAATTCTACACGAAAATTACAATAAAATAGTTCACATTTTTAATATGTACATTATATTATATGTGCGATGTGTTCATATATTCGAGCGTGCTCCGCTGCATAAATCACGTCTTTTTTTAACCTTCGGGACTCATTGGCACACCTTAGTTCCAGATCGATATCTCAGTTATTTCACTGGTGACATATCATTTTTTGCACGTCTTTCATTAAAGAACTTTATTCTGCATGTATATTAGAACTTTCAGCCAAATCTCAGTGTTTTAATTTTTTCATTGAACACCCGGGTTTATCTTTAAATGGTATTCGTGTAGTGGTTGAGTAAGTATTAAGGCGCAGCATATGATACTTGGGCCAGGTATGCTATGCTGCATTTTCTTTCATCTCTAATGAGGATTAAAAGGGTGTCAGACAGATTAAATGACATGTTTCCAGTTTTCGCGCTGTGTTCATTGGTAGCACACTAAAGTCTTAGACCACCCTGGATGTCACCTTTTGTAAAGTTTATTTCTAAAATATAATATATTTCATCTAAGTTATCTGTTATTTGCTCTTTCAGTCACTTTCTCTTTGTATGCACAAATAACATCAGAAATTCAGAAATTGTGCAACATCAGGATATTTTATTAATATTGGGCGAGAAACACTAAATTAATTTGGATGGGAAAAATAATGGAGTGCGAATACTAACATGACAAGTGTGCAATATGCTTGGTGGTTGTGTATTGGTCAACATCAGTTCCATTGCAACCAGTTATCTTGATGTGTTTTACCAATGTAACACGAGTTGGCGACATATGAAAAATATGTTACATTTTTTGTATATTTATTTAAGTTTGTTGGTACAATTTGTCGATTTCACCAGAATGAACCTTCTGGTATGATTTTGAGATACTTGTCTGTAAAGACAGGGGATTCGGTATTATAGACCACCTAAACATATGCTTCCTTTTGTACGACTACATATTATGATGATACTCTCATTTCTCAGTCTTAGACTTTCGGACCCCAATGTATATCTGGGTTCTGTTATAATAGGTGAATTATAACAAAATGTCACATACATCCTCACGCAATATTGTCAGTGTTTGGCTAAGTATGCGATCGACCTGCCTCATGATTTAGAGACGAAAAAAAGGAAATGAGTCTTGATCGTTGTTCTGAAATTCAATGAAATCATTACTAGTATTTGACAATATTTAAGATATATTACAAAATTTGGACAGTGCAATATACGTCTTCATCTTGTGTCGTTTTTTTTCGCACTGGCCAGAATTCGTTCTTTCATATGATGTACTGACAAATGTTTTTGTAGAAATACGACTCATACAATAATCCAAGCATACAGCCTACACAGGGTTTTATTTTGCCCTTGGTCGTTTCTGGACTCCTCGTAAGCTCGGAATCCGTGAAACGACCGCTCGGTGAATATTCAATATAAACTCGTATGCAGAAGAATATGGGATATTTTTGAAGTTTTTTAAACTTGATTGAAATTGCATAATGACATCATAAACAAATACTGATTGATCTATGTCATGGTTATAGCAACGAATTCTGGAGAGTGCAAAAATACAATGTGAAACTGTGTTCATTCAGTATCACTGGTGCGAACTGCAATTGGCACATCAACATCGCCTAACGCAATAAATGTATGAAAAACAAATTGATCATGTTTCTGTGAATTCGTAACATTGACATGTCAGGTGTTTGGCTACAGTCCGGTAATTAGTTGATCTTCAAGATTGAAGCAATGACGAACGTGAATACAATCGTGCTATCGAAATAAATTGGTGAGAAATTTTGTTGATGATGATCCAATTAGGCGTTCCTGTTGCGCCAATTAGTAATTCGGATTCTCAAGCGATACGCCAATATCATATCCTAACTATGATGACCATTGTGTACAAACATATCATGACATTATTCTTCTTTCACACACAAATATTCTCATTGATGGCAGACGATTTGTTTCGTCGTGTACGTGACGGCAAGAAAATGCGAGTAAAAGAACTGACCGAACGCGGGTGTGTTGGTGTATCGGTTGATACATTTCCCAGGCCAATCATCATATATTTTGTTATATTTTGCAAAAGATTTTTGCTGGTTTTAAGTCATGTGTCAATGTATAAAATCACTACGAAAAGTGTAACCTGGAGCAAAACATACGACACTGCGGGTTAAAGTTATGTGTCTGTGGTATTAACAGGGCTGTCATTATTAGGCATATGTCTATCACTCGTCGAAATTGACCGTTTATAATACTGATTTTGTAAATAACATTGGCCCAAGTATCATACACTGCGCCTTAATACTACTCGTCAACTAAATGAATGCCATTTAGTCCGTTTGTCACCCTTTTAATCCTTTTTGAATTTAGAAGAAGGCGCAGTGTATGATACTTGGGGGCCCTTGGGACTATACAAAACCACTTGGAAAGAACTAAATACTATACATTATATGAGTATACAAAGTTGACCGAATCACTCGAGTTCACGCAGCAACAGCAGGATAAAACAGTATCACGAGTTACTTCCTTAGAAAATGAAAATAAACTTTTGAAATCTCGATTATCATACATGGAAAGTCGCATGTTTGAGTTGGAGAAGCAACAGATCAATGTTAAGCGTGAACAAATCGACTTGAAATTCCGTAGTATGAAAAATAATCTAACATTTCACGGTTTAGCTGAAACGCAGGACGAAAACGTCAGACAAGTGTTGACAGATTTCATGGTCCGTGAACTGTCCGTTGATCCCCAAATGTTCGGTTTCGGCGATATTAATGATCAGGCGCAGAATAGCCGTATATGGATAGCTCGCTGTCATAGATTTGGAGCCACTGGAAAACAACCGAGACCGATCGTTGCAGTCTTTGTACGAGGTAAAGACTACGTACTCGACACTGCAAAACGACTGAAGGGTAATAAGGAAGGGTACTTCATCGCCAACCAGGTGCCCCAGGAAATGGTGGAAAAAAAGAAAGAAATCATGCCAATCTTCAAAGATGCGAAAAACCAGGGACAAAAGCCCAAAATTGTGGAGCGCGGGGAGGCCGTAGTTGTAAATGGACGAACTTATAGATCTCCCACAGTACCGCACTGTCACGTGGCCGTCTCTGACATTATATCAAATGTACCGCGCATGAACATTCGTTCTGTCGACGCAATCACCGACCGCTTCTCCGGGAATCGATTCATGGGTAATATTGCAACCGTAACATCCCCAATTGAAGTATCCATGGCCGTTGACGCAATGAAGCACGCGACATCAATAGGACTTAGTACTGCGACACACAACATATATGCGGCGCGTTTCTTCCAGGATGGTCGTATATTCGACGTCTGTGAGGACGATGGCGAGCATGGTGGCGCCCGTAGTATCCTAAAAGAAATGCAAAGGTCCAACGTAACGAATCGCGTAATTGTCGTCTCCCGTTGGTACAGCGGTAAGCAGATGGGACCGGCACGCTTTGATATGATTGCCCAGTGCACCCGAGCAGCTATCAGCGCATCTCTCAGTTCCGGCGTCACATCCACCGCGATGTCACCCGTTCCAATGTCCAACTCTCCGACTCCGCTCACACCCCAACCTCCGATTATGCAGTCTGTCAAATCCAATATGGGACCGAGACCGGCCGCGCCTTTGTCCGACTCTCCGACTCAGATCACAACTAGCGCACCTGGCATGCACACTACGCCTATATATTCCGAGGTGGGACAGAGACCGGCTGCTCCGATCCACCCGAACTTCGGCGCAAGGCAGAACCAACAGTGAACGTCGCCACGTGCAAAGGAACGTTTATAAATAGCGGACACTCGCAATGATTTATATATGATAATCGGCATGCTCCTAGGTGTATGATTATGCTATTTTTTCAACTTCTCTGGGTTAATTTAAGGTTATATCAATGGGGTCTACCACCTACACAAATGGCGTTTGTGTCCGTTCGTAGTCGTCCGTCTGCGGTTTTTTTTTTTTTTTTTTTTGTCTTTGGAGTTTGTGGTCGAATCTTTTTGATCAAACTTGGCCCAAATGGGACTTTCCCGTTCTGAATTCTTCTGTGCTTTGTGAGAGACACTTTGTCCCCTGTGTCTCACTTGATGTTGAGATTGGAGTTTGGGAGTCAGTTGTGGACATAGGGGATGTGATATATATGCTGATTGTCCTCGTGGCCTTCATTGTGGCCTTTGACCTCTTTTTCAAGGTTGAAGAACAGAACGGCTAATACATAAAGTATAAAACCTATACCAGTATTGTCCTATAACCTATCTTAGCATTTAGGCTGATTTTTTTCTGTTTCCCTATTTAAGATTCTTCAGGTTCAGGTGTCGGATGGGAAAGGGTAATATATATTCAATTGCAGACTAGATCTGTATCAGTCCTCAGAATAATGAACATAGTATATAAAAAATATATTTTTATGTATTTGAATACGAATATATTTTAATACATTTTTATATATAAGTATACATGTAATTCGAGGAAGTGGAGCGATGTCCATTGTGCTTACGTGCAAAAAATTTTCGAACTTCAGTGTGCACCTGTACTATGTCCGTCCTGCACGTCGTATCTATAATTATTTTCTTGTTTAAGCCATAGAATTGTTCTATGTTGAAACAATACCAGGCCTCGGTCCTACTATGTTGTGTGAACATCTGAGGAACATTTATAATTCATAATTCATTAATTTCTCCTCGAGTATTATACGTATTTCATTTCTCTATATGTAATTAGAAAAAAAAAACATTGGTCCAATCCAATCATAATCTTGTCAATAATTGAGAAATTTGGAATCTATACATATATGTAGTTGATTTGCTCTTATACAGTTGTTATTGGTATTACGCTGTGGTCTTGGGTTTGAACACTGTATAAAATTCAGACTAGGGTTCTTGGATTCCATTACGGTAATTTGGATCAAACGTCCTATTGTATACTTAGTTTTGAAATTTTCTTCGAATAAAACTGGTGTTTAAACAATTATACTGCTATGGATTTGCGATCGATGGAGCTAATCCAGGAATATTACATATTTTAGGGTAATTCGGAGTCGTGTTTTGCATTGGTGTTCTTTTTCCATCTTCTATGTATATATCCCACAACTAAAACAGTGTTCTATATGTCTTGTTATACTATGGATATGTGATCGCTGGCGCTGATCGGAAAATTTTACCTTTGACGGCAAATTTGACTATTTGTAAAAACCATTGCAAAAACTATCCATGAACAAAATACGTGTATAGAGGCCATATAACACTATCGGTTTGTGATCACTGGCATTCGTTCGGAAATATCATCCTTTTTACAGTTACTCTGAACCTTAGGATATTATGGATTTGTGATCGCTATTTCGGTTTGGACTCTGAGCCAAATGACATGGGTTTGCGATCGTTGTCTTGATTTGGAAATAAAATTTACGTGGAAATGAGTACAACATAATAAATAATACTATATGTTACACCAAATGTGCTATCGCCATCGCATGTTCAATTATTTGCATTGGGCAGTAGTTTTGAATTCTATTACATTATTGACTTGTACTCGTTTCAATGTTTGAGAGAATCATTGACTGTTTCGGTGCACATAGTAATAATACGATGTAATAGGTGCACACTAATGAATAGAACTTATTTCTCGCATAAGACTCCCAATATCTAATGTAAATATAGAAATATTTCGTGTGTATATGTTTTGTTGTTTACGCATGATATGTTAGTTATTCTGGCAGAGCCCGTTGATCGCAGTTTCTTTAGGAAACGGCCCTTTTTGTTTGCATTTCTGCTTTTGGGTGTTAGCTCGTCTTCTCTGTTTCTTTTTTGCTGTTTTTAGTGTCCACTGTATCAATTCGTTGTCAATATAAATGTCGATAGTTAGAATATGTAGTGCAAACGTGCGTGGTATAAACGAGGATTTGAAGAGGCGCGATGTGTTCGATTATCTATCTAGACTAAATTATAGCATTTATTGTATTCAAGATATACACTGCAGTTCCAAGCAAGAAATGAAATTTAAAAGGGATTGGGATGGGGAAATGTTAATAGCTAATGGGAGTTCTAATTCTAGAGGAGTAGCCATCATGTTCAAACAAAACTTAGTATATCAGATACAATCTATCGATAGAGACAAAAACGGAAACTTCATATGCGTTAGAATCAACACACTCAATACAGATATTTGCTTAATCACCCTGTATGGACCCAACATAGACGACCCACAATTTTATGAAAGTTTGGGAAATATTATCAGCGATATGGGAACATATACTGTCATTATTTGTGGAGACTGGAATTTAGTTCAAGATCAACTATTAGATACAAAATATTATAAGCGGGATAACAATAAAAAAGCTCGGAAACAAGTACTTAGTCTCATGCAACAATACGATTTAGTAGATCCATGGAGGGTCAACAATCCAGATAGTCATCAATATACTTGGTTCCAACGAAATCCCCTAAAAATGTCCAGATTAGATTTTTTTGCAGTGTCGTCAGACATCATGACCCTAACTAATAAATGTTCAATACAGCCGGGATATCGCTCAGACCATTCAATTATATCATTGGAACTAGCGGAACATAAATATGATAGAGGTAAAGGGTTCTGGAAACTAAATACACTATACCTAAGTGACGATACATACATTATGCTTGTTAAAAATACCATAAATGAAAATATCAATAAATATGCAAAAGCAAATCAAGAGTTGTCGAATCCAGATATAGAATTCAATATAGGTGATCAATTATTTTTCGAGACGTTAAAAATGGAAATAAGAAAAAATACAATATATTTCTCAAGTAAACGTAAACGAGAAAAAAACAACGAAGAACGGAAACTTACAGAACACATAGAAAGCATTGAGAAAGATATTAATCAAAACACAAATTCAGAATTAATTAACGAATTATCAGTCTTGAAACGGCGTCTACAAGATATTCGAGAGGAAAGAATAAAGGGATCAGTGCTAAGAAGTAAAGTTCAATGGATAGAGGAAGGTCAGAAACCAACAAAGTTTTTTGCTAATTTAGAAAGAAAACAGTATTTGAATAAATTGATAAATAAAATAAACATAAAAGGCAATATCATACTCAATCCTCAACATATACTTGAAGAGATTCGACTATTCTATGGAGGACTTTACTCATCAACCGTTAATGAAACCGATCAAAAAGATTTAGATATGTTCTTAAATCAAAAAGCTATTAACGTTTTGACAGACGATGATCAAAATATATGTGAAGGTGAAATAACTTATGACGAAATAAAAGAGGCTATTAAATCAATGAAGCATGGAAAAACTCCGGGTGTTGATGGTTTCCCAATAGAATTCTACATTGTCTTCTGGAAAGATTTGGGACATTTCCTGTTGAGATCTATTAAAGCTGCATTCCAAACTGGGGAATTATCCATCACACAAAAAAGAGGTATCATAACATGTATTCCTAAAGGGAATAAACCCAGAGAATACCTTAAAAATTGGCGACCCATATCTCTACTAAATACTGATTACAAAATTTTGACGACTGTATTGGCTAAAAGAATGAAGTCTGTAATGCAAAATATCATAAGTCCAAATCAAAAAGGGTTCTTAAAAGAAAGATACATTGAAGAAAATACCCGTTTTGTATATGACTTGATTCAGTACTGTCAAGATAATGATAGGGAAGGATTGCTATTGTTAATAGATTTCGAAAAAGCTTTTGATTCTATCGAATGGTCATATATTGGGAAAGTACTACAAAAATTTAACTTCGGTGTCAATTTTATTAAGTGGTTCAAGATAATATACAAAAACTCTCAAAGTTGTGTGATAAATAATGGTCATTACTCAAAATTTTTCAATTTGGGTCGCGGATGTCGACAAGGCGATCCTCTCTCACCTTATCTGTTTATCTTAGCTATAGAACCATTGGCCCAATATATAATCTCCCGTTCAGATATAAAAGGGATAGTGGTAGGTACCCATGAGGTTAAAATTGGACAATATGCAGATGACACATTTCTGACCCTAGATGGAAGCCGTCGATCTTTAAAGACAACCCTGGAGGTTTTCCATAGCTTTGCAAAGATCTCTGGATTGAAAATGAATATCAACAAAACTGAAATAGTTAAATTAGGATCATCACAGGACGAGGACCTATGTCCATATTTCAACCTACCATATACAACAACTTTTAAATTGTTAGGCATACAGTTCGATGTAGATTTGACCAAAATGATAGAATTGAACTTTTCTAACAAAATATCAGCTGCAAAGCATATTATTAAATTTTATCAATGTCAACAGCTTTCAATTGCTGGAAGGATCACCGTTGTTAAGATGCATATTTTACCGAAATTCATTCATGTCTTGACGACACTACCAACCCCAGCTAAAAGTTACATAACCGAAATAAACAAAATTCTATTGGATTTTATATGGAACAACAAACGTCCTAAAATTAGTTTAAATGCACTTGTTCAGGACTACAAGGATGGGGGGTTAAAAATGCTTCATTTAGAATATTTTTGTCTATCTTCTAAATTACGATGGATAAAGAACCTTTTTCAAACATCAGAAAAAAATACCTGGAAAATAACTGCTTGTACCATATTTAATACGCCCCATATTAACTATTTGTTAGAAGGATCGCTAAACTATATCAAGAAATATTCAATATCTATCAAAAATATCTTCTGGAAACAAGTTTTGGAAGCTTGGATATGTTATCGAGAAAAAATATATTGTAATTATGACGACCAATATTTTCTTAATATTGTAATTTGGCACTCTGATTTTTGCAAAAATGAAAACTTACAAATACGCAAAAATGAGTTTATCTCAAAAGGAATGGTCTATTTCAAAGATGCATATAACTATGAAGAAAAGACACTGATTAGTAGGACGCAGCTTGTTGATAAATATAATATTCATATGAATTATCTTGACTACTTTAGTTTTAGGGAATCAATACTTAAGCCTATTAATGACAGAATTAACAAAGATCAGCTAAAAGTAGACTATAACATAATACAACCTATGACAGAAATATGTGGCCAAAAAAAGGTATGCAAATTCTCATATACTAAATTAATCAAATCACTCCCGAGAAAAGATTCATATAAAGATAAATGGCAAGACGAATTATCAGAAATTTATGACAATAATAATTGGGAAAAAGTTTTAACACTTGCCTATAAAATCAGTCAAGACAAAACCATTCAAAGCTTTCAGTACAAACTACTACATCGGGTTTTACCAACAAATAAATTACTATACACGTACAGATTGAGGGATAATCCTTATTGTGATTTTTGCCAAAATATTGAAGATGATGTAGCACATTTCTTCTACAACTGCCCAATAAAGCAAAAGATATGGCATGGAATTGCAGTGTGGTTGATGCCAGAAATAGAATTATTCCCCTATATGAATATTAAACACATTTTATTGGGAATTTTTCAAGAAAACAAACCGTTAGAAAATACGATAATATTAAATTTGAAAAGGTACCTATATACTAGAAAGTGGACCACTGGAATATATAATATTTTGGATGCAAAAGCATATCTAAGAAATAAAATGAAAATCGAATCAAAGTTTAGTAACACGACCCAAAGAGCGGAAAACATAACAAAATGGGCCCCCATTAAGACCAAATTGGATTAACGATTACAGTTAAATTACTATTTTGAAATGAAACTCCATGCTGTCCAATTAGAAATATTCTCGTGCGCCATTACCTTATCATATTATACAGAAAGAAAATTCGTGTTTCTTTTCTCATAGTTACATTGTGTGGCATATAGGATGCAGTGGAACATGTATGAATGTGTGTGTGTGTTTTTTGTGTGACTTTTTTGTTTGTTTTTTTTTAGTGCGAATGTATTATCTATGTAAACGAATGTGTCACTTTTGAATGTATGTTTCTTTCTGACATATGGAAATAAATGAGTCACGGGAAAAAAAAAAAAAAAAAAAAGAGTATACAAATACCTAGTTGTTTGTAATAACAATAATTGTTAAGCCCCTCACAACTCTTCAAATAATGATTTTCAAAGGACATAGATTACTCTATGTTGTATGCTTTCTGCTACTCAGCATTTGTCTTCGCATCCTGAAATTCATTGTAATTAGTGAAATAATTTGCATTGCTCAAAAACATTTTTAATGGAGGAGGTGTACATTACTACAGATTTCATATATCGTCTCTGTGTTGACAGATGTCGGCAGAGTGGGAGTTGTACTACTGGCCTGGCTTCCCGGGGCGCGGGGAGTTTGTACGACTGATGTTCGAAGAAGCCGGAGTAAAGTACAAGGAAAACACTGACGCCAACTTCATTAAGGAGCAGGTTTGCGGCGGACAACTTCCCGGATTCCCGTCTTTCGCTCCACCCGTCATCAGGAAAGGTTTGCTGTATTTGTTCACTTCGTCACATCGTCCAACGTTTCTCCTTACGTTCAATCACACATCACTCCACATATAGGAAGTCATATATGATTAATCACCCATTTTCCTTGCACTTGACACCAGGTGACTTGCGCATGAGACAAATCCGTTGATGAGAGGGGTTATGAGCATGTATGATATTTATGTGGGACATCCTTTGGTGTCCGTGAACTTGACCTCTGGCCTGAAGTCACCTTGAATATGAGGTTATAGCTACCTCAGGGTGAGCAAATTGAAACAGAAAGTTGAAGATGCATTATCAACTGACTTTAGCAGCCTTATATATCATGACATGGTCACATCTAAATGTGTAAATTGGCTACTGAAGACAAACTAATGAACATAGACCTCGGTTCATAGTTTCGTGATATGAAATTTTAAAAAGTCATAAATGGTGCATTTCAGTAACAATGGATCAGACACCAGGTGGATGAGTGTTCCAACTCAATGTGCCTAGTTCTCAGCGATGTTCCTCTTGGGCACATGTATATCTGGTTATGAAAATGTCTTTGCTATCAACCTTGTTAGTTTTGATCAATATGTTAACATACAATGTTGTTAATGAATGAATTCCAAATCCTATATTTGCTGCAGATGGTTACAAACTGTTCAATCACAACGTTGTGTTTTCTCACAGGTGACTTTTACTTGTCCATCACGCCAGTGATCTGTAAATACCTGGGTAAGAAGTTCGGACTGTACCCAGACTCGGATGAGGATCAACTCAGAGCCGAACAGTTCAACCTTTTGATACACGACTTCGTGATGGAAGGTATTGTTGAAACGTTATGATTTATTTGAGAACGCTAACCGCCAAACTCGGAAAGCAATAGAGAGCCGGAGTCATGACGTAGTGTATTTGAATAACAACAGATTTAGTCCGTCTACTGGTTATAAACAACTCAAATTCAAAGGTACCGCTCACTTGAAACAAAGTCAAGTCCGATCAATTTAGTACGTTATGATTTTAATGTGCGCCATCCTTCCTCCCCCACCATCTGGTGTTACTATATGGTGTGACTAGTATTTATTTGGGACGCATCACATTCGAATTCCAATCCCACGACTTTCTGAATTAATACTCAAACAATCTCCAGACCCAAAAACATTTCCGAAATGTCATATCTCCCAAAGGGCGAATAATATTAACCAATATTCATGTCTTTTCCTCTACGACATCTCATAAATCACTTTCTCACCACGTAGGGAACTTGGTGTTCCACGGCCGGAATTTCCACGAATCATACTACACTCAAAAGGAGGAAACAAAGCCGTACGTGGAGTGGTTCAAGAAGGAGCGCTTTCAGAAATGGATGTGTACTCTGGAGCGCCTTCTGGCGTACAACAACGGCGGCAATGGGTAGGGTGCAATATAGAAGTATTCATCGGCCCAGGAGTCGCCATACCTTCAAACGTGTTTTTGACACTGATTATCTACATGTTACCGAATCATTCAATCAGGACAGAAGCACAGGCTGTGATAACTCCTTCAGTGAGATAATTCACTCTTTAATATCACTTATCAACTGAAACAAAAGTCATTGTTTGTATAAAACTACTTCAGTATTGTAGGATTCACCCACTTCAGTTTGTCGCCTACTCACTTTGGATTGTGATACATTCTGCAGGTTCGCAGTGGGTACCAAGCTCACATACGTGGACTTAGCACTGCTACAGGTGCTCCGTGCAGCCAGTGCCAGCTTCCCGGACAAGTACCAGAGTACAATAGGCGAGTACCCGCTGATAAAGGCACATAGAGAGCGCACAGAGAACAGGCCGAACTTGCAAGCGTTCTTCAAGAGCGATAGGAGTCTTCCAATGGCTGATCACAGCATGATGTGAACACGAACGTTATGACATCACTACTCATCTGAGCATCATCATAACGCACAGATTCATGCATTTTCAAACGTTTCTCCCAGCATGCTGTTTAGTGTAGTCGTTCTGTAGTGCCTGTCAGAGATATGATATAACATCTAGTTGTTTAAATACTTCAAAACAATTTTCACGCTTCGCTTCATCATTGTTAGCCATCAAATGGTAATTTCAAGTTCACAATAAAAATGATATTTTGAAATATGTGTGAAATCGGTTTCTCTCCAAATTTCAGTGAAGCAATGAATTGCAACTGTGATAGATATCCCAGTTCGGGCGGTTCCACGTCTGAGATTTTCATTCTGTTGCTGGTGATACTTTGATGCCATGGCTTGGTTCGAGAGTCCCCTGACCCCATTCTTACTAATATTATTTCTTAGCACATGTATTCGAAATCTGACATATATCATGATAAACTGACCCAAGCTTAAAATGCGACACTCATCCGTCCTCCAGTAGTATTATTGTTTCGTTGGAAGTTTGAATCAGCATATGAAGAAATAGCCCAAAGTTAAGAAAGGTTACCGGAAAATACCGTAGACACTTGTGTATTAGCCGAGGTCAATCACTTTTCACTGGTTTCCTTTTCAAAATCAACATCGGTTTATATTCGAGGTCGGTTAATACACAAATATCTACGATATACGTATCTAACACTTTTGATATTAGCCATATATGATTTTGTCCTGTGACCTTGAAAACATGGTCATGAGAGTATTCAGCATATAACATTTCCGATTTGTCAACAATTGTTGCAAAGCTCTAATTTCAATAATAACAGAGATACTAGCAATTTTGTCCTGTGATCTTGAAGAGGAGGTCAAAGATCAAATCACGGTCACCAGGATATTGGGCATATATCATTTCCTGTAGGTCCACAATTGATTTTTCGGTTACCGGACCTTTGGTCCGATAACCTATTGCCATGGCGTTGCGTCCGTCGTCTGTCCGTCGATAAACAATTTTATCTTTAAAGTTAACAGTCGAATCTTTCTGAAATTTTGCACAAAAATGCTAATAAAAATATTTCGAGAGGGAGGTATTTTCTCAGTTCTTTTATTTTAGCATTTTTTTTAAAATGGCGGCCATTTTTGACGAAAAATGACCAATTTCGGACTTGTGTATAAGCTTCGTTGCCCTTGAATCGCTCGAAAAGGGCCATTTTGTGCCCAATCTCGGCCCAGATGGGACTTTCCAATGCTAAATCGCCCTATGCTTTATAATGGGGCACATTTTTCCTAATATCTCACTTAATATTGAGATTAGAGATTAGGAATCAATTGTGGACATATAGGAAATGATATATGCTGAATATTTTCAAGGTCTGAGCACAAAATGGCCAATATATCCTTCTTATTATCGACTTTACAGCTTAGGAATCAATTGTGGACATATAGGAAATGATATACGCCGAATATTCTGATGACCTTGAATTTGACCTTTGAACTAATTTTCAAGGTCATAGTACAAAATGGCCAATATCTCGCTTATTATCGACTTTACAGCTTAGGAATCAATTGTGTGCATATAGGAAATATACTGAATATTCTCATGAACTTGAATTTGACCTTTGACCTCATTTTCAAGTTCAGAGCCCAAAATGGCTAATATCTCGCTTATTATCGACTTCACAGCTTAGGAATCAATTGTTGACCTATAGGAAATGATACACGCTGAATATTGTCATGACCTTGAATTCGACCTTTGACCTCATTTTCAAGGTCAGAGCACAAAATGGCTAATATCTTGCTTATCATTGACTTTACAGCTTAGCAATCAATCGTCAACATGATATTTGTTTTGAATTGTTTTGACAATCAATTGTCAAAATGATATTTGTTTTGAATATTCTGAGAACCTTCAATTTGACCTTTGACCTTAGTTTCAAGGTCAGAGAACAAAATGGCTAATATCTAGCTCATTATCGACTTCACAGCTTAGGAATACATAGTGGACATATAAGGAATGATATATGCTGAATATTTTGGTGACTTTGAATTTGACCTTGACCTCATTTTCAAGGTCATAGAACAAAAAAAGTTAATATCTCATTTGTTATCGACTTTACAGCTTATGAGTCAATTGCGTAGTCATCTTTACAGCTTAGGCAATTGCGAACATATTGGAAATGATATATGCTGAATATTCGATCTTGACCTGTCCCATTATAAAGCCAACTTCTAGGGATTCAAGGCCAACGAAACTTTCGCACGTCACAAAGGTACATAAATTGAATGTTCTTGAAACAAAATGCTAAGACTGTCCAAACAGTTTTCGATGAAATAACCGTCAAAATCCAAAATTGACCGTTTTTGTCTAAAATGGCTGCCATTTTGAAAAAAAAGTGCAAAAATAAAAGGAAAAACTTTTTAAAAAATGCCTCCCTCTTTCAACACTTTTAGGCATTTTGGTGCAAAATTTCAGAAAGATTGAACTTCAAAGATGTAGACGGACGACGACGGACAGAACGTGCCTACGGACCATAGGTTCAGTAACCTAGAATTAGCACAGTAGGTAATGTAGTTCACCGGATAAATGTAAATTATCAAACCAACAAACCTTTAAAACATTATAGGATTGGAGACAGGAGCAGCTCCATGATAACGAGGGAAAATGACCGAAATTTCCAGTCCAACAGAGGCAAACTCGATCTCAAATGTCCACAATTTTTAGACCACACATCCGGAATCAAATAGGCCGCCATGCATTGACTGGTGATTCAAGGTCAACAACATTCATACACCCATAAACATGAGTATATGTATGGGAAGTTCATGCATGAACCAGGAGAAATGTGCTGAACTGATTTTGAGGAATAGGGTTTTCTTTTAAATGACCATTTTGACATTACAATGTCATTGAAGATCAAATTCTAGGTCAAGACTGACATCATAATATGGGACTCCTGAATGTGTTGATATTAAAAGTTGACACCATTTTTAGGTTACCGGACCTATGGTCCGATAACCTATTGGCGTTGCGTTGCGTCCGTCGTCCGTCGTCGTCCACATTTTTATCTTTTTTGTTTACGGGCGAATTTTTCTGAAATTTTGCACAAAAATAAATAAAAATAATTCAAGAAGGAGGTATTTTTTAGTTTTTCGATTTTCGCATTTTTTTCAACATGGCGGCCGTTTTCGACGAAAAATGCCTGATTTTGGACTTTGACGGCCATTTTCTCAAAATCTGTTCAGTAACTTTTTTTCTTTTTGATACATAACACTCCTCATATGTTCTCCTATGATGTCTATAAATTTCGTTGCGCTTGAATCTCTCGAAGTGGGGCATTTTTGCCCAAAGTCGGCCCAAATTGGACTTTCCCATGTTAAATTCTAGATGCTTTATAATGGGACACATTATGCCTATTATCTCACTTAATATTGAGATTAGAGACTAGAAATCAATTGTGGACATATAGGAAATGATATATGTTGAATATTCTCGTGACCTTGAATTTGACCTCTGACCTCAGTTTCAAGGTCAGAGCACAAAATGGCTTTTATCTCGCTTATTATTGACTCTACAGCTTAGGAATCAAATGTGGACATATAGGAAATGATATATGCTGAATATTCTGATGACCTTGAATTTGACCTTTGACCCCTTTTTCAAGGTCATAGGACAAAATGGCTTATATCCCGCTTATTATCGACTCTACAGCTTAGGAATCAATTGTCGACATATAGGAAATGATATATGCTGAATATTCTGATGACCTTGAATTTGACCTTTGACCCAATTTTCAAGGTCATAGGACAAAATGGCTTATATCTCGCTTATTATCGACTCTACAGCTTAGGAATCAATTGTGGACATATAGGAAATGATATATGCTGAATATTCTCGTGACCTTGAATTTGACCTTTGACCTCATTTTCAAGGTCACAGGACAAAATGGCAAATATCTTGCTCCTCTGTTGACTGCATGGCTTGGGAATCAATTGTGGACAAAATGATATACACTGAATATTTTGATGACCTTGAACTTGACATTTGCCTTCATTTTCAAGGCCACAACAAAAAATTGCTAATATCTCTCTGATTATTGAATTTACAGCTTAGCAATCAACTGTGGACATGATATATGCTTAATATTATATATGCTGAATATTCTCTTGACCTTGTATTTAACCAGTGACGTGGCTAACAACTAAAATATTAAACATTGTCCGGTAACCTATCTTTGGCCCTTGGCCTAATTTTTAAAATCAGCCTAAATTTCATTATTGTTGTTACAAAAAAATCGAAAGCACAACACGGGATTGTCGATAATGTGTAGAGAATATATACGCAACTCCATGACTAATATAAGACTATTATATATAGTCCATGAAGGGGCCTAGAGTTCAATGAAAACCTGCAATGAATTTCGGTCACAATTTTGTTTTGTAAAATTGTAAAGTGCAACTCAAACTTCATGCTGCATCCCATATGTATTATGATGAGTCAGCTACACGTGAAATTTGAAGATAGAATCATCAAGAATAGCAGACGACACTGTCTAGGGGTCTACTGTTCTTGGAATTATGATTACTGAAATAGGCCTAGGCCTATATGTTGGTCCTTCATAAGCCTCAAGGTCCACAATGCATGAGGCGAGTTTGGAGACACGACGATACATTCCTGCACGGCGATATATCCACATAATAAATTCGGATAGTTTGTATAACATTCAATACACTTTTTTTAATGTCCATTTATGACGGTAGTTTTATACATCTATTCACTCACGGCAGTGCATAGGCCTACATCCCTCTCCACCCCACTAGAATTCTACTCATTCATCATTCAGGTGGCCAAAGGCTGACCCCAACCGCCCACTGCCCCCCCCCCCCTCTAAAATACATACGGCATTATATACAATTAATACAAACGATTGGTTGATCGAAATACTGATTGTGTCAGTATTTTTTTTCGCAGTCACAGCCCTACTACCAAAAAGTATATACAGGTATACGTCCAAAATGCTCTGAGAGGGTACAACACATTTTTCTCGAGGGCCTTAAATTACTGCGCCCCCGG
The DNA here is from genome assembly GCA_949152475.1 of Terebella lapidaria. Lineage (NCBI taxonomy): Eukaryota > Metazoa > Annelida > Polychaeta > Terebellida > Terebellidae > Terebella > Terebella lapidaria. The sequence goes on from OX424558.1 coordinate 12,453,501, forward strand.
AAATCGCACATATCTGAGTCCGGCCCTGGTCATATCCTGGTCATATCCTGCGCGTTCTTCTATAGATCTATTCAATAGGCCTAATAATTGAAAAGGTGATATCCGGATTAAATGACATTCATTTAGTGGTCGAGTAACGTTAGATACTCGGACCATTAATGTAAATAAGACATCGAGACTGCCAGTAGGCCGCGTCACACCAGCGGATCAAGCCCACACAGTCTAGCCACGTGCTTGACACATGTTTCATTGTACAGTGCACAGCTAGTCTACACACACACACACGAGCTGTCAGCAGCACAAACCGGCAGTGCTCACCGAGGACTTAGGCCTAGCACAACAAGGTGAGTTTACACCTAATAATCCGCAGTTGGTCAGGATGATGTCGTCGTCGATATAATGCCAGAACTGTCAGTTGCTGAGAAAATCCATGCAGTTTGTAAATTTCATGCCGCCCAGGCCAGGCAAGTGGTTTGTTAGCAGACTGACTGTCGCTATCCCTGGATAGAACGTAACCAGTCACCCACATTATGTAAGCATTGGTATTATCGTATCGATCCCTGAAGATTCCTTGTGTCGTAGGCTACTATATCTCGGAAACACCGTAGTGACCACTAACGTCACACGTAACCAGGTAACGGACAACTGCAGGGGCGGGTATAGGATTTTGAGAGGGGGGGGGGGGGCAAAACCTTTGATCGACAGAGTGGCGAGCGAAGCGAGCCTATGTCGGCCGTATGCCGTGCCGACAGTTTCAAAACTTTTGGAGCGCGCAGTGTCACTTCCACTGCGCGCTCCGAGAGTCTCAGAGCGCGTAGTGAAATCTCGGAGCGTGCTGGGACATTTGGGAGCGCGCAGTGAGAACTGGAAACACTCCCACTGCGCCTTTGGTCTCCGAGAGTCTCAGAGCGCGCAGTAAAATCTCAGAGCGTCTTGGTAAGTCTGGGAGCGCGCAGTGAGAACTGGAAACACTCCCACTGCGCGCTCCGAGAGTCTCAGAGCGCGCAGTAAAATCTCAGAGCGTCTTGGTAAGTCTGGGAGCGCGCAGTGAGAACTGGAAACACTCCCACTGCGCGCTCCGAGAGTCTCAGAGCGCGCAGTTAAATCTCATAGCGTGCTGGGACATTTTTCACTGCCCAGCAAGTTCTGACATTTCACTGCGCGCTCCCAGACTTCCTGATACGCTCCGAGATTTCACTGCGCGCTCCCAGATTCACCAGCACACTCTAAGAGTTCTCACTGCGCGCTCCCAGATAATTTCACACGCTCTCACATCTCGCTGCGCGCTCCCAGACTTACCAACACGCTCTGAGATCTCACTGCGCGCTCCCAAATGTCCCAGCACGCTCCGAGATTTCACTGCGCGCTCTGAGACTCTCGGAGCGCGCAGTGGGAGTGTCACTGCGCGCTCCGAAAGTTTTGAAACTGTCGGCACGGCATACGGCCGGGGGTCTGGGGGCCCCAGACGCTGGAGGTTTATGCATCCCCAATGGGTTGAAATGACCAATTATTGTCTGCATTTAAATCAATGTTAAATTGGGCAACTTCGGGTGTGCGTTTCACCTTTCCAAAAAAAAATTAGGGCTTAACGGTTGACAGGGTGTGATAGTATAATCATAGTACTTCAATAAAATCTAGGTCACTATAGAGCATGATAGTACCAATTTTTCATAAAATGACGTTGAACAGGACCCCTGTCAATTTAGCTCGTTTTCAGATCGCAATTGCCGACATAGCATACATTCAGCAAAACCTTTCTCTACTCCAAATCCCGGGGAATACCATCGGAATTTTTGCTTTTCCCAAAACCAGACTTCCACACGCGCAAAATAAACCAGCACGTGGATCAATATCGCTTCGCGTTGTCTCCCTAGGCAACCATACATCTGGCGAAATGACGTCACTTAAAACGGAATCCTCAATGTGTGAGGCATCCCCAAGTCTATTTCTGGCTTATACCTCAATGGTGTGTTCTAGGGCTCTCCTTGGACCAATTTTATGGCCTTGGAGAGTTTGTGAATGCCTGATCTGGGGTGGATCGAGCGTTCTGAAGTAGGGCCAAGATATGAAATATTGCGAAACGAGTTGGCGAAGGCCGAGGGTCTGAGGCCCGCTTAAGGCACCAGAAGCTGAAAAGATATGCAGTGGTGTGTTTTATAGGTTTCCTTTGGTCCATTTCCCATCCCCCTAAAGAGTGTTTGCATGGCCGATTCAGGCAAATATAGGATTTTGAGGGAGAGCCTAGTTCTGAAATGTTGTTATGCAAGTTGAAGCAAGCCCCTGTCGGCCGGGGTCTGGGGCCCGCTCATCACTGTAGTTGAAACAAAATATGACATAAAATATTACTTGGTTTTGGACCCCATCAAAAGATTAAGTGCATTTGGTCATTCAATGCTCTCCCCGTGAAGGGCATAAGTGTTTTCACTGATAACAGGTGGGTAATTGGCTATAGAGTGAATCCACTGCTCGTGACATGGGGCCCCAGAAGTTAGAGCTATTTCCCGGTGTAATTTATCTTGAAAACACTTCCTCCCCTCTCTCTTTCCCCTTTTCCTTCTTTCTTCTTCTTCTTCTCTTTTTCCTTCTTTTAGGGAGGGGGGGGGGGGGGAGGAGGGGGGGGTGGCAAGGTCCCCTTGTACCCCCCCCCTAAACCCGCCCCTGAACTGAGTTTCTAAACCGAATGAATTTGAAGGATATTTCATATATGACTAGATCTAGTGCAGTTGTCATGCCTACGTAATGGGGCGTACGCCTGTCGGACCACGTGTGGTCCAGTAGGCTACATTTTGGACGAATTTTGGGCAATTTTGAATAACCTACCATATAAGGGTGTAGCGGCCTAGTCCGCAATAAAACAGTGGTTGCACTGGTTGGGATATTGTATGAATCCAAAGTCCACCCATTAAACAGGTAGGCGAATATGGATACTTAACAAGTATTTTGTTTCATTGGAAGTGGTTTGTTGGTGATGTTATCTCCTTGTGTTCGTTTTTATAGCCCTAGAGCTAGACTGTAATCAAATGATATACTAAATATTTCAATATTTTTTGGCCCCAATTTGAAATTATACTGAATAACTGGATTTCAGTCATTCACAAACAAATCATTTTCCGTAGGCCTAAACTATGGAGTCAGAAAATTTATCCAAAACTGCCAGTATTCGAATGAGGAGATTAAATTTTTATATTTTGCAGGTCTAGTATGATTAGCATTATATGACGACCTTGAACCAATACAAGATCCAGTTTCAAGGATACACTGATTGGTTATGTGAATTGTTGAGGGACTATACCCGTAAATACACATGCACTCTAGGCCTACAATTTGAATATAGATCTAGTGTTATGAATATATTGTATTCCCGAGTGGGGATCCTGGTCTGTTAGGTTGTAATGGTCAGTGTTAGAAACGGTTACTTTGTAAGTTATATGAGTGTAACAATAGAATCAAAATCTAAGTGAGATACAAGCATCTAATCACAAAACATCTATTTTATATGGCAAATGTGATCATAACTTGATTCCTCTGTACAGCAAATTGTCTGCCAATTGACGTCTGATCTTCGAATTGTCTGACAATTGAAATATTGCAAATGTTTGCAATTGCACAGAACCCTTCATTAGAATGAAGTGAATCCAGATATTTGCTACTGGTATGCCGTTTCTGTATTGATAGATGGCTGCAGAGTGGGAGCTTTACTATTGGCCCAGCTTCCCCGGCCGCGGGGAGTTTGTACGACTCGTGTTCGAAGAAGCCGGAGTACCATACAAGGAAAACAACGACTTCAACTTCATGAAACAACAGATTGTCGCCGGCAAACTGCCCGGATTCCCGTCTTTTGCTCCGCCCGTCATCAGGAAAGGTTTGTAGTAATTTGTTTCAGTATCCTATTGACTAAAGAGTATGGACTGAGTAGAAATTCTATGAGGAATTTGGTCAAACATTATTTGCTGTTACGTATCATCAACCTACAATATGTATGTAGATTAGGTTATTCTGTAACCGACACAAAGTCCTGTGAGTTTTCAATCTACTTGTGCCAACATTTCACGATATAGATAAACTTTATTGTGCATTCTAATCCGTCAAATGCTGCTCCATAGTTAGCCATTTATTTTCAATTTCTGAAGCTCGCTCCTCTTACTATACTGACACACAGGTGACTTTTACTTGTCCATCACGCCGGTGATCTGTAAATACCTGGGTAAGAAGTACGGACTGTACCCAGACTCGGAAGAGGATGAGGTCAGAGCCGAACAGTTTAACCTCTTGATACACGACTTCGTGGCAGAAGGTTTGACTTTATAATAGACGTTATGATCGATTTGAAGCTGAGTTTCAATGTCCAGATCAATTTGTCGTGTATATCATTTCTTAAGGTTGAATATGAATTGTTATTGTATTGTTTTTATTGTATTTCATACTCTGAAGCACATAACAAGTTTGAAGTCTGTTAACACCAAAAAAGCGAATTAATAGTATTATTGCCCATTATATATCGCACAATACTAGTATGCCATAGTATTAAGTTATTTCCCCATGCCATAGTATTAAGTTATTTCCCCATGACGGTCTCTCTATCTAGCGAGATTGGTGTTTCACGGGCGCTGTTTTATCGAGTCGTACTATACGCAGAAGGAGGAGACGAAACCGTACATCGAGTGGTTCAAGAATGAGCGCTGGCACAAATGGATGGGCACTCTTGAGCGCTGTCTGGCCTTCAACAACGGTGGCAACGGGTAGGAAACAATGCACTGACTATCAATACGATCAATGGGCCAGGATTCCGACCATGAAAAATGATACCTCGGTTCCGAAGACCAATTATCATATCAGAAATTAGGTCGCAACTGTAGTGTGGAACTCACATCCTTCCACACTAGATGCTCAAAGTACTAGTATATGGTGGATAAAAAAAGTCTCATTATTGGTTGTAGGTGATGGTCAATGAGCCACCATTTATAATGTAGATAGATTAAACTTTGTCTTCATTTTGTAATCATGGGCCACCCAATTCATGAAAAATTTTCAATACTATTTTGGACCTTTGCACTGAAGGATATGATTCAAAGTTATGTGTGCTTTTGTACTTTCCAGGTTCGCGGTAGGTACCAAGCTCACACACGTGGACCTGGCGCTACTACAGGTGCTCCGTGGTGCCGAGGCCAGCTTCCCGGACAAGTACCAGAGTACAATAGACGAGTACCCGCTGATAAAGGCACATAGAGAGCGTACAGAGAACAGGCCGAACCTGCAAGCGTTCTTCAAGAGCGATAGGAGTATCCCGATGTCTGACAACAGCATGATGTAAACGTGAACATTATGACATGACTACATCATAATGGAGATATTGGAGCATCTTCAAATACATTTGCTTTTCCTAGCAATGATATGTAGTCGTAATCTTAGCTATGGGATAGCACTCATGTGTTCCGACGTTTGGTACTAATTCATGTATATTTGAAACATTGTAGCTCAATGCTTCATCATTGTTGAAATGGTATTTTCAAATACACAATAAAATATAATACCTTGAAAAAAACCTTGCAATTTCTTTAGCTCCCTATTTTAACGAAGCGGTGGATCGTAACTCAACGAGCCATATAATTTTTCTTCAAACTCAAGCAGTTTCATACGGAAGCGTATTAGGGCCACATGAGTTTTTTTTTCAATTCAATTTGTCGACTTATTATCTCTATGAATCGAGATATTATCTCGATAAATCGACTTATTTTTTTTCCTGATAAATCGATTTTACTATCTCGATAAATCGAGTTAATTATCTCGATAAATCGAGTTATTTATCTCGATAAATCGAGTTAATTATCTCGATAAATCGACTTAATATCTCGATTAATCGAGATATCTCGATTAAAAGTTGTTAATTATATTGATGAATCGAGTTATTATCTGGATAAATCGACTTATTTATCGAGATATTATCTCGATAAATCGACTTATTATCTCGATAAATCGAGATATTATCTCGATAATTCGACTTATTATCACGATAAATCGAGATATTATCTCGACAAATCGACTTAATTATCTCGATAAATCGAGTTAATTATCTCGATAAATCGACTTATGTCTTGGGCATTTAAAGTTCAAGTAATATGGAAATATGTTTCAAGTCACATATTATTCATATTAAACACCATTATAACGTTAACATTATGGACCATTATAACGTTAAATATACAGACCAAACTACCGAATTAAAAACTATAGTGAAGTTACTATATCACTATTTCTTAGAAAGATGCAACATGCTCATGAATGAAAATGGTATAATTGTTTTGTTTTTTAAAAATTATTTAGCTATTAAACATGGAATGAGGTATATTCATAAAGTTATGAATCTGTACGGCTTCTTCAATTGAATAATTTGGTGTTATTTCAGAGAATAATGTAATGATTGTTAATCATATATTCCATATAGTTTTCAATATGAGTGATCAGTATATTTTCTTTGTCCTATTGTTGCCAAGGTAACCAATGAAATGGTATGGCTCGCACATAATATGGTCGATGCGTACTGTAAAACGACTAATTTTGGCGGCTATTAAATTTGACAGTTTTGAGCCCCACGTCATTTAGCGGAGATTTAATTTGGCGGTTTCAAAACCACATATATTTCTTATCATATATCTGGTTAATTTGGCGGACGATTTAATTTGGCGGTTTTTCCCCTACCGCTAAATCCGCCAAATGAATCGTCGGCCAAAATTAGTCGTTGTACAGTATTCATTTTACTTGTACTTTAAATGTCGGAGTCTTATAAGTCGATTTATCGAGATAATTAACTCGATTTATCACGATAATTAGCTCGATTTATCGAGATAATATCTGGATTTATCGAGATAATAAGTCGATTTGTCGAGATAATTATCTCTATTTATCGAGATAATAAGTCGACAAATTGAATTTTTAAAAAACTCATGTGGCCCTAATACGCTTCTGTAGTTTCAACCTCTACGTGTACTATTTAGTTATTGGTGAGGGGAGGGAAACTATTTACCTCGCTAAATGAACGTTTCTCTCATGTGGAAAACGTTTCCCGCGCAAGGTAAACTATTTCCAACGCGAGGGAAATGTTACCCAAATAAAGAAAGCATATTCCTCGCAAGGGGAAGAGTTCACCCCGTCAATTGCATTACTGTTATTTTCAATTTATAAAATATTCATGGTTGATTTTCCTCGCCTTTAATATAATGTTCCTCGTGGGGAAAATAGTTTCCCCGTCCATTACATTATTCAATAATATTATGTTCTACTAGGGACCACAGAATATTTTAATATCCTAATAAAAAATATAATTATGTCATATATGGACCAACGTAGATTCAACGAAATTCATTAGCCCTACGAATGCTTGAACCTTTACCTAGACACCTGAACTCGGAAACTACTTTTTCACTGCATATTCAAAAGTATATGTATGTACATGTAATGTGATATCCTAATTTTGCAGTATCTTGATCAAGTGGTGTTTATGTGTTGTGTTTTTACTCTGTGTGTTTTGTTTTGTCTTCCCAAAACTCGTATAGTTATTCGTAACTCCTGCTTGTTGTGATTCGAGAGTCGTTACCAAAGGTGTTCCACTTTTATATGCATCACCACAGTGAATACGTAGCTCATCCACTCAGACGTGAATAAACAAAGCTTCATATACACGAAATAAGACTTACAATGATTGCCGAACACCCACGTGACGTTCAGAAGAATAATACAGACATGGAGCGCTACAAGATCAACTAAATCGTGCACGTGGGCACAGTATTGGAGTCCTCCGCCTCTAGCTTCTCTCCATCCCTCCCCGTTGAGGTTTCACTGTGGTGAGACTGGATGCACTAACGATCGTTAGTGCATCCCGCAATGGCGAACACCACTCGCAGTTCGTTTGAATTTTCTTCATTTTCCCGATAATTACGATTGTGATCGATACACACACACATCTGCTGATTCGTATGCACACGAAACAACCGTTCGTTGCAAATACATGGCGATTTATGTTGGTTTGAGCATGAAAAACTCGTCTGAAAAAAACCCCGAAAGATTCCCTAACGATTGTTTATGTAAAATCGAAGATTCCCTAACGAACATGTGAAGATTCCCTAACGATCGTTTCTTTATTAATTCAAATCTACGTTATTCAAATGTTAAACTTGAAATAAAGTACCAATTGACATGTTTTGATGTGTACAAGTGATCTTCTAGTACAGATTTCCTATTTTTGACATTAGAGCGTTGGGGGCGAAGCCCCCAACTCTCTACATGTCTATGTGCTGACTTTTTTATGGAGGTTTCATGCCAACCTATCGACGCCCGTTTTCGCATGCAAACCTTTGTACACCTACTTCAAATGAGTATTTTCTTCGTCCTTGACATAAAATCTCTCGATTTGATGGCAAGCTTTGAATATTCCACAGATATATAATGCATAAATCGATGTGTTAGGTTTGAGAAAATTACGCAAAATGGTCAGCTCGTCTGGAAAACGTCAAAATGGCGGAGCCGATGGAAATTCACGTTCCCAGAATGCAAAGCAAATTTTACCGCAATGACGCGTACTTTGGAACGCACAATTTTCTGTGCAGCATTTTGTGCATGCATGTACATGTAACCTTGCGTGCGGCCTTCTTTGGCGTAATGAAGTAAACACAACGAATCGTCTACGGTACCACGACTACATTTACCGTAATTGGACATATTTTATCACATGACAAGGTGTTCCATGCTGGGTTGCGAAACCTTTTTATTTTAAACTGGTCTTTTAATTTGCTCAGTATGCATGTGTTATCTATATCATGATATCAGATGCAGATATTCCTCATAGTTTCCAATATTTTAAGGATATTTTATTGAAGTTCAATACCATTTTATCAGGTGTATCTGTTTCATTGAGTTCAAAATAAATGTTTACTCATTAGGAATATGATTGAAGTAGGCCTATGTGTTTCATCATAATATACGGGAATGAATTGGAATCATGTGGGACATGATATGTTTCATTTTTTTTTGTAAGGGGGGGGGGGGGGGGTGTAAGATATATTCAGGTCTCGTGGTGTTGATGGTGTGCTCGAGCTCTAAGGTCGTCTCCCGCAGTTAGCTGCATTTTCTTGTTAATGTGACATTCGCTAATTTATGTCGCATAAATCAACGAATTCATAATGGTGTATGATATGGACGTATTACGTATTAGGCCTATTTCGTTAGGGAATCTCACTTTTGTCGTTGGTGAATCTTATCGCTAATTCTTTTCCTCAACATATCTAAACGTGATCTGCTTGAAATAACTACGCATGTCTTTGACCAAAACACTAAGCTACCTTCAGAGTATCCATTTATCACAAATGGACCTGTCATTTGATCAAATACGGTTAAAAACCAAACTGACCGTGTTTACTGTCCGCCATTGCGGGATGCAGTAACGATCGTTAGTGCATCCAGTATCGCCACAGTGGGTTTCTCGTCCTTTGCGTCGTCCGTTTCTCTAAGATGGTGGTCTAATGCTGCGTTCAAACCAAGTTGTGAAGACGGTGCACACCGCCGGTGACGTCGACTGTCACAGGCGGTGAGTGTTGATTTGAACGCAACATCATTAACCACCGCCAGCTATTCCACTGGCGGTGAAAATGGAGGCACTAAAAAAATTCCCACTTCACCGCTGGTGAACACCGTTGGTAACGTGGTTTGAATGCAAATCACTGGAGGAGAACTGGGAAACACCGTCTTCACAAGTTGGTTTGAACGCAGCATTAGTCCCGTGACGTAAGGCCTTGAAGAATGAATCGGTCGAAGAGAGATCATCTAGTCCCTGTGGATGGTGACGGGCTCTGCTCGGTAGAAGTTGCTTCTGCAGTTCTCTTTAACCGACTGTCCGGCTGTCCGAAAAGTCTTTTATAGCCAGGGTGGCTGCATGCGCATCCTCATCTGCAAATGGTTTTTCACTGAACGTGACCATGTGGTGATCACTTCATCTGCGAGCAGTTCCGGCTCTTCACGGAACGATTCTTCGGCGAGTGTTCCTCACGAACGTTTCTTTTGCGAGCGTTCTTTACGAACGGTTCTTATGCGAGCACCTAGTTTGGATATCAATGTCCCCGTTGATCATTTCCCTCTTTCCTTCAGGCCTTGGTCTTCTTTCTTCTCTTGACTTTACCGGCACTCCACGTTGCTCTCTAAAGTCTCGGGTGAGGCGGTCCTGAGCGTCTATGTACAGCCGGAGCTGCTCTCGGAAAAAAAAATCTGCTCTTTCAGCTGCGCCCGCAGCTTTTGATGGTGCTCTAACTCATGCTGGGCGTTCTCATCGGTGAGCTGTGCAAGCCATTCCCGAAGTTCCAGAGGTCCTTACTCACCTGCAGTTGCGTCTCGGCCTGACAGAGGTGACGCCGCCCCATCGCCAAAGTGGTCGAAGTTTTGTCCATGACCCCATTACCCGTCGTCGATAGTATGACTCATGCTGCATGATAAAACCGAATATTGTGAAAATCCCGACATGGTCGGTTTTCTCATGTGATAAAAGTGACCATGTCGCTTTTTTCACGTGAAATATCCGACCATGTCGCTTTTTCCACGGTTGGTGTTTCCGGTGTGAAAAAAGCAACATGCCCGTGAAATACCCGACATTAACTGCGGAGCTATTGAACTGGCTTTTGTTCGTGAAATTCACGACATGCATGTCCATATTTTCGTCCAATTCATGGACGTCCACTCAATATTTAATCAGGATTTAGCTCTGAAATCGGGTGGGGGTGGGGGATCTGGCAGAACAGCACAACAAAGAATTTTGTGGTGCAATATTTGACCATCGAGCGATGTTTTGGGTGCGTTATGTGCTGCGTTCCATTCAAGTCGTGCAAATGGTGACGGTGGTGCAGTACGAGTTCGAAGCATGTCATTGGCAAAACACACAAATCGCCATCAAGTATCTGTCTGTTTACATTTCCTTATGCAACAATAACGTTCATGAAACGTATTAAGAAGTCTTTGATGTGGATATCGCAAGCAGATTGGAATGAAATATTCTCCACCAATCACATCAGGCGTGAAAAATGCGACATGGGCGATAATAAGCATTTGACTGTGAGAAAAGCGACATACGTGATGTTCGGGTTTCTCACATGTCGCGTTTGTAATGCTACAACTCAGGCCTTCGATGAAGGGCGGAAGATCCTCCTCCTCAGGAGGTAGGTCTTCCAGGTACGGCCTCCTTTTCTGGTATGCAGGAGTTTTGACTTGAGATTTTTCTGTATGCATGAGGGCGAGCAGCAGGAGGCCTCTGGTTACAAACTGTAAATATGTGAATAAATTTTAAAATATTATATAAATGGCGGTGTTATTACGAAATTCAGTTGATTAATCTTCATGTCCAATATTTATATTTATGTCCGGATAGATGATAGCTTTTTTATGTGACTGATACTAAATCGTCCATACCGACTCCCCTCTGATTAAAGAACTGTTTGAAGGGTCCCTCTCTTTCTCTCTGCTGTGCTGGAGCCGTTGAAAAATGCTTTCATCCAGTCCTTCAGAAATATTACTACACATGAGTCCCAGTACTCCTTTGGTACAGGTAACCATATACTATGTTACATACTTGGAAGTCTGGATGTGTGAAGAGATGTGTGAAGACTATGAATATAACGATGACACCTGGAGAAGAATTCCCTTCTTTTGAATCTCCCGGGGTTACGCACTCAGGCCCTCCGGTCTCGACTGGGGTGTCGGTGTTCTCACCCCCAGCCTCTGAGCAGACACCATCCTCTCAATTGAGAGCCCATCTGTATTGCATGGCACCGGGTAATAACATCCGTCATCAGTCTTGGTTGTCCTATAGGTAGAATGAATGGTTTATATAGAAATAGTTATACAGAGCTAAAGCCATGGAACGTAATCATTGAGTTAGCAGTATTTAGCAGTATCAGACAGTATTTTAAAGATACTGATGATTGATACCCTGTTCTGACATTGTTTGGAGGGAAGCACTCCTTCGCACTTGGGGTGCTCCCAATCATTGACCATCGCCGTAAGGAACCCGTTTTGGTTTCAGGCCCTCCTCTCACACGCAAAGATAAATATTTTCGTGTAACACGGGTGTACCTGCCTTTATTTCCAGCAAGTGAAGACTTCCCTGGATTTTCTGGACATGCAGAAATGCTTTAGATTTATATGTATATAATATACTCTTTTTACAGCGTCTTTTAACAACTTGTTTACAGCGTTTTTTTGTTGTTGTTTACATTTGTTATGGTTATGGTTATATAACTTGGCATACTTCCCTGGGAGTCGATTGGCATTTTTCTAAGCGTTCTTGCGGCACGCAACGCGTTCTTGCATCGAGTTCGTGGCAAAACGAGTGGGTTGATATCCAATGAAATTGTTTAATGCTTCACAAATCTAATGGTGGTTTATTGCAAGAAACCTGTCTCTTCTTGAAGACTTAGGGTGCAGAAGCTCGGTGGTGGATCTCAGTCAGATAAAGTACTTCTGAGTCAGATAAAAGCGTAGTGAATAAATATTGCAATCCGACATGACTTGTCATCATCTCTAAAAACTTTTCAGTGAGCATCGTTAAATGCGACATCATAGGCGAATAAATTTGTTAAATTCTTAAATGGCGATAAAGTTAAATTGTGATGAAATCCTAAGTTATAATTATTGGAGTGGCATGTTTGGTATTCAACTTTCTGTGAAAATGGAATATGTACCAATTAAACGAAACCGTCGTATCTTTCGGAAAGGACAATAGTGACAAATACGACAAATATATTTTGGAAAATTCGTGCACACTGTAAACGTTTTGGTATTACAATCCTCAAAACCTGTATTTCGAAACGAAGAGCAAAATAGATAAATGAATCCATAAACACACATGAATTCACGGATATTTTGTCTTAGTCACCCAAATTCATGTCTGTACTTTGTCAGTGATTCGTCGAGTTTATTGTAGGTAGAGTTTATGCTGTAGGTCTGTGTACACGTGCCGGTATAATTGTGCACAAACTCAGAAACACTGTGGAAACCCTCTACATAATGACCATGTCACCTCACTCAGTGCATTTTAATGTATATTGAATGTTTTGAAATGACTGCAGCATGCAAGCATTGGCCCTTTTATGACTTGTTGTCATAAAAATAGCGCGTGTTTTGACATTTTGCTGGCGATACAATAAAAAATAGTTTAAATTGCAGCAAGGCCCATGCGTCTCGTTGAAATGAAATTGTTGTGATGAAGTAATTAGCACGATGTCTAAGTGAGTGTAACTTGTGAATCTTCAACGAGAACTCGCTGTCGTTTTCCGTGGCATATCAAACAGGACACACTTTCTGTTCGGGGGTGAAAATACGGTACTACATCACGTCTGCGTGTTATATCACCGCAGCGATGTTGCATTGTGTCGACTTATAACCGGTTCCAAATCACTGTGATCAAAGAAATCATGGACCTACTTTACCAAGTGTTTCTGCTGTACCTCTACTGCTGTCGGATACTGACTGGAGGTGAGTAAGCAGGTATCAAACACCAATCGGATAACAGACGATCAGCTGTGCGTCTATTATATTGATGGACATTGATGAGTTAATAAGATAGCTTATATTTGTCCGAATAATAAGTTGGGAATAATAACCTAGCTATTACATTCATGTTGTGGTAGGTTCTGTGTTATACCATGCTTTTATGGGACTTTTATATTCCGTGGTAGGTTCTCACATTCCGTGCTAGGCTCTTTTTCATCCTATCCAAGACTTTTATATCCCGTGCTAGCCTACTGGGCTCTTGTTCATCCCATCCAAGAGTTTTTATATCCCGTGCTAGCCTGCTAGGTTCTCACATTCCGAGCTATAGGCTCTTTTCATCCCATCCAAGACTTTTTTTATCCCATGCTAGCCTGCTAGGTTCTCACATTCCGTGCTAGGTTCTTTTTCATCCCATCCAAGACTTTTTTTATCCCATGCTAGCCTGCTAGGTTCTCACATTCCGAGCTATAGGCTCTTTTCATCCCATCCAAGACTTTTTTTATCCCATGCTAGCCTGCTAGGTTCTCACATTCCGAGCTATAGGCTCTTTTCATCCCATCCAAGACTTTTTTATCCCATGCTAGCCTGCTAGGTTCTCACATTCCGAGCTATAGGCTCTTTTCATCCCATCCAAGACTTTTTTTTATCCCATGCTAGCCTGCTAGGTTCTCACATTCCGAGCTATAGGCTCTTTTCATCCCATCCAAGACTTTTTTATCCCATGCTAGCCTGCTAGGTTCTCACATTCCGTGCTAGGTTCTTTTTCATCCAATCCAAGACTTTTTTTATCCCATGCTAGCCTGCTAGGTTCTCACATTCCGAGCTATAGGCTCTTTTCAACCAATCCAAGACTTTTTTTATCCCATGCTAGCCTGCTAGGTTCTCACATTCCGTGCTAGGCTCTTTTTCATCCTATCCAAGACTTTTATATCCCGTGCTAGCCTACTAGGCTCTTGTTCATCCCATCCAAGAGTTTTTATATCCCGTGCTAGCCTGCTAGGTTCTCGCATTCCGAGCTATAGGCTCTTTTCATCCCATCCAAGACTTTTTTTTATCCCATGCTAGCCTGCTAGGTTCTCACATTCCGAGCTATAGGCTCTTTTCATCCCATCCAAGACTTTTTTTATCCCATGCTAGCCTGCTAGGTTCTCACATTCCGTGCTAGGTTCTTTTTCATCCCATCCAAGACTTTTTTTATCCCATGCTAGCCTGCTAGGTTCTCACATTCCGAGCTATAGGCTCTTTTCATCCCATCCAAGACTTTTTTTTATCCCATGCTAGCCTGCTAGGTTCTCACATTCCGAGCTATAGGCTCTTTTCATCCCATCCAAGACTTTTTTATCCCATGCTAGCCTGCTAGGTTCTCACATTCCGTGCCAGGCTCTTTTCATCCCATCCAAGACTTTTTTTATCCCATGCTAGCCTGCTAGGTTCTCACATTCCGTGCCAGGCTCTTTTCATCCCATCCAAGACTTTTTTATCCCATGCTAGCCTGCTAGGTTCTCACATTACGTGCCAGGCTCTTTTCATCCCATCCAAGACTTTTTTATCCCATGCTAGCCTGCTAGGTTCTCACATTCCGTGCCAGGCTCTTTTCATCCCATCCAAGACTTTTTTTTATCCCATGCTAGCCTGCTAGGTTCTCACATTCCGTGCTAGGTTCTTTTTCATCCCATCCAAGACTTTTTTTATCCCATGCTAGCCTGCTAGATTCTCACATTCCGTGCTAGACTCTTTTTCATCCCATCCAACACTTTTATATCCTGTGCTAGCCTGCTAGGTTCTCACATTCCGTGCCAGGCTATTTTCATCCCATCCAAGACTTTTATATCCCGTGCTAGCCTGCTAGGTTCTCACATTCCGCGCTAGGATAATTTTCATCCCATCCAAGACTTTTATATCCCGTGCTAGCCTGCTAGATTCTCATTACTCCATGCTAGGCTCTTTTTCATCCCATCCAAGACTTTTATATCCCGTGCTAGCCTGCTAGGTGCTCACATTCCGTGCTAGGCTCATTTTCATCCCATCCAAGACTTTTATATCCCGTGCTAGCCTGCTAGGTTCTCACATTCCGTGCTAGGCTCTTTTTCATCCCATCCAAGACTTTGATATCCCGTGCTAGCCTGCTAGGTTCTCACATTCCGTGCTAGGCTCTTTTTCATCCCATCCAAGACTTTTATATCCCATGCTAGCCTGCTAGGTTCTCACATTCCGTGCTAGGCTCTTTTTCATCCCATCCAAGACTTTTATATCCCATGCTAGCCTGCTAGGTTCTCGCATTCCGTTCTAGCCTCTCTTACATCCAATGTAAGATCCATATATCCCGCGTGCTAGACTCTTTTTCATCCCATTACCCGTGGTAAGATTTCTAGCATTCCGCACTGATATCACTTACACACTGTGCTATAGGATCTTCTACATTATCACCTATATTTCTCGTTATTCCGTACTAGGTTCCTCTGTTATGCACATGTGCTAGATTCTCTCATATTTTTCACTTGGTTCTCTCACATCCCGTTATGCTCTCCTGTTACCAGGCAAACTAACATTCTGTGCCAGACCAACTTCTCTGCTATGCTTCTCTACTCTTTTGGTAAACTCATCCTAAATTATGTGCTAGGTTCTGGTACATTGTGTGCTAGACTATCTTACTTTCTTTGCCAGACTTTCTCACATATTTACTCCATCACATTCCGTGCAAGGCTATTTCGCATTATATGTGCTGTCCTCCTCAGTGGCGTAGACACCACTCCGGCCACTCCGGCCATGGTCGGACCAATAATTTGGAGATTTTATTTACATATTTCAATAATTCATGAGAAATAAACTAGTCATCGCTATTGACAATATTGAAGTAGCATTACCTATTTCTTCTGCGTATAAACTAAGTGTAGCAATGTGGATTTTGAGGGGAACGGGAGCAAGGGGTGCGCGCCCCTTTAATTTCAGGACCCTTATGACAGCATCTCTCCTTTGGTTCGATAACCATTGGCATGGCGTTGCGTCCGTCGTCCGTCCGTCCGTCCGTCAACAATTTTATCTTTAAAGTTTAGAAAGGAATGTTTCTGAAATTTTGCACAAAAGTGCCTAAAAATACTTCGAGAAGGAGGTATTTTTTTATTTTTTTTTTATTTTCGCCTTCATTTCAAAATGGCGGCCATTTTTGACGAAAAACGGCGAATTTCGGACTTTGACCGTCGTTTTCTCAGAATTTGTTCAGTAACTTTTTTCTTATAGATGCATAACACTTATCATATATATCCCTGTAACGTGTATAAGTTTCGTTACCCTTGAATCGCTCGACGTTGGCCATTTTGGGCCCGAATTCGGCCCAAATGGGACTTTCCCATGTTAAATTCTCCTATGCTTTATAATGGGACACATTTTGCCTGATATTAGAGATTAGGAATCAATTGTGGATATATAGGAAATGATATGCTGAATATTCTCGCTACCTCGAATTTGACCTCCGACCTCATTGTCAAGGTCAGAGCACAAAATGGCTAATGTCTCGCTTATTATCGATTTTACAGCTTAGGAATCAATTGTGGACATATAGGAAATGATATATTCTGAATATTGTTGTGACCTTGAATTTGACCGTTTGACCTAATTTTCAAGGTCACGGGACAAAATGGCTAATATCTCGCTTCTTATCGACTTTACAGCTTACGAATCAATTATGAATATATAGGAAATGATACATTCTGAAAATTGTCGTGACGTTGAGTTTGACCTTTGACGTCATTTTCAAGGTCACAGGACAAAAAGGCTAATATCTCGCTTATCAAATTTACAGCTTAGGAATCAATTATGAAATGATATATGTTGAATAATTGCATGACCTTGAATTCGACCTTTGACCTCCTTTTTAAGGTCAAAGGACAAAATGGCTAATATCTCACTTATTATCGACTCTGCTTAAGAAACAATTGTGGACATACTAGAAATGATATCGCTGAATATTTTCGTGACCTTAAATTGACGAATGACCTTATTTCCAAGGCCACGGGACAATAGGCCAATATCTAAAATATATATTATCCGGTAACCTTTCCTAGCCCTTGGGTTAATTTTTGTATATGTGTCTTTTGTTGCTGTTTCCCCCTGAAATATATTCATTTACAAATTTGCATACGGAATATATTATATAGACTTTTATAGTGACTTTTCCGCGATTATATGGTGTCTACGCCTCTGGTCCTCCTGTATTGTGTTTCAGGCTCTTTTGCTCTCTGTGCTAGCTTGGCACAAGCTGGTAGGCATCCTGTTCTTCCCTTCTGTCCTGCATCCCCTTACTTTCTGACTATTTATGCTCCATCGCATGCTGTCCTTGGCTCCTATATTGTGTTCTGGGATCTTTCTGTATTAACCATTCCCTTTTACATTATTTGCCAGGCTCTCGGAAATCGTCCCATATATACCTTAGAAACTGATGACGTCAAAACTGCTCACTCAAAGTCTTCATCCAAACCCTGTCTTCTGCATATGTTGTCAGGTGATTCTGCACGAGGTTGTTATGGAAACGTGGTTACCGTGGCGTGTAAAACGGACGCTAGAATCAATGTCCTACGAGATTTCTACGGTTACGCGAGTGGGTCAGGTTGTAACCTTGACGACCGCGCAGACTGTGTGGTGAACATAGCACCCCACAGTAGCACAGCCCGTCGCCAGTGTAACGGTATCAGTGAGTGTACGATAGACGTACGTGGCAGAGCCACCTGTCCGAACGGGCAAACCTTCACAAACTACCACCAGATCGATTTCGAGTGCATACCGGGTAAGTGACCGAGCAATTAACTTCCATAGTCGAAGGCCGAAACAGTAGGCGCGAGTTAAATCATTATGTTCACTAGGTAACTTGTTAGATTTGTCCACTTCCTGCTCTGTGTTACTGAGCCTTGGATTTACAAAAAAATCCTGCAAACGCATTCACAATGAAGTGTACAAACTTCGCATTAGCACGATGTTTTGGTGGGGTTACAGATTTGTATCTGAACGATGTCTGCCATGACAAGGAGTGGGAGGCCGCTGGAGCCTACTTGGTGTCTCCAGGATACCCAGTCAGCCTTCCCGCCCCCAGGGACTGCACCTGCCACATCAGCCCAGTCGATCACCCCTCAGCTCTGGCGCAGATCCTCACTCTGGAGTTCAACATTGCTCCAGATCAGCCAGAGTGCGGCAGCAACTGGTTAGAAGTGATTGATGGACAATCGACAGCACGTCTGTGTGGAACATTTACCAAGCGATTTGCCGGTCCCGAGTTAATACTGAAGTTCCGCAGCATTGAGCCATCCAGCAAAGGCTTCCTCCTATACACATACAGTACGTTCAAATGCTGGAGTTTTGACAATCATTGGCTGAAAAATGGTGACTGGTAGAAGTCTGATTGCCTTCTTCAATCATTATTGTGAGATACTTGCGTAACTTGAGTAAATATCAGCTAAATATTCCATAAATTCATGCTCTGACTCACAGCTCGGCCCAAAGATGTGACTCTCCGGATCCGGTGTGGCAGCGGGGAAGGCTCATCACTGGATGTTGTTCACGGCGAGAAAGCCATGTTTGCCGCCCACCGCCAGTCCATCAGCCAGTCACGCAAGTCTGGTCGTCCGAGGCAGAACGTGACCCCCAACAACCGGGACACCATTCACTCCATACAGGAGGAACGCCACTTGCACGGGAGATCTAACAACAGAAGCACACAAAGACAGTATAAACCCCCACCTATAGAAAGTATCATCCCCAAGTTCCTGAGACAGAGACAACCAGTCAGGCTGTTCCCGGGGAACAACAGAGCCATCCACCATCATTCACCGTCACGAATGTCTGTGAGACGTCATGGTGAAGAAAGATCACATGTTCATAGCAGTGGTAGTCAGCAGTCTTCTCCGCAGTCAATACATAAACCTAATGCATTACAAACTCCCAGAAACCACGACCCTGTGGTCCCTTCTGGAACGACAGGTGATTCGGCATCAAAAACCTCACATAGAGGTAAAGTTGATGACTCCGCTCTGTCAGAGTCGATGGACCACGAGCGAGATTCTGATGATTCATCCGGATCTGGTCCTAGAAATCAAAATGCAAGATCCAAAAAGGGTCCTGTGCCCCGAACTTTGGACAGCAATAATTCACCAGAACCGAGTCCAACAATTGGAGATAAAGAAGTGCGCCTAAAACCATTGAAGCCAGACTACAAGGGCCTAGAGCCAGCGACAACGAAGGAATCTTTCCAGGACCTGCTCTTGTTGCATGGCAATCTGGATTATGGGTCCAAACATACCACACTGGAAGCCAACAAAGTTAGCATTGTGTCAGCGTGTGTTGGGAAGGTGCTAGGTATCCAATGTAGCACCAACAGAGTGATACGCATCTTGGATAATTTCCATGGAAACAACAAGAAGCCTGGCATGTGTAGTTACACTTCAGGGAATTGTTTTCGAAGACCTGACAAAGGAGTAGGCCCAGTGGAGCAGACGTGCAATACCAAAAATACCTGCTCTGGTATCCAAGTGATGCAGGTGCCGTGTGATGGAAAGGCGTCAACATTCCAGCAGGTGGCATATACCTGCATACCAGGTAGGTATTCTACCGACAGGGCATACAATTAAAACGACATACACCTATAACATATTCCATGCGTTATGTTCATGTACAACAAAATGTGTGCATAGAAATGCCTGGTGTTTCATGAGTCACTTTTGGTGAAACCTGTTCAATTGTCAAAACTTTAATAGTACGTGTAAATAGACTAGGTACTCACAAGTGTTAACTTATGAATAATCGTGTTTGAATGAATCCATGTTGGGTACAGGTAGAGTGATGCTGGACTTCAGTAGGACATTCTCTGGTACAGCAACATCTGGGTACCTATCCAGTCCCGGATACCCTGGTGTATGGGGAAAGCCTATGGACACCACCTGCAAGCTGAGCGCCTCGACAAGGAGCGCAGTACAGAAGGTCCGAGTACAGATCGTCCGCCTCCAACTCCCAGACATGGACAACTGTACAGACAGCCTGGAGGTGCGGCACGACTCTAGAGTGACAACCTATTGTAGGCCAGGCTCAGGGACCTTCGTGGCTTGGAATGTACAGCTTCGGTACCACATCACCGGGCTCCAAAGCAGTAGCGGTGTCTGGTTATACTTTGATGGTCAGTGTAATACGTGTTGTTGTATATGAAAGTTACACAATTAGGAAAATGGAACCCATATGGGATATATACTGCCCGCTACTACCAATCCTTCAATGAAAACATGTCATATAATCTGTCTGTTTCCTTCCCGATCCTTACTTAATTTGGGAAAAAGACGCAGGATAACATACCTGGGTATATAAATGAGTGTGTATGAACTTTGACAATCCATCGCCAAAATATAGAACACCATGAAACCCAAATTCATTCCAGGTATGAACGGAGCAGAAGTGAATGTGACGTGTAGAACTCCGACAGGTCAGCAGATGACCAGCAATCTCAGTAGTTATTCCACCTCAAGTAAAAATGCTCCACAGACTGCTCCTCCGATATTCAAACATAAACCGGGTAATAACAACAATCAGAAGCCTTCATTAGAACCAACCAGTACCGTGTCACCTGTAGCAATGTTGGATATTTCATCAGCTGACTCCCATAAAGCGTCGGATGGATCACAAGACAAAAGACCAAAGTGGAATAGTGATGAGGAAACTGACCAAAACCATTCGCAAGTTAGAACCAATCGAGCAACCCCAAGTGCCTACAAGGAAGGCCTTCCCGAATATCAACTGACTGACACAGAAAGTTCTGCATACAAGACAAGCCTGGAAGACGAGCAACTGATTGATGTGGATGACTCACTTACTATCGAGCAGATCACGGAGCTACTGAGGCAAGTGGAGGATGAACACAACATTAGCAGCTCCGGGGCGGATCCGGAGATACCATTCCTGCTCTATGACGCGTATGACGATTTCACACTTGATGACAGTGATGAAAATCTGGTCAACGACATCCTGGCTGATTTATTTGGTGCGAACTATCGCAGTCTGACACAGAACATGTCTGACTACAGCAGTTCTACTTCCTCAGGTATTATGAGTGAATTATCTAACGTCACGATGATAAATCTACCCGATGCAAACAGCACTCATCATACAAATCATTCCTTGAACCTGGAAAGTGCAGAGCCGCTCGAGCCCTTGTTTCATGACACATCGCCAAAACATGGACCAGAACGTGTATTATCCTGGCCAGATTACAACAACAAAATGGGGGAATGGGACTATGAATCAACCAGTTTGCAAAGTGTTATCAAATCGATTAGTAACACTATACATAGTCCAGAATCTGATCGGAATTTGGGAAGTCTCGACGACTATTTACAAAGTACTGGGACAGCTATACATCTGGATAAATCTGAAATTACGGAAAATGTTTCAAGTGAGAAACCAAATACTTCGACTGACCTAGCAGAGGAAGGAGGGACGTTTTTCACAAAAGAAATGAGAACAGACTGGGTCGCAGAGATAACAGGAGAAGTTACACCTCCGTCTGTTTGGATGCCGAGCCACGAAATTCCTGAAGACAACCCTGCTTTATATTCCGATCACGAGCCAACTCATGAGCCTGTCAACGTGTCACCATATCATCCTTCAGGCTACGGACCAGAGTACATGTCACCAGTACCAACATTTGGCTACGAAACTGTAGATATGTCACCACAGGCAGCGTCCAGCGAAGATTTTTTATATGGACCACAAAACGATAGCACCACCACACATGACATTGTGTCCCTCCCTGAAAGTCGTATATCTACAGAATCATCCATAGATCTTGACAGATATGGCGATGATATCACTGAATGGGAAACTCTGCCCCAAACAAATTTGACCGAGGCGAGTGATGGTGTATCAGGTGAGTGTCTTAGCATTGCAATGGTAACATACCTATTACTATCATGTAAGTATCATTGTTGCTCCTTTGAACCATTTAAATTATCCTCGAATTAATGAATTTATTCATCTTCTTCTAGCTCTATTCGGCAGATGGACCATGTGGAAATTCTTGGCCATACTTGTCACATTATGGCTGCCCATATGAATAAAAATTATTAGCAAAACGAGTGATGTGATGTGTGATTTCTATTTACTAGTATGCCTGCATGAAAACAGTTATGAATAATCCTATAACGTATTTGATGCTATGTGATATTTATCCATGGCTGAGAGCAAAACATTTAAAAATGGCGCCGACTGACCTGCTGTAGCCCGGTTGATGAGTGCTGATGGCAAAAAGATGGCAAAGCGGTGATAGCCTTCATCAAATCAGCCATCAAATAGTATGTTCCTTCAGTGTATCTGTGTTCTTGTATATCATATTTCAGGAACTGAAGATCATGTTTCTAGAGCTACGCATGATTGGTTTCACAAATGTATAGTATTACGTATGACAACAACCCAGGAGCTCCACGTGTTGCGAGATTTTCCACTTATTCATTTGCAAGAACACATAATATGCTTCATTTAGATAGAATAAAAGAAAAATAGGACTTAATTCAATTCATGTATATACTGTAGGTGTATGATAAAACACAGACAAGTTTGGAATATTGAGTCAAGTGAAAAACACTAATACTCAGTTTTATTTCTTTATAAATTCACAATGACTCACGCACGTGAAAACGGTGCGACAGGAAATAAAACAATTCAAGCTTATATGCATTTGAGCTTGTCACATGGATTCAGTGGTAATGCATTATAAATTCCTCATATTTCACATGTCTATTTCACACCCACGGTCATTTTCACCGCTGTCATATGTACGTGGAAAGCCTGGTTTCAACTACTTCAAACTCTGGAGTTTGACGCTAAGTTTGATCGTGTATACCGAGACGTCAAAATATGCCAAACTACTTCAATATACTTCAAACTCCAACACAAAGTTTGATCAAACTCAGTCAAACTATTCCAAAGCAAGATTTTCACTTTGAAACGCGTGACATTGAAGTATATAACACAGCCGTTCAGTTTTAATGCAACTTTCAACGAAAGAGCATAAGAAATCAACATCAAATGAAAAATTTGATGGAGTTTGAAGGAGTTTGAAGTGAGAAGTTTGACCGTGTTAACCGGAATTTGAAAGAGTTTAATGTAGTTTGAAGTAGTTTGACGTGACGAGTTTGATCGTGTAAACACCCACCATCAAACTACATCAAACTCACTTTTATGAGTTTGAAGTAGAAATAGTTTGATCGTGTAAACTAACATCCGTTCTAACATGAGTCTAACATGCGTTCATCTGCGGTGAAAACCAGCCATTGTGCACTGATTCTATAAACATGCGTTCATCTGCGGTGATTCCATGTCCGTATAAACCTACTCCAATTTTCGGCCTCTTGCAGCTTACACAGTACTAAAACCCGTATCTCAAACCCGTTAATCTCAAATTGCGATAATTTTGCACGGTGGCAACACTGTTTCAATTTAATTGAATGGAATATTGCAATCACACTGGATTGTGACAAAAACTGCGAACGGTATTCGTGTAGGGAGACTCTCAAAAGTTTGGAACGTTCGTCTGGAGCTTGAACAAGTTGAAACAAATACTGCAACAATTTTCCACTAAGTAATTGCCTGTGTATCGACAGTGGACCAGGCTTCCGCGCATGGACGGGAAGAGTTCATACATGCCCAGTCCATGCACTAAGAATAGAACGCATCAATATACATGTATAAATAGACCCACTCAAAGTAATAGCCAGACATGGTATTGTGCAATATCATGAGTTGACCACCGTGACAATTGTTATGAGAACTCCGGTTTTATGAGAATCAATTTCAGAAATGTATGTGTCTGTTTTGATGTCTGACTTCTGTATCATAGGCATAACATTTGTGGTAATCTATAGACGCCAACTACGTATGCTGTCATATCATTTCTTATAATAATAATTCTTATAAAAATAATATTAATATATTTCAAAATATTATTATAATATATCGTTTCTTATAATGATAATAATTCTTATAATAATAATATTAAATATATTTAAAAATAGTATTTACAATGTATGTCATGAAACATTGGACAGCTTTTAACAAGCTGTAATCAGGACAAAGATCAAAATAGAATATCCACAAGGACCACAACCCACACAGACATTAAAGTGATATTGGCAGTAAGTTATGGATTTTTCCATACCTTCCTGATCGAACGAAGAAAACATAACAATTATATATCTGCACTTGTATGCCCAAACAGACGCCCCTGTATAATTGATTTCGTTGCGAGTTTCTGGTGGTGATATTTTTAGTTTGTATACATTACCGCCATCGGTACTTTGTATCCCGTGATGCAGTAGGATTTCAGCTTCCTCGCATATGTTCGAGCCAATGGCGCGTGAAATAGATTAAGTCAGAGGTAACTCTGAGTGGCGCACAAAACAAAAGAAAAGCGGCTGCTAGTACTGTCGTATGCTTGATTTATCCATCTGATCAAGCTTAGTTTGTTTTGTAACCTATTTTTCTGAGACCACATGCATATATGTAACTGATCTGGAAAAAATAGTTTTCCTGCCAATATCACTTTAACACCCTGTGCATAATGAGTAATGTCTGCATCATACATAACTATTGTACACCTGTTTTCATTACCTGCTACAGCTTTAAATTGAGATAATAAAAGTAGTTTCAGTTGATTTGCAACGGGTCATATTGATTTTTGGGTTAACCATAGGCTCAAATGGTTACACTTTTGGGAGGATATATATACAGTGGTTTTTTAAGGTATGACAACAAGATATTGCTCGGATGTTGTAGCACATCTCCTGTAGATCATTTAGGATATATTTCTGGGTTCCCTGCAATGAAATGCTGCCCACAATTGTGGAATCCCGACGTCAGTTATTTAAGACGTCCATTTTCTTTTGTGGCTACGTTCGAAAGAAATATAGGTACGTTCCTTGGATGAGTAGGGACAATTTTATTCATTTGTATCTATGTTCGAAGAGTGCCCCATACGCAACATATTCATAGTGCAGGTATCCTCCCTGAATCTTTCCTGATACAGTTTTCTCGCTTTGTTGTTTGGTTGCCAATGCCAAACCACTGGTAGGATCTTTTTTCCCTCAATATTTCGGTTAAAGCAATCGTTGTGCATTCGAATTGTAACATTAGATATTTGTATAATTGGGTTACAATTAATTGTTAGAAACGGATACAACATTCCAACGAACATATCAGGTGCGAAGTATAGATGTAATTCATTGAAACAGATGGCATGTAGATGGATGTCGTGGTAAAGCAGGCTCGTGGGAAAATAACACAAAAGAGACCATCAGAGGTTGTAGACCTTCGCCAAACTGATTTAGTCAATTAACAAGTTAAACACATTTTTAACTCAACATTCTATTAACGTGTTTGCAGACATTTTTCTTTTCGTTACTGGCCGAAAACAAAAATCGAAAAAAAAACCGAATGGGTTATAAGAGGTATACCAAGCTTCAAGTGAATTAATGAATTTTCGACAAAGTTGCGACGTTTTGAAATTGTAAAAGTTTTATGTTTATTATGTCATTGTATTGTCACTGTATGTCGTAGCCCAAACAGAAGATACATGTATATCCAAAATCTGGGACTCGAGAACATCATTATGGTATATTATTCGACAGGTTTCAAAAGATTTGAAAATTTGATCTTGACATCATGACAACTTGACTTCATTTATCCCATAAACTCGAAATCGAATAGAACTTTGGTCAGAATATTTGGAATATATATCATTTCCTGTATGACCACGAATGATTCTCAAGTTGTAAAGTATAAAAGATATATTAGCCATTTTGTCCTGTGACTGTGAAAATGAGGTCAAAGGTCAAATTCAAGGTCAGGAGAATATACATCATATATTATTTCCTCTAGCTCACAATTGATTCCTAAGCTGTAGAGTCGATAATAAGCGAGAAACAGACACTTTGTGTTCTGCCCTTGAAAATAAGTTCAAAGGTGAACTTCAGTGTCATGAGATTATTCAGCGTATATCATACCGATATGCCCACTATTGATTCCTAAGCTGTAAAGTTGATAATATGCGAGATATTAGCCATTTTATTCTCTGACCTATTACCTTTTGGTATTTCTTTACATATACCCCTTTCTTATATGTTTTTTCACTTTATTACCTGGTTTATATTGTACCTTATTATTCAGTTTTATGTTACCCATGTTATAATATGTGTGCTTGTTTTTCTAATATGTGGTTAATCTTCTTGTATGCATGTGTTGTATGAGGTCCTCTCTGGAAAGTAGCCTTTGGCTAATGGGAGTCACCCTGTATAAATAAAGATATTTTATCTTATCTTAAAATAAGGTCAAGTTCAAGGCCATGAGAATATTCAGCATATAACGCTTCCTATATGTCCACAATTGATTCCTAAGCTGTAAGGTCGATGAGAAGCGAGATATTAGCCTTTTTGTTCTCTGACCTTGAAAATGGGATCAAAAGTTAAATTCAAGGTCATTAGAATATTCAGCATATATCATTCCCAATGTGTCCACAATTGACTCCTAATCTCTAATCTCAATACTAAGTGAGATATTAAGAATAATGTGGCCCACTGTAAAGCCTAGGAGAATTTAACATGGGATAGTCTCATTTGGGCCAAGTTAGAGCCGAAATGGCCCACTTCAAACGATTCAAGGGCAAGAAAACTTATACACATAACAGGGGTACATATGAGGAGTCTTATGCATCAATTATAGAACAAGTTACTGAACCAGATTTTGAGAAAACGACCGTCAAATTCCAAAATTTGCATTTTTACTTCAAAAATGGCGCCATTTTGAAAAAAAACTCGAAAAAAAATTAGCACAAAGGCTAAGAAAAGTTACTAGGCAATACATGTTTTATATGTTAGATATTAGACATTTTTTCCTCTGAACTTGAAAATAAAGTCACTGGTCAGATTCAAGGTCATGAGAATATTCAGCATATATCATATTCAGCACATATCATGTCCACAGTTGTATTTTCCAAAATCAGACAGATATTTAGCGATTTTGTCCCGTGACCTTGAAAATGTCAAAGTCAAAGGTCAAATTAAAGGTCATCAGAATATTCGGCATATATCATTTCCTGTAAGCACACAATTGATTTTCGAAAATGAGGTCAATGGTCAAATTTAAGGTCATGACAATATTCAGCATATATCTTTTCCTATAACAATTGATTCATACGCAGCAAAGTCGATAATAAGCGAGGTATTAGCCATTGTGTGCTATGACCTTGAAATTAAGGTCAAAAGTCAAGTTCAAGACCATGAGAATATTCAGCCTATATCATATGTGCACAATTGATTCGTAAGCTGTCAGTCGATAATGAACGAGATATTAGCCATTTTGTCCTGTGACCTTTAAAATGAGGTAAAATGTCAAATTCAGGGTCAAAACAATATTCAGCGTATATCTTTTCGACTTTACAGCTTAGGAATGAATTGTGGACTTTATAGGAAATTATGGGGAATTTTTCCCTATATGCTTACAATTGATTCCTAAGCTGTCTACTTTTCGGCACTTATTCCTCCTTATGGGAACTGCTACCATTGTACTCATAGAACGCTTGAAGATAGTTTAGATATTGGCACTTTCAAATAGGAAGTCATATATGGCCATTTGTGTGGTGACCTTAAAATTGACCTTTGTTGACCTTGGAAGGTCTAAACAGTCAGTTCTTTGACAAAAATAATGCTTGTAGATAGAGCTCATGTTTGCATTATGAGCATATAGGAAGTCGTATGTGGGAAAAGTGATGGTGACCTTGAGCTTGACCTCGGATGGTCTTGAATGTTAAATGTCTGATGTATAAATTGGCCAATATAGTTTAAACGCTTGCATCTAGAGGTTAGGATTGTATTATAAGCTTATAAGGAGTCAAATATATGTCGCACATATTTTGGTGACCTTGAACTTGACCGTAGACGGTCTTGACCTTAGGGACAAATCTCAAATATGAAATGTGTAAATTCATTTCTACATACAAAACACTTGCTAATGGAGCTTATGTGTTTGTATCATGAACATATGAAGAGTTATGTGCAGCACAGCTAATATTGACATTGAAGTTCAGAAAAGGTGACTTTGGTTGTTAAATCTCAAGGTCATATGTCACCTGCAATGCTCAAAAAATGTCCGGTAACCTATCTTAGCCCTTGGGCTTATTTTTTTGCCCTGCGCAAGCGCTACCAGCATCCCCCCTGTATTAACTGTCGATCTGTAGAGGGACTGGCAGTGAAGTAGCCCCGTGAGCCGGTTGTTGAAGGAGCAGGACTCACGGGTGTCGAGGATCACTTGGGGATAAAGACCAACAGTCGTCAGGGGGTACGGGACGGCGGGCAGGATGTCATGTGCGAAAAAAAAGGATGTCATGTACGAAAACGATGTCATGTCCTTTACCCTCTCTGTACACATGTTATTGTGGGCATGACGCACCGCCGGCAACTGCACGGATCAGGGAATTACGGGAGCTGAAAATCACTCTGTGAAAATCCAATCAAATTGCCATGGTCTTTGGACGGTCGTGACAATTATGTTGTTGACCTGGAGTTGCCAAGCACAATATCGTGGAAACCACTGGTGGTAACTTGGCACCTATTGCGTTCTGTGACAATGAATGTAGATTGATCGTAGACTCCATGTGGATACAGATTTAGGTTTAGGATACATTTTTCATTTCACAGATCGACATAATTGAATATTATTTCGTGACCAATTACTTCGTACTTATTGTGTGGACGATATTCTTATCTTACAGAGTGGTGTTCAAGTAGTGCTCCATTTGGACGTCAGAGCGCGATGATATGGCAGAAATGTTCATAACAGCCGATTAGGGACAAATTTCTTCGTCTAAAAATGGAATCAACACTACAGATGGAGACTACCATCTCACCAAACACTACAGTAACTCCAGTTCTGTGTGGTGTAGGGATGTTCGACTTTGTCATGAACGCAGTGGTGATGGGTTCTATCAGTGTGTTTGGACTCAGTGCCAATGTTCTGTGTATCGTGGTCCTTGAGAGGGCAAGACCCAAGCTGCCGACTACGATCATCCTCCAGGGTCTGGCAGTGACTGACAGCTTGTTTCTGGTCTACACTCTCATATACTCGTCGCTAAGGACCGCCATCTTGTTTTATGACGTCACGGAAACCACACTCTACATATCGCGATGTATATTCGCGTATGCGTTGCCATGGGGATGGACGGCGCAAACGGCTAGTATATGGATCGTAACCATGGTGACAGTGGACCGATACGTGGCGATTCGTCACCCGTATTGGGCTAGCCACCACGTGTCCCTGGGCCTCATTAGGCGGGCTCTATGCATCCTCTGTGCCGCGGCTCTCGTGTTCAACCTGCCCAGATTTGTATACTACTACCTCGTTGTTTTCTGGCTGGAGCCCCGAGGCGTCCAGTGTGGTATATTTGTCGGACACCTAGATGTGTCCTCAGACAAGCTGATCAGTTTCCACACAGTGTACCACATCGGGCTGACTTTCGTCTTTCTCTTCATCATTCCTTTCCCCATCATCGCGTGTCTCAACGCACGACTGATACGCGAGATATGGAGAGTGCGCGAACAGATAGCGAACGCACATGCCCCTAATGGAGAGAAATGTCCACCTACGGGTAAGGTAAATGGTGATGAACGAGAGATTGCGGAGTCGTCACAGACACGAAACAACGCGGACGGCGACCGTGACAGCCAGAGTAAAAACACGACTGCCAAGAGTGGAGATACCACTGGTAACAACGGGAACAGGGAGCGTGGAGTGCGTACCACAGTCAGTCTAACGGCCGTGGTCACGGTGTTTGTAGTCTGTGAGACCCCGGACCTCGTGGCCTCCGTACTGACCTTGGACCAGGTCAAGGACCATCTCCACCCTGGCGCTCTCCGACTCTTCATGACCATCAAGGAGCTGCTCCTCATCCTCAACTCCGCCACCAACTTCCTTATCTACTGTGTGTTCTACGCTAGGTTCCGCAAACTCCTGCGGGTTGTTTGTTGTGGGCAAAGGCGCGGTGAGGCTGTCTATCGGGAAAAGTAGAGCAGCATTTTGACCACAGATAAACATGACTGTACACAGAATTCTGA
Source organism: Terebella lapidaria (assembly GCA_949152475.1). NCBI lineage: Eukaryota > Metazoa > Annelida > Polychaeta > Terebellida > Terebellidae > Terebella > Terebella lapidaria. The sequence goes on from OX424558.1 coordinate 12,484,151, forward strand.
TTAAGGATTGATTGCATGTGATCGTCATGAACCTGGCAGTGACCAGCTGTCCATTCACTTATAATGTAAATATAAAGGTAACAAATTCATGAATTTACACACTTCCAACCAACGTGAAACTTTGCCTTTTTGATTGTTAGCCATCAAGGATTACTAACCGAGACTCTGTTTCGTACTAAGCAATGTTAAATTTGTTAAATTCATTGTTTTCATATGTCATTTTCCGACCTATTTCTCAGTCTACAAAATACACTCACAACAATGCGAGCGAAAGGATTATGCTGTGCAGCAAATAGCTAGTGAGGCCAGTAAAACTCAAGGCATGACAACACCAATGATATTGCGTCATATCCGTTACAGTCAGAGAATTCCCTATTTTGAAAACGGGGGATGCCCTTGATCCCCCGCATAATGGTGGGGGATATTTTGCTATGGCTGGTTGTTGACCCGAGCTGGTTGGCATTGCACACGAAGAGTTTCAAGACCACAGCACGCACAGAACGGCTCTGATGGCGAACGATATATATGGGTTGTCAGGCATGAAAATCAGTCGTTTTAAGGGGGTACCCTCAGAATTCGAGCTGTAGCGAAAAATCCAATTTATCAACATATATTTTCCTTACTATAGTGAGATGAGGAAATGAATTGACTAGCTTTGTATATAAGCTGCTAAGGTTGATCTTGTTCTGGGACGGAGCTATGGAGACTTGAATTTGGGCTTTTTATCATTGTTTTGTATGGCCGAAGGAATTAGTGAAATCTGTCCTGAAGGAAATACATGTATTCTACAATTTCTACTCTAGATTGAAGTTAACGTTAATGTTGTATTCCCTTATTATGATTTCGGTGCAAAAAGATTAAAAGTGGCCTTTCCTCTGTGTTTTTGATGTATTTTTTACATAAACTGTGAATTTGGTGAAAATGCGTGATTTTGCAAAACAAAGAGGGTCCTCCCAAGAAATCGCTTCCCATGGCATGCATTTATATGGCTTATTTGTGTTTGAGAGATGCTGTTTCCAATGTGCAAAACAAGAAAAGCTCTCAGAATATATGTGTTATTGATATAAACACCGTTTTTGAGGAAAAAATGCATATTTGAGTTTTCGGCCGAACTAAAAGAATTCCAGTTTAGCAGCTCAACTCCCGATGTTATGTTAATAAATCCCATAAAAATGAATTATATATCTTATTTTTGAAGATTTAATACCAAATTGACGATGATTTGTTTATTTTTGCTTGTGTAGCTGACCCTTTTATGTCATTTCGGGCCAATATTTGTGATATAATTAATATTTATAATTCCATGGGGCGCACATAATTTGTGGTTCTTTACAACAAAACTGCATCCTGATTCTTAAGTACCTCAACCACTGTAGTATGTGATAACTTTAGCCCCTGACACCAAAATTTGTAGCATCCACAATGAAATAACGCATTAATGGGCCGATTCCTTTTTTACGATTTTACAATGGGATGAAGTCCGTTATTGGCCTATAAATCCAAAGTGATATAATTTGCACCCCTGAAACTTTGTACACATGTTATCTAGATCTTAATTCATCACAATTTATTATCAGATGGTAGTAACATCAGGATCGCCTACTATTCAGGCATGACAACACCAATGATATTGCGTCATATCCGTTACAGTCAGAGAATTCCCTATTTTGAAAACGGGGGATGCCCTTGATCCCCCGCATAATGGTGGGGGATATTTTGCTATGGCTGGTTGTTGACCCGAGCTGGTTGGCATTGCACACGAAGAGTTTCAAGACCACAGCACGCACAGAACGGCTCTGATGGCGAACGATATATATGGGTTGTCAGGCATGAAAATCAGTCGTTTTAAGGGGGTACCCTCAGAATTCGAGCTGTAGCGAAAAATCCAATTTATCAACATATATTTTCCTTACTATAGTGAGATGAGGAAATGAATTGACTAGCTTTGTATATAAGCTGCTAAGGTTGATCTTGTTCTGGGACGGAGCTATGGAGACTTGAATTTGGGCTTTTTATCATTGTTTTGTATGGCCGAAGGAATTAGTGAAATCTGTCCTGAAGGAAATACATGTATTCTACAATTTCTACTCTAGATTGAAGTTAACGTTAATGTTGTATTCCCTTATTATGATTTCGGTGCAAAAAGATTAAAATTGGCCTTTCCTCTGTGTTTTTGATGTATTTTTTACATAAACTGTGAATTTGGTGAAAATGCGTGATTTTGCAAAACAAAGAGGGTCCTCCCAAGAAATCGCTTCCCATGGCATGCATTTATATGGCTTATTTGTGTTTGAGAGATGCTGTTTCCAATGTGCAAAACAAGAAAAGCTCTCAGAATATATGTGTTATTGATATAAACACCGTTTTTGAGGAAAAAATGCATATTTGAGTTTTCGGCCGAACTAAAAGAATTCCAGTTTAGCAGCTCAACTCCCGATGTTATGTTAATAAATCCCATAAAAATGAATTATATATCTTATTTTTGAAGATTTAATACCAAATTGACGATGATTTGTTTATTTTTGCTTGTGTAGCTGACCCTTTTATGTCATTTCGGGCCAATATTTGTGATATAATTAATATTTATAATTCCATGGGGCGCACATAATTTGTGGTTCTTTACAACAAAACTGCATCCTGATTCTTAAGTACCTCAACCACTGTAGTATGTGATAACTTTAGCCCCTGACACCAAAATTTGTAGCATCCACAATGAAATAACGCATTAATGGGCCGATTCCTTTTTTACGATTTTACAATGGGATGAAGTCCGTTATTGGCCTATAAATCCAAAGTGATATAATTTGCACCCCTGAAACTTTGTACACATGTTATCTAGATCTTAATTCATCACAATTTATTATCAGATGGTAGTAACATCAGGATCGCCTACTATTCAGGCATGACAACACCAATGATATTGCGTCATATCCGTTACAGTCAGAGAATTCCCTATTTTGAAAACGGGGGATGCCCTTGATCCCCCGCATAATGGTGGGGGATATTTTGCTATGGCTGGTTGTTGACCCGAGCTGGTTGGCATTGCACACGAAGAGTTTCAAGACCACAGCACGCACAGAACGGCTCTGATGGCGAACGATATATATGGGTTGTCAGGCATGAAAATCAGTCGTTTTAAGGGGGTACCCTCAGAATTCGAGCTGTAGCGAAAAATCCAATTTATCAACATATATTTTCCTTACTATAGTGAGATGAGGAAATGAATTGACTAGCTTTGTATATAAGCTGCTAAGGTTGATCTTGTTCTGGGACGGAGCTATGGAGACTTGAATTTGGGCTTTTTATCATTGTTTTGTATGGCCGAAGGAATTAGTGAAATCTGTCCTGAAGGAAATACATGTATTCTACAATTTCTACTCTAGATTGAAGTTAACGTTAATGTTGTATTCCCTTATTATGATTTCGGTGCAAAAAGATTAAAATTGGCCTTTCCTCTGTGTTTTTGATGTATTTTTTACATAAACTGTGAATTTGGTGAAAATGCGTGATTTTGCAAAACAAAGAGGGTCCTCCCAAGAAATCGCTTCCCATGGCATGCATTTATATGGCTTATTTGTGTTTGAGAGATGCTGTTTCCAATGTGCAAAACAAGAAAAGCTCTCAGAATATATGTGTTATTGATATAAACACCGTTTTTGAGGAAAAAATGCATATTTGAGTTTTCGGCCGAACTAAAAGAATTCCAGTTTAGCAGCTCAACTCCCGATGTTATGTTAATAAATCCCATAAAAATGAATTATATATCTTATTTTTGAAGATTTAATACCAAATTGACGATGATTTGTTTATTTTTGCTTGTGTAGCTGACCCTTTTATGTCATTTCGGGCCAATATTTGTGATATAATTAATATTTATAATTCCATGGGGCGCACATAATTTGTGGTTCTTTACAACAAAACTGCATCCTGATTCTTAAGTACCTCAACCACTGTAGTATGTGATAACTTTAGCCCCTGACACCAAAATTTGTAGCATCCACAATGAAATAACGCATTAATGGGCCGATTCCTTTTTTACGATTTTACAATGGGATGAAGTCCGTTATTGGCCTATAAATCCAAAGTGATATAATTTGCACCCCTGAAACTTTGTACACATGTTATCTAGATCTTAATTCATCACAATTTATTATCAGATGGTAGTAACATCAGGATCGCCTACTATTCAGGCATGACAACACCAATGATATTGCGTCATATCCGTTACAGTCAGAGAATTCCCTATTTTGAAAACGGGGGATGCCCTTGATCCCCCGCATAATGGTGGGGGATATTTTGCTATGGCTGGTTGTTGACCCGAGCTGGTTGGCATTGCACACGAAGAGTTTCAAGACCACAGCACGCACAGAACGGCTCTGATGGCGAACGATATATATGGGTTGTCAGGCATGAAAATCAGTCGTTTTAAGGGGGTACCCTCAGAATTCGAGCTGTAGCGAAAAATCCAATTTATCAACATATATTTTCCTTACTATAGTGAGATGAGGAAATGAATTGACTAGCTTTGTATATAAGCTGCTAAGGTTGATCTTGTTCTGGGACGGAGCTATGGAGACTTGAATTTGGGCTTTTTATCATTGTTTTGTATGGCCGAAGGAATTAGTGAAATCTGTCCTGAAGGAAATACATGTATTCTACAATTTCTACTCTAGATTGAAGTTAACGTTAATGTTGTATTCCCTTATTATGATTTCGGTGCAAAAAGATTAAAATTGGCCTTTCCTCTGTGTTTTTGATGTATTTTTTACATAAACTGTGAATTTGGTGAAAATGCGTGATTTTGCAAAACAAAGAGGGTCCTCCCAAGAAATCGCTTCCCATGGCATGCATTTATATGGCTTATTTGTGTTTGAGAGATGCTGTTTCCAATGTGCAAAACAAGAAAAGCTCTCAGAATATATGTGTTATTGATATAAACACCGTTTTTGAGGAAAAAATGCATATTTGAGTTTTCGGCCGAACTAAAAGAATTCCAGTTTAGCAGCTCAACTCCCGATGTTATGTTAATAAATCCCATAAAAATGAATTATATATCTTATTTTTGAAGATTTAATACCAAATTGACGATGATTTGTTTATTTTTGCTTGTGTAGCTGACCCTTTTATGTCATTTCGGGCCAATATTTGTGATATAATTAATATTTATAATTCCATGGGGCGCACATAATTTGTGGTTCTTTACAACAAAACTGCATCCTGATTCTTAAGTACCTCAACCACTGTAGTATGTGATAACTTTAGCCCCTGACACCAAAATTTGTAGCATCCACAATGAAATAACGCATTAATGGGCCGATTCCTTTTTTACGATTTTACAATGGGATGAAGTCCGTTATTGGCCTATAAATCCAAAGTGATATAATTTGCACCCCTGAAACTTTGTACACATGTTATCTAGATCTTAATTCATCACAATTTATTATCAGATGGTAGTAACATCAGGATCGCCTACTATTCAGGCATGACAACACCAATGATATTGCGTCATATCCGTTACAGTCAGAGAATTCCCTATTTTGAAAACGGGGGATGCCCTTGATCCCCCGCATAATGGTGGGGGATATTTTGCTATGGCTGGTTGTTGACCCGAGCTGGTTGGCATTGCACACGAAGAGTTTCAAGACCACAGCACGCACAGAACGGCTCTGATGGCGAACGATATATATGGGTTGTCAGGCATGAAAATCAGTCGTTTTAAGGGGGTACCCTCAGAATTCGAGCTGTAGCGAAAAATCCAATTTATCAACATATATTTTCCTTACTATAGTGAGATGAGGAAATGAATTGACTAGCTTTGTATATAAGCTGCTAAGGTTGATCTTGTTCTGGGACGGAGCTATGGAGACTTGAATTTGGGCTTTTTATCATTGTTTTGTATGGCCGAAGGAATTAGTGAAATCTGTCCTGAAGGAAATACATGTATTCTACAATTTCTACTCTAGATTGAAGTTAACGTTAATGTTGTATTCCCTTATTATGATTTCGGTGCAAAAAGATTAAAATTGGCCCTTCCTCTGTGTTTTTGATGTATTTTTTACATAAACTGTGAATTTGGTGAAAATGCGTGATTTTGCAAAACAAAGAGGGTCCTCCCAAGAAATCGCTTCCCATGGCATGCATTTATATGGCTTATTTGTGTTTGAGAGATGCTGTTTCCAATGTGCAAAACAAGAAAAGCTCTCAGAATATATGTGTTATTGATATAAACACCGTTTTTGAGGAAAAAATGCATATTTGAGTTTTCGGCCGAACTAAAAGAATTCCAGTTTAGCAGCTCAACTCCCGATGTTATGTTAATAAATCCCATAAAAATGAATTATATATCTTATTTTTGAAGATTTAATACCAAATTGACGATGATTTGTTTATTTTTGCTTGTGTAGCTGACCCTTTTATGTCATTTCGGGCCAATATTTGTGATATAATTAATATTTATAATTCCATGGGGCGCACATAATTTGTGGTTCTTTACAACAAAACTGCATCCTGATTCTTAAGTACCTCAACCACTGTAGTATGTGATAACTTTAGCCCCTGACACCAAAATTTGTAGCATCCACAATGAAATAACGCATTAATGGGCCGATTCCTTTTTTACGATTTTACAATGGGATGAAGTCCGTTATTGGCCTATAAATCCAAAGTGATATAATTTGCACCCCTGAAACTTTGTACACATGTTATCTAGATCTTAATTCATCACAATTTATTATCAGATGGTAGTAACATCAGGATCGCCTACTATTGAAGGAAATACATGTATTCTACAATTTCTACTCTAGATTGAAGTTAACGTTAATGTTGTATTCCCTTATTATGATTTCGGTGCAAAAAGATTAAAATTGGCCTTTCCTCTGTGTTTTTGATGTATTTTTTACATAAACTGTGAATTTGGTGAAAATGCGTGATTTTGCAAAACAAAGAGGGTCCTCCCAAGAAATCGCTTCCCATGGCATGCATTTATATGGCTTATTTGTGTTTGAGAGATGCTGTTTCCAATGTGCAAAACAAGAAAAGCTCTCAGAATATATGTGTTATTGATATAAACACCGTTTTTGAGGAAAAAATGCATATTTGAGTTTTCGGCCGAACTAAAAGAATTCCAGTTTAGCAGCTCAACTCCCGATGTTATGTTAATAAATCCCATAAAAATGAATTATATATCTTATTTTTGAAGATTTAATACCAAATTGACGATGATTTGTTTATTTTTGCTTGTGTAGCTGACCCTTTTATGTCATTTCGGGCCAATATTTGTGATATAATTAATATTTATAATTCCATGGGGCGCACATAATTTGTGGTTCTTTACAACAAAACTGCATCCTGATTCTTAAGTACCTCAACCACTGTAGTATGTGATAACTTTAGCCCCTGACACCAAAATTTGTAGCATCCACAATGAAATAACGCATTAATGGGCCGATTCCTTTTTTACGATTTTACAATGGGATGAAGTCCGTTATTGGCCTATAAATCCAAAGTGATATAATTTGCACCCCTGAAACTTTGTACACATGTTATCTAGATCTTAATTCATCACAATTTATTATCAGATGGTAGTAACATCAGGATCGCCTACTATTCAGGCATGACAACACCAATGATATTGCGTCATATCCGTTACAGTCAGAGAATTCCCTATTTTGAAAACGGGGGATGCCCTTGATCCCCCGCATAATGGTGGGGGATATTTTGCTATGGCTGGTTGTTGACCCGAGCTGGTTGGCATTGCACACGAAGAGTTTCAAGACCACAGCACGCACAGAACGGCTCTGATGGCGAACGATATATATGGGTTGTCAGGCATGAAAATCAGTCGTTTTAAGGGGGTACCCTCAGAATTCGAGCTGTAGCGAAAAATCCAATTTATCAACATATATTTTCCTTACTATAGTGAGATGAGGAAATGAATTGACTAGCTTTGTATATAAGCTGCTAAGGTTGATCTTGTTCTGGGACGGAGCTATGGAGACTTGAATTTGGGCTTTTTATCATTGTTTTGTATGGCCGAAGGAATTAGTGAAATCTGTCCTCAAGGGTGATATGCACTCGGGTGCACCGAGGTGTTTGGGATAATCATTATGAATATTCAGCTCATTGTATTCATCTCACAGAAAGTATAGCCCTAGATATTCTCATTATTTTGACGACAACAAGGAATAAATATATGCAACAGCCAGTGCTTGTCAAGCAGAACACTCGAATCTTCGTTTTGGTGAAACGTATAAAATGATTTATCTAATCATCAAATTGCACAGCTTTCGTGATATCATTGTCTCGGTTCATCATCCATGCGTATTTGTGTGTGTGCTAGCCAAGTTTAAGGTCAGGGGATTGTATTGCTTTGGTGATTTTGTTACCTTTACTTTCACATTATAAGTCAATGGAAAAGTGCCTCAGTGCAGTCACCGGTAAGTTACGTGCAATCACACCTTAAGTGTAGTAGTGGCTGTCAAATTAGTCATTAGTTCATATTCCTACATTAGTCATGCCCTTAGACTGCGAAACTGGGTCGGATCCAGTTCAGGATACCTCACGAGACTCAGGAATTTGTACATTGTATAGTACACATCCAGCGTTGCATGTACAAAAATAACCATAATTATTTAATTCATAACTGGCGTGACCTTAGCCTTGCTCCTATATCACATTTCCATTAGAAGATTACCCCTAGCCAGTCCCTGTGTAATTGAGCTCTGACGGCATTTGCAAGTAGACCTTAAAAGTGATATTGGCAGTAAGTTATGGATTTTTCCATAACTTTCTGATTGAACGAACAAAACATAACATTTATATATCTGCACTTGTATACTCAAACAGATGTCCCTTTCTAATCGATTTTGTTGGGAGTTTCTGGTGGAGATATTTTGAGTTTGTTTACATTGCCGCCATTCTCGGTGCTTTGTACCCCTTGATGCAGTGCGATTCCAGCTTACTTGTATATGTTCGAGCCAATCGAGCGTGAAATGGGTCAATTGACCTATCGCCAAAGCCCCCAAAAGTTGTCCGAGTTTCACAAATTACGTCGGCAAACTTCTCTTTGGCCAATAATAACGTTTTGCAGAATGCGTCGTAAATAGCGTAAAAAGACTCGGACAAATTGGTTCGGCGATAGGTCAATTCAGAGGTAGCTCTGAGTGGCGCACAAGACAAAAGAAAAGCGGCTGCTAGTACTGCCATATGCTTGATTTATCCATCTGATCAAGCTTAGTTTGTTGTGTAACCTATTTTTCTGAGACCACAGGCATATATGTAATTGATTTAGAAAAAATGGTTTTCCTGCCAACATCACTTTAATTAAGGTTTTGAAACATCAATGATTGATCAAGCCTGACTCGGTGTCGGTCGACACACCTACGATGACGGTCCTGCCGATCACTTCACGCACATGTACCAACAGTACTAGTCCATGAGCCAACCCAAAATTTACTACCATGAAAGGGCACCAAACTTTGACTGTTTTTTTCCAGTTTATATACATTGCAGGCCGGATTGTTGCAAGAACTCGCAAATACGACAATATCACGCCCATCTTGCAACAACTCCATTGGCTCCCCGTCCAGTACCGCATCCAGTACAAGGTACTGTTACTGGCATTCAAGTGTCAACGTGGCATTGCCCCAGATTACCTGGTTTCCCTCCTGACGCCATGTAGCTCCAGCAGAGTCCTACGATCCTCCTCCCAGGCCAAGTTACAAGTTCCCAGAGTACGAATGTCATATGGTCAACGTTCTTTCTGCTATGCAGCTCCACAACTCTGGAACAAGCTTCCACTAGAACTACGTAACTGTGATGATATTGAGCGTTTTAAATCTGGTCTTAAGACATTTTTGTTCAAATGTGCCTTTGGTGTTTAAAATGTTTCTTTCTAGTCTGGTTCTAATCTGTATATTGTTTGTTTTACATTGTTTTCATTATGTACTGTTTTACCACATTGTATTGATATTACCATGTCCAACGCAATGAGAGTTTTTGCTGTATTGCGCTTTACAAGAATAAATTATTATTATTATTAATTATTATATGATCCTCAACATGTCAAAACATCATGATGGACTTCTCAGAAGAGTAGCTTGAATTTTCTACCGAAGTTTGAACATATCCGTATGTTATGTTATAGAGAATGACAAAATGTGTGATTTGAATGCACATTCCGAAAAATATGTTTTTTTTAAAGTCATGAAATATGAAATTGTTTCATGAAATATTATGGTGTTCATTGAATGTAAGTATCAATCTATTACCATGTAACAATTATATTTGATCAATGTATTGATATTTTCACAATTTTGTTTGCAAATTTTAGAACCCCACAGCAGTCTAGTCCTGGATTGACCGAGCTAAAAGTCTGACCACTGCAGATATCGGAAAACAATTTCAACAATTCAATGTGTATAAGAAGTGGTACTTAATTGTATCCCCCCGAACAAAATTCGGTGGATACTATGGATTTGCGATAGTTGTCCGCTTCCGCCTCAATTATATTTGATCAATGTATTGATATTTTCACAATAATTTTGTTTGCAAATTTTAGAACCCCACAGCAGTTTAGTCCTGGATTGACGGAGCTAAAAGTCTGACCACTGCGGATATCGGAAAACAATTTCAACAATTCAATGTGTATAAGAAGTGGTATTTAATTGTATCCCCCGAACAAACTTCGGCGGATACTATGGATTTGAGAGAGTCGTCCGCTTCCGCCTCCGCGCCCGCATTTCTCGTGAAAGAAAAATTTCTTGTGCTACAGGCCACAATTCTCACCCGATGACCATAATTTTTTGCAGGCATATATATATTGGTAAGACCACGATACCAATCGTTTTTGGTTGCCAACTCAATTGGTGGTTTGGGGACACATTTTGCGTCGAAATCAGCCTGTTTGAGACAAATGGCTTGTGAATACTATACAGATGGTAGTTTTGGATGAATCTTAATATTATTTGGGAGTCTTGTTGTGAAGGAATAGTTTCTCAGAATGATCATATCAATATTAATATGTTAATGGCCTAACTCATTACAGATGTGTGAAATACCAATTTTGACATTTATGATCATTCCAATTGCCTGTACTATGAAAGATAATGGCACTGGATTCTCTTGTTCAGAATAGAGTTACTGATGTTTTTGGTGAAGTTACAAGTTATTGGGCTCAGTAAGGAAACTGTTCTGTCCAGTACTGAGTATATGGCTGTAGTACCATTGATATTACTGAATAAGTCAACAATAATTTGGCTAGTTGAGTCAATTATTGAATATAATAAAAAAGGAAAGGCAAGGAACATTTATTGTTCGGCTCAATGGGGAAAAGGTTTTGTGCAGTTGAAATTTAGTAGTAATGTTGATATTACCTAATTAGTTGACATTAATTTTGCTAGTTAAGTTTATTATTGTTTATTACAATAAAACAAATTAAGGTGAGTGACATTTATTTTTGCGATCAATGAGGAAAATGTTGTGTCCAGTAGTGATTTCATGGCTTTACTACCAGCAATATTACTGAATCAATTAATATCAATTTTGCTGTTTAAGTTTTTCGTTGAGCACAATAAAGATATTTGATGCCATCAACATATATTATTGTGCTCAAAGGGGAAAAGGTTATGTTCAGTAGTGATTTCATGGCTGTAATACCACAGATTATACTGAATAAGTTAAGATTGATTTGGCTAGTTATAACATGCTGTGAACCCATTTCATTAATTTGACAACTCTGAACTCAGCTAGCGCATATTTTGAATAGAAATAGAAGTTTTATTGGACATACTGATACAGCTTCATAATTTTTCATCATTTTCAAATACAACACTTTTGGTTAACTTTTAATTGTAATTTCACTTATCACTTATTGGTCAACTTTTTGTTGTAATATCAACTTGAAACCAGCTTTGGCACATATTTTGAATGAAAATTTAACATATGGACAAAAGTGTGATTTAACTCCAATTTTGTTATCTTGATATGCAGTTTTGGTCAACAGTTGTTTTGAATTTCAACTTGAAACCAAGTATATTTTGGCAAATATTTTGAGTTCAAATATAACTTGCGGTAAAAATTTCGGCCTGGCTCCAGTTTTGAGTTTTGAGTACCTTTCCAGTACCTGAAACCCATATGGGTTTTTGTTTTTACTTTAAATTCAACTTGAAACCCAGTTTGGCACTTATTTTGAGTGAAGATATAACTTGTGGTGAAAAGTCTGTCTCCAATTTCGTAATCTTGGAATGCAGTTTTGGTCAACTTTTACTTGAAAATTGCATTCAAAACCAAGTTTGTCGAATATTTTGAGTTGAAATATAGCTTGTGGATGCAGTACTGGTCAACTTTTATATTGAATTTCCACTTGAAATCAACGTTGTCAAATATTTTGAGTTGAAATATATCTTTTGGTGAAAAGTTCGACCTGGCTATAATTTTGTCATCATATCGAACATGTCAAGATGGAATTTCAAACAAAGTGATTTCTGTGGTGACCTTAAATTTGATCTTCAATCCCTTTGAAAGGTCAAAGCAGCAATTTTGGTGAAAAAAATCAGGTGAGGTTTAACACTTCACTTTTCTATGATAACCTTTTTAGCCGTTGCTCTAACCCCCCCCCCCCCCCCCCCTTGTTGGTAACACGAATATGGGGCTACATGGATGATAGGGCTACAGGGGATGCACCCCAGCGGTCGTAGGTGAGCGGAAAGCGTCTAGTTTTTACATAGGGTGACAATTTGGATGGATGGATGGAGTAAGGAAATAAGTTTCTGAAAGAAATAACGAAAGAAAGAAATGTTGATATGCATGTAAACATCAATACAATCAAAATAGAATAAATTATTTGAAATGTGGTGTTATTTTATTTGCTGCGGTTTCTGCTATGTACAAATTGACTCTAATTTGACAAAATAATATGATCCAAGACAAGATCCAGTATATTTTGACTTGTCATACTATCCACATAACCTGTATAGTTCATTATGATACATTAATAGTTTCATGTAGAGGATATATTTAGCGGGTTGAATCGCGTTCGTCTGAAGCGGTTTATATCTGTTTAAGACCCCACTCTAACATTTTAGGTTGTACTGAAGCTAAGCTACTCTCCCGAAGTGTCCATCATGCTGTTTCTGGTAGTAGATACATATATCTAACAAAATCAAATCAAAAAGTCTGGTGCCCTCTCATGGTAGCAATTCCTAAAAAATCACCCTTCGGCTCATGGACTATGCAGGGAACTGGCGTCCGATACGGTGCCGTACGGCACACCAGCGTCTATGTATGCGAACATGTTGTATTATCTGGAAATAAGTGTGAACAAAATATTGACAAACTAAACATAGGTTCTTGATTTGTTGTTTACAGTATACACGATACCGATCGGAACCAATCTCACATTTACAAACATAATAAAGAGGGAACTATTCCCTCAGAACCTTGTACTCTTTTACACTTATAAAACCTATGAATCGGGAGATGATGGGTCAGTGGGCCTATTGCATATGCTTTACTGTAGTCATTTTCGAGACACGATTACATGTAAATTAATACAAATCAGTCCACTGATGCGAATACGTTTTGGCACCATTGCTGATACACTCGATTTTCATACAGAACAAGCACACAGTCACTGGTTGTAGAGCGGTTTAGTTCATTTTGTTGAACGTTATGATGTTCTCTACATGACCTCAACACAAGTAACCTACAGTGGAGAGAATTAATTTTGTGGCCAGCGGAAATATGTTGGGATGGGAAAGTTTATGTGATTAATAACCTTAAAGTTGGAATCACTTTTAAAATCAGCCAAATTTAGCATTTTTTTTTGTCACACAAACTTGAAAGTACATCTCGAGATAGTCGAGAATATATAGGAAATATGCACAGATCGACAACAGATACTCAGAAAATTGCCGTTGATCGTGCATGAAAACAATGGATAGAGAATGATCGGCCCGCCTACATTGCCGGTTGCCACAGTATCTATACAAATACCAATGACGTCATCAGACTGTGTATAGAACTCGCCCAAAAGGCGGGCCGCTTTTAGGGAAAAAATTATGCAAATCTTGATTTGGAAACACTATTTAGCTACGTAGTACACATTTTCAGAACCAAATTTGTACAATTTCTCATTCTACAGACAAAATAAAACTATCGCAGAATGAATAAATTTTGTCAATTCTAAAAGTGATTATAGCTTTAATTTATTGGATTAAATTGCTCATTATTCTCCATATAATAAACAAAGAAGAACATATCTATAGATGTATATCCGAACACAGACATTCAATGGTTTTAATGTTGCCCAATGTTTTGGATCCAATTGATAGTTTTACGTACGGTGGCTTCTGTCAGCCAACATTTTGAGTTTTGCTTCCAAGCAAAGATTCAAAGAAGAAATTTCATGTTTTTGATGTTATTTTTGATGCATCTATAACTATTCTCGATGTGTCTAAGAAATTTTTGATGCGTTTGGAACTATTCTCGATGCGTCTAAAACATTTTCGATGTGTCTTATATATTTTAGATGCGTCTAAAACTATTTTAGCTGCTTCTATAACATTTTCGATGCGTCTTATTTTTTTGGAAAATTTTTTTGATGCATAGAAAATGTTTCAGATGCATTGGAAATGTTTTAGACACGTCGGAATTGTTTTCGACACGTCTGAAATGTTTGTGACACATCGAAAGTGTTTTCGACGCGTCGGAAATGTTTATGACGCGTCTGAAATGTTTTTGGCACATCAGAATTGTTTTCGAGGGCTCGAAATTGTTTTCGACCCATCGAAAATTATTTCCGACTTGTCAATATTTGTATTTTTAATTTTAGCATGAGCAAAAATCTGAACTACTAATTGTGGCAGATAGGAGCCACCTTATTAGCGTCTATTTTGGTGTAAAAAATATTTTTCATCACATTTTATCATTTATTTTTCATCATATTTTATCATTTATATATTATATTTATATTCTTTTCGCCTGCAAAATCAGTTTGGTTTTGATCCCGTTCTCATTTTAAATTTCATTTTTAGAGTAAAACATGTCTCATTCTTTTTGGTATAGTCCAATATGTCGGCGAATATACTACATGAACGGACATTATAACCAGGATAACCAGGCTGATACATTTCATATACAACAGATGTACCCTGCATTTGTACTATGCAGTACCATACCATCCATTACCCAATTCAGGTCGTATTGCATTTATAAGTGTTGATGTCATTGGGTCGCAGCTCCATGCAGCTGTCTGATAGATAATCGTATTCCATGAAATTGTAGTAAACGAGCCAATATTTAAACGTAGGTGAACATCAAGATAGGGATACTGCTTGATTAATTAAGTTTTCAATTTGGCAGAAATAAGCCACCGTAAAGTGATGTATGATTTCTAATAATCCTAAATACATTTGATGCTCTGTGATCAGCAATGAAAACCAGATGAATTTCAGACAATTCACACGTAGGGCCACATACTCTCGAGAGTAGAGACCTTCACTGAATGTTCTTGCCTACTATCTAGCAAATCTACGTTGAAAAGAGTTATATTGGTGGTGAAATCTGTGCCAGAGCAAGTCCAATCGATGTTTTGGAGCAACTTTCACAGTGAGTCGCACGTCAATTTACAGCAGGAACTTGATAAATCAACAGTCGGTGTTTTACCATCTCGCTGGGCTTGTTATGATCTGAGCTCTGCCAGAACTCCACCGGGCCTCATCGGCTCCAGCAAGCGGCACTCCAGCAGCGTCATTAGTGAAATTGCACGCCAAAAACACATTGAACTGATTCTACATGGTCAGTGTTGTCATTGGCGGAACTGGCTCAATTAGATTAGCTAACCAAGGCGATTTGGGAAGAAAACTATCCCTAAATGTTTTAATCTTTCCTGATACAGTTTTATCGTTTTGTTGTGTGGTTGCCAATGTTATGTGGAGATTAGGACATAAAAATAAGAGAAAATTCCGAGAAGAATAACATCAAACCACTGGTAAGATTTTCCTCCCTTTCTCAGCTCGGTTAATGCACTCATTGTGAATTTGAGTTGTAACATTAGATTTTTGCATAATTGGGTAACATTAATTGGTTGAAAACAGATAGGCCACGCCATTCTGACGGAAATATCAGTTGCAAAATAGTAATTCTTCAAAGCAGATGTAATGCTCTGCATTTTATTGGTTTCATGAGAAGACGGTGGTAGTGGAACCTAGATGTCGTGATAATTCAGTATCGTCGGCAATAACACAACCAATAGATGGAAAAGAATGGAACGTCATTTTATGTGATACTGATGCATTTATCGTAAAAACTACTTTACTCCTGATGGGAAAAGTGAATGGCTGGAGTAATATCTTATTATCATAGGCACGAGAACTGTTTCTCGGGTCGTAAAAACCCATTTTTGCCTAACACTGATGTATGTTTGTGTTACTGTTTGTTTTGCCTTGCACTCGTGCTGCCAGCATTTCCCCTGTATTGTCGATCTGTAGAGGAACTGGCAGTGAAGTAGCCTCGTGAACCGGTTGTAGAATGAGCGGAACCCACGGGTCTCGAGGACCACTTGGGGGTCAGACCAACAGTCCTCAGGGGGTACGGGACGTCGGGCGGGATGTCTACATGTACTCCTTTCCCCTATCTATACACATGACATTGTGGACATGACGGCGCCTCTGGCAACTGCACGGATCTTCAAGCTTACAGGGATTTACGAGGAATGAAACTCACTCTGTGAAAATCCAATCAAGTTGCCCCGGATTTTGGACGGTCGTGACAATTATGCTATTGACCTGGAGTTGCCAAGCACAATACCGTGGAAACCACTGGTGTTAACTTCGGACCTATTGCTTTTTGTTACAATGAATGGAGATTGATCATAGACTCCTTGTGGATACAGATTTAAGTTTAGGATAAATTGTTCATTTCAGGGAAATTGGTCTTGCCCTGGATCGGAATAATTGTATAGTCTTTTGTGAGCAATTACCTCATACTTATTTTGTGGACGATATTTTTAACGAATAGAGTGGTGTTCCAAGTTGTGTTCCATACGAACGTCAGAGCGCAGAGTAATGGCAGAAATGACAGTTGATAAGCAACAATTTTCTCCATCTTAACATGGAGCCAACACTACAGATGGAAAATACAACCTCACCAAACACTACAGTAACTCCAGTTCTGTGTGGTGTAGGGATGTTCGATTTTGTCATGAACGCGGTGGTGATGGGTTCTATCAGTGTGTTTGGACTCAGTGCTAATGTTTTGTGTATCGTGGTCCTGGAGAGGGACAGACCCAAGCTGCCGACCACGATCATCCTCCAGGGCCTGGCAGTGACTGACAGCTTGTTTCTGGTCTACACTCTGCTATACTCGTCACTACGGACCGCCATCTTGTTTTATGACGTCACGGAAACCACACTCTACATATCGCGATGTATATTCGCGTATGCGTTGCCATGGGGATGGACGGCACAAACGGCTAGTATATGGATCGTAACCATGGTGACAGTGGACCGATACGTGGCGATTCGTCACCCGTACTGGGCTAGCCACCACGTGTCCCTGGGCCTCATTAGGCGGGCTCTGTGCATCCTCTGTGCCGCGGCTCTCGTGTTCAACCTGCCCAGATTTGTATACTACCACTTAGTCGCTTTCTGGCTGGAGCCCCGAGGCGTCCAGTGTGGCATATTCGTCGGACACCTCGATGTGTCCGCAGATAAGCTGATCAGTTTCCGCACAGTGTACCACATCGGACTGACTTTCGTCTTTCTCTTCATCATTCCTTTCCCCATCATCGCGTGTCTCAACGCACGACTGATACGCGAGATATGGAGAGTGCGCGAACAGATAGCGAACGCACATGCCCCTAATGGAGAGAAATGTCCACCTACGGGTCAGGTAAATGGTGATGAACGAGAGATTGCGGAGTCGTCACAGACACAAAACAACGTGGACGGCGACCGTGACAGCCAGAGCAAGAACACGACTCCCAAGAGTGGAGATACTGCTGGTAACAACGGGAACAGGGAGCGTGGTGTGCGGACCACGGTCAGTCTAACGGCCGTGGTCACGGTGTTTGTAGTCTGTGAGACCCCGGACCTCGTGGCCTCCGTACTGACCTTGGACCAGGTCAAGGACCATCTCCACCCGGGCGCTCTCCGACTCTTCATGACCGTCAAGGAGCTGCTCCTCGTCCTCAACTCCGCAACCAACTTTCTTATCTACTGTGTGTTTTACGCTAGGTTCCGTAAACTCCTGCGGGTTGTTTGTTGTGGGCAAAGGCGCGGTGAGGCTGTCTATCGGGAAAAGTAGAGCAGCATTTTGACCACAGATCAACATGGCTGGCTAGAATTCTGATTAAGTGTAGTAGTGGCTGTTATACCCTTAGTCATTAGTCATGCCCTTAGACTGTGAAACTGGGTCGGAGCCAATTCAGGATACCTCACGAGACTCAGGAATTTGTACATTGTATAGTACACATCCAGCGTTGCATGTACAAAAATAACCATAATTATTTAATAAATAGAGCAATATATTGTGTTCCCTACGTCCAATTTCTCATGCTGAAATATTTTATGAAAGTAGAAGTCAAAACTATTGCGATTCCTATTTCCGTTTCAATTTACTTGTATATATTTCCGTGGTCAACCACAAAATATTTGTAGTTAATCGAATGCTCCGAAGAAAAGCCACGAATACATGTAGCATGACTCCATAATTATATTGAAACTAAAAACGGCAGCAGTAACTTGGAAGAGAATAACTTTCAACACATGTCGTGTCACTTACGTACGGAAGCTTCCGTACTTACGAGTATTTTCTGTTGGTTTATAATCCTATCAAGTCTGTATTCGTACATCTGGTAAATAACATATAACGGTCACCTCTTGAATATGCATGAATACATATGGTTGCCAGAATGGGAACTAATATATACACTATTATATTACATATATGACCATTAAATGAATACAGTGTTGCGACGACGTGTTACATGATTGTATATCTCTGACATGCAACATGGTACTTGCAACTCACCATTGATGTCATTTGAATTTGTGTGTTTTATGTTTCTGTTGCAATGCTGGCTGTTGCATTGCTGGATTCATCAGACCCAATGAGAATTCAAATGTATTTGGTATCATTGGTGGGTTTCACTTGCCCCCGCAAACCACGTATAAAATTTCGCGTGTATTAATGTCCGCGTTTTTAACAATAAACCATGTTCACGAGGATTTAATTTCAAGATTTTTTTTTTGCCGTGGATTATATCAGTACTGGTGGTTACTTGCATGTATATTTTTGTACTGGAATATAATTGCTAGTATTATGACAGCCCAAGCGACGCTGATATTACGTACACATGATCCAAGTACTATTGACATGATTAACCATAGATGCATCATTGCACTCACGATTTATTACAATGTATGTACACAATATAGATTAATGTAAGTAGTACATAGTAGGACTAGTGAATATATCAAGACCAAGATACATTACTAGTAAATTCCCTGATTGTTATCACTGAGTGACCAGACGGATTGAGGGGTGATGATATTAACCAAAAGAGGCGTTCGTGAGAAAATTATAACACCTGCTGTCCTGACCAACTACACTGATAATGGTTGGATACCAATATATTCCCGAGAAAAATAATCTAACCTAGTGTTGTTGGTCGGGAAAATATACCACATTTAGAGTGTCAAGTGCATGGTGGGCCTTTCAACGAACTAATATGGGTGATAATTGTCGCACAGATGCGCCAGCGCATGAGCTCAGAATAGTAACTGTATGGTCAGCCACCATTTGAATTGCCTTATTTTCGCGTGCATTTGTTTTCGCGCCTTGTTGTTCTCAAACGCCAAATTCGCGAAATTAATACATCGCGAAATTTCATACATTTACAACAATTCCCAGAGAATCGGATCCTCACACTATTGGTATGTCCATTGCAGATATGACTGTGATTCCCTCCGCCAGGGTACTGTTTTCGGACGTTTAACATAACAGACATGACCTTGGCCTTGTCTCCTCCTATATCACATTTCCATTAGAAGATTACCCCCAGCCAGTCCCTGTGTAACTGAGCTCGGACGACATTTGCGAGTAAATCTTACTAAGGTTTTGAAACATTCATTATTCATCAAGCCCGTGACTCCGTGTCGCTCGACACATCTTCTGTCAATACGATGACGGTCCTCCACATCACTTCACGTACATGTAACGATAGTACAGGGAACTGGCGTCCGATACGGTGCCGTGCGCCACACCAGGGTGTATGTATGCGTACATTGTATTATCTCGGAAGAATTCTAAACAAAATACTAACAAACTAAAAATAAATGTCTGATCGGTTATTTACAGTATACGCAAATATACACAGAAAACCGATCTCGCATTTGGAACCATGATAAACAGGAGATTATTCCCTGCGAGCCTTTTCCCCCTGAGAAAACTTTTTTGCCCTCAAATAAAATAAGTGATGATCATCATGGGTCAATACTGTTTCATTGTCGTCATTTTCGAGACGCGAATATAAATTAGTTCTTTGATGCGAATACGTTTAGCACCACTGCTGATACATTTGACTAAAATGCATCACAAACTACACAGTCACTGGTTGTGAGGCGTTTAGGTCATTTTGTTGAACGCTATGATGTTGTTCTTATCTTAACACAATCATGGACGTATAGATAGCCAGACATACACTAATATGTATGCTGATCTGATGGTTTCATGTTGTTTTCCCTGAAGTGAATTACCAACAATTCACAATGGCAGTTATCCAGATATCAACCACAAATTACCGAGCACACTTAATCACGCAGACGTTAGATCTTTGAATAATCTGAGATCAGATGTTACACATCATTTGGTTATCGGGCTTGATCTATCTCGAGGCTACATTCCTGAACGTCATCATCCATGAGCCGAGGCCAAGAGTAGATACACCTCCACTCTCAGCAGATAACGACAGGTAGGCTCGATAGCCTATGTCGTACCGACAGTGTGCATCCTTGATCAGCGGTCAAGTGCTCGCAATCAACCCCCGTGTGATAACAAGTAAACATATAGATCTATGTTTACGACTATTAGCGCAATAACACAAGGCGAAAGTAAATAGATATTCAACCTAGGTTCTCTGGATGTTTGACTGCGAGATTTTATCCGAGTTTCTGGATCAAATGCATTGCACAAACTACTGAGACGAATAGTCACCAAAATACAATCCTATGAAGGAGTGAAATTTCTGGCGATTTGTCGGCAGACAAACAATGATGCCAGACAATTACATGAACATTTGCGTGAACCCAGGCATGTCAGGTCGCTGGATTCAGCATTGGTCCTTGTGTCGACGCCGATCCGCACGTAGATCCAGACGGTGCACATGATGACTGGGTAATTGACCTTGTTGGTCCAGACGGAATAACTTGTTCTACACGTTGTCTGAACGTCTGAACTTTCGCTTGTGTTGCTGAAACTTTTCAAGTTCAGTGAAACAAAGAAAGACGGCGGATCATTGAAACATTCATAATACCGACTGTTGTGTTGAAGTCTCCAGATCCGGATATCTGGATCCAGTTTGTGCACAAACGATGGTGGTTCAACTCAGTTATTTCTAGTTGTTGTGCTGCTGGAACATTGTCAGAAATATACCACTACCAGCAGTTGTAGGCTATTGAAGTCACTAGATCCAGATATCTAGATCCAAACACTGCCCACACGATGGCTGAGCGGTTGACGCTACACTGGCTGTCATTCCTGCTGCACTGTTTCGGGATGACGCTGCTGCTGCTGGCGTTCGCGATGCCTCACTGGTTCACACACGAGGAAGGAGCTAACGAGTTCGAGAATGGTGGTCTCTGGCGGCGGTGTCGTGTGGGAGGAGGCTGCGTGCCGCTTAAAGACGCCAGCGAGGACTGTGAGTAATGTTCAGTTTATATGCAGCTGTGTCTAGTAATGTATATTATAAAACAAATGAGCTGTTCTACATGTGTGGCTATATCATGATTTCATCATATACAGTGGTCCCCTTCAGATAAGACCCCCCTCAAGAAAGACTTCCCCCTCTGTAAAGACTTTTTCTTGTGGCGCTGGAATGACTTTAACATGTAAATAAACCCCTCTAATAAGACATCCCCTTAGATAAGACCCTAATTTTGTGGCAGAAGGGTAGGTCTTATCTGAGGGGGACCACTGTATATATTTTGGTTCTGTTCACAATGTTTCCATTGAAATCATCGGAAGTCTGTGAAGCACTCCATGGTATTACATTAAAAGCACTTTTTCATTTATGGCCCCTCTCGGCAGTGGCCTTCCAGATGACGCCGACACAGGTGCTGGTGACGATAGCGTTCGTTTGTGGACTCGTGTCGACTCTGTTTTTCGCACTGTGGCTGTGGAAGGGCGAAATGTGTGACACCCCGTGGAAGAAGCGCTGTGACTGGTGCGCGGAGACATATGTCCGCTCCAGAAAACCAAAGACAGCCGCCTCAGCCAAGTACAGGCGCATGAAATGGGCAGCGTTCTCATTCTCGTTCTTCGCAGGTAATTATCTTAGAACAAAATAAAGTAGTTGTCATTATGTATACCAGGCTTCTACGAGTGAACTGGACGTACATCTCACTACGATAAAAAAAAATACATTGTGTCTATGATTGAGTTTGTAAACAGGGATCACTCTCGTTCATCTCCCCAGGTTTGTTGTGTGGAATCGGCGTCATCATCTTCATGGTGAACTTGCTGTTGAAGAGCGAGGGTCAGTCTGACTCGCTAGGCTGGTGTACGTGGGTGGCCCTGGCTGCCGCCGTGTTGCTAATGGTGACGAACCTCGTGATCGGCGTATGCTCGTACCTGATGCGATACCCAGAGAGGGACGAGCTTGAGCTGGACGACAATGTTGAGGCTAAGCTCGGGGAATACGACCTGGGCGAGGAACGAGAGGTCGGGCGGATACACGCGTGGATCATGGAGCAGAAGTCAGGTCTGGACAACCCGTCCTTCAGTCGCGACTGGGAGAGCGCTCGTCATAACTCCTTATACAGCAATAGGAGCTTCAAGAGTACCCAGTCTAGGCAGTCTGGAGTGTACTACGTGGGGCAGAATGAATCCGCCGTGTTGGACAGATCAGCGTATAGCCTGCCATCTATGTACCAAAAGCGGAGCTATCAGGAACAATACCCCAGGCGAATCGCTCCATTCGCCAGTGCACACATATACTCACCAATGTATTCGGTTATTTTCAGGGGGAAAATACCAATGATACCAAAGAAGCCACTGACTCCCGAGACTAAGTTCATATATGACACCATATACGGGTTCAATAAGGACGACGTGCCGCCCGTACTAACTGACCACTCAGGGAATGAACTCCCTCCGAAAGTGATCAAAGATCGGATACGCCGCCCGGCGTCTCACCTGGGCATAACCTTGGACGCGAGAAAGCTCGGAGCAGATGATATATACGATTGTCGGGGCAGACCAATGTCCGACAGTAATCTGGCAGTGGGAGCGTGGCGACCCAGGCGACGCCACATGCACTCGGCCTCCGTCGATGACCTGAACCACAGACGGGCCTCCACTCCAGATCTGGGCGGTCCTTTTGAACCCGGCGAGATCCCGAGCGCTTATCGCCGCAGGAAGCATCCGGAGCGTCGCTCCACAACGTCTCTTTCCACGGCGAATACCTCGCAGGAGCACAATACAAGTTTCGGTTGTCGCGTCCGAACCAAGTTCCCGGAGGAAAGCGATGAAGACGAGATGGAGCTGCCGCTGTCCTATGTCCTCTCTCATGGCATGCAGGGACTCGACCTCGCCGGCTCCAGTAACTTCGAGCTGGACAACATCTGGGTAGTGCCAAGTAAGGAGGAGATTCCCGAGGTTCTGGGCAAGAGCCGCGTCCACTTCAAGCTAGAGAAGTCCATCCAAGAATTGGACGAGTTCGACTTGGAGATGGCCGATCTGCAACAGAAAGAGGAGGAAGAGAAGGGTGAAGATGATGAGGATGACGATGATGAATCGTACAGCACAGAGACGGAGAGTGAAACAGATGCATAAGTTGTATGTAGTGTGTGCTACAGTGTATGCATTATCCCAGCTCAGGCTTGCAGGGATAAACAGGAATACAACAAGTTATTAGCGTTGTCCCTGCAGAAGAATCACACATACCGGTATAATATCGGGTTACAAGATTTTTTTCTAGATTCTTTCTTGTAAATGCTGATACTTTGACGCTCTTGGAGAAAAAAATGACTGGTTTAGCATATATCGATTTGCAATACATTTACGTGCTACTTCAAGGAGAGCAAAACTATATGCATATTTTTTTGTTGTGATTGGTTTCATACATTTCGCTTATTTTACCATGCACATATATTACTGTATATTACGATATGCACCTCTGTAGGCTAATCTGTGTGTTTTTTTTTTAATTCTTCAAACACGAATTTCATCCTGGCATTTACTTCATGTAATGTTGTGTACATGTAAATCTAGTCAAATATTGGACTCGATCACATATCGATCACATATAAAATCCATATATATGTACAATAAAGTTATTTTTTCCACCATGATCGTTTTTTTCCCACCATGATCGAATTTTTTGTATATTCTACATTTGTTTAACGTAATCATGGTGCAAAGAATCAACAATAAACCATCGTTTGCACGTGCTCGTGTTAACCGTTGACTAATAAACCATGATATATGAGTATTTTGTGTTTTTTTATGAAATCAATCAATTACATAAACAACAAAATTCATGCACAGAAGACATGTACGTGAAAATACCGGTAGTTTTACTGTGTTATGTTACCAGTAAATGTGACAAGGACAGATATTCGTGCCGGATATCGAGCCGAGCAGGAAGGAAAACGGTCGAAAGGTGAGTGCCTCTAAACAACAGACAGTCTTAGCTGAATGTAGGTGCGTCCGATACATCTTCAGAAAACAACTTCCTTTCAATAAACCGTATACGTAATACAACGAAAGATTGGTAGTAGAGTTGTTACATCTCTCGCTTGACGACAGTCTCACCAAGCATAGGGTGAAACTGATCCTGAACTTGCGCTGACTTGGTTTGGAAAATCCCTGGACTTGGATACTCGTAGATACTGATAGGTCAATGCTAACCATGTTTGATTATCTGATTATACTGATCCGCCTGCTGCTCCTGGCGAACCCTACCACCGCCAGGTGTCTGTTCCGTACAGCCTCGGCCCGGCGATCGGACGTCTGTCCACCCAGCGACGTGTTCAACGTGACCGAGTCTAGGCAATGTCTCGTCAGTTGTCTACAGCGTCCGAGCAGGTGTCTGGGCATGAACGTCATCACCATGACAACGGGAGGGGTCACGTGCCAGCCACTGAGGACGGCGGTGACACCCGATCATTTAGTGGTAGATGAGGCCAGCAAATACATTCAAGTAAACTGTGAGTAAACTGTGTGGCGCTCTCACACTGATAATATTTGCTTCCGAAGATTTCTCGAATAAATTTCTTGCCATAACGATGATGATCCAGTATCCTGTCATAATCGGATTGGAATGACTGGGTTCGAGATGTTCCATGAATGTTCTGGGAGTTCTGGGAGGACATTCGATGCAACCAAAATCCAGTTGGAACAAGCTCAAAAACAGTTTCCCTAGAGTGCCCGAATCTTACAGTCATTCTGGTGAAGTTTCTAGGAGAATCTTGGGCTTATAAGGATCATCGAGGGTATGAATTAAACGGAAAGGACAATGGGGTACCTGCTGATGCCATGTGCTTTTGGGGCTCTGAAACAGTCTATTACGCCTAAAAAGTACGAAAAACGCCATGTCCATTGTCTGCATTATGCAAAAACAAACATGACAAGATTTTAATGCAATATTATTACGTTTTTGTAATATGTGGCACAGTAGACTGTTTCTATGGGTTTTCTATACCCGAATTACATGGTGGCGATCCTGGTGGCAAACAGGAACCTCATTACTATTCCAGAAGTGTTCAACCTATTCGTTAAGGCTCCGAAAATGGTTCGGGTGCTCTCAGTATTTACTAAAAATAAACCAATTGTGCTATTCTAGCTCCCCCCCCCCCCCCCCGAATAGCTCCCTCCTCGTTGTAGTTATTCGGATTAAAAATTCTGAAGAAAAAATATATTGGCGAAAGGATTATTTTTCAGTTTGAGAGGGTCTTTGCCGCGGTACAATTCTTCTTTCCAAGCAGAAGGTTTCAGTGTCACTGGATCAAACAAGACATAAGGGGTAAACAAAGAAAATATTTTTGTTTACCCCTGATGTCTTTGTGTCCTTTATATGTCCTATTTAGATTTTGTGTCTTTTATATGTCCCATCTAGATATACAAACGCGGATGTCCCATTTAGATATACAAACGCGGTTTATTAACATACGCCCACGTGCATAAGGGCGTGCTTGTGATGTCCAGACAGTAGCGTAATCGTTGTTTATGATGACGCACCAAACAATACTTGAAATACGCCCTGGGCGCATTTTTGGGAAGTTATTCTGTGGATACGCCCAGGGTTATTATTGGATGGGCTTATTAACACGGGCTCTCGGTCACCCATTTTTTCGTGAACAGACAAGCGTCAAGATGTCGAGAATATCACAGATATCTCCGGGGTGGAGTGTTCTAGCCATCGGAACCAAGCGACTTACCCGTGTGGGGCAGCGGTGGATGGGGCCTTGGATACGGAGTGGAGGGCGGACAGGAACTTGAGGTGTCAGGGAGCCTGGATCAGAGTGGACCTCCGCATGGTGTACGTCGTCACGGCACTAAACCTCGAACGGCGCTGTCAACTGAACGACCGGATCAAGCGGCTCAAGGTCGAGTACAGTCACAGCTGTTACTCCGATGTACGTATGTGTAGACCTAACACATATTGAACTCAGAACGATGTCGCTACTGAATCATGTATGAATAACTTGAGATAAAACTTTATTCAACGTGGGTGAGATAAAACAGAGAACATCAGCAAGAATGCTATTTACCGACATGATAAAGGTGAGATATGGATATATATGTATACAGATGAAATATGCATTTTAGATAATCTTTACAATAAATTGGTAAGTTTTTATGCACATATGTACAGATGAAACATGTCTTTAAATTGGTCTGAACCTTTCCCATCATAATGGACATATACATTTCTAATAAGCTAAGTTGACAGAATATACGTGTTGAACAAATATGGTGTTTACAAGCTTAGAATTTGCTTCTGAACATTTCAAGGCTGTCAGACATCTTCCAATCATTGGTATTAAATTCCAATAGATTACATCTCCTGATTCATGTTCCGTGGTATTTAATCGTTGTTGGCAGAACTAAAGGGCATTACGACTTTCGTAACCATTATATTCTAATCTAGTCATATCAGAAAAAAAAGTATTTGGGGCCCAAATTTTTAATACATTTGCAGACGACAATGAGTAACCATTGCATTCGCATAACACATCAAAGTCGTTGTTTTGATTTGTTCTCACCACACCATTCATTAAATACAAAACATAATGTCTGCTTTTGAACCGTAGCAATTTTCTCCGTGTTACCAAGGATTCTCCGTGTTGTTGGCATTACAGAAATGCCAAATATACTGGATTGACAGAATATAAGCATGAAATGAACTATACTAGACTTACTGGAATAAATTAAGCTGTGTGATAACCATCTTGATACATTCACTTTCCTTCCAGTTTTTTTTTCTCACAGATATGCTTAATGACTATCAAAGTTCAATCTTGAGTCACTATGAAGACCTAACATATTTACATGTACAAATTGCTGTGATATAATGACATTATTATTAAAATTGATACTATCAATACAGCAGGCATCATCTCTGTCACACTGTTACATACAATATACCGTTTGAAATGCCTTGTGGTTTTAGCAGAATTGTTTTTCCTTCTTCCGCCGTTTTAGATTTCGGTCGATAACTTTAGATTGCCTTGAACGGCTTGATGTATCCTTGCCAATTTGTCACCGCCAGTCAGAAAAAAAATATGGGGAAGAACCTTGTTTTTTTTTTTAAAAGCTGACTTCGAAGTCCGTGAGGTCCGTGAGCATGAAATCAAGGCTGATTTTGAGACTTGGTTTCCGGACGATAACTCGAAAAATATTCAGGCAATGGTTGCAGAACTATGCATGGAGGTTCATATATAACCAGGTTAGAACGCTATTGATTCTTGGATCAATCCGTCAATTGACCTCGAAAGGTTTTTTTTGCTGGTTCATCCCTGATGCTTAATGCATATCTCGCAAACGATACGTCATAGAGCGGAACGGACGCTATTTTCAAACATGTCTAAGGGGTATTAGAGATGAACTTTGACCTTGACCTCAATTTCTTTGTTGAGTCGACATTTTTCATTTTCATCGATATCTCGGAAATAGTGTGTCGTGGAGTGAAACGGACGTTATTTTCGGACTCGCCATAGACAAAATATGTTTCAGGCGTACTAAAGATGAACTTTGACCTTGACCTCAATTTTTTGGAGTTGGTAGAGTAAGCATACATTTTCGTTTTCGTAGATATCTCGGGCCGATCCCCATCCAAGATGGGTGTGCTGTGGGCTCAGTGGGAAGACTGGCCACTCAGCCGTGAGTTACTCACCTACGAGTACGATATTGGGGGACTTCATGGTGGTATGATTCGGGAATGGGGATGATTACACCATAGGATCCGCAGGTGATATGCTCACCGGGCTTGATTGACACCAGGATAGATTCATGGTCTGGTAGGCCCCATTCGAGGTCCATGAATGGTATGATAGGAAGCGTGTGACATAGCCCTGTCATGCAGTCCCAATCCGAAATGAGCTCCACAGTATATATCACACCCCATAATTAAGTTGCACAGCATATACACAAAAATGGGTTCGCCCAACAAAAGTATTTGTAAAAAAAAGGTTTTATGGATGAACTTTGACATCATTTTTTTCTCGAGTCGGCATTTTTCGTTTTCGTCGATATCTCGAGAACTGTGGGTCCTAGAGTGAAATGGACGTTCTTTTTACTCGTCAATCAAATATGTCTAAAGGGTACTGTGGATGAACTTTGACCTTGACCTCTTTTTTTTTTTTGCTGAATCGGTGTTTTCCATTTTCGCTGGTATCTTGGAAACTGTGTGTCGTAGAATGAATCGGATATGCTTTTTTCGCACTTGTGGCCATAGACAAAAGTCCTAGGGGTATCAGGCATGAATGTCACCTTGGCTTAAAATTTGTTTGCTGAGTCGGCACATTTCGTCTTTGTTGGTATCTCGAAAACAGTGTGACATAGAGCGGAAGGGATATTACTTTTGGATTCTTTGCCCTAGTCAAACATGCCCTGGGGGTATTATAAATATTTAAAAATAAAATATTAAATCATTTTATATAGCATAAAATCCACACTGACATGTGGTCTAAAACGCTTACAGACATGTGTATGTAACATTGAAAACCAATATGATCAATATTCAGGAAATATTAAAATAGTGTTCAGTAAACAAGTGGGCCTTGAGGTCGGACCTGTGTCACTGTTGGGGCAGCTCGTAGGCTGGCGGGTAGACTGTTCCAGGGTCGTGGCCCAGCGACACTGAAAGCCTGGTTCTGGACTGCCGAAGATCTTGTGAACGGCAATTGGAGTAGGGTCTGGTCCCCCCGAACATAGTCCCCTGGTTGGCACATGAACTTGTAATAGCTCCTGGAGATACGCTGGGACCTGGCTGCTCATATACTTCACCAACAAGAGGACTTTAAATTTCACCCTCTGTGCCACAGGGAGCCAGTGTAGTGACTCACGCTCCGGCGTGATGTGGTCCCTGCTGGCAGCTCCAGTCACGAGTCTCGCAGGTATGTCCTGGATGCGTTGCAGCTCGTTTATGAGCACTGCTGGAGCTCCGCATAACAACTAGATACAAGTCCAGCTTTGTGGTGATAATGGACAACGTGTTCCAGTGACGATCGAGATGTTTCCTGATCTTGAAGAGATCGAAGATGTGGAAATATGCTGATCGACAGACCTATTTCACTCGTGGCTCCACGATGTTGTTGAGTCCATTATGACATTATGTTACGTGCATTGGACGATGGTGCGACATTGTGATTGCCGACACAAAGTGAGGTTGGTACAGTTGCTCGTGCTATTGTCTTTGATGAGATGACAAGGAATTGTGTTTTGCTGTCGTTTATTTTGAGTTAATGTGCCGCCATCCACTGTGGTATAGAAGTGATACACGGCTCGAGGCGATCAACACTGCTGTCGAGATTGTTGGGCTTGGAAGTAATCCACATCGGAGTGTCGTCTGCATAGAGATGGTAGTTGATGTCGAGTTATCTCAGCAGTAGTCCAAGGGACGATGTGTAGATGGTAAAGAGAGGGGGTCCTAAGACAGATCCTTGTGGAACACCGCTGTCCAATGGCAGATAGGGGTCAAACCAGCGCAGCATTGTGCCACCGATACCAAGATGCTGAAGAGTGCTTTCAAGTATCTGGTGGCTGGCGGTATCGCATGCAACAGATAAAGCCAAACGAACGAGTAGAACTGCATTCTGCTAGCCGACAGGACATACGATGACATTCCTGACACGAACAAGAGCAGTTTCCCTGCTGTGTCTCTGTCTATAAGCAGGCTGGCGTGGTTCAAGTAGGTTGTGATTCTAGAGGTACGTGTCCAGCTGGGAAGCCACCACTTTCTCCAGGACCTTCGAAACAAAGGCCAGATTCGAGGGAGGACGATAGTTCGTTAGGGTGTTGACGTCTAGTAATGTTTTTACTAGATGTTTTTCAGCAATGGAGTGATGCGCACTCGATAAACTCTCAGGAATAAAACCACTTCTTAGGGAACGGTTGCCAATTTCCAGGAGGACCGGTCCTAATTGAACCACCGCCAACTTTACCAGTGACGTTGGCATTGGATCAAAATCACATCACAAGTCTTGCTTGCCATTGAGGTGACCGTTCTCGTTGGACCCTCCAGAGTTACTGGTTTAAACTCAGATATCATAACCGTGGCCGGTCGTGGATCTGTCTTGTCATTGACAGGCTGACTCTGGAATGTATTCCGGATGTTGCCGACCTTCTCCAAAAAGAACTCCCAATAAAGTGTTGGTGATGGGAAACAACCGTTTCATGTCACCTTGAATTTCCTCAATAGCAGCCTTGTAGTATGCCCGTTTTGCCTCATCGATTAGAGGGTTCACTCGGTCTCTTTCCGCTGTGTACATGTACAGCTGTACTTCTTCCTATGCACGACCAGACCAGTATTCCACCAGAGCCTCTCTACCTCCTCTCGTTTCGCTTGGCTTCCCGGATGTGGCTGTAATACCAGTCGGTTTCCGACCGGATCGTAATGGTTCTGGTTTTGAGAGGTGCGAGTGTGTCGATCACTTTGGTGAGCTCAGTGTCGTACATTGATGCAAGTTCATCTAAACTGAAACTGGGCAGGTGCGACATACACAAGGCAGATTTCTCAATCTCTGTGAGGAGGCTTTAACTTGTTATGGCTTTCTGCCTCTTGTAGGAAACTTTGCGAGTGGGGATTGGAGGTTTTTGTAGATTGAGGTGAGTGAAGACTGCATATTGATCAGGAAAACCATGGTCTGCTGCAGTGCTGTTCAGTACGAGAGCATTTTCGGATCTGCTGAGCAATAGGTCCAGCATCCAGTATCCAAATTTATTAGACACAGTATAAGCATCAATATTGTATCCATATGAACTCACAAATCAGTGTGTAAAAAACTTCAGGTGGCAAAATGTAGTGTAAATATACAGTCCAGATATCTTTTGAGAACTGTCTGTTTTCCATTAAGGTGCGGTATGAGATATTTGAGTTGTTGCTAGGGGCCTATTTAGCCAATGAGGGGGTTAGATCACCATGGTGAAAGTCAAATGCCGCACATTACTCCTGCTTTGGTGCTGCCACTTCAACAGCGCACTCAAGAATTAGGGATGAACCGTGAAACATTTTGTTTGCTGCGTGGACATTTTTCATTTTCGTTGAGATCTTGGAAACGGTGCGTCGCAGAGCCCGGGGCAAACATGTTATAAAATTAGTCTTGATACAGGAATGCCTCCAAGGCATCTTCACGCCTTGACGTCTAGATTGAAATGAATTTATAATAATGATTTTCTGTTTGAGAAATGCCAATATTCAAGCAAAGAGTGTAACATCAATAAGAGGCCGCAGTACAAAAAATTAGCCCAAAGGCTAAGATAGGTTACCGGACAATTTTGGTTTGGATATTGGAATGTAACAGACCTTGAGATTTATCAATTAAGGTTATCAGTGTGAAAATTATGACCATGAGATTTACCAATCAAGGTCATCCATGTGAAGTTCAATGTCACCATTACATGTACGGGTGCCGTATTTGATTTTCTATATGTTCATAATACAAAGATACGTCTGGGTGCAAGTGTATAGGCCGCTCAGGCCAATGTACACATGCCGAGTCAGACATTTGGCACTCAAGGTCATCTGAGGTCAAGTTCAATGTCATCATTAAATGTGCCATATATGTCTTCCTATATGTTCATAATGCAAACATAAGCTTTATCTGCAAGTATTTCATCTATAGAGGCAAATCTAGGCATTTTTTGACACAGAAATGGCTGTTTTGACCTTTCAAGGTCAAATTCAAGGTCACCACACAAGTCGCCATAAATGACTTCCCATTTGAAAGTGCCAATTTCTAAGCTCTATCTTCAGGCGTTCTATGAGTACAGTTCTGGCAGCTCTGATTATGAAAGAAAAAATTGCCAAAAATTTTCTAAGTCCAAAATCTTTTTCAAAGGGTGAATTTTTTTCCCCTGGAAATGGCCCAAAATGGATAATAATGCGATTTGGGGTGAAAAAATTTTTTTTCGCTGACTCATCGAAAATTCAAAATGGCCGCCACACGCAGACCGGCGATTCAAGGGCAAACAAACTTATACACTTCACAGAGGTCCATAAGGGGAATCTTTTGAAACAAAAATCTCAAAACTGTCTGAACAGTTTTTGAGAAAAGACAGACAAGGTGCAAATTTGGGCATTTGTCGATCCAAAAATGGCTGTTTTGACCTTTCAAGGTCATCCAAGTTCAAATTCAAAGTCACCACATAAGTCGCCATATATGATTTCCCATTTGAAAGTGCCAATTTCTAAGCTCTATCTTCAGGCGTTCTATGAGTACAGTTATGGCAGCTCCCATTATGAAGGAAAATTGCCAAAATTTCTCAAAACTGTTCAGACAGTTTTGAGAAAATGGCCGTCAAACTCCAAAATTGGGCATTTTTCAACGAAAATGGCCGCCATTTCGAGAAAAATGCGAAAATAAAAAAAACGAAAAAAAACCTTTCCTGGGATATTTTTAGCTATTTTTGTGCAAAATTTCAGAAAGATTCGACCGTAAACTTTAAAGATAAAAATGTGGACGGACAACGGACAACGGACAGACGGACGCCGGACACAAAGCCATGCCAATAGGTTATCGGACCATAGACCATTGCGTTATTGAGCAATTTTAAGTCGAAAAAACTCGAAGTGACCACAATGCTAGAGGACCGCTCCCTCACCGGCGTAGTTCCTATTGTTTGCCATTCCACCGCCGGCGAAGTTTCTGTTGTTTGGGCTTGTTACATAGGGATATATAGAGAGTGAGGTCTCTTATTACACTCTTTGATTAATATTAAAGTTTTCGAGGAATTTACTCCAAACAGCTCCCATTGTGAAGGGAAAAGTGAATGAAATAAAAATCACTGGAGAATTTGTTTCGTTTTTTTTTTTCGCTGGAAATGGTTCAAATCTGATAGTGAATAGTTTCGGCCAAAAAAAAAAAAAGAATTGCCGACGTGTTCAAAATCAAAATGGCCGGCATGGGATAGACTGACGATTCAAGAACATAGAAATTCAAACACGTCACAAAGGTACATGAGAGGAATCTTTCGAAACATAAACTGTCAAAACCGTCTGAATGGTTTTTGAGAAAATGGTTGCCAAATTCAGATATTGGCCGCTTCTTGTCTCAAACGGCCGTCATTTTGAACAAACCCGCAAAATTTAGAAAAATAAAGAATACCTGCCTATTGGAATATTATTATTATTTGTACACCTTAAAGATAGAATTATTGACAACGACGCAATGTCATAGCAATAGGTTATCGAACGACAGGAATGGTAAATTTAAAATACACATGTTTTAAAAATGATAATCATCAATTTATAATTTCTGACTGCAGTTCGGATACTGAAACGCCCACCCACCAGACAATTACAAGTTTATTATAGACAAAGACACTTGTACAGCTCCCCGACACCATTTGTTTTGTACTTCAGGATGTTGTGATGCCGTGTCGGCCAGGAAACACGGTGCCGGTCGGTTGCCCCGAGACCAGCGACCACCAGTCAGTGACCCCGACCCTCACCCACTCCCTTCGTCTGGTTGTCAAGGAGATGTGCGATTCCTGTGACATGCCGGGCTTCCGCGAGATCGGGATCTGGGGCCACAGACCACTCGGCACACGCCCGTGACGTCATCAGACACTTGATATTGCCATGTGACGTCACCAGACAATCGGTATTTCCCTGTGTTATATCAGACAAACTGCACTTCCTTATAGTGTCAACATACACTTAATTGATATCCTCCTGTGACGTCATCATACACTCGACATCCCTCGTGACGTAATCACGATTTTCTTCGTGTACGTCACTTGATTGCTAATTTTGTATTTGTGCGACCGATTGGGTAGAGCTGAACGATACAATTCTTCTCCAATGACAATAGAGATGAACAAAAACACACATGGCATAATATATGTTTTACAAAATGTACACACAAAAGAAGTAACCATGTATTAAAGGGATAAATTGGAATGGAATACTTTTCAATATCATACAACTTGTGGATTGTGTGATTTATCTGCAAAAAAAAATACATGGTCGTGTAATATCGATATGGGTATGAGCCAGCCGCATGATATATAATGGACGCCCTGATTGGTCGGTTGTCTGCAGTGGAACAGGACCATCGAGCAGGAACACGTTTTAATCTGTCAGTCAATAATTTTACTATAAATAAATCATTACCGGTATTGTACCGGTATCTAGGTTGATGGTATTTCTCTCAAAGGAACGCCCACGCGCATAAAGCTTCAGGTCATGTGTTACTGTACGTAGCCGTGTGATGTTATGATGCATGTAGATATCGCGATTCATACACAGATATCACCCCTACCACTAGTCACTACTACGAAACAATTGCATGATAAAAGTAAGCCACAAAGTTATCCAATAGATTGTCATAGTATCACTCCTTCCTACGGTGGCTTAATATGCCATACTCATTGCCTGAACAATCATACTCATTGCCTGAACACACAATTATCTTGTAAATATGGAGATGCTATAGATATCACATGGAGATGTTAATAGATGTAATAGATATCACACCGAAGTAGTGTTCTCTCACTAGAAGCAAGCATTCTCTCAAATCTCTCTTCACATCTCATTTTAGTATTTTGTAATTATATACGCACTCATAACTAAAACATGTTGTTTTATTCAATTATTTCCTTACAGCACACTTCCAATGAATTAACTTTTAAAAAATTATTGATTTATTCACACTCACATCGAAATCACAACGGATGATATAAACCACCATATTTGCTGCCAAATATTGATAAATGCCGCATTGCATGCACAACTTTTCACAAATTCATGCGGAAAACATATCACTAGTTAAACAATAGAGGGGGATAGATAAATGGATAATCATATCACACCACAGTCTGTGGCAATAGCAAATAGAAGATCATCTGCCAATCATTTTCTTCAGGTACTATCAATGTAAAATACTTCAATATGAACAGGCATCACGACAACAAAACTAGAGGTTGGCTGTGGTGACCGAATCAGATTTGAACTGGGATCAGTGAACAGAAACGCTGAAGTTGGCGTAGGTGTGCATGACGAATATACACGAACCAAATACTGTAGTTTCAGGCGGTAAGTGTTTGTGAGAAACAAATACGAGTTCCTTGATAATAATAGCAATAATAATAGTATCTATCTGGCAAATTGTTCAGAATGTTTTCTTCAGTGAATACACAATGAAAAAGAACCTGAGCACTGTCTAAAAAGAGTTTATTCGGAATGGCCAATTTACACATTTCCAGGTTTTCTCGCGTTCGATGTGATTTGAGGTAAACGTCAATGTTGCCATGAGATGCACAGGATCGTGCGTATCGTACAGGGTATACACGTTCATATTTCAATCATAAACTATATTTTCGTGGGTACTCATGAGTTTCAGTATTCAGGGTTGTCTGAAGTATAGTTCAAGGTCACCAAATAATGTACCATATATTACTTCATGGTACAAGCCTGAATTTCTATTTTCAAGCGTTTTCCCGATATACAATGAAGCACCTAGTGTAGTATGATATATGGATTATTTTGAAGTGCAAATTTATTTGCAACTTGGAGGCGGTGTTGCAATATAGACTCATCAATGAGTGGTGTCTCCATCACAGGATTGGATATGGAAACACGCTGAATACCTGCTGTCTCAAGGTTCTTTCCTTTGTTGAAGCATGAAGTCTCGCTTCGAAAATTGCCGGCTTTTACATACTACATCGTCGACTTCTACCTGCCTCTCCGACCATTCACGACCCCTAGATTATCTCCAGTGAAACGCTTGAGATATTCGTACTTGTACGTACTACAGTATATAAATATTACACTTAACATTCACACAATACATGTACGAGTACAAAAAAACCTCTAAAAAACAATATTACGGTGATGCCATTAAACTCGAATGCGAACACTACACAACAAAGGAACGGTGCATTTTAATCCTCACAACGAGGACTTGCCCGTTCAATGCCTCCGCAGTCGATTTATTTTCCCAAACATCAAACATTCAAGAAAGACTCGATGTCTGTGGAAGTACTCAGCCCGCGTTTTATAAAAGCCATGAAACGACCACAAGAACAATTCATTGAACATCAATAATGTAACACAATACAATAATGCCCGTTCCATTACTTTTGTCGAAGAGATGAATGGAGACTTGCATGCACACGTAGGTACAGTTTTGCTTCTATATGTAAGACTCCAAAACATTCATGACGGCCATCCTTTGGTTGTGAACATGAAAAGAATCGTCAAACTTTACCATCTCCTCTTTGTGATGGAATGATTTGATAATTACAGAACCATCGTCTTTTTGGTAGATATGCCTCGGTTCAAGTTTGCTGCGATATTATGGATTATTTTGGTGGAAACAGGTAAAGAATTGGCTTACATGTACTTGAAGAGGAAGAGAAATGAATTGAAAAATATACTGAATGAGTGTAGCTCAGATTGTTTATGTTTCACAATTTTACGTATATTTCATGTGTACATGTAAGGACATAATGTAGAGATTTGATGTATGAGTTGAATATTAAAGAATGGGATTTATTATTGAACATTGTCGAATGGAATTTGATATTGAGGGTATAGAGTTTAAATAGAATATGCATTTGACAAACTTCGTCGTATCGTGAGTGACAACTTCAAACTTGTGTCAACTGTTGTCACCCAAGCTGTTTCGAAAGGAGCAGATGTCCAGACCGTCTCCAGTGAGTACGGATGCTCTACAAACTGGACTCTCTGGGAGCAGAGCTGTTATAGTGTGTTCCCTGGGGCCTATGACTGGTCAGGAGCGCTGGTGCTGTGTCGACAGGACGGAGCCATCCCTGTCAGCCTCAACACCCAAGAGGAATCAGACTTCATCGCTCAGCTAATGTGAGTCATTGAAACGATCCAACGATAAAAAATCGCGCGATCGTGAGTAGTAAGTGAGTAGATTCATTTCATCATTCCGTATTATACTCAAGTTCAACACAAAACCTCGTATGATTTTTGGCGATAACTTCTATTAGGATGGTCGGATCAATTTGAAATTTTATATGCTTTCATTTTGCACAAAACCATATTTTTTCACCAGATTTCAGACTTACATCTTGAAAACTGAAAAAGTTGGCAATCTACCCCAATGTTAAATGTTGGGCACTAATCGAATCACAGAAATTCAAGCAAATTTGGGGATTTAATGATCTTTATTCCGCTAAGAAATGGAATATGAGGAAAATTTTTGAGTTAGAACAATCATACAGGTGTATTCTAATAGAATATCATTCTTACAAAGTACTGTGCAGTGTGAACATCGAACAACATGCCAAATTCTGTTAAAACTTGCGAATTTCACGTTCGATGTGAAATTTAACATTGGAGTAGATTGCCAACTTTTTCAATTTTAAAGATAGAAGTCTGAAATTTGGTGAAAAAATACGGTTTTATGCCAAATGGAAACAAATAAAATTTGAAATTGATCCGACCATCCTAAACGAAGTTATCGCCAAAAATCATACGAGGTTTTGTGTTGAACTTGAGTTTACCCGTCTGAAACCTACAACACAGAAAATATGGGAGAGGGGATTCTTCGCTCTCCAAATACGGCGTGGTATTTACGAGGAATTGACCAATCAGGATCGCACATTTTCCGCAATCCAATGATAATTTGAGTTATCATTGAATTGCTGAAAATGCGACGTTTGATTGGTCATTTCCCTGATAATACCATGCCATAATTGGAGAGCGATATGTTTTTGCTGTTGGATTCGTGGTATATGATGACTTCAGGCAGATATCACACCCTATTGAGATCTGAAGCCCATGACAACTAATAGTGTCAATTGTGTGTATTTTACTCTGACTCCATCCTGTTACACCCCGAACTGACAGTAAACAAGCTGGCGTTGATAAGTACTGGCTGGGCTTGTACGGCTGTAGCACTTCTGGCAACTATGTCTTCTACTGGCTGGATTATACCCCCGTAACCTGGACATCCTGGGAGATCGGGTACCCCAAGTCTAACACCCCTTTCGCCATCGTCAAGGGTTCCGTGTGGGTTTCCGTCAAGGACACACCGGTTTATGCGACTGTTTGCGAGAAACCGGCAGGTCAGTTGTGGTTCTGCGGTCTCGTTCTTTAAAAATAATAACAATAAGTATAGTTTATTCTCGTATAGCGCATACGTAAGTGAAACTCTCGGAACGCTGAACATAAAAAAAACACACTTACAGGTAGTCCGCTCCAAACAGTGAGGTAACGAAGGGTGAAAATTTAAAAGTTATTTATATAATGACCTTTTTTTATAGAGTAACTGATCAACATCCTAATACTGAAAAGAAAATAGGGGTTCACCGCTCTGGTTTCTTCGCCATATTCAATCAAAATCACAAACATTTATCAAAAATGACATATTTTCTGGCATTTTCGCACATTTTTTGTCCATTCTCACATTTTGCAGCACGTTTTCCATGCGAACGGATACAATGACCACCTAGTTTCTC
Organism: Terebella lapidaria; assembly: GCA_949152475.1. NCBI lineage: Eukaryota > Metazoa > Annelida > Polychaeta > Terebellida > Terebellidae > Terebella > Terebella lapidaria. The sequence continues at coordinate 12,523,526 of OX424558.1, forward strand.
TTCAGTTTTATGATGCTGATCAGTCACTCAGGATTTTTTTATTTGCGATTCTCAAATAAAAAATAAAAAGTGTTCTAGCCCCTATTTTGAGGATAGTAAATGATCGAGAAACCGAATCCCAGCATGCAACTTAGGCATATATTTAACTTACCTCCTTGTTTTCACTCTCCGCCAAATGAGACAAAGACGCTACAAAAACAGTTATTCTATGTGGTTACGTGTATGTAATAATACATATACAATTGTGATCAAGAATTGATTAACTATATTCCTCACGTTATACTTCAAAGGACATATCAACTGATAGAACGGTTCTCAACAATTACTCGTCATTGAATTATATTATAAACTGACGGTTTTTGATAATAATACTACTAGTACACATAATCATCCTGTCTGTGCTGACTGCTATAATGATGGCACACCAGTAGTGCAAATGTGCCTGGACAAATAAAATCAAGCCTCTAGAAATGGAATGCCTCACTACCCAGTTTTCTCTTGAGCTGAGAACGGTATGTTTTTGCAAAATAAAAAAAACAAAAAATAGAAAGTCCCTACACAGTTTTTTAAAAAAAATAGGAGGACGAGAAACAGAAAATTATTTTTTTCAGGCCTTCTGTTGTTAATTATTTTTTTTAAAACTCTTTGACCCCTCCTTACCTCACTGTTGGAAGCGGATTACCTTAAACACATATAGTCTATAGAACAGGTAAGACACTTACACAAGCAAGAAAGTAGTTTAGAAGAATGAACCATAAAAAGATATAATTTCAAAACATCATAGGTATCCAATTAAAAGCAATTCTATGCAGGTGAGTTTTGAGAACATGGCAATAGTCAGGAATTTTTAACTTGCAATATTCACAAGAACGTTCAGATTTCGATAGTGGTATACTTGATGTTGACAACTAATCACACTGTTTCTTGCCAGACAGCTACAAAGACAATGTCAATCAATAAGAAAAACATTGTTCGTTAACATAGTTTTTACAGTTATTTTTCAGAGTGTGGCTTTTGTGATCATAATTGTGGGACTGATTCTGTTTTCCTGTTCAGAACGCGGGAATGGCCTGAGCGCTCGGTACACCCAGGTACACGAGGGGTACACCCCAGTGAAGGACGCACATCAGACGGCCGCGGCCTCCACCTTTGCCCAGTGTGCGCGAAACTGTCTCCGCGCAACCGGCTGCCAGACCTTCTCCCAGCAGCAAGACCCCGGACTCTGCCACCTCGGCTTCGGTGTCTGTCAAGCTTTCGACCACGTCCGCATCAAGGACTCCGGCTATGCAGTCCCTGCCCAGGGCTCCATCCCCATTGAGACACCCCCCAAAAGTCTGCCCCCTTCCAGCGATAGGAAAGAATGGCGCTCCGAGGCGATTAGTCCATAGATATTGTGATAACCGGGAACGTCACGGTCATTTTGTGGGAAGCTCCTTTGTCACGATATGTAGGTTACTGTCTTGGAAGGTTATCACATCCCATATCGGCATAGGTTACTGTTCTGTGATAATATCCTATGCATGAATATATCGTGCCTATCCGAGTGTATAGCATATACCCTATCGTATCAGTATGATGTGGATATCAAGTGTTGATGCGCTGTGGTTTTACCAGTGGCAAGAGGTACATGTATCCCCAACATAGGATTCTGTGTGTCCTTCCCCGCGAAGGAGTGTTTATTTTCTCAATATGAGCTCTCATTTGCTGAGAAATCGAGGTCTTTTTCTTCAGGAACTTTGCTTGAGACACGTTGGAAAACTTCAGGGATCAAGCAACTGAAGTGACATTTATTATAAACGTGTATCAAGCGTGTTTCTTAAAGAATACGATAGGAGGAAAATTAAATCATCATATGGAAAGTCTTCAATCATTCTGAAGTTTAATCTCGTGTATAGTTTCACCAAACAGTCTCCGCCATACTTTTTTTTTACCTCATTCGTATAAAACATGTATTTTGCTTGCTGGACACCTACCACACAGACTGCCGGGAGTTCTATCCCGAGAGCAGAATGGATGGTCGTTGATCACTCGATGATTTACATGTTGGCCTAAAAGCGTGTAATCCCTCAATAATATGACAGACAAACCAATGTCATCATAGAGTATGGGATATAGTTCTGTATTTATTGACAATATACAGGGTCCCTAGCTTTCCTAGTTTATTCACAATTATGTTCACCGATTCTGAACACCGATAGAAATGAACCCGCCAGGACTAATAACACATGGAGTTACTCTGGTTATGCGTCAGTAAACACTCAAAAGTATGGGATATAGTTATGTATTTGTTGAAACATATATTATTTCATTAGCTTACCTAGTTTATTCACAATTATGTTCACCGATTCTGATCACCGATATAAATGAAAAAGTTCCTACGAATAATTCAGGTACGCTTGACCCCCGTGAACTCGTTAGCTTAAACGAAAATGGATAACTGGTTCAACTTGACGTTTTTTCAGACACTTTTCCATTGTGATACATTCAAAGAGCACATTATGACCTACGGCGGAAAGACCTGGAGTTGTTTCTGATCGAACATTGTGAATGTATCATGTATGTGCCATGTATGGTTTTCTGCCCATATTATGAATCTATAATGTTGTACCATGTCACTTAATAATGCAACAATTTAGTATTCACGGTATTGTTGGTTTAGAACGATAATAAGAACTATGAGCTGGGATTTAGAACGAAAACCTTCAAATCCCATTTGAGAAGACAATAACTGAATTTTTCTTACATTATACTCGATTTGACGGAGCCGCTGAAAGAACGTGAAGGATTTGTTTGACACACATCAGGGTTGTCGAGTTCCCTCACAATATTAAAGTGTTCCCACAATCCTCACGCTATTCCTCACGATTCAAATGTGTTTCATTGCATTCGGAGTTGCTCATTTTGAACTAAAATTCATTATTGGGGTAGAATACCAACTTTCAAAATGTTTGTAACAAATTTAGTATAGATAGATGTATGGAATAGACGTGGAATCAATACCCAGTATTAAGTATTCCGAGCAAACAAAACAGGGTCCGTTATCCAATCTCAAAGTCCGAGGACAGAAAGTCATATCAGGCATACGAAGTGAGAGAAAACAAAAATGACAGGGAAACTCATGAACCCCCCCAAAATGGCCATTAGGAGGTGAAATCAGGTGTTCCGGAAAGAATGAGCATTTCCCGCCCCACTAGTGGCACCCGTCATGAATTCCCCCAAATTAACATGAAAATAGATCTAGTTGCCTGGCAGACATGGATTTGCTGTATTTATCAACCAGATCATGATGACGTCCATGGAATTTCTTAAACGCAGCTATAAGTCTTGGTAACACATATCCTTGTCGCAGCAGTTTAGAGACTAGCTGGGCACTTCGATAGACAAAGTCCTCATATTTGCAACTAGCTCTGGAATAGCGTATAAGTTCAGAAACAAACACACCATATGCCGGTGACATAGGAATGTTGCTGCTTAGAAAAGGGAAATTGACTATGGAAAAATTGGAATCATCACGTTTGTCATATAATCTAGTTGACAGGTTAGAATCATTATCAATCTCCAACCTCAGGTCTAGATAGTTGGAAATATTAGCGGAGTCTGTAGTATCTTTAATTTCAAGTACCTTAGGATATATGACATCCAAATAAACTTGGGATTATTTAGCGACCATACATCATCTATGTATCGGAAAGTGAAATTAAAATTACATGTTAGTTTCTTGGAACCTCCTCGTTGTAAATGTTGGATAAAATCTGATTCATATGAGTATAAAAACAGGTCTGCCAATAATGGTGCACAGTTTGTACCCATGGGAATACCAATAGTTTGTTGAAATATTCGACTACCAAATTCCACGAAAATATTATCAATATTTTTTTTTTAGAAAATTAACCATATTTACCACATCTATTTCAGTATATTTGTATGGGGCATCAGAGTCGCCTTTAACAAAATAAGCGGTATTATATTTACATGTAACTACAATATAGTGGTACAGACGTTGTCCCTTTTTAGAGAAAAATGAATTATTGATTAGTTTTTTAAGCTGAGACTTCAGTTCGGAATGAGGTATAGTTGTGTACAAAGTGGAGAAATCGAATGTTTTGATAGACGTTACTTGAAAGTGTGTGAGCATGTAGATATTCCAATAAAGATTTGGATATCCACATTTGGTTTATACCACTTCTAGAATAGATGGTTTCAGAGTACTTTTGGAGACCCTGTTTAACCTTTTCGGTACTGACCCAACCCCCAGCCTCCATACTGAGCCGATTCATGCATGATTTGATAGGATTTCTATATGTTTGATCATTTTTATTTAAAGATGTTTCAGAATAATTTTGTGTGAAAATAAAGTCACATTATAGTGTGCTATTTCTATATAGTATACTTTTCAACCCCGTTTGATCGGTTTAGGGACCAAACTAGAGCCCAAACAGATGGCTATTTCCATTTTCTTTATCATACAGCCATATTCGAATTTGTAATGAAATATAATCCAATACGTTTAATTGAGTACTTGTAGTCTTCCATATTTGTGAAGAAGTGAATACTGTGGGTTTTGATAGTGTTTACAGCATGTTAATATCTTGATTAGTTATGGAGATATTAAAGTTTTGGTGAAATTGTCTGTAGTCCAAACCCTTGTAATCGGTACCAGTGACATCACAAGGTTAATGACAGGTTAATTATTCAATTAACTAAACAGTCAATTAAGCTTCTAAATTTCAATCGGTGGCAGAATGTATGTGCTAGTTTAGCGTGTAGGTACATTCCCTTGCATATATAACATTAAATACAATCAGTGAACAATTACCTATACATCTATTGATTGCTAAAGTTATGGTTACGCAGCGTAACCATCAGTACAGCAGGAGAGGTGTGGTATGGTTACGCAGCGTAACCATGAGTAGTGAAAAGGTTAATTTTAGACAATATAACAGTTAATATTTTAGAAAGGGCTTTGAAATTTAGAAGTGTCTGAAATTTAGTATAGATCTGCCGTTTGTCTCACATGTGAGGTGCGTCAGGTTACATGGTATTAACTGGAACCATTCTGAAATAGGCCCGAAAAACTTCTGCGAACAGACAATGCGAGTACTGTTTTGTTTGCGTTTCAGAGTGATATATTGTATTTTAGTTTTACTATCATGGACTGATTGCTTGTTGACACAATATATTTTGTCAGAAATATTGCATTTAAGAAAAAAAAAAAAGCAATGCTCGGAAACCTAAGCACTAATAAAAACACAAATCAGAATGCACTTACATTTTTTATGCTTTTTGGCCATATCGGACCAAATGCAAAACATTCGAGTATACAATTGGATACCAGTTTGACAGTACCAGCAGTCGGTGTCCTGACGCTTTAAGCCCGATGCATCTGACAGGTATATGGTTCAGACGCGTTTGTAAGTTTCTCACGTTTGTGTTATTCTCAAAACCAATATCGAATATTACACAATAGATACTTTCCCTCGGAGTCTCTTAAAGTAATGGTTTCCAAAATAATCACTTGCACTGTACACAACTAGGCCTATACATTCATATAGATCTCAACACATGTTCCATAAAATTCGAACTTTATATTTTACTCCAATTCTAGTCAGTGTTCTCAATGGTCACGTAACATGAACTGCAAAGTAGCACTCTTCACACCTTCAAATATTGGCAACATTGTTATATATGTCATATAATAAATCTATCGTGCAATGCCCGGGTATTTAAAAACCAACATCGCCAACAACTGAAAGTGCGGTGAATTAAATAAAGGGATGCTTACAGGTACATGTATTCCGTCGGGTGAGATTCAATCGTGTTGGATCAATGAATTTCATCGGACGTAATATAGTTACCGGACACTCAGTTTAATTTGAACCGAACACTTAATTGAAACTTTTTTTATTTGAGGTGCATTTCATTTGTGAGTGTCAAATAAGTGTCTGTACACTTGTTTCCCTTTGTCAGTCTGTACGACAGACTGACAATCAATACAGTGATGATGATGTATGTAATGTCTTCCTGTCTATTTGTGTATAACTATGCTTGTTATGAACAGCTTATTAAAATCATAAATTCGTTCGTTACAAGTAATAACCTCACGCAGTTATGCTCTGTTGTGATCCTTGAATCAACAGACCAAACGGCGTCCGATTTTTGTTTCCCCATAATCATGTCAGATCGGTAAAGAAACCGTGATTAAAATTGGCAATCCTTGAAGTAGATGGCAACATGCTGCTTCATCCCTTTGTGGGATGCAATGTCACAAGACGTAGTATTGACGCTTTTGGTAGGAATCATAATTGGAAACCGGACGACTTCAACTTGGACGAACATTTTTATTCCCCAATAAAAATGTTCGTTTAACTGCACCAAGGCCTGTATCACGTTCACCTCCCATTAGAGCCCAAGAACAGGCTTATCAAGATATCGAATGACACTTTGTCAGTGAGACTGAAATTTCATAAATCCGTCGGTAATACATGCATCTCAGATTTGCGATATTAATGTTAACCCATGGATACCTATCCATTCATCCAGTGATGTGAAATGGATGCAATTTGATGCTAATTAAGTGTGGATGAGTCTCGTCACACTCGATCTACGGTGGCTTATATCTGCCATCTATGTTTGGGTAATACCTCATTCAGTTTTTACCAATGCGGAAACCATTGTAATTATTTTTTAAGGATTTCCCTATCTGTTTTCACTTCTTCCGATCAGGAAACTCTATGATCAGGCTGGTCAATCATGACGCATCCGAACATGATTCATGTTCATATAATATTTCCACCTAATTTGTTTTCAAAACTACTCTTGATTAGTTTGTAGTTGAGTGTGACAATACTGCATCTATATGTACTTCACAGAACACTATAGGAAATTTGAATAACAACATAATGTTTTCGAATGCGTTTGAGACATGCCAAACATCAACATATGAATAGAGAGCAGAGAGAAAGAGAGGTCTACCTAATCAGATGATTTAGTTGTAATTTAGAATTGAGTTGCGAACGTACTGTCTTTGGGTTTCTCAAGTCCTGACATCGGTCTGTAGATTGTTGGTGAACCACTGATGGATCACTTATCATCATGGATCAAATTCCGAAACCAGGCATGATCAATATCAGCAGGTTTCAACGTGTTTATGAGGCTAGCTTCCACTTCTTAATGCCTCGGACGATAAAGATGCCATTTCGGTATTTGTTTGTTTTTACCTGGCTGGCTCGTAGTTTTCGAAAATGATAGGAAGCAGAGAACAAAATAGTGGCTTTATGACTAGTCTAGAGTCATTTTCTAATTTTGCATATTTATCGCCTATGAGACGAACAGAGAGACAAAACAATCCATACAAACTAGCTACATGGGTTTAAATGGAGACATTTTCCCCTGATTGAATTTCCTACTCATATACAATGTAAAGTTCACACCGTCTATGCCGAGTCTCTCAGTATCAAGAGTACTCGTATACTTACCCTTCGACGCACATATAGAGCTACAATGTTTGCGTTCTGTGAAGTAATCTTTTATAAACACCGCAAATCTCTTTACAAAAACATGGGCAAAACCATATTAATTCTCCGCTAAACAGTCTGAAGGACCAAACCACCAAATTTAATAGCCGCCAATATTTGTCTTTTTAAGTAGTCATGTCATATGTATATACACCAAGAATCATTTTCTTTCCTGTAAAGTTATACATTATTCCTGTAAAATTATGAATCCACTATTTGCGGTGGCTACAGACAAAAAAATATTCCCCAAACTATGTTCATATAGGTTTTATTTCTTCTTGACAGAAATGCAATATATCGCTATCCACGATATTCCACTGATATAAGTCCTCATGAGATGCTGATATTGACTATAATGTTTTATATCGAATATCTAGTAGCTGATTTACTTGGTAGTGGTGTACATATTTTCAATTGCATGTAAGTATTCACCATCAAAATTACCTGGAACGTTCGCCATTTTCATACCGTTTATTTGCGAAAAACTTGTTTGTTTTTTTTGTCCTTATGTCCCAGTAAACAATTTCGTAGACTTGTTTGAGGTTTCCCTATCTGTTTGCACTTTCTTCTTCCGGTCGGGCAACTCTTTGACCACGCTGGTCAATCATGTCACATCTGAACATGATCAACCGTGTTGATATGATTTGAGAGTTCCACCTTATTTTTTTTTTTTAATTTACTCTTGTTTTTGTTTGGGTAGTTTGACTGTCATGATAAATGTAATTACATTGACATGATATGTTTCCAAGAATACGTTGATACTATCATGCTGATAATCAACATGAGTTCCTCAAAATATTGCTTTTGAAATCTAATAAAAAAAAATTTGGAGGTTGTCGTTGATATGAGTATCTCATAGACATAAATCAAGATGTAGTATCACGCAAAGAGAAACCAGCGGGTGTGATTTATTGATAATTACGGGAGGATAAAACCTCACATAATGTCGCTCACATTGACTATATGTTTCTTATAACATCAACTGATAACCTCAAGTTGCATTTATGCATTCAATGCCAAACAATCATTGATACTGTTATATTTATATTCAAATAAGTACGGTGAAATAGGCAGATATATGAAGTATAGCGTGCTTAGATGTCAGAAAACAAGTAGGTGATGAGAAAATCCACACTTTTTCATCCATATATGACCATCGTCCCCAAAAGCGAAAACCACCAGTCTTTTTTGTATCACTGCACAATGATCTTGAAAAGTAGGATTGGGATCGGAATAGAATATAGTGGGTATTGATCAGAGCTTGCTGATAAGTTCCTAATTGAATGAATGACTTTATTTCATGAAAGGCCTCTGGTCCATATACATGTACAATGAGAGTCGGTGCAGTAAATGTACGAAAGACAATCATATTGACAACTACATCATAACGGGCATCGAAATATAATGTATTACCTCATCACTGGCTACTACGTACACTAAGGCCTTCATGTATAAAAGCTGATTTTTAATACAAGATTCATTTTGACAAAAAATATTATTTTTGAAACTGTTGATTGCATTGTGTTTCGTCCTGCCATTTATATGACTTGCGAGAAAACGTTGTCTGATTCCAGTTTATTTTGGACACGATTATATAAAATTATATATTTTAATTCATCATCAACAACATCCAAATGTAACTCCTCTTTTACAATACAAACAAAATAGTAAATTTTCAGTGTTTTTCCTATGTTGATTATATGCCAAGTAAATATGTGAGCAACTGAATTTTGTCAAAGCTATAAGACGTTTGTGTATAAATTGCAAGACATGTATTTTTCATATACAATTAAGTCTTTATAACTTTGATACTGTTTGAGTTTTGTATTTCTTAATAAATCTTCATGCCACATTTGACAGGATTACTCTTTGCTTGGAACTACACATGAATAAATGTGAATTTGATACACTTTGCTGCAACCAAACATATCCAAAACCATAAGAACATAGCATAACTCTAATGTTTGTGACCCAGTTTTCATGCCCTAATTGATCATTCTCTTTCATTACTGATACAGAGGTTCTCAATCTAGTACTAGTATTGTTGATTGAATCATGCAAAATGGACAACCAGTATTCAACACATTTAGTTTTATATTTCACATGAAGGGGTAATTTACCCAAATCTCCGAGGATCGCAGCATTCGAAGTTCTCTAAGACAATGACAATATACATGTATTTACAACATCCCTGTGAATTAGTTCAATTTTTTCTTGTGGTTTTGCCACCAACATTTTTGATAAGTCGTTTTAACATAAACACTGCCTTCTCAGCCTGCGCACATAAGGTTGACAATGCTACAGACCAAGACAATTTCGATGAGAAAATATAGCCAAGATATTTGTAATATGTTGCACATTCTGATTTTGTGTTATTGAAATAAACTTTTTCATTTTGTCGCAGAGAACCAACATTTCGAATGACCATAGCCTTAGTTTTTGAAACATTAACTGTCAAACCACTTTCCATGCAGAATGTACTCAAAGCATTTAACTGATTTTGTAACTGTCTAACTGTGTCATTTACTATACATATATCATCAGCATACATCAACATGTGGACATTTGGAAAATTTTCGTCCACATTAATTACCAGGACATTGGTCGAATTACATTTAAAGACTAGACTTATTATTATTTATTGAATGGTTATTCCTTCAGACTAAATAAGGTGATAGCTAATAGCTCTACGCTGATAGCTGTAGTTTCTGGTACGAACAATTACGGAACCCATGATTCAGTGTATCCAGCCATCACAATAAGATCTGTTGAATAAACGACATAATAGTACGGCCCTGGGTCTTACAATGAAGGAAGAGCGCCATCTATTCCTGTTGGCATATATATTGCGGAAATCATTAGGATGAAAATTATTATATTTGTATACCATATATACGGTGGCTTATTACCGCCAATTATATTCGTGTATTTCTCACCCCGTCTATAATTATCATCTCACAATATTCACCGCGTTTATAATTTCCACCCCATCTATAATTATCACCTCACAATATTCACCGCGTTCATAATTTCCACCCCGTCTATAATTATCACCTCACAATATTCACCGAATTTAAAATATCCACCCCATCTATAATTATCACCTCACAATATTCACCGAGTTTAAAATATCCACCCCTTCTATAATTATCACCTCACAATATTCACCGAGTTTAAAATATCCACCCCATCTATAATTATCACCTCACAATATTCACCGAGTTTATAACTTCCACCCCATATATAATTATCACCTCACAATATTCACCGAGTTTGTAATTTCCACCCCATCTATAATTATCACCTCACACTCTTCACCGTGTTTATAATTTTCACCCCATCTATGATTATCACCTCACAATATTCACCGCAGTCATAATTTCCACCCCGTCTATAATTATCACCTCACAATATTCACCGAGTTTAAAATATCCACCCCATCTATAATTATCACCTCACAATATTCACCGAGTTTGGAATATCCACCGCATCTATAATTATCACCTAACAGTATTCATTGAGTTTAAAATATCCACCCCATCTATAATTATCACCTCACAATATTCACCGAGTTCAAAATATCACCCAAACTATAATTATCACCTCACAATATTCACCGAGTTTATAATTTCCACCCCATCTATAATTATCACCTCACAATATTCACCGTGTTTATAATTTCCACCCCATCTATAATTATCACCTCACAATATTCACCGAGTTTGTAATATCCACCCCATCTATAATCACCACCTCAGAATTATCACCGCGTTCATAACTCCACCCCGTCTATAATTATCACCTCACAATATTCACCGAGTTTATAATATCCACCCCATCTATAATTACCACCTCAGAATTATCACCACGTTCATAATTTCCACCCAGTCTATAATTATCACCTCACAATATTCACAGAGTTCAAAAATCGAAAATTCAAAACATGTTCACTTATAAGGAGAAGGCCTTTTATCCAGACTTAAAACACCCCGTTTATCATATATAAGGACACTATATGCTCTACTATAAACTGAAGAATTGGCGCAATTAATTTTGTCCCTTTGAGTGACACACAATTCCCTGTAGGCCCATAACACATACATTCAACATGAATACAATTTAATTTCAAGACCACAAGAATAATCGAGATTGATACGCTGAACATGGTATACGTAGTGGTACGTGCTACATGTGTTCTAGTTGCGTCATTTTTCACAACTTATAATCATCGACATGCAAAGTGTCCTTATATGTGTGTCAGATGTTTTGCAGGCAGTTTCTAAAGAAAGTTCTCATATAGGACAGGACATGTTCTTATGTCCGGATATGTTCTTATGTTCAGGACATGTTCTTATGTCCGGATATAAGGAAGTGCTCATATATGAGGACATGTACTTATATGCGCGTCAATACGGTACACAGAATACCAAGAGTGTTCATACTAAGACTCAATGCACCAATTGAAATTCTGTACCTAATAATGATTGTGATCAAATCATAATTATAAAAACGGTGATAATTCTGAGGTGTTATCTATAGACGGGGTGGAAATTATGAATGGGGTGAAAATTGTGAGGTGATAATTATAAACGGGGTGGAAATTATAAACGCGGTGAAAATTCTGAGTTGATAATTATGAACGGGATGGAAATTATAAACGGGGTGAAAATTGTGAGGTGATAATTATAAACGGGGTGGAAATCATAAACGCCGTGATAATTCTGAGGTGATAAATATAAACGGGGTGGTAACTATAAACGCGGTGATAATTCTGAGGTGATAATTATGAACGGGGTGTAAATTATAAACGGGGTGAAAATTGTGAGGTGATAATTATAAACGCGGTGGAAATTATAAACGCGGTGAATATTGTGAGGTGGTAATCGTAAATGGGGTGAGAAATACACGAACATAATTGGCGGTAATAAGCCACCGTACATATACAACATCCACAAAAATATCCTGAAATGACATTGGACAAATTTAGGTGCACACCATCGACAACACGGTTTGTGGATGCTGTTCAATGTTACTTTTCATGGTCATTTGAAGAAAACTTTCGGAATTTACCTGAAGAAGAGACATGCGGAAAATATTTGGTGTGTATGCCTAATATCTTATTTATTTTATTCACATGAATGGACAAATTAAATACCAGTTGTCCTCGATTTTCACTGCACACACCAATTCAATCATTTCCCTGTTTGAGCCGAAATTCTTTACATCGGAGATATAGTGGAAACTGGAATGCATGAGTACCCTTCAGCGGATCGATGATTCGGGCAAAGATTAAGATGTTGTACCTATCTACTAGCACAGTAGTGATCTACATGTATAGGTGCGGACACTAATGCAAAGCACATATCCATCACATCAACGTATCAATCACATGTGCACGTATTGCATTTTTCAGACCTCATAAGTGAACATTAATCGAATGACGCTCATGATTAAATCAATGAGAAACGTGACGAATTTTTATTCATACAACCTCATGCATATTCATTAATCAGCACATGAATCTGAATGTATTAATGATGATAGGTCGATACTTACGAGTATACGTTTGTTCAGTACATACTCGAATCCTTACATCTACATGAAGTATACTGCGTGAATAATTTAATACTGAATTACTGCTGCGCATCACCAATAGTGGTCCAATCGCTCCGGAATTATGATGTCAAATACTTATTATTGTTGAGCTCCTTAGTTACATTGATTCAATGTGTTACCTAGTACCTCAACTTTATTTGTTTATTTTACAAACAATGAATACAATATAGTTGCAATTTATATCATGTCGCATGATCCATATCAAACTATATCTAAGTTATGGAGTATTTAAATTTTATTACTTTCGTAGTGGCATAACAGCATATTTGCAAGTAAATATTATGGATGATTGTGTGTACGTATCGTAAATAATTTCCCACGTCATAAATTGCCGTTTGTGTTACATTGTCCTCTGTTCGATTTCGGAGACCAGGACCAAAGCAATTAGTTCTGTACACAATATTACACTTTACATGCAGCCATAAATCACTATCCCTGCGATGGATAAATAGTGAAACCAGCACTGAAGATAGACATTGACTCAGAATACAAGCCAAATAATCGTAAATTGTTTCCGATTGGTACTCATGTAGACGCCTGACGCAGACTTGTGGTCTCAGTCCATTTGAATCACAGCTTATTTCGCCAAAGTGCAGTAGATTTTGAGATGGTGTTGGTGTAGGTGACTCAGCCTTCCATGATGTTGAGTATTCGGTAGAATTACCGTGACTTTTCCCTCATGAATGTTAGGTCATTTTTCGATGGTCTCAAATTGCGAGGCACCTGCTAACGTATGGGAAGAATTGAATTGGGTTAAATGGAGGCCAGATAAGGAAAGAGAAACATCGAAAGACGTGACACATTATTCCTTGTAACTACAGGTTTTTTAATGGCTTCGACCTAATCTTAAGTTATCGGGACAGTTTGCAAACACACACATTGACCGAGTTTCAAACGAACACTTGTCCCGGTTTCTGGAGATACGATGGCTTATATTGCAATTATACAGTAGCTGAGAGTTGAGTGTGATGATATATTATGATTCATTCGTTCATTATAGTGACAAAAGCAAGTACATATGTATACAAACAAGTAATTTTCATACTAGAGATATACGTTCAATTCTGAATTTATTGCAATACGATTTCATCAAAAATGTAATCACCGCATGGTTTGACTACTCTTTCGAACCTATTGTGGATACACCCTCGAAGATAAAAAATCAATTTATTTGGTATAACTCCCACATAAGAGTGAACAACAAAGTAATTTTTTTCCCGAATTGGTATGTCAAAGGAGTTAAATATATAGAAGATTTGTTGAAAGATGGTGAATTTATGACTCTTTCCGAATTTACAGAACAATACAGAATAGAAACAAACTTTATGCATTTCTATAGTGTTATATCAGCAATACCAAAATCGTGGAAAATACTGGTCAAAGACAATGGAATTGATTCGAAAAATTTGGAGGGGGAAAATAAACTCACGTCCATTACAAAAGCTGATAAAGTATGTAAATTCGTATATCCAAACATTGTGAAAAAAATTGTAGAAATACCAAGAACACCACAAAATTTCTGGTCTAATTCCTTTAATGTCGTCATATTGGATACTGACTCACTGTTTCAACAAATCTACTATATTTACAGTATAGACTATTACACAACATTTTGCCTGTAAATGCCTTCCTATTTAAAATAGGTATTGCAGTTACGCCAAAATGTTCGTTTTGTAAAAAAGAAGATGAGACATTATTACACTTGTTTTTAGAATGTAACTGCGTTGTAAAATTTTGGTTTGAATTTCATAGTATTTTATCTAAATTTGGTAATGATTTTCATGAATGTAATTGTAGAGAAATATTACTAGGTCAAATACGATCCCCTACGACAATTTATGATTTATTATACTTAATTGCCAAACGATATATCTACACTTGCAAATTAAATAACTGTTTACCCTTAGGAAAAGGCGTTATTAATTGTATCAATAATTATCGTAGAATTGAAGAAGAAACAACAAGAAAAACCCTGAAGTTAGATTTGTATTTAGAAAAATGGAGGGACCTGAAACCTATGTAAAACCGATTTAATTTGGAAGATATTGTACATTTCAGAAAATATTGTGCTTTTTTTTTTTGTATGTTTATGTGAAAAAAAAAAAAATGTTTGTGAGTAATGCGAAAGTGTATGAATAAGTGTATGAATAAATTCAAATAACAAAAAAAAAAAAAAAAAAAATAGATACAAACAAGACGAAATCAAGCCAGACGCTCTCATCCTCTCAGGGGGATATCCAATGTGTATACGCGAAATGATAAGATGTCCGAGAATCAAAAATCGTTAGAAAACAGCATCAAATCTTTCTTGTTTGAGTTTATTTGCATTAATACAAGTGAAGCTAAATATTCATCACTTGACTTTACTTACATAATTATTGTATTCAGTATCTGCCATGGAGTAAAAAAAACTTTTCAACCACTTTATGCACATTGTCAAAAAAGGTACAAGGTAAATTTTCATACAGAGGAATTCAATACTAAAATGGAACTCATCGTGTTCTATTTCATATTATCTCTTATACACAAACTCTCCTGGTAGATCTACTATGATTTTTTATTTATCCAAGTAGAGGATGGTAAGAGGATGATCAAATTATTATTAATTTTTTGTTTGTGGACAGCATCAAAGCGAAACATTGGAGGATACAATGTTGTTCTTCTATAAGTTCAATGCTGAATTAATGTGAACTCACGCTCAACTGATAGCACATGTATATAGTGCATTCAAGCTATCATGTCGGAAAATACAGGCAGTTCTTATAAACTCCCAACTGCAGGAGAAATCAGTATTTGAATAGCGAAGAATGTGCATGTATGAATAACTATATTTAGTGTAGCAAATTGAACGCTAATGCTAATCAATAAAGCTAGTGTTTGGATATGCGGACCCATATGTATAGTGATATCAATGTAGGTATCAATCTATTACCACAAATACAGTAGATTTTGATGATGCCAATAACAACGTAAAATACAACATTTTGCAATAGAAACAAAGCCCGACCAAATAGTTAATCCAAAGACACACTGGCGTCATCAGGGGCAGACAGTGTGTTAAATGTAGTTGTTTCTACTGTACACCTGATGGAATTAGTATACAACTGCCCAACAACCTAAGAAAATATTTTAGAAATCCGAAACAAACCCCATGGAACAGATATATGACAAGTACATAAGTACATAATCAATAGCCAGAAGGCTACTGAGTTGATGGTATCCTCGGGGACAGATTTAACGTCCGCCAGCAGTGACACCGACTCAGTGGTATTACACCTGTATCGACGTAATGGTTTATTATTGTACTGAAGATATCATGATTCAAGTAAAAAAATCCATGAGTAACACGAGTGCTATATCTGTACCCCAGACCAAAAGATTTTCATTATGAATGAAATTTGATGTTTGTACCATAATTATCAATATGGTACATTTTATTGTCACTTCTATAATAGCCATGTTTACTAGTGATATAACTTTGCCACGTGTCACCACTAACACCAAATGAGTGGTGTTAAAGGTAACGACATCCAGTTCCCTTTGTTCCAGTGCGACTGATCTAAAGATGCTAATATCAATGTCTCGCCGGGATGCGGCGAAAACGAAGTCTGGCTGCCATTATCTGGGTATATCCACGTGGAGTGGACAGGTGCTTTATTACAGCTCGAACTCTTGCACAATCTTGCACATCAGAGCAAAGCAGTTTGAAAATTTGAACAAAAAAAAACATTCATGATGCAAGGATGTATCGTGTAATCCTGTTGATTCACAGTCATCTCAATATCATAATCACCATCAATTGTAACCCGTTTTATTAGTTAGCTCATTTATGAATACCTCTTGTTAGTCACAAACCAACTGGTAAATATAATATAAATTGTATAATGTAAATATTTTATATAGAATATTTGGAAGATATGATTCGAACGTTACCGGGGATCCCCGTACTTAAGCCCCTCTTTGGATAAGCCCATGGGCTAATACAAGGGGAGTACTACTCTTGTATAGGCCCACGGGCTTATAAACGGAATAAAATTTTGTCTCGCATCAGGACTGGGCCTATATTTGGGGAAAACGTAGTTGATGTTTTGTTTTTCGTAGGAGACGTTGGTAAGTGTTGGTACATAGAATAAGCTACTGAAATGCAATTGATAAAAGACGTACGTGAGCCTTGCCTAGAGCTACTAGTACATGTGACCAGCTGGATTTTATCCGGTACATGCATGCATAGGCATGTATATGTATACTTTTTTATTCGTTATGTGTGCGTCTAGTATGACAATGAATATCTTTGATTATACACTGGGATAAAGTAATGTTTATATAAATATAGTTATTACGCATATAGAAGTGCTTTCCCGTCTAATCCATTGTAAATTCAAGCGTGCAAAATAAAAGTCGTAAAATAATTATTCCCCAAATATAAGCCCATGGGCCTATATATGGAGTTAAATTTCATTCGACACAACACCCTTTCCCCATTTATAAGCCCAGGGCTTAAATACGGGGATCCCCGGTAGGTAGAGTATCTCAGTGGCAATTAGTGAGTTGCTAGCTCTACCACTGCTATGAAACATTATGTCCAGATTTCTGATGTAGGTCCTTAAATCAAAGAATGGAGTTATTGAGAGTAGAACTTATCACCATTTCCCAAGGATGTCCAATCCTCTACAAATTGAGGTGCCATATGGATGAAACATTATTCTAACAATCTCAGATCGTTCGAGCAAAACAAAATGTATGTAACCTGGTAACATCAAAACCATGTATTGGACCAGAGCAAATGTTACGTTTACATAATGGTTAGAATGAGCATGCAGTAATCCCTAGGTTAATAGAAACAAATCAATTCATGCGCATTCATACGCTGGGAAGGTGATAGACCACATATATTCTGACGAAGTCATGGCAATACTGCGACAGCTTGGCGAGTGCAACACTGCACGGGTAGGGGTCGCAACTTCTCATCAGCGAGGATATAAATAGTTAGAGACTTGGTGGAAATCCCTGACTCTCCTCGCCACCACAAGTGACAGCGAGCGGGTTCTTGTGACAGCGCTCCAAGGCTTCTCCAATTCAGTCCAAGTGCGGACTAAATCCTCTTGTGTGATAAACTCAGAATCGGACTGATAACGTCGTCCAGGGAGAGGGATCGAAGATGGAAGGAATCATTTCGGATGAATTACGGATTATGGATGAATACTTCCCGTACCGTCATGTAATAACACTGTCTTATAGCATTATAATCAGTGAGAACCAAGCCACTGACTCAAGAACACTTGTGTGTTATTGAAGCACACAAAGGCACACTTCGTCATGGATAACATAACATTCAAAAACTTCGTTTCCACTCCTGCCAACGTTACCGTATCGATAGCGTTACCTCGGGTGGACAATTTCAAACTGATGCGGACCGTTTGTGATATCTGGATCTCGCTTCCTGTGTCGATATTGGGGATCATCGGGAACATCCTGGCTTTCGTGATTCTCTGTCGGCAGAAGCAGCAACTGACGACTAACGTCCTACTACAAGCGCTGGCTGTGGCGGACAGCTTGGTACTCATCAGTTCCATCCTCCTTCGGTCACTCCGCTTCATCGGCTGGGACGCCTATACTCAGGCGTACGACCATGTATTTCTGGTTCTCTACCCGTGTGTGTACTTTTTCCGGCTGGCGGACACCTGGCTGACCGCGATGTTGACCATCGACCGGTACATCGCCGTGTGTCATCCTCTCCACGCCCAGAGGCTCTGCACCATGCGGAGAACCTACCTCATCATTTTAATCATCGTTGCGTCGACGTTCATATTCTCTCTACCCAGGTTCTTTGAGTATCACATGTTGCCTGGCCAGGGATATGCGCAGACAAGTTTACCGGATAACGTTGCCTACACCGTAGGTTATAGAATTGTGTGTTTTTTCCTGGTCATGTACTTGATCCCGATGACTTTGCTGATCACTCTCAACTTACGCCTTGCATGGGTTTTCCGCCGAGCATGCATAGATCGAAACTCCATGGTATCAAATGGTCACATCCACAGTGGGAAAGGAGCGTGTACGACACATGTCGCCAGTCGTGGCTTGACGATCGTCGTCACCAACATCGTCATCGTGTACGTGATCTGTAACGTCAGTGCCATGGCGGCACACGTGGTCTGGGCCCTGCATATGTGTTTCCCCAATCTACGTCACTTGGAGGACGACAGACGGGCCATCGCCAACATCAGCAACGTCATGGTCACCTTCAACTGCGCCGTGAACTTTGTCATCTACTCGCTGTTGAGTCGCCGGTTCCGGTCTGGTCTTCTCGAGGCTTGCAGGTGTGACGGACTTCGGTGGCTAGTCGCCAGGTGGCGCGGTCGTAGGCGCCAGTCCACGATATCCGCCAGCAGGTCACAGTCACTACTACAGGAGATGTACATCCGTTTGAGTTCGCGTGTTAACAACGATAACCTCACGAGAACGAATTGACGCCTGTGAGGTCATGTGACTGTAATATAATATTTTTATCATAACTATTAGATCTACAAACCCGTTCACAACATGATAATGACGTTAGTCCTTGATAATGACTTTAATGAACTTGATGGAGTTTTAAGCGTTTCAAGAATGGAATCCAAAGTCACCATGTACTGATATATGATCATAACCGAAGTTTCTGTTTTGGTTGTATTCATTTGACTATTAATTCTCGTGGAGCAGCCTATCAATTTTTAAATTATTCAAATCAGTAGACTCACATAGTGAATTATCAATTAGGGAAAGACGTTTTGACAGTGCAAGAATCTGACAAAAGATGTGTTTATGAAGTGTTCAAGACGAACATGCTGCTGAATTTAGCAGTTGAACACATCCATGTGTTTATCATACTGCAATCTGCCATGATGCTGAATTCATATTTATCATGGAGAGTTTACAATGCTTTATATGTCTTACCATATGACTATGATGTTTATATATATAATTGACTGATTTCTAATGGCATTTTTGACATTTTGGGTCAGTTTTGTGAATCTGAATTTCTGCAATACCTCATGACGGATTCAGCATCATGTTTTGCTCTGGAAACACCAAACGGTGGGTGTAAAATATGGTTGAAGATCGAACAGATTTGACCCACATACAATACCCAGGTATACATATATATATATGTGTGTATGTTTCCTGATTAACCAGCATCATATTTTCGAACAACATGTACTTGAAATTTTGTTTGTCAATGCAATCACATTTCAAAAACCTAATATATCCGATGATTAATGGTGAAAGAACACACCTAATTCGATCATGACCAACTACATACGTATTTGGGCGACACCAGTAATATGTGCTGCTATTGAGAGTGTGCCCACATGCAAAGGCACGGGAAGTATGTCAAAAAATATTTTTTTTCAATCATATAACTGTATCTACTACAAATAATTACTAGTATATCGTTGGATAGAGGCGTTTGCATAACTTGGCATAATTTGCATTATTTGTTGTTCTGCCTGACCGTCAATACAAATAAATTGTGAATTGAATTTCAATAGAACATCGTTTTTTGTTTTCATTGTTCTGGCTGATTCAATGTGTTTATCTCTGTTTACCACTTCATTGCGTGCATGAATTCCATTAATTGACCACATGAGTAAATGGTGTACCGGACATATTTGGGTCAATGGAAAATGCAAGCGCCAATTGTGTGGATATCAAGAGATCGCTGTCATGTTTCGGATACTAGGAAATAAAAACTCAATCCATCAAAAAGTACCGTGGAATAAAACCACACAAAGACCACGTAATTTAATTATACGAAGCATTGATGTCGCCATTCATGTAATATTCTCCAACTGATGGTATGAGAAACCATTCATCTTTTTTGTTTGCATTGGATACTATTAGACATGTTTATTTTTACAATTACATGTCAGAATTTTAAAACAATGTAAAAACATGTTTTCACTTACTGTACCCTTCTTACTCTCTTGGTTGAATGACAAAATTATATCCAATCTTGATTAAAAAATTAGCCCAAGGGCTAAGTAGGTTACCGGAAAATATATAATATTTTGTTCCGTGGCCTTGAAAATAAGGTCACTGGTAAAATTCAAAGTCATGAGAGTATTCCTCATACCAGTATATGATTTTCTATAGGCTTACAATTAATTACAAAGCTGTAAATTCAATAATAAGAGAGATATCAGTCATTATGTCCTGGGACCTTGAAAATGAGGTCAAAGGTCAAGTTCAAGATCATGGCAATGATCTGCTTATATCATTTCCTATATGTTCATAATTGATTCCTAAGCTGTAAAGTCGATAATAAGTGAGATATTAGCCATTTTGTCCTGTGACCTTGAAAATGAGGTCAAAGGTCATATTCAAGGTCATCAGAATATTCAGCATATATCATTTCCTATATGTCCACAATTGATTCCTAGTCTCTAATCTCAATATTAAGTTAGATATTAGGCATAATGTGTCCCATTATAAAGCATAGGTGAATTTAACATGGGAAAGTCCCATTTGGGACCCTTCGAGAAAATGAAAATGGCCGCCACCCGCAGACCGGCGATTCAGGGGCAACGAACTTATACACATCACAGAGGTATACCAGGGGAATCTTTTGCAATGAAAATCTCAAAACTGTCTGAACAGTTTTTGAGAAAATGGCCACCAAAGTCAGAAATTGGTCGTTTTTCAACGACAATGGCCGCCATTTTGAAAACAACGCGAAAAAAAAACAAACTAAAAAATACCCTCTTTTTGAATTATTTTTAGGCATCAGGCTCTAATGTGACGTTGGTCTGAACCAGTTGTTGAGTGCTTCAATCTCGGAAGTTTCAGACTAAAATATTATTGTACTCCTACACGGTTGACCATAAGAGGTTTTGACAGTCACCAATTGACAAAAACAGACGAATGGATCAGGAATATTTGACGCCCGCGTATATCTAATCAGTAAGAAACTGTCCTCGATTACAGATGATAGCAGATTGAGACGACCATGCAATAGTTTATGTCAACCTACAACATCTTGTAGTATACATGTAACTACCGTTGTCCCCAGGTTTCCGGATGACATAGAACGTAGTTAAACCTGTCACACCAAGTTGAACACAGTACGAGACCAACCTGCCTTTGTGTCCACGCGACACTCTCTGACCTTTAGTTTCCACTCCAAGAATTGATCACCCTTTGGAGCTATTCACAGCTCTGAGGCCGATCTCAAGATGAAATTGTTAAAGTTTTTGCAGGGACTGTCGATGACAAGACAGTTGGATACAGGATTCAGTCAAGGTTGCTAAAGCCATTAATTAGTGGTGCTTTTATTCAGGGGGTTCGACCTGGTACGTTCTCCAGAAGATGAGATGTCGCCTTCGCCGAACCATTCGCACATTCGAGGGTGCCGGGTGACATTATTATATTCAGATACTTAACAACTGTACCGGTCAACACTGGGTGATTCATTATTATTACAGTTCATGTAACAAAGTGTGTATTTCACCTAACAAAATGCCACTCATCATTGACTTGGTGAACTCCTGTTCATAATCCTGTTCATAATCACGTATAGTGGTATTTTAATAAATAACAAAATTGTTCACTACCTAATTGTAACAAAACATGTACCTCTCCACTGCATTTTCTTTACTCTGATTGATAATAGCAATATTTGCTTTCCGTGGTTATCATGTGTTTGCATAGCATTTCTAGCTCATTTTCCAGTATTTCTTTGGTATTAAACATTCAGGTTGATGTCGGATAGGAATTTTTGTTTTTATCTGAGATGCATTTCCATTCCATTTGAGTCTGCTTATCGTCTGCCTCGATATTATACATTTTGTGTTACAAGTACTAATGCTCTGTAGTTATTCTTATATCAACAAAGACCAAAGGAGTCCGTTATTTATGAACCCACATAAATGGAAGATCAGTAGCAAAATCGTGATGAAAATCCTTGAAGTAGATGGCAATCTCTTTCAAACTTTTGTTGGGTGCAATATTACAACACCTATTTCACTGGCACTTTTGGTGGGTATCATAATTGGAATCTAGACAACTTCGACCTAGAGGTTCATATTTATTCTCCATTTATTATAAATGTACCAAGGCCCGATTGAAATCATATCCTTTACCCTCGATTGAAATCTGGGAACAGGCTTATCAAGATATTTAATGACAATACGTCTATCATTCCAACTAGAATTCATAGTTAATACATGTATCTGAGATTTGCGATATGAACGTGAGCCCCATTGTTGCATAGCTATTCGTCACATCTGCTTCATGAAATATATTAGGAAATATGTCTTTTGATCTGGATGTTTGTAGAGCCATTCATAGGAGTTATGCTTGTGTGATTCAGTATTAATAAATATGTTGGTTCAGCGGGTGATTATAGCCCCACAATAACATAAAAGAAAAATTTCCTCCCCAATATCATAAAATAACTACTGTAACAATTATGAAACTCCCTAAACACGAAGGGATCATAGAATTCTGGTCAGTTAGGCTGATACCGCCCTAGTCTCCAGAAAATACCTCCAGAGCATATTTGAATGTCACCCCCCCCCCCCCCACACCCAGACATACATAGATACCCTGTCCTCCATTTTTATAATAACTCTGTCAAGCGTCTTCATAATACACCTACAAATCATATGATAGATACGATAAGCTAATATTCAAAGTTTTGAGTGATAGACATCTGCATATTAAGAGTGGACGGAGTTACACACTTGTAATATCGTTTTCCCTACACGTATACCATGAACTATAGCATTCGTTCAGTGTGAAGTGGTGCAAATTGCTGCGGATGAGCATGTATGAGTCTTGTCACACACATATTTACGATGGCATACATCCTTCATCTATGTTCAGTATCTCATCAATGTGGAAATCATTGTTATGATACTTTACTTCCTTTACACACTCTGAATTCTTTATGTATATATCTGTCTCTCGAGCAAAAGTTTGCTACCTACTGGCAGACTGGAGTCATGCTCTGAAAAAAAACCCGACATTCGTGTAGGATTCACCAATATTACCGAACGTTCAACTGCATTATAATTCACACAATACATACTAGCAGTTCTTGTATAATCATGTTCTACAACAGTGAAAATCAGTGAATCAATCAATAAATAGATTCATCACATAGAGAACTGCTACCAAACTAGTCTGGTTTTCTGCAAAACGGGTTTGTACATGTTTGGGACTGATCCAATGTAAAACCATACCATTCTGTATAAGGTCAGAGTTCGACCCTCCCTACAATGATGGAGTTCACGAGCATTTTCTTCATTGGTCTCGAATCTTTTGGTAACTGTCAATTATCACAGTCTGAACTTGGTAAAGTTCTCACTTTCTTACCACAAACTACTCCATGACATATCCATGACGTTGCTATTCCATGCTCCCCTCAGATCTTTCCATAGGTTGCTAATGGATATACGAAAACTCGAGTGAGTACGTTCATTCCCATTTGCAGAGTATCACACTTAACTGTGTATTTGTATACACCCATAGTCTCACATGCAGGTGAACACTGAATGTGGATGGGAAATGATTATTGATGTCCGAAGAACAGAGTAGAAATGTTTCCACTGTCTGCATGAGATATAGTGATTTTTTTTCATTCAGATCAAGAGGTGTTCGTGGACCATTCCGAACCATGTTACAAGCAATGTATCAGATAATTATTATCAAAAATGAATTGTTCAAAATAAATGGAAAGTAGAACAATAATGAAAATTTCATGAAAACAATCAACCTTACTTCCTCAGAATTCTGATTGAATAAATGCAATGAATTTACCTTTTCAGTTCAAAATCAATAAGCATAATGGATCGACATTTATCAAGATGTAGTATCATACAAAAAGAAACCAGTGGTGTTGTTTATTAGTAATGATTCGACTATAAAACCACACAAAATATCGTTCTGTATGTTTCATATGATATCGATACGGTAATTCATAGTATACGGTTTCAATGATGCGCACTTAATGTTAAACTACAATACTACAGCCACATGTATAGTCAGAAATTACGACAAAATAGGCAGATATGTAAACTGTGCAACAAAATCTGTTGTCACAGGATAATTAGGTTTAGATGCCAGTGTAAAAATCTGCTGTCCAGACATCCCTACGAGCTTTATCGTCAAAAATAGATACAACATACTCCCTCGGTTATACAATTGTGTCACTGCACCACAATCTTGAATATAAGTTCGAGATCAGAATACTTGAGATTGGGTATGAATTAGATGCTGCTAATAAATAGTGATTAATATCAATTATTTGCTGCTAGATGTGGGTTTTGATATGTACACAATTACAGTAAGCATGAATCCACCACTACAGCCTCTGCAACTGGACCCTTTGAATGTGTTTGAATGTACCACATAATAGTACGGCCGGGGTTACAATGAACGCCATCTCAAGTAACGCCATCTTTTCTAGACGTTTATTTATGTTGCGGAAATCATTAGGAGGTAATGTATTGTATTAGGATATACAATAACCTGGAATGCTATTGGTAAAATGGAACTGAACAACAACTTTTGATGACATTTGCTCAGCAAACTTTAATGAAAGAAAGAGCAGTCTGCCGGGGAAACAATTTGTTCATACACATAATGTTATTGGATATATGCACTGAAATGTGTATCTGAAGCGAATACCTGTGGCCCCACACCATGGAGTACCTGAGTGTTTCAGATTACATATGTTATTGAAAATAACGTATTTTTCTCAAATGACTGTTGTATTACACTCGATCTTTACCGGAGACACCAGTTCAACAAAAGCATCACTGTTTTCACCAAAATCAGAAGTAATGGGAACTGGAATGTATGAGGACACATCACGGAACTGATGTTTCATCAATGTATATTTATACAATCTCATGCATATTCATTTCGCAGCCCATCAATATGGCTGTATTTGGTGGTAATATGTTGATACTTACGTATATTCACCTGCTTGTGTTTGTTCAGCACTTATTCTAATCCTTACATTTACATGTATCATACTGCGTGAATTATAATACAATTAGAGTTTTTATAAATTATAATTAATTTATGAATTATAATACAATTACAAGTTTTACTGAAGTGCATACGAAATAGTGGTCACGATTGCTCCATATGAAAACAGACACTTATTATAGATAATGAGCCCCTTACTAATATTAACCCAGTTTCACAAAGTACCTAACTCATTTTCACAAAGAACAAGCAGTAAATACACATAGATGCAATGTTTACTGTGTCGTATGAGCCATATAAAATATATCACATTATTAGTGATTAGGAAGTAGTTTTCTATTTGCAGGTCAGTATGGATCTCACAACACTTCCTCAAGTTGAATGCGGATAAAACTGAAATACTTTGCATCAGTTCACGATTCAGCACACTTGACACCAGCTATATGTTTAACATCTGAGGAGCCACCGTTGTTCCATCGTCGTCCGCCCGCAACATCGGTGCTGCCTTTGACACAGGCATGTATCTTGAAAATCATGTGAACAACATAGGTATATTCAACTTCGCAACGCTGGTCGAGTTAGGATATCTTAGCAACCAACGGCAGCAAGTGTCATACACGCTCTGGTAACATCTGAGCTGGACTTTGCGAATGCTCTCCTTGTTAAGCTCCCTGACTGCCTTCTTTCAAAGCTTCAACGGATTCAAAATATTGCGGCCAGAATCGTTTCAAGGACCAAGAGGACTGATCACATTACTCCAGTCCTAGCAGCCCTACACTGGCTCCCGATCAGAGGTCGTGTGACATTCAAAATATGCAGTATGGCTGACCGTGCGCTCCATGGTCGGGCTCCAGAATATGTCGATGATCTACAGAGTGTGAGATCGATCCCACGTCAACTTCGTTCCGGAGTGGAGGGCCGCGTCTTGGTTGTTCGTGGTGTCAGGACAAGGACCTACAGGGATAGATCATTTTCAATAACTGCACCATTCTTCTGGAACAATCTCCCTTCAGAACTGCGATCCACTCAATCTGAGCTAGGTTTAAGATAAAAGCTGAAAACCTATCTTTCTGAACAATACTTCTAGTTATTATTAGTTATTTTCAAATGTTCAGTTAGTCATATCCACAATATTGTATCGTCTTTTATCTTTCTCCTTGTACTGTCACTATGTTATTCTAATTTGTATTTTGGTTTCACGTGTCTGTTCAGTACCTCTGGGCATGTATATGGTAGAGGCGCTATACGAATGTATGATAATAATAATAATATTATGGATACTTGTATGTACATATCGTAAATAGTTTCTCATGTCATAAGTTGCCGTTTGTGTTACATTGTTCTCTGTTCCATTTCGGAAACAAATGCCAAAACAATTAGCTCTGTACATAGTATCCCACACGCATGAGTAATCAACTATAGTGCAGGTTCTCAGCAAAAAAATTTTCACAGTTTGATAAAAGCATGAAACTTTGCAGAGAGGTAGATTATCACTCACTGGTCAATAAGCTAGGGAGTCATTCTCAATATGGTCTGTATGACAGTCAATTTTCTTTTTGCAGTAAATCGACCTCAACGGCTGGTTAGCAAAATTAGTAATTTCTACCTGTGCATATTTCCCCCTAGCTTATATTGACCAGTGAGTCAATTATATTGACGCGCTATCTCTCTGCAAAATTCCATCCTTTTATCACAATGTGAACAATTTCTCCAAAATCAAGAGCTAAAATTATATTCTACCGTCACTCCTCCTTGTTAGTGAATTTGCAATGGTCTCCATACGTGAGGCACATGCCAATGTATGTGATGTTTGTACACTGATTATGCGTTTTATGTCTCGTTTAGAATATCCACATTAACAAGTATGTGCATTCTGCCACGTGTCACCACTAACACCTCTGAGTCTACAGAAATCAGCTGTGAAAATTAGCGATATTTGGTTCTCTTTGTTCCGGAGAAGGCTAATATCAAGGTCTAGACGCGGTGCCACGAACCGACGAGAATGGCTTATGCATATCCACGTGGACTATGCACGCGCTATAGAACTACTCCAAATTGTTGCAAAATGTTGATTGATGAACATTTCGCAACATTATGTTTGTTTTCAAAGTTAAACAAAAAAAATCATGATGCCAGAGATACAGGATGTATTTCTGTTGAAATATACTTAGTTAATCTTATCTGGAATATTGACTCGCTTAGCTGAGCTCTGAATGGGTTTTGTAGTTCCGAAATTTATTGGTAAATATAATACACCAAATATAAATTGTGAGCGTGATAGATCTGTTCAGAAGAAAAAAAAATTGTGATTTGAACAGTATATAAACCGTGCATGGGCACAACAGTCCTGCCTTATACACAAAGTATCTCTGGCAATTCCATTTATAAATCTAGAAGTATTTTTGAGTTGTTGTCCGTACCATTCATATGAAATATACTGTCAAGATTCCTGACATACTCAAAATATAGGTAATTATATAACGGCAATGGAATAATTGAGACTAGAACCTATCACCATTTCCCAAGAGTGTGCAATCCTCCACAAATTGAAGTGCCATATTGATGACACAGTATTCTAACAATCTCAAATCCATTCCCTTAATGCAAAACCTATTGCATGTAACACCAAAACCAAATGCTGGAAGAGAGCAAATGCTAATGGAATATTTCATAATGGCTCAAATGAGCAAGCAGTAAATGTCTGCTCAGGGCCATAAACCACATATATTCTGACGGTATCACGGGGATACCGTGACAGTTTGGCTAGTGTAATACTGCACTGATAGGCGTAGCGAGACAAAATTCTCATCAATGAGGTTATTTTTATGCTTTTCAAGAAAGAAAACCGAACTCAATATGCACTGACCTACGATCATAGGTATGCGGTTCGGGTGTACCCCCTTAAATTATTTTGTCAAATCTTGCACTCATAAAGCAGCCTACCAATTTTACATATAATTGCACAATGAAAGATTAGATAGCGACAAACGTTCTGATATTGCAAGAATCATGGCCAAAGATGTGTTTATATGACCGGATAATTCAGATGGGAAAACTACATGTACATGTAATTGAAGTGAAAAGGCTACTGAAATTTTCAGCTTATTCAATATTTTATATAGCAGTGTATTTCATGTCCTTTCTCTATGATTGTGTTGTTTATTTAATCGGTTTGTTTCCAATGATATATACTTACAACGGGTGATGAGTGATGTTTGCAAACCGGTCCACAACTGAAAGTGAAAGATATCACCAAACGGAATATGTGAACGGTATGTACATCCGATTGGAAAGATATGCCGGACATGCCAACAATATCAAAGTACATAGAGATCTTCTGATAAACCAGTATCATATCTTTGAACGACACGCACTCGACTCTCTGTTTGCCAATGCAGTTAAATTTTTGAAACTCATTATTTCACTGGAAGCCAGAAGCATTTTTTGTTTATATTTCAACTTTCGTGTTCAAAAGAATGAAATTTGTGTGTTCAATCATATAACTGTATATGTTTAAGTTATAAACTTCCCAATGTGACATGATTCGCGTTATTTTTTGTTCCTTCTGGCAGCATGAACAATATATGAATTGTTGTTCCTTATTCAGATCAATTCGAAATGTATATCTCTACTGATCTATACACTGCACGTATAGAATCTACTGATTGACAGCATAGCCAAACGGATATACCAGGCACGTGTTGTTTGGTTTAATGGGAAATAAATGAAGGCACATTACATATGCCCGTTACATTTGTGAAAATACCCGACCACAGTCGGCTGCATCCGGTATTACGTACATAACCACCATCTATCCAGTTTTTCTCGGAAGACTACATCCCATCGACAAATTTAATAGGTTTTACAAGAAGAAATCGTCCTCTGTGCCAACATCATTTTCTTTTTATATTTAGTTTAAAGTCCAGGAAATTGAACACATCTTTGACGCCTTTCGAAAGCTGACATTGTTGGATTTTTGCCGGCATAACTCTCCATGACTGTCAATATAACAAGACATTCACACAAATACTGTCACTGATTCATGTCAATATTCCTCAAACATCAATGCCTAGATGTTGGGGCCAGATGAGGTGTGCTGCCCCTTAATATTACCCATCCACTGGAAGCTTATTCCACGTGGTAGCTTTTCAACCCTAATCCTTGCCAGATTTTATATGAGGTTTCTTTCTAGCAGCATTTTACACTGGGTTGTTCTGTCGCCGGTAAAGCATTCTCGATATTTTAGTGTAAAATGCAACTTAATTGCTGAGACTGATTTTTTATTTCAAATTTAGCAGAACATATTTGTTAACCAATATAAACTGTGGCCCCGGTGTGAATTAGACTCTTACTCCTAGATCTATACAGTGTGTGTTGTGTTTTCCATTCCGCACACCATAATAACTGGTAATAACCTGAGCCATCCGTGACACACAAGAAACTACATTTTCTTTTCTAGCCCGGAGTGATGTAGTTTCTTCAGTTTGCTATTATCACCACCCAATGTCGCTTCTAGTATGTCATTTCTCGGTAAACACTTCTCGCATGTCGCATTCCATACACTTCCTTCCCTCTCAAACCCAAAATCGAATGGACGCTTCTGCTCCATCCCCTAATGATTGTCTCCAGGGATAACATTGTAACCTGAGTACAAGTAATGTTCTCGAATAGAATTGCCCTGGTATACTTCACTATAATCCACTATATGTTTGTCTCAACAAATGCCATAGAAATCACGAATACCATATTGTGCTCCAGTTTCAGCCCCTTTTCTCAATATGCACGTGAATAGGACATGCAAAGTATTACTCTCGTCACATTCACATATTGGCAACATGTTATAAACTATACAATAATGATGATACTGTTCGATACCTGGGTATTCAGAAATCAACGTCACCAAAAACAAACTGAATACATCGGTCAATCAAGAAAATGTGTGGCGTGTTTATAAGAGTTTATACACATTATCAGCGTCAATTTATATTGTGAGTATGATGTATACCATGTCTTCTTATCTATTTGTGTATATTTTCAAGAACCGCTTATTAAAACCATAAATTCGTTCGTTACGCATGTTACAAGTAATAGTTTTTACGCCATTATGCACGCCAAATCTACAAGGACTAAAAGCGTCCGTTTTTTACGTTCCCACATGCATCGGTACCAAAAATCGTAATGAAAATGGGCAATCCTTGAAAAAGATAGCAATATGTTACTCCAATTCTTTGTTGGTTGCAACATCATATCAACTGTGTATTATTCAGGTTTTTGATGGAAATCATAATTGAAAGCTCGACGAATTTCAACTTGAAAAACAATTTTTATCCTCCATCCTCCTCTGCACCAAGGCCTGATTAATCACGTTTGCCCTCCATTGTGGTCTAGATATTGAATGATACTTTGTCAGTCAGACTGAAATTGCATTAATTCGTCCTCAATACATGTATCTCAGATTTGCAATATGACTGATAACTCGGTGGATATAGTTGTTCGTGCTATCGTGATGTTGAATGAATGTAATTTGCCACCTGTGAGATATTTCTTGTCACGATCAGAACTACGTTGGCTTATATCCGCCATCTATGTCAAGTTTTCTTAACTATTAACTTCATAATAATGTGGGCGAATGTGCTGACAATATTTCATTTATTTGGAGCACGTAATAACATATAATAATATGTATTTTTCTTGCATACAAAAACATAACGCATTTGAGACACGCCAAACATCAGTTACTGTAAATGATTACTTGATTTACTAGTTTGAGTCGAGTTTTGAACAACATGGTCTTCAGGTTTTGTAAGTCCTGGAACATATCGATGGTTTATTCAAGACCTGTGGTACCTCAATGATAATCCACTTAACATGATGTATCAACATTCTGACCAGTATCGGACCAAAATCATTCATTTTCAACATTTTATCAGCATCAACTTCTTGATGGCTTGGAGGATCAATGCCTCTGTGTTTTTTTTCCTGATTTTTTAATCTGGCTGGCTGGTACCTGGTGCAATCCAACACCCCCGTTGATGTTGACGGAAAGCACAAAAACCTACATGACATCATTCATTCTGGCATCGCCTATGCTAAAAACATTGGATACAGACTACCTACATGGGTTCGCGATGACCTGATTGGAATCTCCTGATTGGATTCCCTGATTACATTTGATTTTGTTAATGCGATGATTGGTCTTATGTGTTTGTGTCTCATGCTTGCCATATTTCCCCCATAAACTGTTGATATATTTATCAACAAGCCACATCCATTGGTGTACAAGTTTTCGCTCGTTTACAGAAGTCAGTTGAAATTATATTTTCGTTGAAATATTCGACGAAGTTATATGTGAAAATTGAATGGAAGTAGGAATTGACATAAATGGTGGATTAAAGCAGCTGCCTTCGAAACCAGTCATAAACTATATTCGATGCTAAACTAACTGAATAAATCATACTCACATCAAATGTAATGAAAATAACCAGTTCTCAGGGAAATTTTGCTCATTTGAGCAGGCGGTTATCGTGTGAAAACAAAGCATAGAAGTTCGAGATAGACTGACAATTCCACGCACATCATGGTATATCACTGACAACTACACTATATATGCACAAACGAACTGGAAAATGTACTCGATGCGAACTTTTTAGCGCGATTTGGGCATTTGTTTACATTCGGGTTTGATGGATACACTTCGTTTGTTTATTTACAAAACCGGTACAAAATGGGCTCTAAACGGATGAAAAGACAACTCGGACGGACTGTAATCTTAAAAATCATTGAGCACACCTTTTGCTATATTGCATTAGATGTTTTAAACAGAAATATTTTCTTGAAAAAATATTGCATACATTCGGAGGCAGCAGCTTTAAAGCCGCCGTTGATACATTTTCCATTATCCTCATCAGATATTGTGATTTCATCTGTCAGATCAGGGAAGTTCCCCAGCCTCGGTCCGAACCATGTTTGAAACAATGTATCATAATTATTGCTGAATGGCATTTTGACAATGGAAGATGAGAAGATAACAGGAAATCCACTCTGATATCATACTAACAATCTGATTTGTGAGTTAATCGTCTATTGGGTGTTTTTTTAGTACCTCCAGAAATAAATCAAAGTTAAATAAATATTGCATGCAAGACAATGGCCAAATGACAATCAAACAGTCGGTGATGAGTTCTGACTAAGAAATCTGAGATATAATGTACCTTTACCGCGGATTGGAATATCTAAAAAAAAAACACACACACAATATTATCTAGATTCGATATTATACAAAGAATACAATGAGAAACCAATTAATGTGATCTATTGATAGTAACTCGAGGATAAAAGCCCATATATCTTCTCGCACTGGTTTTATATTTCATATAATACGATAGTCCTGGGTTACATCTACAACATTATTTATATGCAAATATAAAGAAGCGGCCATCTTTCCCCAATTGGCTTGTGACATGCACAAGTGATTGGGAGGAAATATATCACAAAATACAGGATCTTTAAAAGCATCCCGAAATACCATTTGAAAAATAGAACTGCACAACAAACTGATACCATGGTAATAAACAAAATAATTGTTGTAGTCTGATATTTACCTACCATATTTAAGTTATTGATTTTCTTCACTGAAATGAGCCAAATGATTGTTGCGTTATGCAACACGATCTGGGCGACTGTTTCGAATACTATGGAAACTTACTGGGCGAAGGCTTCCCTGACAATAACTCAGTTCGTATTTCACTGCATACCAAGTCACATTCACTGTTTTACTATTGTTTATCAATCAAAGAAGTAGTTGAACCTGGAATGCACGAGGACACTCCATCGAGGTTTCAAACAAAGATTCGTAAGGTGCACCTGTCTACTTATCAAGTACGTTCAGTAGAGTTACATATAAGCGAACACTATAATACAAAAACACCACACCAACCATGCCCGATTCTACACCTAATATTTCATTTTCCTGCCTTAGTGCATGATCCTTAATCGAAATATGTGTATGATTGATTAATTGAGAAAACGTGATGCATTCATACAGTCTCGTGGATATTCATCTGTTAGCATGCAAATGCATGCATACACCTGAATATTTATGTACAGTTCAGCATGTTGTACAGCATCGCCTATGCTAAAAACATTGGATACAGACTACCTACATGGGTTCGCGATGACCTGATTGGAATCTCCTGATTGGATTCCCTGATTACATTTGATTTTGTTAATGCGATGATTGGTCTTATGTGTTTGTGTCTCATGCTTGCCATATTTCCCCCATAAACTGTTGATATATTTATCAACAAGCCACATCCATTGGTGTACAAGTTTTCGCTCGTTTACAGAAGTCAGTTGAAATTATATTTTCGTTGAAATATTCGACGAAGTTATATGTGAAAATTGAATGGAAGTAGGAATTGACATAAATGGTGGATTAAAGCAGCTGCCTTCGAAATCAGTCATAAACTATATTCGATGCTAAACTAACTGAATAAATCATACTCACATCAAATGTAATGAAAATAACCAGTTCTCAGGGAAATTTTGCTCATTTGAGCAGGCGGTTATCGTGTGAAAACAAAGCATAGAAGTTCGAGATAGACTGACAATTCCACGCACATCATGGTATATCACTGACAACTACACTATATATGCACAAACGAACTGGAAAATGTACTCGATGCGAACTTTTTAGCGCGATTTGGGCATTTGTTTACATTCGGGTTTGATGGATACACTTCGTTTGTTTATTTACAAAACCGGTACAAAATGGGCTCTAAACGGATGAAAAGACAACTCGGACGGACTGTAATCTTAAAAATCATTGAGCACACCTTTTGCTATATTGCATTAGATGTTTTAAACAGAAATATTTTCTTGAAAAAATATTGCATACATTCGGAGGCAGCAGCTTTAAAGCCGCCGTTGATACATTTTCCATTATCCTCATCAGATATTGTGATTTCATCTGTCAGATCAGGGAAGTTCCCCAGCCTCGGTCCGAACCATGTTTGAAACAATGTATCATAATTATTGCTGAATGGCATTTTGACAATGGAAGATGAGAAGATAACAGGAAATCCACTCTGATATCATACTAACAATCTGATTTGTGAGTTAATCGTCTATTGGGTGTTTTTTTAGTACCTCCAGAAATAAATCAAAGTTAAATAAATATTGCATGCAAGACAATGGCAAAATGACAATCAAACAGTCGGTGATGAGTTCTGACTAAGAAATCTGAGATATAATGTACCTTTACCGCGGATTGGAATATCTAAAAAAAAAACACACACACAATATTATCTAGATTCGATATTATACAAAGAATACAATGAGAAACCAATTAATGTGATCTATTGATAGTAACTCGAGGATAAAAGCCCATATATCTTCTCGCACTGGTTTTATATTTCATATAATACGATAGTCCTGGGTTACATCTACAACATTATTTATATGCAAATATAAAGAAGCGGCCATCTTTCCCCAATTGGCTTGTGACATGCACAAGTGATTGGGAGGAAATATATTACAAAATACAGGATCTTTAAAAGCATCCCGAAATACCATTTGAAAAATAGAACTGCACAACAAACTGATACCATGGTAATAAACAAAATAATTGTTGTAGTCTGATATTTACCTACCATATTTAAGTTATTGATTTTCTTCACTGAAATGAGCCAAATGATTGTTGCGTTATGCAACACGATCTGGGCGACTGTTTCGAATACTATGGAAACTTACTGGGCGAAGGCTTCCCTGACAATAACTCAGTTCGTATTTCACTGCATACCAAGTCACATTCACTGTTTTACTATTGTTTATCAATCAAAGAAGTAGTTGAACCTGGAATGCACGAGGACACTCCATCGAGGTTTCAAACAAAGATTCGTAAGGTGCACCTGTCTACTTATCAAGTACGTTCAGTAGAGTTACATATAAGCGAACACTATAATACAAAAACACCACACCAACCATGCCCGATTCTACACCTAATATTTCATTTTCCTGCCTTAGTGCATGATCCTTAATCGAAATATGTGTATGATTGATTAATTGAGAAAACGTGATGCATTCATACAGTCTCGTGGATATTCATCTGTTAGCATGCAAATGCATGCATACACCTGAATATTTATGTACAGTTTGCATAGTGCTTGAATAAACTATTGGGTCGGGCTTTGTTTCTATTGCAAAATGTTGTATTTTACGTTTGTTATCAGTCAGGAACACTAGGTTTTACAGTAAACCAGCATTTACCTCAATACATCAACTTTTTTTTACTCTGTCAAGTCAACAATTTTTTTTACTGCAGCAGGTGGTCTGCCACTAGGCGGCAGCACTTGAGATTGTGACACCATAAACTGAAATTAGTCATGGTGTTGGACACTGCCACCAGGGGCAGTGTAGTGCACAATGGAATGCACTATACATGAGTAAAAATAAATCGACTGCTATAAGTCAATTTAAGTCAACTGTTGTATATTATTTCTTATAGTTCACCAGTAACAATATAATTATGATCGAGATAACCACACTGGCCGTAGTATTCCTACTATGGCCAGTGCGGTTACTTTTTTCAAAAAAAAAGTTGACTGCTGCAAGTAGATAAATTGTTGCTTGAAAAAGTGGTAGGGCTGACTTTCCCATTTTATGCTGAATGAAGTTAACATTATTCACACTAGTACCCCACTACACATGTATGTTTGTTGTTAGCCAACAAAAATAATAAAAAATATAAAAAGCCATACTGGCCATAGTATTTCTACTATGGCCAGTATGGTATTTTTTTTTTATAAAAGTTGACTGCTACGAGTAAAAAAATTTTTGCTTGAAACAGTGATAGAACTGGCAAGCCCACTCTGTGCTGAATGAAATTAACAGTATTCACATACTAGTACCCTACTACAGGTATATGTTTGTTGTTAGCCAACAATAATAATAATAATCAAAATAACCATACTGGCCATAGTATTTCTACTATGGCCAATATGGTAATTTTTTTCTTACAAAAGTTGACTGCTACGAGTAAATAAATTTTTGCTTGAAACAGTGGTAGGGCTGACTTGACCATTTTATGCTGAATGAAGTTAACAGTATTCACATACTAGTACCCCACTACAGGTATATGTTTGTAGTTCGATAACAATAATATTAGTAATCAAAATAACCATACTGGCCATAGTATTTCTACTATGGCCAGTATGGTAATTTTTTTTATAAAAGTTGACTGCTACGAGTAAATAAATTTTTGCCTAAAACAGTGGTAGGGCCGACCAGCCCATTTTATGCTGAATGAAGTTAACAGTATTCACATACTAGTACCCCACTACAGGTATATGTGTGTTGTTAGCCAACAATAACAATAATAATCAAAATAACCATACTGGTCATAGTATCTCTACTATGGCCAGTATGGTAATTTGTTTTATAAAAGATGACTGCTACGAGTAAATAAATTTTTGCCTGAAACAGTGGTAGGGCTGACTTTGCAATTTTATGCTGGATGAAGTTAACAGTATTCACATACTAGTACTCTACTACAGGTATATATTTGTTGTTAGCCAACAAAATAATAATAATCAAAATAACCATACTGGTCATAGTATTTCTACTATGGCCAATATGGCTTTTTTTTTAACAAAAGTTGACTGCTACAAGTAAATGAATTTTTGCTTGGAACAGTGGTAGAGCTGACAAGCCCAGTTTATGCTGAATGAAGTTAACAGTATTCACATACTAGTACCCTACTACAGGTATATGTTTGTTGTTAGCCAACAATAATAATAATAATCAAAATAACCATACTGGTCATAGTATTTCTACTATGGCCAGTATGGCAATTTTTTTTTTTACAAAAGTTGACTGCTACAAGTAAATGAATTTTTGCTTGGAACAGTGGTAGAGCTGACAAGCCCAGTTTATGCTGAATGAAGTTAACAGTATTCATATACTAGTACCCTACTACACGTACTGTACAAAGAATAATAAATGCAGCTATTAAATTTGGCAGTTGTGAGCCCCACGTTCTTTAACGGATATTTAATTTAACATTTTAAAACTCACATGTATTTCTTAACATATATCTAGTTAATTTGGTGGACGATTTAATTTGTCGGTTTCACCCCTACCGCCAAATTTGCCAATAAATCATCTGCCAAAATTAGTCGTTTTACAGTATATGTTTGTTGTTAGCCAACAATAATGATTATAATAAAAATAACCATGCTGGTCATAGTACTTCTACTATGGTCAGTATGGTAAAAAAAAATTTATAAATGTTGGATGCTACAAGTAAATAAAATTTTGCTTGAAACAGTGGTAGAGCTGGCAAGCCCATTTTATGCTGAATGAAGTTAACAGTATTCACATACTAGCATCCTAATACACGTATATGTTTGTTGTCAGCTAGCAATGATAGCAATAATAATCAAAATAACCGTATTGGTCATAGTATTTCTACTATGGCCGTTATGGTATTTTTTTTATATAAAAGTTGACTGCCAGGAGTGCATAAATTTTTGCTTGAAACAGTGGTAGAGCTGGCAAGCCGATTTTATGCTGAATGAAGTTGATAGTATTCACATACTAGTACCCTACTACACGTATATGTTTGTTGTTAGCCGATAATAATAATAACTGGACGTCAAGGCCTAAAGATGCCTTGGGGCATTTCGTAAGAAGCTCTATTCCTACCTAACATACACCTAAGATACCTAGTCTAGAACCATGATGACTGAAAACATCCGTGGTTAAAGTTTAACTGACAAACCCCTTATTCATCTTAATGTGTAGAATGTTCATTCTGCTTTATGACACACCGTTACTGAGATATCAACGGAAATGAAGAATACCAAATTAACATAAAAATTCAGGTCAAGTTCAGAGTTCATCCCTGATACCCTTTATATATGCTTGTCTTGGGCAATGATTCTGAAAATAACTCCCGTTTTGCTCTACGATGGACCGTTTCTGAGATATTGAAGATATTGAATCGGGCAGAAAGTTTGACACCAGGGGTCGTCTCGACCCAATATTCACACCGTCCCCCTAGACTAGTTTGTCTAGTGCCAGAAAGCCGAATGAAGCTCTGTTTCGCTCTACGAAACACCTTTTTCAAGATACAGCCAAACAGGAAGTGCCGAGTCAGAGAAAAAAAAAATTGACACCAGAGTTTGTCCTGTCTAATGCCAACAGGCCGAAATTAAGCTCCATCTGCTCTACAAAGCACAGTTTCCGAGAAACAGTCAAACAAGAAGTGTCGAGTCGGAGAAAAAAATCGACACCAGGGGTCGTCTCGACCCAGGATACCTGCTAGACTAGTTTGTCTAGTCCCAGGTGACCGATATCAAGCTCCGTTTCGCTCTACGATGCACCGTTTGCGAGATACGGCCAAACAGGAAGTGCCGAGTTGGGGAAAAAATATTGACACCAGGGGTCATCTCTTCCCGAAATACCCCCTAGACCAATCCAAGTCTAGTGCCATAAGGCCGAAATTAATCTCCGTTTAGCTCTGTGACGCACGGTTTCCGAGATACGGCCAAACAGTAGGTGCCTAGTCGGGAAAGAATTTCGACACCAGGGTGTTTGTATAGTGCCAGGAGCCCAGAAATAAGTTTTGCTCTACGATGCACCGTTTCCGAGATATGGCCAAGCAGAAAGTGCCGAGCCGTAGAAAAAAAATCGACACCAGGAGTCGTCTCGACCCAAGATACCCTAGTCTAATTTGTCTAGTGCCAGTGGGCCGAAATTGAGCTTCGTTTTGCTCCAAGACACACCGTTTCCGAGAAACAGGCAATCAGGAAGTGCCGAGTCGGCGAAAAACAAAATCGACACCACGGGTCGTTTGATCAAAGATACCCCCTAGACTAGTTTGCCAGATGCCAGGAGGCCGAAATTTAGCTCCATTTCGCTCTACGAAGCACCGTTTTCGAGATACGGCCAAACAAGTGTGTCGAGTCCGCGAAAAAAAAATATACACCAGGGGTCATCTCAACCCAAGATACCCAAGATATTGGTTCCGAGCTCTTGGTCAAAAATCATTTCACGGCTTGATCCCCAAATCAGTAGGGTTCTTCCCTGGTGGTATTTGAACCTCCATGCAAAGTTCTGCAGCCATTGCATGAATACTTTTTGAGTAATCGATTGGAAACCAAGTCTCAAAATCTATCCTTGATTTCATCCTCACGAACCTCACAAACCCCGGGGCAGGTGTAAATGGAACATATGTCCCATGTATTTTAGGTCCCCGGGGCATATATTCCTAGGGGAAATAGTCTGCCTGGACATGAGTGTCGGAGAAATATGTCCCTGGACATGTTTTCCTGGGGAATTAGGTCCGTCTGATATACATTACTGAGAATATTGTCCCACTGGACAACATTTCCTAGGAATATTCTCAGTGATATATATCAGACGGACCTAATTCCACAGGAAAACATGTCCAGGGATATAAATATGTCCCTGGACATGTTTTCCTGGGGAATTAGATCCGTCTGATATATTACTGAGAATATTGTCCCACTGGACAACATTTCCTAGTAATACTTGTGTGTGGGACCTATTTTATGTAGGCCGTAAATTTCTTTTACACCTACTCCAAAACAATAGGGGTCTTTCACGTAATATTTCTGAACACTGAAGAAAATTTGGACAAGATCCGTTCAGGCACTCACAAGTTATGGGTCGGAAACCAAAACGGCAAAAGTAAAAGAAAAAAAAATAGAATGTTTCATGCCGAAATGCCCCAAATAATCGAAATAACCATACTGGTCATATTATTTCTACTATGGCCAATATGGTAATTTTTGTTGACTGTAGATAAATTTTTGCTTGACACAGTGGTAGAGCTGACAAGCCCATTTTGTGCTGAATGAAGTTAACAGTATTCACATACTAGTACCCTGCTACACGTAAATGTTTGTTGTCAGCCAATAATAATAATAATAATAATAATAATAATAACCATACTGGTCAATGGCCAGTATGGTAATTTTTTTAATATGAAAGTTGACTGCTACGAGTAAACAAATTTTTGCTTGAAACAGTGGTAGAGCTGACAAGCCCATTTTGTGCTGGATGAAGTCAACAGTATTCACATACTAGTACCCTGCTACACGTATATGTTTGTTGTTAGCTAATAATAATAGTAATAACTAGACGTCAAGGCCTAAAGATGCCTTGGAGGCATTTCGGTGTTAAGACTAATTTGTAATATTTATAGCATGTGTACCATCGGCTCTACAATGCGCTACGACACACTGTTCCAAGATATCGACGAAAATGAAAACTGCCGGCTCGACGAAAAAATTTCAGGTCAAGGTCAAAGTTTATCCATAAATACCCCTTAGACGTGTTTGTCTAGTGCCACGAGTCCAAAAATAATGTCTGTTTCGCTCTACGACGCACCGTTTCCGAGATATCGACGAAAATGAAAAATGCCGACTCAGCAGAAAAAGTCAAGGTCGAAGGTCATCCTTGATACCCCTTAGACATGTTTGTCTAGGGCGACGAGTCTGAAAATAACGTCCGTTTCGCTCTTCGACGCACCGATTCCGGGATATCGACGAAAACGAAAAATTCCGACTCGGCGAAAAACTTTTAGGTCAAGGTCAAAGTTCATTCATAATACCCCTTAGACATGTTTGTCTAGTGCCACGAGTCCGAAAATAACGTCCGTTTCGCTCTACGACGCACCGTTTCCGAGATATAGACGAAAACGAAAAATGTCGACTCAGCAGAAAAATTCAAGGTCAAGGTTGAAGGTCATCCTTAATACCCCTTAGACATGTTTGTCTAGAGCGACGAGTCTTAAAATAACGTCCGTTTCGCTCTACGACGCACCGTTTCCAAGATATGCAGGAAACCTCAAGGATGACTGGGCGAAAACTCTTCCGACCTCTAGGTCAAAGGTCGTTTGACGGATTGATCCCAAAATCAATAGGGATCTTCCCTATTGATATATGAACCTCCGTGCAAAGTTCTGCAGCCATTGCCTACATACTTTTTGAGTTATC
Organism: Terebella lapidaria; assembly: GCA_949152475.1. Classification (NCBI taxonomy): domain Eukaryota; kingdom Metazoa; phylum Annelida; class Polychaeta; order Terebellida; family Terebellidae; genus Terebella; species Terebella lapidaria. The sequence goes on from OX424558.1 coordinate 12,565,656, forward strand.
GAGCAGAAACAAAGTCCAAAAAAACAACATTGATTTCATCCTCACGGACCTCGGATCCGACTGAAAAACAATAGGGTTCTTCGCATAATATGTCTGACCAATGCTGAAAATTTGGCGAAGATACATCGAGGCAAACTAAAGTTATCGGCCGGAAACCAAAACGGCGGAAAAAAAAGAAAAAAAAAAGGAAAAAAGAAATTGTGCTAAAACCATAAAGGCATTTCTTCCGAAATGCCTTAATAATAGTAATAATAATAATAATAATAATAATAATAACCATACTGGTCATAGTATTTCTACTATGGCCAGTATGGTAATTTTTTTTTATAAAAGTTGACTGCTACGAGTAAATAAATTTTAGCTTGAAACGGTGTTAGAGCTGGCAAGCCCACTTCGCGCTGAAAGAAGTTAACAGTATTCACATACTAGTAACCTACTACACGTATATGTTCGTTGTTAGCCAACAATAATACTAATAATAAAAATAACCATACTGGTCATGTTATTTCTACTATGGCCATTATGTTTTTTATATAAAAGTTCACTGCTACGAGTAAATAAATGTTTGCTTGAACATGTTGAAACAGTGGTGGAGCTGGCAAGCCATTAGTTATACCGGTAATTGACATGCTATGACCAGATTATCATTTGTTGTTGTTGTTAGAAATTTTCACTGCAACTAGTAACAATGAGTAAAGAAAGACGACCAACAGCATCTGCATATCTAACAGCAATAACCATCAAAAATGGTTTGTTTGCCATATTTGGTAAAATGACAATAATTAATCTGCAAACAAAATTTCCTCTGAAAATTTCGACTGGTAAAAAGAATTGAGCTTGTCACGGTGATAGAGTTGTGTGTGTGTAACTATGCTGCAGTCAAACCTCTCGTGAATGAATGCCTTCTCGCCCCAAGCAAAGAATGTTAAAAGTGTTCACTAATCAGAGGGGCATCACGATGTTAAAAGATGGGTTGGGCTTGAGAAAATATGTTCAGTAACTGAGAGTTGTCCCTAGCTGGAGGTGTTCACTTAACAGTAACAGAGTAAATACAACTTGCATAGAAACACTTGAAAATGTCAGTGACAATGGTGTTTATTTTTTCAACATGTTGATAACTAATTTGGAAATATTTACACATTAAAAAATATATTGCAGTATATGAATGAAGCTCATGAATAATCCATGATACAGTGACAGATACAGTGCATGAAAAGACATTATCATGAGCATGTCGCGATGATCATTAAAAAATGTACAAACTGACAACGAAAAACATCATTCTGATAATATAATACAAGTGACTCCCCAGTGTTATACAAGTCACTGCTATTAGGCTGGCTGACAGGGTTTTCAGGCACAAGCACAGTCAGTCAGTGAATACAGTAACCTTTCCTTGTAACAGTAGGCCTCAGCATCAGTGCTTTTTGGTGCAGGCTCACCAGGTCTCACATTATTCAGCTGCATGTGGAGTCATCATCTGCATGGGTGAAGGTGAGGGAAAAATTCTAATTCCCAAAAAAGACACCCAAAAATCTTGACATCTGGTGCTGACTGACCAGGCTTCACAGCATTCAGCCACATGGAGAGCCAGCATTTTCAATCGGGAAGCCTGATTATGTACAATGAACTTTGTTCTTCAAGAATAATCAAGACAAAAAAAACAATGGTGTATATGTGAGCAATAAAAAGCATTATTCTGAACACATTTTCAATACATTGAGTGATGCCAGTATATGAGTGACAGGCACATTGCATGAACATTCATTGAAATATGCTGAAATATACGAATTTTGGTAGGGTCCAAAATTAGGCTGGTTTACTCTACTAGTTACACATGTACATAATTATGGTGTTGGGCACACAATGAAACCTCAATTTGACTTTCCGGGTAAACCTCGAGGGAGTATTTTTTTCTGAAGTACCAGATATAAAAAAGAACTCATCTATGCTTGTGAGTTGAGATGACACGGAGATTGAGGTGTGCTATACCACACGTTTTACTGTAGTACTAACACATACTTAAGATGTTGGCCATTTTGTTGATTACAAATTACCTGACGAATGCGTATGCATCCCCATTGTAAAGATGGGGGATCCTGGGTCGACAAGCTTGCTTCACACTAACCCTTGACAAGTTGATAAGTGTTTCATCAACATGCAAGGGATCGAAACTACATGTTTGACCCACAGAAATTTTGGAATGTATATATCGTAGTAATAATGAAACAAATATTTTGCTTAACAAGATGAACATATAGTTGTGGGGATATGTGTATTTTGCCTGCTGTTAAGTCATAACTTATGTACATGACTATGAATCACAAAAAAGTAAAAAGTATGGAGTACTTTTTAAGTTTAACAAATTCAATTTATTTTGTTGTCATAACATTGTGTTCGCTGGAAAATGACAGAAAATGCATCTTGTTTAACTGAGGGAGCCAATAAAATCATTATTAACATCATAATTTAATAGAGGCAGCTCGTATTTGCTTATGATATACAGTCAGTCCAATTTGCTAGTCCAAGTGTTTAAAAAAAATTCCACAGACTGGGGTAGGCCAGCAGAAAAATAAAATGTTAAGAATAGAGTAATAGAATAATAAACTAGACGAACTCCAGTCGCTGACGACCGCTGAGGTGTATCCCCCGTTGCCCTATCATCCCTGTCGACCCATAAACTATTAACAGACTCAACAAGCAAAAATTGATGTTGACTCCTTTCATAATATGACCATCATCACAACCATCAAATTTCTACCTCGTTGACCCCAATAATGAATGTTTCTTGTCCTAACTAATTTTACTGTTGTCAGTAATAGACTTTACTAGTAAAAATAATGTTAACTTATTCGGTTACACCCATGAAATTTCTACTGGACGAAACCTTTACTTTGTTGTGCTCAATAATAAATGTTTCTTGTCTCAACTACATTGTATTTTTATTGTGGTCATCAATAGACTTAACTAGCAAAAATAATGTTAACTAAATTTTGGCTACAGTCATAGAATCTCTACTGGCCAGAGCCTATACTTTGTTGAGTCCAATAATAAATATTTCTCGTCTCAACTATTGTTTGTTGTGGTCAATAATAGACTTAACTAGTAAAAACAATGTTAGATTATTCGGTAACACCCGTGAAATCTCTACTGGACAAAACCTTTACTTTGTTGAGCTCAATAATAAACATGTCTCGTCTAAACCATTTTTATTGTGGTCAATAATAGACTCAACTAGTAAAATTAATGTTACCTTATTCGGTTACACCCGTGAAATCTCTACTGGACAAAACCTTTACTTTGTTCAGCTCAAAAATAAATATTTCTCATCTCAAGCATTTTTATTGTGGTCAATAATAGACTTAACTAGTAAAATTAATGTTAACTTATTCGGTACACCCGTGAAATCTCTACTGGACAAAACCTTTACTTTGTTGAGTTCAATAATAAATATTTCTCGTCTTAACCATTTTTATTGTGGTCAATAATAGACTTAACTAGTAAAAATAATGTTAACTTATTCGGTTACACCCGTGAAATCTCTACTGGACAAAACCTTTACTTTGTTGAGCTCAATAATAAATATTTATTGTCTCAACCATTTTTATTGTGGTCAATAATAGATTTAACTAGTAGAATTAATGTTAACTTATTCGGTAATATTGTTCTGTTTTCACCAAAAACATCAGTTCTGTATTCTGAACAAGAATCCAGTGGCATTTGTTTTCATGGTACAGGGTATTGGAGTGAACACAGGTGTCCAAGTGGGTTTTTTAATGGACGTAATGAGTTAGTCTGTTAACTAATTAATATTTATTTGATCATTCTGAAAAACAACATTCTACGTGGGACAGTTTTTCGTATCGTGCCTCTGCGGTTTCGTCATCATGCATCAAAAACTCCCACCCGTAGAGTATTCACAAGCCATGTGTGTTAAACAGGCTAATTTTAGCATGAAATGTGTTGCCAGTCAATCCACCAAGATCGATTGGTGTCGGGATCTTACCACAAGATGTGTCTGTATAAAAAATTATTAGAATCGGTTAAGATAATTTTGCAACCTGTAGAGAGTTCACAAGAAATCATCCACAGTTGACGCGGACACGGCGGCGCGGCGGAGACAAATCCATAGTATCCGCCGAACTTTGTTCTGGGGGATACAATGATAGTATATTACAACATCCAGTGAAAAAGCACAGGTGTAGGACTGTAGGGCGACATTTAAATTCATTTCCATTTGTTATATTTACTCTCGAGTTCCAAGTAACGGTATAGATGGAAATAAGAGTAACTATGGCTGGAAAACTATACTATACTATAAGACACACAAAACAAATTATTGACTGTTGACAGTGTAATTTAATTCACTGCTGTAGGTGAATAAAACTTGAGCACAGTGTGATTCAAAGCCAAAAAATATTAACATGAGAGTTCATGCCATACCATGCACCATAAACGCACATTACTGTTGGCAGTGTAATTCAATTTACTTCTGAAAGTAAATAAATTCAAGCACATCAGTTTGAATGTAAATTACGATTTGTTACATGTACAGGTTGTGAAATGTACCTCGTGTACAATGATATATTGCCAGTTTCATTTCATGTCAAACTATGTTTTTTTCATATTGGTCCCAACTAGTGGTTAACAAAATAAAATTTCAAAATCTCTGATTGTTCCAAGTTACAGCGTGTGTTGGTGTGTGTGTGTGTATATGTGTGAGTGTGATGATACAAAACTGAGTTTGTATATACATGAGTCATCTTACCATGGTTACTAGTTACATGTATATGTATGGCGCAATTTATTGACTAGTGGCAGTGTAATTTAATTTACTGCTGTAAGTAAATAAACCCCGTGTATACCGGTACCACCTATCCCGATGTGCATAATCTCATGATACATATTATGATTCAAGGTACCTCATACTTTTTTCATCTTTCCACAAATCATGCTTATACTGTGGCGCCCCGTTCGTGCTACAAAAAAGAGAATTTATTTTTCTTTTCTAACTCATACGTATGAGATAGTATCTCATACGTATGAGTTACTAAGTCATACGTATGAGATAATAAGTCATACGTTTGAGATACTAAGTCATACGTATGAGATAATAAGTCATATGTATGAGATACTATCTCATACATATGAGATACTAAGTCATACGTATGAGATAATAAGTCATACGTATGAGATAGTATCTCATACGTATGTGTATGTCATAGTATCTCCTACGTATGAGTTAGTATCTCCTACGTATGACATATTATCATCGGATTGCTGACCATGAGTTCCAATGATAAAATCGTTACCATGGACTTCAGACCCCAATACGGCAGGATATCTGCCTTAATTAAAAATTCGTTCTTTACTCGGAGAATTTACATGAACGTATATCAAACTCAACAATCAAAATGCATGCCTACCATTTTCATGCCCCTTATTTCTATATGTCCAATAATGTCGTTTGTACGTGTACATATAATGTCATATCGTGTGTACATGATCCATGAGTCGTACCTTTTTGTGAAGAAATTTCTTCGTCTATACGTCGATACAACATTGTTTCTGTGAGAGTCAAACATTCTTTACTTACACACGTCAACAAGTTATCTTAAGGAAAGATTACTCTGGCTACAACTACCATGATAACCAATTACGATGAACGATTCCTGTACATATTCATCAAAACTAGGATATTGTGTACACTTACAGCAAATGTGAATCTTATTCTGAAGGTAGTAATTCAACTTTTGTGTTCTATCTTCATGATATTGCTAATCAATGTCCTGTTACCATTTGTATTCGTCTTGGCTCTACACATGCTAATGATGCTATATATTCATTGTATTCTCAGCTGACGGAGTCTGAATGTAAATTACGAGGTATACTTGCATGATAGATGTTATGCTGATATAAATTACATAGGCAATAATCAATTATTATTTTTAAATCTTTTATATTTGTCAATGTCAGAGTTGATTAGCACGTGGAACTTATTGCTGTCTGTGACCTATTCAAAAAGGTGTGAATTATCAAAAATGTTATTTCCTGGTATAATTAGATTTTGGGTTATTGATTATCAATCAAGTGTGCCGTACAAAACAAAATTACTTTGTGACATATATCATGTGCTTGACATATTGGAACGATACATACTTAACATCTTATTGACATATATCTACTTTGAAAAGGTTCGAAGACCGAGCTTTAAATCATTTTTGAAAACAAATGATGCCTGTAAGGTATGAATATTCCATGGATTGCTCTCAACGATATAATATAAAATGTGTGTATGTGTGGGTGTGATGATACAAAACTGAGCTTGTATATCCATGAGTCCTCTTACCATAATTACTTCTTACATGTGTATGTATGGCACGATTTATTGACTAGTGGCAGTGTAATTTAATTTACTGCTGTAAGTAACTAAACCTTGTGTATACCGGTACCACCTATCCCGATGTGCATCATCTCATGATACATATGAAGCAAGGTACCTCATACTTTTTTCCATCTTTCCACTAATCATGATGATACTGTCTTGGCGACCTTGAGCAATAAAAAATATTTCATTCTTTATTTGGAGAATTTACATGTACATGTATCAAACTCAACAATCAACATGCATGCCTATCATTTTCATGTCCCTTATTTCTGTTACCATATGTCCAATAATGTCGTCTGTGCTTGTACATATAGTGTCATATCGTGTGTACATGATCTATGAGTCGTACCTCTTTTTGTGAAGAAATTTCTTCGTCTATACGTCGATACAACATTGTTACTTTGAGAAGTCAAACATTGTTTACTGACACACGTCAACAAATTATCTCATGAAAAGATTATACTGGCTTTAACTACCATGATTGTGATGAATGATTCCTGTACATATTCATCAAACCATGGGATATGGTGTACACTTACAGCAAATGTGAATCTTATTCTGAAGGTAGTAATTCAACTTTTGTGTTCTATCTTCATGATATTGCTAATCAATTTCCTGTTACCATTGTCATGATTTGTATTCGTTTTGGCTCTACACATGCTAATGATGCTATATTTTCATTGTATTCTCCGCTGACGGAGTCTGAATGTAAATTACGAGGTATACTTGCATGATAGATGTTATGCTAATATAAAATACATAGGCAATGTTCAATTATTGTTTTTAAATCTTTTATATTTGTCAATGTCAGGGGTGATTGGCACGTGGAAATAATTGCTGTCTGTGACCTATTCAAAAAGGTGTGAATTATCAATCAAAGATGTTATTTCCTGGTATAATTAAATTTTGGGCTATTGATTGTCAATCAAGTGTGCCGTACAAAACAAAATTGCTCTGTGACATATATGAGGTGCTTGACATATTGGAAAGATACGTACTTAACATCTTATTGACATATGTCTACTTTGAAAAGGTTCGAAGACCGAGCTTTAAATCATTTTTGAAAACTAATGATGCCTGTAAGGTATGAATATTCCACAGATTGCTCTCAATGAAATAATCTAAAATGTGTGTATGTGTGGGTGTGATGATACAAAACTGAGTTTGTATATCCATGAGTCCTCTTACCATAGTTACTTGTTACATGTGTATGTATGGCACAATTTATTGACTATCATGACTATTGGCAGTGTAATTTAATTTACTGCTGTAAGTAACTAAACCTTGTGTATACCGGTACCACCTATCCCGATGTGCATGAGCTCATGATACATATGATGCAAGGTACCTCATACTTTTTTCCATCTTTCCACTTATCTTGATAATACTGTCTTGGCACTTGGACAATAAAAAATATTTCATTCTGTACTTGGAGAATTTACATGTACATGTACGTGTATCAAACTCAACAATCAACATGCATGCCTACCATTTTCATGCCCCGTATTTCTTTTACCATATGTCCAATAATGTCGTCTGTACGTGTACATATAGCACTATATTGTCATATCGTGTGTACATGATTCATGAGTCGTACCTCTTTTTGTGAAGAAATTTCTTCGTCTATACGTCGATACAACTTTGTTCCTGTGAGAGTCAAACATTCTCTACTTACACACGTCAACAAGTTACCTTAGGGAAAGATTACACTGGCTATAACTACCATGATAAACAATTACGATGAACGATTCCTGTACATATTCATCGAAACATGGGATATGGTGTACACTTACAGCAAATGTGAATCTTATTCTGAAGGAAGTAATTCAACTTTTGTGTTCTATCTTCATGATATTGCTAATCAATGTCCTGTTACCATTGTCATGATTTGTATTCGTCTTGGCTCTACACATGCTAATGATGCTATATATTCATTGTATTTTCCACTGACGGCGTCTGAATGTAAATTACGAGGTATACTTGCATGATACATGTTATGCTAATATAAATTACATAGGCAATAATCAATTATTATTTTTAAATCTTATATATTTGTCAATGTCAGGGTTGATTAGCACGTGGAACTAATTGCTGTCTGTGACCTATTCAAAAAGGTGTGAATTATCAATCAAAGATGTTATTTCCTGGTATAATTAGATTTTGGGATATTGATTATCAATCCAGTGTGCCGTACAAAACAAAATTGCTTTGTGACATATATCATATGCTTGACATATTGGAAGGATACGTACTTAACATCTTATTGACATATGTCTATTTTGAAAAGGTTCGAAGACTGAGCTTTAAATCATTTTTGAAAACTAATGATGCCTGTAAGGTATGAATATTCCACGGACTGCTCTCAACGATATAATATAAAATGTGTGTATGTGTGGGTGTGATGATACAAAACTGAGTTTGTATAGCCATCAGTCCTCTTACCATAGTTACTAGTTAGATGTATATGCATGGCACAATTTATTGACTAGTGGCAGTGTAATTTAATTTACTGCTGTAAGTAAATAAACCTTGTGCATACCGGTACAACCTATCCCGATGTGCATGATCTCATGATACATATGATGCAAGGTACCTCATACTTTTTTCATTTTTCCACAAATCATGCTTATACTGTCTTGGCACTTGAGCAATAAAAAAATTCATTCTTTACTTGAAGAATTTACATGTACGTGTATCAAACTCAACAATCAACATGCATGCCTATCATTTTCATGCCCCTTATTTCTGTTTCCATATGTCCAATAATGTCGTCTGTGCTTGTACATATAGTGTCATATTGTGTGTACATGATCCATGAGTTGTACCTCTTTTTGTGAAGAAATTTCTTCGTCTATACGTCGATACAACATTGGTACTGTAAGAAGTCAAACATTCTTCACTTACACACGTCAACAAGTTATCTTAGGGAAAGATTATACTGGCTATAACTACCATGATTACGATGAACGATTACTGTATATATTCATCAAACCATGGGACAAGGTGTTCACTTACAGCAAATGTGAATCTTATTCTGAAGGTAGTAATTCAACTTTTGTGTTCTATCTTCATGATATTGCTAATCAATTTCCTGTTACCATTGTCATGATTTGTATTCATCTCGGCTCGACACATCCTAATGATGCTATATTTTCATTGTATTCTCAGCTGACGGAGTCTGAATGTTAATTACGAGGTATACTTGCATGATAGATGTTATGCTAATATAAAATACATAGGCAATGTTCAATTATTGTTTTTAAATCTTTTATATTTGTCAATGTCAGGGGTGATTGGCACGTGGAACTAATTGCTGTCTGTGACCTATTCAAAAAGGTGTGAATTATCAATCAAAGATTTTATTTCCTGGTATAATTAAATTTTGGGCTATTGATGATTGTCAATCAAGTGTGCCGTACAAAACAAAATTGCTCTGTGACATATATGATGTGCTTGACATATTGGAACTATACATACTTAACATCTTATTGACATATGTCTACTTTGAAAAGGTTCGAAGACCGAGCTTTAAATCATTTTTGAAAACTAATGATGCCTGTAAGGTATGAATATTCCACAGATTGCTCTCAACGAGATAATCTAAAATGTGTGTATGTGTGGGTGTGATGATACAAAACTGAGTTTGTATATCCGTGAGTCCTCTTACCATAGTTACTTGTTACATGTATATGTATGGCACAATTTATTGACTATTGGCAGTGTAATTTAATTTACTGCTGTAAGTAACTAAACCTTGTGTATACCGGTACCACCTATCCCGATGTGCATGAGCTCATGATACATATGATGCAAGGTACCTCATACTTTTTTCAATCTTTCCACTTATCATGATGATACTGTCTTGGCACTTGAGCAATAAAAAATATTATATTCTGTACTTGGAGAATTTACATGTACGTGTATCAAACTCAACAATCAACATGCATGCCTATCATTTTCATGCACCTTATTTCTGTTACCATATGTCCAATAATGTCGTCTGTACGTGTACATGTAGTGTCATATCGTGTGTACATGATCCATGAGTCATACCTCTTTTTGTGAAGAAATTGCTTCGTCTATACGTCGATACAACATTGTCACTGTGAGAGTCAAACATTCTTTACTTACACACGTCAACAAGTTATCTTAGGGAAAGATTATACTGGCTATAACTACCATGATAACCAATTACGATGAACGATTCCTGTACATATTCATCAAAACATGGGATATTGTGTACACTTACAGCAAATGTGAATCTAAATCTGAAGGTAGTAATTCAACTTTTGTGTTCTATCTTCATGATATTGCTAATCAATGTCCTGTTACCATTGTTATGATTTGTATGATTTGTATCGCGGCTCTATACATGCTAATGATGTTATATATTCATTGTATTCTCAGCTGTCGGATCCTGCACCTAGTCACAACACAAGCAGGGCATACTTAATTTTTATTCACCAGTTCGTGTCTGTTGAACAGCTTGAATTGTAAGCATTTCTCAGCAATATATACATGTACACACATGATACTGGATATAGGTTGCCAGTAATTGATTTTACAGTGGCACATGAAAATCTGAAAAATAATCTGTCGGATGAAGTGTACTGTTAAAGTTAATTCATTTTTACTGGCACGAGTCAGTTTTGCCCAAACGTACGAGTAAAACAAGCATCAACCGATGTGTACATGTACATGTGCCGCTTTCATACAATCTACAGATCCTAAGGGATTACATGTTCAATTTAGTGGGTAATTTCATTCCGACCTGATTTCCTATAGTTAAAATCCGGAATGACAACTGGTTATGATAGGAAAATGTATTTTATATTACACACTATTTGTTCTTTTTATTGGGCGGGTTGCGTGCAACCAACCTGCCTACTAGGTTGGCGTGTCCGTCTGTCCGTCCGTCCGTCTAGCCGTCTGTCCGTCCGTCAACAATTTCTTGTGAACGCGATAACTTACAAAGTTTTTAACGAAATACCGCCAAAATCATACCAGAGGTGCATCATGAGCAGATCTCGGACAAGTTCGATGATGGGTGACCTTGACCTATTTTTCAGGTCGTGGCAGGACTTCGAACTTGACAATACATGAAAACAGGACTTTGTACCTTGTGAACGCGATAACTTACAAAGTTTTTAACAAAATACCGCCAAAATCATACCAGAGGTGCATCATGAGCAGATCTCGGACAAGTTCGATGATGGGTGACCTTGACCTATTTTTCAGGTCGTGGCAGGACTTCGAACTTGACAATACATGAAAACAGGACTTTGTACCTTGTGAACGCGATAACTTACAAAGTTTTTAACAAAATACCGCCAAAATCATACCAGAGGTGCATCATGAGCAGATCTTGGACAAGTTCGATGATGGGTGACCTTGACCTATTTTTCAGGTCGTGGCAGGACTTCGAACTTGACAATACATGAAAACAGGACTTTGTACCTTGTGAACGCGATAACTTACAAAGTTTTTAAAGAAATACCGCCAAAATCATACCTGAGATGCATCATGAACAGATCTCGGACAAGTTCGATGATGGGTGACCTTGACCTATTTTTCAGGTCGTGGCAGGACTTCGAACTTGACAATACATGAAAACAGGACTTTGTACCTTGTGAACGCGATAACTTACAAAGTTTTTAACGAAATACCGCCAAAATCATACCAGAGATGCATCATGAGCAGATCTCGGACAAGTTCGATGATGGGTGACCTTGACCTATTTTTCAGGTCGTGGCAGGACTTCGAACTTGACAATACATGAAAACAGGACTTTGTACCTTGTGAACGCGATAACTTACAAAGTTTTTAACGAAATACCGCCAAAATCATACCGGAGGTGCATCATGAGCAGATCTCGGACAAGTTCGATGATGGGTGACCTTGACCTATTTTTCAAGTCGTGGCAGGACTTCGAACTTGATAATACATGAGAACAATGCCAATTCCTTCCACTAACAGCCCTCCTCGATGCAACCCGCCCAATTGTCGCGGGCGCGACTTATACTTGTATATGGTTATCATTTTGTACGACTGATAAACTCATCATTTGGCCTAAAATTGATTATCATGAGAAACATAATTGCCCACTAAATTGAACGCGTGTTCCATTCCAAGAAATCCTACCATGTAGATAAATCCGGGTACCACGTGTAACCATGTTAACCGTTGGGATCATATTTGTGGGTCTCACGTGAGGGGCAGGGAGTCCTCGACAAATGTTGCGTTGGTTACCATTGGTTTTCACGGGGTAGTGCTTGCTTATTACCATGATTACTTGTATCATATAGTTAAGTGTCATTATACTTTCTGTGGTCGTCATCATCGATCTTCCACCAACATACCAATGATACCATGGATGCATACAGCCTCATAATGGAACTCATGTTGCTTGTGCACAATTCTGTCAGAAAACGAAAATGAAAACGAAAATTGGAGTAATTGGTTACTGTGATAAGTCAAACAGTGTTTACTTGAACACGTAAATTTTGTTTTGAAAAATAATAAAGTAGACACAAACACCAAACAACAGGGGGTAAGCCATCCCTGTGTAATAATGTGTGTACTTTTCACGTAAACTTGACTACTAGTATGTATTTGTTGGAATAATATATATGTGGGTGACATGAAGGGCATGGATTGCTCAAACATTACACATTTGATCTTCTGCATGGGCTACCACGTAATAGTGCTTGCTCAATATAGTCTAGGCACGTTTTCTATAAAGGGCCTTAGAAATGACGATAGGGGGGATGGAATGTTACTGCCTGTCACCCATGCTGAGGTCAAAGTAGGGTCCTTACTGGTTAATATTAGCCCGGATGACATTAAAAATTTTAATTTTTTCATAAAATTCTATCAATTTTATATATGGACGAAGCCGCGGTTATTTTTTTCGTTTTGAAATTCACATAAAAGACTGTTGAATCGTGAATAATGAAGCTATAGTTATAATTTTGGTGTCAAAATGTCTTGAATTACATGGCAAATCAAGAAAAATACCATCTAGAGCAGTTCATGGTGTAAGTTTTGTATTATAACATGAAAACACATAATAATATGTCCGAAATTGCCTTTGATTTCACAATCTGAGACCTGCGAAAATGGGTGTTTCCGCTCACAAATCTATTTTATCTTTACGAAAACTTCACTAAAATTACCCCAGATTATATACCATACTGCCAAAATAAACCATTCAAAGGTCTTAACCAAGTTTACTGCTAGTAATCAAATGAACCAAACAATACCCCCTAGTGAACTCCGTGATCGCATGATATTCTCAAATTTGACAAAACTAGTTATACTCTCACATATAACTCTGCTAGAATAATTATTTTGAAGTCAAATGATACGAATCATCGTTTCAAATATATCATGCAATAATCAGGTCAAGATGTAATTTTTTTCCCATCAAAACAAGAAAAAAAATCCCAAAATTGGACCATAATGATTTACTGGTTGTATACGAAATGTAGGCATCTTATAAAGTTCACCATTTGTGGTTTAATAAATGTTTATGTGGTTAAGTGATATACCATTGATACTTGGTAGAATCAGTCACCAAGTGTACCAGCAGTAGTTTGCCAAAATCACCAGAGTGACCAGTGGTATTCTGTCCGAGTCACACCACAGAGTAACATGCAGACTGCACAAAGGGGGATTCTATGTTCGGCGATGTTAGGAAACTGTTTTCACACAAGCAGTTGTTACCAAACCATCGAACATACAATATCCTGGACTCTAATTAATCAGGGCGTATAGTTGGCATCAGTCAACCGTGGTGCTGCACAACGTTGGATAATCATAACCCATGACAGAACAATGATCCTGCAGATTTGCGAGAAAAATGACAGGCGTTCATATAAGAAGTCCACAGAAAGATGTCAGTTGTACAGTCAATCAGAAGGATGAAGGAGATATACACAAAGTGTTGGGCATCATTGTAGGCTGGGTCTACCCATTGAGTACTCGGAGATGAACATAAGACTCTCGTCAACACAGCATCTGGAATCACAGTCAATGACACATATTACATGATCTGCCTACTGCAGGAGACAAATGAAGCAGTTTTATTTACAAACGAAGCTTCATGGTGAATCTTATTTTGTTGAACAAAGTCAACTTGATTGCCACACTGCCAAAATTATCTTTGAAGACATTCAGCATCATCGTGCAAACAAAGACAACAAAGGTGGTTGCAACATACAATTTACAATAGAAGGTTATACAAGCTGATCGGAGTCTATTTGCAAAAATGCTAGTTATTGCTCGAAATTGTCAACTGAACATGAAAGATGCAGTCCCATTATGGTCACTGCTATGGACATTGGCCAACACAGCTGGAGTTCCTGCTTAAACAAACAAGGTGCCTCTGTTAAACATCCTCGAAGACTACCATGAACCAGTTGAAGATGTTCCACAATCGGCAGTTCTCACCGATGGTATGGAAGTACTGCACTTTGTCAAGAATGCTCTCAAGACACTTGGAGTTCAGGCTCAGTACACCTTTCAACTGGTGCCTACATGCCTACATGCTCACTCACAAAAGAGTCAACTATGTCATGGATCCTTAATCCGTCGTATACATCAAAAACTCGGAGCATGCAAAGCGTGCAAACGGGGAAGCTTTCAAGTCACGATCCAGGGAAAATCAAAATTGTCCAACACGGTCGAAGAAATTTATGTGACGTGACTAGACGAGTCTGTCTCAATTCCGCTTTGAATGGCAGCAAACTGAGTATGTAGTCTTGTACACTTGTTGTAATTACTAACACATAGTAAAGAGTACTACGTACAACCTCGTTGTTGGGCACAGCACCATTCGGACTACTGGTTCGATCAGTTGAGCATCAAACAGGAGGAAGCTGCCAGTCATGCAGCATCAAAAGCAAATAGCTGCTTCATCCTCAGGTCACCAGCACCTAAGTTGCTATGTTGGCATGTGCGAGAGTTCTATCCTGCCCTGAGAACAAACAATGTACAAGGTACATGTACATCGACACCACAGCCATAGGCATCTCACTTGGCATGGTCGTATGCAGTGATTTTGTTGCCAAAGGAAAGACACGGCCATTTCAGTCGACAATGGCTGATCAAAACATGTGTGATGTCAGGAAAAAGATTGGTAAATCATTCTCCAACAGAGAAGAACTTATCGATGGCTCTGAATGTGTTTCATACTTCTCCAAGAAATTTCTCCAAAAAAACCACGAAGAATATTTCTAAACAGACATAAATTCTGTCAGGTACAAACCATTCTGCAGCAGGAATGAGCAAACATTTCATCTTGTACCCAATAAAAGGAAGCTCTCAAACATCACGTTGCATGAGTCAGCTATTAGGCTTGCATCTGGAGAACCTCGCTACAGAAGGCTGTCAAAGCTTCAAGCCCAAATGATCATGGCTCGAGTGTGGTTGCTGAGAGCATCTCGATTCACCATACAGATCAGATGTTAGCACCAAAAGCCATGCGATTCAAATGTTAGAAGGACCATTGCACAGGAACATGTTCTCCAAAGAATGCAATGTCTTATACTGAAGGTTATGTCTGTACAGACTGATCAAACAATCCCGACTTGAGCAACAATAATACGACCTTGGGCACGAACTACTGTTTGAGAGGAAATGAGAATGATATGGATTACATTTCATTGTCGAATTAATTTGTGTTGAGCTTTCCCATGTCTATGTTTATGCTGGCCATACACCTTGAATATGCACATGTCATGACATGTACAATTAAAGAGGCTGGAAGATAAATATTTCGTTGATCCGAAGCTTAGAAGAACATGTTGCTAATATTATTTGCAGAAGGTAAAACATGGGTTGGTTTATTGTCATGAATTTTAGACTACATACAAGTTCATTCATGTATCAATAGTGTTTTGCTGTGAAACAAACTCTTCATTTTAGGCCGTATGTTTCAATTAAAACGGGTTTTGTATGTTCTCATGATCAAGGAGTCAAGAAGGGGAAAAGATCCAACATAGGAAGTAAAACTGAATGTTGCAACATTTTAGTCAAATGACAAGTGATCTTATGAAGTTTTATGAACTCTTATTAGTGGTACGATTTTGGACCACAACTCACATTTTGTGGTGGCATGAATCTCCACCCACATGAACCAATTATACAATGTATCCATCGAAATGGTACCGGTAATTAATTTCCCGTTTTGATTGTATATAAGATGTTAAGATTTCTTTGAATACTCGATCACAAAACACTATGAAATACATATATCCCCTCCTCTCAAAACCCTGTAACAAATTCACAGAGTGAATATTATATTTAGTTGGCGAATATTATGGACTCAAATATGTTAAAATTGTGATGAATTAAGCTACTGGTCACTATGTCGACTAAGTAACACTAGCAGAACACTTGACAACATTAGCAGCGAATAACCACAAACGATCAACTTTCTAAGATGCCGACACAGTAAATAAATTATTGTGGTCAAATTTTTGTGTGTTTTTGTAGTTTTCATGAAAAAAAAACATCTGGACTTGGATTTTATACTTTGGGTTTGAACTAATGATTCCTATCATTTGATATCAAAATAATTTGTCCATCATAGTTATTGGTAAGATTAATCATTAACCAATCAATGGTTATGGTCAAATTTTGGTGGATATTTCTTATGTTTTGATGAGAAAAATTTCACATCTCTAACTGATTACTGTATTGTATGTTTGAAATGATGATTCGTATCATTTGACATCAAAATAATCATTCTAGCATAGTAATATGTGAGAGTATAACTAGTTTTGTCAAATTCGAGAATATCACGCGATCACGGAGTTCACTAGGGGGTAGTGTTAGGTTCATTTGATTTCTAGCTGTAAATTTAGTTAAGACCTTGGGATGGTTTATTTTGGCAGTAAGGTATATAACCTAGGGTAATTTTAGTGAAGTTTTCGTAAAGATAAAATAGATTTGTGAGCTGGAACACCCATTTTCGCAGATCTCAGATTGTGAAATCAAAGGCAATTTTGGACTTATTATTATGTGTTTTCATGTTATAATACAAAACTTACACCATGAACTGCTGTAGATGGTATTTTTCTTGATTTGCCATGTAATTCCAGACATTTTGACACCAAAATGATAACTCTAGCTTCATTATTCACGATTCAACAGTCTTTTATGTGAATTTCAAAACGAGAAAAATAACCGCGGCTTCGTCCGTATATAAAATTGTTAGAATTTTATGAAAAAATTAAAATTTTGAATGTCATCCGGGCTAATATTGACCAGTACGGACCCTACTTTGACCCCAGCATGGGTGACAGGCAGTAACATTCCATCCCCCCTAAAGTGTTATTTTGAGATTTTGTACCTAGTCTAATAAACAAGATGAAGCATGTATACTTGTTATGATTCGTGTGTGAATACACGATTTATCTGAAATCCCATATAATTTTGCTGCTTTATTTAGCAGTGGTTTGTGATAGTGTGTCTGTAGACGTTTGGAACGACACAGAATAGGCCTACATGTTATAAAACGTTCTGTATATTTTCTATGATAGTTATCAGTAATTGCCGAGAGGGGGGGGGGGGGGGTACCTTAATCACTATGGATAAATCCAAGATGGTATGGTACTTCAACAATTTGAATCCCGTCCATATCTTCCAGCAACATACCCACGATACACAAAAAGTAAACACGCAACCTCATTATTGAGTAAAAATTTCTTTACGCATGTGCGTCAATTACAATCAGAGTAAAATAATGTTTACTGGAAAACGTGAACTTTGTCAAAAAAAAAAGTTCCACACACACATCAGACATGGGTGTCAGCCACCATTCATGTCAATATCACATGATGCATCATGCACTTTTCATGCACTTTTGGTTATAATGTTTGTGGATCACTTGTGGTTCGTTTGGCTAACGCTGACATCAGGCAATTTGTTATTCAAAAGTGTCACATACATGGGTATATCCTGACTGTTTATGGAACATTAACGCCAGTATATTGATATATACACATTCTAATATACACGTTGTAGTCATCAGGAAATATCAGACGTCAAAATATGTCCTAAAATGCAAAATGGTCTTGTACTTGGAGTTCATTGACCTTCCCTCAACTGATATACATGTATATTGGGTACACGTATATAGAGCAATACGTGTAAAGCCACAAATGTCTAAATTTTGCCGTTTTCTCAGACAATCCAATTTGGCGGGGACTTATTTTCGTGTTTCATTCAACCAAACAAATTGAAAAGTTCATTGTCCACACTACAGTATTTGTCTTCAAAACAATAATATGAATAATAACTGAAACCAACAAGTATATGTAGTACAGTGAGCTTTACAATGTACTGATCTGATGGCTTTTGACAGCTACTAGCCCGGATGCTATCTTGGTAACCCATGTCATCTTTTATTCTGAATCCACAAATCATAATGATACAGAATGTGTGCTTCTCAGATCATGTCAGATTAAAAACACAAGACATGACATACTAATCACTAAATTGTATTGTCAAAAACAAGGTACTAGTACATGTATTTGATGTACATCTTTGCTGGAGACTAATCTCTTCATCCCTTCTACACTGACCCCCATCCCCCACCACTATAACGCAGACATACAATACTTAACGTCCATGATAATTGTTATTGTATATTAGTGCTATTATTGCTTGTGAAATTTCACATATATGAGCATACGAAATGCCCTCAAACCATCTCCACCGCACATCACCCCCCCCCCCCCCCCCAACCAGTGACATCACCTGAATTCTCCTAAAACCGGTCTATATATAGCTATCTCTGCACATGGCTGAGTGATTCAGGATAGACAGAAGGGGTGGAGGAGATCGAGTGAATGGGAGGGTGGTTTGTACACATGCTGTGTGTGAAGTGGGGGGGGGGGGGGGTCCAGTGGAATGGGGAGGCTGATGCAGAATATAATGCAACGGTCCGTGTGTAGGTAAGTTTGTTACATTTATGTGCAATTATAGTAATGTGCATTCGAGTCAAGCACAGGGCCGCGCAGTGTCGGGGCAGGGAGTGCTAAGAATGGTAGGCCTACATTTGAGTTGCAGACCAGTAGCCAGGCAAAGAATGACCACGAACAATAGGGTTATGTTGCTTTGATTCACAAGCAAGGGTTATGTCGAATGCTAGTACTTTTTAAAATCTACTAAATTTTGTTGAATCGCTAACTACAGAACAACAATCCAACACAGAGAATATTCGCTGTGTAGTCTGAAGGTTCATTAACGTAGTCCGCTACAAACAGGGAGGTAATGTAAAGTCAAAATTCGAAAGTTATATCTTGAATATTTTCTCTTCAAAATAACATATATTATAGAGTAACTGATCAGCATTCTGATACTGAAAAGGATCAAAAATCACAATCATTTACTAAAATGACTTAATTTATGGTATTTTTACACATTTTTTTGCCCATATTCACATCTTGCATCGTGTTTTCCAAGAGAACGGATACGGTGACCCCCTATTTTCATTTCGGTTTTAGGATGCTGATCAGTTACTCTATAAAATATGTCATTTTGAAGCTCTAGATTTTGTTAATACAGTCATTTATTTTGAAAAACTCTTTGACCCCATCCCCTCACTGTTTGGAGCGGACTTCCCTAAATGTTAAACATCTCGTCATTCTAATTCCAATTATTTCGTTGAAATTCGATACCCGCCTGTCGGGCGTGCAAATGTCGTGAGTTACTGGCCAGAATTTTCACCCGCCTCGGGCTGATGTCCATTTCACACGCTGCTGCTGCTACTTGATTCTGAGTCTTTTCTTGATGTCACCGATGTGGATGACATAGAAATATTTGGCGAGGCTTACATTTGGCGAATTTTTTCTTTATTCGCCAAATAAATACCTCGCAAACATTTCTGGTTTTACAGTATGTATGAAGTACAAACAACTACGATATAGTATTTCAGTGTCTGTCACTGACACTAGTGTGGATTGTGCTACAACTGTCTGAAAGGGCTTTATTTCTATTCCAACAGTTATTCATATAGGGTGTTTTATAGTGTCCTCATTATAATCATATCTATCGGTATTAGGTCCATAAATATATGCATGTACATGATGATGATGATGATGATGATGTAGGCCTACATGTATATGTGTGTCTAAAACCTGTTCTTCTTTTTACTAAAGACTGACCTTTTTTCATTACACCCCGTGTATGGCAATATACACTTATCAGAGCAAAACTTTTTTTACGTCTGCACATCAACTAAAATTAGTTACTGCGAGGAGTCAAAAATAGTTTACTTACACACGTCAACGGTTTGAAAAGAAAGGTGCACAAATACATCAGGCAGGGCCGGTAAGCCACCACTGCCCCATGTATATGTGCACTTTTCAATTAACCATGGTAACCTTGATACGTTTATCGTGCTTTTAAGTATATTATTATAATATACTTTATGTAGCTAAGTTATCCTTGGCGTGTTAATTAACATGATTAAAGAGCAACATGAACATTGCTTTTCCCACCAGTCCATGACCCACAGCATATCGGTATTCATTGTACATGTTGTATCAGCTAGATAAATATATAAATGTACATTATCATGATGATGTAGGCCTATACATTGTATGTATATCTAAAACCTGATCGTTTTTTAATTTTACCCCCTTGTATGGCAATAGACACCTTTCAGAGCAAAACTTTTTTTACGTCTGCACGTCAACTAAAATTAGTTACTGCGATGAGTCAAACATAGTCTACTTGCACACGTCAACGATTTAAAAAAAAAGGTGCACAAATACATTAGGCAGGGACGGTAAACCACCACTGCCCGATGTATATGTGCACTTTTTAGCTAACCCGGTAACCCTGATGTATTCATGGTGCTTTGAAGTCTGTGATTATAATATATCATGTATACTTTTGCCACTTGATAATAGTTTTCACATGCATGGCGCGTGTGAACATGGTGAAGAGCAATAATATGATCTTTGCTTTTTCGACCAGCCCATGACCCACGTGGGTAAGCGCTCGCAGCAACGGCAGCACATGCATCTTCAATCTTCCCAAAGCAATCTAGGATGGTTTGATATCAATCTGAATTAGAGAAACAAAAGACAACACTGGTGTATATATTTATCTCGACAGCATTTGCTAATTCAGAAACA
The DNA here is from genome assembly GCA_949152475.1 of Terebella lapidaria. NCBI lineage: Eukaryota > Metazoa > Annelida > Polychaeta > Terebellida > Terebellidae > Terebella > Terebella lapidaria. The sequence continues at coordinate 12,587,196 of OX424558.1, forward strand.
CAACATACCCCCATTGGTATGATAGTTACATTCATTTCCAGAATACAGTTACCGTCTTGCCATGCTCAAAGCCACAGATACGCACATACTTGTATACAGGGCTGCGCAAACGCCATAAATCAGAGGTAGAGACGTTGGAATTTGACAGGTAATGCAGTGCAAAGACAAACAAGCGTCTCCTCTCATGTCTTTGAAATATCGATGCGTTTAAATAACAAGCTCCTGTCCAGATTTCGGTGAACGGGCAAGAGTAACAAAGTTTTTACGCACAGCCGTCTCCCAAAATCCACGACACTCGGTAAAAATAAATTGACTTGTCAGAGTAAACTAACCACACCGATGCACCTGCCACCTGTCGGCAATGTCGGAAAGCAAAACAAAATGTCCCTGCACAGACCGGCAAAAAACACTGTTTTAAAGCGGCGTCACACTGGATACCCCACGATACCCCATAGTACCCCTTTGCTTGTGGATTTATTATGTTCTTGGGTACATCTGTGCGAAATATTTAGTGTCTCAGGATGTTCCTTCATCATGAAAACGATCACCAAAGTTGACCAATTTCCAACATTTTTTACTCCTACAAGTAAATAAAAATTTACTGCAACTTTTGTCAACGCTGGTAGGTAAATAATTTTTTTTACTTGATTTTTTTTTTACTCGTAGCAGTCAACTTCGGTTTACTGTAAAACCTAGTGTTCCTGACTGGTTATTGGCATCATCAAAATCTACTGTATTTGTGGTAATAGATTGATACCTACTGCATGCACATTAATATGCATCACCGACTGTGGCCACGATCTCTCCGTATGAAACACATATTTTAAGATAATGAGGTATCTAATTAATTTGACTATGTTTATCACCACGCTCGTTTTCTTCTTTTTTTCTTTCAAATATACAAAGAGTAAATACACGTAGATGCAATGCATACCATTTATTATCAGCAATGTGAAAAATAACAATTTATAAGATATTTCTACTATGGTGACACATTTGAGTTTAACTTTCGTAGTGGCATAGGAACTTTTGCTAGATGCAGTTAATACTCTTGCTAGATGTATGTACATATCATAAATAGCTCTCCACGTCTGATCTGCCTGCTGTGTTGTTTCATCCCTTTTGCTCGAATTCCGAAACGAGAGTCAAAGCAGTTAGCTATGTACATACGATTCAACTCTACCTGCAGCTATAATCCACTAATCTTTTAAGAATCTTAATCTTTTAGTGAAATCAACACGAAAGACGACCAGGTACAAATTGGTTCAAAATGCAAGCCAAATGGTAATAAATTAATGACATTTTTTCGCATTGGCACTGATGTAGACGTTGGTACTGATTTTGCATTGGTACTGCTGTAGACGCAGACATGAGGTGTAACTCAACTCAGTAGCCTCAGTATATAACATCAACTCAGTAGCCTTCTGGCTTGTGATTAGGTACTTATGTACTTGTCATATATCTATTCCATGGGGTTTGTTTCAGATTTCTAAATTATTTTCATAGGTTGTTGGGCAGTTGTATACTAATTCCATCATGTGTACAGTAGAAACAACTACATTTAACACACTGTCTGCCCCTGATGACGCCAGTGTGTCTTTGGATAAACTATTTGGTCGGGCTTTGTTTCTATTGCAAAATGTTGTATATTAGGTTTGTTATTGGCATCATCAAAATCTGACTATTGGTGGTAATAGATTGATACCTACATTCATACCACTGAGTCGGTGTCACTGCTGGCGGACGTTAAATCTGTCCCCGAGGATACCATCAACTCAGTAGCCTTCTGGCTTGTGATTAGGTACTTATGTACTTGTCATATATCTATTCCATGGGGTTTGTTTCAGATTTCTAAATTATTTTCATAGGTTGTTGGGCAGTTGTATACTAATTCCATCATGTGTACAGTAGAAACAACTACATTTAACACACTGTCTGCCCCTGATGACGCCAGTGTGCCTTTGGATAAACTATTTGGTCGGGCTTTGTTTCTATTGCAAAATGTTGTATATTAGGTTTGTTATTGGCATCATCAAAATCTGACTATTGGTGGTAATAGATTGATACCTACATTCATACCACTGAGTCGGTGTCACTGCTGGCGGACGTTAAATCTGTCCCCGAGGATACCATCAACTCAGTAGCCTTCTGGCTTGTGATTAGGTACTTATGTACTTGTCATATATCTATTCCATGGGGTTTGTTTCAGATTTCTAAATTATTTTCATAGGTTGTTGGGCAGTTGTATACTAATTCCATCATGTGTACAGTAGAAACAACTACATTTAACACACTGTCTGCCCCTGATGACGCCAGTGTGTCTTTGGATAAACTATTTGGTCGGGCTTTGTTTCTATTGCAAAATGTTGTATATTAGGTTTGTTATTGGCATCATCAAAATCTGACTATTGGTGGTAATAGATTGATAGCTACATTCATACCACTGAGTCGGTGTCACTGCTGGCGGACGTTAAATCTGTCCCCGAGGATACCATCAACTCAGTAGCCTTCTGGCTTGTGATTAGGTACTTATGTACTTGTCATATATCTATTCCATGGGGTTTGTTTCAGATTTCTAAATTATTTTCATAGGTTGTTGGGCAGTTGTATACTAATTCCATCATGTGTACAGTAGAAACAACTACATTTAACACACTGTCTGCCCCTGATGACGCCAGTGTGTCTTTGGATAAACTATTTGGTCGGGCTTTGTTTCTATTGCAAAATGTTGTATATTAGGTTTGTTATTGGCATCATCAAGATCTGACTATTGGTGGTAATAGATTGATACCTACATTCATACCACTGAGTCGGTGTCACTGCTGGCGGACGTTAAATCTGTCCCCGAGGATACCATCAACTCAGTAGCCTTCTGGCTTGTGATTAGGTACTTATGTACTTGTCATATATCTATTCCATGGGGTTTGTTTCAGATTTCTAAATTATTTTCATAGGTTGTTGGGCAGTTGTATACTAATTCCATCATGTGTACAGTAGAAACAACTACATTTAACACACTGTCTGCCCCTGATGACGCCAGTGTGTCTTTGGATAAACTATTTGGTCGGGCTTTGTTTCTATTGCAAAATGTTGTATATTAGGTTTGTTATTGGCATCATCAAGATCTGACTATTGGTGGTAATAGATTGATACCTACATTCATACCACTGAGTCGGTGTCACTGCTGGCGGACGTTAAATCTGTCCCCGAGGATACCATCAACTCAGTAGCCTTCTGGCTTGTGATTAGGTACTTATGTACTTGTCATATATCTATTCCATGGGGTTTGTTTCAGATTTCTAAATTATTTTCATAGGTTGTTGGGCAGTTGTATACTAATTCCATCATGTGTACAGTAGAAACAACTACATTTAACACACTGTCTACCCCTGATGACGCCAGTGTGTCTTTGGATAAACTATTTGGTCGGGCTTTGTTTCTATTGCAAAATGTTGTATATTAGGTTTGTTATTGGCATCATCAAAATCTGACTATTGGTGGTAATAGATTGATACCTACATTCATACCACTGAGTCGGTGTCACTGCTGGCGGACGTTAAATCTGTCCCCGAGGATACCATCAACTCAGTAGCCTTCTGGCTTGTGATTAGGTACTTATGTACTTGTCATATATCTATTCCATGGGGTTTGTTTCAGATTTCTAAATTATTTTCATAGGTTGTTGGGCAGTTGTATACTAATTCCATCATGTGTACAGTAGAAACAACTACATTTAACACACTGTCTGCCCCTGATGACGCCAGTGTGTCTTTGGATAAACTATTTGGTCGGGCTTTGTTTCTATTGCAAAATGTTGTATATTAGGTTTGTTATTGGCATCATCAAAATCTGACTATTGGTGGTAATAGATTGATACCTACATTCATACCACTGAGTCGGTGTCACTGCTGGCGGACGTTAAATCTGTCCCCGAGGATACCATCAACTCAGTAGCCTTCTGGCTTGTGATTAGGTACTTATGTACTTGTCATATATCTATTCCATGGGGTTTGTTTCAGATTTCTAAATTATTTTCATAGGTTGTTGGGCAGTTGTATACTAACTCCATCATGTGTACAGTAGAAACAACTACATTTAACACACTGTCTGCCCCTGATGACGCCAGTGTGTCTTTGGATAAACTATTTGGTCGGGCTTTGTTTCTATTGCAAAATGTTGTATATTAGGTTTGTTATTGGCATCATCAAAATCTGACTATTGGTGGTAATAGATTGATACCTACATTCATACCACTGAGTCGGTGTCACTGCTGGCGGACGTTAAATCTGTCCCCGAGGATACCATCAACTCAGTAGCCTTCTGGCTTGTGATTAGGTACTTATGTACTTGTCATGTATCTATTCCATGGGGTTTGTTTCAGATTTCTAAATTATTTTCATAGGTTGTTGGGCAGTTGTATACTAATTCCATCATGTGTACAGTAGAAACAACTACATTTAACACACTGTCTGCCCCTGATGACGCCAGTGTGTCTTTGGATAAACTATTTGGTCGGGCTTTGTTTCTATTGCAAAATGTTGTATATTAGGTTTGTTATTGGCATCATCAAAATCTGACTATTGGTGGTAATAGATTGATACCTACATTCATACCACTGAGTCGGTGTCACTGCTGGCGGACGTTAAATCTGTCCCCGAGGATACCATCAACTCAGTAGCCTTCTGGCTTGTGATTAGGTACTTATGTACTTGTCATATATCTATTCCATGGGGTTTGTTTCAGATTTCTAAATTATTTTCATAGGTTGTTGGGCAGTTGTATACTAATTCCATCATGTGTACAGTAGAAACAACTACATTTAACACACTGTCTGCCCCTGATGACGCCAGTGTGTCTTTGGATAAACTATTTGGTCGGGCTTTGTTTCTATTGCAAAATGTTGTATATTAGGTTTGTTATTGGCATCATCAAAATCTGACTATTGGTGGTAATAGATTGATACCTACATCCAAGCGAATCGAGGCTTATTACGCTATGGTATAGGTAACTGATCATTCCATACTGTTAGGTTATTCGGTGAAGTACCAGTCATATTTCCCTCACAAGTTTTGGGCAAATTTTCGATGGTCTCCAAACCTGAGGCACGTGCCAACGTTTGTGAATAAATGGATTGGGTTACATAGAGGCCAAATAAGGAGAAAAAAAAACTCGGAAGACGTGACACAATGTTCCTCTTCTGGTTTTCTAATGGCGTCGTCCCAATCTCATTCTATCAGGACAGGTCGACAAACACACACTGGCCGATTTTAAACTAACACATATCCAGGTTTTGTGTGAAGATACGATTGCGTTCATTGTAATTGTACACTATACCTTGACACAAGATATCTGGTGTCGTGATACACTACGAGATATACCCGTAACATTACAGTATTTGTACTACGATAATTAATTCATCCAAATACAGAGAATTGATACGTTGTTGTAATGCATATATCCACTGATTATAAACTAAATATTTGTGGACCACATCAAAAAGGAAATCTTGATTGATGGCGGATACAGTGTGGTTCTTCTATCCTGGAAATATTATAAGAAGGCATTTATTGGGTTATTGTTGAACTGATGTAAACCGAATTTCAAATAATAATATCTGGATGCAGTGCTTTCCATTTACCATGTTTAGAACGGCAGTTAGTTTTTCAAGTTCATAGTTCAGGACAATGAATTTTCGAATGGCTAACGTATGTACATGAAGAAGCAAACATATTAGGTGTACAGAATTGGACGCTGAAGCTAATCAGCCAAACAAGGGTATGGATATGCGGGCGAATATACATAGTGATATCATTTTTGCACTTATATGTTATTGATGTAAGGGTTCATTATTGTGCTGAAATGATAATAATACTGAACGAGTAATCAAGTCCATGAGTAATACGAATGTTCGATCTGTACACTGAAAAAAAACTACGTGAAATATGATTAAGTTTAATGTATGTACCATGAAAAATGTATTTTATTGCTAGGTTTCGAATAAACGCCTCAAATAGTGAGTGGATTTTGCCACGTGTCACTAATAACACCCTTGAGTCTACACAAAACAAATGTGAAAATTGACGGTATCCTGTACTCTTTGCTCCGCTACCAGTGATATAAAGACGCTAATAACAACGTCTCGCTGTGGTGCCAAAATACGAACTCGGTTAGAATAACCCGGACATATCCACGTGGACGTGGACCTTGGCTTGTGGACATTTCGACGTGTTTCCGTGGCATGTTAGACCATTGCATTTCGAGAAGTTGAACAAAAAACATTCATGATGTCAGAAATACATTGTGTATTTCTGTTGACACACCACCAATTAATCATCTTCGGAATAGTGGTCCGTTTTGCTAAGTTGAGCTGGGAAATTATACGTCATGTACTGAACAAACTGCATGGTAAATATATGAACGAATAATGCGTGAAAGTATCCTAATATATTCTGGAGGAAAATACTCATAATTAAAGTCTTCACTCCACAACAATGAAATTATTCAAACTGAAACTTATTCTTATCTTTTCAAAGGAGCATGCAATATTTTACGAATTGAAGTGCCACACTGATGACACAGTATTCTAGCCAACTCAAATCCTCTTCCCCCCCCCCCCCCCCCTCCACTCCTCCCTCCATCCCCTCCGAGCAAAACCCACTTCGAGTAACACCAAAACCATTTGTTGGGAGAGAGTAAATGTTAATGGAATGTTTACATAATGGCACACAGGCATCCCCAGGTCAATAGAATCAAATCGATTTATGCATATTCATAAGCTTGACGAATGATATACCACATATATTCTGACGGTATCACGGCGATCCTGCGACAGCTTGGCGAGTGTAGCATTGCTCGGGTAGCTCTGCGAGACAAAATTCTCCTCAGTGGGATTATAAAGAGTTAGGGACGTGGTCGAAATCCCTGACTGCCCTCGCCACCACAAGTGACAGCAAGCGGGTTCGGGTGACAGCGCTCCAAGGCCTCTCATTTCAGTCCAAGTGCGGACTAAATCCTCTTGTGTGATAAACTCAGAATCGGACTGATAACGTCATCTAGAGAGAAGGATGGAGGATGGAAGGACTCATTCGGATTTTGCGAAATGAAAATGTCTGTACTTCATTTAGAATGGGCTTTCCGTGCTACCATGTAATAACATTGTCTTATAGCATAATCAGTGAGAACCAAGCCACTGACTCAAGAACACGTGTGAGTTATTAAAGCACACAAAAGAGTTCGTCATGGATAACATAACATTCAGAGACTTTGTTTCCACTCCCGCCAACGTTACAGTATCAATAACGTTACCTCGGGTGGACAATTTCAAAATGATGCGGACCATTTGCGATGTCTGGATCTCGCTTCCTGTGGCCATTTTGGGAATCATCGGGAACATCCTGGCTTTCGTGATTCTCTGTCGGCAGAAGCAGCGACTGACGACTAACGTCCTACTACAAGCGCTGGCTGTGGCTGACACCTTGGTACTCATCAGTTCCATCCTCCTTCGGTCACTCCGCTTCATCGGCTGGGACGCCTATACTCAGGTGTACGACCATGTGTTTCTGGTCCTCTACCCGTGTGTGTACTTTTTCCGGCTGGCGGACACCTGGCTGACCGTGATGTTGACCATCGACCGGTACATCGCCGTGTGTCATCCTCTCCACGCCCAGAGGCTCTGTACCATGCGGAGAACTTACCTCATAATTTTGATCATCGTTGCGTCGACGTTCATATTCTCTCTGCCCAGGTTCTTTGAGTATCACATGTTGCCTGGCCAGGGATATGCGCAGACAAGTTTACCGGATAACGTTGCCTATACCGTAGGTTATAGAATTGTGTGTTTTTTCCTGGTCATGTACTTGATCCCGATGACTTTGCTGATCACTCTCAACTTACGCCTTGCATGGGTTTTCCGCCGAGCATGCATATATCGAAACTCCATGGTATCAAATGGTCACATCCACAGTGGGAAAGGAGCGTGTACGACACATGTCGCTAGCCGTGGCTTGACGATCGTCGTCACCAACATCGTCATCGTGTACGTGATATCTAATGTCAGTGCAATGGCGGCACACGTGGTCTGGGCCCTGCATATGTGTTTCCCCAATCTACGTCACTTGGAGGACGATAGACGGGCCATCGCCAACATCAGCAACGTGATGGTCACCTTCAACTGCGCCGTGAACTTCGTCATCTACTCGCTGTTGAGTCGCCGGTTCCGCTCTGGTCTTCTCGAGGCTTGCAGGTGTGACGGACTTCGGTGGCTAGTCGCCAGGTGGCGCGGTCGTAGGCGCCAGTCCACGATATCCGCCAGCGGGTCACAGTCACTACTACAGGAGATGTACATCCGTTTGAGTTCACGTGCCAACAACGATAACCTCCCGAGAACGAATTGACGCCTGTGAGGTCATGTAACAGTGATATATATTATTCCTTATACATATTAGCAGGAACCCTATCTTATGGGTTCCTGATATTAGCCTTTTACGTCTACCGAACCGTTAACATTATGTGCTTGATAATTATTCGTTTCAAAAAAGGATGGAACCCGAGCTCACGATGTACTGATTATGATCAGCTTATGTGGTATGGATGTATTATCGTGATTGTTGTTTCAAGATTCGCACACGTAAATGAGCCTACCAGCTTTATATTCAATTCAATATATGTAAATCGGTGGGAAATCAATTAGTGGAAGACGCATTGACTGTGCAAGAATATGACAAAAGATGTACTGATGACAGGAGAATTTCAAATAGGAAAGTTGATTGAGACAAACAGGCTGCTGAAATTTGCAGTCGATCACAACCATGTATCGAAGTCGTATTGTCTGCCATAAGCTTGACATGTTTAAACATAGCAGCACCTTTCATATTTTCTCTGTGACTATGATGTTCACATATTCGTCGGTTTATTTGTAATGGCATTCATAAAATTTGGGTCAGTATTGTCAATATGAATTTCTGTAACACTTCGTAAAGGATGGAGGAGGGGTCTTATTTTACTCTACAATTTTGCTCTGCAATACGAATCACTAGATGGTGAGTGTGTGTAAAAATGTACTTCAAAATCGAAAATATATAACCGACATACGATATCCAGGTATATGGTTGTTTTCTGATGAACCAGCATCATATTTTTCAACAACATGCACTCAACATTCTCTTTGCCAATGCTATCACATTTCAGAAATCTAATATACATGTATACGATGATTAATGATGAAAGGACACACCTTATTTGTTCATGACCATTGTATACATATTCTTGATTATAAGTAATTTTTGCTGATATTGAAAGTGTGTCCACATGCAAAGGCATGGAAACAGTGTCATAAAATTGTTATGTTCAATCACATAACAAACTATGTTTACTGCAGATAATATGGTTGGATAGAGGCGTTCACAACTTCACATCATTCGCAATATTTGTTGTTCTGCCTGACCGTGTATACAAATGAATTGTGAATTGGTTTTGAACAGAATATGCTTTTTGTTAATCTGGCTAATTCAACCTGAATATTTACGGAAGCGTAGTAGGGTTTATTATAAATCCTCAAATCGAGTTAGCTAACTCAATAAAAAAGATATTAACTCAATAAATCGAATGATTATTTTGATTAATCGAGATATTATCTCAATATTATCAGTTTCCTCGATGGATGGAGTTAAGGTCTCGATAAATTGAGATGTTTTCTCGATAAGACGTGCCAGTTATTCCGGAAAATCGATTTAGTTTTCCTGATAAGTCGACTTATGACTGAGGCATTTAAATTACGAGTGAAGTGGGAATATGTTTGGAGTCACATTATTCATATTGGAAAGTATATTGAGTAGGCCCATATGATCAACCATAAAACATAAATATTGAATTATACACACCAAAATAACTGAGATATCGATCTAGAACTAAGGTGTGCCAATGAGTCCCGAAAGTTGAAAAAAGACGTGATTTCTGCAGCTGAGCACGCTCGAATATATGAACACATGGCACATATAATGTACCGTACACCAGTCATAGGGATCCTAAATTTTCTGTCATATTAATTGGTATAGTCGGAATATATTTCTTCATGACAATTGACAAAAATAATACATGTTTAATGACCTTCGAAGCAATAGTTCCATTCAACTTTCAGACATGGTTCTTGTAGGCTTGTAACTGTAACGTTAATTATCGCAGAGATGCAACCAAGTATAATGATACATGTCTTGATATAAAACACTGAGATTTCTTTTTTTGCACATGAACACTATGTTAACGTGTCTTCCAGAATATGTAAAATATGTCACCACGCTTATTTTTGAGGTACCCTTATATTTACTGTATAATTATAGGCTAGAAAAATTGCAGTGTTTTCGTTCAGAAAAAAGTTATTAGAGACAAATACCACCGTAAGACCAAAACCAATATTCAATAGTTATGAAAAATTTGTAATATTGGTGTAGAGTACGTGTTGTCAAATGTTTGTATTGTCATCAATGAAAAAAGTATGGATTACTGCGCTCAGTGTTAGTTGCAACGATAAATATATGTACTCTGTATGTCTTGCCGGAATTCAACTCGCCGTATGATTTTATGTCGCATATGTGTTATCAAAATTCAAATTGGAATGAAATAATCGAAGAATATTTATTACTTTTTTTGCAAATTTTGTGTAGAATTAATAGATGATGAAAAATGAGCATGTCACTGCGCTTTTTTTTGTGCATGGACAGATTTGTACAAGCATTTCGTGTCTTGAATGTAAGTCTTGAATGATACATATGATACGTGTTTCAAAGGAATTCAAGTGTCCGCGCTGTGTATTGTCCATTAATCTATATCGCATTGGAAAGTCACATATTAAAAATGTGAACTAGTTTATTGCAATTTCCGTGTAGAATTAGAAAAATGTTATAACTGCATGTCAGTTTGATTTTGTCTGGCCACAGCCATATTTATATCGACACGCCGTGTCTGTATCGGTAAATACCCTAATGTTATACAGTAATTCCTTTTGTTTTGGAAGGATATCAGAAGCTCAATTGTAATGGAATATACGAAAAATTATACTAGTCTAATCCAAAATATCAGTATGTCACCACGCTTGTTTTCTGCTCACAACCATAGCCTACTGATATCGACATGCCGCGCATACTATACGAGTAACTTGCAACGACTAAATGTGTAGGCCTACATTTCACTGAGAGGCTGATTGCTGATAGGCCTAGATTAAATCCTTGTACATTGTGTACTAAAGTAGGCACCATGGTTTGTTACTCGGAATGGCAACATGTTCAACAACCCGTGAAATCCGAATGGATAAGCCTGATTCAATGGGAATATTTCGATGGCAAATGTCTATATCGTATACTAGGCAACGCCAATATTCCCGCGTAAAACGTCATAATGACGTTTTCGTCCGCCAGATGGAGCATGAACACCCGGGTTTACCTTTAGGTATCACACCTGGGATTCCTCCGATGAACATCCGTGTACCCAATCAAATAGTGCCTAAAAAAACCTTGGATTTCAGGCATGTATGCAGTCTTTGTGGATATTGAATATATAACTAGTGGTGTTTTGCAGCTAAAAAGCTTCGAACATTGCACTACATGTCGTTTTGACAAAACATTAAATGTCTGGTATTCCTACGCCGAACACACATGTTTCGAGGGGACCTCGGCTGTCAGACGCTCGTCGGCAAAACGGGCGGAAACTGGTGATTTTTTTCATTTAGATTTAGCGAAAAAACGAGCGTGTGACCATATGACGAAATGACATTTTTATTACAGCCCAGTGATGTAGCTGTCAGAAAAAATGAACAATAAGTTTATTTTCTTCCCCTTTGATAGAGATAAGAGGGTCCGAAGTGGGAAAATTTACATTGATCTATATAGGGCCTTCTAACCCAGGTGTGCAGCCTTAAGAAAAACCCCTTTTTCATGCTAATTGATCATTTTTTGTCCCGATTTAATATTTTGGCATGTTGAGTTCATGCATTGCATGACACCTGACTATTGTAGACTATGTTTGCATCACTTATCCAGCTGAATAGGCAAAAAAATCACGAAAATATTATATTTCTGGCAAAATTCATGGAAACGGCTCTAATTTGAAGTAAAAAATGACTAAATCGGGTGCAGTCAAGCATAATTTCCATGGCAACCATTATTTTTTTGGCTCAGTGAACTTTTCCGAGGGAGGACTTGGACCACAGCACATCATTTTTCACCACGACTTGTTGGATTTAGCTAGTACTGCAGGAACAAGTTAACTGTAGCCCAACCCTTTAAGCAGTCCGGGCAGTCGAGATAATTTTTACAGACTGGTCTGTTCTTGGTATGCCGTTCAGCAGGACCCAAGTTCCTTTCACTCGAACAGAATAAGTATGAATAATAATGAAAACCCTCCTATTGGGTAATTAATTCGTAAAATAGGCAATGGGATATGAAATAATCCGAAATTTTACCATAAAAACCAGAGTTTTGAGGATATTTAGAGTTTGTAAGACATATCATGATGATAACCGTTTCCATGGCAACGGATAATGGGTTTTGGCAAAATATCTCATTGTGCGTTTTACAATTGTCATATATATGTATAATATTGTTCAAAGTAGCTCCTAGAACGAAATAATAATAAATAAAATATTGCAGCGCTTCTACTCAATATTTGTATTTATGTTGCAAATCATGTGTCGTTCACCTCGCTTGTGACGACATGTACGACAAAAGACCCCATATCTGAGGACCTATTTCGAAATGAATTATACTTAATTTCACCCAGCCACTTTTTCTCTTAACTACAAATGCTACATATTTTATGTAGTAGCAAAAAAATAACAATCAGGACAAATTAAGTTTCTCTTAAGGTATCACACCTGGGATTCCTCCGATGAACATCCGTGTACCCAATCAAATAGTGCCTAAAAAAACCTTGGATTTCAGGCATGTATGCAGTCTTTGTGGATATTGAATATATAACTAGTGGTGTTTTGCAGCTAAAAAGCTTCGAACATTGCACTACATGTCGTTTTGACAAAACATTAAATGTCTGGTATTCCTACGCCGAACACACATGTTTCGAGGGGACCTCGGCTGTCAGACGCTCGTCGGCAAAACGGGCGGAAACTGGTGATTTTTTTCATTTAGATTTAGCGAAAAAACGAGCGTGTGACCATATGACGAAATGACATTTTTATTACAGCCCAGTGATGTAGCTGTCAGAAAAAATGAACAATAAGTTTATTTTCTTCCCCTTTGATAGAGATAAGAGGGTCCGAAGTGGGAAAATTTACATTGATCTATATAGGGCCTTCTAACCCAGGTGTGCAGCCTTTAAAGGGATGATCTCACCCTATATTTCCCACCGTGACGGCAACAGCTGGAGAATCACCCCCTCCCCAGGAAAACAGAGAACCACCTACGCCCGAAATATATGCATAAACATGTCATGTAACAGGTAGATAATACTAATCACAAGTCGTGATATTTATTGAATATACTTATATGATATTTAGGCATATGAATAAAAAAAACGCACCAATAAATCTGTGAAAATTGCAGGAAATTCATTTTGCCGTTCCGAAAACGTTTAAATGTGACGTCATATGTGTGATGTAATAAGGTACTGATGACGTATAGGGGTTTCCTTATGTAAACAAACCTTTGTTACGTTGTCAGTTGTCACCGGCATCTCCAACATAACGCATTCTACAAGTTCTAGCTACAATAATTCCTTCTACAGATGTACATGTAACCTACACCGAAACTGTGATTGTGACAGCTGTTAGTGTACAAAAATCCTGTGTTTACATGTAATTTGGTAAAACCAGACCTCTGGTAAAACCATCGATTCTTGGAAATACGTAAAATGACGTAAATTTTCCCGGCTATGGACCGCTCACGAGACTGACCGCAATAGCAACACGGCTCTGGCAACACATATAGCATGCGGTACCTTATTACGTCACAACGGAAATCCCTTTCATGTATGTCTAAGTGAGTGCGGAGGGAAATCTCTGAATATATACTGATATATCGATGATAAATGTTCCTATCAATATAAATTCTTTGAATGCTGGTATGTCAGTATGCATATTTATGAGTGATGGCATCGACAATCCCAGATACTTCGAATTTGGAACCCCGAGATGATACCTTTAATGTATCTGATTCACAGGCCATTTCAGAGTTCCAAGAGCATCAGCATAAAACGTAAATGTGTGGGAAAAACGTCATACATGACGGAATCGGGCCATGAGAGCGACCATGTGCTTTTGTTTACCCTTCAAAAGCTGACGTATTCTTGAACTGGGAGCCGCCCGGGCAAGTGTGGAATTCACAGCCCGCCGGGCAGATGTTTGTTATTGGAAGAATAGGCACAGCTATTGAAAAACCAAATACATAGATATGGTGTATGTTTAGGTCTAAGTTTGTTGACTGTTATTTAAATTGCTGTATAATAGCATTAACTATGCTATTTGCATCAACTGTCATTCCGGCATATGATAAAATGATATACAGCACTGATTAAAACAATTAAAGGCAATATAAACCAATGGTCATTATCAGGACAGAGGAACCAGAATAGCATAGAACTCTAAAGTGGGGTTGTCCTGGAACAGTTGCCAAATGACAAAAACAAATGGGTGGATGAGGAATATTTGACGTCCACGTATACCTAATCAGTAAAAACGGTCCTTTGATTACAAATGATAGCAGGGTTGAGACGACAATGCAATATTTTATGTCAGCCTACAACATCCTGTATTATGTACATAACTACCGTTCTCCCCAGGTTTCCTCGGATGACATAGAACGTTGTTAGACCTGACACATCTCCTATCCTCCCATCGGACACAGTACGAGACCAACCTCCTGTGTGTCCACTCGACACTCTTTGACATTTAGTTTCCACTCCAGGAAATTGGACACCCTTTGGATAATAATACTCACAGCTCGGATGTCGGTCTGAAGATAAAATTGTTGATACTTTTCGCGAGAGATGACAATAACAATACACACGGGAGTTGACATATCCGCTGTCAGCGATTCAGGTCAATGGTCCTCAGATTTCAATATTCAGATGCTTTGCCCATTCATACCTTGTGTGTGCTACTACACTGTTCGTCCGCTAAAATGTCATTTAGGATGTCTGGTATCTATTTAATAAATTATTGAATACACGGATTTAACTAATTACCATTTTTAGCTTGCCAGCCAATATGGGCCGATAATATATTGTCGTGGTTTTTCGTCCGCCCGTCCGTCGTCCGTCCGGCAAATAACTTTTTCTTTGCCTTGATGAATTTTTCTGAAAATTTCATAAAACATTCCTTGAGTCGAGCTATTATTCGTTTTGAGCCATTTCCAGCAAAAAAAAATCTCGGCCATTGAAAATTGCACCTAATTTTTCCTTCATAATGAGAGCTTTGCGGGGTGAACTCCTAGAACACTTCAAGATAGAGCCTACGTAGTGGCACATTCAAATGGGAAATCATTTATTGCGGTTTGAGTGGCGACCTTGAATTTGACCTTGAATGACATTGGAAGGTCAATTGCCCTTTTTTGTCGGAAGAAACGATGATTTTGGTCTTTGGCAGCCATTTTTAAAAAATCTATTCATACTATTTTCCTCAAAATGCATGGGATTCTCCCTATGTACCTTTGTGGTGTGTATAAAGTTTGTTGCCTTTGAAATCGACGGTCTGTGAAAATATGTCATTAACGAAAAATCTTTTCAAGACGTAACTTGATTTTGTTTTATGGTCCATGAGAATATTTGTTTTCGGCAACATTTACGAACATGTGTTGACAATAGAGTTGAAGGTCAGTGCAACAATTTATATTTGAAGGAATCAATAATTTATGCAATTCTCATGATCTGACCACAACACACTTGGTGCTATGTTTTCAGGTTGTCAGTTTCATATTGTCAGCCACAATACCCGACAAACGTTGGTGTAGAGCCAAACAACCTACAAGATCAAGCAAAATTACATATATACATGATTTGCCGGGTCCCACACGCTATCAATCAGAACGGATTGCTTGCTATATATGTTTTATCAATGAGTTTTAATTTTTAATTATTGAACTTTGCACTCCTACCAAACTTTGAGACATAATCCTATCTGCCTAATTGATGAACCTGAAGCAAATTACATTTCAACAATTTGTATTAATAAGGACTTCTATAGACCTAGCTAAAGTTAACAGAACGTAACAGTTCTCGTGGGCTTGTACTTTATCCTTCATGTCCTGATAATGCAGCATCTGCAGTCATCCTCCTGGGATACAGGTACAAAACGTAGTGAATGTATCCATGTGTTTTATGGATATCATTTCTGTCAAGGATTACCGGGTATGTTTAACGAATACTGATAGAGCTACGTTCAAGAAATAATATGGACATCATCACAATCTGATTGTCGCAAGATATATTTTCTTTAAGGGGGTGTGGGGTATGGGGTTTCTGACTTTCATGACGGGTACCACACGTGGAGCAGGAATTGCTAATTCTTTTTGGAACACTTGATTTCACCTTTTCATTATATAGTCCTATATACTGGAGAGGTGTCAATGCTGCCGTGAGATGGCACGATTGGAGCCCTTTATGCCGTTTTATCGTATTTGATTATGTCACCATATCGGAACGATGACAACGAACATTCCTGAACATGCCAAACCCACTTCTGGTGTTAAATACTGGCCAGGTATTAGTTTATGTGTTTCCGGTGACTTTTCGTGGTTGGCAAAACTAGAAGTAGCATTGCAGTATCTACTCATGCGACCCCAATAGCATACCCTTCAATGTATTGCGTACCTTATTTGCATCGAACACCTACACTGGCATCATACTCCAATTTTTTTTCAAATACCGTCTTCACTCATATTATTGCGATGTAAAATGGTGTCATGGTTTCATGTTTTAGTCGCAAAAATTGCAAAAAAGGCAATCTCTGTTGAAAATTTGAGCCCGAAACGGGATCTCGGAATTCGAGGCATATTCCAGGTTTAGTCCTGTTTACATCCATCAGGAATGGAAGTGATACTATCAGTTTGGAACAGAAGACACATACATGTATGAGTTTACTTTACCCAAACATGCTGATCTGAAGAGACTGCACTGCTGAAATATCGAACAAATGCATAGAATCGTGTGCGGACCCAGAAATTCGGTCAGAAATTCGAGATGAATAATTTAACATTGTGGTGGATGGCCAACTTTTACGTTTTTGGGGGCTAATAGTTTGAAACTTGGTAGGAAATTGCCTTTGCTTTCCAGATAAAGTGCAACTATCGGTTAAAACATATGTAAACAGGTTAGACAAATCAAAGTATAGATATAGAGACCACTAGCATGATACACCGTGCACAAGTTCCATTTCTTCGTCAATACTCTGTAGGCCTCGGGTCTCTTCATGCTTGGATTACCTTCTGCATATCGTAAGTTTGGTGTTTGCCAGTTATAAAGCTCAAACCAAGGTCTCCATGTAACAGAACATGTCTGAATGATACATGCGCAAAATATGCCAGTATAAATGTATCATAATGCACTCATGTTAAAACCGTGTGGTGATGTCGGTGGTTGTCATAGATGTTCCAAATCCGGTTATGCTGCTAATGTGCTCGGTGAGAAATACCCACAGATATTTGTGTGCACGCCTCCACTGTGAATAACCCCATCATCACCCACTTTCTGAAAGCGGCGTCCGGTGAACAAGCATTTCACATTGATTGATTGATATTTATTCAGAACTGGAGACAGTAAACTAAGTAAGCCTTTGGAATTGCACTGTAAAGAAACTATATATATATGTTTTCCAAATCAACAGCAAACATGCCTCATAGCCTCAGAAAAATCGGGCTACATAACAAATTATGGTGGATTAGATAGCTTGTTGTGTCATCGAACATTTTTAAAATATGATTTTTCTTCTCTAAATATTGTAGATTTCCCAATTATGTAAATCGGGGGAAAATTTTCGAATTAGTGAATATATCATTTAAGCCGGGAGTAAATTTTTGAAATCGGGAATAAGTTATATTTAAACAGGAAATAATTTATTAAACCAAGAATAAATTGTTAACACTGGGATAAATATTCAACTTTGAGAGAAGTTATTAACACCAAAAAGTTATTGAAACCGAAAAAAAGTACTTAAATAAGGGGAAAATATTAAAACCAGGAATAAAGTAACAAAACAGGCATTAATCACTCCAATTAATAACGAAATATGCGTGGACCAATCCACAACAGCGTAACCCATTCCCGGTGATAAAATAGTTTTTCCTGGTTCAAATAATGAGTTCCCCGTTCAGCTAATTAATTATCCATTTTACAGTTTTTTCCCTTGTCCAAAAGTATTGCCCGGTTCGAATATTTTTCCTGGTTCGGTTACAAAACAAATGATGGTGAACTGGATGAATAATATCTTGTTAGCGTTATTCGACTTTTCAAATATTACTTTTTGATGTAAATCGGAGAAAATAAAAAATCAGGGGTGAAATATTGGAATCAGAAATAAGTTATATTGAAGCTTGGGAAAGCTATTAAAGTTGGAATCAATTTTAAAATCAGCCAAATTTAGCATTCTTGTTTGTCACGCAAACTTGAAAGTTCATCTCGAGATGAGAAAGTACATCTCGAGTCAAGAATATACAGGAAATATGCACAGTTCGACAACAGATACTCACAAATTACAGTTAATCGTGCATGAAAACAGTGGATAGAGAATGATCGGCCCGCCTACATTGCCGGTTGCCACAGGATCTAGACGACTACCAATGACATCATGAGACTGTGTGTAGAACTCGCCCACAAGGCGGGCCGCTTTGAGGAAAAAATTGATGCGAAATAGACTGGCCCGAATTTGAATCTTGATTTGGCAGCTCAATTTGGCAGCTCAATTTGGCAGCCCGATTTGTATAATTTCTCATTCTATAGACAATATGAAGCTACCACAGAATGAATAAATTTTGTCAATTCTAAAAGTGATTATAGCTTTAAAACCAGCGATAAATTATCAACACCAAAACCAAATTAACAAATATCGGGAAAAATATTAAAATCAAGACTAAAGTATTAAAACCGGGAATCAGTCTCTCAAATTATTATTGAAATTTATCGCTTGAAATACAACTTACTGCTCACTTTGACAAAAGCGTTCACTCAATCTATAAAGAATCGTTCGTACAATTTATTGTATCGATCACATACATGCACCGTTCCTAAATCATATTAAAAATCACAAAAATGGGCTAGAATGGCTTCGTGCAAATAGAATGGCTGACTCCCAAATCACCGTTATGATGTAGGCCTATCCATTCCCGACGTCTTGTCTCGATGCATCTGTCAGATTGTAGTGGTAATGTGATACATATTACTGCTATTTCCATTCTCCTGCATATCTGATGCAATTCTTACCCACACGTGTCATCACCATCAACCTAATGATCTTGATCTCCATACTTCCTTCCGCTTACCCACGCTATGCATATATGATGTCCCATACCAGAAACAAATAATGACTCGTGTTTGTGATGGATTTACTAATGCATACGCTCATTTCCGCGCGTTTGAAATCGAGTGTGTACATCAGAGCGAACACACAGATCTGGTGCATTATGTTTATCAATGCGGAAAATTAAATTTGGACAGATTGTGTTTCCGATGTGGTCCATTCCGTGGGAAAGCATGTCAGTTTACATGATGCAGATCTGTCAATGACATAGTTTGTTCAATGTATATTTTAACACTGGTATTACACCCACATACCTGGCCTGTCAGTATCTAGATGTACATGTATGGCACAATTTACTTACATGGTTATCACATGGTTATAACTGTCGAAGCGAATAGGACGCATTTCTCTCAATTGTTTGAAGAAAACTACCCAGATTGTTAGGCCTATACCATTTTACCAAAAATTTCGTTTTTGTTACTTTAACGGTGTTTCAATGCGTATATGAAATGCGCACCTCATGCACCCGCGCATATGGCCAAAGTGCGTATAAGGGTCGAATATAGACAGGGGTCATATCAAAAGTGGAAAACTGCTTCTGACTGAATGTCAAAAATGGACATTTTTCTATTCTGTTTATTTCCATTTTAATGGATGTGAATTGCCATTAACTTGTACGCATGTACACTCATACTGGCTTGCGCATTCACCATTTTGAATATAAATCACATCTATGTTGCGCCAACCTGGCAAATACATGTAACCCCACATTGCCTGACTGGGTCAGTGCATGGGTGTCTGTACCCATTGCTGTACACGGCATATGTTTTCATGCGAGCGTTGAAATGTTCCACATACAGACGGGTGACGCCGGATTATGGTACTCACACGGATAATGCCCCTTCCTCAATTGGAGACGCTGTGATCTCTGCGCCACTGAACAGAGTGAGAATAGGGTGACGATTAGCATAGCCCAGATCAGCTAGCAAAACAACATTTTGCAGGGCATCGTTATGATATTAAATTGTAGTTTCTGGTTACTGCAGTGTCCATGATAGCCAGCACGAAAATAGGCTAGTTTATGCATGGTCAGCTGTGATGATAGCTAGTGTGTGAAAGCAATGCACATGTCTATGACCTGAATAAACCTGCATTTGATCAACCATTGGTCTGGTGATTCTGTGCGATGTCCGGTCTATCGCACCAATTACGGCACGTTGGGCTTCCCGGCCATCGTCATCTGAATGCATCACACTTTTCCAGGTCGTCTTCATTTTCGAATAGTAATGTTGAAAATGACTAGTATTTCACCATAAAGTATTGGTAGCGAATATTCATGGGAGAATATATCAATATTATTGTTATTCACGACACCTGTCTTAATTGAAATGTATGCGATGTTCCAGGAAAAAGTTGTGTCCAGCCAGTAGTTCTTGATAAGACCCCCGTTTCTATTCGACCCTTATACGCACTTTGGCTATATGCGCGGGTGCATAAGGTGCACATTTCATATACGCACTTTAAGTGGAACACCGCTTTTATAACTGATCCCGTCCTCCATTCTCCTGTTTTCCGTTCGATAAATAAATGGATTGATGATTTGTCTGAAAATGTGCGGATTTGATATATGATAATTGATATATGAGCCATTCTTCTCGTGTGTGAATATGGGTTTCTTTCACTTCTTCAGAAGACTGAAACTTCTACATGTGTTATCAGTAAATGCCTTATATTAGTGTCAAAAGAGAAAATACAGTCTACGTTTGTATTGTGAGCATATAGCAAGTCAAATATGTCACCTTTTCGTGATCTTGAACTCGCCTCGAAGACCGGTGAATGGTCGAACTCAAATTGACGTCCACAAATAATTGTATTTTAGTCTGTGCAAACTACTTGAGGACAGACTAAGATTTATACCACACTAATCTAAAGGCAGGAAGTCATGATAGTGCATCTCATGGTGACCTAAGACCTTGACGTGATATGAACTTCAGTGCTCTAACTTCAAGCCAAGGTTAGATGAGAGATGGGGAATTCTGCCGTTAGATGCAAAACTACCCAGGACAGGGTTTATACTATGAGTTTATCAGAAGTCATACATGGGGTAATCCTCTAGTGACCTTGTACTCATATGAGCTTGAGACTCAAACTTAAACAAATTAGTTCCACCTGAAATTGTGAATTAGTCTATTGCCTAATGTGCTCGAAGAAGACCTTGGATGAGTATCTTGGACAGCGAGGAAATGTTATTTGCTTATAGCCTAACAAAAATAACCTAGGACGTTCAAACACGATGGCATCTGTCGTGTATACATTACTAAGCTGAATTTGGCCATCAGGACCGAAAAACCTGTCTTATGGAAATTAGGTTTTTAAAATCATATGATCTTGACCCGGTTCCAGCATCTATTCTCAAGCAGATTGTGCCACAACTGTCTCCACTGATCTGCAACATCGTGAATAAATCTCTGACCACTGGTGTTGTGCCCTTCAAACATGCCATGGTCACTCCCCTAATCAAAAAACAATCGCTGGATCCAGAATCTCTACAAAACTAAAGACCTGTATCGAATCTTCAGTTCATATCCAAGATCCTTGAACAGTTGCAGCAGAATAGACACAACTTTACCTCGCGTCTAATTCCCTCTTAGACCAAAGACAAAGTGCATATAGAAAACATCACTGAACAGAAACAACACTTCTTAGGATCAAGAGCGACATACTATGCTCATTGGACACAGGGTCAGATGTCGTGCTAATCATGCTCGATCTTAGCGCAGCATTTGGCACCATCGACCACGATCTACTGCTGTGCCGCCTTGGGAACCTCTTTGGCTTTAGTGGGACAGCTCTTCAGTGGATGAGATCCTATTTGACCGGTCGAACTCACTGTGTTGCTGTAAATGGGAAGATGTCGCAGTCTCGTGACCTTCGTTACGGAGTTCCGCAGGGGAGCGTCCTTGGACCTCTGCTGTTCCCCCTCTACATGACCCTGTTGGGACGCATAATCCATCAGCATGGAGTGGAGTACATGATGTACGCAGACGATACTCAGTTATATGTCACACTGGATCGTCAAAATACTACGAGCTCAATCAGCGTCTTGGAATATTGTGTGCTCGACATAAAATATTGGATGACAAAGAACAAATTAAAGTTAAATGACAACAAAACAGAAATGATCCATTTCTCATCCAGTCATCGGATAGCACGCCCCCTTTCTAGCATCACCATTTGGGGACACTGCCGTGGCGGAATCAACTATTGTCAAGCACTTGGGTGTATTCCTCGATTCTACCCTCTCCATGACACGTCAAGTCAGCTCAGTTGTATCGTCTGGATCGTTGGCACTCCGGCGACTAAGCAAGATACGCAAGTATCTAGATGCCGAATCCACTGAGCGGCTGGTACATGCGTTTGTATCCAGCCGCTTGGACTTCTGTAACAGCCTTTTCTGTGGTATCACCAAACAGCAGCTCGCTCAGTTACAACGACTTCAAAACTCGGCTGCACGTCTCGTCTCACGCAGTCGACGCCCTGAACACATCACACCAGTACTTGAGAGGCTTCACTGGCTAGCAGTTGACAAAAGAATCACGTTCAAAGTCGCACTTCTGACCTATAAAACGCTTCATGACCAAGGCCCCAGTTACCTACGTGAACTACTGTCATTTTACCGACCCGCTCGTGCCCTCCGCTCAGCAGACCAGTTTCTACTTGTTGAGCCTCTGTTCCGAACTGCAACATACGGTCAACATGCATACGCCAATGCGGCACTACGAATCTGGAGCTCTCCACATCAGGAAATGTGCTAGCATACACTCTTTTAAATCATGTCTTAAAACCTATCTGTTCAGATTATAAATCTAGTCATATAGTTCTAGTCAAGACCGTGGTAACTCTTATCAGTTTATTATTACAATCAATTTTTATGTCCATGTTATTTTGTTCTTTTATGTATATTTATACATTTTTTACCTGTCGAGCGCTTTGAGAATATGGCCTTTGTTGTAAAATCGCTATACAAAAATAAATAATAATAATAATTATTATTATTACGAGTATAATATATTTGTGGTGAATCAAAATCTTTCGTAATTTGGCTTCAAATGTCATAATTCACAGATAAGACTAAGTAAAACCCTTAACAGCGTTTTTAATGATTGTATTGTGTGTAAGGATTCATATGTTTCACATCTTTAACATCACTAGACTTGACTCTATGCACACTTAGGAGTTTTTGAGGCTTGAAGACCGAGCTTAGATTCACCTTGACGAATCAATCCATGAAAAATGATTGAACGAATATGCGAACAAATTGCCTGTTATTTACATCACTCTGGCGCTATGTTCGTTGTTATCAGCATATTGAATAGCATACAATTGTATACTGAACAAGCGAACATCCGAGCTACTGGTAATCAATAGTTAATGTTGTTCCCAATAATTGATTTATTTTTACTCCACTCCGATTCTACTGGAGACCACTTGGAGACCCTCTTTTTCTTACAACAGAATGAACAAATACTTTGCAGTGACACATTTTTGATTGACAACAGTTTTCTTTTGCGTAAACCTATTTGTACTCGAAAACACCAAGGCATCGTGTGTGATTTGCAATATTAATTAGTAGACACAATAGATTCCTCACATAAAAGAGTTCCTCGTCATATATTCATAATCATGTTACAGAAACTGGTTAATCTGAGAACTGTATACACGCACACGTACACGGAACGCACAATCTATTTAACGTGATCGATATGCTTAACCGCCATGACAACTTCTTTTGAACGAAGTACATGATAGGTGAGTGACTCCTTGAGTAAACGTGCGTCATACGAAACACAAATATTTTAACCATTTTTTCATAAATTACTATTCTAAAATTACAATTCTGAAAGCTCAGGCATTCCAGACTTCATACAATGGTGTGTGGATCTTGAATTGTCTTTCCATTGGATTCAAAGTATAGTCATGGTATAACATATAGTCCGAACCATCCTGGTTGTCGAGGTTGATGATACGCCTTATACTATAGAATAAGAGTATTTCGATCATATGTCTTCTTCATATCTGATATTGTCAATCTCGACCACATATACGGAACTGGGTGTTTCCCGACCGTCGTTCACTTCTGACTGGTTGCTAGATCCGTCGTTGGCAGAGATAACTCCCGAACGCGTGGCGATGCTGCCTTCCAGTGGCGGCTGCTGTTTCTTCTTGCATCTCCCGAACAGAACAGCCTTGAACTGGTCGTACTGGAAACAATATATTATCGGGTTCATGCAGCAATTCAGGAACACCGCAATCACGGTGAAATGGTAGAAGCTGCCGGTGAAGTTCACGGTAGTACCGAGGTTGTACATCGTGTACAGAACTTGGTTCGGCGTCCAACATACCACGAAAGATGCAGCGACGAGGACGAGAGTTTTTATGACGTTTTTGCGCGCCAACAACATTTTTTCTCTTCTGACATCATGTGAGGCTGTGCGCGTATTTTTGTCATCGTCTGACCCCTTGAAACTCTTCATCAGTACGAAAACGATCCTGGTGTAAGCAAAGGTTATGATGATTAGCGGCAACAAATATTGGACTACAATCGTCAGCAATCCCACGATGTTCTGCACGAGGGCAGACGGCCACTCAGAGTAAGCTGTGCATTCGCCGTTTTTGTACGGAGAGCTGGGTACCATGTATGCCAGATTGTAAGCTAGGCCCCACACCCACGGGAATATCAGAACGACACGAGTTTTACCCCTAGAGCACGTGTGACGATGTCGCAAAGGGTGAATGATTGCCGAGTACCGTTCCAAGGTGATTGCTAGTAGATTGTATGTCGAGCAAACGAACAAACCCCAAATTGGAAAGTTGTCCATCCAGAGACGACAGAACAACTCCTTCGCTACCAGTCCGTGAATTGCGTCAACGTCTCGGATCAGAGACGTCAGAACTAAGAACATGGCTGCCGAGAAGTCGATCGCCGATTGGTTGGCAATTAGGATGTTGGTGGTCGACTTACGCATGCGCTTTGAGGACGAAATAACCCCAAGGACGAGACTGTTGCCGCACATTCCCACACAACCGATAGCCACGTACACCATCTGCATCGTGAACTCACCATTCAGTGAAATGTTGGTGTTTTCTGTCCCGTTAATTGCGTCGGTTGTATCATCGCCGTGAAAAGTTGTATTTTTGTCATCCATTTTGGTCGTAGCCATTGCAACTGCCAAAAAAACGTCCTGTTATAGTTGAATCAATTGGCCGACAGAACGTTGTTGTATTACGTTTGATAATTAGATGATATCCACTCGGGTTCAAGCGACAAAGAGCATGATGTGTACATGTAAAACTGTTGAATCACTGGAAAAGCGACGCTGATGCTCTGGTCGATTCCGTTATGTTGATATTAATTTTAGGACAATGCGGCTCTGAGATTATTCCGGCGATGTGTGTAGTCCGTCGATCTTCTGTAAATTTTTCAATGGTGAGCATAACAGAAAATCCATGACAGAACATGGCCGTTCATGCGTAAAACGCATCCGCCCCATCAATGTCCGCTCTCATCTCATTCAAGCGATGCAGTGATATCCATGGATTGATAATGCGCAAATACCCGTTATGTCGAAGCCAGTGATATAGCCACGATTGGTTGCCACCCGCTATCATGGATTGCGTCGTCGTCAGATAATCGTCGGGGAGCACCGCACATCCCCCCTTAATTTACACATGTATGCATATGCAAGAAAAAGCATGAAAGTAGCTTACATGTATTACCATTGTACTATTAGTGGATTCCACCTCATGAGTACGCAATTCACACTCCAAATGTTATTTCCAATTGATAAAGAGATTCCGTTTCACCATTGTATATAATGCACCCTTGTGTTTACCATAATCGACAGTACCGTCTTTCACTAAAGGCTACAATGTTTCATCCATAATGCAACATGTTGATGAAAAATATAAATAATATTTTTAGCCTCTCTGTGTATCTGTATCATATTCGTGTTTCCGTTGTTTCATGTATCGAGTATGGTATAGAATAATCCAGCAATCAGTAGGATATAACCGCGTCTCGTTTCTGGTTCGCATGTTCATAGAGTTGATGCAAGGAGGCACTGGGAAATGCTATAGACTACCCAAGTATAAAGTATTCCTTGCGAACAAAACCCTTTTATAATCAGCCCCTCTGCTTTTGTTACTTAGTGGATGGGATGTTAGATTACGAGTCGTAGTGAAATGAATACATTCATTTGTTTCAGGCCACTATTACCGCTAGTACCAGATTGGGATGATGACAAAAACGGCAACTTCGTCAATGAGTTCTTAGCGAAGCTGATTCCCCTGTCGTTTTCTTTATCTTCATTTATGGTTTTGTGAGTATATTGTTAAAGTGTCCCCCGCCCCTTCGATTATCTTAACAAGTATTCTGTGAAATTCCCGGATGGATATCCTGAAATTATGTAA
Source organism: Terebella lapidaria (assembly GCA_949152475.1). Classification (NCBI taxonomy): domain Eukaryota; kingdom Metazoa; phylum Annelida; class Polychaeta; order Terebellida; family Terebellidae; genus Terebella; species Terebella lapidaria. Next base: position 12,614,116 of record OX424558.1, read on the forward strand.
TCCGTAACCTGCCAATCAGTGTACAAAAAACAAACATGAATTTAGAGTAGTTGCATACATTTTGCAGGCATATTGAGGCCAATGAAACCATTTCCTGATAATTTCTGAAACTAATGTCTGTGTAGCCTACTGGAAACGATAGCCGCTATTGCCAATGATGTGGCGATTATTGAAATTAATTCATTGCTTGCGACCATCTGTGATGTTCACACACTGGATAGTCAATGCTTGCCCTGTCGTCGTACAAATGGTTCTATTGAATTACATGTGTCGGACAAGATATAAAAGCAAATTTGTGCTTTTATGTCAGTATTGACAAATATATGACAATTATTCAAATTTCCACGATTGCCGGCAGTATTCTTTGATTTTCACAAAATGTTTGCCGATGGAACGTACAACAGTTCTTTGTCCTCATTATTGAACTCTCACCAAAAGCACCATGAATCAACCTCAGTAAGAAAATGACATGATAGTATAGTATTACAAAACAGCATAACAATATAAGTTTTTGTAATATAACAAAGACAAGGACGAACATCAAAGACGATTTCATTATTGACTTTGAGTGTGTTGCTTTAGATTGAAATGTTTGGCCGGGTCTCGTTTCTGTTCTACATGTAAGAAGTTAGATTCTACTTGCTTTTCATCATCCGAATCTGGCTGTTTCGGTGTTAATAGGTTGATTAATACATTCGCACATTTTCATACACATAATCATTAGACTGTTTGAATATCGTGCATATTTATTGAACTAATATTTATTGATTTTTTAACGTTTCGAGTTATGCCGAGTCCAATCCCGAGCAGTGTCAAGCTAAAATGACGTCATTTTTGGTTCCAAACAAGTGTACTGTCTTTGTTTCAAGTGAGCAGTACCTCTGAATTTGAGTTGTTCAGAACCAGTAGACGGATTAAAGCAGCTGCCTTCGAAACCAGTCATAATTTTTTGAAAACTATATTTCATACTAAACATGCTAAACTAACTGAATGAAACATATTCACATCAAATGTAATGTAAAAAAACCCGTCCTCAGGGACATTTTGCTCATTTGAACAGGCGGTTATCGCGTAAATACAGGAACTGTATCCATCACACGCAGATGTAAACAAAGCATGGAAGTTCGAGATAGACTAACAATTCCACGCACATCATGGTATATCACTGGTTATTTTCTCACAACTACATTATACATGCACATGCGAACTGGAAAATGTACTCGATGTGGACTTTTAAGCGCGATTTGAGCATTTGTTTACATTCGGGTTTGATGGATAGACTTCGATTGTTTATTTACAAAACGGTACAAAATGGGCACTGAAACGGATGAAAAGACAACTTGGACGGACTGTAATCGTCAAAATCATTGAGCACATCTTTTCATTAGATGTGTTTGACAAAAAATTGGTTTTGAAAAAAATATTGCATACATTCGAAGGCAGCAGCTTTAAATGTTTTGTTATTCAAATACACTACGTCATGACTTCGGCTCTCTATAGTGGTTGATTTTTGCGACTCAAAACGGATGCTCAAAAACACAAAGTCGTGAAGAATCCGAATGTCAGAACAAGAATTTTCAATCCAACTTGGTTTTATAAGACAATGATATGTTCCAGTGATATTTCGTTTACCTAATGATAATTAGATGGTCTATGGATGTTATGTACTCGTTTATATGTTTTTCCTTGAGAAGTCTGAGATGATCATCATTACAGCTATCGGAAATGAACGAACTCGACCATCTATACAAATCTGGAACATCTGGTCCAACGTGCTTCCATATGAATAACAACTATTTTCAAAATACGAAGTCCTTCAATGTCTGTTCTGGAGTCTTCTTCATGTTATTATAGACGATAAAATTTTCCCTGCATTGTTTAGCGTTCCAGCAGCCAATTATAGCCAGCCTTAAGATCAAAGCAGAAAACATATTTGGTCCCGCACAGAGGGCCCATCATCTCCGTGATTCTCAGGGGAGCTTGAGTATCGACATGGTGCGTTTATTGAGCTCCTTATAATCATCGCAGACTCAGTCTGTCATCTTTTCGCCCAACAAGGACTATGGGAAAGGTCCATGGACAGCTCGGAGGTCTTATATGACAAGCATCCACCATATATTTGAGATATGAGTTCACTTCTTGACAAAGTTATGGGGAAATTATCTGGAAAGGAACCGCCATACTAGGTGATTCGTCCGTCAGATGTATATGATGCTGTATTAGATAGGCATTGCCGCTCTCCATGTCATAGACAGATAATTCTCTCGTCCACTTCAAAATCATCGTCTTCATCAGATCTAACTCTCTTCGCGCGCCAAATTGATCAGGAGCTTCACACCAGCTCCATGTGACTGAACCCCGGGTTTCTCTACGGTCACCTCATGGATGGCACTCAGTATGGATTTCTTTGGTAATTATATCTAAAGAGTGGTTCTGTAGCTCCAGACTGACATGAAAATTGATGTGCGAATGGCATTTCATGCCATGACCGATGGAGTAACTGTTAGACCTGAGAGAGCATAAACCAAAATAGCTTCTGTTCGTCCTGAGTTGAAGAATCAAGTCCCTTGGTCTGCAGAAAACCATTCACTAATATCGCCTCCAACAGAGATGGACTGGGGGTAGGTAGCTTCGAGCGAACCAATCAGTCACACTATTCCCATCCAGTCCTTGATCCTCTAAACTTCACTTCAGAATCAGTGATTTCGACTGTTTCTGACCGAGGCATGAACAAAATAAGTTTGTCCCTCAACATAACAGAGACGCCAGCATTACACCCATCTACTGGTACTAAAGCTACAGCGCTATCACAAGTAGTGTCATAGCCAAATAATTCACAATTCACTACAAATCCTTCGTAAGGTGCGGTGTGTTTTCTGGCCCCTTTTTTTAACCTCTTCCAAGAGATGAGCATCTAGATGAGACGGGTACATAAACCAACCCAGTCGTTTGCCGACTTCTTGGCAACAAGTTCTGGACAATTTGCAATAAGGTGTCCTCTTTCATGGAAGTAGAAATACCTTCTACGCTCTGATAGAAGTTGACCCTGTTGTTGTGCCCCCGAGGTTGTGTTTGATAGGAAATGTCTTTGAAGAGCTTCAACATCTCATCGAATCTCACCGGAATGGTAATCCTAACCCCGGATTATCACTTGCTTCTCTAGTTCCTTGGAGACCAATCTGTGTTGTCGTTGGTTCGCCACTAGATTTTCTATAGCCCACACCTTGGGGCGCTGTCAACATCATCTGAGAATTTTCAGCAGTATCGAGCCTGTGACTGATCACATTCTTGAGTCGAACACTTCCGACGCCAGACCAAAACATATAACATTCTGGGCACATAATTTCAAAACACATAATTTCACAGGGAAGTAATGTCCAATGAACCTGATTCACATTGCTCAAGAGGAAGCACATTCGAGTCGACCAGATGTTCCAGACTTGTATCAGTGTTTGGGTTCGTATATTTCCGATGTCTGTAATGATGGTCATCTTGGATATTGTTAAAAAGGGTCTATAATGCATACGAAATAAATTTGGATTATTAAACTAAGTTTTTGCGGGTTTAGAGCATTTGTTTTGCTTGACGAAAACCAGCTACTAATACCAATGATTCAGCTTGGTATAATTAGATTCACCCATAAAACTCCCATGGTACCAGATTGACACCATCTCACTAAACAGCTAATCATGTAGGTCTGTAATTCTCCAAGTTTTCATATCATTTATATACTTCATGCCGGATTATGGTCATTCTAGAGCGGATGTGCATGCAGTCGGGCCCCAAGCGTTAGATATAATACAACGTGGTGAATAAATATTGCATTCGTGCATGATCTGTCATCATTTCTGAATGATGACGCGTAACATATAATATTTCACAACTCCTTTCTGTGGTCCTAATTCATTTTCGATTCCAACAGACTGTGAAATATTCTACCATTATCGACCCCAATCTATACAATTGGTAATAGTATACGCAGTTTCTTGAAGATTTGGGAGGATTGTGTATAGACACCGATCACAACTACACACTCCACAAACATAAATCTGCTGATCTAATACGGAAATGGAAGCATTCGTTTACGGGGAATTCCTCTTACTCGCTGTCCCTGTCGGATTTAGGGAGAGTGGCTTGGCCGGTGCCATGCTATCCGCTTTTTCAATCTTCACTGAATTTAGAATGAGGACTAACCTGAGATACCTGGGCCATGTTTTTCATGCAAGCATAACCATTTCAACACCGAGAACGGGTATTTTGTTTTTTCGCAAGGATGCATTCCGATCTACCACCGCGAAATTCAGTATAATATTCTTGCACATTAATTGATGCATTATGTAGAGCATTACTTTCTTATTTCAGAAGGCTACTACTCTCACTGCTCACTGAACTGGCCTCTGGGTGTAGCGAATATTTTTCACGTTGCTAACTCAGTTTATTTTGAAAGACATCTATAATTTGTTTGACATCCTGCGTTGGGCTATCCGGAGGTATCTGTTATTCCTATGATAAATAAATAGATTCTCGTTGGGCTTTCATGTGATAAAAACTAGCAGATTCTTCAGACAATGCATATCGACTTTGGTGTGTTTGCATTGCAATATCCTTCCTTAAGGTAGTCCGCTCCAAACAGTGAGGGGAGGGGTTCAAAGAATTTTTCAAAATAAATGACTGTATTAACAAAATCTAGAGCTTCAAAATGACATATTTTATAGAGTAACTGATCATCATCCTGAAACTGAAAAGAAAATAGGGGGTCACCGTATCCGTTCTCTTGGAAAACAAGATACAAGATGTGAATATGGGCAAAAAAAGGTGTAAAAATACCATAAATTAGGTAATTTTAGTGAATGTATGTGATTTTTGAGCGAATATATCGAAGAAACCAGCACGGTCACCCCCTATTTTCTTTTCACTATTAGAATGCTGATCAATTGCTCTATAAAATATGTTATTTTGAAGAGATAATATTCAAGATATAACTTTTAAATGTTGACTTTTCATTACCTCCCTCTTTGTAGCGGACTACGTTAATATCGAATTCCCTACACAAGTATATCGACTGCTTGTCTTTGTATTATTTTGTTCAATCAGAAATACGTCCACATGTCTTAATTTAAACACTACCGAAGGCTACTAAAATGATATGTGTTGAATTGTGTGTTGAATTGTAAACACGAACGTTGGGGGGAGGGTGTACGTTTCCCCAGATGGCCGTTCTATAAGGGTTGATTGCATGTAAAAATTGCGAATCTGAAATGCCATGTTTTTTTGTTCTATTCACAAACAATAATATTCCCAAACAATAATATTATAATTGCATCGATATGTAGGTATAGCAACAGAAGCAACAAATATATGCGTCTATATTATAATATGCTGTACTTAACCGAGACGCGTCAGGATTGTACGCTTCAGAAGAGATCTGAGAGACGTCAATTTTGCACATTTTCTTTTCCCCAAATCCTCAGACCGGCCATGCTCATCTTGCAATTTCAATAGTAAACTTGTCTGTGCGAATATTTTCGTAAAATATCATTCTAAAATATTTATTATATTGTATATTATTCCTGCTTTGGTGTAAATCGTGAGATGAATTAACAAAGTTGTCCCATGAAGGCACCTCCAAAATACATAAAAGTTTATATAGAAGTATATCATGGTACAACTCAGAAATGATCTGGAAGACATCAGGTTTTCAAAATATCTTCGGTGTCATAAAATTTTGAAATGGGCTGCTATAGTTATCTTCGAAAACATGAAAGTAAAAAAATGAAAATTGGCGTTTGACTCACAGGTGAAGTATACCTAGTCGTAGTACGATATAATTCAGCATCACAAAAATATAAGCAAAAACAGTGCAAAATCAGAGTATATGTACATTATATAGGGCCTACATTCAGACTCGAAACTGTTGAGTCAGATTTTTAAAATTCATAATCTCTGCCAAATTATCAGATGGTCAAAATAAATGGTATCAAAGTTACTTTACTACTCGAGTGTTCGTTTTTTGCAGATAAAATGTAGGATTTAACTGATTCTTAACTGTCACATGTTTCGGCTGGTTGGGATATATCTGTTCACGGCCGTAGTATCGGTTGGGTTATAGGCAACAAACGGTAGGGTTATACATGCTCGAATCTGGAGATCGAAAAATCCGCCGAAATAAAACATTTCTCAACAAACAGACACGGCCTCAGACACACCAACATGTGCTTCTTGGAAGGAATAACTCATTTTGTATCAAAGGTAATTAAATTCCTTCAAAATAGCCTGAAACGAATCGAGGCTACAAACCTTCCGCCATCTTGGTATAACCCTACAGACGTCTGTATGGTTATACGGTTCGGAGCGTGAACATGATTAAATGTCTGATAAACGTCATTTTCAAATGTCATTTTGTGACTCATTTCTCAAAAGACGAGACTCCTCACTCCTCGCCAAGCACTGAATGCTGACCCTCATGCATCCTAAATGAAGTATTACATTGGGTTGTGTCACGTCGTGACTAACCAGCGACACAAAATATAATTACATGTATGCTCCAAACGCTCGCGTGCGATAACCGTGTACCGTATTCGCAAGGCAGTTTTAAAATGTTTTAAAATGTTCGCATGGTTTTTCAACTTCTTGATTGATTAGGCCAAGCAATAGTTTTCAACGAGTTGAGGTGGTATCAGTGCGACAAATCGTGTTTTATAAAAGTCATTGCGGGTGTATCAGACAATATTTAGATATGTACGAAGCTTTCTGTATTATAGTCTCTATGAGATACCAGCAAACTTCGACCCATAAAATCTTAATCGAATACCTATCGTGTTCACACCACATTCACGCGACATTACTGTCATGGTAGTACGACATTTGTCATGCTGTTATTTTTGTATCTGATCAGTTTCAATTTTAGCTCTATCTGTCAGTTGAAGATTCCGTTCTCTTGCGTTCATAAAAACTGATCTGTAAGAGGTTGGAAATGGATGCAAGACAATGGCGACAACTCTGCTTATTGTGAAAGAAAATTCGTGCTCCGTGTTTTTAGAACATGACTCGTATTTCCGCAGAAACAATCGTAGTTCTCTGAAACGCAGGTGAGATCCGATTTTTTCTTCCAACGGTTGTGTGAATGTCAGCAAGCGTCATCTAGCAGTAATTGCTATAGAATTTAAACACCCTGCAATATTGTATACAGTGGCTATAAGTGACACTGCGAAAAAAAAAATTTTTATTTTCCGGAATGACCTTGACTTGTTGTCAAAAATTTGTCCATACATTGACATAATTTGTGAAGAAATAACATAATATCCGCGTAATTAATGTTATTTCTGCGTAAACAATGTCATTTAGGCGTAAACAAAGTTATTTACGCGTAAGTAACGTTTTTTTCCGGGTAAATACAGTTTTTTATGCGGAATAACATTATGTATGCGGAAATGATGTTACTTATGCGTAAATAACTTTATCTACCCCGATCGACCAAGGGATAGATAAAAGCACGTGTAGGCAGTATTTGGTTAGTATGTCACACATGGCAGGAGTAAATAATGTCATTTTCACATACATGACGTTATTTACGTGGAAAAGCTTCATTTATGCGGAAAAAACGTTACTTATGCGTAAATAACTTTATTTACCCCCAACGACCGAGAGAAAGATAAAAGCACGTGTAGGCAGTATTTGGTTAGTATCTCACACACAGCAGAAGCAAATAATGTTTTTTTTCTGCATAAATAACGTTGTTTCGCGTACATAACGTTAAAAAAACTGAATTTACACGGAGAAAACGTTACTCATGCATAAATAAATTTGTTTACACGTAAATAACATTATTTACACATAAATAACATTATTTACACGGAAATAATATTATTTACGTGGAAATTATGTTAATTATGTATCATTCAGGGTTACTTCGAGAAATAAATAAGTTCTTTCACAATGTCACTTATCAGCCACTGTAATTGTATACAAATTTTATAATGTTCCACCATGTACTTTTCATATAACGTACGAAATAAACGCATATATGGTATGAATTTGAATCGACTTAGTGAATTTGTTGTTCACGGTAACGTGATGCGTATGATTCCAATTTGCCACTCAGCTTTTGGACATAATTTGCAGATATGGTGAATTTTGTTGCTAGACGTCTATTTACACAGGAATCACACGTTTTGACACATTATGAATTCACAGAAAGCTAAGAAAGTTTACTGGAGAATTGTACAGTTTTAAACCACAAAGTGAAAAAAAGTGCAAATGCTTATTTTTTTCTCTTGGCTGGAGATAAATAGTACCTGATTTCTGACAAGAAGATTTTGATCTGCGGAGAATCAGAATGGCCGTCAAACATTCACTGGCGATTCAGAGGTACCCGTTGGAAATCCAATGAAGCAAACGGATACTGACAACAGTTTGAAAAAGAATGGCCGCCAAAGTATCAAAATGTTGTTAGTGTTTCACCTAGTTTCTCACCTAAATCGCCACACATGACCCCTATTTCAAAGTAACATTATCTGAAATATATCGGGAAGCATTCTAAAAGCGTCATAATACCGACTCATTCATAACGGAAACAATTGACTAAAATTTTCCAGACCCAATCTTGCTATAGAATTTAAACACCCTACAATATGGTATGAATTTGAATCGCGTCAGTGAATTTGTTATCCACCGTAACTCGATGCGTATGATTCCAATTTGCCACTCACGTTTTGGACATAATTTGCAGATATGGTGATTTTTTTTTGTTAGACGTCTATTTACAAACGTTTTTAAAATCATGTACAAAGTAAAAATATGAATAAATAGTACCTGAATCCGTCCACAGTGACTGGCTGCTGTCATTAACTACAGATCTGATCGAATTTGCCCACTATGAAAGACCGCTTAACGTAGTCTGCTTCAAATAGTGAGGTAACGGAGAGTCAAAATTTAAAAATTATTTCTTGAATATTATCTCTTGAAAATAACATATTTCATAGAGTAACTGATCAGCATCCTAATACTGAAAAAATAGGGGATCACCGTGCTGGTTTCTTTGACATATCCGATCGAAATCACGAACATTTACCTAATAGACATAGAATCAATTATTCATGGAAGTGTACGTACAGGATACCTGAGAAGCTGACGTACATCGAGCTGGTGACCTTAAATTTGCAGTTAATATATACAGTAGCCATAGAAATCATTTGTCATCGAATGACAGTAAACAATACTTCCACCAACTAAAACACAAGGTAAATACACGAAATGGATAATTTTGTTTTACTCAGTGTCAGATACGCATATCAAAAACAATTGAATTCACTAACTGTTAATTATACATACTCAACATATCGATCTTCTTGGCAAACTGTTCTGGAAACTGCCAATTGATTTGCTCAACCGCTGGTAAACTGCTAATTGATTTACTCAAACAAAATTTAATTGACATTGGCAAAAGCCAATATTTCCTATAAATACTGCAACCACAATAGGTTCTCTAAACTCTAGCACTTGACAAAAGATTCAACTCCGAAACTGGTCGTGCAACAGGCAGAGTACAATGTGAGTAACCTTTTTTGATATTGTTCTATACTGCTCTGTTTTGTTCCAGATACTGGTCAGGTTACTGAACATATCTTTGCATTCAGGTTTCTTCAAACGTATGGTTTTCTTTTTATACTTTTTTCTAATTTTTATCCTTCGGTTTTATCATTCAAATCAATCACATTCTGGCATTAAATAATTCAAATTTATTGCTGAAACGTATCATGGTTTCCCTAAACCCTCTCATTTCCGTTCTTTCTACACTCTCCTTCAATGCTTTCATCACCTTTCACTAATGCTTCAGCAGTCTCAAGGCCAAGTCACCAGGGCTTTAAGTAAAAAACAACAACACCTGGATGACTTCATCAAACCTGCTTGTTCTGGTCCTCTGATCAAACAAAAAATCTCCAACATTAATCTAAATTAAGTACAAAACGTGACCGAACAATTGGTGGAACACTACGAGAGCTCAATTCAAAACCTTTTGGTCCACATTTCCTCTTTAGGTTCATCTGATTCGGACATTGCAAATTCGGTAACTCTCCTCATTCAGCAGGCTAAATCTCATCTCGGCAAAAAAACTTCAGGCTTCCACCATCCAGAAATTCAAAAGTTCCACTCACCCAAATTCCCCTGTTCCCAATTCTAACTCTCAATCAAACCTCAGAGAGGTTAGAGGTCACAAACACCCACTTAGTAATTTCTTTCCATGTAATGTATCCTATCGTGGTATGAGATTCCCTAGCCTTGAACACATCTATCAGCACAAAGCCCGGTAACATGACAGTCAACACCTAACCAATCGGATCCTTAGGGCTCCCCATGCAAGAGTGGTTAAACGTTTGGCTAGTGAAATTCCTAGCCTGTCCCCGTTCTGGCATAAACTTAAAAATGGAATCATGCATCAACTTTTTCAAGTTAGTTTAATTCTTGCAAATTGTTCCGTGACACTCTGATGGGTCTACCTGAAGGGTGTCACATTGTCCATCCAATTCCTGACAGCCACTGGGGTGTTAACCGTCGTGGTCAAAGCTCTAACTTCTTTGGTCGCCTCCTAATGGACCTAAAACGTGCCAACTCTCCTACTAACAATCCTAAGCCCTCTCGCTCTGTACCCCCATCTTCAAATGACACCCTCCCTAAAACTCTTCCCTCTGTGTCCACTTCTAACCCTTTCAAACTCCTTGACACTCTCTCTAATCCTCCTTGCCTGTCATCATCTGATGATTGGCCGCCTCTCTCTCGCTCTTCTCCTGATAACCGCCTTACCGCCACGCCAAAACGGCGTCCGCGCTCTCCTTCTCCTGAACTCTCACCCTCCTCCCTACCTAAAGGCAAACGCTCTCGCTTTGCTTCTCCTAGAAACTCTCCTAACACCACTTTCCATGTCCCCCTCCCTTCCACTATCAGAAGGCAGAAAACTCTTTGGGCCCTTCCTAAACTAACATCCTCCACTGTCGTCCTCGGATCTTCTAACCTCTCTCGCATCACCAAATCTCCCGTCAGTGATATCCAAGTTGTGTCTTATCCTGGAGCTCTGTTCAACCATCTCAGAATGATGTTCACGACCTGTAAAAAATATTCGATGCCCCCAAAACTTATTCTTAAGTGTAGAGCTGAACAATCGAAGCTCCAAACCAAGTGTTACTTCAATTCCAGAGCTGAGGAATATGCTCAGCAGTGTTTCCGAATCTTCCCCCACTCCAAAATTCTGATTCCAAAAAGTAACTGCTCAGACAATCGTCTGTGGAGAAACGTTACTTGGATATGATAAACAAAGCTTTGGACGTAATGTCAGCTCACGTTTCAGCAATCTCACAGTTGTGAAACAGTTGGATTCAATCTAATTCTCTGCACAGTCAGACAACATTCATTGGACTGGACAAACGACCAATGAAATGTTTAAATTCTGGTTCAGTCATTTAAACTGAATCATTCTGAGAGTCCACCGAACTCCAATACGACTAATGATGTTGTAAACCTTTCCAACTTTTTCACTTTCAGACACACAAATCGCTCTTCTAAATCGTGATTTGACATTCGTTCCCACACCCAAAATAACATTGGATCCAATTAAACAAGTTGTGCAAGATTTTGGTAGAAAACTGTAACTTCAAAAATATGTTTCTCACCGTCCAAATTTATTTACAAAAAGATCATAATCCAGCCCAAAATCTACCTGGACTCCACCAAGTTCGATGATTGACAAACCTGTTTTAGATTGCATTTCGGCAATATCTAAAGAAATTTAAAATTCAAAATTTCAACCAGAAAGTAAAAACATAACGAAAATGGAATATAGAACTATAACGGATTTACAAAATAACGTAGACTTGTTTAAAAAAAGCAGATAAAGGTAGTGCAGTCATAATTATGGATAGGCAAAATTATATTAATGAAGGCTTTCGTCAATTGTACAATCCAGTTCATTGCAGAGAAATTGACACTCCTCTTTACCTAGAAAATTCAGATGAAATAGAAAAATTTTAAACAGATTACGCAATTCTGCCTTTCTGAAAAAGTGGCATCGTCAAAGAAGATGTTATGTGCTACCTAAAATTAATAACCCAATGACTCCTGGCCAATGCCAAATGTAATGCCTCCATGGCGCCCAATTATTTCTGACTGCAGCAGTGAATCTGAAAAATAGCTATGTATATTGATACATATTAAACGAGACAATCAGAGATTGCAGACCCTCGCCCTTTCAGATTTAGTTACTAAAACCAAAACTGAGGACCCTTACATTGTCGACCTTGGGCGATAAAAGGGGATTTGGGTCGTAAGACCATCGACCTTATAGCAAATGATCTGAAAGTGAACAATACATCGAACAAAACAAAATTAATGAGGGAAATTAACAATGGATATAAGAAGAGCTATTGCGTCTTTTCGATTTTAACCTTTTCTGTGACCTTCAGCTTGTCGCTCAATATTGTGTAAAATTTCGCGTTGTTGTTTCTATTATCAAGGCACGTTGAAAATGGCTTCGCAACATGTCATGGTCTTGAATCTCAGAACACCCAGTCATAAAATTGTGACCCCCATTTTTTCGACATGATGGAGAGTTTGATGGAGAGTTGTTTGATGGAGAGATGATGGAGAGTTTTCGTCGTACTAGCATCGGCCGTACACCATACGATCGGGAATTGGTCAAAAATAAGTACAAAAATCAATATCAAGTAGAACCGGAGTTATAGCCATTTATGTGATTTTCACGTTTTCCTTTGCCATGCCAACCGTTTTTATCCGATTTACACAAAATTTGAGGAGGACCGAGCCACTGCCATACCGCTTCATTTTTTTGAAGTCGATTGAACCATATGTTGTCGAGTTATGCGCGCGGAAGGACAGACAGACAGATAGGGAGACAGACGGGGAGACAGGGAGACAGACTCAAATGCAAACCTTCTGCACCTATTGAGGCGAGGGTAAAAATCAAGCGAATAAGCATCCGTCATATACATGTATCAAAAACACGTATGACTTTTTAGATAAAATTAGAGGGCTTGATTTAGATCCAAAGTCTTTACTAATCACTTCGGATGTTGAAAGTATGTAGACCAATATAAATCATGAAGAAGGAATCCAAGCAATTAAACAAGCATTTCCGACTCTGGAAAACAATGAACTATTCAAAGTTATAACAGAATTATTGGAAATTTCACTTAAATGTAATGACTTTGAATTTGATGGTGAGACATTCCTACAAGTTTCAGGCACAGCCATGGGTCAGAAATTTGCACCCCATTATGCAGATATTTATATGGCTGAATTTGAAAAGCAAGCATTACAAAAGTGTCCATTCAAACCAGGATCCATTTCTCAGGATCAGTTTTTGAACAAACTCAATCAACTCAGCTTTGGATTGCAACTCAGAAAATATAACTTTTTTTCTATACACTTGTAAGCTTTGCGAAAAACAATATGTAGGTGAAACCAGTAAATCACTCAAATTCAGAAATAATCGTCACCGTGCTGCAATAACTAGCTGCAATGAGGAAAATGCATTATACATTCATCTAACTAAATTTCACAGCAAAACTTATTTTTCCATCGAATGTTTTTCTCTTTTACCAATTGAACAGATTTCCGATCTTGGTGATGAAGTCTCAAACAAACAATGACAACTTGAAAGGGAATATTGTTTGGATTGAGGCACTTTCGAACCTCATGGCCTCAACGTTCAAAAATTTACAAAGTATGACCCTTTGAACAAAAATAAAAAATAAATTCGACCTGTTGTATAAAGTACCCTTCTCAAAAACAGGTGCTCTTGTGGCCCAAATTGTTGAAAAATATTATACATTCATCTAACTAAATTTCACAGCAAAACTGATTTTTCCATCGAATGTTTTTCTCTTTTACCAATTGAACAGATTTCCGATCTTGGTGATGAAGTCTCAAACAAACAATGACAACTTGAAAGGGAATATTGTTTGGATTGAGGCACTTTCGAACCTCATGGCCTCAACGTTCAAAAATTTACAAAGTATGACCCTTTGAACAAAAATAAAAAATAAATTCGACCTGTTGTATAAAGTGCCCTTCTCAAAAACAGGTGCTCTTGTGGCCCAAATTGTTGAAAAATATACATGAAACAACTCAACAAAAATATTGATGGTGATATTTAAATAGCAACAGCTTACATGAAGCATCAAAACTTTTAGTCAGAAGCAAACTTAAGTAATCCAACAAAATTTGCTCAATGTCGCTCATTGAATCTTTATCGCTTTTACTGTTTTATGTTATGTGTTACTCTTACAATTATCTTGTGCCTGTGCATTTTTCATACGCTCCAAAACATACATACAAACACATTCCTACACATACATACAGACGGGGAGACAGACAGGGAAACAGACCAAAATGCAATACCCTCCCCCCCCCCCCCCCCCCCCTATTGGGGCGAGTTATTGAAAATTACATATCCGCTGTTGTGCCCAAAAATATGCCTGTATCTCCAAATTTTCCGAATCAGAGCACCAAAGCGGTGCCAAAAACATTACGTCACCATGCAAACGAAAGGACTGGGTCCGTCCCAATTCAAACCATGTTGCAGAATGTGCATTTATTGTACACCGAGTTGGTGCGTTATGATTGAATGGCTACGCGCACCTCCGCAAACCACACATCAGCAGTTAATCAGCTATCATAATGCAACGTGGAAACGGCAGACCAATTGGAGAAGAAAAAAACATGTACTGACCCTCATATTACTTCTTTTTCTTTTTTCGTCGTGATAATGATATTGTATATTATTCATGATGTCACTACCAGTATAAACAAGCATGGCATGACTGCAAATAGTTTGAAAACAAGTTGCCATCATTTAGCTTTCAATGATAGGAGAAAATCGGTACAAAACCAGAGCGACACACAAGAGAATTAATTTTTAGGTTACCGTACCTATGGTCCGATAACCATGGCATGGCGTTGCGTCCGTCGTCCGTCGTCGTCGTTGACGTCCACATTTCTATCTTTTTTGTTTACGGACGAATTTTTCTGAAATTTTGCACAAAAATGCCTAAAAATAATTCAAGAAGGAGGTATTTTTTAGTTTTTTGATTTGCGCACTTTTTTCAAAATGGCGGCCGTTTTTTTTTTTTTTTGGACTTTGGCGGCCATTTTCTCAAAATCTGTTCGGTAACTTGTTTTCTTTTTTTTTTACTCCTCATATGTACTCCTGTGATGTGTATACGTTTCGTTGCACTTGAACTCGGCCCAAATGGGACTTTCCCATGTTAAATTCTCCCATGCTTCATAATGGGACACATTATGCCTAATATCTCACTTATTATTGAGATTAGAGACAAGGAATCAATTGTGGATATGAAATATGAAAATGAAATATGCTGAATATTATCGTGACCTTGAATTTGACCTCTGACCTCAGTTTCAAGGTCAGAGCACAAAATGGCTTATATCTCGCTTATTATCGACTTTACTGCTTAGGAATCAATTGTGCACATATAGGAAATGATATATGCTGAATAATCTCACGACCTTGAATTTAACCTTTGACCTCATTTTCAAGGTCACAGGACAAAATGGCTAATATCTCGCTTATTATCGACTTTACAGCTTAGGAATCAATTGTCAACATACAGGAAATGATATATTCTGAATATTATCGTGACCTTCAATTTGCCCTTTAACCTCATTTTCAAGGTCACAGGACAAAATGGCTAATATCTCGCTTATTATCGACTTTACAGCTTAGGAATCAATTGTCAACATATAGGAAATGATATATTCTGAATATTATCGTGACCTTCAATTTGCCCTTTAACCTCATTTTCAAGGTCACAGGACAAAATAGCTAATATCTCGCTTATTAATGACTTTACAGCGTAGGAATCAATTGTCAACATATAGGGAATGATATTTTCTGAATATTATCGTGACTCTGAATTTGACCTTTGTCCTAATTTTCAAGGTCACAGGACAAAATGACTAATATTTTGCTTCTCTATTGACTTTACAGGTTAGGAATCAATTGTGAACAATGGGGTACCTGCTGATGCCATGTGCTTTTGGGGCTATGAAACAGTCTATTATGCCCAAAAAGTGCAAAAAAAAACGTCATGTTCATTGTCTGCATTATGCAGAAACAAACATGACAAAATTTTGATGCAACGTTTTTGTATGTATATGGCACAGTAGACTGTTTCTATGGTTTATCTATACCCGAATTACATGGTGGCGATCCTGGTGGCAAACATGAACCTCATTTTCAAGGTCAAAGAACAAAATGGCTAATATCTTGCTTCTCTATTGACTTCATAGCTTGGGAACCAATTGTGGACATATAGAAAATGATATACACTGAATATTTTAATGACCTTAAATTTGACCTTGAGCTTATTTTCAAGGTCAGAGCTCAAAATGGCTAATATTCCACGTATTATCAACTTTACAGCTTAGGAATCCATAGTTAACATATAGGAAATGATATATAGAAAATGATATACACTGAATATTCTAGTGACCTTGAGTTCGACATTTGACCTCATTTTCAAGGTCAGAGAACAAAATGGCTAATATCTCACTTATTATCGACTTTACAGCTTAATAATCAACCACGAACAGGAAATGATATGTGCTGAATATTCTCATGACCTTGAACTTGATTTTTGACCTGGCTAACATCTCCAAAATATTGAACATATATTGTCCGGTAACCTTTTGCCCTTGGCCTAATTTTTGATAATTGCTGGGTCAAATTTGATTGGTGACATTACATTTATCGGCGACATAAATATACTTGTGCAGATGCGATTAAATGTCACATGGATACGAACAAAAGGACACATTTCTATTCATCCAAAAAATAAAGTTTCAGTGTTATACAATCGTTGAAAGTGATCAAAATTCGAGAGATAATGTTGGTATCAAAACCAAGGCCATTAGAATATTTAGATGACGTCATGACTGTGTTCAGTCACGATAAATGCCAGGTTCGATGCCAGGAAACCCGTGAAAGGAGCTCACCATGGAGGGACGGCCATGTGTGTTGTGCTCTAGTTTATCTTTGATGATCCGGTTTGCACTTTTCGTTGTATTCCCCGATCTCATTATTTTACATGAAATTCCTGTTTTACCTGAATCATCTTGATACATGTGCAGTACTTTGTGTGGAAACACATGGGCATCATTTCTAACAACCAACCAGACAACCTGAAAACGAACTTGACATTTTTATTCATTTCCAAGAACAGGAAGTATTTTGTGATGTTTTGCGTTGCCTTTAACTTGTTGAACAGGGGAAAAATTCGGCTGACTCGTACAGTATGTAGTGGTGTTTAAGTAAAAATCAAGCAAATTGTTCCATTTTCGAGGTTCAATTCCGAATTGCTCACTAAAAACAAAGGATGGAAAAAATCGAAACGTGTCATTAGATTATTTACGATAAGGATCATTATACAATTCCCTATACCGTTTCCGGATTTCGCCTACTAGACGTAGATGACGGAGTACATATACTGTATATCTGGTACGCTCCTATTCGTCATGACTTAATCGGCGTGATCTTAGATATATCTAGCAAAGAGCTAAGTTTGTTGGTATCGAGATTCTGGCCTGGATCCCGGCCTGAGCACCTGTAGTCTGCTCACATCACCTCAGTACGAGTAAACCCCGAGCGCTCCAGGAAATATTCCCACTGCCGGACAAGTAAATAAGAACATGTTTTAGTCATTCCCCATACATCACGTCGTAACGGTGGATACCTTTTTTATGATTGTCCTAGTCTGAACGGCAGAGCGGATACATTAGTACTAGTGAGGTAAGACACAGCAATAGATTTTGTATTTGCATGCGTTTGAATAAGAATTATGTGAAAACAAAACTTTTCTTCGTCCTTGGCATGAAATATCTCGAATTTCTGACCCACTTTAAAGATTCCACAAGTACTTGATGCATAAACCGATGTGTTAGATTTGAGATAATTACGTAAAATGCTCAGACCGTCTCTAACAGCCAAAATAGGGCTGGAAAGCGAAAGAACGATCGGTGATAAATCCAATGAAATATTCGTGAATCAAGACTTCGCTGGGATGAACCTAATATTGCCCACTTTCTAACAGCGTCAATAACTGCCAAAATAACATGTCCCGTGTCGAAAAACATCTTTAAAAATACAAAGCAGGCCTAGATGTGTCAAAATTCGTTAAAATAACAGACCATCTGCCGACACTTTCACGGGAGCAATGATTTACTCGAAGTGCCGTTTTTTCAGTGCCCGTTCGAATCTTGAAAATGCGGTGGAATTGGACATTTTATATATTTTACTGCAGTGTTTGTTTACCTTCATCGTGTGTATATACTACAAAATACTATAGACATCGTTTATATACTTTAAAGCTGCTGCCTTCGAAACCAGTCAATATTTTTTTAAAACTATATTTCATATTGAACATGCTAATCTAACTGAATGAAACATACTCACATCAAATGTAATGAAAATAACCATTCCTCAGGGAAATTTTGCTCATTTGAACAGGCGGTTCTCGCGTAAATACAGGAACTGTATCCATCACACGCAGATGTAAACAGAGCATAGAAGTGCGAGATAGACTGACAATTCCACGCACATCATGGTATATCAGTGATTATTTTCTCACAACTATACTATATATGCACATACGAACTGGAAAATGTACTCGTTGTGGACGTTTAAGCGCGATTTGAGCATTTGTTTACATTCGGGTTTGATGGATACACTTCGTTTGTTTATTTACAAAACCGGTACAAAATGGACAATAAATCTGATGAAAAGACAACTCGGACGGACTGTAATCGTCAAAATCATTGAGCACACCTTTTCTTATATTGCATTAGATGTGTTTAACAAAAAATTGGTTTTGCAAAAAACATTGCATACATTCGAAGGCAGCAGCTATAAATCGCCATGTAAATTTTGCCCCCATGTTAAAAGATAGGGAGGCGTCAAGTTCTCATCCCCAGTGCGAATAAAATCATAGGAATATCTCAATACAAATTTCACCATAATACCATAACCGTATTTTCGAACACTTTATTCTGTGATGACACACTATTCTCTGTGCGGCGATACCTTCACAAGTTGCGTGTGGTCTAGCTTTGGCTATCGAAAAGTGAACACAACGATTCGTAAAACAGGGCTAACTGTACCATACACGGTGATATCACGTGTAAGTAGCCTTTTCAAACCCTTGACAAAGTGATCCATGCTGGGTTGCAAATACATAAGCCCACGTGTCACACCTACTGTACTATCATGATATATCATGATATCAGATGCAGATATTCCTCATAGTTTCCAGTCTTTTGAAGGATATGTCATTGAAGTTCATCATTTAGCAGGTTTATTTTATTTATTTCCCTAAATTCAAAGAAACCTTCAGCTGTTGTGGCGATATCGATGTTTTCTAGTTCTAATAACGTGTAAGGTAGTTAGCTGCATTTTCTTGTTTAATGATTCATCCAGTATTTGTTTAAACTAAACACTTTACTAGAGTCTGACTGTCTGAATGTAACAAACGGTCCTGAGTCAATTAGCGAACTATTGTTGTGTTTTCAGGAGCCAAGTCAAGTGTTTAGTGTAGTCTCGAGCAGAGAGAAAACCGTTCATATGTGAATCACTCGATTGAATTTTTCTGGATAAACTAACTGAAATGTACGGCTTTTTAAAAGCGGGACCAACATTTATAATGCTTAAAATTCTGCCTGGAAGCTGGAAGTCGTACTGTTTCATCTAAGAAATCATTCAGGGTTTTTCATACCAAATTTATATAACTTGTATGGTACACAACATTTTCTTGACGCTAGATATTCTTCTCAACAAGGGAACATAGCTGGGTTCTATCGATAGTTCCCCGGTGTTTGGTCGTATTATTAAAAACGAGCAAATAAATATCGATGTCTAATGAACTAAGAAATATTGGCCAACCTTGAGTAACAACGTTCGTGTTGCCAACTGGTCGTGAGTGATCTGCACAACGATTCACCATCTTTGCAGAACCTTGATTAGGAAGCGAGTTGATTGCCAGGATTCCTTCTTTTTTTAACTGCGCCATACCTTTGAACAGGAGGAACTACCTGGCATTACCAATTCCATTGGCAATACTCCCGTTTTTACACCTGGTACTAAATCATAAATGCTCAGACAGCACCACATCGCATAACTCGGCGCCTGCTTCCTGTGTTGTGCTCGTGGAAGAGGCTCATGCCCAACGTGAGTCAAATGAAATTTTTTGATGCGATAAATATAATATACCTGGATAAAACCTTCAAGAACAACCGAAATGTTAGAAAATTTCATGTTTATTGCTTACAAGATATGACATGTGGTACGAAAATGTATCGAAATGATTATCCGCTGCTGTGATGCCGCATAAACCAGTCATACAGACCATCATGATTGGTTCATAACAACACCAGCAGAAATGACGGTCCGGATTCCAAGGTTGAAAACAACAACCTTGGAATATTCACATGAACTGATTTCCCGTGGCAGGTGGAAGTGGTGCGATACCATACGAAAAACCCTGGAAGATACAAGTTAGGTTTTATTTGGTCCACATTAGTATGGTCTTCATACTATTAAGCGCATTTAACTGATTGAAAATATTTCGAAAAAAAAACAATATACATACTCGCAATGTATGCCTACATGTCTGGAAAGAAACAATTAATTCATATGAAGCAAGTGACCATGGATGCTGCAAACGATGTGCAATGGCATCAAACTCCCTCGTTTAAATGATGTGTATCACATCATTGAGCATCCCGTCTTTTACATCCACCCCCCCCCCCCCCCCCCAATTTTTTTTTTCTGTTGATCCAAGTTGACGGTGACAAAAGTTGCTCTGTTGAAAAAAAATATTGAGACACTAACAAGCCCTTGAAATTCCTAACAATCGGCTATATTTGAGTAATAATAGATCCAATGATTTGGTATTGCGTAGTATTGAGTAGTTGTGTTATGTGAATACCTGTAAATATTACCAGGACATCACTACAAATAAGTGGGAAATGAGGTATCACCATCATTGCTCTATTGAAAATAACCTGGCACAAAACCACAGAGATAATACGAAAAATTATTTTTAACAACTAATAAATGTTCCGTACCGGCTATTGGACTGAAGATTTTCTTTGTTGCCGAATCTTATTTTTGCACGTGCGATTAAACTACACTTCAGTATGGACAACGAGGTAGATTCGTGGTGAGAGGAGACTTTACTTGTTTGCCGAATAAATCTGAACTCAGCATACCACATATAGAGTGCATCGTAACCTCCGTTCACTAGGTGAAATCTTCAAAGAAGAAATAGTTCAGGTAATCAATGATCCTTATCGAAACGAGGTCTGGAGTTAGCATAGTCATCCTGTGTATTTGAGTGAGCAATTGGGACCTTGGAAAAGGAACAACACATCAACTCAGTGACCTATTGGCTTGTGAATGGATACTTGTCATACATATAATTCGTGAGATTCGCTCTGAATTTATAAACAGTGCATTCCGTTTTCGTGCAGTCGTGCACTTATTCCATCTGGCCTTCAGTAGAAAAGAACTACATTTTACACACTGTCTGCCCATGAAGACCCCATCCAGTGTGTCTTTGGATATATCATTCGGGCTGTATCTCATTTCGAAATCTTCATTTTTCAATTGAGGTTTTTTTTATTGGCATCATCAAAATATTATAAGTGGTAATGGTAATGTGTGGAAATAGTTGAAGTTCGCATGATACTGTTGGTGTCTAAACCCACGCTATGTAATAACGAGATACAGTTATGATTTTGATCTGTGACTGTGATCGATATTTTATGTGAACTCCGCATTCCGTGATTTGCATAGATCATCTTCCATCAAGATACACGTAAGGTGTTGTGTGCGAGCATGTGTGCATTATTCTCACAGCCGACACAACAACCTGAAAACGAACTTCAATTTTATTCCGAAAACTGGAAAGGTGTTTCGCAGGGTTTTTTTTCGCATTATCTTCAATCTATTCGTGCTAGAAAAGAGAACAGATTTGGCCATACATGTGAATATGAATAAATCACTCAACTTTTTCACTCAAATACCTTGGATACTAAATCAGGGTTGAGTCAGCCAATCAATTACGAGCATTAGTTGCTCGTTCCTTATTTCGGCTTTTACCCACTAGTACATTATGAATAAATGGTAGGTTCACATTCGTCATGATTGACTTATTCACCGCACGTCTTGTGTTAGATGCATCCAGCAAAAAGTTAAGCTTTTCCTCTGGCCTGGATCCCGACCTGAGCACCTGAAGTCTGCTCACATCACCTTAGTACGAGTGACTTGCGGGCGCCCCCAGGAAATATTCCCACTGCCAGACAAGTAAATAAGAGCATATTTTAGTCATTTCTCATACATCACTCCTTAACGGTGGATAGCTTTTTTTATGATTTTCTTAGTCTAAACGGCAGCTCGGATACATGGACACGGGTGAGGTGAGATAAAGCAGCGGAATTCTGTAGGCTACGTTCGAATTATTAATATGTGTACGATTTTCAGTAAATCCCAACTTAACCATTCTCTAAGTATCAAGTCTAAGTGAAACAGTAATCCATATAAAAAGTATGATAAAAATGTATAATATTCTCAGCAAGGTGGGTTTATTCATCACTCTTTCCTAATCATGCATGAACATTCCATATATGTATTTATTTATATATCATGTCACATATTTTATTAACTTTCTAGTACAAGGGATAAAGCACACTGCCACCGATATAAGTGTGCGACGCTAGGAATGTGAATTTCATTCGATAATCTATACAAGTACAATCAATAGTTTTTACACAACACATTTTGACTGCAGTTTATAATCAAAATTTTAAATCAATCAGCAAACTATTTTTTTTGGCGGGTATTTTGGATCCAACTCAAGTGTTCAGTGTAGTCTCGAGCAGACACAACACCGTGTATTTGTTAATCACCTGAGTAAATCTAGTTCGATAAAAAACAGAAATATACGGCTCTCTTAATCTTTTTATCATGCTAACAATTTTGTCTGGAAGCTGGGATCAATTCTATTGTTCCAGCTATGAAATCATTGAAAGTTATGCCGCTGTTTGGCAGTGTAATTCAAAACGAACAATGCAATATCGAAGGCGAATGCGGTCAAAATATTTGCCAACCTGAAATAACATGTTGCCAAACGGCTGTTAATGATTTACGCAATGATTCATCGTCTTTTCCAGAACCTTAATTAGGAAGCGAGTTGGTTTGCCAGAATCTTTTCTGTGTTTAACGGCGCCATACAGTTGAACGTGCAGAGTTACCTGGTATTGCCACTACCAATGCGAATATTCCCGCTTTTACACCTGGTACTAAATCATAATTTCTCAGACAGCACTACATCAAATAACTGGCCGCCTGATTTCTGACTCGCGCCTGTGAAAGACTTTCGTGCCCGGCGTGAGCTAAACGCAATTTTTGTCGCAATAAAATCGACACCTTCGGAACCATTAAGAACACACGGCCGGGTGAAAGTTATATGTTTATTACCTGGGTGAAATGACATGTGATAAAGTTCGAAAATGATTTACCGTTGCTGTGATATCGTATGTTCGGTATACATGTCATTCTTTTTTAGCAAAACCAACGAAAATAAAGGTCTTATTTCCCACAGAATAAAGAGAAAAGAACAACTACCTTGGAATATTTATATGAACTAATTTCCCGATGCAGATGGAAGTTTGACGAGACAATACGAAGAAAACATACAATGTATGCTTCATCGGATCCAAGGGTGGTGTACATATGGAACACGTTTAACTGAACGGGACAGATTGAAAAAACAACGGGAAAAAAACAGAACGAAAAAGCATGAAAAATATGCCTACCCTTTTTCGATCGAAGCATTAATCAGTCCAGTTAAAGTCAAGGACAGTGTTTGTAAGAAGAAACGGGAAATTTTTTCGCGTTATGATGGGATGGTATCCAGCTTTATCATTAAGCACTCCGACCTTTTACCCTTTCCTTGCACAAATTGTCGATTGAAATATTGATTTATCCTCATGGACGATACACGTTGAAATGTTGATTACAAAGAGAAAAGTAATATCATGCTTAAACACAAAAATGATCATTATGAAGAATACATATCTGGCGAATCGCGGAATACTGGCGGTTTCTTTCCCATTTAAAACGTATTCTGAATAGTTGTAGAACAGTTGTCACCAATGCACCAGGTACCTTGTGAAGACCACTGTATATACACACTATCTGGTTGTGTGACTATCTGATTGCCCTGACGAAACCTGTTACAATAAATTAATGTCTGTGCATATAAAAATCTAGTTGTACTCATGGTAATGTATCAATACATAATTATAATGAGGAATGGATCAGCACATCGAACATATGCCTACAAGTTCATATGGAATGCCACAAGAAATGGATGTAAGTCAGAATGATACATCTCTTATCTTTCTCGGATGTGAGCTGATCATCGATTTATCTACATCTATGAGAACCAATAAACCATTCCAAGTACCCCTAAGATTGTTAAATTTGATCTACTGTCAGATTTTGAACTTGATTCGTCTATTTATGTCCACCTCTCATAGTCCCAGACATATTGCGTCTTGACCCGGCTGTCATTTTTCATATGGACGGTATTGTCATACGTCAATAAACCATGACATGGGACACAGACACCCCGGGCTAGAGCACCGACACGTGCCAATCTTACAGGCGGCAGGAGTGGCCCGTCAAGTGTCTCGTGATTTTGGGACACGGGTCCGTCTCACGGAGCACTCGCGTGGATCGAGTAGCATCACGTCTAGTAGATCTACGATTCTCCACCGTTTTATTATTGGCCTAAAACGTTTGAATAACGGACAAATTGTGGTGGCAAAGACACCGAATGGACCGACAGCGGACATTTATTCTAAAAGTTCACGGAACTGTATGTGAGTCTCTGCATAGATGTGTTCCAGATATAGCCGGGGATATCAAATACCATAAAATCTCCGAATTCTGTGTTCACCACATTTGCTTGCACTGTACTGATCCATCTATCTAATTCGAGTGCATCCTTTCTGCGAGCTCCAGCAGTAAACTTATTGCTCTGTATACACAATACATTTCTCTCTTTATTCTTTCTGAGAAAGGCAAAACGAACAAAACATTTCATCACGGCCATATACCCGTATAATTGTCTATATACATGGCACGTGCCGAAATCTTGCCCTTGTGTGGGCGATGTATCCCAAACCCGAACTGAAGTGGAGAAGAACGCTGTTGCTATATCGTGCTGACACATCGTACATTCATACTTTCTATGTTACAGATAGTATCCAGCGTGCGGACTGCCCGGGATTGGAGGAGACTGCTGCCATCCGCAAACGAGCTGCCCGTTACTTGTTTATTGCAGCAGTAGTTCGACAATCGACCACAGACAGCGCGGCGCGGGCCCAACTCTGGAAGTATTTTTTCTGTGTGTCCACTGATAAATTATTAATGAAGGCAGCCCGCGAAGTCCCACAAAGTTATTGGCGGGCACACACCTAACACATCACCACCGACTGTCACCGCTATCGCACCGCGCCACGACTGGGACGCGAACGTTATATCAGTGACAACTGGGGAATACTTTTACGTTCTAATGTCAACTAACTCGCATGGATTTGTTGACCGTGTTCAATTACAACTAGAATTGCAAAAGTGACAGTCTGATAACACATGGCGGAGAGTTTATAGGCAATGTTTGGGGCTATCTCGGAAGATGGTGCAAATAGTTTTGCGTCAAAGAGAGAATTTATTAGCGATCAACGTTTGGAGCTAACAAATGCAATTAGGATAACGATGCGAAATATTTAAAGAAAACAAATAACGACACCAGGATACAACAATTATTATCCAGTTCCATTAACTAAGTGGCTCAGGCCGCATTAGGGATTAGCCTCTTAACTTCCAGTATGGCTAATATAAATGGATCTA
Organism: Terebella lapidaria; assembly: GCA_949152475.1. Taxonomy (NCBI): domain Eukaryota; kingdom Metazoa; phylum Annelida; class Polychaeta; order Terebellida; family Terebellidae; genus Terebella; species Terebella lapidaria. Next base: position 12,640,115 of record OX424558.1, read on the forward strand.
CGGATTTTTTCGTGCAAACGTTCAATACGACCGGTCCACCGGATGATGTCGTCGATCCAACTCTAGGTTATAACGAATCTATGCCGTCAGTACACCCCTCTCTCCCACCGGTGGATCCTTGGTTCCACACAGTCCGATTCATCTGTGAGGTCGCTATATCGCTCCCTCTCGCTGTTCTCGGGATTATCGGCAACATTGTAGCCTTCGTGGTTCTCTGTCGGCAGAAGCAGCGACTGACGACGAATGTCCTGCTACAAGCGCTGGCTGTCGCTGATACCTTGGTACTGCTTAGTACAATCCTGGTACGCTCCCTTCGCTACGTCGGCTGGGAAGCGTACAATGACGCCCACCACTATGTGTTCGTGGTTCTCTACCCGTGTGTGTACTTTTTCCGGCTGGCGGACACCTGGCTGACCGTGATGTTGACCATCGACCGGTACATCGCCGTGTGCCATCCTCTCCACGCCCAGAGGCTCTGCACCATGCGGAGAACCTACATCTCCCTAGTCGTCATCACCATAGCAACCCTAGTGTTCAGCATTCCACGAGCCTTCGAGTTCCGTCTGGCTGTACAGGGATTCAGAACAGGCTATATGCACACTGATCTCGTCCAGAATGCTGCCTACATGTTCGTGTACAAAATCGGGATATTCTTTGCAGTAATGTACTTGATTCCGATGTCCATACTAATTGTACTAAACATCCGCTTGGTGTGTACACTGCGACAGAACTACGCAGAGCGTAGGTCAATGATGACGGACGGATGCATGCACAATGGACACGGGAAGATTTTCGCCTATAGAGCGAGTCGAAGTGTGACCATCGTCGTGGCTACTGTAGTCACAGTGTGTGTGGTTTGTAACATCATTGCCATGACGACACATGTGATCTGGTCTCTACACATGTGTATTTACCACCTACGACACCAACTCTCATATTATCGACGCTACCTGGCCAACGTGAGCAACATCATGGTAACTTTCAACTGCGCAATCAACTTTCTCATTTACTGCATGTTCAGTCGCAAGTTCAGAACCTGTCTCCGCCATATCTGTAGCTGTCAGCGCATGCGCAGACTCAGCTGGAGATGGCGCTTCGAGCACAGTGACACGTCAGGTGCCGGAAACGCTTCCTACTCGTCAGTCGGTCTGCTGTCTCACAGGGTTTCTATCAAATCTTCCAAGAAACAAAAGATGTTACTTCGGCAGAAAAGCAGTACCGAAATGTAAATATTGACTGTTGAACACCTTTCAGGAACTGGCCAACTGGTGCATTCTGGAAAATATTTAATGTAATAAAAATAGATTTCAACGTTGTATTTCCGAACTCCATTCTTTTTCAGACGTAATGTGAGCAATGAGGCTCAAATATACAATAGTGCGAAATCAGTGTGCGTCGTGTGCTATGTACAAAAAATTATGTCTCGTTTTCGCGCTCACCTGATATATGCTTATGTATAATCAGAATTGTGCCGTCTAAAATTTAACGGGTGAGAACGCTCCAATTAATTTTTTCAATAATTATTTAACTAATTGGTTATTCTTAGTCTGCAATTGAAAACCATTCCATGCTCCAAATCGTAGATATGTGCAATTGTCCGTCCTTGGTGAAGCGTTATATACGTGTAAGTCCACATGTGTTGTTGTTCTCTATGTACCTAGTATAAGATGTTTTGTGTCATTTTAAAGCACTTATTTGTGGCATATTATGCCTCATTTCGTCGTCCTCTCATTTCTGTATCAAAGAATGCATTTATCAATGAAAAAACAAATATAAAAAGTCCATTAAATGAAAGAACATAATGGCCCTAATCAACTAATACTATCTATTGGATTTATCGATTATGATTGTTCGTATGCCATTCATCGAAAATTTTATACAGTACTCTGCAGTGACGCATAAATGTATACATTGTAAACATGATTTATTGTTCTTGTTATCAGCTGCAAATGTCGACTACATACCGAGATAATAGATTGTAACTATGTTTGCAAACAGGACGTATAGTATCTGTATGAGATATAAATGTAAGACTTTATCGTAGAATATTCCTGCATATATATCATAGAAAAAGGCCATGGTTATTTATTGCCGGGTTATTGTTTGTACCTATTGCCTTCCAATAAATATTTCATTTGTACCAATTGCCTTCCAATAAATATTTCATGGATATAATTATATAAACATCAAGCATGACTCTTGTGTTGTATATCTCGAGAAATAAACAACTCGGATCAACTTAGCCTTTCGGATTGTGATTGTGTACTTATGTCAAAAACAAAAACAAATATGGCGTTTGTTTTGGCTTGCTATATATGTGTACAACCAGGTTGTTGAAGACATTGATAACTTTAGTCAAATATACGATCGGAATGAATATAGTTCACATTCTGTTCTCGTTTGGTGACATAATAAGTATGGTATGGATGACAATTTTTGGTCCAGTTTTATTTTCAATTCCAAAAATATTACAATGGTCAGTGGAATGCAAAAGCCCAAATAATATGCATCACGCAATAAGTCTAAAGGAAAATTATGTGACTGTATATGAAGTAACTGTATTGCAGCCAACTATCGACCTCTCCATTGAAATAAAGCACTTCTTGGTAACCAGTTAAGATCCAGTTTCGGGCTCACAATTACACGCCAGCTGAATGCAGCTCTCATGTGCCCTAACAAGAACAGCAAAACATCTGAAACAGATCCATTAATACTACTTGTTATTGTAATATAAGGTCATCTATTTGTGATGGCGCGGTGTTTTTATTATATATCTCCAACTTACCAGCATCATTGATTTCTAAACGCACAGTTCTATTGATTAAGTTAAAATACCATGAAGTGATAACAGAAGTAGGCCTATCCATAACCGATATAATGACCATCCACATTTGTCAAAAAATACTAGAAATGCCACTGCGAAACATATGTAACAGTTGCAAATGAACGCTACAAACATGCTTTGAATGAATACATCAATGATGTCTATACGTTTATCAGTATTGTGACTATTTTTCGAGCCTTCGTTGTAGAGCATAAGATATAACAGCAAAATGTTCTTTTTTGTTCTGCTCACTAACACTGACCTGCACACGCATTCCCTGCATTGGCAACACTGAGTTGAAAAAGCCTGATATGAAAAGCAATCTCTACATAACCCATGGAAGTCATTCACACTAACGAATAAACAGAGGACTATCGCTGACCAATCAATGGCTGATGCTTGACACATTGATTGTCATCTCACAGTCGGTGAGCAAACGGTGTGGCTAGCAAGAAAACAAAACACACACGGACAGAAATCAATTGCCGTGAGGGCCATTTCTAATTACCAGGTTGGTCGGAATTTATGGCAGCTTTAGATGTTGGGAATGTATTGATAGAATATCCAGTCATGATTGATTTATATGCTTATTTAACCATTGTGGTTATGCGTGTTGTGCGGATGTCAAATAATAAGATGCAGAGGATGTATATTCAGAGTATAATACCACCAACGAAGCTGTGAGCGTCAAGCTATGAAATGAGAAAGTGGCTATATATTCACTTCGGATCCCTAAATTCACGTGACTGACTGGAACATAATAATACACACTAAGCACGCTATGCGGATGATGCAATAATACTCAATTATACTTTTTCAAGCCTAAGGCACATCGTTACATATTAATTATGGTTGGCCAAAATGGTCAGAGGTAAAATTTGTTGCGCGCAATAAACATGGAATTATGTCGCCAGTAAATCAACCAATCGCGTGGGGCGTTTTATATCTCGATCAAAATATATTTATGTCGCGCTATTATATATGTCAACCATTCAAAACCCATCTTTTTATGCGAGATGCATTTCAAATGATATTTATTGCGGGCATGAAAACATATGTTGTCATTGAATGATTCATGCTGCGATCTAAATCAAATTGTACCCCGATATAAAACACCTTACCTTATTGGCTGGTTTACCGCGCGATACAATTCCTGATTTATTGCGCGCAATAAGCTTCCTTATAATTATGTGTCGCCCATGAAAAGACCAGATATGAATGATTGAATTAATGTGGGATATAAATATATTATGTTGCGCTATAATACAACGTCTATGGTTGGTTAATTTGCTGTGCGGTATATTAGAACATTCATGGCACGCAACAAAATTTACTTATGACCGGTTTGGCCAACCATAATTGATTGCCAACGAGACAACGACAATCATTCCCCCGTCTTAGGAAAACATCACTAAATTATGAAGTGAAGCCTACTACTCCATATCAAGCAGTCTGGGTTTTAAAAAGATATCTCCAGGTCAAAAAGGTTTTTTAATGTATACATTATTTGTCTGCCGTCTGATTGCCGTCAGGGTTATATAATCTCACAAATTCAGTTTGTATTGAATAATGTGAATGAATCTAACAGTATTGCTCGATGAAAATATCAAAATGAATTACCAAGTCTTGACCATGATATTTGTGGAGACTGCCAGGCCCTGCATTCCCTGACTATTCTTTCACAAACGTGATTCACTTGCAAACAGACATATTTTGTGGTGGAGACTGAGAGGACAGGCTATGGGGAATAAAATGTACCATTTTTCTTTGAGTAATGTTTTCTATATTGCCCAACAGCGTTACACACATATGTCAGTCCCGGATATTCCAGGATGCAACTATTACCTACGGAAGCGTAGAAGGGCCACCCAGGAAATTTTTTTTTTTTAATTCCCGACTTAGTAACTCGATAATATCGACTTAGTATCTCGATAATATCGACTTGAACGTGGAACAGGCACAGGAAAGAGATTTATTTTTTTTAAATTCCCGAGTTAGTAACTCGATATATCGACTTAGTATCTCGATAATATCGAGTTAGTATCTCGATAATATCGAGTTAGTATCTCGATAATATCGAGTTAGTAACTCGATAATATCGATTTAGTAACTCGATAATATCGACTTAATATATCAGGGTTGTCCGGCCCATGTGTACATGTATGTGTAATGTACGTGGGTAACCAATAACAACTGTGTCAATTGGCGTATATGTCCACGTGTGAACATTGAAATAAATAATATCTAAAATGAAAACTTTCCCCTCTGATGTAAATATTAATTACATTAATTACATAATAGAGTTCTAACAGTATTCGACCCTCATATAAAATCAGTAATGTTTATTTGTTTACTCATTATGTATATGCACAAGCAGACAATATATCATGTGCTGTGATTTAAGTCGAGATACTAAGTCGATATTATCGAGTTACTAAGTCGATATTATCGAGATACTAACTCGATATTATCGAGTTACTAAGTCGATATTATCGAGCTACTAACTGGATATTATCGAGTTACTAAGTCGATATTATCGAGATACTAACTCGATATTATCGACTTACTAACTCGATATTATCGAGATACAAACTCGATATTGTCGACTTACTAACTCGATATTATCGACTTACTAACTCGGGAATTTGAAAAAAATAAATCTTCCTGTGCCTGATCCACTCTTAAGTCGATATTATCGAGATACTAAGTCGATATTATCGAGATACTAAGTCGATATTATCGAGTTACTAAGTCGGGAATTAAAAAAAAATAATTTCCTGGGTGGCCCTTCTACGCTACCATATACAGATTATCATGATTATCATTTTGCGCACTTAATGGTACGTTTTTGTGGTACCATCAGTGGATAGTGAATAATGAACGATCAGAGGATAATAAATAAGGATCGAGCAGGAATATTTCATGACACAAATGGCATAAACCTTTCTACAGATAGCTAGGCAATTCTGCCTCTGTTGCATCGATATACGTAATCGTTTTAAAGTTATGTTATGTTATGTTATAACGTTATCTGGATACTTCGTACTTGGGCGCTGTCTTCATGTTTATTGAATGTATGAGATGATAGACACCACACGCAATATACTACTTACTTTTCATTTACTACTGCATATAATAAAGGTTTATATTACTATTCTCATATTGATAACAATATACTGTTATGAACAAATATTTAAATATTGTTTATATAATATTCCTAATCTAATATCGTATAGCACTGTGCAGATCTATCCGAGATTTATTCGTTATATCACTAATGTACATGGTAACTGTACGTGCCAACAATTATACAAAACTAGTATCTTCACTGTCACATACAATCAGTGATGAATCGTAAATCTGCATTCTACATGCATAGGAACGTCCTGTCGATTGATGCAGGCGACTACTCACCAGGGGCTCATTTCTCGAACAGTTCGTCAGTAGGTTTCGTACTCATTGGTTTAAGAAACAGCTTAAGTAATGCGGAAGTCATTTCGTAAGTCTGTTTTTCAAACCTGAATTAAATAAGTAATGGCCGGTGGTAGTTTCTATGGTAACGCGTACATGAGTGATGTTACTCGAGCAGTGACAGACGAGTGAGCGTTTATACCCACGTACTGCTGGACTCTACAAGAGGTTTACTCTTTCAATAGTCTGACTAATTTTCAATAATTTCAGACGATAATGGCTGATTCAAAAAGTAGAAAGAGAAATTTCACGCCAGAAGATCTAGAAGTCATGGTCGATGAGGTGGAAGTCATGAAGCGGATGATCCTTTTGTGACGAATCAGAAGAAGAAGAAATTATAGGAGACAATGGCTAGTAATGTCAATAATGTCAACGGGAAGGGGAACCGGACTGGTGTCCTTGTTCGCAAGAAGTGGTATGATGTACAAAGCGCTATAAAGAAGAAGGCGGCTTTTGAGAAGAAAAAAAGGTTGAGACTGGGGGCGGCAAGAAGGAGAAGGTGTTCGCTCGACTTCTAACCTCTGAGTTTCACTTTCGAGTTGTTTCTCCTCTATTGCCAGCTTTTTTCTTTCGACTTCCGGCATATCGCCAGTGGTGGTAGACTTATACCCTCGCTTGGATGATGTTGGTACTGTCCTGCGCGAACCGATGGGTAACGGGGTTGTTTAAGGCGAAGGGTCTGCCACTTGAACAACATCTGTGAGGTTGAGCTGGAATTTGCAACTGGAATACCTTCGTCGTTTTCCTCCCTATTGGACTCGTCTTCGGAAGACCTATGCTCATGATCATGGTGTCACGGCCACCGTCGATCCCGTTGAGAGCTGTGGGCCCCATCACAGCGAACACCTTCTCCACTAGCACGGACACGTCGGTTTTGGAGGCCTTCTTGCCGCCCCCAGTCATCAACCTTTCCTTCTCAAAATCCGCTTTCTTCTTTGTGCGGAGTAAACTCATAGATAACATCAAGATAGAGCCTAAGTGTATTGACACATTCAAATGGGAAATCATATATTGCGGAGTGGTGACCTTGAATTTGACCTTCAATGACCTTGCAAGGTCAAAACGATTCTTTTTGTCGAAAAAACCCTATGATTTTTGTCTTTGATGGCCATCTTCTCAAATATATTCAGACAGTACTGTTTTCCTCAAAATCATGCATACGATTTTCCTTATGTAAAGTCAAACTGAAGTCAGGGTACTTATTTTCGACAGATGATAGACTGAATCTCATGAATTATTATAGTTTTTACAGCATGTCAATATCTCGATGATTTATCAAGTGGAAATTTTGGGCGAACTTTTTTGTACCTAATTATTATAATGAGTATTCATGACGTCACAAGGGTAAAACAAGTTAATTAAGGCAATGAAATGTCTATTTTCAAACACATCCGATGATAATATGAGCTTCATTTGCCATGTACTTTATTTGGCATGAGATATAATCATATTCAGTTCTAGAATTGGTTGCCAAGGTAACTATTCTCGAGATATGACCCATAGCAACCATTGTTACTAGGGACCCAACGAATTAGTTACCATAAAACCGGTGATGAGGACAAAAGCCTCTTCTGAAATCCATTGAATAATTTCAAACGTCATTTTGCATACCAGTCCCGAGTTAAGCCCCCTAGCAACCACGTTGTTATGGGTCGTATGTTGGCATGGTGACCAGACGAGCCCGGTGATCAGCATGCGCAGACACAATCTGGTAAGGAAGATGTCACAAGGAATGCTCTGCAATCTGGGATCGCAGCCCGGAAAGCTTTAGTTCCAGACAGTTTTGCTTGATATGGAGTTTCTATTCTAAATAAATTTATTCTGCAAATTGTGTACATAATTATGTTGGCGTATTTGGCCATCGCAAATTGCTCACAATGTCGTGAAATGAGTGATTTGGTATGTACATGTACTCCGCAGTATACACCACATGTGAAATGGTTACGAATAATTAATTCACAATACCTGCAGTTTAGTTACGTTATTCTTGCATCGCATCCAGAGGTTCAAGATTTTTTTTTTGAACATTTTTTTTCTTTTGAAAAATATACAAATAAAATGCATATAACCTGTGAAATTTCTAGTTATCATCGCTCGAATACAAAGATCCTGTATTCTGGTTAACCTTTTTCAATGAGCCGAGAACACATGCTATATCGACTCTCGTTAGCTAAAATATACGACGTTCGTAAAATGTTTTGCATCATTGTGTTATTTGTGTATTCCAAAACACATCAGACTTATGTCTTTTAAGTTTGCATTAACCCGAACTTCATATAAAATAAATAAGAAGTTATCATTAAAAGTTAACTCTCAAGAATATAGCCATGACAGGATCGCATTATTTAATGAAAGGCATATAATACCAATGACCTAGTCCTATCATTACATCATACTACACATCAATGTTAAATATAATAACAATATTATTGGATGAATGAGCGTTAGGTAGAGTCAATTTGCTATGAAATATGGGCTTCATACAGAGGAAACACTGAAAGTATGTATACATGCGCAATTACTTGTTACGCAATGTGTTCAATCTAAGAACGTTTCGAGAAATGGAATGCATTACTTCCGCAGTGCGAGAAACGAGCCCCAGTATACATTGGTTCACAGAGAAATATCGCCTGGTGGATACGGAGTAAGCCGTCAAACATCAGATAAATTGGGATATTTGAAGTATGATTTGTAGCTTGATGTAGGGATGACCTTTTGAGATATCTGGATGAAACACTTGGATAAGATACTTGTGTTTCATTTGTCAAACTCAAATACCATTTCTTCAGGCTTTATATAACCCTAATATTTCACGATGATATTTACAGGTGGTCCACTCAAGTTGTCAGGTGATAATTGAGCGGAGAAAATGACTTATTGTCAAAACAATTTACTTGAGGGTAAACATTTTGAATGACAAGGAACGTGTCCCCATCATTGCCAAGGACTACCTCCATAGTTCATATGTATACATGAGCATTACGTGATCCATCAATCTTAGACAAGAAGATCAACTGGAAATACGCCTCGACAGCAAACAATTCATTTGAACAAGCATCACAACAGCAGAACTTGAGGTTACGTGTGCGGCCACAGGGACAAAGGAGAGTAGAACCAGTACTCGAGGCTGAGTGAACACGAAAAAAAATCAAGGATAAGTAGACACGAAACCCATTTCTTGGTTAAACAACCAAACAAAATATTGTGGGTCTTGTTTCTATGTGATATGAAAATTCTAATTGTGAACCTGAACGTTATGACAATCTGTCGAATATTTTGATGTCCATGCGTAAATTGATTCTCACCTGCTCTTTTGTTGAGTTGCCCATTATTCTTGCCCAAATGTGTTTTGGTTGAACTTTCCACAAAGGACTATTGTGTGTGTTTCCCTTGCTCAATATTTGGAAATCAACTTAAAGCCTATTGATTAGTTTGATAACAACAAAGATGTCCGCTTTGATAACAATATGAAACAATGAACTCGAATCGTATTGTAACTCGAACTCGTATTGTAATAACTCTCTACTTCCCTCTCACAGAGAACAATTCTCGTAGATGGTCTTACACTACCATAATACCTCCAATACTGGTGCCGAGCTTGTCCATGCGAAAATTGATTGTTACTCGCATTTGTTTGTCGACTCGTCCATTATTCTTGCCAAAATGTGTTTTAGTTGCACTTTCCACAAATGACCAAGGTGTGTGTTTTCTTTGTTCAATATTTGCTACTTAACTTTGTTGTAATCTGAGATTATGACATAAAATATGGATAATGTCATCGCTGACTTAATTCGGTAGCAATAAGTCCACGCATGGACAAGCTCCTCACCAGTAGTACCATGGGGTCAAAATTACACTAACAGATATAGTACGGCTAACGCCGCACAATAATTCATTTAGTTATTCGAATTTGATGGTGATGTCGTGTTTGTCCATATACAGTCCAGTAATACCTTGCAATATTTACAATAATACGTTCATCCAGGTCATAGACTCCAACCTCACTGCATTATGTGGTTTTGAAAAGACATCAATTGTTATTTGATTTTCTTTCATATGCGGATCTGCAGTGCCGTGTGTTGCTGGGTGATAATGACTAATAAACTTGAAACAAAGTGAGCTCTGTGTAGACACTGTAACAACGGTTTAAGGAATTTAAATAATTTGTCTGCTTTGCATTGCAATAACGCAGATGGAGCCTACTTAACGTTATGTCTGCGGGTAATTTGCAGACAATTCAAAAGCACATCTGCTAACTACTGAAGCATAAACTACTGAAGTAACCTGTTGTTCCATCACAACTTAAAGTGCCAATATGATGAGAACTTATATGAAAGATCTCATTGATCCTAGCAAAAATTGTCTTTTCGGTTTATAATTATCACAATCCGTTTCAAACGCTACAACAATAATCAGCGTATTTGCTTTTTCAAAATCATTTGAGGTTATTAGTATGCAAATGAGATATTCATGACGTCATCGGTGGAAGCTGCTTTAGGTACTTTGATATGTATTATTCATTCATTCAATAATTATGACTATTCATGAAAACTTATTCTATTTAGTTTTTAATATGAATAATCAGTGTTTTCCCTTTCTATGTTGCTATCAAGGTAACCCGTGACCTGGTATGGTCCACAGCAACCATGGCTGCTAGGGTCAGGAACCCACTTAGAACATGGTATGCACAAATGAAAACGGTACCGACTTGAGCACTACACTGTAAATAATCAGCAGAAAGTTTGCGGATAGCTTTACTTGGCAGGAAACGGTCATGGTAACCATGGGTAAGTATGCCTCTAGGGAAGGACCGGTAACCAGAGCAGCAGTACAGTTTGTGTGGATATTGACAATTTTTGGTACATAACAATATGCACTAGTCAGAACCTTCAATAAGAATCATTATTTCATGGCTTAAAATATCCTACTTAGAATTTGTTCCCCTCAAGACTCAAGGATTCTCATTAACATCTAATTTGCATAATAATGAGTTGCTAAAATGTTTTCCAGTGGCTTCTGTAAAGTAGTGCCGGAGTGGCGGTTTCTAATGGCTGTAACTTTTGAGCGAATAGTGATATTGACATTTTGGCAAAGATCATTTTGGATCAATGAGGTATTGCATATAAGTTCACATCATATTTGCACTTTACTAGTACTTTAACACTAAAAATGTCGCGAAGGAATAACCGGTTCTGTGGATGATCAATGTATGCCTCCATAGATATAATTGAATAGATTGTGGGTCATGTATATCCTGTCGAATCATAAGCATTCATTATGCATTTGTGTTGGTCCATACTGGAAAACAAATTACCGTAACACAAAAACATCCCGACAGGAATATAATAAGGGTTCACCATATCATCATGGTCGCTAACTCATCCATGTAGCATGGAGTACATAGGAGGAGTTGACGCATGGTTTGTCCAGGGTTTATGTATCATTATTAATTCATGTGAGGAAATAGTACCGCCATAGGCAACCAATGCGAGTTCACAATGGGCTGGTGGAGGTCCAGCACATGACAAACACTCGAGAAACACGACACAGATCTATTCTGTGATTTCAGTATTTACTTAACACGTAAATCTGTTGATTTGGATCCACTGTTGTCATCAAAGATATTGTGGTACCAAGGGAGTGCGCGAGTTTTCCGCAAATGTGTATGGTAGACTCGAGAAATGATTTCAAAAATATAAAACAAAATCTTCTATTTAAAAAATATAACAATGTTCATTAAAATTCATAATGAATATAAAACCAGATGTATTGTGTGATATATTCATGTAATAATGGTTTGCACGGGAACTAAAAACATCTCCGCCAAATACATGTATCGTTCTCATAAAAATCAGCACTTTATGATTACGATCCAGTTTCCTAAGCCTAATCACTACTCACAATTTATACACCCCATTATTATGTACCCATACATGGTCGACGGATCACGTGAATCAGATACCTTGATAATACGTGTTATCGTAGCATAAGATCGTTCATTTGTGATAGAACAGAAGTTTATCCAGTGTCTCCAAAATACCAATGGGACGACCGACCACATTTGTCAAACAAATTAGAAAGACTATTGTAAAACAGAACGTGTAAAATATTTTGAATGAAAACAGCATGGGTGGCCATACATGTATTATGATTTTTTTATCAAGCCTTGAGGCTGGACTATAGAGCATGACACATAATAGCTGGACTACACAAGTATTCTATGCATTCACAACATTGAGAATAACTAATATCGATGAGAAGTATTCTCCCATTCACTTGTATACATATCCCAGGGAAACCAATCACACCATTTACACTAACGAATTCACAGAGGACTATCGCCGACCAATCAATGGCTGATGCTTGGGCATTGATTGTCCCCTCGCCATCGGTAAGCAAACAGTGTGGCCCGCAAGAAAACAAAACACACCTGGGCAGAAATCAATTTTGTCATTTGTAATTACCAAGCTGGTTGGAATTATTGGTAATTTTTTATTGGGAATGAATTGGTGGAATGTGCACTGTTGAGTGATTGATATGGTCATTATTTTTTATTCTCGTGGCTATGCGTATAATTATAACGACACGCTTAGAATAATTGCAGTCGAATAACCGGATGCAGATTATGTACAGGCAGAAAATGATAACATCAATGAAGTCTTCAATGTCAAACTATGAAATGAGAAAGTGGCTTGACAGTCATTTTCCCAATTTCACGTCACTGAATATTCACAGCATAGGAGCTAAGCTGATGATGCAATAATATTTAATCATACTATCTCAAGCCTAAGGCACATCGATGAGCCATCTCTCTAAATGTTCAATAAATGTTGACTGTCAACGAGACAACCTGAATCATTTCCAACCTCTTGGGAAATGTCATTGAATTATAACGTAAATATGATTTTCAAGAGCTGCTTCTTCTCATAAAGCAGTCTGGGGTTCTATCTCCAGGTCATTTTTTCAATTCATCCTTTAGTATACTTCATTTGTCTGCCGTCTTGTTGGCGCCAGGGCTGTGAAATATACATCACGATTTCAGTTTGCAACACATCGTGTAAATATGAAAGACGAAATACCAAGTGTGATATTTGATACTTGCAGTTCCACGTTTATCAGTCCCTGTCGAATATTTTACCATTGCGATTCGCGTACAAGCAGACAGAGTGACTGACTGATGGTGACTGACAGAACAGACTATGAAGATAAAATGTATAATTTCTCTTTACGGTAATGTATTGAATAACAGCGTTATTACAATAGCTGTTGGACATTATGTTGCATGATACTGATATTTTATCCACCAAGTTGTTATCACATACATATCAGTCTTTAAGAGGATTCCAGAGTGCAAGAATCACCCTAGCGACAACACCATTTTGGTTTTTATTTCTCGATAATTTCGTTTCTGTTGTTGTTGTTGTTGTTGTTGTTGTTGTTGCAATTATTGTAATATCATTAGTGGATAACGATCACTGAATGATCAGGAAGGAATATGTCATCCTACAGCTGGAATAGTGCTTTTCCAGGCTATGCGATTGTGTGACTATGAAGATAAAGTGACTATGAAGATGTATTTAGCTGTACTATTTATTGTACTATTATTTTTATGATCATTATTCGTTGCTATCGACTCTATGACGAGCAAGTGTTCGGAAAATGTGGTATTCGTTGCAAATGTAGATAGACCACATGCAATATCTCAATGTTTCGTTCACTACTGCATATAACGAAGTTATATATTATACGACTTTTATGTTGTTAGCTCTTGCTATAAATAATTTCTGTTATACATTGTTCATAACTCGATCCCGAATAACATTATGTAGAGCTTTTATATATTTTTCGTTGGACCTTTTATGCACACGGTCTATATGGTAGGTGGTACATAGGTATATGGTGAAGCTGGCAGGTGCGGAGCTGTCATGCCTTGTGCTGATTGGTGGCATGAAAACAAGTGACCACTTTTTTATATCTGAAAAAAGCTTATTGCGCTCTCAATTAATCACTAGAAAATCAACTGGAAGGTAAGACTACTATTATCCTGTATCTCATTAAAATACATGCGATATTACTGATTAAATTGTTCTTTATTACTGATCAAGCAACTGCAAAACGGATATCATTTGCGTTGCCATTGTAAGAACAATATGTTAGTCGATACCAGAAAACAAACAGACATGCGGGTTACATAGAAACCTCCGGTGCAACTTCTAGTTTTGAATAGACTCGATGTTTCACCAATCTAATGTGAACGCTAGCTGTTCATCGCTAGCTTGAACAGGGGGTTTGTTCGTACACACAAGAACAATTCGACGCATGTTGAGTCCAGGATCTGTTCTGTTTTATGTTTCCTTAATAATTCATGCTGGAAATAGTATCCCAACGGGCACCCTAGGTGAGTTCACAATGGGTCGGTGGTTATCCAGCACACAACAGACACTTGAGGAAAAAGGCACAGATCGACTCTGTGATTTGAGTATTTTTTTAGAACGAGAATCCGTTGAGTTTTAACAAATATCGTCATCAATTTCTCTTCTGGTACCATGGGGTCACAATGTGCTATTCTATTTCCACGAATATGTGTAGAAGAGTCACATGATTGACGAAATTACAGTACCGATATGTACACAAACCTGCAGATCTCGACGCCCATTCTACACAATGCAACATGGGACAGCATCTTCCCAATCACGTTATTTGGCTATTTAAATGAAATTCAGTTTCGATATTTCATTTCCATTCTTCCAAATGGAAATGAAACTAGTTTAGATCAGGGATTTTGTCTCAAGGGTCTTGCACGCACATTGATAATTCAGATCTAAATTAATACACTCGTTCGTAAACTTATATGTTTTTATTAGTATGCAAGAATTTGACTACCAGGGAATGTTTAAACAGATCATATGAGGAATAAAGATTGTACACACATTGACATATACCCTATTTTATGCTATTCAATGGTATATGCTCTGCCGCCTTTATATTACATAGCCCAAGTTTCCCCGACAATTGCATTGTCATAAATTCTCGAGCTTGGGCTTCTGAGTCACAAGAATTAGGCAATAAACGGGACTGTCAGTGTTGACAGTGAACTTATGGTGAGTGTCCACTGGCAAGTAGTGTCGTGTTTCCAGTACTTTCAAATCTAATGAACATCATTTTTGTCTATCTCGTTCGTACAATCATATATGTTTTACTTTGTTTTGGATATCATTATCTCCTATCAGTTAGGTGTGAATGAGCCATTCATGGAACCGTCATACTTTGGTCCTTAATTGTACAATTCTGTCCAGCTCCGTATTTATGGCACATTTTAGTTTCGGGAGTGCCAAGGTCAGGTTAACGACTTTGTTGGCTGTCAAATCCTTAGTACAAACACTGACATGGCAGGAAAGTATGTGCACACTTGGTATCACATCAATTGTTCCAAGAATTCCATGAAGTGACACACTACAATCATGCTGTTATCCCTTTGTGCCTTCCAGTTGCTATCTGGTTTGTAGAGAAAGAGATGTATAGATTGCCTTTTATTATTATCAATATAAAATTTACTGCTCACACTAAAACAACTAAACGACCTCTTTCAGTAGATAATATAAAAACTTATAGTTTATATAAGGGGATCTGTGACAATAACAGATGCTAGGCATGGACTAGGCTACCGAACACTAGTCCATGCATTAATTACGTCCAGACTTGACTATTGTATTTCCCTCCTGTGTGGCTCGCCAGCTTCCTTAACAATCAAGCTTCAACCTCTCCAGAGTATCGCGGCGTGCATTGTGACACTCACCCGCAGATCCGACCACATGACGCCGATACTCCTCAAGCTCCAATGGCTTTCAGTTGCCCAGAGGATCAAGTACAAAATCCTCATGCTGGTTTTCAAGGCGAAAACAAGTATCGCTCCAACCTACCTCCAAGAACTCATCAAGCCATACCACCAAGAGCGGAATCTGCGGTTAACCGTCAAAGATCTCCTATTCGTCACATTCAGCCGATCAAGCACTGTCTGCAATAGGGCATTCAGTGTCGATGTTCCGAGACTTTGAAATGAACTACCACAAGACATTAGATCTTCCAGTGTAGTGTCAAATTTTAAGTCCAAACTTAAAACACACCTGTTTGTTCAATGTTATCAATCTTAGTTATTCTAATATTTTTTTTTATGTTTCATTACTCTACATTGAATGTTTCATACTGTGTTTTGTACTTTTATAGGTTCTGATTTATGTACTGCGCTTAAGAGCATCATCATTGGTGGATTTTTACGCTTTACAAAATAAATTATTATTAAAATACCGCTATTCCCTTAATTTGTGTAAACAAATGCATTTGGAATGTTATATTATTTTCTCACATTTTTCGTTACTTTTCGTCAGTTTCCAAAATCAAGGGATAGATTACATACATATCTCACTTTGAAACTGTACCTTCAAGGCAACGACGTAAGTGAGGAGGCAGTGATATTTGTTTGTACGGATCATATGTCTGGTACCCATTAAACTGCGTATAACGATTGTCACATCCTTACTACAGGCCCTGGAATAACAGTGGATTGTGTACACATTTGGTTCTCCCTCAATTGTTCTAAAAATTTCATACAATAATACAGAGCAATCGCTGTTATCACTTGGTGCCTTCAAGTTACCTTCTGGTCCGTGACGCTGATGTTATTGCTTCTTGTTGTCTTCTCTTCACCCATCTTCATCCCTCTTACAATAAAGCATATACAAATTGATGTTTTATTATCTAAGAAGAACTGCTACAGACTTGTTATTCCCCTATTTATATACACAGATGCATTTAAAATATTATATTAGTTTTTGTCATTTTGGGGTATTTGTTCTCACCATTTCAAAAAACAATATTATCAAAGGTATACGCTATGCATCTATCTCCCTGATTCCATTGAAAACTCTACCTCCCAGACAACCACGTAGTTCAGGAGGCATTTTGTGTGTGTGTGGTATTTCTGGCACCCATCAACAGTTGATTCTGAGAATTTTGTCTGAAGTGCCAATCGGATATATGAAAGAGAAATCCCAAATGGGGTTTACAGACATATCTTCTCCATGGGACATAACGGTGTATTTAATCATTGATCATGTCAAAGTTCATGTCACAAAATGTTTTGAACTTGGATGTCATCATCATGGAATCCGAGTGTCAGTCAAGTATTCGATTCTAATACTAAATTGACACAGGAGTGATACCACTTACAAGTTGAAATGCGTGTACTTTATATACGGAATACATTTTGACAAATTTTAGCACGTGACAGTTTGTTATAACATAATTAAAAGATTTCCTTCTGCAATTATCCTTTATATTTTGATGCAATTTGGACTGAATTATTTCTGTTGGCATATAAGGAACTATGTAAAAGGCATATTGACTATTGTGGCGTGTCATTGATTATACACTCTCTTTGTTTTTCATCAATGCTATCTGAAAGCGAGTTTGATCGAGCTGATTCAGATAAAGTATGTGTTTGGAACGGTGAAACCAATTAGTGGTACAGATCAACATCAACTCAGTAGCCTTTTGGCTTGTGATTGGGTACCTATGTACTTGTCATACACCTATTTCACGGGGATTTTGTTTTCGTGTTTCTAAATTGTTTTAGTAAGTTGTTGGGCAGTTGTGCACTAATTCCATCGGTTGTACAGTAGAAATAACTATATTTACACACTGTCTGCTCCTGATGACACCAGTGGGGCTCCAGATATAAAAGTTTGATCGGGCTTTGTTTCCATTCCGAAAGTGTTTGATGCTAGGTTTTTATTGCCATATCAAAATCTTGTTATGAGCGATAATAAGCAGATACATACATCTATTGATGGCACTAGGAAGGGCACGGAAGTTGTCATCAAATTGGACTCCATGAATAAGTCTTAATTGAATACAAAACAACCAAACCCACACTGATGAACAAAAAGGAAATACTTGTAAATGTATCCGGTCGCATTGGAATGGACTACAGTGTATCCACAGTACACAGGTTAGCATGTACCTTCCTCAGTCACTCATCTGCACACTGGTGCCAACCATCTGGATCGTGTGTGTGTGCAGTGCATTCATTGACTGCTTTCATCGTGTATCTTCAATTTTGGAGAATCATTGGTTTGGATAACATTCAATTACTATAAAATGGTAGCAATAGCAAATGATAAACAACTAATGGAGAAATTTCCATACATGTACTGTGATTAACATCCATTCTGACAACCTACTTTGACGTGTACAGTGATATTGCATGCACACACTGATGTGAATGACTGAAAGCAACGAGAGATATACTCCTAATGATATGTGCACATTTCCCACAGAAACCAATCATACCTTTTACACTAAGCATCAATTTCCACGAGTGTCAATTCTAATTACCAGATTTGTTGGAATTCAGATGTCAAGAATGTATTGATGGAATATCCAACAATGATTGATCTATATGGTTACTTGACCGCCGGGTTATACATATACATGTAGTACATATGAATAATATATCTGAAATCAAGTAATCAAATAAAGAGTATTTATATGCAGAATATGATAAACATCGAGGACGTATTCGATGTCAAATTATGGAAGGCGAACGTGGCTTAACATTCACATTCGTGATTTCATGTCCCTCAAAGACACATACACATTATAGGCAACCCACACTGATGATGCAATATTTAATCATACTTCAATTATCTCAAGCCTACAGCACATCACCGTAAATTGTCGACTAATGTTGAATGTCAACTTCGATTATAACGCAAATAAGATTTTGAATGGCTATTGCTGCACATAATACAGTCTGGGCTTCAAAAGGATATCTCCAGGTGAAAGAGTTATTTTTTATTTCATTGTGTAGGTATACTTTATTTGTATAATAATCTCGCGATTTCAATTTATATCGAATAATGTGGGTAAATCTGAATTTATTGCTGGATAAAACAAATTACCATAATGAATAAACATATGGTGATATTTGTGGGCAGTTTCACGCTCAGCAGTCACTGGCTGATGCGAGTCGCTTGGGATCAAACAGAATGTGTGACGAAGCCTGTGAATACAAACGGTGAATACAAAATGTAGGCCTACAATTTCTTTTTACAATGATATGATCTATATTGCCAAACAGCGTCATTACTATTGGACATTCGATTGCATGATAATAATATTTTTCACCAAGTTAATTCTTATCAGACACATGCCAGTGCAGAGGAAAATTCCAGAATGCAACAATTACTGTATCCAAGGGTGTTTGGGGGTTGCAATTATTGTAATACCATTAAGTGGATAATGAATACTGATCGACCAGAACATTTCTTTACAAAACTACACTAAATGCTTCTCCAGATATAGCGATTGTATGCTTGTTGCAATTGACTGTATTATTGATTATACTATTATTATTGTTTTGTTTGGTTTTGTTTCATTGTACGGGATGATTTCGTGAGGACAATGTGCTATTTGCCACAATTATAGATTGACAAAATGCAATATCTCATTGTTTTATTTACTATTACATATAACGAGAATCATAGATCTTAAAATTGGTAACAGTTTACTGTCAGGGAAACAATTTTAAAGTGATATTGGGATTATGAATTTTGCCATACGTTAGTAATATATATGCACTTGTATGCCCAAATAGATGCTCATTTCTCATTTATTTCGTTGCGAGATTCTGGTGGGGGTAGGTTGTGTTTAATAATGCCATTCTCGGTACTTTGTATCCTTTGATGCATTGCGATTTCAGCTTACTGGTACATGTTCGAGCCAATCGAGCGTAAACTAGGTCAGGTCAGAGGTAACAATGAGTGGCACACACAATAAAGGAAAGCGTCTGCTAGTACTGCCATATGCTTGATTTATCCATCTCATCGAGCACAGTTTGTTTGTTTTTCACATATTTTTCTGAAATCACAAGCATATTTGTAGTTGGTTTGGAACAAACAGTTTTTCCCCAATATGGATATTGTTATATATTGTTCATAATTCAATGGTCACTGATACTGTGTAAAGCAATCAAGTTGTTCAACAGATGAAGAATGCATGTGATGTATGTATGTGCCAAATATTATTTACAAAAAAAAAACATATTTTTGCGTAACCAGTGTTTCCTACAGTAATTATGAAGCAGAATATCTGACGATCTCAACAAAAAAAAGACTGTCCAATTGGAGTGGGTTGAAATGCGTTCAAGGGTTACCGAGAGCCCAATGATGCTCAATGATGAACCCTCCATAGAATATTGAGCAATATATGTAGATTATTCACACAACGATTGAGATCCCAATGAGTTGTGAATGGTGATCTTTGTACCAAATGCAACATGTGAAAGGTACTTTGGCCCTCACTGCGATCCATGTTTTATACATCCTTATTCTCAAGGATTACATGATGATGCCAACAGGTACGGGTATTTCTGAAGCGTGTGTTGATGGCGGTCGATATTAAACTGGTGATGAAAATTTCACCATCAGTGATACAAACTCACTGGCAATAGGAACAAATGTTCAATATAGTAGTTCAGTTAATTAACCTTCTATTCTACATAAATTGAAGCAAATCAATGATAACACCACTGTTATTCAACATCTCATTTCAAAGGAATACACAGATAATAACTGAAATAACTCATCAACATCTAAAGGGTTTGATGGAACATCTATCGAGATTCGTATTTATGACACATTTTGTGGTTTTTTACCGTTACTTCTCTGGAAAACCAAGGTTAGGGTAACAACTTCGTTGGCTGGAACGATTGTCAGGTCGTTAACACAGGCACTCAAATGGCACTGGAGTGGGTACCCACTTGGTTTGACCTCAATTGTTCTAGGAATTCCTGGGAGTGACACACGGTCACGTGGTATAGGTTTGTAGCGTGTTTTGGTCCTTATCACTCCGTTGCTTCAAGTTGTCCGCTCCTCAGTCCAAATGACACGGCTTGTTGAGATAAATTCATTCTCTTTTAGTTTCACTATGTATGTATCACAACCCTCTCAGTTGATTGTTGATACATCGGAAGTAAATATTTAACCCTGGATGTACCTATAAAATGTACCGCTTATTGGGCCTACAAGTTCCAGCGACACCTTTATCATGGTGATTTCTGTAAAACATTGCTGTAGAATGAGTACATTTCTACTCACATACCCTCAGGGGTTCGAACGTTCTCATGACGCAGATTTGAAATAAACGCTATCCAATTGGAAGAGATTGGAATGCTTTCGAGGATTGTCTGCAAAGATAATCACAGAAAATGCACTTGATACATAACTGTTGTACAAGACTCTCACCCTTATGGAAGAGTTGTGGATGATGCTCTTCGCACCCAACCCGACATGACAGTCAATGTGATTGGTGCTCATGTCCCTATTGAACATAATCCGTGGATTTGAATTACATTAAGAGTAATCTGATGAGGCTAGCAGGTGCGAGGCTGTTTCATGGGCAGTAGATATTGATACAGGATGCAATGATGTACTACATTCGCATCAAATCGTGGAAAAAATGTAAGCCCCTGTTCAATGAACTTCATCTGAATAAAAAAAAAACAGTGCTCTTCACGATCTCAGTAACAAACACGTCGGATACTGTCGCGAGATGTGTGAACATGGATCGAAAACATATCACTTTGCCATCGAACATTCACTGTATCAGTCCACCCCAAGTAATGATTATGGGTTACATAGATACATCAGGGGCAAAGTCCCATCATGAATGGAGACAAGCTCTCACCTTTCTACCGTGATCACACAGTCATTTACACGCGAAAATATTTTGATGCTTATCGTGTCCAGATACTGCTTTTTTATATTTCTGGCCAATTTTTCTTGCGGGAGATAGAATCCGGACAATGTCACCAATACTGGTGCTCATACCAATGGGCCACAACTTCATAGTTTTCCGCAAATGGGCTTGATATGGCCACATATGTTTTCTGAACATACATTATAGTAATACTGTTTAACTGCAACACTGTTTAACTGAACACCCTTCCTACAGAACCCACCACATAATCATTGTTGATATATTAGATTATTTGGATAAACACATTTCCAATAATTATTATAATAATCGGTTCTTTATAGCGCTTTATCAAGGTTACACACATTAGCAAAGTGCTTCACAATTTGGAATTTGGTCCTCTGAGAGTGGTCACTGCCTGGGAACATGTCGTTCTCAGAGGGGTTTTTACATCCCTTCACATCAGTTATAGAGATGAGACCGCCATTTTTATGTGATATCCGATTCACGGGCACACTACCAAGTGTGAGAGCAGGGAGAAAATTTTCCTTTTCCCCGGGCACATGCGGACCAACGTGGGATCGAATTCACGCAGAAGATGTCTCTTGGTTGAAATTGAGCAACTGAGCGCTTATAGCAAAACAATGATCAAAATCCAGTTTTTGATGCATCACTTCCATCCTTCAAAGTGAAATGAAACATAAGTCCAGTCTCAGCGCATAACCTCTTTTCTGTTTGATCAAATTATTGCATTCAAAAACATTCGTCGTGAACTTACATTTCCAATTTCATAGCTCCTGTATGCCGGACCATGTGTATTATGAAAGTGTTAACAGATCAGAGTTCACACACGTAAACACACGCCCATATCTAGTATTTCGTGAGGAATGTCGACTCTCAATTAATTCTGCTGCATCATTGCATAGCCAAAGCTGGATTGACAATTTGACATATGTGCCACCGGCTCCTGAGTCACAAGAAGCGCTAAACGGAACTGACCCCTGTCAGAATGTTGACAGTAAACTTCTGATAAGTACCTCTCGACCAATGCCATGGCTTCCATCACCGGCAAAATCTAATCAACACCTTCTCTGTTCATCGTTTTCTTGCAGTCAACCTTTGTTTACTTTACACGGGTCAATAGTATCTCATTTTGCTGTGTACGATAGAGCTAAACGTTTATAGGAGTGTTATCCCCCTGTCTCTCCACAATATAATTCATATCCATCAAATATTACAGACTGGTTGTAGATTCAAACCATTGTCGTTTCATAGCGTGATTTGGTCGTTATCGCTCTGTTGCTTCAGTTGCCTTCATCTCACTCCTAGAGACATACTCGTTCAGATATATTCAATATACAAATCATTGTAATAACAAAATTTTAACATAAGTTTTACTTCACAGTTTCGTCATTCATCTATGTATACATATGGCAAAAACACTTACAACATTGCATTTATGTTCCAGTGTATATGTTTAAGCACATTCAGTAATCAAATTCCTGAAATTTGCAATATCCTATAACTCACCGAATGCATAAACCATGTACTTTACAGACTGCAATTTGATTGCGGAGGCAATGATATGAACATATACTAATAGCATCGATCTTGGTTAAATATATCATATTTCTGATACCCACTATCGCTTGGTTCTTGATATTTTTGTCTGCAGAGTCGATTGTCTGTATGACTGAAAATACCAAGCATAACCTACATATCCACTCGAAAGAAATATAAGAAAAGGAATATAACTACCCGAGAAGAACATAAAATATTATTAGTTCTGGCTCTTTCGACATGGTGTATATAATTGGCTGATTATTTTACAAACATAAAAGCTCGTTCAAAGCTCCGTAAGGAATAAATTATAGTTAATTAAGAAGGAAAGCCTGTAGTAGATTTGCAGATAACAGTGCAGAGTATTGAGTATACCAGTGCAGAGTATAACAGTGCAGAGTATCAGAGTATTGAAGCGGCTAGGCAACAGCGAGCTAGAGTATTGTCAGGGCATAGATAAAGTGTACCGGGCGTCACATCACGTCTCTGTAGTAGAGGCTTTGATATACTGGACGTATTGAACACTGACATTTCAAATTACATGTATACAGAAAAGCATACATGTCTAAGAACGGTACAGAGTGATATAACAGAGAAGTTTGGCATGATTTGTACTAGTTTGGTGCGCAAGAATCTAAGTATCACCAGGAGCTATTATTGGTCTCCTCTCATCGTGACAGAGGTCACTTGTGCAAAACTGGAAAACATGGGAAAAATGGTAAATTAAATATATTATTGTTTAACATTAACAGAACCTTCCTACCAATAGCTGCAATACTGATGAAACAACAACCACATTCTGTCAAATAGCAAGACAAGCAAATATTTATTGCCAAGAGTGTAAAGGTTAAAGAAACAAGAAAATGCAGCTAACTGTGAGACACTACACCAGAGCTAGATCCCATCATCATCACCACAACAGCTGAAAGTATATCCCCATATAAAGTGTTCCACATACTTATGTGTTTGTCTAGAATCTTATTTGCTACCACCTTCCACTAAATGTTACATATTCATTTGTGTATATTGAGATGAATAATGTAGGCCTACTTCCTTCATATTCCTAATTAACTATGTTCCAAATATGTATCAACTGAACTTCAATATTATATCCTACTGGGTAAACTGAAGGACCCAAGGGTAGCTAGGACACGTGGTTTATGTATTCGTAACCCAGCATGCATCACTTTGTCATGGATTGAAATATGTCAAATTATGTTAAAGGTATCTGTGACATTGCCAGCGGATCGCTGTGTTTACTCCTGGAACGCCGAAGGTAGGCCACGCGCAAGCTTATGCACGAATCTTGGCTCAGAGAATAGTGTGTTTCAGAATAAGCGTCATCATGCAACATCGACCAAATTTGCTTTGCATCACGGGTACGTCAATTTCCATTGGCTCCGCTATTTTGCCTGTTTACAGACGATCTGAGGACTTTACGTAACTTTTTCAACACTAACACTGTTTAATCCTCAAAGTGGGTCCGAAATTCAAAGTTTATGTCCTTACTGTTATTGTATTAGACACGCATTGCATATATTTATCACACTAATTTGAACCAACATATGAATTACAAGTATGTTCCCAATCACTTGCACACATGCCCCAAGGAAACCCGTACCACAAGTTACACTAACGAATTCACAAAATACTATGGCTGACCAATCAATGGCTGATGCTTGAGACATCGATTGTCCTCTAGCCATCGGTGAGCAAACTACGGTGCCCCTGATAGGACATGATGCAAAAAATACTACTTCGTTCGCACGAAGTACTACTTCATTCGCACGAAGTACTAAGTCGTTTGCACGAATTACTACTTCGTTTGAACGAAGTACTACTGTACTAATGTTACGTAGTTGACAAAACCCTCAACATAATCTTACCCCATTAAATAACAAGCGCTACATGGCGCTCCACATGGTGCTTCAAATTTGGTGCCTTATATCTCCATAAGCACCACATGGCGCTCTAAATCATCCATACTTCCCCTAGCAAAAATGTGGTCATTTTAAACTAAAAAAAAACCTTGATCAAATAGATATTACTGAATATAATATTCTGCTATTATTCGAGGTAAATTTATATGTATCGATGGACTATTCATTATTCTATGAGTTGAATAATAAATGTAAATAGCGGTATCCAGATTAGGACATAAGGAGGACCCTGAAAATTGACTATGGTAATTAAAGGGTTAATTCGTAACACCAGGATCAATCACTTCATAGGCTTATTACAATGTTCGAATACCATGTATGGATATGTGAATGACTTATTATTTCATGCGAACGACTTAGTACTTCGTGCAAACGACTTAGTACTTCGTGCAATCGAAGTAGTACTTCGTGCGAATGAAGTAGTTCTTCGTGCAAACGAAGTAGTACTTCGTGCAAACGACTTAGTACTTCATGCAAACGAAGTAGTACTTCGTGCAAACGAAATAGTACTTCGTGCGAATGAAGTAGTTCTTCGTGCAAACGAAGTAGTACTTCGTGCAAACGACTTAGTACTTCATGCGAACGAATTAGGTTTTTTTTTCATCATGTCCTATCAGGGGCACCGTAGCAACAGTGTGGCCAGCAAGAAAACAAAACTCGTGCAGACAGAAATCAATTGCCCCGAGTGTCATTTCTAATTACCAGGTTGGATGGAATTGATGATAGCGTTAGATGTCGGGCATGTATTGATGGAATATCCAACTATAATTGATTCATGTGGTTATTTGATTCCCCGGGTATGCTTTGACATGTAGTACAAACGTATAGCATAATTGCAGTAGAACAACGAATTGCAGAGTATTTATATGCAGAGTATGATACACGTGCTCGTTGGGGAAACCAGATTTAATCACCATGTTAGGAAGCTACGCAACGTATGCAATATTATTCAATTATAAAACACCAGGCCTCTGGCACATTTCAAAACCACAATTGTAATTTTTCAATAAATATTGATTGTTAACGAAGCAGCATCAATCATTTCCAATGTCACCGGAAATTTCATAACATCAATCACATTTTCAAGAGCCACTACGTCACATGCACCGGTCTCGGTTCTAAGACATCTTCAGGTCAAACAGTTTCATTCATCAGATCCTTTAGGTTTTCCTATATTTGTCTGCGGTCTGCTTGCCGTCAGCGTTATGAAATTAGATTCTTTCCAACATCCTCTTATAACTAATAATGTGGATAAATCCACAAATGAAGAAATAATTGAACCAAAATGGAATAACTACATAATTATTTATATTAATGGCAGCAGAGCTGGGCATGTATTTATGCCCATGCCATAATTCTGACAACAGAAAATTCGTATGCGAGCAGACCCGTGCCTGTGAAAAATGAGATGATTGAATATTATGAAGATAAAATGGAATGAATAGTTGGAAATGGAATGCGCTATTTTCTCTTGACGATAATGTGTTCTCTGTTGTCCATCATCCTCAATGTAGTAACCATTTGACTCTTTTTTATGCGATTGTGATCTATATTCGTCGTGTTATCAAACACACATCCTATACTCAGAGTTTTATAAGTCTTTTACACTGTTTTTCGCTGATATTTTTGCGATGCTGAATGGTATCATTCTGTAACTTCGTATACTTCATATGAGAGTCAAGCAGCAATTTTCCACTGAATTTCATATTTATATCGCGAAAACTGAAAAATCTACCCAGTGTTGAATTTAGCCCTGTCTTTTCTGGGTCCGCACAAACATTTTTGCATTTGCTCGGTTTTGTAGGGGTGCAATCTTTCCAAAACAACATGTTTGTGTAAAATACACCTCAGTGTGTCTTCTAATAATACTTCGAATCCTGATGGACGTAAACAGGAACAAGTCCTCAAATATGCTCATAATTTAACTTTGTTGTAGATTGTAGATTTCATATCTGCCACAGTTATATTTCATAAGAAAACATGCATTTCTTACCCAGTTTCCGAGGCGTGCCCTTGTGTACAGTTCACAGCGATTCATATCAGCACATGTACGTTGTAGGGGTTGTACTGAACGCAAGTCGATTGGAAGTTGCTGGTTTATTGTCGGTGCCGTTGATGTACAAAACGGTACAAATAATACCCTGGAATGACATATTCACAATGATTTAGTGATATGAAATATGATAATGATATAGTCGAAACAATTACAAACTAATACTTTCACCAATTGACCAAAGATGATAGGTTCAAGAGAGTATGAATTGAGTATGAAGCTGATTTATGACGATGATGAAGTGCTTACCCCTCGGTAACGTAGAAGCCGCGGAGGTATTAGATCGGTGATATCAGTCGTAGCCAATCCCAACCTAGATACAGAATTGTGCAATGTGTAACACCAACTGTGTACGACATAGGCAATACGGTTTGATATCCAATAAAGATTAGCTGGTTTACAATATTATGCCGTTTACTTGTGGTTTGATTTATTTATAGTAGTTATGTGCTGTTGTAATGCCTGGAGGCAGTAACCACAATCGGCGAATTGGCCGAGACGAGATGCGTAGCGACAACTTCAAACCCATGTTACACTAAACGCTGGGAATAATAACATTTCAAGACGAATAACCAAACATCTTACCACAAAGTGATGGACAAAACCCTTCTCAATATATGAGAAACCGGTCGATGTTGATGGATTATGGAAATGATCAAATTGGATGCGAGAATGACAAAATGGCGAATAGCGATAATGACAACAAACGGAATACTATAAAGCGACACAAAGACAAACGACTAGGAAACAGGTCATTGTCATTCCATGAACAGCGGGCGGTGGAACCCTACCACATGTATAATATTTTCTATAATCATTCATTTGAGATACAACAAAGCACTTTTTCAAACACATTTCCCGAAAATATAGTTGAGCCTAGACATGAAAGATGGTGTTTAAAGTGATTTGGGCAGAAAGTTATGGATTTTGTAATACCTTTCTGATACTGGTATTTGGCTGATAAGGTATGTAGTTGTATGCCATTTTACATGAATAAAATATATTCAATTCAATTTAACACATAAAATTTATATATCTGCACTTGTATGCCCGAACAGATGTCCATTTCTAATTGATTTCGTTGCGAGTTTCTGGTGGAGATAGTTTGCGTTTGTTTACATTACCGCAATTCTCTGTGATTTGTATCCCTTGATGCATGCGATTCCAGCCTACTAGTATATGTTCGAGGCAGTCGAGCGTGAAATAGGTTAAGTCAGAGGTCAGAGCATAATTTGTAGTCAGAGCATAATTTGTTTTGTGGCCTATTTTTTTTTTTGAGACCATAGGCCTATACGAAATTGGTTTGGAAAAATAGTTTTTCTGCCAACATCACTCTAACGCTCTGGACCAGTATATTTATCGACGTTTTGTTCAATTTGGCGAATGGAGCAGCCTTGTGGCCATATATATAACATAAACAGAAATTTCCAACATTTTCAACATTCCAAATAAGACATACCAATAATTGACTGACAAGGCATGGATTCTAGGTGATAAGCAACATCAATGCGGAAAATAGAATTCCGACAGCACAATCCAGAATAGCTCACACTGGGACTATGGAGCTCAGCCAAAAATGAAATACGAGAGCTCTACGTTGTGACTTTGAGTATTTGTCAAGCAACTAGATCTATAACTGTTGAATATATATTGCCGTCATATTCTAATCGGATCAAGCTAGTTATCCACAAACGGTCGATTAGCCGAATAATTGTTTGAAAACTATAATACCAAATCAAATATGCATAGATCTAAACATTTGCACATAGAGACAAATTTCATATGCGATACTCGTTGATGTGCGTTATCCCTCTGTGCTTTCTCCTCACTCTTCGTATTAGTTCTGTCGATATATATTCTCTCTCCATTTTAATTGATACCAATATTTTATGTCTGGGTGTCTATTAAAATCATGATAACGCCTCCTTTAATGAACCGAGCAAGATTAACATTTTAGTAACATAACTCAGACATGATTCTTGTCACCACTCGCCAGATCCTTCTTTGTAATAGTATGTCAAAATGTTTTCAGAGCATCATTCTGACTTGAAGGTATTACGTTATTCTAAGCGAATGCAACAATCAATAATTCCAAAGATAGGGATATCAAGTATATATCTGATTTCATGAAAATGTACTTTTCAGATTGCAAATTAATTGACAAGGCATTGATATGTACATGTACATACACTGGCAACATCGATTTGATGGATCATATTTCTGGTACCCATTAACACTGAGTTCTTATCATTTGTATCTGAAGCGTCCACTCTCTATATAAATGAAAAGAAATAGCACATTTCATAGATATTTAAATACATAATGTGAGAAGAAATACGTGTGGCTAAGAATAATGAAAGTTCTGTTTCTGGACGTACCATTGACCTTTCCGGCACAGTGTAGAGTGCATCATGGATCAATATAATCCCCGAATATTATAATAAATATTTGGAGTCATGGATATACTGAAATCATGTGGACCACAATGCCAGTCACGTGTTCAATTCTAGTCTGATAATAATGTTAAATGCTAACATGTACATTTTGGAATGGTTGTACTGAACGAAACCAGAATCTATGAAAAAACACCACTAGTCTCAAAAACATTGGATCTTCTATTTGTTCGCATTTCCAGTTGAGGCCAGTGTATACTTCTATTTGTAGCATTTGTATCTGAAGCGTCCACTCTCTATATAAATGAAAAGAAATAACACATTTCATAGATATTTAAATACATAATGTGAGAAGAAATACGTGTGGCTAAGAATAATGAAAGTTCTGTTTCTGGACGTACCATTGACCTTTCCGGCACAGTGTAAAGTGCATCATGGATCAATATAATCCCCAAATATTATAATAAATATTTGGAGTCATGGATATACTGAGATCATGTGGACCACAATGCCAGTCACGTGTTCAATTCTAGTCTGATAATAATGTTAAATGCTAACATGTACATTTTGGAATGGTTGTACTGAACGAAACCAGAATCTGTGAAAAAACACCACTAGTCTCAAAAACATTGGATCTTCTATTTGTTCGCATTTCCAGTTGAGGCCAGTGTATATGAACCTGTATCCGATTTGAACTCCATACACAAAACACGGTACACTATCAATAATAAAATCAATAACGATGGGTTTTTTTCAACATGGTTCTGTGGGATACTATTCACGATCTGCTATTGGGCTGAGCTTCTTTAATTGAAACATCGTTCATTCATAAAACGTGGATAAAGATGAAACAATGTGAACTGTAATAAATCTACATGCCAAGATTGCAAATTACCATGTATCATAGAGTGTGCTTGTGGACTCCTTTTCGTGATATACGAGATTGTATGTGAATATGAGACCTTTACAAACATCTGGAGACAAGTTAGCAGGATATCACGATGATAGATCATACTTGTGTAGCGTAGTATTTTGTATGATATTAACTTTTCATCCATGATGTAGGCAATAAAACATGACTGTTGGATGCAAAGCATTACCATGTAAACACCAGAACTTCACAGCCATTTCTGAATATCAATTATCGTCAATGTTTATATGATTCAACATTCCGCCAATTCCAGTGAAAAACCAAACGGTCATGAACTGGAGGTAATGGCGATCTGGCATATGATCCGGACAAAATGTCACATTTCAATTAACTCGAGATAGTGTTTCGCCTGTGGAGCTGACAAATGCAAATCACTGTGACGTGCGTTTTTCATAGCCAGAATTACACTGATACGAATGTGAACATTTCTAGAATGTTCGAAGAGGATTTATTTGGCACTTGGACTCATCAGATGAAGGTTGTCTTGCGAAGTTACCTGCAAAAAAAGAACTGAGATAATATATAATTAGGACTATTCATAACTAGCCTAACTGATAAATAATGAAGTCGACGTCATCGTTGGAAATGGCTCGGTGGAGACTAAAACTGGAAATATATATAATGCTAGTAGACTTATCGATTTTTTCATCTATGAATACCAACGTGTGTGTGTGTGCTGAGTTTGCAAATAGACAAATTCAATTAGCTTCTTCACTGATCCCGGACAAAGCAAATGAAATACCACGAGTGATGCCCGCAGGCAAGGTCATTCCTCAGTCAACTGCATGAATAACAGTCGTGATGTTGTGACAACAGGCTGTAGCTGCCAATGACGGATAATATGTCCTTCGTTCCCGTGAACAAATTTCCAATAACTGGTATAATGAATAATAATAATTTCCTGTCACCATAACGCAGAGATGTATTTGTATCATAATTTTATTCCTCCATTTCTATTAATATATCAAAATACATATGTTCATTCGACGTCATAGAAGCCTATGTGGACATGTGTCCTAATATCCATCTGGTTGGATTTAGGAGCACTTTTCCCCCAACAGGTGTAACAGTCTTCGGTTCCCGGATGCATTACAAGACCACTCGACCACAAACGTCTGGTTTCCTACTTAACAACATTCCCCGATTTCTCTTCAGTCCGAGCAAATGTATATCGCATTGCATTAGCTTAAAGGTCAAATGGTGCACATTTTCTCGGCAACATTCAAGTATATCGAACTATCGAAAATGTATGTTTTATTGGAAATTCTAGCTGGTCAAAATCTACAAGTCTGAAACCTTAAAATGTATCTGATGTTTTGCCGATTGAGTATCCACCAGAAGTAATGCCGTTGTTATCAAGCTATACGAGGCGCTTATAGTAACAGTAACCCACGCAAGGGTTACAATATACAATAAATCAGTGTAGAAAGTGGTGCTTAATAGATTGGATTTTAGCCATGCATAAAATGGGTAACGAAAATGTTTCAGACACCAATGCTTGTTACCGTGCGTTATAATAACTCACAGCCATACTTCGTTAAAAACCACCATTGTATTACAATGATACAATATATGGGTGTTTACTACTCAAACAAAACTGAGAATTCACGGATTGCAACAACATTTGTGTCGCCCAAGGTACAATAAACGGTGATAGAATCAATGAGCTGGTATGATGAAAATGTATGTAATGACATCAGAGTATATTTTTGTGGAAATCACTTCTCTTGACGACACGTGTGATAAGGCAGTGTATGTAACTAGCCTGTGTTACGATTATGGATACGAAAATTGTTGTACGTACAATTTGTTGGATGCACAAATCATGTATCCAACGTGAACGGTCCCGTCAGTGTGTTTAAGTTTAACCCATTACGATGTTTGCACATGTGCACATCATAACAGCTTATGGTAAGAATTCCTCCAGCTTCATAAGCAAAAATCCCCATAGGCTATTATGTATTTTACAGCGTCTGCCATACAGTTTGTAAACACTAGGTTTGTCATTTTCCTTGGCTTTAGGCACGAGGATCCACCTCGATACTCCGACAGCTATATCGTACTAATCTTATATCCTAAATGCTTGGAAGCAAGTCTATCTGGCCAATAGAGTATGAAACTTTATTGGCAGACATGAACCAGTTGTTCCAGCCAGTACATGTAACTTTCGATTATTATCAGTGAATATTTAAAGCCAGTACATGTAACTTTCGATTATTATCAGTGAATATTTATCATGTAGATTTATGTTTTTCGACAGCTTAATATCCTCCACAATCAATTATGCAAGGCCAATTTCACGATGAGTCAAATTCTGTATTTTTGTTGTCATACGCATCATTACGGTAAAAATTTGCTTTGCACCCTGGACACGTCCATTACCATTGGTTCAGATATTTTGCCTTTTAAAAATCGATCTGGGAAATTGACCGAATTTTCTCAATACTAGCTCGGTGGAATCTTGGAAGTGGGCCAGCAATACGAGTTTCATGTCCGGCTCACCGATATTGGACTGGACACAAATTGTGTACATTTAGGAACACTGGTGTGAACGACATATCAATTACGAACATGTTCCCAATGTTTTATGCACGTCCCAAGCAAACCAATAACAACTCACACTATTGAATTGAGAAAGCACTATCGTTGACTAATCATTGGCTGATACTTGAGACATCGATTGTCCTCTAGCCTTCAGTGAGCAAACAGCAAGAAAACAAAACACGCCGACAGAAATCAATTCCCGCGAGTGTCATTTATAATTACCAGGTTGGTTGGAATTGATGATATAGTTTTAGATGTCGGGAAAGTATTGATGTGATATCCAACTATGATTGATTCATCTGGTTATTTGATCCTCCGGGCTATGCATTGACATGTACAGCATAATTGCAGCAAAATAAGTGTCGAGTATATTAATGCAGAGTATGATAACATCAGTAAGTAGTAGACGTGGAATCAATACCCAGTATCAAGTATTCCGAGCAAACAAAACAGGGTCCGTTATCCAATCTCATAGTCCGGGGACAGAAAGTCATATCAGGCATACGAAGTGAGAGAAAACAAAAATGACAGGGAAACTCATGAACCCCTGTAAATGGCCATCAGGAGGTGAAATCAGGTGTTCCGGAAAGAGTGAGCATTTCCTGCCCCACTAGTGGCACCCGTCATGAATTCCCCAAAATTAACATGAAAATAGATCTAGTTGCATGGCAGACATGGATTTGCTGTATTTATCAACCAGATCATGATGACGTCCATAGAATTTCTTAAACGCAGCGATAAGTCTTGGTAAAACATATCCTTGTCGTAGCAGTTTAGAGACTAGCTGGGCACTTCGATAGACAAAGTCCTCATATTTGCAACTAGCTCTGGAATAGCGTATAAGTTGAGAAACAAACACACCATATGCCGGTGACATAGGAATGTTGCTGCTTAGAAAAGGGAAATTGACTATGGAAATATCCGACGTCAAATTATGACATTTGAACGTGGCTCGACATTCACTTTCCTGATTTCATGTCACTTGACGGCACACGTACATGTTGGGCAAGCCATGCGTATTCACCATGTTAGGCAAGCCACGCGAAGGATGTAATATTATTGAATTTTACAACACCAGGGCTTTGGTACATTGCTAAACCACAACTTTTTTTTTTCAATGAATATTGATTGTTAACGAGGCAACCTCAATTGCTTCGAACGTCACAAGAAATGGCATCACATGAATCAGATTCGTAAGAGCATTTTAGGAAATGATATATGCTGAATATTGCCATGACCTTGAATTTGAACTAATTTTCAAGTTCACAAGACAAATGGCTAATATCTCGTTTATTATCGACTTTTTAACTTGAGAATCAATTGTGGACATGCAGGAAATAATTTATGCATAGTATTTTGATGACCTGTAATTTGATCTTTGACCTGATATCGAATGTCACAGGACAAAATTGGTGATATCTCTTTATTGAAAGTGAAGCTAAACAATCAACTGTGGACATAATATATCCTAAATATGATATATGCTGAATATTCTCGTGAACTTGAATTTGACCAGTGACCATTTTTTCAATGTCACATGAGGAAAATGTGGATCTCGTCGATGACTTTGAACGACAACGTCATATTACGCTCGTAGATATTTTATGTATACATGTGTTATAGGGTACGGTTATTTTGGCTCATCTGTTAAGGAATATAGTCATAATATGTGCTGTACGTTGAAAATATATAATCAGGAACAAAATTTTGCTTGGATGATCAACAGCGCAATCAAGCACAAACATTTTGTCATTTTTCTGAAATCTGTTCCATAGCTTCGGCGAGACAGTCCCTTAACCAACACTGAGCTGAGCTCAGAGAATTTTAATTGGACTCAAAGGCCAGAGCAACGTGAGCATAGTCGTGCAATATACAAAGCTGGTAAAAAATTAGACACCCTAAATCCTCAATTCATATATTGATGAACACTGAATATGTTCGTTTGTTTAGCGATAACAATGTACTGCAATCAAATATATAATTTTTGTTCAGTTCGGCCTGACATACAGTTCCACACCCAAATATAAACCAATATATATTTCGCCTTCCCGGGACATCAAAGTACGACCACTTTTCAGACCGTTGCACACCACTGGTCAGACCAATGATTTTTCTTCTCATTAATGAGCTGTTGCATTAGCATTCACAACTGTTTTAACTTTTCGCTTTCCCGCCCATTGCTACAATGGTAAAATCCCATTTGAAATCGCATTTATTGAAACAATCATTTTCTGTGTGAAAAACAAACTTCAAATTCACGTCAGCGACTTTGGTCACAGTCTTGTTCAAACATTGCCTGAATTTCATATAATACAATTCACAAAGTTCCGAGATTTCATGAGATGTGTTCGCGCCAATAAATTATGCGCCGACTTTAGTAGAATTTCTACTGGTAAAGTTTTACTGGCACAAAGAAACGCGCTCAGTGCGGATAAATCCGCAACTGAAGAAAACATTGAACCAAAATGGAATGATTACATATTGATGGCAGTAGGGAACGCTGTTTGTACAGTATTTTGTTTGATTTGTACTCAAGTTATATATTTTCATTCCTCATTTATTTTGATGTTACCTTGTTCTCTGTTTCTGTTATCTCTCGTTTTCTTTTTGTTTTTTTTTGTTATGGGCCACTTAATAATACAGCTTACGCTACAAGTGGTCCATTTCCTATTGTACATATTGTAACACAATATCTATCAAAAATTTTGATTCTGATTCTGATTCTGATTCTGTAGAGGTGTGCACTAAGGCTCTGCGCGGGGCGGGGATCCCCGCGGGGTCCGCAGCCCGCGGTGCCACGCTGGGGAACCAGTCCGCTAAACCTGGGTTTGGTTGGCGCATCCTGGGTTACGCACCGAACATCCTGGGTATATCGTACGCGCATCCTGGGTCCGAAACACCACTCACACGGCAAATAACCATCAATGATTTGTTGTAAAATAGTATACATTTGTCATCCAAACACCCATCATGTAACGTAACTTGGAGTGGATATACCATGAAATATATGATAAAATTAGTAGAACTACCCGAATATCGGTAGCAATGTGATTGTGCAACGCTAAACCTGGTGTTGCAACGCTAATCCACAGAAGTTTTATTTGTGGCTTTATATCATAGGAAAGGGACCACATTAAGTCCGATTGAATCAGTCCGGACTAACGAGTTAGTCTTCGGTATGTACAGTATACAACTGGGGGAAAGAGCAAGCGGAATGGGGTGAACATATGCAGTGGTGGTACATGGTTTGTTCCACTTTTTGGCAGCAAACCGTCAACCCTATGCTCATGTTTTGCGAAATAAAAAGGAGCATGAGAAGTGTAGGTGGCAAGATGCCTTACCGAAATTAATCAGGGCAATGTTGATTCATGCACTTGTAGGCCTTAGATTACAAGTATTATGTCATAATGAGGGCCACACATTACTATTATTTCATTTCCACCACATATATAATTTCTTTCCGGTGGCATAATAAAGCACAATCATGACAATTCATTTGGCTCCAACTACTAGTATAGATATTTGCGCATTTTTCTGTAACCAGAATGAATTATGTTCAAGTGACAACGTCCACCCGATGTATATCTGAGCCCCATACAACTCAACTGCAAAACTTCAAAAAAAATATTCTCTCGTCCTTGAGCGCTCCGCTACGAAAGTTCAGAAGGTCAAATCCGAGGTCATTACACAAATCATCACATATTACTTCCCATTTGAAAGTGCCAATAGCTAAGATTTATCTTCAAGCATTCTATGAGTACACTTGCGGCAGTTCCCATTATGAAGGAAAAAAGTCGGAATTTTTCACAAAGCTGAAAAAAAAAAAAATTGGGGGGGGGGGGGGGAAATGGCTCAAAACGAATAGTGACTTGACCCAAAATTGGCCGTTTTTCGTCTACAATGGACGCGGGAAAAAATCGAAAATCAAAAGACTAAAAAATACCTCGCTCTTGAAATATTTGTAGGTATTTTTGTGCAAAATTTCAGATTGATTTGGCCAAAAACTATAAAGATAACCAAAACTTGACGACGACGGACAGCCGGACGATGGACAACATGGCATTGCTAAAGCTCCGCTGCCTTTCGGCTTAGGGGAACTAAAAATGGCCCGATAAAAATATTGTTGGGCATTTTACACGAGTTGTGGTCTCGTGTAAATATTTTTTATATTCCAAGATTGTCCTGGGCAAACTGGACATCCCCGAGAATGCCAAATGCCCAAGAATGAGCAGGGCAATAACTTATTGCGTACATACATACGTCACATTTACTCATGAATGGCCTGTCGCAGTGTACATAATTCAAAATAGGATTATATACCCAGGTTTAGCGTTGCAACAATGTGTTCGCCTCAAAACTGTGCTTTCCACAACTTCTTGTATCACCACACGCTATTCTGTGCGCTGTTAACTACTTACGAGCATCCTTATCAATACTGCGCAAAGTGATTTTGGTATGGTACGTTATTGTAATACAATTACTATCATCCATGTCAGTATTTTGCTTTCGAGTCGCGACTCTCTCGTTCGTGGCGGCCGCCATTTTTCCCGAAGGATGTTTGTTGCAAACCCCAGGATGCGCCGACCAAACCCAGGTTTAGCCGACTGGTTCCCCAGCGTGGGTGCGGTGCGGGGCGACAACTTGATTTGATGATGCAGTGCGGTGCGGTGCGGGCTCAGTTTATTTTACTGCGGGGCGGTGCGGTGCGGCAACCTTGTGCTGTTGGTGGGTGCGGTGCGGTGCGGTTCTCATAAACATTAATTTGACCGTACCGCACCGCATTCCCCGCACCGCACTGCACCGCAGTATAACTTTACGTTCAGTTGACTATTCCCATATTGGTCCTAATATCAGAGCGGTGGTGAATATTCCAGATGTGATGTTTGGAACAATATGGGACCTTTCTACAAATAAATAAGAACAGTTACAGAGTTTAAAAAACAGCATGACAGGATAAATTAGAATCAACTTTTATATTTGGTAAAGATTTTACATGTATTGTTTCATCAATTTCATGAATGTTACAATGGCTCAAAACGAATAGTGACTTGACCCAAAATTGGCCGTTTTTCGTCTACAATGGACGCGGGAAAAAATCGAAAATCAAAAGACTAAAAAATACCTCGCTCTTGAAATATTTGTAGGTATTTTTGTGCAAAATTTCAGATTGATTTGGCCAAAAACTATAAAGATAACCAAAACTTGACGACGACGGACAGCCGGACGATGGACAACATGGCATTGCTAAAGCTCCGCTGCCTTTCGGCTTAGGGGAACTAAAAATGGCCCGATAAAAATATTGTTGGGCATTTTACACGAGTTGTGGTCTCGTGTAAATATTTTTTATATTCCAAGATTGTCCTGGGCAAACTGGACATCCCCGAGAATGCCAAATGCCCAAGAATGAGCAGGGCAATAACTTATTGCGTACATACATACGTCACATTTACTCATGAATGGCCTGTCGCAGTGTACATAATTCAAAATAGGATTATATACCCAGGTTTAGCGTTGCAACAATGTGTTCGCCTCAAAACTGTGCTTTCCACAACTTCTTGTATCACCACACGCTATTCTGTGCGCTGTTAACTACTTACGAGCATCCTTATCAATACTGCGCAAAGTGATTTTGGTATGGTACGTTATTGTAATACAATTACTATCATCCATGTCAGTATTTTGCTTTCGAGTCGCGACTCTCTCGTTCGTGGCGGCCGCCATTTTTCCCGAAGGATGTTTGTTGCAAACCCCAGGATGCGCCGACCAAACCCAGATTTAGTCGACTGGTTCCCCAGCGTGGGTGCGGTGCGGGGCGACAACTTGATTTGATGATGCAGTGCGGTGCGGTGCGGGCTCAGTTTATTTTACTGCGGGGCGGTGCGGTGCGGCAACCTTGTGCTGTTGGTGGGTGCGGTGCGGTGCGGTTCTCATAAACATTAATTTGACCGTACCGCACCGCATTCCCCGCACCGCACTGCACCGCAGTATAACTTTACGTTCAGTTGATTATTCCCATATTGGTCCTAATATCAGAGCGGTGGTGAATATTCCAGATGTGATGTTTGGAACAATATGGGACCTTTCTACAAATAAATAAGAACAGTTACAGAGTTTAAAAAACAGCATGACAGGATAAATTAGAATCAACTTTTATATTTGGTAAAGATTTTACATGTATTGTTTCATCAATTTCATGAATGTTACAACAAATCACAATAAAGCAGGGTTGGCAAGTTTTACCCAGAGGTGCGGATCGTGCAACCCCTGGTGGGTAAAAGTGGGTCATTTTATTCCGATACTCTGTCAAATGGCATTGACAGTGTGTCAGTGATTATATGTCAATGAGCTTTAGATTTATTCAGGATATCCCCAGGCATCCTATGACATAATCTTGAACAGTATACTTGTATCAACATGATTAGTTAGCCAATCTCTCACTCAATTGTGAGTCTCCAGACTCAGGCACAGCCTGTTACGCAACTGCTAACCAGCCGGTACTATTGTTGCTACTACAAGCACCACAGGTACTGTAAACACACCAACACAGATACATGCACCTAGATCATGCACACTCGATCACATGAATCTGATCCTATGCAATGGAGTCTACATCTACCACATAAATCTGAGATGCAAACTACAATATTAGGTTATTGTTTTGAAAATGACAATTGAAGTTTTAAAATTTGAATGAATTATGAAATCTGGTGGATAGATCTGAACCCAATTAGATAATGTGACAACAGTACAGATTATTTAGAGAATTTACTAGTATCATTATCATATAAATTCTTGGCAGGGTTGACATTAGGTACCGAAAGAATTGTGCCCACTTTTCCCCACTTTTACTAATTAAAACCCGCTGTAACCCTGCAGGGCAGGGCAAAACTCCTTTTGCCTGGGTAAAATCCAACCCTGTAATAAAGATAACTAATAAGATTTGTTTATCATTCATTGCCAACATCTGTACACAGTCAAAAAGATAATTACACGTATAGGAATAATATCGCCGAAGCTGCGGACAATTGCGGACACATATTAAAATTGTGGTGCGGTGCGGTGCGGAGCGATTTTCTCTTTAGTGCGGTGCGGTGCGGGTTGTCCCTTCATATTTGCGGTGCGGTGCGGGCCTTCCACAGCAGGCCATGCTGCGGGGCGGGCTATTGAGTGTGCGGTGCGGTGCGGACGCGGGGGCAAAAAACCTGTCCGCGCAGAGCCTTAGTGTGCACATTTTATGCCATGCCATATTTGAACCAAAGCAATCGTTTGCGAGCAGAGTCAGTGTGTGTGAAAACGAATAATAAACGAGTAACGAATAATATTGCGCTAATTCTCTTTACGATAATGTGTTCTCTATTGGTGATCATCCTCACTGTAGTAACTACGGGACGGCTATTTTATAATATTGATCTTTATTTATCATATTATCACTCACATTCCAGACATGAAGAACATTTAAGCATGATTACCTTTTTCACATTACGACTATGCCCCTATGAGATAACTTTTTTTTAGTTATTGCCATTAGTGGATATTGAATGTTGGCCGATAAGGAACATGTCATTACTCGAGTGGTAGAAACGCTCTATAGTTGTGCGATCGTGGGTTCGTTGCGGCTGCACTATATGCAAACTGTGGACTGGATCGTATCTGCAACAAATTTTCATAAACAGACAATGAAAATTTGGGGGTTGTTCACAGATTGTATAATGTATATATCAGCACATGTATATGATTCCAATTTAAATAATCCTTCATTTGAGACACAACAAAATCATTAGCAATGGGTGATACCCGGAATCTTGATAATGACGATTATTACGAAATATAATATAGATGACCAACCAGCCAATTCAACAATGTGCCCCTGAGACGTCAAGCATATTACTTTGCATATCAATCAGCTTTTTGATTTGCCGAACTTTACCGTGGGCAATTTGAACCTCGAAGAACTGCAACATTTAAAGGAATTGAGATATGCTGTGAAAACCGTTCTGATCAGCTAACATAATCTTTAAGTATCTTGAAAAATATCTCAGTACTGTATAAAGGTAGACTCTAATTAACAAAAATTATCCTTTATACATTGTTTTTTTTATACATACCCTTTATACATTGTATTGTTTTCTTACATTGCGATTGCCTTAGCTATGCCTGTGAGATATGAGGTAATACATTTGATTCGAATTTTTAAAAACTGACTGTGTTACAAAAGAGGGTCATGCGTATTGTTGAAAAAAAATATCGTGATTTGTCGAATAGGAATGTCTTATATTCAAAGATATAGTTGAGATGAAAACATTGGTGGTTAGTTTTCAAGCTGAAAAAAAAATCCTTCCAAATAATGTCCAAACCTTTTTTCTACAGTAACTGACAGTAACTGTTTGAACAGAATCACGGAATATGTATTTAGCCTTAAAGCAAATGAGGCCTTTCAGGCATTCGACTTTAATGACTACATTGACAACGAGTACATTCAATAAAACACCTAACCATTAACACTAATACTTTCATCCGGACCGTTCATTCAAAACATCACGATTTCAATAGTAATCAGAGTATATTCCACATAACTTGTGTCACCCGACACAAGAGATCTCGCCTAAAAGCTCGCGTTGGATTCGCACTGAGGACTCATCGAGAACTCTCTATCCCACACGAAAACGGCATGGGACTCTCTTGTTCTCATCACTCCAATGAAGCGCATTCCAAAGATTTTGGAATGCGAATCTTTGCTTGTTAAGTTTTGGCAGATGACACAACAGATTTTTATGGCAAAACTGTGCCCATATTTTGATTGCCATACAATCTATATATCAGAGTTTTTAATTACAGGAAGGTGGCAATAAATTCGAGTCTGTCAATAAATTCTCCTGGTAATCAGTGCGTTTTGTCTGATAGAAAAAATCCCAGTATACTTAGGAATGTAATGCTTTCGTCTCATTATTTCAATAGTTGACATCGATCAAATATTTGCCGACAAATAATTATGGCACATTTACCGCTGTTTTTTGTTTCGGGAGAACCACGGACAGAGTAACAACTTATTGGCTGTGAAGATTTGACCTACACTGGCTTACCATAGTTGTTCCATGAAATCCCTCGCAGTTTCACAACTTGATGTTTTTCATCCGCCAGTGCCTTCTCCTCACTCCTGGTGGTGGGTATGTGAATATATATCCTCTGTTAGCTTTGATAATTACCAATACTCAAAATGTGTCGGTGCCCAATTAATGTCGAATGCAAGTATCCATCTATTACCACAAATACAGCCAAATTTTGATGATTTCAATAACAAACATACAACATTTTGCAATAGAAACAAAGCCCGACCAATTTTACTTTATCAAAAGACACACTGGCGTCATCAGGGGCAGACAGTGTGGTGAATGTAGTTGTTTTTACTGTTCACCTGATGGAATTAGTATACAACTGCTCTGAAAATAATTTAGAAATCCGAAACAAACCCCATGGAATAGATATATGACAAGTACATAAGTACCTAATCACAAGCCAAAGGCTACTGAGTTGATGGTATTTTTCAATATTTTTATAGATGTCTCAGTTAATAAGCCGATCAATGCTGCTATTTCAGTGACATTCATAACTGAGACATGTATGTAAAAGTATGTCGAAATGACCGTAAAAGTATGTAATCACAAAATGTTCTCAAAACATCACAATGAATGTATGTTCTATAGCATTTGCAACATTCAATAATATCAAAGAAAGGCATGTCTAGCATATATCTGATTTCATAAAAAAGTACTCCACAAACTGCAATTTAATTGACAAGGCAATGATATATACATAAACTGGCAACATCGATTTGTATGGACCAATTTTCTGGTACCCATTAACACTCGGTTCCCAGCATTTGTATCTGAGTGTCAACTCTCTATATAAATGGAAAGAAATAGCACATCCCACAGATATATCAACTCAGTCCAAAATATCACTGAAACATTTCAGCAAATATTATGTGAGAAGAAATACGAATATCTCGGAAAGTCCTATTTCTGGAGGTACCGCCTACTTCTCCGACAGAATAATGCATCATGGATCAATATAATCCCAAATATTATGATGATTGTTTGAAGCCATGAATATAATGAAATCATGTGAGTCACAATGTCACTCGAGTGTCCGATGAAAGTCTGATACTGATTTCAAGGGTTATCATGCACATTTTGGAATGGTTGTACTTAGGCACAACGAAATACTGGCAAAAACCAATTCTTGAGAAAACGCCAATAGTCTCAAATGATGAGAACATAGGGTGTTCTACTATTTCTCGTATTTGTGTGCGTTTGAGGCAAGTGGTTCTGCAACTCATATGGACATGTATCTCATTTGAGCATATATTCAAAATATCCATACACAAAAGACGGCACTCCACCAATAATAAAAGCAATTACGATGTATTATTTCAAGACAGTGATGGTTCTTGGGGATACCCAATTGAGTTCATTGTGAGCAAATTGTGAATGACAATTGTAAAACAGCCAACGGATATGCAGTCACAGAACTAGTCACAAGACAAACCCTGCAAACTTTCCCACCATTATATGTTGTGCTTGTGGACTTCTTATCGTGATATACGTGATTTTTTTTCATGAATATAAGACCTTCACAAACATAATGAGACAAGCCAGAGAGGATATAGTCAGATTCGATAATTCATCATACTTGAATGGCGTAATTTCGTATGATATTAACACTTCATCCATGGTGTTGAAAAGAAATATAAATAATGTTTCGTCTGTGGCGCTAACGTTCTGTCAGTGCGTCAATTGATATGACTTCGTTATCTAGGGAACGGAATCTACTGGTTGTAGCGTGTCCAGTCAAAAGGGAGTAAATATATAAGCAATATCATGACACACTGGATCCGGTTCTGTTCGCCGAGAATACTTAAAAATTGAGGAAGTATTTTTTTATAAAACATAACGTTAACATAATATAACCCGATCATGTACTAATGAAAATAGAGGAATAGTTCTGTGACAAAATACATATATCATTTATAGTCCAAATTTGCAATTATTCGTAAATGGTGTTCGGATAGTTAGGCCGTGGACCATAATCATTGCCAGCTACAGCCTGTTGTCATAGCTACAGCCTCATAACACCGTGACTATTATTCATGACTAATGAATGGCCTTGCCTGCGGGCATCACTTGTGGTATTTTATTTGTTTTGTTCGGGATCAGTGAAGAAACTAATTGATTTTTTCTATTTGCAAACTCAACAAACACAAACGTTGGTATCTATCTATGAAGCCATTATTAAGAATATTGACATTAAAAGGTTTCTTCTAGTTTGCTTTGACAAAAAGAAGGCAGACCGTCGAGCATAAACTTCACATATAACTCGGGCTGTGCCCAAGCGTCAATCAGGGAGCATGAATGAAAATCACAATATTTAC
This sequence comes from Terebella lapidaria, assembly GCA_949152475.1. Taxonomy (NCBI): domain Eukaryota; kingdom Metazoa; phylum Annelida; class Polychaeta; order Terebellida; family Terebellidae; genus Terebella; species Terebella lapidaria. The sequence continues at coordinate 12,685,012 of OX424558.1, forward strand.
CCTCGCCCCGATAGGGGCAGAGGGTAATGTAATTGGGTCTGTCCGTTTGTATGTCTGTTTGTTTGTTTGTCTGTCTGTCTGTCTGTCCGCGCGCATAACTCGAAAACAAATGGTCCGATCTACCTGAAATTCATAGGAATGAAGCAGTATCACCGTGGCTCGGTCCTCCTCATTTTTTGTCAGAATCGAATAAAAAGTGTTGCCATGTCAACGAAAAATGTGAAAATCACATATTTGGCTAAAACTCTAGTTCTAATCAGTATTAATTTTTCAAACTAATTTTGTAGTTTTCTCTGGCCAATTCCCGATCCTATGGTGTACGACCGATGGTCGTACGACGAAAAGTCTCCATTATCGCCAAAATTGGGGGTCACGATTTCGGTTATTTTTGGCCAGCGACGTTTCAGTGCAAATTTCTGTGCTCATAACTCAAAGGCAAACGGTCCGATCGATTTGAAATTTATAGGGCTGGAGTGCTATGATAGTGGCTCAATCCATTTCAAATTTTGCCAAAATTTTGGCAACGGAAAAAATAAAATCACATAATTGGCTCTAACTCCGGTTCTACTTGATATTAATTTTTCCAACTATTTTTGTATTTTTCTTTGGCCAATTCCCGATCGTGTGGTCTACGATTGATGGTCGTACGACGAAAAGTCTCCATTATCGCCCAATGTCGAAAAACTGGGGGTCACGATTTCGGTTTCTTTTTGGCCAGCGACGTTTCAGTGCAAATGTCTGCGCTCATAACTCAAAGGCAAACGGTCCGATCGATTTGAAATTTATAAGGCTGGAGTGCTATGGTAGTGGCTCAGTCCCTTTCAAATTTAGCCAAAATCGGGTGAAAACGGTTGCCATGGAAACGGAAAAAAGAAAATCACATAATTGGCTATAACTCCGGTTCTAATCAATATTACATTTTCAACCTATTTTTGTATTTTTCTTTGGCCAATTCCCAATCGTATGGCATACAACGGATGGTCTTAAGACAAAAACTCTCAATTATCGCTTCAGGTCGAAAATTTGGGGTCACGATTCTATGACTTGTGAGTGTTCTGAGATTCGAGACCATATTGTGAAGCCAGTTATCAATCTATTAATTAATTGATAATATAAACATTACGGTGAAATTTTACAGTATAATATTGAACTATGAGGCCAAGGTCACAGAAAAGGTCAAAATCGAAAAGTTGCAATAACTCTGTTTATATACATGATTAATTTTCCCTAATATTTTTGTATTTTCTGTGATCAATTCTCCATCATTTGCTATATGACCAATGGTCGTACGATCAAAATTTCCCATTATCGCCCAAGGTCGAGAATGTAAGGGTCATCAGCTGAAATTACCGATTCATAATATTACAAGTAGTAATAATTCAGAAACCACTGAAGATATTCAATAGAATATTTTACGCAATATAAATCTGGGTGAGTCTGCAAAGTTTGGAAAGTGAGTGTCAAGAATTCATTCTGTGGTCGAGAATGTGGTCAAAATAGAGAAATCGCAGGAACTCTACTTTTATCAATGATTAATTCTCCCATGATTTTTCTATGGCTAATTACAGACCATTTGATATATGACCAATTGTCGTATGACCATAATCCCTGATTATCGCCCACATTGAAAATACAAAGGTTTTTAACTTTAATTTTAGTGACTAAATCTGAAGGGCGAGGGTCTGCAATCTCTGATTGTCTCGTTCACTGTGAGAGGCCACTCAATTATGCGTCATGATCACTTGAGCTCTACGGCTATTAACGCAGAGCTTGAGTCAGGTCCAGGCTTTCTGAACAGTGCGTTACTCCTGGCAATTACAGAGTACGTATCAACCCCTCTTACATCCGAATGGGATCTGGTTTGACATGCGGTTTTATGAATGAAACCCCTAGTATTGTATCTTGTGCGTTATAACACTGGAAACTACAATGAATTGGAGAGGCTACATTTGTCCTCGTGGAAGGTTCAAAGCTCACACCATTCAAGTTTCCAACAGTAAATGGTTCCTAAATTATGGTGCCACGGTACCATAAAATCAGCCATCTGGGCTGGGGAATAAACATAGTTTTCTTTTGAAATTTGCAACATATACATAAAATAGTATAGGCACAAACAAACAACCGTCATGGCTGATGCAAGAATTGTGTTTCTCTTATATGCTAAACATCTCATTATTGAGATGCCAAAAATTTTATCTCAGTGTCAGGCTTCCCAATAAACACAATACACGGTAATGAGTGGCTGCTAACAAACAAAAAATATTTATTGCGCTAATATTGGCGCTGGTTGTTCACTACCGAGGTCATGGAAATAAAACTTGACGCTCGTGGCAATATATTCGATCGTGATTCTAAGTGGTAACACGCCACTCAAGTGTTACTACTCTATGTAATGCCATTTTATGCTTCTTGCCCTTCCTAGTTGAATATAATGTTAAGTGTCCCATCCATTTCATTTGAAATGGATGAGGCACTTAACATTATATAGGTATATTCAATTGCTCGTCCTGTTTATTTCTATTCTCTCAATGTAGTTTTTGATATTTTGTACAGCATACATCTTCATGTTTTAATCCAAGCAAACAAAAATTTGGATGCCATGGAATTCCTACATAATAATACCCAGTTCATCTGAGTGGTCTTGGAAGTCGTGCTGTCTATCTAACTATGCAAACGTGCATTATTCCACTATTTCGTGAATGTGTTGGTGACCAGCACATAGTTGGCGTCACAAAAATTGTTGTTTGAGCCGTACATGTATCCTATTGATGGATATCAGAAACGCCTGTGGGTAACATCTACAAACACAGGTTATCTCCTCTTCCAGGACGCTAATACACCATGGGGTGAATTATTTGCAAGCGCTTAATAAACGGTAGCAACGCTGAAATATTTTGAATGCACATTAACGTGCATTAACCACCAGAGACCATTGCGAATTCGAACACCGAGAACGCGCCACCATGTTGATATTCGCTGGATTGAATGTGTGACGGCAGTGTGACACCTAGCATTTATAAGCTGAGGTTGATATAATATAATTGACAATATCTGATTACATTCATAGCTTATTAGCTATGAACTAATACACTATACTTACCAGTTTTTGCTTTAGGAGCTTTGAAACACAATAGGCTTTGTAAGTGAATGAAATGATTTTGGGAAAAAACATTATTTCGGTGATGGACGATTTTGGTTTCTGTATCAGTATCAAGTCACATAGAGTGCAAGAGACAGAAACACAATCAGAAGTTCCCCTGGTGTCCTCAGTAGATGAGAGAACTCGTGCATCATCCTGCACTTCAGGGGGAATCATCCTGCAGTGGGAGTGTGAGTGAGTACATTCTGAACTTGTTGCCAAATCTGTTATACTAGCTTTTAATGGAGAAGTGGTATCAAGATTTTGTGTTATTTTGATTACGTTTAATGCAAACAGAAGGAGGACTTGGGAGTAAACGTACAGAGCTAGCATTGTACGCTGGTTGAAATTGCCGCGAAGACGGAACAATGGACGTATATCTCAGGGTTAAAGTAAAAGGGGGGGGGGGGGTTAGTAAGTCTTGTAATCTTATCTTTTTCCCAGGTTATATTCAAGCAATTTCCATTGACATGACGACGGAACAATAGATATATATCTCAGAGTTAAATTAGGAAGGGGTGGTTCTAGTAAGTCTTGTATATTTTTCCCCAGTTTGGATTCAAGCTATTTTCATTGTGCTTCTCTGTGATATATGAATAATTGAATAGTATGATAGCGATCGTCATGTCACAAAGGCGCGTATATAGAGACCACGCCAATACTGTGGTATTCCATGTGATTATTGCAGCTCAGCCAAGATATGATTCTATCCATTTATGACGGATTTATCACACACTATATATACGTAACTACTATAATTACAACCAGATCGCAAATGAATAACATGTAATGATCAATGTCTGGGCTGACGATAAGGAAAAACATGTTATGCAGTGCCAATTCGACACTAACTATTCTGTTTTCGTCACTGACGTAATGGAATTCAAATTTAGTCTTCATGACTGTTTTTAGATTCAATGACTGGTTTTTAATGAACTAATACCTCGTTGAAAAATAAATATAACCATGATTTTCATGCCCAGGTGAATAGAGGGAATGGAGTGTATTCCTATAAACAAACAGGTGTTGCAATCCTGTACTACAAACTGGATTGATATACTTCTAGTCTGCGCGATATGTTCACATAATGCTCTGATATCGTTGAAAACTAGCTTCTTCTGAAAATTACATTGGTTGCAGGGTATCATTGATTGCAGAGGATACAATTGCGCTATCATGATGGTTATTTGCATTAAGCACGCGAAGAATCTCAAATTATGAAACTGTATTATAATCATATGTTCTGAATTTACTGAAAATAGCCCTACCTTTTTTTTAATAATATTTCAGTATATTTATATACTTAACCGATGTGTATGAGATATTACAATATATGATACGGGACGATCTGTAGAGGCATGCTATGCTTGGTCCTTTGCAATCATATGCACCATCATACAACATGTGTATTTCCTACATCAGCCATCCACCCACATACATTCTGACCTTGACACTTCACGGATCTCTCGATATGCACGCCGACTCGTCCGACGAACGACCAATTTGCGATTCTTGGTGCATTACACACAGGTGAGAATTACAAGAAGAACGTTTGATGTATGTTCCACGGACACTCAACCGACGCTTGTTCTACGGTGTTTGGTGCACCAAGCCCCTGGTCTTACTGCCCTGGATAATCTGTAGGGTCTCTCCAGTTACTACCAAGGGCACCAAATCCACAGAATTAGAAAATATATGCAGCCAAACTATAAACGGCCATGACATTATTTGGGTTTCTCGCAACCTAGGATAATACACAGCATGGCATGCAGATGTTGGGATATATATTACTGAACCACATCAAATAACCAATAACCTGTCCGAACAGCTGGTCACGGTATGTCTTTGTACGATTGTAGTTGCAAGCTGCAAAACAGGCTTTGTTTGAAGTAGTATAAAAAACAAGGTTGTGTTCTCATCCAAGCAATCATTTAGAGACGTGTTACATGTAATCTATAGTAGAGAGGAATATTCACAAATGTGGCCAGCGGAAATGTTTCAGAACAAGAAAGTGTTTGTGATTTGTGTTATAGATGAAGTAAAACACATAATTAACAGGTAACAACAACTATGTAATCAGAAATTAGACTGATAGTACAATCTCCACATGACCCTCCAGCGCCTTTTTCCGGCTACATCAGAAGACCAGCATTATTATCTGGTAGAAATTAAGGGGAGTTCCGTTTCCTTTGATATATTGCAGATAATCCGGGCTCCCAGCAATAAACTAACATTGCCTATGTATCTGGCGTACGGACGAGTACCATCGACAGTTATTAACAATTATGAATTATAGGGGATTTTCTGTTGACCGTCGCTTAGACTCGGCTCAAGCACCTCCTACATCGGGCTGAGTGTCATGGCAACACAATATAGCAGGTAACCAGGACGACCCGTTTCGTTACGTAGGAGCACACCTCACTCAAAGATACCTATCAAAGCTGTTTTTCTTCTTATGTAATGAAATAAATGAAATATCAGCTGACTGGCCACAGATCAACTTCCACTCTTGTGACAATTGGTCAATTGTTGAAATTTATCATAAATTCAGAAGCTCGTTTTGTTGGATATGCCATTACCATCTGTTCGGATAAATCTTTAACATCGGCAAAGATGAGTCAATTTCCATTGCAATGAATAGCAACACATGGTTATATGACCTTTGATTATTGTATTCAGGAGTAGCATCGTTTCGTTAAGTTGCGAATGAGTAACACTCTATCTGAAGTAAATTAAATCCATTGAAAAAATTAAATATATACTTATATGCTGACATCCTGTATGAATCATATGTCATAATCTGCCAATTCGAAAACCAGTAACGTTTCGTGAACAAATGAATACTATCATTTCTACACCTACCGGGTATAAAACGAAAACTCCTTGGATCAGTCTAACTATTAACACCCGATTAACAGATGTTTCGGCTATTAACTTTGAGTTGTCTGCTGATGCTGCAACGCCTTCCTTCTTATTGAATTTTGTAGTTCGCTTCCGCTCCATAGTGTATGTTAAGTGTATGTTAGTGTGAACAATTGTGAATTGGGCCTTGTGGTATTCGATCGGGGTGATTGTAGAGGTAAATAACATGTCAGACACATTTCAAACACCTTCATTTCAAACTGTCTGTCCAGTGGTTTGGGCAGAAGATAGGGCTTTGTTTCTATTCCGAAAAATGTTGTATTTTGAGTGGTAGATAGTTGATAGATCGATAAATATATTTCTACATAACTAATATATAATGGTGGTGTTTGATGGTCGAGTGGTGCTCGATGTATTCTTAAATACCAGGAAAATACTCGTGCTAGGCACTGTACCAAAAAAAGCATTTGGTTGGGCTGTGTCATTAGGCCTAATGAATAATTTATTTAATCCTCACGTGTCTACTTGAGGTAGGCCCATGAATGTGATTTTTTTGTGCATGTGGGACTGCAAGCAACGAACAACCGTTAGGCCTACAATTACTTCACATGGTAAACCTACCTTGCGTTGAATACTGTAAGCGTTCACTGTGATATCCGTGGCTTTAACGATAAAATCTCACAAAAGCCCTACCGATGTACCAGACAAAAATGTAAATTTCATATGGTATCGACAGATACAGGAGGTTTTTTTTGTACAATTACTCAACATAATGATCGTCCACTACCCCGTGTGCCAACTCTCACAGGACATTTTTCCGAACGCTGTTCGAGTTATACCATTGCAATGTTACATCTCACCGATGCTGGCATAACGTTCCATGACCACACAAACCACGTGTTTATGTTGTGACGTGATTACGCCTGGAAAATGTCAACATTAATCATGGCCTCGGTGCTTAGTGATTCACTGAAGACATGACTTTTGGTGGCGATTTAAAGGCAATACATGTCATTGCAACGTACACCAACAGCTCAAATTTAATTTTCTCAGGATTTCCCAAGAACAACAAGGAGACGGAGAAAAGCATCCAGCAAACACTGATGACCCTCTTCAGGGACGATCTCGAGCTAGATACAACAGACATACATATTGTCAGTTGTCACCGCCTCACAAAAAAACAATCCTAAAATCAACCGACCTAGAGACATTATTGCAAGATTTTCAAAACACAGTAGTAAAAAGTCAGTGTTGCTTCCTGCCAGTAATCTGAAAAATCGCAAAGAGCCTATTGAAACGCATCGCCATTCGCTAATTTATTTGTACGTAACAAGTCGTTGTCAGTGAAGTTACAACTGGATACAATACTCGAGTTCGGATGTCTTCATTCCCTTTCACGCTCGAAACGTAGAAATTGTACTAATAAATGGTGTTATTTATACAGATTTAATGTAATTTAGACAGGCCTCACTGTGTAATATCTATTTTTGAATGAACAAGTTCTCACAGTAGTATTATGCTTTGTCATTCTATGTGTCCGGCATAACTCGATTCTCGCGGGTAAACACATCTATGTTTGGAGCGATAAATTGCTCATTTCGAACGAATTTGTGCATGTAACAGAAGTATATTTGGTATTGTTTCAAAGAATAATCATTGTAGAATCTCAGTAAGACCCTAAGATAAATTTATCAGCAGTTGTATGCATAGAAACGGCTTCGAAAGCCGACAGGGGTACTTGATTATTTTTACGTCACCAAGGACTTGACATTTTTGGTCACGTGACTTTGTCTATAAAAGCAGGCTCAGTTGACGATTTAGTTCAGTTCACATCTGGGAACTCGAACAGGTAACATCGGCTCCTGCTCCACTTGACTGAAGAATCAAGTCACTGAATGAAATATCAAGTCAATTAAATAAAGAGGTTTTGAACGTAGAGAAAATGCCAGTATACAAGTCTGAATTATCAAGTCCAGAAATTGTCAAGCCACTGACCAGATAAAAGAGTCAAGTCCTTGTGCCACTTTCAACTATATGTGACATGTATTGAGCAAGTATTCAATAAATTATTAAACTGGAAATACACTTGATCAATTCACCGACAAAGCAGAACTACATTAAGAAAAGGAAGACGGGAGTTTATGAGCAAATATGAGTGACATTAAATATTGATGCCAGCTACCGAAAATTGAACAGAACCATCCTGATTATCGTAACAACTTCTGGTGTCAGAAGTGGAATATCATACCACTCTGATATCCAGTGATAGTACCCCGTCATAATCAGCATATTGAACAGCACATCTACAACACAACATTCTGTTGATAATCATCTAGCATAAAATATCTGCTATGGCAACTTCAATTGGCACTCGATCTAAAATGAAGCAATTGAATTCAAATAGGGATAATTCTGGGGATGATAAAACACGCACAGAAACTCCTGTAGAAAATATAGAAGCACAGCTATTCCAACACAACAAAGCATCAGGGGACGACAGTGTATATCATCCGCCCTCATCAAAACAACAAACCACCACTTCACCAGCGACAGAAGGGATGCATCAGATAATCAACGATTGGAGGCAAGAAATGAGCACGGCTATGACACAGATACGAGACATGACACTGGCATCACAACAAGCAGCATATGAGATATCTCAACAGCGACAGCAATATACGGCATGGAGTGAGAGGAGGCGTTCATCAAGCCCAACTTCTTCAGAGACAGATCAGGAGGAACATGCACCTGCTTTCACGAGAGCAACCAGGCCCGGTTATAAAACATCGAAACTACCAGTGTTCACAGGCAAAGAAACGTGGCGAGTGTGGCTAAATCGCTTCAAAGATATCGCTACCCTGCATCAATGGACAGAGGAACAGAAATTGACAGAAATTCTACCTCGCTTACAAGGCACAGCCGGTGAATTTGTATATGAACAGCTCTCACACAGGACACGAACAAACTACCCTACCTTGATCCAAGAGCTTAACAGTCGCTTCAAAGTTGTTGAAACCACAAAAACCTATGCTGCAATTTTCAGTCACAGAGGACAAAAAACAGGAGAGACTGTGGAGGAATATTGTGCTGAATTAAAACGTTTGTATGACAAGGCGTATGCAGAGCATGATCATGAGACAAGAACTGACGATTTACTCAGGAGATTCTTGAATGGATTGACAGACGACCGCGCCAGATTCCATGTGGAGTTCATAAAAAATCCCAGAACAATCGACGACGCTGTTTTCGAAGTAGTCAACTTCTTTGAAACTAGAAAGCGCACATCAGACCAGAGCACAAAGAGAGCAGTCCGATCCCTCAAGCACCAGGAGGATACATCGATGTACCTCGTACAGCCTTCAGAGGATGAGGAAGAGGAAACAGATGAATACAGAGTTGCAAGTGTTCCTGCAAGATCCAACAAAAATCGGAAAATCACACCTGAATCAACAAGAACAGTTGATGAGTCCATATCACCACCAAACACACAAAAATCTAACCAGTGTACACTCGAACTCAACAAACTAACTGAAGCACTTGACAGCATAAACAAAAAGCTTGACATCATGCAAATCACTCCGAGTCAACCAAAAAGACAATCATATGGATCACGGAATGCACCAAGAGTCAGCAACATGCGGAATGCTCCCAATCTACTCCCACAGAGATCTGAAACCCAGCCAACGACACATTCTGCATCATTTTGCTACAGGTGTGGACAAGAAGGTCATTTTGCACGAAAATGCCCATCAGCACCGTGGATGTCAGGACACGTACAAGTCGCACTCCAGCCTAACCTGAATCACTCACCATGCTCCAGGGACAGCAACATTCCCCATAATGGGCATATCAACGAGAACAAACCAGAGTCATCAAACTAGACAGGATCATCTCTGATGGCCGAGAGATGATCCACACATCTAATAAAATCAGAGATAATCCACCACAAAGGCCAAGCATTCGCATAATGATGATCACACGCACATCAATCAAGTACACTCAACTCCAAACCAGCATGAAAATGCCAACATGATCAACCAGCATGACAACTGGAATGACAACCAACCCACCACTCCAGGTGTGTATATCAAGGGAAAAATCAACGAAGTCAACGCATGGTTCACAGTAAACACAGGAGCTTCAAGAACTATCGTTTCAGAACATGTTTTTCAAAGGTTGATAGGAAATGACTCCATTGATTTGAAGAAAACACATGGAATTGTAACTCAAGCTAACGGTGCTCAACTCAACACAAAGGGGATGGCAAAATTGATGGTCACCACAGGACCATTGGAATTCAGACAAGAGGTGTATATTGCAGATATCGGGGATGAAGTACTCATGGGGATTGATTTTGCAGACACACTTGACATCTTAACCAGCTCTAGTATGGTTGTCATTAATGGGAAACAAATACCATGTATCATTGTCAAAGATATCCCAACAAGAAATATCCATGTATATGAAGATACACACATCCCCGCCATGTCAGAAATTGCTGAGAATTCAAGGCAGCCTGCAGGGTATAGAAAATGACATAGGAATTGTAGAACCAGAGCCCAATTTCGTCGAGAAACATGGTATTCTCATTGCAAACTGTCTAGTGCATCTTCGTACTGCTGATGGGGAACTCTATGTACGAGTTTTGAATCCTGGCATGAACATCACACTACACAAAGGAACGAACATTGGATTCATTGAACCATGCAGCATCGTATCTACCTCTGCACCAATATTGAACTCGCAAATGGACGTTTCAGAGAAAGATCCTACATCTCTCCATTCTGATCTTCGCCAGGTGAAAACTAACAAGTTGGACACCATATCATTTCCCAACGACATCCCAGCACATCTTCAAGAATTGTACAACAGTACATCAGGCGAATGGAATGAGTACCAACGTGCAAAACTGCTGATCACCTTGATCAAGTATCAGGACACATTCTCCACCAGTGACACGGACTTAGGATGCACAAATCTTGTTCATCATGCAATTGAAACAGGCAATGCAACGCCGATTAAACAAGCACCCCGTCGACCTCCAATTGCCCTTTCTCAAGAGGAATCCAACGCAATTGATACCAAGGAGTGATTCGAGAATCAAGTTCGCCATGGGCATCACCTCTCGTCTTAGTCAGAAAGAAAACAGGCAAGATCAGAGTGTGTGTTGACTTTAGAAAACTGAATAGCATCACTAAAAAGGATGCATATCCTTTGCCAAAAATTTCAGACTGCCTAGACACCCTGTCAGGATCAGAAATCTTCACAACTCTCGACTTGACATCTGGATATAATCAAGTGCCCATAGAAAAAAAGACATTCCCAAAACTGCATTTGTCTCAAGAAGAGGCTTGTTCGAATTTTTGAAGGCACCTTTCGGGCTCTGTAATATGCCTGCAACATTTCAACGCATCATGGAACTAGCACTCAAGGGACTGCAATGTAGTACATGCCTCATATATCTGGATGTCATCTCTCCAAAAGTGAAGTTACGTTTTTAGGCCATGTTGTGTCCAAGGATGGCATGAGGCCAGACCCCACCAACACAGAAAAAATCAAGAACTGGCCCATTCCCACCAATGTAACTGAAGTGAAACAATATCTTGGACTCTGTTCTTATTACAGACGCTTCATAAGAAATTTCTCCATGATAGCCAAGCCCTTGACTGATTTGACTAAGAAGACATCAACGTTAAAATGGACAACAGCATGCCAGAAAGCATTCGATAGGCTCAAGAGTCATCTCCTCGGACCAGAAATAATGTCGTATCCATTGGATCAAGGACAGTACATTCTGGATACTGATGTGTGTGATCAAGGACTTGGAGCAGTATTATCTCAAGTACAGAACGGACAAGAGAAAGTGATTGCTTATGCAAGTCGCACTCAAAAGCTGAGAAAAATTACTGTACAACAGACAAGGAATTATTGGCAGTCGTATTCTTTACTGAATATTTTCGACATTACCTCATAGGCCATGAATTTCTAGTGCGCTCTGATCACCAGGCATTGCGATGGCTCTTCACATTAGAAGAACCAAAGGGAAGAACTGCAAGATGGATTGAAACCCTGTCGGCATATAAATTCATCATTGCATATAAATTCACCCTGTCGGCATATAAATTCATCATTTTTTTTATAGTCACATGCTAATGCAGACAGCTTGTCAAGATGTCCTATCGACCAGGAATGTGTATGTGGAATTCCTGAGCCACTGAAATGTGGCCCATGCAAGAAATGTAAGAAGAAATCTGCAAGTATGACAGAAAAGGAGATCACCACCAGAATTTCAAGAGTTACAGCAACAAAACAAGTCTTCACTGTGAAACCGTTTTGGAAACAGCTATGTTCCTATGTGCTAATATATTTCATGACTATTCTCACCTATTGTTGTAATATAGTCACAGCATCAATGCCAACTAACCTGGTTAACAAATGTCGCAGGTTGCTGAGAACGAACACAAGGAACTCTGTCAACTATTGGGCTCAAGGTTACAGCACGGCAGAACTACGAAAACTCCAGGAACAGGATCCAAACATCATGAAGATTTTACAGTGGAAACAAGCAGGAAAACGACCACAAGGAACAAAAGTGTCAGCAAGCAGTCCTGAATCTAGACATTACTGGCTATACTGGTCCTCATTGGAAACACATGACGGACTGTTAATGAAAAGGTTCAACAGGCAAGATAACACGGATACCTATTTGCAGTTCATTGTACCACACAGCATCAGGAACGAAATTTTGAATCAAATGCATAATGCTGTCTTGTCTGGTCACCTAGGACGCAAGAAAACAAAGCCAGAAAATACTCCAACGCTACTACTGGTATGAACTCAGACATGATGTGGACAACTGGATCAGAAAGTGTGACATCTTTTCAGCAAATAAACAACCAAGTAGGAAACCATGTGCTGAACCAGGAGATATGAGAGTTGGTGCACCAATGGACCGTCTGTCCATAGACATTCTAGGACCCCTACCCATCACTCCTCGAGGAAATCGCTTTCTGTTAGTAGCTATAGATGGATTCACAAAATGGCTAGAAGCCTATCCATTAGCAGATCAAACAGCCATCTCTTGTGCAACTGTACTAGTGAACCAGTTCATTTCAAGATTCGGCTGTCCACTAGACCTACACAGAGACCAGGAAAGAAATTTTGAAAGTGATTCATTTAAACAAATGTGTAATTTGCTGGAAATAAGGAAAACCAGGACAACTCCACGGAGACCACAAGGAAATGGCCAGGTGGAGCGCATGAATCGGACACTGATAAAGATGATCAGATCGTATATCCAGGATCAAGAAGATTGGGATCTTCACATTGACCAACTAACAGCTGCATATAGAGCTACGCCCAATGAGACTACTAGGTTAACGGCAAATATGTTGATGCTTGGGAGAGAAGTATGTTTGCCATATCGTCCCCCTAAAGCAAAAATGGCGTTACTCGTTTTTGGTGGTTTTGAGATAATCAGTTTAAAAGGTTTCTTGCCCTTAAATTCCAAGTAAAAGCTTCCAAATTCAGAGACCTGTTGCATAAATTACCAAGCATAATACCGCTGTAGTTCAATTACTATCAATGTTATTCTTACTTTCAAGAAAATGACTAGTTAACTAAGATTAGCATGACTTACGCCAACGATGCTCTCATTGACAACTTGCTGGACAAAGTCACAAATGCAATTTTGGCGTTTCTCACGAAGGTCCTAAAGCACAAATGGCGTAACTCAACAGCTAAATGCAATTTTGGCGTAAGTCAATACCCACTAGTGACGTTTTTGGCGTAAGTCACCACAAACACTAGAACAGTTTTGGCATAACTCAAGATCAAAATGGCGTAAGTCAAGCCTTGAGATACGCCAATATGTTATATGCTTCTAGTTATTTTATGGTGCTGAATACAACCAGGAGTGATATACGAGCAGGTAGTGGACATGTCAAGCATTACTTTGGTATGTCTCATTGAGTTACGCCAAAAATCGAGTTACGCCATTTTTGCTTCAGGGGGACGATATGAAGTAAAGGCTGGAGTAGAGGCCAGTGAATCACCACAGAACCAGAATGATTACGTGGAGATATTGAGAGAGACAATGGTGAAAGCTCAAGAAATTACAAGGGAGCATTTTCAACAGAGCATTGAACGTCAAACTGAACGACATGACCCAAAAGGAGTACTGTACAAGTACAAATCAGGGGATCCTGTATGGGTATTAAATGAAGAAACTAAGCAGGGGGTAGCCCATAAATTACAGATGGCTTACAAGGGACCTACATGATAATACACAAAATCAATGAACTTGATTATGTGTTACAGTATGACAGTACAGGGCGCAAAAAGAAATTACACTACAACAAACTAAAACCCTATGAATGGGAAACACTACCAAAGTGGTTGAAAGTGGCTCAAAGGCGCATGGCTAATACTAAGAATAAGTAATGAAATGGTTACTCATTATTCATGTTCGTTTGATTCATTCCAGTAAAACCTTCAAGATGGCCAGCAAGTCTACAAGAAAACCAAAGTTGTTCAAGTGTACAGGGAAGACTTGTGAATGGCTAGGAGAGAGGACCTGGGCGATTGACCACTATGCTCGTCAACATGCCACAGAAGTGGAGACGCTGTATGGCTGCAAAGCTTGTCAGCACTTCTGTGGCAGTCAGCTGACTCTGGATCGCCATCTCGCCAAGCCGCTTCACAAGCGTGTGCTCACCATTGCCGGAATCTCCATCAACTCACACAGGAAGAAAGTGAAGAATACAGGATAGCGAAGAAGAATAGGCAGGTGAAGAAAAACAACAACAACAATAACAAGATAGCAAGTAAGGAAATCAGCAAGAAGCAAGGACCAACAGAGTCAGTCCAAGTAGATGAGAACAACAATGTGCCGGATCAGGACATTCTTAAGGAAACCATGAAGAACACTGGTGTACCAACCTGGAACCCCATACTCCGTGAACCATCCACCCCGACGACATCTGACCATGTCCATCAGTCGAAGCCCTTCCTCCACCGAAAGCCATCCGTCATACCTCACGACAGCAGGGAGAAGATGCCCGATCCACGGCCATTGAGAAGTATGTCAGTTTTGTCTCCTTTGTCATTGAGTTCCTCGTCATCATCTTCATCTTCTTCTACGTCGACTATTTCGACCTCATCGTCATCCTCAGCATCCAGTACAGTCCCAGAGAAAGCAAAACCTACCAAACGCAAGGCAGAAAATAAAAGCATCTGTGATGTTCCAACCAAGAGGACAGTGTGGGAGGCAGACCTCACCTCTGAGAAGGACTTCGAGCCAGATTATGAGGAGCTACCAACCCCAAAGTCTGCTGAACCAATTACAGTTCCCACCACCAACACATGCTGCCAGCTATCGCATGACGTCCGGGAGCTCAGAGAGACGATTCACCAGTACCATCATCAGAACAGTCAGCTGATCAGTGTCATCTCCGACCTGTCTACACACCTGAAGTCCCTGAATCAGCACCTACTCAACACCAACCACAGCCTCAACACCAGCACCACTGGTCATCCCAACATCAACGAGAAATTCCACCATGACAACTTTGAACGTGACTACAATCGAGACAGCCCCTCAGTGAAAGATCGTCTGAGCCGTCGGGATAGTCCGAAGCCCGTGAAGAAGCCACATCTCCCCTGGTCAACAGTGTTCAAGATTCCTCCCCCTCCTTTGCCACCACCTGTGCCATCAACTCATCATCGCCGTCACCATCACTATAAACACAGTGAGAGTTCATCACATCGTCGTTTCACCTATCAGGACCAGTACAGAAAGTTGGTACGGGCCAGCATAGAGCGAGCTTACGGACAACACCGCCACAAGCATCAGAAGAATTGAATGAAGTTGTATTCAGAATGTGTTAAATTTAGAAAATATATGGTGTAAATAGTAGGAATGTGTTTCGGTAAATTGAACAGTGATGGATCGAAATATGATCCGACGTGTACAGTGTGTGTAAAAACCACACAGTCCAGTGTGGTTTGTTTTAATGTTAAATTCGTTTAAATCGGTACAAACTTCTTACTAGGTGTTGTATTTTAGAATTTAAAGAATTATTCTTGATAGGCTTGCGTAGTTTATTCGTGATTCCCAGTATAATGAGTCACTAGCAATTAATTGCAGTTCATATGTATAATGAATACATACTTTGAACAGTGGAAAATTATTTGAATTGAATAGTTGAGAATTGTATTTACAATTCCACGCACGTGTACATGTATTAACCTTACAGTTCAGTGTGGTTTGTTGGGTTCCTAGTGTTAAAATGTTCAAATTCGTGAATACCTAGCTATTTAACTTGCGTATAATAAATTAGAAGGGACCTAAATTTATCATACAGGGGATAGTGAAACGCATCGCCATTCGCTAATTTATTTGTACGTAACAAGTCGTTGTCAGTGAAGTTACAACTGGATACAATACTCGAGTTCGGATGTCTTCATTCCCTTTCACGCTCGAAACGTAGAAACTGTACTAATAAATGGTGTTATTTATACAGATTTAATATAATTTAGACAGGCCTCACTGTGTAAAATCTATTTTTGAATGAACAAGTTCTCACAGTAGAATTATGCTTTGTCATTCTATGTGTCCGGCATAACTCGATTCTCGCGGGTAAACACATCTATGTTTGGAGCGATAAATTGCTCATTTCGAACGAATTTGTGCATGTAACAGAAGTATATTTGGTATTGTTTCAAAGAATAATCATTGTAGAATCTAAGTAAGGCCCAAAGATAAATTTATCAGCAGTTGTATGCATAGAAACGGCTTCGAAAGCCGACAGGGGTACTTGATTATTTTTACGTCACCAAGGACTTGACATTTTTGGTCACGTGACTTGTCTATAAAAGCAGGCTCAGTTGATGATTCAGTTCAGTTCACATCTGGGAACTCGAACAGGTAACATGGGCTCCTGCTCCACTTGACTGAAGAATCATGTCACTGAATGAAATATCAAGTCATTTAAATGAAGAGGTTTTGAACGTAGAGAAAATGCCAGTATACAAGTCTGAATTATCAAGTCCAGAAATTGTCAAGAGTCAAGTACTTGTGCCACTTTCAACTATATGTGACATGTATTGAGCAAGTATTCAATAAATTATTAAACTGGAAATACACTTGATCAATTCACCGACAAAGCAGAACTACATTAAGAAAAGGAAGACGGGAGTTTATGAGCAAAAATGAGTGACATTAAATATTGATGCCAGCTACCGAAAATTGAACAGAACCATCCTGATTATCGTAACACTATTTTCATCAATGAACAGTATCCCCCGGAAATCTCGCGCGCACGTAGCGTACTACGTCCCATCATGAAAAAGGCCAAAAATCCGAGTTCTCACTGGTACTTTCTCAAGGCTTGATTCATCATGCCAAATTCTAACACCTTTGTTCATGCAAACTATCAAATAACAAATAGTATCTGGCACAATGCATATGGAACTTCGCACATTTCATTTAGAATAAAGCACATCGCACGAAGAACAAAGCACAACGAATGAAGCATTTCATGTGTCAAAATTACTACTGCACTATTATGACGACAGACGGCGCTGCCGGTCGAGTGGCCACATTGTGAATGAGAAAATGAAGACTCCCGGATGGAGGAAAAACCTTGGTTTGATGGACCGCTGGTCCGATGCTGTATATTTAGCTTACCGGCCCATGGCCCGATAAGCTATTGGCGTGGTTTTTCGTCCGTCATCCGTCCGGGAAAACTTCCGGGGTTTAGGGGCTTGAAAAAGCTGAAAATAGCCCAACTCACTTTTTATGAGCAGACGTATATTTAGGGGATTAATTTGGGGATAAGGGCTCACACGGGAGAGGAAATTTAACATGGTGAAAGCCCTTTAACCTAAACATTTGGTACGTTCGTCCGTCGTCCTTCCTGCAAATAACTTATAACTTTTGCCTTGATGAATTTTAAAAAAAAAATTACTGAAAAATTCGTTGGACTAATACCCTGAGACGTTTTGTTTTCGTTTATTTTTTCAATCGTTTTTTGCCGATTTGGCGGCCATTTTTTATAAAAAGTGGCTAATTTTGGACTTTTATGGCCTTTTTCTCGAAAACTGTCTGATCAGTTTGAGATTTTTGTTTCAGGACATTTCCCTCATGTACATCAATGGCAAGTTTCATTGCCCGTGAATCGCCGGTCTGCGTGTGGCAGCCTTGTGGGACCCTTCAGCGGGCCCCAGACCCCCGGCCCAAATGTGCAGCTTCCCTTCTACAGTTTTTTTTACAAACTTTTCAGGAAATAGGAATCGATGAATTTTTAAGTGCAATTTATTCCCAGGATAGGGCACAATATTAATTCAGAACATAAGAAGGCTCTGACTTCTGGGCCCTTCAGGAGGCCCCAGACTCCCAGTTGAGATGGGTTCGTTTCGTTTCAATTCCTTGCAGTTATCATAAAAAGCACTGGCTTCAGGGTCTTTTGAGTGGCCCCAGAAACCCCACCGGACAGGCAAGAAGTGGGATTTATACCCAGGAGATACCAGGAAGCTACCATAGGACATAAAAAAGGATCTGGATTCTGGGGCTCTTGAGCGAGCCCCAGACCCCACGCCGTATAATGTTGGACCCCCCTCTTTTCGAAATCCTGGTTCCGCCCCTGGAATCACTGTACCGCTCTTAGTTTCATGTATTTCGAATACTCAGTTTGGCGGAAAATACAAAAACACGTTTTAACATGTTTATTGTGGACCAAACACTTGTATTTTATATATTACTAAAAAGTGCCACCATTATTGCCAAGTAATTGAAAATAGATATTCATGTCAGTACCTGTATACATAAGGAACAACATATTGTATTCTCTGACTTATGTTGGAAGAACTTCACATACAATTTATACTCGCCCTTTGGTCATTTATCTATGAAAATTAGTTGAATTTTCACATGCATATATTTTATGGTTTATGTCAAATTACAACTGAATGCATACCAGTGTATAGTATAAATATTTGATTACAAAACTGGCTGTACTTGTAGGCATAACTGTTGAGTTGTCAAGGGTAATATGTACCCAAAATAGGGCTAGAATGCACCAGCAAACGCCAAAAAGCATTTGGCTTTTGAGCGGGTCCCCTTGAGCGGGCCCCAGACCCCCTACTACTTGGGACTCGCTGCGCTCGTGCCTCGTTTCGCGAGGACCATACATTCAATTTAATTCTTGTCCCCCCCCCCCTTCCTGTGATTTCTAGATACGCCCCTGGTACTAGTGTATCTACTGTACTGTCACGAGTTGGAATCGTGCCAAATTAACGGCATGAAGAAATTATGATCGAAGAGATATCATCCAAATCACACAGATTTTTATATTAAAATAAATGTAGTAATTTTAGCGACTGTAACCCCCGTCCCTCCCGCGCATACATATTCCCACAACAAACATTCATTCTACATGACTTACATACAGGACAAGTACACACTATACGATCACAAGCATAAACTCCATGTAGTCATGGTTACATACACAGGTCAATCCACATGCACTTGCGGCCCCATTCATTCGGTACATCGACCCAGTTAGTTTCGGCCTTGACCTTCACAAGCACCTACTTCTAAACATAGAACATGACAAGCATAACACCCACATCACGTGCACACATACAGACCATGGTAGTCAAGACACGCGCCGGGGAAACCCACTTTCCCGGTGACATCAGCTCACACCACCTCACATCTACCCAATCATAACACCGCATGCATTTGGCGGGAAAGTCTACACCACATGTTGCCGGCCACACAGTTTTGCTAAGAGTTGAGAAGTGGATATCCTCATGAGCAGACGTGTTACAAAATGTGGCCGTGATTGTAAAGCGAAGGCCTAACACGAGGACTATTAGATAACTGAACTGTGATATTCATATGTTGGATTGTTCAAAGGACTAAATATCTAGGATATAGTGTTGTCGACAGGGATACATCGGACTTAGGTGTAATCGGCCTTGTAGTGTGTTTGCGGCATTGTCGGCTATCATCCCAAATAAACTATTGAACTGAACTGCCGGCCTTGTGATTTGCACAGCGATCACAGACATTCGGCCTAATATCGGCCATCGAACGATATTTATCACATTGGCGCCGTTCGACCAGGATCTGAGCTAGTCTCGGATTACTAACCCAGACTTACCGGCAGTGATGGCATTGGCCCCGGGAGCGTTCCGAGGTGAGTTGGCCGACCAGACAGATGAAGAAGTTACGTTCAACCCGACCTTCCGACCTTCCGGCCCCCGCTCAGTTGTTATGAGCGACACAGTTCTGTTGTCACAGGAACAACAACCGACCGGCCTGTTCGACTCCATGGACGAACATTCGACCCTGAGATCGTCTTCGCCGCCCGTCGACCTGGTACGGGAGTTCCTCGACGAAGACCCGCTCGCACCTCAACACACAGTAAGTGACATTTTGAGTGCACACGCTAGGGCGTATTCGGCAACGTCGGCCAGAACAATCCAGAGATTATTGAACTCTGCCGACAGAAACTATACGCGCTCACGTCAAAGAGCGAGCGTATATCGTGCTACCGACCCAGAACAGTTATCAGTGAACGTTTGGCCGGTAACCATAGACACATCAATGGTTACACACCCACCGAGTGACTCTCGGATACGACAGTGGGTTTGTCAGTCTGACAATGTTCCGGAACCGGTCCCGCCGAGCGCTTATTCGGTAGATCGGCCACTGGCGCCGTCAACGACGCTGAGACGACACGACCCCGCGACTGAGACGTACTCGCGCATACCGACCGAGCCAACGGTGGTAGAGTACACGCAACCCGGCCAGGCGAGAGTAACGACAGAGAACATCCCGGCGACGACCGATGCCCCGATCGTGACACCTCTACGACCGCAACGACCCAGCGACCCGACGACGGAATTTCGCGCCACCACACGGCAAGCGCGACTTCGCCAAGTACCGTCGACGTCAAATCGCCGACCCTGCGACCGTGACACGTCGACTTCCGACACGCGCGCTCCCGCGCCGACCATGTACCGACCATCGTCGACTACCGGAGAACAACCGCGCTTCGATCCTTCGCAAGATCAAGTTGTGTCTGCTCCGGCAGAAAGTGTTGTGCCGATGATCGGACCTCCGATCTCCCAATCAGTCAGAAACACCAACGGATATGGTGTACCGCCAGTCGGATACCCTGGCGCAACAAGCGGTGTTCCAAACGGAGTAGCTGTCGGATACTACCAACCACCTGTCGGCTATATGAACCCATCACCCGGATACGGTGGCGTTCCAAGTGTGATAGCTGACACCGGCTATCATGGTGCACAAACCGGATTAGTGTACCATGGTATAGGCCCAGACGGATCGACATACCGATATCCACCGCCGGCTGTAATCCCACCCTCAGTCGGGATACCAATTCACTGCGGCCTTCACATATTCCGACCTCAATAAAACAACGACCTTCCGGAGTACGCTGCGCGGCCGCGCCGAAGCGTTAGCTCTGAACATTCCGGTCGAGACTCCCTGGGAGGAGTTTCGTTGTCAGCTCTTGGAGGGCTGGGAACCCGCACCTCGTCGGCAGTCCAAACGGGACTATTTTCCGTTTCTAAAAAGATAACGGAAGGAGAATGCGGAACATTACTTGGAGCGGCTTCAAGCTCTGGCTGAGCAAGTGTTTGACGATGTCACGCCAGAGTCCCGGCAACGAACAGTAATCTCCCAGTTCGTCAACGGCCAACCCGACCACATTGCCGACAAACTGTGCGTGTTCACTTTCCATAGTTACGGTGAAGCGCTGACGGCCGTCCTCAAAGCTGAAAGTCGTCAGCAACGGACAAACAGAGATCGTCAGAGGGGCACACGACGTGCCGACATCTCCGTGAGCGGATACCCGGATGATGATTGTGTCGACCAAGAACTGTCTTGTGCTATGGGACAGATCAATCAGGGAGGAACGCCGACCCCTGAACAAGTTGCGGCTTATTACGACCCTGCCGACAGTGACACGACCGGCCTTCAAGGATGTGAAGAACATTCTGTGCCAGCCTGTTCACGCGAATGGGTGGCGGAAGCTTTCCAGAGCGTCCTTAGCGACGAGAATGGACTCTGTGAGGAGACAGCTATCTATTCCGTCTTACGAACTACGGCCCCGACTAAAGGTGATCGGCCTCCACAGCCCGGACGACCAGCCGTATGCTTCTTCTGCAAGAAGCCCGGCCATCGCTGGATGCGGTGTTTCCGGCTTAAAGACGTCTTAGTGCGCAATGGCATGAAGCCACTGACTTTTCGACCTAAAGGTGCTGGTACTGACCGAAGGACAGATCAAGTATTGTCAGTACCTAACCAAATCGGCAACCAAACCAAGTCGGCCCCGACAGAGCCAACGGCTCAGTCGTTAAACCAGTAGTGGAAGGTGCTGCGGAGCAAGGACCTTCCGGGCAACAGAACAATGTTACATGCTCCACACCTGCGGTTGTCGTAACTACCAAACCAACAGTACCAACAGTTACGACCCCACAGCCGGCCCAGCCCACACCTCAGCTCCTTGAAGGGGTGTGTACCAAGTGTCGAGCTCCGACCCCAAAGCCGGCTCTCCCTCATGAAGGGGTGTCCGCGCCACTTCCACAACGGCCTCCACGGGAAAATCGTCATCCTGAAGGGGTGTCGCCCCCGACCGCCAACGGCACCGGAACAGATAGTATGTCCGAGGTGGAGTGGATCTCCGATGACAGAGGGTTCTACGCGTTCCCATTCGGACCGGAATCCAAATTGCCGCCGCTGCACACACTCTTCAAGCCACCGCCGGATGACCCCGCAGTTCCGGCCGTCATAGACAATTCGAGAGCGGCACATGAGTGCTGGAAGTTATCGGTACGCGTCGGGGATAAGACAATGCAAGCTGTGCTCGACTCCGGAGCGCAAATCTCTTTGCTCCGACGCGATCAGCTCCGACACGTCCCCGCCGATCAACGACAGTTACAGCATACTTCGGCCACGATTCGTGACGTCAACGGACAGTCAAGCCCAATCGATGGACTGATCGACCTTCCAATTCAGGTCGGAACCAACCATATGATTGTGACATTTTGTGTAGCTGACATCCACGACGGCATGATACTCGGCATGAACTTTTTCCGGCAAGCTCACGCTGTGGTGAACTACGGCGAAGGAACAATACAGGTACACAAAGAAATCCTGTTTGCGCACAAGGACATTGAAGCCAATGTTGTTAGAATGGCTGTGCGCCGAGCCGTCACCGTCCCCGCACGTAGCGAGGCGATCGTAGAGCTAATCCCGACCTCCAGAGTTCGAGTTCGGCAGCATCCACGGATGATTCAACCACTGATGGCTTTTCCCGAGGACACTGACCTCATCATGGGAAGAACATTAACGACCTTGGACCGACAATGTGTAAAGGTGTCTGTAGTCAACACGGCAGATACCGGTATTACACTTACTCGATCCGACCCTGTCGCCATAGCCAGTCCGATCGAGAGTGTTGTCGGAGCTCTACCAAGACCCGGAGAGGAGCCCGACCTGTCCACAGCCGACGCCAGTCACTACCGCGACCTGCCGCCACATCTACAAGAGATGGTGGATCGCGCCGGACTAGCGCCAGAACAACACCGGCGTTGCGCTAACCTGATCCATCAATATCAGGGCACTTTCATGCACCCGGATGGACAGTTGGGACGGACCCAAGTCGTCCAACACAAGATCGACACCAGCAATTCGGCCCCGATTCGGCAACGTCAACGACGCGTCCCTCAGGCGCAACAGAGCATCATAGACGAGGAGGTCGACAAGATGCTTCGCTTGGGGTGCATTGAGCCGTCAGATTCGCCCTGGAGCGCGCAGGTGGTGCTCGTGCGTAAAAAGAACGGCCAAGTAAGATTCTGCGTCGATTATCGGCTCCTGAATGACGTCACCCGCAAGGATTCATATCCGTTTCCCAACATTCAGGACACTCATGACGCCCTGGCGGGCGCTACATATTTTTCGGCCTTGGACTTGGCTTCCGGCTACTGGCAAGTCGAAGTCGACCCTACAGACAGACCGAAAACTGCCTTTGCGACAAGGAAAGGACTATACCAGTTTAAGGTTATGCCATTCGGCCTCAGCAATGCACCGGCAACATTTGAACGGCTAATGGAAACCATACTCCGTGGATACTTGTGGACACGGTGTATGTGTTACCTGGATGACGTCATCGCTTACGGCAGAACATTCGATCAGGCACTCGCAAACCTGGAGGCGGTTCTGGATCGGATTAGATCGGCAGGCCTGAAGCTTCAACCCAAGAAGTGCGAACTGTTCCAGAGGGAAATCCTGTACTTGGGGTTTATAGTGAGCGGCCAAGGAATTCGTGTCGACCCCAACAAGGTTAAAGTCATCAGAGAATGGCCGACCCCGTGCGAGATCTCCGATGTCAGATCTTTCCTTGGTTTCGCCAATTACCACAGGCGATTCATCAAGGACTATGCTGAGATCGCCGAACCTCTCGTAGCACTCACCCGAGGTGAATGTCAATTCACTTGGGGACCGGCTCAGCGACGCGCTTTTCGGCGGCTCCGCGATGCTCTCATCCAGGCGCCTAAGCTCGCGCATCCGACCCAGAGTCCGGATGATTATTTCATCCTCGACACAGACGCTAGCGGCTACGCTGTGGGAGGCGCACTCTCACAGAGGGTCAACGGGAAAGAAATCCCCATCGGGTTTGCCAGCAAAACCCTATCCCGGACCCAACGGAACTATTGTACCACGTACCGAGAACTGCTGGCAGTGGTAGAAATGGTTCAACATTATCGGCATTATCTTTGGGGTAGGAAGTTCCTCCTCCGGACCGACCACAGCTCCTTGAGGTGGCTCAAGAACTACAGCGACGCGGACGGCATGCTCGCCAGGTGGCTCGCTAAGTTGCAGCAATACGACTTCAAGATAGAGCATCGGCCCGGCAAACTTCACGGCAACGCAGACGGCTTGTCACGGTGTCACAGTTGCAAACACCAAGACTGTCCCGGACGACTCGTCACACCTCCAACCGACCCAGAGACAAGTTCCGGAGAACTTCCAGTTCGTCGGATCACTGTTGTTCCGGCTAAGACAAGGGCAGACCTCCTGGACAGTGATTCCATAACATCACCGGTCTTGCCCCAACTAGTTTCGGCACGCCAAGTTGTTCGAGTCCGTGCTTTGGACGCCACACTTGATGGGCAAAAGTGGCTTTCGGACTATTCGACTCAGGACATTGTCGCGGCACAGCAAGCCGACCCGAGCGTCGGAAAAGTGCGACAGTGGATGATGATCGGCACTAAACCAGACTCTAAGGAGGTAGCGCGCCATGGGGAGGAGGTAAAAACACTTGTTTCCAGATGGAGCCTCCTGGCGCTACAAGACGGGGTACTAGTTCGGCACGTAAAACCCGACCCCGCTGGACGGCCTGTGGTGCAAACCGTGCTCCCCGTAGCACTCAGAACGCAGGTTTTGCACCAACTTCACGACCTGAAGATTGTCGGACATCTCGGCATTCAGCGAACCATCGAGAGAGTCAGGCGCCGATTCTACTGGCCCGGCCTGGCACTGGATGTCGCCCGCTGGTGTGCCCGCTGCTCGCAATGTGTCACCCGCAAAGGAAAACCGGCCCCAAAACGATCGCCTCTGACACAGTTGCCGACAGGAGCGCCTTTCGACCGGATCGCGATGGACATTCTCGACACCCACAAAATCACGGGAAGAGGCTATCGGTATATCCTTGTTGTGTCGGACTATTTCACGAAATATACGGACGCCTTCCCGCTGCGGCGACATACCGCCAAAAATGTTGCCGACATCCTGGTAAACAGATGGATAGTTTATCATGGCATCCCCAAGGCAATCCATAGCGACCAGGGCACCGAGTTCGAGTCGGCTCTATTTCGGCATGTCGTGCGTCTTCTGGGCGCTAAGAAGATCCGCACGGCCCCATATCGACCTCAGAGCGACGGCCAGGTTGAGCGATTCAACAGGACATTGCTCAACATGCTGAGTGCATTCGTCAGCGATCGTGCAAACGACTGGGACGTGCACCTGCCATATGTGTTAATGGCCTATCGAACCTCAGTACACTCGTCCACGGGATGCACCCCGCATCTGATGGTGTACGGGCACGAGTGTAACTTGCCAGTCGACCTCATGTTCCCGACTTACGACCCCGAACCTCTACCTCCGTGTGGTCCGGAGTATGTGGAGTATTTACGGCAAGCGATCAGGACGGCCCACGGTTTCGCTCAGGACCATCTTGAGAAAGCGGCAATTCGGCAGAAGATGGGTTATGACGCCCACGCCAAGCCTCGACCCCAGTTCCAACCAGGAGAACTGGTCCGATATTATTATCTGCCCCTCACGCAGAATAATAAGTTCGCTCGGCCTTGGACTGGTCCCTGGAGGATCGTCGACCGTGTGACTGAGGTAGATTACCGGATCGCCTTGGTTTCCAACCCTCGGAACACTCGTGTTGTTCATCTGGACGTACTCAAGCCGTACGAAGGTGACAACCAAGCGGCTCACATCTATTCCGACCCTGTACGACCTTCGACGTCGTCGAGTAAATCCGGCTCAGAGCAATCGGCCGACCCCCTGGGGCTCCTCAAGGAGTTCTACTACCCCTGGGAGGTCACAGTGCAAGATCGGCATACAGATACAGACCAAACAGCTGAGTCTGACTCGTCAGCGGCCCAAGATCGTAAATCGCGATCTCCAGCTTCATCCGGCTCAAGTCGTCATCGGCAACGGAAAAGATCACGCAGATCAAGTTCCGACACACCAAAACCGGCACGCAAGACACGCAGGCAAAAGCCTGTGATATCATCCGACCCCGAGACAAGCGAGGCTGCGCCCCCGCCTGCACGACCAAGTCGACCCAAACGCAACGCACGCAGACCGGCCCGCTACAGATAACCCCGGCTTTGTTATCTGATTGATGCCATTGATGATGAATTATGCATGTCTAATGGACTATGATATCATGTCATTCCTTATAATATTATAATATATTACAATAACAATATATATGCATTTAATATGTACAAGATGTCAGTGAGGCGAATTCGACATATATACACTTGATATGATTTCATAATTACGATGCTGGTGAAAAATTGATTACATTATGATATGTGTTTCGACCCCGTATAACGTATGCTATTGTTCCGCGTGTGTTACGCACTAACTAAAATTATCATGTCAGATTCAATCCATGTGCCAGCCGAAGAGGATAATAAATCATGTCACGCCGTGAGTAAGGCCACTTAGTTGTCGAAGAGGTGGTAGTGTGATTCGTTCCGGGGTATGCGTCGACTGAGCCTCTACCCGCTCCATGTAATATTCGGAGGAACGGCCCAGTGGTACGGGAACCAGTCACTAAATAGCTATCATACCAAGATGCGGCCTGTCATCAAATTCATCACCCAAAAATATTCAAAGCGCCACGGTGTGACCGACCCTGATCATTGCAAATTCGACCCCGACAATATTAGCGGCCCCGTTGTCTTGTGAACTGGCTGAAAATGAATGGAACGAAGTCCGCCCCTGCGAGTGATTGACATTAATGTATCAGCCTTTAATAACTGTGTGTCGTCTGCTAGACAGCAATTCGGCCGTTAGTTTATTGTGCGCTAACTTATGGAGAAAAGGAACGATCAAAGTAACAGGTCACAAGGAACGCACGAGCGCAAATAAACATTTAAGCTGTTTACAGCACCCACATGAAATCTCCCCTGATAAAGACAATAGTGAGTCGTCGGGCAAAAAGAGCCCAGTAATTTGAACAGTCGATTAGCACATATAGACTATGCATCGGAACGTGTAATCCAGGGGACGGCAGACGGACATTCGGAAAAATGGACAGTGTGAGGACCCCCCTACTGTCGTAATGGACTGACCCGAATAGGTCAGAGAGAGATCGTACCAGCGTTTCCCTGACGACGGCCCGCCTTGTTGCAGATACACTTGGAACAATGGGATACAGCGTAAAGACGTTTTTGTATATCGGCAGAGAGCGCCCCCCGGCCCGATTCGTGGAATTGGGATACAGATTAGCATCTCAGTGTACGGCAGTGGAAATTAACGGCAAGTAGGTCATTTACGCCTGAACTTCTGAAGCAGCAGGAGCTCGATCAGATACGGAGAAAAACTTTGTATTGATTCGGAACACTTGTCGGATATTTACGTGGCATTCAGTGACAGTGAACTGATAAAGTTTGTGAGAAGTTGTCGGATATTTGGGATAAAAATTACAGTCGGCCTAGCTGCTTGAAGTGACATTTGTTTGCGGCTTCCGCCATGGCGGATAAGCCAAGTGATGGAAGAGACAGTGACGGCTCCGCTGATAGTCGGCCCCGATCTATCAAATTTGACGGCACTAAATTAAAGGTCGAGGTTGTTGAACGAGGAGACGAGCAAGACAACCCTATCGTGTTGACGGACGATGAAATGTCCGCTATCGGCCCCGAACCCAGTTCGGAACAAACAGTTACGGCTTCCGGCTCAAATAAACAGCCACGATACCAAATCATGGCAAGGCTGGCGCAACGCGGCTCCCGGCACACCCCGAGTCCGACCTCAGAGGACGACCCGGATCGTTTTCGGCAGTTAGAGGAAGGTGGGGAAATTGTCCGTCGAGCCTTGGAGGCTCAACGCGCGGCGGAAGCCGCCAGCTCGGCAAAATCGGCTCCCGCTCAGCAGGCGATAACACCAATCGAGCCTGCCCCAGTATCTTCGGCCTCATCAACGCCGGTAGTTCGGCCCCGTGCCGTCACGTCACCGGCACAGTCTTCGGCTTCGTCAGCGAGTTCATCGTCCGGCAGAAATCTTCACTCGTCGGCGCGAAATTCACGACGCGCTAGTTCCGGCCCTGTGACGCGTGCTTCGGCTTATCGTCGTCAGATATCGGAGCTCATGGCTCTAGTTCCGGCCCCAATCACCCCGTACGGAGTTCGGCCGATTGATTGGAATGACGTTCCGTTCCATCTTCGGAATCGGCATGATGGTTACGGCCATGAACACAATTTCGGCGCACCCTCACGGCTTACGGAGGGAAATTTGGCGACCTTGGAGCCACTAAGGAGAGAAGACGGCCGTTATCTATGTCCTTTCTGTATCGGAGAGGAAGATGGAGAGGCAGGGAGGATATGGCCAACGGTACCTCGACGTGGACCTTTCCGTTCGGCCTCGGATTTGGACGCCCACGTCCTGGCGTACCATTTTCCGCTTCTACGATTTTTCGTATGTCCGGCCAAAGACAACTATGTCACGCTCACGTCGGAAGACATGATTCGGCACCTGAGTGAGGCAACTCAGACTCACGTCGGCCTTCTCCCGCTGTTTGAGCAGGGACAGCTCAACGCTTCCGGCCCTATGCTGCAATGGTTCGCGCTACGCTGCCGCGTAGATATGCAGCCCAGTCCAAACTACCGGCCTCCGCGTGTTCCGGCCGACATCCCGATCTTCCGACGGGATGTCAACAGAGTGCTTACTTTTGGGATTTGGCACATGGCGCCTCCACTGTTCGACCAGTACCCCCCGAATTCGGCCCCGGAAATTCATCAAGTGCTCCGACGCCTTGAGTACCTTCGGCCTTCAACCCGAGCGGAGGAGGATCGCCTAGCTCGGATGGTTAACGACATCATGGCGATGAATCGCTGGGTGACCATACGTCGGCCTAGCACAATATTCTTCACTCGGCCAGTCGCCTACCAGACGGACGCACTCAAGCCTCCCAGCTCCGTGGTTTCGGAGCCATCGGCTCAATCCACCCCTGTGACGGCCCAGGTGCAAACTCGGCCATCGGACATCATCCCACGGAAACTTGTGGTAGAGCGGCCTACGGCGACAAACGTTACAGATTATCGCGTGAAGGAAGGATTGGTTCCCCCACCAGAGGAATTTCCTCCTTTGTCGGCACCGCCTCCGACAGGTCAGGAGACCGACCGGAAGGAAGTTACGGCCCAGTCGCGGGACTCTCCTCCACCTCTACAGCCGGCTGCGGAGGAAGCCCACCACGAATCGATTTCGGCCTCGGTCAGCGACCGCGAGGATTCGCCCCTTCCGTCCAGGCGAACAGTTCTTCAGACGGACGAACCTCCATATCTGGACGGCAGCATGGAGATCATACAGACGGTCGTCACTAAGGATTCGACCGCTGATCGGCCGCGGCTACAATACGATGAGCCTGAGTCTCTGGAACCTCTCCACAGAGACTTGGATGAACGGCTGCCGTTTCACGGCTCAGGAGAGTTTTCGGCTGATATCCAATTCGTGCAGCAGCACGGGACTCGGTTATCGACTCGGATGATTCCCGGCCTACAGGCCCTGCCAGGGCAGAACCCGGATCTGGCCAACCCACTCAGGAGTCGGGAAGCAAACCAGCTTCCGAATCTTCCCCGTGTCCACGAGGAACACTGGGAGTCCCATATCGCCCAGGCGGCCCACAACGCTGACCCGTTGATCTTGCCGGCCCGGAAGAGCGAGCATCTTCCGACCTTATACCTGGCACGCGCCGACGACATGGCGAACCAACATTTTCGGGAGATCCAGCGCTTCTATCTAGAAGCCATGGACCAACATATTTGGCAGGCTGAATATAACGGCCTCTCTGTGGGATTCGGGATGGGAGTCCTCCACGAACGGCATCTCCCGACCTTCCCTGATCGGCTCGAGGAAGAGACCGACCACTTACGTCGGCAGTTACATCGGCTCGAGGACGAAAATGAGGATTTGCGGCAGGAAAATGAACAGTTACGTGCCCGGGTGACACACCTGGAACAGTCGGCCCCAGTTTCGACCTCGACGGATACGGCCGCGACACAGAGCGAATCGGGTACCACTATCCCGGGCGACCTGCTCGCCACTATTGTGTCGATTTTGCCCCGTCTGCCACCAGAGGAGCAACAGCAACTAATGCGGCAGGCGTCGCCGGCACCACCACCATCTCCTGCTGGCAAGCGAGGCCAGAAGGAGTGAACGTTTCGGCCCAGTGGTGACAAACGGACAATTGCCGGCCTCGATTGTGTCGGCCTCTGAAAATCCTGGTCACGCTGGACTAGTGATGTATCGGCCTTTCATTGTGTCGGCCATGAATAGTATATATATGTAAATAGTTGTAAATAATAATAGTTATCCTAGTCACGGCATTTTATCCATGTAATTTAGTTAAGATTAATTCAAACAATTCTTTTTCAGTTTTATAGACTCTAAATTAGTTTCCGTTTCACTTTGAAACGTCGAGGAGTTTTGTTCATACATTCCATTCATATCTCATCATTCGTTGTAGTGCATGTATGTGTAAATGTATCATCGTAGTGACTATTGACGGACTGACTGATGACGTTTATTTTGACGGTTAGGAATTTTTATTGTATGCAGTGTTTTCCCATTGTCGCGCGGTGTGTGTGTGTGAGTGTTGGGGTTTGACCTTTTAGGACTTCTTAGCTTTTTATTGTTAGTTTTTGGCGACGGTAGGGTCCGGGTAGGGTAATTCCGAGGGCGTAGAATTAATGAAGGGGTGTAATGTAGTAATTTTAGCGACTGTAACCCCCGTCCCTCCCGCGCATACATATTCCCACAACAAACATTCATTCTACATGACTTACATACAGGACAAGTACACACTATACGATCACAAGCATAAACTCCATGTAGTCATGGTTACATACACAGGTCAATCCACATGCACTTGCGGCCCCATTCATTCGGTACATCGACCCAGTTAGTTTCGGCCTTGACCTTCACAAGCACCTACTTCTAAACATAGAACATGACAAGCATAACACCCACATCACGTGCACACATACAGACCATGGTAGTCAAGACACGCGCCGGGGAAACCCACTTTCCCGGTGACATCAGCTCACACCACCTCACATCTACCCAATCATAACACCGCATGCATTTGGCGGGAAAGTCTACACCACATGTTGCCGGCCACACAGTTTTGCTAAGAGTTGAGAAGTGGATATCCTCATGAGCAGACGTGTTACAAAATGTGGCCGTGATTGTAAAGCGAAGGCCTAACACGAGGACTATTAGATAACTGAACTGTGATATTCATATGTTGGATTGTTCAAAGGACTAAATATCTAGGATATAGTGTTGTCGACAGGGATACATCGGACTTAGGTGTAATCGGCCTTGTAGTGTGTTTGCGGCATTGTCGGCTATCATCCCAAATAAACTATTGAACTGAACTGCCGGCCTTGTGATTTGCACAGCGATCACAGACATTCGGCCTAATATCGGCCATCGAACGATATTTATCACATAAAGTATATTTACATTTTAATTGCGAAATATGTATCAAACGGTTATCTATCCCACTTTATCAAGTGATATCATAGTGAAATGATATCACGTGATAGGTCAAGCACACTAACAGCGTGTCTGTAGCTCGACATATTATCGGTCGCCAGTACCATCTGCATATGTCTAGGAGGAAACATTTTGTTCTCATGTACCCCGCGAGCGGCACCGTATAGCACAGCAACAGACATTTTTTTTCTAAATTGCGATCCATTCCATGTCTGTGCTCATTGTTTTTCCGATGACATGCGCCTATATGTGAATATTGGTTTTCGGCTGGAAAAATATAAGGTGTCTCACTTATAGGCGCATGCGCCTATATTCGAATATAGGCGCATATTCACTTATAGGCGCATGCGCCTATATGCGGATCAATACGGTATGTTAATTTTAGGCCTATGTCATGATAATATTTGCACCTAATTATCAACAGTGTATTATATTATAATGAGTATTCATGACGTCACATCGAAAATTGATTATTAGCAAAGAAATCTTATTAATAGGCTCATGTTAACCATCTCTCACTAGACTCACTATTCTTTAATTTACAGGGCAGGGTGCGGGGATTCATTGGGGCCTGTGCTCAGCTGTTGGTCGCGCCGAAAATTCACGTGACCAATGATAAGGGAGGTCTTAGTTTCTCATACATCATAGGGCTACGTGCGGCCAGCGCCTCCTGTCGTCATAATGTTGCAGTAGTAATTTTGTCCACAACAATTACTACTGTATCATTATGACGACAGGCGGCGCTAAGCGCCGAGTGCTTCGTTCGTTGTGCATTGTTCATCATGCGATATGCTATATTCTAAATGCAATGTGCTAAGTTCCATATGCATTGTGCCAGATGCGATTTGTTTTTGATAGTTTGCATGGCCAAAGGTGTTAGCATTGAGAAAGTATTAGTGAGAACTTGGAAGTATGCAGCAAGGAGATTGAAGTTAGAACTATGCAGTAAGAATGTGTAAATTCGACACAGAAAGTTTAGAAATAGTAATGTGGAATAAAGAATTTTGCGGTTGATATAATCATTCACAACAAGAAAATCTACAAAGCATGTCAATGAATATTGACCCTAAAAACGCTCCATAAAAATTGCATTGTATTGTTGTATTGCAAGCGTGTGCGTGTGGGGAGGGGGGGGAATTGCGTAGGGGCGAGGGGTGTAGGTGGGGGTGGATGCATGAATATATATATTGAATGAATGCATAATAAGTATTATCAAATATGTTCTATTGAGGTTTTTTTTCATTTTTCATCGAGCTGTGGGATGCCTCTTTGTATATATGTTCAAATATCAGTTTTGTGCGATCATTACTTTCTGTGTCAGAGGTTTTTACAGTCTGTTGACACTTCAATCCCACAGCTCAGAACCATATAACTGATATTGGCATTTGTATTCTCACGCATTTTTCTGTGGTTCTGAAATAGAATCTATCTAAAAATCTATCTAAAGCATTGCCGGCGATTTAAGACAGAAATGGGGTGAATGGGTGGTACAGGGTAAAAAGAGTTAGGCAATATGATGCGCCAAGGAAGTTACAATTATATGTACCAGGTAAAACATATTCTTGTTGTTTCCTTGTCACTTGAGAGTTTTGGGGTGAGTGGGTGGTACAGGGTAAAAGGAGTAACAAAGGCGAACTGCGGAGAACAGCTCTCCGGTGAATAGTTAGTAGGGTATGTTGGTTCATCTCATTATATATTATCTAGACTCTTGTAATGAGACAACGCATCTTGCATAACTGTGATTTCAAACCTTAGTGTAACAATGATTTGACAGGTTCATGTCTGCCATTAACATTCGCAAGATCACCTGTTTTGGGATAGCAAGTACGTATCAGGATTGCCGTAGTGAACTTTACTGTTGTTGATGAGATTGAGGTTTATATAATTATGGTTTTGACAGCAGAGGTGTTGGTCATTGTTGAGTGAACATACTCAGAGTACAAGAGTGTTTAGCTATGGCGATACAAAAGAAGAAGGAATGGAAGAACTAAGTGCCCAAAGCCGAACGAATGTAGTTTTCAGAAAAATTGGACAGTTTCAGCAGCTGGTATTTGAGTGCGTGGTTATTCTTGGAACCCAGGCGTTGTACTGACGATTGGAGTCGACGTTGTTCTGGCTGTCCTGCCGTTTGTTGTTTTGTCCGAGCTGAGGGATCTCGGCCTCTGGCTTTGGAAGTCCCCTTGGTGGCGGAAAGCGCCCAGTTGGGAACTCTCCCCAGGCCTGTTCTGAATAGGGTACTTGTTCCCTCCAGTTACACATAGAGGCTGTGACGCACCCATTCGGGTGGCGGTATATCGGGCTGAATCTAGGGGGTTGTCATACATGCTTCTCCTGGCTCTTGAGCAAAGTTTGTATCTTGCCAGAGGTCTTTCCTGGATCGTTTGTCTAAGTCGCTTATGCCTGAAGCGATGTGGTTGCCAGGAGACCATATTGGAATGATGTTAGCGTTCGACAGTTTGCGTAGGGAGGAGACCCTGAGGTTGGTCTTGCTGAAGTTGACAGTACCTCTTCTTGGGATGGTACATGCACGAAGGGGCTGATGTTGATTGGGCTGAAGGAGTTTATGATGCTGTCTGTCGGTTTATGATCTGGATGTCGGTTGGTGATTGACGGTTCCTATTGGTAGGTTTGGGTATTTAGAAAGGAGGAATTGGAGACATAGTATTGACTGTTGGACTGGTTATGATTGTGTCACGATAGATGTTGCGATCGCTTTGTCAGTGCTAGTGAGGAACCCTCAGATCAGATTATATGCATATGGCACTGTTTCGAGTGCTAGATCGGTTTATCGAGAACTCTGTCACCGAATCTAGGCCGAGCCTTTAGGCGAGGCTTAGATGGTGACCAGAGTGCTAGCTAAACAGATCTAGCACGAGAATACAATGTCACATGCATTTTTTAGCACGGCATGCCAATAAACTGCTGTCACGACAAACATATGTTATATTTTACTCGCTTGAGTGCTAGATCGAAATATCTTGGAACTGCTCTCAGCATTGGACGGAAACGGTGGAGTGCAAGAAGAGGGCCTCGAGGACGGCCACGTGAAAGCAGACGGTTGTATTGTGAGAGAGTTCATACCCGGTGTTCTAGTTGAGGGTGGGGTGTTCAGTGCAGATCTTGATGGACTCCCTTACTTTCCTACTTCTTAGGTGTTATATACACTAGAGATGATCCTAATATCATCGGTTTTGATAGTTTGCCCGTATGTCACTCGGTGTTCTCCCCCCCACAGTGAGGAAAGTCTTGTGGGAGAGGTGGTACTTCATGCGCATGCCCAGAGTTCATCCAATTTCACCGACGTACGTGTCGTCACCCTGGAGGCAGGACACCTTGTACACTAAGCCTCACTTCTTGTCATCAGGGACTTTATCCTTGCGGTGGACCAGGAACGATCTGATGATGTTGAACGGTTGGTATGTCAACATCCCGTGGTTTCTGAAAATGGTGGTCAATTTTTCAAGACCCTGGATGTATGGTAAGCAAACGCTTTGCTTTGTGTTCTGACCCATCTGTCAGGTATCTTGGAACACCAAGACAGATAGTTGTTCATCCAGAGTACTGTACGAATGTGTGCCTTCTCCAGATTCCGGTCACCTACAGTGGTCACCTAATGACGACCGACTTTTTGTGCTCCAGATGGTGGTTTGATTGTAAAGTGAGATATTGGTCGATGTAAGTCGGTTTTCTATATATCTTGACCGTAGTTGACCCATCGTTGAGGCAGACCATATTGTCCAGGAAGGGTAGGCAGTTGCCCTTGGCTGCTCCTGTACTGAGCTGTTATGTCCACAGCAGAAATCCCTAGGATATATGGTCTGCCTAATATACACAAGCCAAAGGCGCCACTATAATCACTTACCCTGCAGCCAAGGAACTCGCCTTGCTGCACAACCAACCCTCCACTGAGTACGAACTCCATGCCATTTACAACCGTCTGCATTCACGTGACGTGAGTAGCGGCAGTCAGGTGACTTGAGCGTTCCTAACCAGCACTGACGAAGCACTGCTTTTCAAAACATTCGACCCTGAAAGTTATCTAGTTTCATTTCCGATTAGAGTGTGGATTACTTGGTGAGCTTACCATACTTTGTTAGGACTAATTATCGAACACTGAATATTCACTGTTTCTAAAATGCAGCTATGAGTCTTGGTAAAAGATAATTATTATTGTCACTTTCTTGTCACCTTTTCTTGCAAATAAATTCCATGTTGGATGTGAATCCATGATAATCACATCTGGCATCGCAATAATGTGGGCAGAAAAAACAGTGTAAGCTAGTTGAATAATCAAAGTAAAGCTAACTTTTCAAAACACGGTACTTGCTAGTAAGCAATGACGGCAGGTGTCCTATTCTTTTACCAGTTGGATTCAGACACACTTTCCTCCTAACTGGTGTAACAAATCTCTTGTTCCCGATGCATTACAAGACCACTCAACCACAAACGTCTGGTTACCCACTTCACAACAATCCCCACGTTTTCTTCAGTCAGAGCATCGGTATATTGCATTGCATTAGCTTGAAGGTCAAATGGTGCACATTTGCTCGGCACGAGCCGAGAGTATGGACGAAGTGGCAAAACTTTATCGGAAATAAAATGTTATAAGTATGTTTTATCGGAAACTCGACCTGGTGAAAATATACAAGTGTGATATCCCTGAGATACCCCTTTCAATGGCGATTGGAAATCCCACAGAAATATATTTTGGTACCAAGCTCTTCATGGCGCTTACTGAACAGTTACAGCTCCCACGCAAAGAAATCAGTGTAGAAGGGGGTCCTTAAAGTGGATTTCAGCTATACATAAAATGGAGAATGAACTGGAAAGGCAGCACCAATCGTGTAAGATTTCAGCATTGTGAACTCCGAGACATAACGACTTCTTACAGCGTACATGTATAACAGTAACTCAAAGGTTTGGTACGTTAAAATAACCTCCATATCTCATATATTCATGAACTTTATATTTACAATTCTGTTTGGTGGTTCATTACTCGAACAAAACTGAGAAGAATTTGTGGACCGCAGAGCAATTGCAGTCTAAACTCCATACCTAATATATTCGTGAACTTTATATTTACAGTTCTGTTCAGTGGTTTATTACAAAATAAACAAAACTGAGACGAATTCGTGGAATGCAGAGCATTCAATACTTGTGTCGCCTGAGGTGCAAAAGAGGAATGTGAAAGCAATACAATGGTATGAGTGTGGTATGATAAACATTTACATGATGACATCGGACTATCTGTTCTGACATCTGCTAGAACGGACTTCTATTTATTTTTGTGACAATCACTTCTTTGGACGACTCGTGATAAAGGGCAATATTGTAGTATCTAGTCTGTTCAATGATTATGTGATGAAAATAAAACTTGATGAGCGTAATCAATGTGTTACTTACATTGATGTAGCATATGCTGTGAACGTAGTTACCTGCACCTCACGTCAGTGTATTTGAGGTCAATACATTCTGAGGTTTAAACATGTGCACATCATAACAATATCAGTTAAAAACTCCCTCAGAATCATAAGCGAAACATCTTCAAAGTCCACATACATTTTACGGCGTCTGCTATACAGTTTGTAAACAGTAGTCCTGTTCATTTCATCAGCTTTGAGCACGTAGATCCACCTAAGAGCTCGAGTTCTTTACCGAACACAGTTTCCTATGACTACTCTTGGTTGCTTAAAAGCAACTGTTTCCTGGTTGTTTGAAAATAACTCGGACGCAGGTACGATCTAAACTTGTTTATTGTCAGAGACGAACCTGAAATCATTGTTATACCATAGTCTGAAACCACTGTATGCAGGATGCACTGTGTCCTTGGATGAGTCTAAATAATCCATAATGAAATGAACCGACATAAAAGAATGCATCAAAGACAAATCGATCACCAAACAGCATCATTATATATTGATTATGTGGAAATATATGTTCCAGTATATATAATAGTCATACATAGGATATACTGAAATGTATGTATACCCGAGACAAAACTGGAAATACGAACCCATGTGTCCGTCCTCAATATTTTCCATCTCATCGTTTTGCTCCTTTGACGCTCTTCATAAAAATCACACATAAATATGAGATATCGTCTACGCCTGAGTTAGTATCTCCTACGTGTGATTTAGTAGTACATACGTATGACTTAGTATCTCATACGCAGGCATATGACTTATTATCTATTTCGCATGTGATAGTTTATTTTTCGTATCACATGGTAATTCCTACATATACCTTTGTATCTTAGACGTATGACTTATTATCTCATTCACATGTAATAGTATCTCCGTATACACATGGTATCTCCTAGATATGAACTTTTATCATATGCGCATGACATTATTTCTCACTATGAGTTAGAATATTAACTTCACATTTTGTGGCACATACTGGCGCTCTAGTTGCATTTGACTGGAGGCATACAAATAAAAATCACCAAAAGCCACAATCATCCTCGTTTGCTGTGGGACAGTAAACAGGAGGCATTTTCTCTACCTCTCCACCACCTATCAAGGTGTTTTATAAACCTCAGAGTCGAAGGACAGTCTGCAATTTGAGGTGACAATATATATATTTTCCATGCAACTATGTAGAAAATCTTTCATGGTAAAGACCGAAACGGAATACATACATTCATCACCAAATAGAGCTGTGTACTTATTGTATTTATCATCTGTATTCATGTGGATGAAGCATGAGTCTGCGACAGCAAATTTATTTATTGTGATGTAATTTTGTGCCGCCCCCAATAAAAAATTGCTGGTATTAAAACTTATGGACGTTAATGTTAAACACACTGAAAAAGAAAAGAGCAAAAGGGAATAAGACAATTCTTCGTAAATAGCTGCATAGTTTCAGAGCACTATATGTAGTTATGCTACACTTCAAAGTATCATGACAAGAGGCGTCAGCATTCAATGGGAATTACATGGAAAGAGGCGCACTTCATGTGGCGTGTTAACACTTGCAATTAGGATCAAATTATTACCGCCCGCCTCAAGTTTTATTTCCGTGACCTCGACTTTGGACAGTCACCGCCAATAAAGTAGTGATAAATACGAACGGTCATATTACATGTGGAGGGAGCTCTTCATTATGAATTCTTTGTTCACAGGAAAGGGTAAGAATTTTTACTGCGCTATTGATCAAGAAAAATATTTGGTGTTTTGATGATGAGCTCAATTGTTCACAGGAAAGGGTAAGAATTTTTACTGCGCTATTGATCAAGAAAAATATTTGGTGTTTTGATGATGAGCTCAATTGTTCACAGGAAAGGGTAAGAATTTTTACTGCGCTATTGATCAAGAAAAATATTTGGTGTTTTGATGATGAGCTCAATACCAACAGAAAACAACAAAATAATAATAACAAAAATAATACACAATTATTACATTATTGCCTTATGCATTCCCCCATGATCAATGATGTGCATTCTATGTTCTTATTATTGTTGATTTACGTGTAAGCCACTCCATTCATTCACTCTATTCAGAAGGGCATCAAACTCATGGTTATATTTAGTCTCGTTATGAAGAGATATTAGAATGGCCGACTCATTAAAAGCAGCCATTGAATCTGAATCAGTCATAAAGACAACATTCGGATTCTATGACGTCAGTGACAAGAAAAATATTCTATTGACACTGCATAACAGATTTATTTGTTTACCTTCGGACCACCAGTCATTGATTGCTCATTATGCGTTACTCTATTGCGATCTGGTTGTAGTCATAATCTGAATGGTGGAATTGTTTATTCGACCATTACTCAAACACAGGTTTCATACATGTATGAATCTTTTATTTGAGAATTTACAGCCTGTTCTAACTATCAAGTTACCTGTCAAAATCACCACAATAATACCAGCCCATGCAGTGTGACGCACATGTATTATAATACACAAGGTCCGGAATGGAGGGTTCTCAGTAATAAATCTAGTCACAAAACTAGAAGTAACCTGGGTGTAAAAGGGGCTGATATGTGGTCGATAATTGCCTGCTCTAAGAGCTTCGAAGCCCGGTTGAAAGGGTATTTACCAAAAGCCACAGAGCACAGGTGATCATGGCTATTATTCTCACGGCCTTTCATAATTAAATTCCTGTGATTGCATTAATCTTTTGATGGTTCATTTCATCAGAAAACATCAGAAAATTGATCACTTTTTCTACCAGTGGTGTTATTTTTCTCAACAAATATCACTGTCGATACCCAGATTACTGTACGGTTAGCGTAACGTGCGTTACCGGAATCGTAAAAAAACGGCGAATAGGTTCAGGCCTGTTTATCGTGCATTATCCAATATAATGACATCAAACCAACTCAGATAACAAGTTTTTTTTATGTACGTATTACTGTATTTTTTTGTAGTCAGCAAGAACCGCTTCACAGATGAGGAATATAATGAGGTATGGGTTTCATACATATATAACCGCCTCTGTGGCCGAGTGGACTGGACTGGTGGCTCTTGAAGCAACGAAGCTCAGAGGCGGTAGGTGACGCGGGTTCGATCCCCGTCACCGGCACAGAGTAGGTGGTGTTTTCATCCTGGCACTGCAAAGGTTTCTCCATTCGAATGTGCTTTCCAAATTCAAAATTGTCACTCGACGGGGGATGGGGAAGACAGGCAGAATTGCCTATCATCATGGACCGTCGTTAAATAAATCTGATTATTATTATTATTATATATAATTCTTCGTGCGACATTCGATCAAGGTTTATGAATGACATCGATACTTGAATGCAGAAAAAAACTATATTCATTATCTTATGGAACCGATGATAAGCAGGCTGTTGTGGCTGCAACTGAATGTAAATTTAATCAAGAGTGCGTTTATCTAGATTACTGGGCTGCTGAAGTTTCTTCAATTCATTTCATTATTCCAAAAACGTTTCAATCATTTCAATAACATATCAATATACCAATTATAAATACACACGCGAGCAATGTGCAAGTGTTGTACAACACACTTTGTGCATCACACTTTCGACAAGACGAATTTTCATCAATACAATTATAAGACAATGTCATAGAACAAGCTAAAATTTCACAATTTTGGTCGAGTAAATCCGATTTTTTACTAAATTTTCTTTTATCTATAGAAAAATAAGATTTGTGACAAAGCCGTTCACTTCGAACTACAGTACTGATATCTGGACTAGAACAGAACAGTACTGATATCTGGACTAGAACAATTGTGGTCTTCTATCGGATATTGCAAAATCCTTACCAGTGTGCTGCCTCGTATGAAGGTCACTACCAGATATAGCATCTTATTATTATTATATAAAGTTATTATTATTATATCAAATTTGTCACATTGAAATTTATTATTATATTAAGTTTATCACATTTTCTAATCGTCTGCAGCACGTGAATCGCATCACAGCTGTAAGTCAAATCACAGGTGTCATATTTGTCACGCGTGTACGTTAATCAGCTCCATGTATTCGTTTTCACGTTACTGTAATCATTAGTACACGTTACGGTAATCTACAATATTTTTGAATGGATATTAAACAATTTAACGTGAACAATACATTATATTTTGTAATCGGTTACTAATATAAACAATTTGGTTATTGTATCATTGTCAGGTCACATGGAGTGAGTGCAAGAGATAGAAGCACCACC
This sequence comes from Terebella lapidaria, assembly GCA_949152475.1. Lineage (NCBI taxonomy): Eukaryota > Metazoa > Annelida > Polychaeta > Terebellida > Terebellidae > Terebella > Terebella lapidaria. Next base: position 12,726,991 of record OX424558.1, read on the forward strand.
AGAAGTTCCCCTGGTGTCCTTAGTAGATGCGAGAACTCGTGCGTCATCCTGCACTTGAGTGGAAATCATCCTGCCGTGGGAGTATGATTGAGTACATTCTGAACTTGTTGCCAAATCTATTATAATGGTGAAGTGTTAGCAATTTTGTTATTTTTAACTTTCAATGCCTACAAAAGTGGAATTTGGGAGTTGAACTGCAGAGCTTCAAATAACATTGATGGATACATCCCAGAGTAGATTATTAGGTTGTAGCTAATTTCACCAGGTATTGCCAACTATCCTGGATCAGCCTCAGCTCATTAAACTGTAGGTGTCGCATTGCCGTCACACCTTGAATCAGATAAATATCCAACTTGATGGATTGGTGTTCGAATTTTCAACGGTTTCTGATGATGATTGTAGGTCATAACTCAAGAATGTGCATTCAAAATGTTTCTGCATTCCAAAGGTTAGTAAGCATTTGAATATATGTCACTTTCCGGACGTGACCACAGACGTTAATAAATAGGCTATATGTATGATCCAAAAAACATTTTAGTGACGCCAGCTATGTGCTGGTCACCATCACACTTTTAACATAATAGATACACAATACCGTTTGCAAGACGAAACAGACACCACGACTTCAACTACAACAGTACTCCGATGAGGTGGGTATGTAAGATTACCATAACATCAAAAATATTTTGTTTCCTGGGAAGAAAATACGGGCTTGCCTATGTGACAGGGACCCAATTCAAAACATGAGGGTGAATGATGCACCAATTATGACAAACAACATTGAGAGAACAGAAATTAACAAGACCAGCACTTGAAAATATCTACAGCTCTCAAATAAAATGTTCGGTACACTCCACAGTATTGTCAACTAGAAAGGGATTTAAGCATAAATGGGCATTACGTGGAGTATCAAAACTTAAGTGGCGTATTACCCCTTATAATGACGATCAAATTTATTGCCAATAGCTTAGTTTTATTTGCAAGGACTAGGTAGTGAACAACCAGCGCCAATATAGGCGGAATAAATATAAACATGTTTATGTGTGCTGGCAACCCTTTATCTCTGTTCATTTTGTTAATGGGTTAATGAGCGAAAATGGCACAACTGGGCAATCATGAGAGGCAACCATTTGTGATATGTCAATATTCAGATGATTTTGTAACAGAGAAACACAAAACCAGAAGCAGTTATGGTTCTTGTAGTGTAATTCTTGCGCCCTCCATGACGGTTGACTTTATACTTTTATATTAATTTGTGTAAATGCACATGTCCAGACTAATTTCATGTGTCTCTTTTCTCATTCCATCTGTTAACAAGATACGTTTTTAAAAAATAAGGTAGAGGTCTATCGATGAGCGTATTGGTGGGTAATTTTTGGTTTAACAAAAGCAGACTTTTTTTCACAAATATGCATTAGTGATGAACGTATGCTTCATGATGGACCATGAAGAGTTTCTCGACCGGAAGTTGAAATTTAAAACAGATAGGCAAATCCTAAAAAAAGGGGCGAGGTGCGATTAGTGGGTTCATTTTAGTTGCAGTTTTGTATATTCGTGGTGTGTTCATTGAACAGCAGTCATGACATCAAACCAATCATAGTGTAACAAAACCATGCAACTGCCGCGCTGAAACGTTCGTTAGGAACGGTCACGTGATCTACAAAATCCACTTGCGAAGACACTGTTCGCGGAAGAACCGTTCGCGGAAGCACGATAGCGGAAGCATCATCAGCGGAAGCATCAGTCGCGGAAGCACCGTTCGCGGAAGAGGAGCCTTCGCGGAAGAACCGTTCGCGGACGCAGTCTTCACCACGTGGAGAAGAGTGCGGCAGATACGTTCGCGGACGAAGATGCGCGCGCAGCCACCCTGGCTATATAAGGGAGAGCGGACGGCCACTCTGAGAGCACTGCAACAGCGACATCGACCGTGGGGAGATCGTCACCGCCACAGCCAAGGGACTCGACGAACTCCGTGCGGACGACTCCTTCTTCAGGGCCTTAGAGTCAACCGGGATTAGACCGACTACCTGGAGAAACCATTCGACTAAACGGGACGGGAAACTTCAACGGGAAGGGACAGAGAGACGCCGCCGGCTAAGAACTCTTTTTAGTTGTGCCCTCGTGCACTATTTATTTTTGAAATGTGATCATACAGTGCTCCATGTCTGAACTTCATATTTGTACGTCACGTGGGTGACCAGCCATACAATTGTAAGTTGATTTGATGTATATAAATCTTCAATTTATTTACATCTGAGTTGCTTCTTGCCTAAGTGCAGCCGGTAAGCTACGGAGTGATGATACACCAGCGTTGGGGAACGCCAGATTAGTGACGGCTTTCGAATCACAACGAGCGGGAGTTACATAAAGTCTATACGATCAGAGAAACCAGGTTTTTTGGGCCGCACCGAAAACAAGTCATTACCAAACGTCACAACTTGGTGCCGTGACCAGGATCCCCGAGGGTCTACTGCCAGGGAACGAACCTCAGCATCACTCATGTCCGGCGAAAACGACGAAACTGCCCCAGGGAAGACAGGAGGTGAAGAGGAAGACTCTTCGCGGACGGCCTCACTTGCGGACGAGGAAGACAGCGGTTCGTGGAAGCCGACCTTTGCGGAAGAGGGAGACGACCGTTCGCGGAAGACGTTCGCGGAAGACGACCATTCGCGGAAGACGTTCGCGGACGACAACCGTTCGCGGAAGACGACCTTGGCGGAAGAGGCCGACGACCGTTCACGGAAGACAACGTTCGCGGAAGACGACCGTTCGCGGAAGAGCAGCTTCACAGCCAGGGGTAGACGGGACGTTTCAACGAGTGAGGAGCAACCAGGGAGGTCGAGACCTTCCATGGGCCAGTCGACTAGTCAACAGAGACCCCGGAGCCAGACACCCGACAACCGTTTTCTTTTCAGACACGACTCTGGGTGGCAGCACGATCGAGACAGGGAGAGGTCAACCTACCTTGAGAGCGTTAGGAGGGGCCCCGAGTTCCGACGAGTGCTGGGACCGGAGTACGTCAATCTGGACGGGGAGGGCGGCGAAATCTGGGCGAGGAGGGATCGGCTACAGCTACCGGAGCAGAGTCCAAGTGTGGCACCTCCAGAGAATGCAGCATTGAGACGGCTTTGGGACCAGTCCCAGCAGCAGTCTGGCGCAACAGAGCAGCAGTCTGGTGCAACAGGGCAGCGGTCTGGTGTGACGAGTCGACAAACGGGAGTGACTGGAGGACGGGTTACTTGGGCTCCGACCCAAGAGAGCAGCTCGAGAGGGAGAGGACTTTTCGCGGAAGAGAACATTCGCGGACGAGAGGCATTCTTCGGCGACAGGGACGCTTGCAGCCGGGGATCCTTCGTGGAAGAACGGGCTCGTGGGCGAGGGGGAGTCTTTGGTGACGAGGACGCTTGTGACCGGGGAGGGCCCTTCGCGGACGACCACGTTCGCGGACGAGGACGACTCGCGGAAGAGAGTGTTCGCGGAAGAGAGGAGTCTTCACCCAGACAGCGGCTCGACGAAAGGAGTGATCCAGGCGACCAATCTTCCTTTCCAGTTTTTCAGAGTAGACGGGGAAGACCATTCGCGGATGAGCCGGTTCGCGGAAGACTCGCGGAAGATGGCGTTCGCGGACGTACATCTTTTGTGGAGGGACGTCTCCGAGACATCTTGGCGGACGAGCCCGTTCGCGGAAGACTCGCGGAAGACGGCGTTCGCGGAAGAGGCCTGTTCGCGGAAGAACTTCTTCGGGAGCTGTTGGCGGAGGAGTCCGTTCGCGGAAGGTTCGCGGAAGACAGTGTTCGCGGAAGGTTCACGGAAGACAGCGTTCGCAGAAGAGGGAGGTCTTCACCCAGTCGACAACCGAGACAGCCAGCCTCCTGGAGAAATCCAGCTTCTATTTCAGTCACCCAGGGAGGCCGGAGACAGCACCCTTTCTCATCATCGGGCGATGAGGGGCCTTCATCTGATGGAGGGACCGACAGCAGCCATGGTTACCCAGCACGGGGGAGGAGACCACCGAGGCAGGGACCGCCGCTGCACCGACGAAGCCCTAGGCTGAGACGGAGGCAGGAGGACTCGTCGTCCGAGGACAGCACAGCCTGGAATCAGAACGGCAGAAGGAACCGGAAGATGCTGACCCCTGACAAGTTCGATGGGACTTCCATAGAGTGGCCGGTGTACCGGGCCCACTTTGACGTCATCGCAGAGGTCAACGGATGGAGCAAGCGGGAACAGGGCGTCTACTTAGCCGGGAGCTTGACAGGAGAGGCGCGACGAATGCTGACCAGCCTGAGTCCTGCAGACCGGAGGGACATCGACGTTCTGACCGACAAGCTGACCCTACGATTCGACCCTGACTGTCAGGAGGAGTCCTACAAGGCGACCTTGGGACAGAGAACCCGCAGGAAGGCAGAGACACCCCAGCAGTACGGCTATGAGTTGCAGCGACTGGCCGGCCGTGGTTATCCGGATCTGAACTCCGCAGCTCAGGAGGCTATCGCCTTAGACCACTTCTGGAAGGGCCATCCAGATGGGGACATGAAGGTGATGGCGCTCATGAGGAAGATGAAGACCATGGAGGAGGAGATAGCGTTCGTGACCCAGTACGAATGTGTCAAACCCAAGCCTGGGAAGCCGGTGATGTCCATAGAGTCGGAGGACTCCGAGCCAGCTCTAGGACGGGTCCTACAGCTATTAAAGAACCAGCAGGGAGGCGATATTACCACCAGTGGGCAGCAGAGCAACCAGCCGAACGTAGCGGGTCTACCCAGACTTCCCTACTTCAAAGGGCTCTTTGAGAGCCAAGACAGGAAGCTGGATCGACTAATCGAGCTGTGTGAGCAGGTGCTATCCATCAAGCCGAGGGCCGCCACTGCTGAGAACAAGGGACCAAGCGCTAGGCCGGGACCAGATGACTGTTGGTACTGTGGGAAGCCGGGTCATCGGAAGTACCAGTGTCCAGATCGGCCGCCACCTCGGACCAAGGAGGAGCGCTTGAGTCGACTAATCGAGGAGATTGGTGAGCGGAACAGTTTGACAGACGAGGAGTCGGAAAACCAGTAGGGCTCATACCAGCCCCCAACCGTATGGGCCATTGGCAGGTGTGTGCACAGCTTCACAGGCGAGAAGCTCGACGAAGACGTGAAGAACACATTACCAGGGGGGAATTTTTAGTTTCACAGATTCTTAATAGGTTTTTCCGGTGTGCATCCGAAGTAACTGGATGGGCGCAGGAGGAGCTCGAGGATCGAATTCTCGACTATTTGGAGGGCAAGCCTGTCAACACAGACGGGAGTGCCAATGTACAGCAAACCGATGGAGCCGTGGAGCGTCTAATGCCCCGCGGAGACGTCAACGAAATGCAGACCGATGGAGCCGTGGAGCGTCTAATGCCCTGCGGAGACGTCGACGAAATGCAGACCGATGGAGCCGTGGAGCGTCTGGGGACCCACGGAGACATCAACGAGGTTTCTGCTAGCAGCAAGGAGAACCAACAGGTTACAACCTTGAGGCTGGAGGCTGCGAAACAGCAGGGACCCCCCCCCCCCATGCAACTGAACCACAAGCGGCCGTGAAAGAGGAGACGGAGGGCCGGTGGAGCGGAATGACCAAGGGGCCAGCGCAGCAGCTATTGCTGGTGGACGACTCATTACTTATCCGGAGCGGCGGTTCCGAGGGGAGTGATTCCCTTAAGACTGACAGAGAGGACCAGGGTGGTGCATCACTGTGGGTGGACGACTCAGTACTTATCCAGGGCGGCGTCCCTGAGGAGAGTGGCAGCTCTCTTAAGATTGACAGAAATGGCCAGGTGGTGTCGCTGTCAGCCGGTGCCCGAGGCACATTGGCGTGGTATGCGGCGTGCCACGTTATGGGGAAGGCGACTCGTATGTTGGTGGACACGGGTGCCTCTTCCACCGTTCTGGACGAGTGTCTCTTCGACCAAATGGATGACGAACATAAAGCAATGATAAGGCAGACGAGAATAAGGTTACGGGCAGCAACCGGAGACTACTTACAGGTTCAAGGAGAGATGACAGTTCAACTTCTACTGGGCACACGACTCGTGTCGGCAGACGTACTGGTAGCCAAACTAGGGATCCCGGGAGTGTTGGGGCTTGATGTACTTCAACAGATTGGGGGACAGCTGGATCTGCGTAAGGGCGAGTGGCAGGTGGGCGACACTACCGTAGTGATGAGCTCGGGCCACGAGGACGCCGTCTACACACTGGTGACGGAGGAGACGGTCGTCTTGCCACCCTTTTCAGAGATGATGGTGGACATCAAGCTGACAGGAAGTGAGGGAGGAGTTCCGAAGGCCGGCCTCGTGCAGTCCGCAAGAGAGCCGTTGGAGGACGACCCCCTCGTAGTGGGACGAGCCCTGGTACGACCCCGAGGACGCCTGGTACCGGTGGTACTTCTGAACGCCGGCGCTGGAGCTTGCACTGTGCTGATGGGGACCATCTCAGCTGAGCTTCACGGAATAGAGGCCGTGATCGACCTAGGATTTCGTCCCGATGGAGGGAAAACAACCCAGAATGAACCTAAAAGGGAACAGTGGTACCGGGAGGAGAGCGGGAGGGAGCATGAGCCCCTTACACCAAACTCCACCAAGTGGCGGAACCGGACGCCTGAGCAGCCCGAAACCAGAGTGCACGCCATGCACGCAGAATCGTCGACGAAGACACCAGAGTGCCCGGAGCATTTAGAACCGCTCCTGGAGGGAATGCATCCGGACTTGACGGAAAAGGAGGTGGATGTCGTCAGCGATCTCCTTCGACGCCACCAGCAGGTCTTTATGGGACCAGATGGGAGGTTGGGCCGGACGTCCCTGGCGAAACACATCATCGACACGGGAGATCACCCCCCGATCAAGCAGCCTCTGAGGAGAGCCCCGTACTACCAACAAGAGCTGATCGAGGACGAGGTCGACAAGATGTTGAAAGCTGACGTTGTGGAGCCAAGCGACAGTCCATGGTCGTCTCCCATCGTGCTAGTGAAAAAGAAGGATGGTGCACTGAGATTTTGCGTCGACTACCGCCGTGCAGACGGGAATGCAGACGGGATGTCCAGATGCCGACAGTGCCGGAGACCGGATTGTCCCGCCCCTCACCACACCACAAGACCCGAAGGAGAAGAGGAGGCCTGTCCGACTCAGGAGGAGTGGCCCCTACCCCTGGAGGACCTCTCTGACGAGGATCTGCTTCCACCGATCAGCGGAGAAGGATGGAGCCCCGGAGGACCTCAAGTTAACATCTTGTGGGAGGTCCCTGTGGAGCCCTGGACGGAGGACTACTATTGCGGAGATGGAGTCGGGATATTCCAGATCTGGGAGGTGCGCTGCCAGGAGGACCCGAGGACGACTACCCAGCCGACCGAGGAGTGCCTGCCTGACCGGAGCCCCCCACAGACGGAGAGAGGAGCCAGGAGCGTCTGCAGAACCCTGCATCAGCTCCGCCCCTCTGCCTGGGTTTGGTTTCTCCTGATGATGCTCCTCGCACTGCATGGTTTGGGACCGGAGGTTGTGGCCGGAGCAGCGATCGGCGCGACGGCCGACGTGTGGATGCGCTGCCGAGAGGAGCCCTTCCTGGACCCATGCCCCAACCCTGTGGTCCGAGATCCAGACAAACAAATGCTAGCTGTCACGCGGGCTATGGCTACGAGAGGACGCCGGAATCCGATGGAGGGAGCCCCGGAGGCCCAGGTCCTGAATGGTTATTCCCAGGAGGACCTAGTGACCCTTCAACGAGCCGACCCTGAAGTTGGAGGCATCCTCGGGTGGAAGAATATTTTCACTGAGAGACCTGCATGGCCCGAAGTCAGAACAAAAAGTCAGCAAATGAAGACTCTGTGGCAACAGTGGGACCAGCTGGAGCTACGTGATGGGCTTCTGTACCGGCGGTACCAAGCGGCTTGCCAGAACGCACCAATCCATCAACTGGTCGTTCCACAGGTCCTGAGACGCGCCGTCATGAAGGAGGTCCACACCGGCAAGCTGATGAGCCACCAGGGAGTCACCAAAACAGTCCACCGACTAAAAGCGATAATGTACTGGCCGGGTATGACGAAGGACGTGGAGCGTTGGTGCCGGGAGTGCCTGAAGTGTAGTGGGAGAAAGCCGCGACCGGGGCCCAAGTACCACCCCATGGGAAATCTACCAGTAGGCGATCGGCTAGAGAGGGTGGCCATGGACATTTTGGAGCCTGGAACGATCACCAATTCTGGGAACCGGTATATACTGGTCGTGGGTGATTATTTCACCAAGTGGACTGAGGCCTACGCTCTACCCAACCATGAGGCTCAGACGGTGGCGGACGTCTTTGTGACTGAGTTCGTGTGCCGCCTGGGAATGCCAGCCAAGATACATACCGACCAGGGACGAGAGTTCGCGAGTAAGCTTTTCCTTGAGATGATCAAGATCCTAGGAGGGGAGAAGACTCGGACGACCCCTTATCACGCCAAATCAGACGGGATGGTCGAGCGATTCAACCGGACCCTGCTGAACCTTCTGGCCGTGGTCGTGGACGAGAACCATGACGACTGGGACGACCATCTGCCCTACGTGGTGGCGACTTATAGAACATCAGTACACGAAAGCACCGGGTGTACACCATTTCGAATGATGATGGGACGGGATGCAACCACCCCATTGGACCTGAGGTACCGGACGAAACCGGACGATTTGGGAGGACCAGTCCCCGAGTGTGCGTCCGAATACGTCGAATGGGTGAAGGAAGCCACCATACAAGCTCATGAGACTGCCCGAGAGTGCCTGAAGACGGCTACGGTGCGACAAAAGCGCCATCATGACGTGAAATCAGCCGCTCGACATTTTCCGGTGGGCACCTGGGTGATGTATTGGTACCCTCCAAAGGCTAGACCAAAACTAGGACTAGGGTGGACGGGACCTTATCTCGTTGTGAAGTCTCATCTCGGATGGATGGTGTCCATACAAGATTGACCCGGTGGCAAGATTAAAGATGTCCACATTGACAATATAAAAAGGTGCTGGTTTACCCCTGAAACCGACGCCTGGATACCCAATCCGGACGATGTGACCCCAGTCCGGACCCCCAGTGATGACGAGGGACGAGTGGAAAACGGCGGGAATGCAGTCCAAACGATGTAAACGACGACGGGAGCGTTCGCGGAAGAACCGTTCGCGGAAGCAGCGTTCGCGGAAGTACCGTTCGCGGAAGCACATTCGCGGAAGCAGCGTTCGCGGAAGAACCGTTCGCGGAAGCAAGCGAAAAACGTTATTTCGTTCCACGACAATGCTTTTTCCCCCAGATCCCTGGTCCGCGCCTTTTCTATATAAGCAGGCCGGCCTACGATTCCGTCATCACTTCAACCATGAACACACCAACTCTGCAGATCATTGAGATACCCGCATTTGCAGACGAAGATTTCGGGGACGTTCCAGATTTCGACTTGGCTGACTTTCTGCCCCTTGAAGTCGACAAGATGAGCGACCCACCTACCAAGACAGACAAGCCTGACCGGAAGCGGGAGCGCTCGAGGAGCCGGGAGCGTCGTGAGGAGCCCCGAGGAGGTCGACGGTCCCCTGCCCGGAAGTTGTCTACCGAGAGAGGGCGATGCTGGTGCAGCCCCTGCCGGATCCACGTGACGGCATCCAACTTTAGCCGACACGTGGCGACCAAACACACGCCGAAGGAGGGGCGGCACCTCTGCAAGATGTGCAGCCAGCGATTCGCCCGCCGAGCCGACAGAGACCGGCATGAGACGTCGCATGCCAGCGGCAACACCCTCAAGCCAGGGCGGAGGAGGACAACGACCGACACGCCCGTGTCCGACCCCCGGGATGGTCCGTCCACTGTGTCTGCCCCTGAGCTGAAGACTGTCAGCTTTGCGGCCAGCGGGACGACCAGCTCCACGCCATCAAGCCCCCGGGAGGACGCCCCCAGGTCAGAGGACGCCCCAGACCCCGAGGACGACCCCCCGAATAGCGAAGAGGAACCGGAGTCTCAGCAGGAGCGGAGAGAGGCGGAATCCCCGGAGGCCCCCACCCCCGAGGACGACGGACCCCCCGTTCCCAGAGACTCGGCCCCTACCTACAAGCCCCTAGACCTGAGTTGGTACCTCAAGCCCGTTCCGGAGGAGGAGGACCAACTGCGACCGTATGTGGAGGGCCTGGGCAGAGCGGTCACTGCCGGAGAGAAGGCCCTGGAGGACCTGGCATCCACGATAGCCATGGGACGACGCCACCTCACCCAAGCGGAGGCTCGGCTCCAAGCCAAGGAGGAGCGGAGACAGCTCGAGGCCGAGGTGCTGCAGCTGCGAGGGGAGGCCTCTCAACGAGAGAAGAGCCACCGGAAGGAGCTGCGAGCCCACGTCCGAGAGACCAAGCTGCTCCGGGAACAGCTCCGAGCATATACAGACACTCGGGACAGGCTGGCGGAGATGTCCGAAAGCGAGGTGGATCGCCAGTGAAGTGGAGGGAGAGAGCCCTGTAAACAACAGACAGGCAGGAAAAGACGAAGAAGGAGGAAGAAGAGAAAAGAAGAGAGAGAAAGGATCAACGGGGACGTTGATCTCCAGAAAGGGTGGAGTTGTAACAAAACCATGCAACTGCCGCGCTGAAACGTTCGTTAGGAACGGTCACGTGATCTACAAAGTCCACTTGCGAAGACACCGTTCGCGGAAGAACCGTTCGCGGAAGCACGATAGCGGAAGCATCATCAGCGGAAGCATCAGTCGCGGAAGCACCGTTCGCGGAAGAGGAGCCTTCGCGGGAGAACCGTTGCGGACGCAGTATTCACCACGTGGAGAAGAGTGCGGCAGATACGTTCGCGGACGAAGATGCGCGCGCAGCCACCCTGGCTATATAAGGGAGAGCGGACGGCCGCTCTGAGAGCACTGCAACAGCGACATCGACCGTGGGGAGATCGTCACCGCCACAGCCAAGGGACTCGACGAACTCCGTGCGGACGACTCCTTCTTCAGGGCCTTAGAGTCAACCGGGATTAGACCGACTACCTGGAGAAACCATTCGACTAAACGGGACGGGAAACTTCAACGGGAAGGGACAGAGAGACGCCGCCGGCTAAGAACTCTTTTTAGTTGTGCCCTCGTGCACTATTTATTTTTGAAATGTGATCATACAGTGCTCCATGTCTGAACTTCATATTTGTACGTCACGTGGGTGACCAGCCATACAATTGTAAGTTGATTTGATGTATATAAATCTTCAATTTATTTACATCTGAGTTGCTTCTTGCCTAAGTGAAGCCGGTAAGCTACGGAGTGATGATACACCAGCGTTGGGGAATGCCAGATTAGTGACGGCTCTCGAATCACAACGAGCGGGAGTTACATAAAGTCTATACGATCAGAGAAACCAGGTTTTTTGGGCCACACCGAAAACAAGTCATTACCAAACGTCACAATAGTAATTACCCTCGCCCCGATAGGGGCAGAGGGTATTGCATTCGGGTATGTCTGTTTGTCTGACTGTCCTTCCGCGCGCATAACTCGACAACATATGGCTTCATAGACTTCAAACTAACACGGATGAAGCGGTATGGCAGTGGCTTGGTCCTCCTCAAATTTTGTGAAAATCTGATAAAAATGGTTGCCATGGCAACGGAAAACGTGAAATTCACATAAATGGCTATAACTCCCATTCTACTTGATATTAATTTTTTAAACTATTTTTGTATTTTTCTTTGGCCAATTCCCGATCGTATGGTGTACGGCGAATGATCGTACGACGAAAATTCTGCATTGTCGCCCGATGTCGAAAAATTGGGGGGGTCACAATTTTTGACTTCGGGTGTTCTGAAATTCAAGACCATGACATGTTGCGAAGCCATTTTCGATCTTTTTGAACCGTTTTCGTTCAGGAGACGTGCCTCGATAATAGAAGCAACATTGCGAAATTTTAAAGCACAATATTGAGCGACAAGTTCAAGGTCACAGAAAAGGTCAAAATCGAAAAGTCGCAATAGCTCTGCTTATAATCATTATTATTTTCCCTCATTAATTTTGTATTTTTCGATAGTCAATTCCACATCATTTGCTATATGATCGATGGTCTTACGATCCAAATTCCCTTTTATCGCCCAAGGTCGACAATGTAAAGGTCATCAGCTCTGATTTTAGTAGCCAAATCTGAATGGGCGAGGGTCTGCAATCTCTGATTGTCTCGTTTTCAATGTCACGACCTGAACATAAATGAACGTTATTTTAATCGAATAACTTTTTTTTGCCTATTTTCGAAGCCAGATACTATTGTAACAAAACCATGCAACTGCCGCGCTGAAACGTTCGTTAGGAACGGTCATGTGATCTACAAAGTCCACTTGCGAAGACACCGTTCGTGGAAGCACGATTGCGGAAGCATCATCAGCGGAAGCATCGTTCGCGGAAGAACCGTTCGCGGAAGCACGATTGCGGAAGCATCATCAGCGGAAGCATCAGTCGCGGAAGCACCGTTCGCGGAAGAGGAGCCTTCGCGGAAGAACCGTTCGCGGATGCAGTCTTCACCACGTGGAGAAGAGTGCGGAAGATACGTTCGCGGACGAAGATGCGCGCGCAGCCACCCTGGCTATATAAGGGAGAGCGGACGGCCGCTCTGAGAGCACTGCAACAGCGACATCGACCGTGGGGAGATCGTCACCGCCACAGCCAAGGGACTCGACGAACTCCGTGCGGACGACTCCTTCTTCAGGGCCTTAGAGTCAACCGGGATTAGACCGACTACCTGGAGAAACCATTCGACTAAACGGGACGGGAAACTTCAACGGGAAGGGACAGAGAGACGCCGCCGGCTAAGAACTCTTTTTAGTTGTGCCCTCGTGCACTATTTATTTTTGAAATGTGATCATACAGTGCTCCATGTCTGAACTTCATATTTGTACGTCACGTGGGTGACCAGCCATACAATTGTAAGTTGATTTGATGTATATAAATCTTCAATTTATTTGCATCTGAGTTGCTTCTTGCCTAAGTGAAGCCGGTAAGCTACGGAGTGATGATACACCAGCGTTGGGGAACGCCAGATTAGTGACGGCTCTCGAATCACAACGAGCGGGAGTTACATAAAGTCTATACGATCAGAGAAACCAGGTTTTTTGGGCCACACCGAAAACAAGTCATTACCAAACGTCACACTATCTTCAACGAATGTTATTGTGTGCTGTTCGACTGAATAATTGACACAATGGTTTAGGGGCCACGATTGATCTACTCTTGAAATTGAATGGAAACGATTGTGAACCTTGAACGTTCCACAAAAAAATATAGCCTTTTTAAACTATCAAGTTCCCCTTTTATAATTACCACAGGATGCGAAAGGTCCAGTACTAGGGGTTCAGTCACAATACCGCATGTCAATATAGGTCCCATTTGGACGTACGTAGGAGTGGTTGCCTGGTATAATGTACTCCGTAATTGTCAGGAGAAACGAACTGATGTGAAAGCCAAAACCTGGACAAGTTCTGTGTCAATAGCCCCAGAGCTCCAATGATAAGCTCGCTTAATTTTATGGCCTTTCATTAGTGAGATCCTGTGATTTCATTCATGCTCCCTGCTTTGCTCTTCAGGGTTAATTTTTACATCCATATTGTTATTTCTGTTATGATGTCGATACTTTTGTTATCCAATAGAACGTTAGATAAGTACACTTGCTTTTGCTGATAGATACGTGACAAATATCATGGCACGCTGCTGGGTTTACACAATCCCGCCACTTTATTTCTGTCTACAAATTGTGTTGTTAATTTTAAACGCTTTACGTGTCATAATTAATCAACCTCTTTTCGGTTTTTTACTAATCTGGAATTTCCCAATAATTTAAACCGGTGAAAAAATTATTGAAAACGCGGATAAATTAATAAAACCAGGAAAAATGTATTAAAACCGGGAATAAATTATTTAATCCAAGGAAGAAATATCAGATCCGGGAATGAGTTATTAATTCCAGGATTGAATAGTTTTTTCCCCCGGTTTGAATAGCTTATCCCCAGTTTTGATAATAATTTCCCGGTATATAATACTGGGAAATTCCCAAGACTTAAAAAACAAACTACTAGTATATTAAATTAATCTTCTAAACTGGGAAAAACCGGAAATAAACTATTTATCCCTGTTTGAAATAATTTTTCCCCGATGTCAGAAGTTCTTTCTCGGTTTTTATAGTTCTTCATCGGTATATTGTACATGACTAATCCTGGACAAAATATAGGTTTTTTTTTCAGTATAAATAAGTTATTCCCGGGTTAATGGCAGTTGGAACTAACAAGCTATATTTAGGTAAATATCATTTTAAAATGTCCTCCATATGCACAGTCCTACAACATTGTGACGGTGTGTTCTAGGATTGCTATCCCAACACTGAATGTTGTCACATTGGATCTATTATTGACCTGGCACACAAGTTACTCCTGTAGATGAACGAACTACATTTGGAAATCTTTGCAAATGCATAATTTACTATATGTATCAAATTTATTAATTTAAGGTTATCACCGATTTTACAGTGATGCCTACTTTCCACTGAAACACGTACTGCAATATAGATATTCCCAGGTCAACACATGAAGGTCAAACCAACTGAAGCATCTGTGCTATCACCGCGACCCGTGCAAGAACACATTAGTAGAAGGTCGCAAAAGGGGTCTCTAGATCCACTAAGGTATTACCCACGAACACCCATCACATGAGGGGCCATTCGACATTGGCATCGCCCAGAGTGTCTGGGGGTCATTTAATAGGTTCGTTCGTGTGTTTAAATTGTCACTGCCCACGGACAAACGGTCACAATTGACTGGAACGTTTATCGAGAATAACTCGTACTGATGAGCTCAACAGGTAAATAATCAATCTCGCATACATTGATAGTATCAAAACGGATTCTTAACGTTAAACATATGCCTAAACGAATAACAACGTCTATTAAAAATTGGTAAACGATAGGCGCGTGTTGATGGGAACGCCGTAGAGTGAAGACTATCAATTTATCTATATATCTATCTACTTTTTGAAACTACGCCAACTCCCATCAATCGGAGGCCGCTGCTTAGGATGTGCAGCTAGGAAAAAATGGACGTTTAGCATCTAGGAATACGAAGGGATCTGTAGGGGTTGAGCTACTGAATGCCACCTTCAATGACAGACGTTCGAAGAGCTGGTGGATATTTAATAAATTTGTGTAGTTAAATTAATGCAATATCAAACCTGTCTCTAGTTTCTTCGAGCTGAGCATGACTATGGCAAGATTAATCAGATACAACTAGCTCAGCAGTAGCGCGTTGGTCTGTAAACCAATAGTCCCGGCTTCGAATATAGGCCCGAGAACCGTTTCTGTGGGCGTGTTTCATATAATCCTGTATCTACATCTATACATTACACCTATACTCTGCTGCACAACGGTAGCCTAAAACACCATGCATTCATTCACACCACAATTCAAATGCACATATTCGAGCTGATGAGATGAATGTAAAAAGATGTCTCAACATCAAACATTGCAAATATTCCCATAATACTCGGAAGAACCATTGTATTCCTACATGGTAGTGCGCCGAAATAATACAAAACACAATATACGAGTACATAGACACAATAAGCAGATGCATTTCCCTTTGTAAGAGAAGAAAGGTGAGCAGGACAAAATCTGGATAAAAATCTTCGGGAAAAAATGGTAATGGCACATTCAGAGCACTGTCAACATAAGGGGCATCAAGAGGATCAAACAAGGGACATGAGTGTTACACTCCACATGTGACTCCACATGGCGTGTTAACACTCACAATTACGATCAAGTTAGTGTCCCCGGTCTCAAGTTTTATTTCCATGACCTCGGTAATGAACAACCGCCGCCATTATAGGCGCAATAAATATGAAGATATTTTGTGGCTGATGTCGTTGTGCATGGGAACAGATAAAATCATGAGCATAATTGGGCAACAATAAAGGACAAAATATGTAATATCACAATGATCAGATATGTGCCCTCTGTTCAAGTAACCATAATTTTTACATATAACAAGATGTAGCTTACCGTAATACTACATTCTGATTTTCGAGATATGATACAACGAAGATTTCCTACTATTTGCAGTTTGGTCCACCATCTGTTCAAATTTATAGAGTTCACCCCCATGAGGTGGTATTGTATGTCAACACCGAATAACTGTTGCGATTACCTTTGTTATTTTCGTGACCGTAAATGGATTTTTATTCCACTAGTTCCATTTTCATTTAGATAAATTATAAAGGAACAAACAGGGAAGATTAGACTAATGGATTCCAAAATGAAGCCAGACGAAAACGTGATGAAAATAGTTTTGATAAACTGCAAATTCCAGTGTCCTGAACAACAAAGCTAAAATCTGCATTAAAATACATTTTATAGCACACAGTCAGCACACTGACTAATTTGTCATTAACAGTCCGAATCATTGAGAAACATAGTCCCCACATGTTTCTGTTTCTAAAAGACAATCACATGTTTTGACCTAAAGCTTGAACACATATTGCAATATTAACTTATTTTCCTACATTTCACTGACATGCCAGTGATTGCAAGACACTTGACATCAAAAGCATTTCGAAAGAATGATGATAAGCGGGAACACCATCCCAACAACTTCCCAGATAAGTCATTGCCATATAAGGCAACTTGGGTAGTGGACACAATACGGTTGGGCCTGTGCTAGCTAATACTGACATGAATTTCTCATATCTTGATGTTGTCACGTTGGATCATGTCATTGACCTGTTCGTGACACAAATGTTACTTCTGTAGATTAACGACTTACGCTTGAAAAACGATCGCCGTAAATGCATCATGTATTATATATTATGTTTATGTACCAAATGATAGCACTCATGTTCTTCGCTTTTCAAGTGTTCTTGCAATATCTCATTCCATGCTAAAAATGGTTATTCCCTGGTCAATACATGAAGGTCAAACCAGCTGGAACATCTGTCCTATCAACGCGACCCGTACAGGCACACTACATTAGTAAGGGTCGAAGAAGGGGTCTCTAACCTGACCCACCTGTGTCCAACACCCACAAAAACCCATTACATTAAAAGCCACTCGACATTGGGAGGTGCACCGTCAGTGTGTGGGAGACATTTGATAGGCTCGTGGCACCATTAGAATTATCAGGGCGCACAAACGAACGGTCACAATTGGCTGGACTGGAACTTTGACGGTTCTTACACTGTATTAATTGGCTTTACAAATGTCTAATCGGTCACTCATACATTGATAGTATCAAATTATTGGAGTTAGGTATTCACGTGCTACCATTCTCACTGTAGGAACCCTACTACCGTAACGCGACGTTACGGTAGTCCAAACGATGGCGGAAGGTTATTAGCTTCGAAAGTTATTTCACGATAAACTAGGTATTAGGCAGGTTTCGCACATAACACCTACATGAGGCGAATTGTTTAGATATGCTTTATAGTGTGGCAATATAATTAAACTGATTGATTTGCGAGAAAAAACGGTTTGAAATATGCGACGATTACTACCGTAACGTTAGCAGTCCACTACCGTAACGCCAATTTCCAGATTTCAATTACTACCGTAACGCTTGTATATATATAAAAATTACCATGATGTAAAACTTGATCTTTTGATCATATTTTAGGATTTTCGTTATCGATAAATAGTACAAATATTGTTGTGGATCGATGATCATAATCGGGACAATTTTTGGGAATTTGTCATGCATTTGTAGCCTATGTGAAAAATACATCAGGATACGTATGTTATTTCTGCCCTTTGACCAGCCATTCACCAAACATAATTTTAGAGCATGTTATTCAACATCATTCAGTGTCATATTTTAGCATCAGACTCAGATGTCCAGACGATGAATCTGGTAATGATTCAGGGTGTTCCATTCACTTTGGAATGGAACTTGAGGCTTTGGGTCCTGGTACGATTTTGACTCCAGACACTTACTCATAAACTGTAATTAAAGAATACCTGGTATAGTGACAGAAATTCAATAATCGTTACAGCCTTCTGACGATGATTTTTTTGGGGGTACGGTGTATAAACGTTTTAAGAGCAAACCTTTGCGGTTTTTCCGTTGATACGATGCGGCTGAGCCAGTGGCGACCTCATCTTCAAGTTCACCTCCAAGTTGAAGTTTACCTTATATCGTAAGTTTCAAAGTTTGACTGACACCAAACAGAACGTGGTGCATGATAAGGATTCACTCTTTCATAGTATGCATTATGATATGATTTCACAGACGTCGATAAAAAAAATCAAATGTCAAGAAGAGACTATATCTGATGCATATCACTGTGCGAATCTATGTACTTATAATTGATACCATATCTCACGCGAATCTATATTCATAATTGATGCCAATTAAATCATTGTTGTAAACTTCATTACTTTTTCCTCAGACGAGTGTGTAATGCTGTGCAACGGTCAACGTTTGCATAGTTACATGTAAATCATACGGCTCGGAATACACAAATGTATCTTAACATTTTATATATTAATACGACAACAAATGGCATTGAAATAAATCAGAACATCAACATCATTATCTTCGTTAAGATAAAAGTATCTTATCAATATTATTTCCTCACTCATACCTAATCATAAAATTAGTACAACTAAATTTTCTACGCTGGGGTAACATTCGAAAATGTAATTATTCAATGTATGAACATTGCTTATTTGCTCGCTCACTTTCTGCTCCTTCGACAACCCGTGTAATATGTTCAGTTTTAGCGTCCCAAAGCACCAAATTTCGTCATTTTACATGACGTCATACAGTATCAGTAGTATAATGTAATAAACAAATGTACCTCAAAATCAATTTCGTATATGCAAGCTCCTTATATTCGAAATTCTTATCTGAAACGACGCGAAAGACATATTACGAAACAACCTAGTGTGAGACCAAGATTAACGTTACGGTAGTACATGTTTGGCGTTACGGTAGTACCCGGCATCTACTGATCTGACGTTACCGTAGTAATCGCTTGCTTTTCATTTTCCATTTTCTGACTAATTTAGAGCAATGTTCCCACAAATGCGAAACTTCAAGAGGCATCAAAGCACATCATCGGAAAAGAGCGACATGTGTTCTATAAACGATAATCTCAAGGAAACCAATCGAACCACTCGCCTGCCGCCATCATGCCGTACTACCGTAACGCCGCGTTACGGTAGTGGGGTTCCTACAGTGATTCTGTTCTACTTTGTACATGCATTTGCCATAAGAAATAATCGTCGCTCTCAGGAGTGGAAATGGAATTTTGTTCCATAAGAACACGAAGACACTAGCATTATGGTACATTAGGTGAGTACATAATAAAACAATATGCCTAGCTATTGTCCTTGAGTCGTTAGTTCCACCAAATAACTTGCTCGAGCTACACATTACTTTTTTCTGTAGTTAATAGGCCTCGATTATGAAATCATCATTCATAATCATAAAGTAATATACCCACTGAAATACAATATCTTCATTGACAGTTGGAGTTTAGAAGTGACCTCGGTAAGGTGACATATCCCATGGAGTTTTGACAGGTTCAAGTACCATCAGAAAATTCAGTGCTCACTTGTGCACCATTCCACACTTGCATGAGAATCATCCTGTCGTGAGTCTCAGTATATGAGCAAGCTGACCTCGTTGCAAAATGTGTGTTGTCAAATATTGCAAAGTGTTCTTTTGAGTTCTGATACAATAAATATTGATTTCAATTATAGTAGTACATGATAATGTATCGGCATCGTGTCTATAGAAAACAAAATCACTATTAAAGTGAGTTGCTACACCACAAATCCACAACTAGACATCAATTTTAAATAAAGAAACTACATAGCGGTAATATGCAGAACAACATATGAGGCCACTCCTGATAATTATTTTCTGTTTCTCGCCCTTTGGAAAATGAAAAGCTAGGAGGGAGGGCGGAAACAACAAACGGACTCTCAAATAAAAAACGATATACCTTGCATTGATTATCTGAATGCAAACGATGTTTGGTTAGGGGACCTATGTCATCTGAAAATATATCATAGTTTCATATTGAATCCTAGAAACTTATTTGTGGTAAGAATTGTTAATTCGAAATGTTAGTTTGTGCAAAACTCTGGATACATCTTGTTTAAACACTCGGCAAGTGGATAAGTTGTGTTGCGAGACCACTATCGGTAAGCTTCACGAAAACTGGCGGAATAGAGTCTATTACATAATTATCTTTTTCTAAAAATTTCGCAAAATGCTAGGTGCGTGGGGACAAGAAACAGAAAATTAAACAGGAATGGCCTAAATCGAAAAAAAAACATTGTGTGAACATGCTTCACAAAACAACTGCAACTGGTTTTGGGTGATCATGTTCAGGCGTCAATTCAGCCCGTTCAGTCCTGGCGATATTTTGAATAGTGACCCAGAAGCGTTTCACATGATTACATACACCGTTATCTACTTTTTGGAATATTATCGGAATGCGTGTATAAATTGTGACTTTCACCAGATACCTACCAGTACATACTGGCATTACAATCCATTTGATCGGATATTCATGAGTCTTGCAATATGTTCGTATTTATGTAAATGTACATCCACTGAAAATAAATCTGCGCCCGTGGACAGCGCAATTATTGCTATATTTAGTTTTGATTGATTGCTGTCCCTTGCCGGAACAAATGAGAATTTGCACGGCTAAGTGATTTTTGCCTGTCGCCAAACAGCGCAATCCATCATAGAAAACATGGCAAATATGCATGTTCTCCTAAAAATCGATCAAAATGCTGTAAAATCATCATGACTGTGCTATCTCATGATATATAGCATATTTATATCCAAAGTAAAAATATCATGGTGATAAAAATCTTTAGTTTAACATATTTGTGGAAGTAGGAATATATTGCGCAAATGGGTCAGATGAAAACAAGTACAGAAATTTATGTAATGCTATGTTCGAATGAAAACAAGGAAGAAGAAGGGTTTGAATATCTGAAGGTATGGATGTGGACATATGTATAGACCTATTACCAGAAGCGTGTGATGAAGAAAATAGAATGATTAATATAGATGAGCTTTGGAAGCAGCCAAACGAGCATCATTCGGACACAGGGTTATCCCTAGGTATCGCTGTTCCTGCTGGTCATCTGGCGGAATTTGTACACAGGTATCCAACAACAACTACAAACTGAAATAACTCAATCTGACAATTATTGACACCCTGACCACTTTTGAAGCAGACTGAAATAAGAAATGCGCAAGCACAGAGAGGTAAGGTCAATGACAAGGTTTGCGGAAAACGCAATTAATCAATATGCTCAGTGTGAGGTCGAAGGAGATTGACGGGTCAAATATAAGCGAATGAAGGTGTCGATAAAGTGTGATAGAACGAGTTATCACGGATACTTCATCTCTTGAAGGGTATTATCGACGACAAGATAAATATGTTCGTAACATTGGCCTGGATTAGCTGGAAAGGACGACATAGTTTCATTGTTGTTCCCGGGGTTTAACCAACCGAATGTGAAATGAACCACGGACCGGATTTCTCTCGATTCTGGCGACAGGACACAAAATGATTAATCAAAAATACAGATAATCATGATATCCCATAATTATCAAAGAGGTGAATTAAACAAATGAAGCCTCAGTGTACTTTGTCTACCCTATTGACCAAGAAGCACTGCGCACATACGGTAATTTACGAATCAATCCCTTTTCCATAGCGATTTATTACCATTTGGATACTAAATATATGAAAAATGACAGGCTTTGTAGATACCTGCCCTCGGCATGTTCTTACGCCATTTATATATTGATTGGACCCCTGTTATTCATGGTTTCTTTATTTCTTCAGTCCCTTTTACATTGCTGGCGAGTTCCAATGTGGAAAGGTTGAGTAACATCCACGGTTGAGTAGCAGCTAGAATACAAACTATACATTGTGAGAATCAACCTATTGCCATCGGTACAACCGGATTTTGAAGATGACAATAGTAAATCTGAAAAATAACATTTGGAATCATAGCTCTACCAAATATTCCATCCGAAGATACACTGACCTCATCAAGAACAGGCATTGTGTAAAACGTAGTTTTAAACTTTTTGTCATCAATGCAAACATATTTTGATGATGTCAAAAGAATGTGTAGATTGATTGTTACCGAGTACACCAGTGACGATAGTACTCAAAGACCATGTCACAAACTCAAAATACAATACAAAAAAGTAGCAAGTATTGAGTATGAAGAACATACACCATGTTCCTTTGTGAACAATTGTAATTAAACTAAAGCCTTATTTTGCCAAATATAATCGGCAACTCGACGAAATACCGGGTAACAATTCCAGGGAAGAGGTCAGCTTCGGCGAGCTTTACGAGTTTAATTTTTTAGCAAACTATCAATAGGCTTGGAATCAGTGTGTTTCCAAACCTTATTGTCTAACCTTTTTTCTTTCATTTGCGTATATTCGTCACGTATATATCATACAGTTTTGGGTTTCGTTTATCACCAATACCAGGTGATTGTGTGTTCAGTCACCCTCTAAATCAATCAAATATCTCAATCGTACCCCGTTGCCGCAATCGTATAGGTAACCTTTACCTGTTGTGATAATTGCGCAACTACATTTCTAGTCGATGCGTCCTTGTGACAGAGTAAATAAACCACCACTCTACCCTTGTGGGATTCTCATCAATCAGATATTTATGTGGTGACATAAAACAGTAACGCTGTATCATAACAATCAAATGGTCCCATGTGTGTCGAGAATCCACCAATGAAACTGATACTGTCAACAGAAGCGCATCTGTTGTGAACTCATGGACCTTCCAAGGTCACTATCCAGCACCATTCACAACAATATTGGTACCTTTATTTGATGTATGATCAGGGTAGCAGACCCCTAGTCTGCCAATGGTAAAAGATGGTAAAAATTTTGATAATGGTATAACTGATTAGATCTATGTAGATCTGTTTCATGAACATCACCATGTTGATGTCGATAATATAGCTGTGGCGTGTTAAATTTTTATTGTCATAAGGGCCTGCTCGAACTGAGAAAAAAAGAAGTCAAGTGGAATATCATGCCAACAAAATCATCACACATTGCCACACACATATTCGTAACTATCAGTGATTCTACGAATGCTGTCTTGTACACACCATGATGTCAATCTATGCAGTAACGAATAATTATTTGAGTACTACATGTATAATTATTATACGTACCTGCTTTGTCTTGAAAGGCAATTGACGATACACCAGATCGACAATGCAATGTCTCTCATGTGTCTCATCATATATGGCGATCACTGAATTATTTCAAACATTATGTACCTGAAGAATTACTGGTATTGTCGGATACGCAGATCGTTGGCTGTCAAGATAATCTTTTGGATAATACTGTAATTGGCAGATATATCGGTGAATCAACCTAATTACGGAGCAAAAATCACACCATTCATAAAAATGTAACAAATCCTGAAAACACATAAAACGTTTAATGAATGTTTCATATGCGCGTTCGTGGAGGCACGAACAGCACGAAGTACGAACCGCACGAACAGGCTGATCTGAAGGGGACCGGTTATTATTTTGGTAGGAGTCGCACCTCATAATAATATATCCACAAAAAGACATAGCCTGTCTACTAAACTCTTTTAAAAGTATTTCAAACGTTAGCAATATCTGGTCCAGTGTTGTTGTTGTTTTTTTTTTCCGGGGGGGGGGGGTCATACCCGGGTCAACCAAGAGCCCAAAATACCACCCGGGTACCATCATTTCCATCAAAAGACGATCATCATCAAAGGGGTGACCTACAGTAACTCACCAAATAAAATCATCAGATAGTGAGGGAGCGGGGTTTATATGCCCAGATGGTAGCATCATCACTCTAGCTATCGGTACAAATATATTATATTTCGTGAGAGATTTTATGTTAACACAAAAAAGACTGACAGCAAAAAGTCCACTCTGCCGTCAATAACTTGTTACATCCAGCTGGCGAGATGATGCCCATCACACTGATTCGAACTCAGTTACCCTGCCAAACCTCCACGAATTTTACTAGATTGTCTCGTGATTTCAAGTTGTTTCTAAATTACCATTCTGAAACGATTATCGTATGACATTGTGCGTTAAAACACAAACTTTAGATTAAAGATTCTCTTCAGTATGGTATCGGAATTATAGGTAATTTTAACCCACATTATCTGTGAGATGGGTCAATTTTGATAATTTTCACTGAAATCAAGTATTTTACCCTGGGGTTTCTTGCCAATTATGAACCTTTGTGCTTGATTTTGATATGGATCGCTATGCTCGTTTTATCGCTAAAGGCATCCGTTCAAGAATACATAATTTTGCTTAAATTGAAAGATAAAACGATTACTTAGTCTCACAATTCTCATATAGCCTAACAACGAATTAACGTAGTCCGCTACAAACGGTGAGGTATGGAAGAGTCAAAATTTAAAAAAATGAATTTCTTGAATATTACCTCTTAAAAATGACATATTTTATAGAGTAATTCATCAGCATCCTAATACTGAAAAGAAAATAGGGGGTCACCGTGCTGGTTATACTTTTCGTCATTGCGAAAAGAAAAATGATCTCAAGGTAGGAAAACGGTGGGTCACCATTCGGACCAATTTGCGGGATGTACCTATATGACTGCATTTGCATCGTTCATATGTCCGAGAATGCACAAAATGATCATACTCTGTGATCATACTCTGAATACCCACTCGGAATGTATACTTGTACTGTCCAATGTCCTATATCCACTATTCTTCAATATGATTGTACGTTGTTTTAACATGTATTTCATACACACTGTTTTAGCCAAAACATATAGATCTATGTACAATATTCGTAACACTTTCTTTGGCTTGGAGAATATGCAAAAAATATATACATTGCAGAAATATCTTCTCAGCTGGTACCAGAATATGTAAATCACATTCATTACTCACGCTTCGACAGTTTGGTGTGAAAAGGTTTACATTATAGCAATATATAACTGATGTCACGGCAAATGTATTTCCATAAATCAAAGATATTTACTATTATTACTATAATAACACCTTTTACTAATTATAGCACACAGCGGACGATACATTTAGAAACACAATGCAAATTAAGTCGCGGCCCGTATACAGTTGATGCATTGGTCGTCTCCGCGTCGCTCAGACTGAGGTTGTGGTAATCTATGCGTAGTCTGTTCTGAAGTAACAACCGGTCCCCTTCAGATCAGTCTGTTCGTGCGGTTCGTACTTCGTGCTGTTCGTGCCTCCACGAACGTGCATATGAAACATCCCTATTTGCATGTTTCCAATCAATTAAGACTTGCATTGGTTTAACACCACTTTGTTTTGAATAGGTTGATCTGTAGTTCTATATTAGTTCCAATAGTTGCTTAATGGACACATATATATTTCAAAGAATGCCTCTAGCAGTGTGACGCCAGTGGGGTTTGTATATTTATATTTTTCATGCGTTTCTTTCTCAAAGATTACTCTTCTTACCGGTGTATGCTTTATCGCACAGCTTCTAAAACAACAATACATTGGGTCTGCCGCTATTCGCCGCACATAGTGTTGAAAGAGGAAGCTCATCAGAAACACACTAAAAACAATATAAAATCTTTAGAAGGTAAATACTTTTAGCAGATTTATTTTTGTTGTACTCAAGGTAGCGGATTTCAAAGTTAAACATAACATCATGTAGTTGTAAACGTATCAAGGTTGCCTACCGCATAAGAATGGCCTAGGTGGGAGAACCCTATACAAATCTTAGGCACTTTATGACATATATAACGTTTGACCCTGACTGATGATAATAGATGAGTATATGTTGCATGGCTCTAAACAAATCAATGATTTACAAATCAGAATCATCACAGCGAGAAAAACTTATCAAGAATTGAGCTCTCGAGTGGCCTCTTGATCATCTAGTAAAAGTGACACTGACTCTGGGTATATTATGAGGTCATACTATATTATGAAACAACAGATCAACTGTGTATTGCAACTGGAAGTGTGATTAGAAGCCGTGAGATTTAATCAGGAAGTCCCATTGTTTTTCAACAGATTTAGCGCAACATAAATTATTTCTACATCCTTGAATTAGCCGCATACCTGTCCAATTTGATTTGACGAGATGCATGATATGTCGACACCAAATAACTGACATGTTCACACCTTAATATTCGCCCTTGTCATGA
The DNA here is from genome assembly GCA_949152475.1 of Terebella lapidaria. Classification (NCBI taxonomy): domain Eukaryota; kingdom Metazoa; phylum Annelida; class Polychaeta; order Terebellida; family Terebellidae; genus Terebella; species Terebella lapidaria. Next base: position 12,753,189 of record OX424558.1, read on the forward strand.
TGGTAAATGTTTTTGTTTTTCGTGTTTCATTAGTTTCATATTCCATGACATGGAGATGAGTTCTCAAGGGCGTATCGCAGACTGATCGAATCTTGTAACTTGATTTTTCCACAAGCACTTCAGGACGAGAAAAAATGAATAGATCTATATCTATTGCACCTTTGATGGAATAGATAATGATTGTTAACAATGAAAATGATTTTTTACTAGTGAAGGAAATGAGGAAGTTAACAAAATTATCCACAATACTTCGGCCCATTGCGTATGCAGTCAAGTTTCTGATGTGCTGACCCAATCTGTGTGTGTGAAATCTTCAGTGGTACGATTGTTTGTGTTTTTTTTTAATTTTCCGCATCTACTTGAGGATATATGCCATGCTCGTCAAAATTACATTGACATTTCCAGGGCAGTCACCATACTACAACACATTTTTTTGTAAAAATAGGTTGTCGTTTTCAGCAATGTCGTTTTCACACACTTCATTATTTATATTAAACAATACAATATTGACGTATTGAAATTATCTAGAGTTGGGAATTCCCAACATGTCGTCCACAAATACTGAAATGTCCAATAAGAGCCATTATTGATTGCGTGATTGGTTAAATATTTATATTGGAATTAGTGAATGCAGCATTGGACTAATCCGATTGGCCTCGTATTTAATGGTATCAGTAGCAACAATTTGATTCAAGACCCACATTTATCCACAACATTGGGAGACAGTAAATTAGTCATTTTTGGAATATTGATTGTCAATGGAGTCATGTATTTGATACTTGCAATCTGACCCATTCGTCCTGGAATGGTACTATAGATGCTCTGCAAGTGACGTCATAACGTATTTTCCATTTATGACGCCATACTGGACGGCAAAATTCAAAGTGAAATCACAATAAAACCAACAAACACTGGATGTTCTACATGATTTTGCCGTCCAGTGTGACGTCACAGCAAAGCATCTATAGTCCACGAACCAGACAAGAATCATTCATGTCATTGGTTGTTTCATGAAATGAGGATTCATGTTGAATCACTCTCCAAAACCGCAAATTTGATATTGCTTTCATTTTATCTCATGTCAAATCAAAACCCATTAGGAGAGCACGGTGATATCTTGTTGACTGTTGTGAGAGGTACTGAGAGCTTCTGCACTTGACACAAGCTCTCCGTCAACAGCCATCTAGAGCTTCACCGAACACGGCTACCACATTTATGAACATTTATGAGGAACCTCGTAATTTCAGTAGCAGATTAGGATCATAGTTGTTGTATGTGAATAATTTTGAAATTGTATCACTCGAGTCTGTTCTTTTCGATTATTAATTTAATATTTTACATATTATCATAGTGCCATCAATCGATGTCTATATAACATGGACGAGAGAATATAAGATGTTAAAGCTACATCCTCTGAGGTCCCTAACAATCCACATTTGGCTGAGGCGCTTACAACTATGTTATGTTTTGTTCAAAGAAACCCATAAATTCATGTTAGATAGTTTGATAGATGAGTGGCAATACAAAGCCTCCCTATTATTCGTAGCTCAGTGCCGTATCTGTTCAAATTGACAGCCGTTCCTCTGATGAGTTGTATGATATGTCAACACTGAATAAATAGCCCTATTACTTGTGTCTGTTATTGTCCTGACCATAAATATATCTTACATTCTACTATTTTGATTTACATCTGCATTTAGATTCAAATCACCTAGAAACACTCTGTCACAATTTACGGATACCAAAATTAAGTTCGGCGACAAAATGGTTCTTACACACTATAAACCAATAAAACAATGGCTATATTCTAATGGCTATAACAATGGCTATGATATCACAATGGGCCTTCGCTGGATAATACTGACATGGAGTTCTGATATTTTGATTTTGTCACATTGGGTCATGTCACCGGCCCTGTTTATAGCATACATATCACTCCTGTAGATCAACTTGTAGAACATTATGCAAGTGCAAAATTTACTGTATATTTGTATTCTACATGATTGCTCTGAACCTGATGTTGTCACTGTTCTTCACTCTGGATGTTCTCTACTCCACAAGTGTTGTTGCAAAGTCTCATTCCATGGCGAAAAATCAATATTCCCTGGTCATCACATGAAGGTCAAAATAGCTATAAGATCTATCCTATCAACGGCACCCGTAGAGGCTACTATATTTAGTGAGGGTCGAAGAAGGGGTCTCTAGACTGACCCACCTGTGTCCAACATGGTACTACCCACACAAAAAACATCACATTAATAGCCACTCGACATTGGGAGGTGCACCGCCAGTGTGTGTGGGAGTCATTTAATAGGTTCATAGCGCTATCAGAATTATCAGAGTTCAGAAACGAACGGTCACAATTGGCTGGACTGGAGCTATAACCCGTTCATATATACGGTAATTGGCTCTGATCAGTCTCTCATACATCGATGGTATCACATTAGTGGAGTTAGCTAAGTTAGCGGAGTTAGGTAAGTTCTACCATCTGTCCTAGTCTGTTTGTATTACTCTGTTATTCATAAGAAATAATCGTCGCTCACACACTTGGAAATATATTAATTTTATTCCATAGGAACACAACGACACTAGCATAGGGTACATGAGGTGAATATGTCATAAAACATTTATGCCTTACATTTGTCCCTGATTCGTTAGTTCCTCCAAATAACCTGCTTGAGCGACACATTCATGGCCCAGAACTTTATCATGTTTGCTGGGCCATGAATGTGGGATTATATTAATCCCGGAACAACATACACATTAAAAAATATCCATTATTCTCAGGCATTGATAGTAAAAGTTTAGAAGTGATTTCGGTGACGAAATAGTAACCGTGACATGTGTTAAAACAGTGTTAAAATGTCCCAAGTGTTAAAATATTCGATGGGCCACAATGGAAACGAGTGAGTTTTTGCTTTCTTGTATTACCTTGTGTATTTTGAAGTATGGTTTACATTTGTATTTATACACTTGTATGATTTTATTTAAAATATACAAATGCACTCAATCAAACAAACTAAATAGTTGAAACTGGCAATCACGTATTATGTAGATGCGACACCTGAAATGATATTTCGATGTACAAACTAATACACTACGAAAATGATATCAGCAACTCAATATTCAGTGTCAGGCCTTGTCAGGTCCCATCTACACATACACAATGAAAAGGCTGATACAAACAGGCTTGACATGTTTTAAAAAGTAACTGTTCTTATGATTCTGTGGTATATTCAGGCATTAATGAAGCTCGTTCAGTTGTCATGGTCAGACATTAATTGAGCTCGTTTAGTCCATCCATTGTTTTGAATATGGTGAACTAGAAGCTTTTCACATGATTACATTCATACACTAAAATCTATATTCTGGGGAAAATAATATGGGAATCAGTAAAAAAAATTGTGACTTTCAACAATCATTTTGAACTCCATATGTGCAGAACAATCCCTTTAAATGCCATTAACCATGTCTTGCAATGGCCCTCGTCGTATTTCTGTGAATTCACATTCACAGAAACTAACCAAATCCACGCCCGTGTACAGCGCAATTACAGCTATGTTTAGTCTTAAATGATTTGCTGTCACGTGCCGGAACAAACGAGAATTTGCACCACTAAATGATTTTTGCCTGTCGGCAAACAGCGCAATCCATCAGCAAAGACACGACAGATATGCAGGTACATGTTTCCGGGACGTAAGTCATAATAATCGATCACCATGCTGTAAAGTCATATAGGAATGTGATATGTCATGAAATATAGGCTATGTATATCGAGAGTCGACAAATCTTAGAGGTATAAAATCTTGATATTTATGGAAGTGGGAAAATATCTAATATATTCAATGCGCATGTGGGTAAAATCAAACATTATCAAATGTTCTGAAACGTGATGTTCGGAAGATACAAAAGTTTGACATGGAAGAAGGGTTTAGTTATCTGAAGATATATTTGTGGATATATGCATTATCCTATTGTCACTTAGCAGACGATAAAAAATCAGACACGAGGAGCTTCTGAAATATCACAAATCCACTGGCATTATCACGGGTTGAGAGTATGCAGGTCCTTTGCTGCTGAGAGTTTTGCTGTTGGTCTGGTGGAAATTGTGCGCAGGTATCCACCATTATTTCACCACTAAATTGAAAGACACTGAAAAAACTCATATGACACTGGCAATTCATGACACCCTGACCACATTTAGAGTATTTCGCAAGGCAAATGAGAAAAAAATTAGATAATCTCAATCACAAAGTTTCGAGGATACACGAATCAATCAACATACTCAGCGCGAGATCGATCACGAGTGACAGGTCAAATATAAGCAGATGACGACTGATGTCGATAACGTGTATAAGAAATAATTGCCGGGGATACTTTGTGCCTTTCACCTCTTGATGGACATATCGACTACTAGATAAAAATGTTCGTATCAGTTGTATGAGAAATTAGCTGGAAATTCTGCCCTTCTCACATTGACGGCAAGTTAGCATGTTTAGCAACAGTCACGAGTGGCAATGACACTGTTAATGATACTGAAAGAAACATTTGGAATAAAATTTGCCCCACACAATTTGTGTCAAACTCAGTCCATAACATGAACACCCAATAGAATGAAGCGGAGAGGACCTGAACCTGTTATACAAACACAATCCGGGGTGGTGTGGTCCTCATGACAGAGTAAACCACCACTAAAGCCTCGTTGATTTCACTAGCCTAGCTGCTATTTCGAGGCTCTCACCTATCAAATATTCATGTGGTAAAATAAAACAGTAACGTGGCATTACAACAATCAAAGTGTCCCTGTGCGTCGAGAATTCTGCCCATGAAACTGATAGTGTCAACAGAAACACGTCTGTTGTGCACTCATGGACCTTTCGGGTTCATCTTCCAGCAGTGCCTTCCCCCAAGAGTATTGGTATCTGTATCTGATGTATGATCGAAGTTTGCCAATGGTAATAGAGATATTTCGTAATTCTCAAAATTTGACTTTTGGCAGTATTATACAATCATTTGATGTTGGCGACTGTAATATTTCTCGAAAATATTAATCTATTATGTGGTTTATGAGTTACTGATATTTATATATGTCTGATAATACGAAATTCAAAATGATCGTCAAAATTGCCATATAACTTCGTTCAGGTGCGAATTGTCAATAACCTACTGTGTTGCGTCTGTTATCGTCCTTCGTGTACATTCCTGTCTTCAAGGAATACGCTCGAAATTTTCGAACAAAAATACTTACAGTTATTTAAGAGGAGGATAATTTTTAGCTATTTTTGTCTTTCAACATTTTGTCTTCCTTTTTTTTTTAACTTTTTTCGCCAAATTTTCTACTTTCAGACATACTGTTCATATGGCATGATAGTTTGTGCAAAAAATTCTGGAGATTGTCAGACACTTAAAAATGTTTTTGAGTGGCACATCATACATTTTAGAAAACTGTCAGCCATAATATCTTCTTTAAGAAACACACGCTTGAAATAAGTCAATGGAAGAAACAAGATTGTCATTTTGAGAAATCATATTGTCAGAATTAGAAAAACCATCTGATTTTGAAGAATAATATTGTCAGAGTTATAAAAGTCTATTAGGGCTCTGAATAGAATAATCAACAGAATTTTGACTCATCTGAATTTCATACTAGTACGTATTGAGTGGAAAAGTGCAGAAATGTAGGTGAGAACTTTATCAATATACATATACTTCACAGTTACTCACGATGATCTGTATGCTTCAATGATTGGTCATTATCACACACTGTTGCATTATATCTGTTATATTCAGATATACTTTACATTGGTCATAAAATTATGAGTAGTAGTAAGTTCTCTGCAATTGGTAAACTAATTATCTTGTTGTGATAACTTGTTGGCTGTTGTGAGAGGTGTTGACAGCTTCCACACTTCACGAAAGCTCTTTGTCAACAGCCAAAGAGCTCCACTGATCAGGACTATCACATTTATTAGACTCAGCTTTATCACGTCATTTTATCAGCAAATCACTCTGAATGTTAATGTAGCTCAATAGGTTAATGTTGTATCGTAGGCCTACCAGTTTGTTCTTTCAATAGCAGTGTATCATTTGCATGCTATTATAGTACCAGCAATCAGTGTCAAACGTCACATAGTCGCGAGATAATAAGATCTTACTGAAATGAGATTGACCCAAGTTCCGAAATGAAGTAACATAAATAAAGGTACCTCACCTTAGGATTGCTTGTTCAAAGTTTGTTTCTGGGAGACGTTTCGATCCTGCGATTGTCAGCATTTGCGTGCATTGATTCATCTTCACAGTTGTGTATGTTTAGTGGAGAGATTGACCTGTAGCTGTTGAACGTTGATCCCATGCTTATTAGTTAAGAGGCTGTGTTATTCAGAAATAACACTAAACGTTTGATGGAAAAAAAAGTTGGAACTCGAGTCATTCTGATACCAGATGAAGTGTGTGGTATCGCACTGACTTGGCAAATGACACAGATCGTGTAGTCCATGACATCACACATAAATACTACTTTCTGTAACCATACGTAAATAGCCTACATGTTTGATGAACACGACCATGACTCTGAGGAATATATCCATGTTCACGAGCGTGCAGCGTTTTCACGTGATTTGAGTTACACATGTTAACAGTTTCGATTTACACAGGAACATCAGCCTCGTCAAGAGCATGTGTCCAAAATTAGAACCTCAGACAGCAGGTGTGCAGGTTTTGGAGTGATGTATGGAACTCGGACTTTCAATTGCTTATCGTTAAAACATGCACTAGTGTCAAAAAGAGTATAAACCCTATACAAACTTGGGAATTAGCAATTTTCAGCAACAAAATGCACATTCATGAATAGTCTCACTAATATAACTTATTATACACTGCTAAAATCTGTGAAGATATATAAGGTTTAAGAATCTACACAAATATTTCATAATATATGTTGTAAGGTTCAAGAAATCAGCGTTCGTGGCCTGATTATGTCACACAGCCAAGCCACTACGTACAATTTGCGCATATTCCACGTATGAAATTTGATCATAAATGGATATACATGGAAAAATTGAGAATAGGTAGGGTTCTTTACGTGATTTTTTGACAGATTTATCACGAATGAACCACGTTAAACCAAGGAAGAAGTACGAATAAACTACGCAAAGTACACGTGAATCGACGTAGATGCGAATATAAGTAAAATAATTTTGGTGGTGATCTGCGCGCGATTATTATTGCGTTGTTTAGCTGCAAATCATTAGTGATTCGTGAATCAATCACGTAATTTTAACGCTATATGTGCGCCATATATACGCGATATAGAATAGATACATCTGTGGTATATGCGTGAAAGATCCCTTAACATACGTGGATTGGTCCTGGAAAGCCAAAAATTTGCGTATGCATCTCGCAAAAGTCACGCTCAACTGCGTAAGATTTATGTAATATTTACGTAAGAATGGTCCTATTCACAGACCCCTCCTAGAAGTCGGCAAACTCTGTAGTTCAAACTGACCAATCGCAGCTGCGCGCAATCTTCGGAAATCTGGGGGAAATCCCAGCTTGACCACGTGTAGCAAAACCACTCATAATGTCGTGTGACACGCATGATATAGTGTTCGGGCCAAAAAGAAACCTTACATTATGTAACAATCGCATATATATCGAGAAAAATACTCGTAAACCCATCCATTTCCCCGTTGAGACCAGCCTTGCCCGTAAAATCATTTTACTGAGTAGCCAGAACTGTTTGTTTACAAGCACAGTGCGAGGATCATCATGGTCACTCGCACGTGTTTCCCTTACTGGGATTGCCCCAATACTGTGTTGACATTCTGACCAAACTCACATCGTCCGTTTTTGGTGATCAACTGGCTAAGAAACCCTTATTTCCATACAGCCTTGTTGCAGATAATGGGGCATCTAGGTTGAATATAATATGTATTGCCGTCTATGATGAGAAAATGTGCGATAAACTGAACACTGCGGATTTGTTTATTACCGTTACTGCGCGCAGCTGTGATTGGTCGGCACTCTCGTGACCAGTGGCGGGAAATTCTGTGAATAGGACCATTGCGATAAAATACACATAAACTTCGTAATCTCAAATGACCAAAATTTTTGAGCAGCTCAAAGCAAAAATCAGGTTAAGACCCCTCTGCCGAAACCGTCGACGGACATCTGCGCACATCGACTTATGAAAATCACATGGAACACTTATGAAATACGTATATCGCGCAAGTGTCACGAATAACCAAAATTGACATAGGCTTTACGCATCACATATACGTTTCGAATCACACGTCTTTGGATTGAAGTTACACGTTTTTTATACAGATTCTAAGCAATATTGACGGAATACGACCGCAATTATGTATTCCCCGATCACCCCACATCCCATTCGTCTAATGTCTAATCGTTCTATATTCCAATTTTATATAAAAGTTATATTATATTAAAGTCATCTAAGGCCATTTCAGTGTTATTTAAGGACAATTCTGGCATAACAAGTAGAGAGGCCATACATGATCTCTCTGGTACTCCCAGCCAGAACCAGGCTTTGTCTTCAAGTGAACACAATAAATGTGAAATATATGTGACCTTTGACATCCATAGGTCTTGGGATGCAAATTCTGACAAAGCCAATAGAGAAAGGCCATTTACATGTGTAGCTTCTTGTGGCTTCAATAAAATCAGGGTTCTACCGCCTAAGTATTCGTGTCTTGAACACACTAAAACAAAGTACGATCTTAAAACGTTCCTTAAACGGGAAATGAGTGACGTTTGACCTTTCAAGGTCATTAAAGGACAAATCTCACACCACCAACAGAAAAGCCGTATGTAATTTTCTGTGGGCTCATAATACAAACCCAGACTGTATCTTTACCCGTTACCGTAATAGGGGGCTCTAAATGTGTTGAGAGTAATTAACTCAATTACGATTAGCAAAATCAATAAGTTTTGTCCCCCCCCCCCCACCCACCACTATTGTGAGGACACTACTATGAAATCTCAAATTTCGGTATTTTATGTCAGATCTGTCTGAAAAAGTATGACTTGAATCGTATACATGTCTAACTCAAATCCACACATGCGTTATCCGTAACACTTCCTGCGATGAAATCGGTGCAATTTCAGATTTAACACCTGCAAAAACAATTCTCCTGGATGTGCGATTATACATGTATACTAGTATATCTCGCAATATTTTCACAAGGACTTGTAGTGTATTCCATTATACGGATATAATATAACACTTTTTCCAAAGTTTCATTGCAATGTCACTCTCCAGTTGCTCGTTGTAAGTCTTCCCATTGCGTACCTGGTATTAGGTATACTTTTTGTTTCTTCGTGTAGAGAAGCAAATGTGGTATCAATTCATATCATATACCGGGTAACTGCAGTAACACCGTTTAAACTAGCACTATCACACAATCATTACCGAGCACCGTACGACTCTTCGCTACTCCTCCTGTGTAATTCTGAACAAGAAACATATGTAACTCGGATTACGCGAATCGCTGCACACCCGTAATGAATTTTCCAATACCCTCCTGACGCTCGAACCATCTAACTCAAGAGGAACTAAATCCATGGTCAAAATGGACCTTCTACATCCAACACACAGGCACAAAAGGCTTAGCGTGAAGTGGCGTGACAATAAAAACATCTGCGTAAGCTGGCAATCTATACAATAATTGATGTGGTATATCAGATTTTGTGCAGGGGCGATAAGGATATCAACATATTTGGTTGATATCGCCACCATTAATCAGTATAAGCGCTACCAAGTATCGAGCGTTTCGGACAATCAAAATTTAGTAGGTTATCTGAACTGAAAACAATATTATTCCGGTTTAAGGCCCGGAAGAACGCATTGTAAATGCTTAGATGTGAACATTTGTTTTAAAACACGCCAATGAGCCACACATGATGAAAACCATTCACAACTTGCATGATCATTCTGGAGCATTGTCAATTGGTTTTTCGAGGTGAAGCAGGTATGTAGAGGAAATTATAATTTCCAAAATAAGCGTGTGGCAAATTTTGGTCAGACATGTCTAATGTGTTGAATACTTTTGCCCCTGAAACCCTCGATGAACTCTTACAGACACTTGGCGAGTGATTCCCTGATCATAGCCAATTCACATTGATGTCGCAATACAATGAGTCCAGGACAACATTCGTGTTGTTTCGTCCCTCAAGGAATATTTCGCATGCATGATATTCCTAAACAAATTCACAGACACCACCAAGGATTGTGCTAATTTTGGATAATGAGTCCCGGATAATGAATTCGCAAGGTATATGTGTTCACAACAGACGCATTTGTGTTGACACTAAGGGGTGGATGTTTGACACTTGAGCAATTCGATTGTTGTTACACCAGGTTAGTGGTCAATTTTTTCAATAAGAATGCTCCGGAATAGCTGACATTATCCATTCTACAATGAAACATTGCAGGATAAGTTTGTAGGAAATATTTCTCTGTTGGTTATGATGGAATAATATCTGATATTGTTGCTGACAAACGCGAACATGACAAGGGGTGACACCAAACGTTTTGATTGATTTTATTGCCATACATCCCGGACATAAGTATATGCATATTTGCCATGTCTCTGATGATGGATTGCGCTGTTTGGCATAAGGCAAATGCTCATTTGTTCCGCCACGGAAAACAATTACAAGAAATTGGCCTGTCCAAGGGTGCAGATCTGGTTGTGTAATTTTTATGCAACACACATTTGGTCATTTACTCTATTTGTGGACTAACAAATAAGGAAAGGACATTGCCAGGTAAGCACCATTAAATGGACTATTCTGCGTTTGGACGCCAAAGACTAACCAACAGTGTAGTCACGTGAAAAGCCTAACTAAACACGCAATATTCATGCCTGGACTTATCGGGTTTACTCAGTACCTGAACATGACCATTAAAATCTGTTTCGTTTCAACACTAACTGTACTTTATTAGGCGAAATACACAGAGCTCGTTTTCAAAGCCATGTGCTCAGGCAGTGTACTTGTCACGTGTGTGTAGTTGGCGTGCCTTACAAGGTCGTGCCTGATATGCTTCAGGCATAGCCCAGACTGAAGCCACTCCATTGCCCTTACCACGTTAATTTCTCTCGTAACCTTTTTTAAAAAAAATATCCTAGCTACCTCGTTTCATTTCAATAACAAGGCCAACGACATATGAAAAATTAGTCACTTGCCTACTTTTCTGGTCAACCAGCTTTCACGATTTACCAATCTTTCGAACGACGCTACTGCTAGACTCCACTCTGTCAATATACTTTTGGTTGGTCCTATCATCATGACAGTGAAATTGAATATATTATGGAGTAATAAAACAACAGATTCACTGTTAATTGAAATCAGAATATATAAGGTGTAATCAAGTGGTTTTTGCTATATCTTTTGACTGGACACCCCATATTTGAATCGAATTGCCACTCAATGATAAGTTGCATTATATGTAGACACCAGATATCTGACATGTTTCGCCTATATATTTGCCCTTGTCCCGATGGAATATGTTATCGTATATCGTGTTCCATTAATTTCATATTACATGTCATGGAGATGAATTATCAAGCGAGAATCTGGTAATGTAAAATTTCCAGAAACAAACAGCACAGCATAAATGATCCTGCAATATTATCCCAGTTTAAAGCACAGTTTCATCATACAATTTTCATGATCCCAACAAATGATTACAAGAATCATAAACCATGAGTGTTTCACTATTTCTAATGAATAATTACAGTACTTGTGTCTTTGAATTTTCCTGAGTTGTGAGTTTATTTTATATGGTCCTCATATGAGGAAGGATCCTAAAAGAAATGGCTAAAGGTTACATCTTCAACCGAAATGTATTTTCTCACATACTGGGACACCATCAATTTTTATGATTACAACTGTGACAGTGTATTGTTGATTTTGTTATCGGTTAATGTTGAGAGACATTATTTAACTAATGGGATTGCCTTAGTAACTTATTCCATCATTATGAACGATTTGGTCGTAGCTCATATTTGTGCCTTAAACTGCCTGACGAGAAAATACATGTAGTATTTAATTTTCAGAACATCCTTTGTTAATGGACACATGTACATGTATGTATGTGATACTTGATTACTCTCACAATACTACTGTAGATTATTTGCATGCTAAAATGACCTAATTAGACGTCAAAATCCATGATCAATTATTCGTTTCATTCCTATAGCTAAGACAGTTCACGTTGAATAGTGCACTTTCCAAAGTCACAAATTTGATATAGCATTTATTTTATCTCATGTCAAACCAAAACCCATTAGAACAGCACGGTGATATCTCGGTGACTGTTGTGAGAGGTGTTGAGAGCTTCTGCACTTGACACAAGCTCTCTGTCAACAGCCATAAACTCCACCGAACACAGCTAGCACATTTATGGACTGTTATGAAGGTCGTAATTTCAGTAGGAAAACACGATCATGTATGTCGCCTGCATAATTCTGAGAATATATTGTTCTTGGTAAAACAGTATCAAGATCACGAATGTTTTATGAACAATTGGATTTAACTCATTATGACCACTCAAATGATCCAGTTTAATCCAACATGCGGCAGACCTTACTATTCGCTGAGGCGTTTACATACATGCTACTTGTCTGCAAATTATGGCGCCCCGTTCGTGCCACAAAAAAAGAGAATTTATTTTTTTTCTAACTCATACGTATGAGATAGTATCTCATACGTATGAGATACTAAGTCACACGTATGAGATAATAAGTCATACGTATGAGATAATAAGTCATACGTAGGAGATACTAACACATACGTAGGAGATACTAACACATACGTATGACTTATTAACACATACGTATGAGTTATTAACACATACGTATGAGTTGTTAACACATACGTATGAGTTGGTAACACATACGTATGAGTTGTTAACACATACGTATGACATACTAACACATACGTATGAAATATTAACACATACGTATGAGATACTTATCTTATACGTATGAGATATTTCTTTATAAGTATATAGATATGTGAAATTGTCATGGAGAGCATAAAAGAAGCAAGAAGGTTACATGGAAAACACGGAGGACACACATATTACTTCTATTTCCACGGCGGTGTCGGGTATATTGAAATTTTAGTATCTCCTACGTATATGTTAGTATTCCATACGTATGACTTAGTATCTTATATGTATGACTTAATACAGTATCTCCTACGTATGACATAGTATCTCCTACGTATGTGATAAGTATTTCATACGTATGAGATAAGTATTTCATACGTATGAGTTAGTATCTCCTACGTATGACTTAGTATCTCATACGTATGTATTACTATCTCATACGTATGACTTATTATCTCATACGTATGACATATTATCTCATACGTATGCATTAGAAAAAAAATAACATCTCTTTTTTTGTGGCACGAACGGGGCGCCATACCAATCCACCCACAGGAGCGTTTCAAACATTCGAAAAGTTACATAGATTGTCATCTCATTGAAATAAATTTGACCCCAACCCCTAAAACCGAATTTCGTATTTGATGAGAAAAAAAAAAAAATTCTGCCGCGGGCCGAGGTCAGAAAGAAACGAGACAATCAGAGATTGCAGACCCTCGCCCCTTCAGATTTAGTCACTAAAATCAAAGCTGATGAGCCTTACATTTTCGACCTGGGTGATAATCGGGGACTTTTGTCGACGAACATGATCATATATCAAATGGTTGGGAATTAATCATGGAAAAGTACATAAATCATGGGAGAAATAATCATTGATGAAAGTAATGATTCTTGCGATTTTTTCTATTTTGACCCCATTCTGGACCACGATCTCAATTCTTGACACTGCCCTCTCTAACTTCGCAAGCTGAAGCTCTCTAGGATTTATCCTGCATACTTTATGATCAATATTCTATTGAATATCTTTCTTTTTTTGCAATCAAAGCAGTGCCATACAGTATTAGTGCTCACTCAAGGCAGTGCGTTACATAAATAGTGCAGATATACACTCGCATTCGTAAACGTTGGCTAAGTATTGGACAAATCAAATTTATGAAGAATTGGGCACCATCTACGTCTCACTCTTTCGGAGTTACAAGAGTTCTCAATGTTATAAACTTTGCTTATTTCTGTCTTCAGACAATCAAATCGGGCAGGTTTGTAAACATTTACATCTATATATATAGGTTTGTAGACATTTACATATATACATATATTTTTTAAAACATCAATATCAATGTATTGAAGAGACTAGCAAATTCAGAATCAGATTCCACATTATACATCATCCCTAACAACATATATTTTTTGGTTATTTTACCAAAGTGAAACTCCGGCAATGGCCAGGAAGTTAATGATTTAATCAATACCTGTGAATCGTGACATTGGAGGAACAGATGTTCATAAGATTCAGTGGCTGATTTACCTAGCACACACGTGTCAATATCACTGATCTTCCAGAGTTTTAAATGTATTTGTGTTGGCAGTGGTTTTGGAATTACTACTGCTTGAAATATAACGAATCGGTCATTTCAGCTGATGACCCTTACATTGTCGACCTTTAAGGATAATAGGAAATTTGGTCGTACGACCATCGATCATATAGCAAATGATGGGGAACTGGCTATAGAAAAATACAAAATTAACAAGGGCAAATTAATAATGAATAGAAGCAGAGTTATTGCGACTCTTCGATTTTGACCTTTTTTGTGACCTTGACCTTGTCGTTCAATATTGAGCTGTTAAATTTCGCAATGTTGTTTCAATTATCAAGACACGTCTCTTGAAAGAAAACGGATTGAAAAGATTGGAACTGTCTTCACAACATGATATTGAATCTCGGAACACTCAAAGTCATAAAATCGTGACCCCAAATTCTTCGAAATTGGGCGATAATATCGAGTTTTCGTCGTTTGACCATCGACCGTACACCATACGATTAGGAATTGGCCAAAGAAAAATACAAAAATAGCTGGAAAAAATGATATCAAGTAGAACTGGAGTTATAGCCAATTATGTGATTTTCACGTTTTCCGTTGCCATGGCAACCGTTGCTATCCAATTTTGACAAAATTTAACGGGAATTGATTCACTACCATAGCGATTCAGTACTATAAATTTCAGATTGATTGGAACGTTTTTCTTCGAGTTATGAGCGCAGACATTTGCACTGATAAGTCGCTGGCAAAAATAACCAAAACCATAACCCCCAATTTTTCGACATAGGGCGATAATGGAGTTTTCGTCGTCGGACCATCGGCCATACACCATGCCTTTGGGAATTGGCCAAAGAAAAATAGTTGGAAAAATTAATATTAAGTAGAACTGAAGTTATCGCCAATTATGTGATTTTCACTTTTTCCGTTGCCATGGCAACCGTTTTCATCCGATTCTGACAAAATTTGAGGAGGACCGAGCCACTGCCATACTGCTTCATTCCTATAATTCCACATCCATCTTACCATTCGTGTGCGGGATCGATAATGATATCAACAAATCTGGATGATATCCCAATTATATAATTTAATATAAGTACTCCCAAATGTCTGCCATTCCAGACAACCATACCAACTATCTAAACAGAAATGTAATATTATTCTCCCAATTTAAAGCCCAGATGAGCATATTGTATATGCTCAGATAATTTTTTAAGCCTACAATGAGAAATTATAACTTCCGAAATAACAATTCGGCATAGTTTGGGTACGAAGGCCTATAGTTCTACCATAAAATACCTCCAAATATTCGAACCCGTCGTCCATGTCTATGACTCATTTTCCTTTTAACATCATATTATCAATTCAAATCAACACTTCAGCACTGAAGTCTGCTGAAATAAGCAGAATTATATGTATTCAATACATCAATATATTGAATATATACGAATTAATTCTTATTTTGTGAAGTTGTTTATAGTATGATGTTCAGTTGATATGACTATGTTATATTCCACAAGATGACATCACAGAGTAAAACTCTGGGTGTTGATTGACTTTTTTATGATCAACGTCCTGGAATAAAGTATATTTGTCGTGTCTCCGATGATGGATTGCGCTGTCTGTCGACATGCAAAAATCGCTTATGGTACAAATTCTCATTCTTGCAGGCATGGGACAGCAATCATTTAACCTCTGTAGGCTCAGCTCTAATTGCCCTGTCCACGGTTGCAGATTTAGGCTAGTTTTTGTTGCAACAAAAGTTTGGTAATTGATCACGAATGGCCATTACGTGCACTTCAAACGTGCATCTCGAATTAATATTGTTATGTTCAAAATTAAAGATTTTTTGTTGTAGTTCAGTTAGCTTTGTTTAATAATCGAATGTCAGCTTCATTCAACATATGCACCTATTCGATTTTGCATATTCATGAATTTTTGGGATTTTTCATATTCATAAATTTTTTTGGTTCATAAATTTGCCCACAAAGTTGGTTATTTCAGGGACAGACATTGATTATCAGTGGGCACATTCGATATTTGATACTTACAATCCACCAGTGTCATTTTTTCACTTTCTAAATAGCAACATTCCTGGGTTGCCAACTCCATATATTTGCATGTTAGTTTCATTGAATGTCATGACAGATGCAACGTGTAAGCAGAAAATGCTCAATCTTAAAAACTATATCGCCATATATGGGCGTTTCATAAATTGACCTATTCTTCCGGCAGGTTGTTTCACAGGCCTGCAAACAATAGCACAATACATATATCAAATCTATGGAATTCTCGTCAATGAAAGTGATAATATTTTCTTCCATAAATAAGAACTAGCAAACGATTCAGAAAGAATTGTACCGAAAACACACTGGTATCACCAGATACCAGCTATATTGTGTCCACGGAACACCTGTTGATATTATTATACAACTACCCAACAGCCTGACGAAAATAAGGGGACGGAGTACTTAGTTAACAACATGTCTTAGTTAATCTGTGGTGACATGCCACAGTGTAATGGAGTTATCGTTGATAAACCAGGTCATAGTTGATAAGACACTATGATTCAAACATGCAGAAAGACGTTTTATTGGTTTCCAGGATTTCGTATTATTGCGTGTAGATGGTTTAATTTTGACTTCATACTGAGGTCCATTCGCCATTTGATCCACAAGAATAGTGCCCCTTCTCTCTTGAATCGAATCCCCGTTGGGGAGTACCATGTAAGTATCAATCTATTACCACCAATAGCTCAATGTTTATCCAAGCGATTTATCTGGGTAACCACCTGCGTATCCGACACGCCTATGTGCTTACAGATCAAGTCTTCTAATGCCGACACGATATCGCCATTTCTGATCGTCGCTAGTCAAATAGGTCCAAGTGGATACTTTGACCACACAGTGGACAATAAGAATGCCCAGTCGGAAGTGGAGTTCGGAATTTCTCATGATATCGACGTCATGAATGGTTTAGTCTGATTCTGATATTTGCCTCTTAATTCGCCACCCTGGATATCACAGAATGTGTCACATGTTGAGTTGGAAACTTCAAATTCTGATCACACACTCAGATGAATGGATGATTCAAATAGTTATGACGAGCACACCACAAACAAGTATTATTTTGTGAAATCACTGGTACTGCTGCTTAGGAATTATTTTGATTATTATTTCCATGAAACGGTAGAATAAATTTGTGTTATTTACATCTACTGTTCTGTTCCTTGCAATGTTTCATCTCAGGAGGTGAATGGTATTTCGTGGAAACGAACATTCTGTGTCACATGTGATAAATGAAAATATTTCAGAAGATAAAATCTTTGACGGAATCGGGAAAGCTATACAAAAAGGAGTGTGATATGTGGGTGTTCTATACCCTATAAGATTGGTTGCAGGGGCGAAAAGGAATTTAGCACATTTGAATGGTAGCACTGTTATTCAATAAAACATTCCCACGTATCGGGCGTTCCAGACTATCAAATACGAGTCTGTAATCTAACCTGGAATTCCAAAATCAGGCAACATCTTCACAAACACTCGTTCATTCTTGTCCAAAATTGATTGATTGAAGCTCATATAAGCGCATTTTGCATGGTCGGGTAAACATATTGTTTGAATTGATACTCAATATTTTCACACACGTTTTCAGTAACACATGATGGACAAAATATTGGCGCGTAACGACCCATATAATTTCCAGAATATTTTTGAGACTGGGGACCATGCTCAGTGCTCACCAACACAGATGTGGTCTATTCATCAGAAAGAGTCATTCGATGCAATATTGTTGGAATCCGAATCTCGACTAAGTACTATTATGCAGAAAGTGAAGCTCCTTCAGTTTACCCCACCCCACTACTTTTCCCCTGCCATAATATGGAAACATTTATTCGCTATCCAGTATGAACCTTTCACATACCACTCGTTCATTTGTTTTTTTTTAACTTGTGAATTCAGCCTCTTGCTGTTGACGTGGGATATTCGAGATCACGAGTTATTTCTTGGGTCAGTCTTATGTAATATTCGAATATATGAAGGCCGCCTACTGTGTTGAATATTCCTACCTTGTATTGGTTCCCACCAAACCATTGGCGGGTGATCACCCATTGCTGTTCAGATAGGAGATGTGGTAATAAACCACTGTTAGCATATAAATGGATATCATACTGTTTTCACATTTTTGTTGCAATACACAAAACCAGGGGGGAATTTTTAAAAATCATTGATTCCAACCTATATTCTAGTAATGGAATGCTCTGCCCCTCGTGGAATAGTTTGTCTATATGACATTCCAAATGACATCTGGTTGACTGTTTGAGCAGGCCTTCGTGACACAAAACGTTACCAGTTTCAAACAATATTACAGAACCCACCATGATATACACTACTCACCAAAAAAAACGAGCGAACCTAAACTTTGGCCAATGTATTTTTCTGGGGTTATAGAATAAAGCCCATTCACATATTCACGAGTATTTGAAATGATAACGAATAATACAATCTGGAGCAAAATACTGAAATATATATTTTTGCAAATTGTGAGCATTGTATATATATAACGCGAGGTCCATCCTTACGCATGACGTGTTTTTGTTGACATTATTAGTTTCATGGTGTGGATTTTTGTCAGAGAGGGACAATTTGATTACTGTTATACCGTGTTACTGTTTTATTTTTACCATATAAATATTCGATAGATAACTTTTGAGTAGTTTCGATAGTTGTTTTGTGTTTCAGTTGATTGCTATTTAGAGGTACAAACCGCAGTATGGGAACAGTGGGACGAATAACCAGCTCAAGGCCACATGGTGACAGATGCATTTTGTACGAAGCGTGAGTCACTGAGTGTCCACTAAACATTTCCACATGGTAATCCATTGTCAATGTGAGAGATTTTCAGCTAATTTTCCATGCCACTGATATGAACATATTTATCCAGTAGTCAATATTTCCCTCAAAACATGAAAGGGCACAAAGTATCCGTGACAATTCATTCTATCACACCTTATCGCCAGAAATATTCCTCTGCTAACATTTGACCTGTCACGCATGATCGATCTCACACAGACCACACTGATTGATTAATGCACTCCACAAATCTTTGCGGTTGACATAAACTCACCTGCGTTTAGAACCACAGTGTTTCGACTGAATTGAAGTGGTCAGGGTGTCAAATATTATTGGTTATGTATTACCTATTTCAGTTGTTTAACCTGTTGTCGGATCAACATAAAGAAATTCCAT
The DNA here is from genome assembly GCA_949152475.1 of Terebella lapidaria. NCBI lineage: Eukaryota > Metazoa > Annelida > Polychaeta > Terebellida > Terebellidae > Terebella > Terebella lapidaria. Next base: position 12,772,889 of record OX424558.1, read on the forward strand.
AAGGAGAACATTGAAAACTGCTCCTGAAGACACTGAATACAAGTAGCGTGGCTCTTCGTCTCCGGCTTTCTATGTTCATTGCGACATTGGTTTTATTTAGATACTTACACTCACAAATACATTTTTCGATATGCAAAGCCATTGCTCATGTATGGAACTCCTGTTTCTTTCGAACAATTATTATCATTCCAGAACACAGCGCTAAACAGAGGTAGGTGTGCACGTTGTGCTGGAGGTGATCTGACGTACACGCGTACTATTATGATACATATGATACGTGTATATTCTTGTGAAATTTGTGTTCAGTAATAAACATAATCATGTGAATTCTGTACATGTTGTCCAGTCTATGATTACGCGTCTTTGATATTCATAAGAATGTTAAATATAAGAAATTGTTTCCCACGAATATATTTACTTGATATAAATATTCTACATATCAGATAGACGTGGAATCAATACCCAGTATTAAGTATCCCAAGCAAACAAAACAGGGTCCGTTATCCAATCTCATAATCCGGAGACAGAAAGTCATATCAGGCATACGAAGTGAGAGAAAACAAAAATGATAGGGAAACTCATGAACCCCCCAAAATGGTTCATACTGACATTGCAGAGGAATCTCAGCGTGTCGATTGGTTATTATAACTACCATCAAGTGCATGCATATTTGTCCCGTCTTCCATGATGGATTGTGCTGTTTGGCGACAGGCAAAAATCGCTTAGCCGTGCAAATTCTAATTTGTTCCGGCACCGGGGAGAAATCAATTACCTTTGTATGATCATCTGTAATTGCCCTGTCCACGGGTGCAGATATAATTTAGCTTCTATTGCAATGAAAATTGGTCATTTAGTAATGAAAGTGTTTTCGTCACAATGACAAAGGTCATTGTAGGCATCATGAATGAAATCTTCTGCCCATTATACAGGTTAATATAAACCGTGACCGACTTGAATTGGTGAAACGACAAGAATGAGCTCTCTTCAATAGACAAATAACGAACAACAGGTTATTGCTATAATGTATATTATCATAGTTTATTCCGGCAAGGTTTGTTGATTTTTTTATGTACTTGTCAATATACTAATCGTGAAAATTTTAATAGTCAATTTTAATATCGTATGTATGATTGGATTATATATAGTCCTTGACCTAATATGCAACCACAAGTATTATAACTAATACGAAAGTCCAGCACCACTAGACATGTATACATTTACATCAAATATTGTAATTATGGTTATCAGCAAATGTTATAATACATAGATAAGATGGACGAATACAGTTTAAATGCGTTATAAATAACACGACTGACCTTCAGATTTTGTTGGGTGTACAAGCTAAATAAAATATTTCTTTTCTAAAACATGTTTCATCATCGATTAAAATATAATATAGATGTAATCATAATACCATTAAAAACGTGAACAGACAATTGCATTATTTCGTACTTCCCTCTTTTTCGTATGCTAACTCACTGTTCTTTCCATTTTTTTCCATTCACAGCATTGCACCTTTTTAAACTTTATTCTGAAACAGGGAAAGTCCATGACGAAGTCGAATATTGATTTTCACCAGTCATACGAGTCATCATAAGCAGTTATTCAGTTTCTTTGATTTATCATTTGATTGTGATCAAATGATAATCTTATAGATTGAACACGTTACATGGAAATGCAAAGGTCCTGTGTATTTGTCCAATCGTATATTTATACAAGCACCATCTGCAAAAATACATATTTACACGTGTATATACATGTCAAATCGAAACTAACACTTTACAATTCTACAACCTCGGAAAATACAACACTTCAACCTTTTTCCCGCAGGTGTGGAAATTCCTTTTTGTTTGGTACACTCACAGTTTTTCTGAAACCTGTTGAATAATTCCCTCAGCATGTTTCCTCAATAAATACACCTCTGACATCAAGATTATGAATAAACGCGTGGTATGTCATATATATATCTGTAGTGTTTTGTAGAATATATAAGGTATTCGGCACTTTAAGTCCACCTATATAACCAATGAGAATATGTCTACCTGTGCTATCACCTGTACTGGCAAGTCACAATGGGGGGGGGGGGGGGGGGAGATGGACCCGAATTTTCACCGAGCTGATTATTGAATTTCTTATCAGAAAAAAACAACAACACATATGCTTATCTGATAGTCTTACATAGCAGCATATTCTCATGGACTCTCAGAAATCAGTACTGATTTTCCGCTGGTTGGCTACATTATGCTTCAGGTTGACTCTGTGTGAGCCCTGTAGTGGTACCTGCCCCACGGATGTGTAGGAAGTGTTGGCAGTTCCTGATGAGTCGCTGTAGTGATCAGAGCGCCACCTGCGGCTGAATCTGTGCATTCGCTCACAGTTACACGTCTGGCTGAGTCCGGAACGGAACTTCCGGCTGAACACGCAGTAAATTAGAAAGTTGATGGCACAGTTGAACGTAATCATGATGTTGGAGACATTAGCCATGTATCTGCGGTGATGGTCTATATAGCGCAGTTCACGGAAGCATATCACCAGAGCGTACATCACGTGCGTCGTCATGGCAGTAACGTTGGATACCACACACACGATAACGATAGTAGCGACGACTATCGACACGCCACGACTGGCTCGCTGAATCACTTTCATACCGTGGCCATTGTGCATCATCCCATCCGAAATCATAGAGTTACGGTTGGCATACGTCTTCCGGAGTGTCAACATGAGGAGGATGTTCAGGACCACTAGGGTTGTCATCGGGATCAAGTACATGACTACCAGGAAGAAGCCAATCTTGTAGACGTACGTGTAGGCAGGACTCTCTAACAGTGAGGTGTGCATGTAGCCAACCCCCCCTTGTTGCTCCCCGATACGATACTCCATGAACCTGGGCAGGCTGAACAGGAAACTACAGACGGCGATGACGACTAGGGAGATGTAGGTTCTCCGCATGGTGCAGAGTCTCTGGGCGTGGAGAGGATGACACACGGCGATGTACCGGTCGATGGTCAACATCACGGTCAGCCAGGTGTCTGCCAGTCGGAAAAAGTACACACACGGGTAGAGAACCACGAACACATAGTGGTGGGCGTCATTGTACGCTTCCCAGCCGACGTAGCGAAGGGAGCGTACCAGTATAGTACAAAGCAGTACCAGGGTATCAGCCACAGCCAGCGCTTGTAACAGGACATTCGTCGTCAGTCGCTGCTTCTGCCGACAGAGAACCACAAAGGCTACAATGTTGCCGATAATCCCGAGAACAGCGAGAGGGAGCGATATAGCGACCTCACAGATGAATCGGACGGTACTGAACCAAGGATCCACCGGTGGTAGTCGGGTACTGTTGAAACTCGGTTGTATCATGTCTATTGCCGTAGTTTCTGCTGTTGAATTTGTGGATATCCTGCCGTAGAAGTCCGTTGATTGTAATGTGACAGCCATGGTGACAGTCTATCGTGTGCTGGCAGGAATGCTCTTTTCTAGAAATATATGTTAGTGATACGTAGAACACCGAAAAACTAATTATGGTTAGTAAATCCCAGGTGATTGAGTAAAAAATCACGTCCTTCGCGTTTGTTCAACTTATACCACAAACACGTTCTGTTCTTTCGGGTACATATATGTGACTTTTCCGGTCAACTAGCCTAGATAGGGAGAATATTCCAAGATATTTACACAAAAGTCCGCTGAACGAGCCAAGCGTTGCCGGGTCACACATTCCAAACAAAGTAAGGAAGTCCAACGCTAATAACTTGCCCTGGTACAATCCCCTGCGCTGTGATCCCTCCTCCGCGGGTGTCCGGCCCCTGGTATTGTATGCACAGCGAGTCTTATCGCGGTTCTGCCCTACCAGCAGTCCACACAAAACAAATACCATTGACGCTGGCTGATCGGCACAGTTGGCGGCAGAGAATGGCTCGGAAGTTTGCATACATTAATAACCTGATTCCTGAAGTGGTCGCTCTGGGCGCTCGTCCCACACTTGGTAGACGCCTCTGGCCTCTCGGACTCTGTTCATGAACTTCCTAGTCAAGCCTCGGCCTTCTGACAGATATCCAGTTCTTTGGAGACGATCAGCTCCGTGTTCGATTCTGAAATTGAAATGTAATGATATGTATTCTTTCTCCTTTGTTCCTTTCACCTATAAATTCTCATCCTAAAAAATTCATTATGTTGTAACAGCTAGCTACTGGAAACGATATTAAATCACGGACGCTTTGAATCTGGGGTTCAGAGAAAACTTGTTTATAGTTTCTGTTGACAAAAGGGCTTCTCTCGAGGGCCAGCTCTCGAATTTTCCCCAGTACCTCCCGAAAATTACTTCTGATTCTGGCCGAGGTCGTCACAATTCCATGACTTAATGGATTCCGGTTTGACAGGTGACAATACAAATTGTCAATGACTAAGACCCAAACGCCGGGCTATGACACAGTATGGAATGTGATCGATTAGTTTAGCAATAATGAATTGATTTCACGAGAGTCTAAAGTCGACGATCTTTCGACAGTCACACTGAATAAATGAATGAAAGGGCATTGAAACGAGCGTGAAATTCGTTTTTTTTTCGTTGGATAGGCCAACGATATGGTCTACAACATGATGTACAACAATCCAAAAACATGTATAAACCAAATTCATATATATCTAATCGAACCGGTACTTTGTGGAGTTATATTTATCGAACAAAATAATACAAACACACACAGGTACATGAAAACATGTAGAACAATTTTTCCAAAGTATCATATACCTAGGTGCCAATACACGAAGGATGCCGACGTTTTGCATCGCTGAGACTCCTTGGTGCTTTGTTCTCTAGTAGAATATATGAAATGACAAATCATAAGCCTGCAAATAATCAGAAACTTACCAGTAGCGTACAAATGTGGGCCACCCTTTCAGGTAACACATTTTGACATGAACGTTACTGTAAGCTCGTTTGACATCCCAATAATAAAACTATGATAAAATATATCGATTAACATTGATAAGGTAATTTCTTGGAATTGGACTATCAATACATATATCACCTTCTACCATTGATAATGGAAATGTTTCCTCTGTGACCATATCTTATATTGATAAACGTAAAAGCATTTCCCAGAAATACATACTGCCAAACCATAACATGCTGACGGAATTAAATGTTGCGTGCTCATAATAGATCGGCGAGGAGATAAGAATAATTAATTACGATACTTAATAATTCCACCTCAAATTGGCAATCACATCGAGGCAGCTTTACGATCAGAATTGTACGCTCTCCTCCAATAAAACAAATATGAAGTCATGTTGCATATGGCGACGTATCACGACGTTACTCTTTAAGCCTCTAGGAAGCGTGCAATACAATTAATTCGAGTAATTCGACGACAGTTTATAGCCTTAAGATGTAATGCAGCTCTTCACATGGGTTGCAAATGTGCAATTTGAGCAACAACCGAGCGACAGCCGTGTCCATATAAAGACAAAATCAGTTGTATTGCAAAAGCAACGCACCTTTTCACAAAAGATTTTTGCTGGTACTTACGTAGCCCGTACATGATATGCATGGAGTATTTCTCTCCTATTAATTGAATAGAACTTGGATTATGGAAAGGAATTATATTTGTGCGAAATATATCATATTACAAGACGAGAATATATACGCTTTATAGATAATATCGACAATCACATCCTCAGATAAAGCCACCCACGTGGATTTTACACGCAATCATCTACATGTAGCCAGCCCTTTACCGCAACTTTTATGTTTAAAACTCGATAAACATGAATAATCTTACCATCAGGATATGACACGCGAGATTGAAATGATCGTAATCACATTTAGCGATCACATTTTAACACTAGGCAGATTCAGCAAATTTAAGTGTTTGGCTCGAGTCGTCCTTGGGATACAATCCAGGTGTGAAGAAGCTGCCGGGAAATATATCACTGTTATTGTTCGGTATCCCATAAACGGCGCATAAAGAGCATCGACAGCTGTACCAACATCGCTTTGTAGTTGTTCCTAAACAGAATAGTTTTTGTGTTTTCTACTAGAAATTCTTACCAGGGATGGTTATCTTATACTTATGAATGTAATATATCCAAATGCCTCCAAAGTAGATGGTACTTCAGAAAAGTTCACATAACTAATGGTAATCTAAGGTGGCATTTTGAGGGGTCTTTGGAGAGAGAGAAAAACTGACCATTTATGACAACTGCAATATGGTGTTCAAACGAATGCATATGACAAAATGTGCGCAATAAAGCATTCATAATTTTCTGGCTGGAAGCAATCACCTGGTGGTAAATTAGTCATTAGATCGTATGGTCATGAATTGGGAATTTACCTACATTTATCGTTCTTGTGTTTATCTCCACTCACTTATGATGTGATAATCACCGTTGTTTCTCAGTCGGTGGATCTCTCCTGCCGTGATAATTTTATAAAAGCTAAAAGTTCCAGTAATATATGATCCAGACTTCCACACAACCCAAATACAGACAAAAACTTGAAATTGTTGTTTTCCAGACAACAGCAAAAAGCACGGAACTTTTTTCGCTAATTTATCTCGTACCTCTGTACTGTTTCCTGTCGTACGCAGCCACGAGAATTGTTCTAATGGGAACGCAAGATAAATGTGTTCACAAAATTCGGTAATATATCGTGAACGTATCCAGGTGTGGTATCGCTGGTTGCAATAATCACTTGGAGTGCCAAGTTCTCAAGGAAACTTTGGAATTGATGACTTGTACAGCGTGGTGGTTGCGTCAATATACAGGCATTCTGAAAACATATATTTTCCACGAACACGTGCAACAAAAGTTTGTCGGGGAAAATGTGCGGGTTTTATCGTAAAATTGGGCAACAGCGTATCAAATGACAGCGATTTCACCTCGGCTTTTGATATCCAGACTGGTGCTAATGATATCGAATGATATCGCAAGGCAAAAACGTTGTGAATTGGCACATGCATTAATAACATTAATGGTATACTATGTGACTGATGTTGATTATGTGACTGATGTTCAAACGATATCGTAACGAAATTATCATTTTTATCCTGTGCTCATCCGGTGTCAAAAACGTTTCAACAAATGCAGAGTCTGCAACAAGTACCACATAGAATCCGAATGAACTCAGAAATCCAAAATCATAGAAATGTTTGGCAATATCTGTTATCATTATTGGTAACGCATTCGCACAGTTCCGATATTGTGGATGAGATATGGGATGAGAGGCGCTTAGACCTACCTAATCAAGCACATAATCCACTGTCCCTAGATATTCCTAGCATTCAACCCGTCTCGCCAGGCTGTAATTGTCCCAGACCTTTAACACTACCGTCGGCACGACCTGCGAGAGTCAAAGACGCCGATGCCATTCGTTCGCGGGGTTGAAAGGTAATGCCGATATATTCTCCAGGTTGGGTTACACTTGGAATTCCGCGGGAAGACGAATGAGTAATGCAAGCCGCTTTATGTCCCGTCCAGCCGTGAATAAATGTTTCCCTGTACCGCCGCAACACGACTGCTCTAATGCAATTTTGCCTTCTCGGGAACTGTTCTTCCTCGTGGGAAGTTTGCAAGATAAAGTGTCGAAGAAGACTGGCGTGATTTACCCCAGGTGTATCGAGGTGTGCCATGCCGAGAAGTCGGCTGGGAGAAAGAGGAGTCAGTGAGTTCACTGGAGCAGAAGCAGTCCAGGTAACTTTGAAGTGAGAATACCTGAGGGTTTTATCGAATAAAGGACACGCTTCGAGTATTTTACTCGTTCATGAGGTATTACTACTGGGTTATATGATGCATGGTGATATCGGATCATTCTAATCACTGAAAGGTGAGGTGCAAAAACTTAATCCATTAAGCACAACAGGTGGTGCAATTACACCTGCCCAATCTGGTTCCCTCAATAGCTGTACCATACGGTACCAGATCATAAACATATGACCTCCCGGGCAGATCCATTGAAAAGTGTGTAAGATATTGCCCATGGCGCTAGCCACTGCCGATCAATAAATCTTTTGTAAAACTCTGATATCATTCATTCAACGTCAATAGGTTCGATATACAATTTGTATCACTATTTTATTAGCACTTACGTAATGCTTGGACAATCAGTCACAATGAATAAAGAGTGAGAACCGTGCAAGTCCGATTTACATGGACGAACTTCTCCATGGACGGAGTTTTCAATGGACCGAGTGGGTGGTTTAGATATCCACGGCCAATGGATTCACGAAGTCTAAAATGTTATCATCAATATTAATCTGACAACTTTTATATGTTGTGATTATTCCCATACACGATATATTTCACTTAAAATGAACTCATATTATGACTTATATTACAGAGACTCATATCATAGATAATTATTGAGATTATAGAGAAGACTCATAGTATAGATACTGGAAGGTTTATGGTTTATGCATGATTAAAATGAATTAATTCTTTCGTTTGATTTTCATCGGTTCAAAACAAATCAAATCTAGCTCCAAAAAGGTATACTTAAAGACCTGATTCGCCCCGGATGGAAGTCTGAAATTGGCCTTGCTTGATACGTAATTGCTATTGGATATTTGATCACTTTGAAATTATCAGCAAAAATCGCCGCCATATATTTCGACCACTATAAATTCATATTACATTACATTACAGCCGAAATAATGCAAACCAAGTGGCCCGATATGACCCGTCCAAATAAAATCCCAACCCCTTGACCTGACCAGGTGAATTAATGGTGTATACAGCTGTGCTAGATGTACCAGAAAGTGCGTGTCTAATGCATTAGTCGTACTGCATGTAGTGGCTAATGGTCACAGATGCATATGTGTATTTATGTCGATAATGCGTGTACTTGAAACATTCAGGATACATTCGCATGTATCAACAATTACAGAAAAAATATACTATGGCTTTCTCCATTAATGGCTGACATGTGTCTTGCCGGTGAACTTTGTCTATAACAAAATAGAAGATCAAAAACATTTTAGTAATGTGGACAAAATAGGTTAGACGGGCTTCTTCGACAGCGAAACTAACTGGAATATCTTGATGAATATTATCAACATTAATTTATGAATCACAATTTCTTCACTGATCAGCGCCTGGGGCTGGGCTCGACTCAAGCGTTCTCCACACATGTAAAGTGTCATGGAAACATTGTATATAGTGCGTTGGTAACTAGGACGTGCCGTGGGAAGGTAGAACAGTTAGGGATTCAGATCAAAGGGCAACGGGCTATATGACACTCGTGTCTGAGAGTTATGGCACGGTTAATTATAAGATTGCCTGTGTTCGTTAGCGAGATACAAGACAATCTAGTGAGATACACAAATCTGTGTGAGGAATATGTGGGAGGAATTAGCCTAAGGTCTAAGAAAGGTTACTTGTTGAGGTCATTGAAGTCCGAATTCAAGGACACCACTCAAATCGCCACATATGATTTCAATTTCGAATGTGGCAAAGTATCTCTTGAAGCAAAACAAGTAGGGGGCCTATACTAATACAAAAATCTCTTATAATGAAGGAAAAAAATGAAAGAACACAATATAGGGGGAGCAGACATGCGTATAAATTAGAGACAAATCCAAAATGGCCACCAAAGTCTAAAATTGAGCATTTTGTTTATCAAATATGCTATTTGAAAAAATGTGCAAATAGAAAAAATACACTCTTCTCGCAGTATTTTTAGGTATTTTTGTGTGAAATATCAGAAAATTTAAACTTCAGAGGAAGATGCTTTCAAGGAAAAAAATCATCGAAGATAGAAATGTGGACAACGACAGACGGACGACAGACGCAGCGCCATGCCAATAGGTTACTAAGTATCATATCTTAGGTCTGATACCCTACTCCATTTGTGTTATCTGTTTTATACATGTATCAACGATACATCACTGAAACCATTTATTGATTTATATCTATATTTCCAGCTTTTTGTTCTTGCAGTATTGTGCTTTTCGCTACCCTTCAGTCAGTATCTAACCCAGTGAAAATATGCAAATTTTCCTTCGCACGAGGGTTGGGATCAACATGTCAACGACGGTGTTCCTGGCTGCTGGCACGCAAAGAGACACGTGAGTTACAAAAAAATCATCCAACTAAATGTCATGACAAAACTTACAGAACGGAGCAAAAAGAGACCATGTTTCTCTACTAAAGCGAGAATAATTAGGTGTTTTATCAAATACTGGACAGGGTCCATGGGGGCTTGCTCGCTCATGAAAGTTATTTTACTGCTGGGAAATCCCCTAGTACACTGCGGAATTTCCATTACGGATAAGAAGCAAAAAAAAATCCACCTCATAGAAGCAGCAGGCGGTGGAGTCAGACATCTAGCTTCCATACATTTGGTACCACACACAGAAATGACAGATGAGGCCGAGACGCCATTATGTCATAAAAGTAGTTCGGATAAACTTATTTTCCGCATGATAAATCATTGTAAAAGTTCAACCAAATGTATTTCAAAACTACGGGCCAATCGTAAGATTATACTGTATTGGTGCACATATTGACTGTAATATATATGTAAAGATTATCTTGCATCCTTGGAATTATTTCAGAGTCACATATAAGTCCTTTGAGGGCTGGGTACTTGTCATGTGTATTTTTAGTATACGAATGTATTCGTATATGTAACTTCAGAGTAGACAAAATTCGTTCATCCACACAGTAATGCTCAACTTTACAATCCCTTGTAACCAATCTGTTTACACGGAAGTGAACTCCTCTCTCTTCCGCTCACATGTTGAACAAAATGAACAAAATGTGCATCATGTTGAAACAAATGTTTATAATTTCTGTAATTTGTCATGTACTTGGTTTGCGTTTATACCCTTAGAAATCGGTGATCATTGCCTTATTGTGACTAAGTGTCATTCCGTGATCATATACACCTGTACACAAAGAATCTCATTAGTTGAAACTGTTATTTCAGAAGCTCTGAAAAACTGGTTTGCATAGCATTATTAAAACAATACTCTCGAACAAACGAGTTTCACGTGTAATTTACTGCTTTTGCAAACTCTGACTTATTTGAATTGAACACCACCTTTACACATTCTTTTTTTCTTGTGCTGCGCTCGAGTGCCTGTTTGGTAGACGTTTGCTGAGTGATTGTAGTATGATAGACATCCCATAATTCAGCAAACGTCCCGGAACGTTTTGATTTCTTGAACGGGCTACGAAGTCGGAACACATCTTGAAGGACTATACCGTTGACTTGTCTGTAAAATGCTTCCTATGTCCTCCCGAAGTAACCTAATGGCATATACGGATGCGCGTGATACCATAGTGCATGGCCTATGATGGCAATTGGTCAAGATGGAATATATACTATTAGTTGCGCTCATTATACATACATGTATTGATGTTTTAAACACTTTTCGAGATACATTACAGATGCCAAATCGATTATATAAATGCGATGTTATTGTTGGCTTCCTTTTAATAAGACTCAAGCATGTTTTTCGGTACAGTTTTTTTTATCTTGGCTGAGTCTCACTCTGTACTTTGATTGGTTACAGAAGGAACACACAGTTCCTACACACGCAATACAGTGCCCCAATTATTATTCTGCTTAATTGGTTAATTTGTTCATTTAACACACATTCCAGGCAGTGCAACAATTCCTGTTTGGTACTGTAACAAGTCCTGTTTTAATTGCCAATATCAGACAGGCAACAATATTACAACAAAGCCTTCCAGAGTAAACATCAGAATCAGAACAGCAGAATAGCAGTTATTCACACGGGCTCTTTATACCTTAGCTTTGTAGGGCCTTTCGTTATTATGTAGTTAGTGAAAAATATACAACGTCCGTTGGGAAAGGAACTACCGCAAATAACCCCCTTGCATGTGACGGAAAACCGTCATCATCATTTAAGAATTACAGGGGGTCTGTTCTGTTGACAAATAACCTAGGCTTATCTAAAACATCATACGTACCTCAAAGTGTCACAGAAATGTTGGATATAGCGCGAAGGTAACCAGGACAGCCCAGAGACATGGGAGGGTAGAACAGTTGGGGCATATATCAAAGGAGAGTTGATAGTCCTTTGGAATTCGTGTTCGAGGATTATAATAATTTGTATTAATTTAAAAAATCCGTTCAGAATAGTTGAACTCTCAGACACCCCCACATCTCACGATGTTTACTATACATGTATTATACCACAACCAATTGGAGTGATTACCTCCGCCAAGGCGATTATGTTTTCATTATTTTCATTCTTGTGTGAAGAAAAGCTTCACGGAATTGCATGAAATTCCTTCGGCTGATAGCCAGGAGTACAGATTATCAAATTTCGGGAGTAATCCGAGTCCGATTCTGGATTCAGAATGTTTTGGACAATCATGTGAACTGGGCTTTTCACGATTGTATTGAAGTCCACATAACTCCTCGAATGAATACATGAACAGTGTGAATACATGAACAGTCACGCAGATCACTACCTGGTTTCCATATACCATTTCCACATTCTGACAATGTAGTAACTAGTATGTAATCATGAGAATATGGCATTCCCCGAGTGCTAACTTCCATAATATGATTTCATGTGCAACGACTGATTCTCCGGCGGAAGTTTACAGCTGAACTGCTATAGTTTATAAAACGTCGTACTATTGTTGAAGGCTTACAAGCAAGAGAATCCAGAAGTTTTATCGAGGGGTGTTATACTACTTATACTACTCACGCAATATCAGCATTAAATTTAGCATGAGAAAGAACGCCTCACAACACCAGTAATTAGACAGTGTTTTTATTTTTCAAACTCGCCGCAAGCTGAACGCAAATCCACTCTACTGAGTAGCTGCTCATGTGCTTCACGCGGATGAGGGGTTCAAATGAGCCAATGATGATGCTCGTGATCTCTTGCACTGTGTGTGACCCGCTACTTGGAACTCGAACTCAATCAAATCATGAATTTTCAAGACTTCTGTGTGGTGCTTCACAGTTTCAAACATGAGAAAATCTCGTTCGAATGGCTCGAAGAAGACCGAGCTTGGAGTTGATTAAGTGCCGACGATTGACCCCAAAAATGTTCGACCCTGCAAAATAGATACGGTAGCAGAAAGGACCTTGCACACCCGTTTCTCAAAATGTCTTGCGATGTATATTATAATAGCTTTATAGCATAATAATCCATCGTCTACTAATATGTGCAAATCCACGTTTGAAACAGGAACTTTGTGTTAACGAATGAACAACTGTTCATTTTTTAAAAGTGGTTTGTTTATGAGTTTTAAGGAAACTATAGCAAGGTCGATTCAGGGTTTACTAAAGTATTCAGATTATTTAGAATCAATGCTGGGTAATATTACTTCATTGGGATGTCATCGTCATAATACTCATTGGGGATTCATTTGGGATTCAGAGCTATCATGATAAAATACTGTCAGCATTTCTGGATTACAGGGAGCTTTCATTGATCATCATCTAGGCTCGACTGAATCATCAACTACATTCGGCATAGACACGTGTCATAGACACGTTGTATGTAGCACATTGGTAACTAGCACAGCCACGTAGCAGGGTATCATAGTTGAGGATAAATATTAATACTAAGAAAGACCTGGTTCACTTATACTCGTATCTGAAGAATATGACATAGTTTTTAGGCTTGGCATGTTGTCAAACACCATTTTACTGATAATTTTGTATAAATATAAATATTTTACAGGCTGAAAATACACTGATACCTGGCATACCCAAATTAAGGTACATGTATTTGTGATGTATAAACTATGCATCAATGGAAATCATCAATCATGTATTCATTATAAGTACTTACACTTCAAATAATATTCAAGATACTTTTTAATAGGAGCCAAATCGATTCATAATACTTTCATTGGTTACAGATCATATAGTTCATATGAATTCTAGCAATGTAACAATTTGTATTTTCCTTAATTGAATAACTCTTGTAATTAACACATAATTCATACCGTTAATCGGTACGACTCGTGTTTTGGTTAACAGACGCCGATATCAGACAGGCAAAGCCATTACAACAAAACCTCCCAGAAGGGAGATCAATTAGCACCACAATTATTTACCAGGATTCTTTACATGTGAACAATGTGGGATCTGTCGGTCAGATGCAATTGGGTAAAATATACTATGTCCTTCAGATAATAACTACCATAAATAACCCCTCTACATCTTATCGAGATGTATCATTATCGTTCATGAATTACAGGGGATAGTTCTGTTGACTATAACCTGGGCTTGAATCAAGCACCCCATACATCCGGCAACCTGTCATAGGAACATTGTATATATAGCATGGGTGTATTACGGATAATCAAGTGACGTGGGAAGGCACCGCAGTTAGGAACACAGATCAAAGGGGGCCTAACTCTGTGCTATTTGTGTCTGAGGGTTCTGACTCAATTAACTAACAGTTCGTGTGTACTTAATACTTGCAGAGAACACAATAAGCTCACGTACAAGGAAATTCACCAAAATATTTTCGATGAGTTTGGGAAGCCCGCGAAATATCGGCATTGGAATTAGCAGATTTAACACAGGTCTCACATCATCACATCAGTAAGCGTTTGTGGTTAATTGCCGCAGGCAGAATGCAGGCATCTACTCCAATGAGCAGAACCTCACCTTCACGCCGGTTCGAATAAGCCACTGATGATGCTCGTGATCTCTTGCAGTGTGTGTGACCCGTCACTTAAGACTCGTATTCAATCAAACCATGAAATTAGAATGTGTGGTTCCTTACAGTTACAAAACTAGTGGAATGTTTCGTTCACTTGTCTCTGGAAGATGCCAAACTTGACATCGATAAATGCACCAAGTGTCGCTGTATAACCCAAAATTATCCGACTCTGAAGAAGTATAGCAGAAATTCTATTACTTAAATGTTTCACACAATGTCTTGCGACTTGTCATACATGTAATGGCCCCAAAGCGCGACAATCCAGAATAAACCATCCCACATTGCAGACGATGACTTCACCTTGAAATGAACGACGGCTCATTTTAAATGTATGATTTGGTTATCAAGCAGTTGTCGGTATACCTCAGCAAGGTCGTTTTATGATTAATTTAATTATGTACTCTTTAGAATGAACCATGTGTTTAATTGTAACTTTGTTTTAGAGATTCAGAGTGATCGCAAGATATTATCAAAAAAATATGTATACACGATTTCAGAGTAAGTGCGCCTGGTGTTTTCCACATTAAGTTAAACCTAGCGCAAATGTGAGACATGATATGAAATAACAGTATATGGAATATCATATATGAAAGCTGCTCCAAACCAGGCTCAATTTTTGTTTTAGTACATCCGGAACCCTCTTACGGATCCCTTGTCACAAAATTATATATATAATCATTGTTTTTATTTTAAAGACATGTACTGACATTATTTCGTAAATATCTTCAGACAATAAATAACTAACTAACTTTTTAACAACCTCTTTCCCAAATGAAATGTAATGATTAGGGTCCCGAGCACTGTTGTCATACCATGACTCCATTCGCCACCACCTGGCCTAAATATGTCCGTGGAGAGGTGATATACGGTGTTACGCCATTGTGCACAGAAGCCGATTCTTGACGGGGAATCTACTGTTCTCGGTAAGTGCGATGTGCTGTTGTTAACTGGCCTAACATTGAAATTCATTTATGTCCATGAAAAGGACAACGTTTATCAAATATATCATGACTGGAATACCATGGAAGGAACTTTAAAAATAGCTGCAGAACATCGCTTTGTGAGGAGTAGAATAGACAGAGATAACAATGCTCGCCATGTCCTGAGAATCAATCATAGACTCCAGTCAAAACTGATAATCTTTGACAATACAGCGATATATGAATAGCTTTGGTCGGTCGTCCTGCCAGATCAAGATTCCTCGTACTTTTTATTGTCTTATCACCTGGAGTTATCAGTACTTCCCATGCCAAAGGACTCTTATAGACAATACAACAAGGTCTCGAGGCAGTGAAAAAAACATCATGAAACTATATCTCATTTACATATTTCAACAGTTCCTCCTGACATCTAATCGTTTTCGACATTATATATCCTAAACACCATGATCAGATCCAAATCTATGGAGTGGTCGATACTGATCTACGCTTCTGGGATCGTTGACATTTGATCCCCAGTATAATACAGAAGCTGATCTCACTGAACAAACACACTGTAATATATTTGGCACACACGTCAATCACTTGACATTTCGTTCAGCACGTCTCAGCTCGATCGTCCAGTATCGACAGTAACTGAGGGTATGCTGTCGACAGGTACATATTATCACTCGGCGAGAGAGCCTTTCATTGCGCCAGTACCTGCTCAAGGCACCCCACCTTGGCATAGTGCCTTTGGTGATAATGCTTCGCATTGCAACAGAGTATCTATAGATTACATGAATAGCGTAATGGCTGTCACATCATAACGTTACCGTTCACGGCGAATCTTGCACCATTTCATGCAGTCGATAGGTATCATCACGTTTCCTTCTGTTGGTTTGGATCCAATGAGAACGACAACTACACTGCAAGTTGCCTTTAAAGTGTCTCCCTTGCGAGGTCAGTCGTATCAGATTGAGCGATCAGCAGCCGAACAAACTACATAATTTACAAGTGATCTATAATGCTGAATGATTTACAAGTAATCTACAATGGAGATAATTCAACGAAAATGTTTTGTGTATATTTTTTAATTGGCCTCCATCAGGAGACGACATACTCAAATACGATTAAAAGGCCCAAGGATAGATGCGTTGGTCCGGTCCTGCAATAGTACCGCATCATTTTTTTTTTAATTTTTAGTGTCAACAAGCAGATGGAGACAATCACTAAAACAGGTATTCCAATTTTCTTCATGCCTGACAACCGCAAAGTACTTCGATCACTGGGTGGGAGCTTGCCCATGATTCTTGACGAGTCAACTCGGTAAAAATCTTTCCTCGCAGGGGCATTGCTCGGCAAAAATCTTTAATCACAGGGGCAAAAGCCCATGCGACAAAATATTTTTGCCTGGCAAAGCCCCTGCGAGGAAAGATTTTTACCGAGTTGACTCGTCAAGAATCATGGGCAAGCTCCCACCCAGTGTCGATAGATTTGACCGATCAGACAGCGGCTTCCCTGGAATTCCCAAACTCCGTAGGGATGGCTTGTCGATCATCATGGCTTCCGAAAGATGTCATTCTTGAATGAGAACGTATTGCCCACCATTCAAATTGTCGGGGAAAAAGTTTGTCAAAAAATATTCATGCACGTACCGGTTCCCTTCTTATCAACCGATGTACCCAGTATACTTGCGATCATGAAGTTTTGAACATGACTGAATGGGCATTTATTTTGCAGCATTTAACGAGAACTTAGAAATATAAGGCATTTGTATTCATAAGAATCTTTTCAAATCTACACAATCTTTATTGAATTATATTGATATGACAGTCAGTTAAAAACAGGCAAAAGGGGACGGGTGATCAAACACCGCTGACACGACGCTGTGTCTGTATCGATTTTCTACTCGGTACTGGTGACAATGTGCACAATGCTTTGCGGAAATATGTTTTATTGCGATTTTTCTCGTTCGATGCAATTGGACGAAATATTTCACCCAAAAAATGGTGTTTTACGGTCGCCTACTACATGTATAGATTGAATAATGGAACCTAAGCGTACAAGTTAAGTTTATGTAGCATGTTAAATTTATATTAACCAGCTATCGTGCATAGGTGTTTCGAATTGATATGGGTCTGGAAAAGGTATGGAAATTGTTCCATTTTGAGTCTGCAAAGTCCCTGATCTTGTTATTCACAGAAGAGTGAAAACTATGTGACTATAATTACAGTATGTCAAAACTACAGCAATGCAGACTCAACTAAACTTTCCATTCCCCACATTGGAATCGAGCTATGCACTGCTGAGAAGCGACACATGTCTTTTACTATATTTCCTGACGTTTACTTGTGGCTAGCTAAAACACACAAAAAAAAGCAGTTACCAATTCTCGATCAGCATCACTTACTATTATGTGTAAGTGATGCTGATAATAATTAGTTATTATGCAAATTAGCTATGATTATACTGGCTTTCCGTTGCCATGGATAATTGAAGCCACTTGAGCCTCCAAGGCTCCGGGTTTTTTTTTTTGCATTGAACCTTAGAAAACCGAAGAACCAATTCACGTAGAATTCTTGGGCGCCACGACCGGCCTAAGGCAAGGAAATGTCGCAAAAACATCTGTATATGATTTTAGGGTATTTGATCTGTGACACATAATATAATAGTTGTTTATGGAACGTTCTATATTGTATAATTATCCTCATTCTTCGTCAGAGTTGTTTGTCACTGTGCGAAAGCGATATTTTTTTTCTCGCTGCAATAAATGTATTTTCTTGAATTACTGTTTCTAGTATCGATGATATTTCACTTCTATATTGATGTACTATAATAAATGAGATCTATGTGTTGTGGGTTTTTTTGTAACTGAGTGATTTTGTATTTGGTTTTAACCTCGAAATATTTACAATTATCTTAGAGAAACCTCATCGATTCAATATTTGACAACTTTCTGCCGATTGTCTTCTGTAAACAAAAGCCTTGATCATAATGCCGCATTAGTTTACATTAAGCGCAGACTGAAGTGGATACTCAGTGTTAGCGGGAAGTCGTTTTTATTTGTTGACCTGGTGACTATATCATACACTGTCAGCATTATAGTCTGTACGTCTTATCGCCGTTCGTGGGCATGGTCAAACTTTTGATGCCGCCACAAAACCATGATTAATATTCTACCATTTGAGTGTTGTATGTGGGCCATTGCATCAGGGTGAGGCACCACAAACTCCCGCAGAGTGGCCTGTGGGAAGTCGTTTTTATTTGTTGACCTGGTGACTATATCATACACTGTCAGCATTATAGTCTGTACGTCTTATCGCCGTTCGTGGGCATGGTCAAACTTTTGATGCCGCCACAAAACCATGATTAATATTCTACCATTTGAGTGTTGTATGTGGGCCATTGCATCAGGGTGTGGCACCACAAACTCCCGCAGAGTGGCCTGTGACAGTTTAACATGTTATTTGCACTCAGGCCTACAAATTATAATGAAACGCCCCATTATACTCGAAAATGTTTCAGTTCTGATCGTACCATGGTCCAGTAAAGATAACACCCAGTTTACAAATTTCCCATCTTCATCGGCGCATAGGGACAAACGCGTTCAGCGTCTCATGCAACGAAAGTCAAAGTGCAGTTTTGTTACGTAAATGGAAGAACAAAGGTAAAATATATAAATATATGGGCTAAGTTGTGCGTGATGCTGCGATCACTCAAAAAAGTGCGCTCTTGGTATTAGCGATTTAAGAGATTGATCCGTGCACGCGCTGATGGGTTCAAGGCCCTGTCGAACGAAACACGATGATAAAGGAACAACACAACATACTTCTGTGTTCCTAGAACTTGGTAGACAATTTCAACTAAGACCAAAACCACAGAAGGAAAACAACCGCTGCGCAAGAAACCGACTAAACCAAAATATTTGCGAAGCTTGAGAACTTTACTGCTCACCAAACCGGTTTGTTTATGGGAAATTATTGGAGAAATATAACAACATTTGTTCAACGTTCGCGTTTTATTCAGAACAGGGCCTCGGAACAGAAACTTCTGATGTGAAATATATCAAACATACAAACGGTTCACTGAGTGCGGCACAGAATGCAATTGAAGACACTGATCAAAACATGGCATTTGGGAAAACATGCAAATCGTGAATAAATTTCTTAATGTTGGGACTAATTCAGAGGATTCATCATTTCACGATATAGTTATATGCAAACGTTCAATGCTGTCTCAAGTGAAAGCATTGATGTGAAATGTATCGTTGTCGGTGTCCAATAAAAATGTGTTGCGACATCGTGTTTCATACAATGCACTCGGAGGAAATTGAGGCAACCAATGACATCATACACATAGGAACAGCCACAGGACGGCGCCACATGTCTGAGCTCTCGCGCCAGAAACATCGTTAAGTTTTGCCAATCTTTTCTGGTGTTGAGATAAGCATGTAGTGATACCTGATCGTCTGATCGGATTAAATTGAATTCGGCTCAGTCCGATGCTGAAACGGTCGGTGTCCCGCCGAGTGTAAGGCGATACACAATCGTAATCTGATCGAGCCGGGAAGATTTGTTCTTTTGGCGACACCGAATAGTGTTGAATAAATGTGCAGCAAAGGGAAATATGCAACTGGGTTCACGACTAGTTCCAGGGGATCATTTTCGGATTCCAGGAAATATGGGCTGTTGGTATGTCAGATAACTTTCTTATCTCGCTCTCGGGGACAAGCTGACAATAGCCGACGTAATTCAGCTTCTGGAACTGCGCCCAGGTTTCAGTTGGGCCCTGTGATATTACCTTAAGTGCATTCACTTGTCGTTTATTGACTTTGTAAATTGGGCAAATAACATAAATTAAGTCCGAGTATCTCTGTGGTTTCCTGAGCGATATAGCCGGACGAGGAGCAATTTCATGTCCACAACATAAATAAGTGTGTCACCGATAGCGACCATGTCTTTTATGTGTATAGAACTTAAGTAGTTTCCTGGTACTGGCCATGGGCCGCAGTATTATGGCCTGTGTTCTTATTAATTGGCCATTGAGGTTAAATCGAGAGTAAAGTTGTATGTACATTATAGCACAAATCCATAAGAGAAATTATAGTTGGCCATAGCTCACAATATGTAGGGGGAAGGAAGTGCAATTACCGTGTTTATGATGACGTAACTATTCGGAACGGATTATTCAGAATTTTTTTTGTATTTTGATGTGCATCGACTCATGCTTTCGAGTGCGACTATGCGTTTGGAAGGTCATAGAGTTAATTCGCTTAGTAGTATTACATGTAGTCCATATGCACGTGTCTCTGTTCATTTGTCACGCACATTTTCGCGCGGTTTTACTTTTGTTTCCACAAATACATATCTGCTGATGATGACACCAGCATGGCTTGGAATATGGGTGATTAGTCGGGCTTTGTGTTTATTCCATTGTGTTCAATAATCTTCTTTTATTAGGACAAGCAAACGCTTGTTGTGCTAGTGGTAATAGGTTGATGCATGCATCCACACACGAGTGCTCTGTGAATATGGACCTAATAGACTTTTTTCGTGTCGGGGTTATTTCGAGGGTGTTTCGGGGGTACTTCGGGGTGAAGTACCGCGGTCAAGTGAGTAGGGGTTTTTGCGCATTGAAGCGTGGCGAATATAACTCAGATTCATTAATCAGCGCCTGTTAGGCCACACAAAATAGAACCGAACTCTAGCAGAGGTATGCTATACTGAATTTTCTTTTATCTCTAATCAGGATTAAAAGGGTGTCAGACGGATTAAATGAGATGTTTCCCGTTGTCGCGCAGTGTTCATGGGAAGCATACTAAAGTCGGCCCAAATACCGTACGTTATTCCTTAATACTACTCGTCCAATGAAAACATACCATTTAATCCGTCTCGCACCTTTTCAATCCTTATTGAATATAGAGGAAGGCGCAGGATTTGATACTTGGGCGCATGTAGCGCAGCTTACTTTTTCTTCTAAATTCAATGAAAATTAAAAATGTGCCAGATTGATTAAATATGGTATACATCAAATGGGTGAGTAGTATTAACAGATTGGGCCCTACAGGCTTAGACAACCCTGAACATATCACCTTTTGTAAATTTTATTGCTAAAATATGATATATTTCACCTAAGGTATCTGTTATTTGCTCTTTCAGTCACTCTCATCTTTGTATGCACAAATAACATCAGACATTAGAAATCGTGCAACATCAGAATACTTTATTAATATTGGGCGAAACACGCTAAATTAATTTGCAGGGGAAAAATAATGGAGTGCGAAAATTAACATGACAATGGTGAAATATGGTTGGTGATTGTATATTGGTCAACATCAGTTCCATTGCAACCAGTTACTTTCATGTGTTTCACCAATGTAACACGAGTTGGTGACATATGTATTTAAGTTTGTTGGTATAATTTGTCGATTTCACCAGAATAAACCTTCTGGTGTGATTTTGAGATACTTGTCTATAGAGTAAAGACAGGGGATTCACTATTATAGACCGCCCGTAATAAACACATTTCTTACGACATTTCTATTTTCATGATTGTACGACTCTCGTGTTTCTCAGTCTTAGACTTTCGGATCCATTGTATAGCTGGGTTCTGTTATAATGGGTGAATTGTAACAAAATGCCACAGGCATCCTCCTTAGGTAATATCGTCAGTGTTTGGCTAGTAAGCAATCGGCCAGTTTCATGATTTGTGTGTGAAAAGTGTAACCTGGAGCAAAATCAATGACACTGCGGTCATTAAAGTTATGTGTCTGTGGTTTTAACAGGGCTATCACTAGGCCTATAGGTTTATCACTCATCGAATTTGACCGTTCATGACACTGATTTTGTAAGTATCATTCATGAATCACTCCTAAAATATGGATTTGTCTATATCGATATCCATTCGTCAGTAGGCCTATACATATGTAACGTGAGACCAAAGAAATCAGTGATCCCCAAAAGTCCCCCCGCCCCTAAAAAAGGATCAAAAACACGCTGACCGGCGCTTTTTAATTCGAATGACATTTACTGCTCTGATATACAACATTTATCGTAGGAATAGCATATAGCTGTCTGTACTTCCAATGAAACATTATGTGAATATAAAACAGACTACTCCTCCCGACGTGTATAGAACATGATTCGTTTCATATATAAATATAAACATGCTTTCGCATATCAAATTCTTCTAATTTGAATCCGAATTATAACAAACGACTCAAATCTCGACGGTGACACACTACACGTTCTTGCCAAAAACATGTGTGAGGTGAACACTGGACCATTGAGCTACTGAGACCCGATGAAACAAAAATCCTTGCATAAGTCACACACGGAGATTGTAATACAATGAACAGTAATAGTGGTAAATTAGTTAGACACTATAAACTGGTTTATAATTTTGTTTGGCCTCAATCTCTGTGGAGTGTCGACTGGAAATCGCTCTTGTGGGATTAGTTTGCTTTAAGCTGCACGCATCACTGAATAAACCCCTGGGTGACGAGAAGAGGGGATTATTGCGGTACTTCACCCCGAAACACCCTCGAAATAACCCCGACACGAAAAAAGTCTATTTTGTACCACTCTCCCGAAAGCATGCGCCGATCACCCGTACAAATGCTCCGTTTGAGGTCATTATGACTGCTGAAGACGAACGGACCGCTCAACGAAACACTCGATATTTCAACGCCAGATTTTGATATTTTGGATCATGTAGAGCAAAAAAGTGTATCGATGGAAAAACAATTATAAAGACAAGATGCAACACATTGAAACCTACATGTGAACAATAGTTCCAAGACGAAAACTTTACTCTGAAGCACCGAGTAGAGGCGATTGTTTCAGGGGCTGCCGTTTCCGTGATGAGTGTTTATTTTGCTGGGTTTATTGTTGGCGTCTGGTAAAACAACTTTCCTGTGCGTTTAAAGGGCAAGTACACTGAATTGTTGTTGTTTCCGAATCCTATAGAGCAAACACAGCATGGAACATTGGGATAGATTTACGGAGACTTCCAGATGTCTTGACGTTTCCGAAAATCACGGTCGATTTCCCGAATCCTCCATAATATGTTTGCGGATCTAAACCCCTCAAGGGCTTGAGTCCATTAGTTACATCATTCCGCAAGGGGTTCTGTTGGGAGCCAATTAGGTTTTTCATTTGGAAATATTTTCTTTCAACTCGTGAAAAACAAGCCCATTTTACTATTGTGTTTACTTTCTTATTAATCAAAATATAACTGAGATTCGGGCATGTGAGTAATTGGCTTTTAAACAATAGGTGTTGATACAATATTCAAGTTCTTTTATTCAAATGTTTGTTTGGAAACTGTCTCCAATTTGAAGTTCTATTTTGCCCCTGTTAGATGTTATTTCATCACTGGTGGCCCTATTGTCCTATTCCCTCGCATCCATGCGACTCACGTATTGTATTGCCATCCACCATGGAGATATTTTTGTGGTATCACACAAAAATTAGCGAGAGAATCAAACGGTTTGCACTCGTGACGTTTGCTGGGACACACAGCTCAGACAATTGGCTTGACTTCTTAATGTGAAGTATAATGAATAGACTGCATCAAGAGAGTGAAGTAAGTATCTGTGGGAAATGAACAGATCTTGATACAAATAAAAATATCAGCTACTGAAATACTGAAATTATTGCTGTATGATCCTGCCATATTTTGCGTTTATAATACTGACACTGAATCTGTTACACCTACTGTACAACCTGAACTCTCCTCTTGGAGTCTGCACAAACAGATAAAAAATGAATAAATAAACAAATCGTGAGTGATAAAAGTTGGTGAGTATAAGCATAGTCATGTGATGTGATTTAATATGTTTATACTGTGAACCACATATATTAACATGTCTGGGCTGTTGTAAGCCACGAGCGATGAATTGTCATGTCAATGATCATGTCAATCCGGTTCGCAACATTGCAGTGAAATTTCAAATTGTGGTAGCATGTATTTTTTTTTTCATGAGCGTCGACAACCGACCTACCCAGAACTACTACGATGTTTATCGCTATGTCATCTACTATTCCCATGCAAGGCAAAGTGTTTATTTTCTATTAATTCTCGGCCACACCGTCTTTTCAGTAACCATTTGAACATGCTCTCTTCTAGCGGATCGGGCTAAATACAGTCCAAATGTCAACCATGCATTTTTAATCGTCCGTGAATGAGTATTATAGGAGATGATATCACAGTCACGCCAATCCAAAGGATTTACCCAGGTGGGCGGGCAGGTTTTGTGATGGTAGTCACGGGCTCATGAACCAATCATGGCTTGATGTATTGAGGTATCACATGTACTGTGACATTCCTCTTGATGGTCGAACAATATGCTTTCATTCTTGCATGTAAATTAATAAAATAGAACTGAAACCGTTCATAGAGTACCACGCACGTGTCAGGTGTGTGTAGATGTGCTTTGTTGATGAGCGAATAGATTCTGGTCCTCTTGGTCCACCTGGTGGATTTCATTAATGTCTAGAACAAGTACTGTAGCAAGGATTAGTGTTTTGTCATCGTAAATATAGCCTGAATGGGAACGGGTGTTTTTACACAAATTCACACGTATATTTTATTATCACTTTCTTGAAGAAAGATTAAAGGTCATCTCTGATTTCATTATATTAGTTGTCACCATTCACGTGACCCAAACTGCTGGATCCATGTAAATCCAAGCATGATAGGGACATAACATTGAATTGACATAGATAATTGCAACTACAATTAAGCTTTGCAACTTATACTGGCAATATATTAATGGTTGCATAATAAGTCGGCTAAACGAATAATCCCCAAACAATCAGTAACACATGGTCTTATGTATTTCTAAACAATGTAAGGGAATATTTGCATAGTATCCACGATGTGACATTTATCTGAATAAGGCAGTCATTACTTGCCAGATTATGAAGACCAAATCATATATCATAAAACCCATTTACAGCGACCTTACTTTCACGTATAGCATATAGAGTTATATCTTGACGTGGGCGGTCAGGAGTTGTCATTTATAATATCAGGCATGTATTATCAATGCGTTCATTCCGTCTGATTGAAGCTTCATTTGCTTACTTTGTATGTACAGACACTTCGATCCGCATTGAGTTACCTAATGTTGTGTCCCGAATGAGACTAAACTTGTGCATCTAAAATCAGTTGTGTTATTTAATTTAACAGTGCCATGTTGTGATACGAATTCTTTTTTCTCATTTTTTTCCGGAATCAGTAACTAAAAGCAGTGTGCACTAAAATATGCACTGTTTTTTTTAAACCGTTCTTTGAGTGTCAGAAATGATGCTCAGACAATATGAAGAATTTTAAACTTAGTGTGAAGGATTAAATTCAGTCTGTGTTTTTATCCCAATTGAGCAAGCGAAGTTTACTGATTCCATATCTAGACAAAATAACGACCTAAATATTTCTCCGCGGAGTTAAAACGAGATTATCTTCTTTTGTGGATAAAATTAACAAACTAATGGATGTAAGTATCAATCTGTTACCATCAATACATCCAGATTTTGAAGATGACAGTAACAAACCTTAAATACAATATTTTGGAATATGACTTAACCCCGACCATATATCTATCCAAAGACACACAGTTGTTTCTGCTGTACACCAGATGAAGTTACCAGACAAAAATATTGACGAACAACATTATAATTTCAGAAATCCTAAACAAACTCAATGCAATAGGTGTATGACAAGTATATATGTAAGCAAAAGGTTACGTATCCTTGACAAGGATCGACGATCTGATGCGTAATATTGCTGATTGTTCACGCCCGAATTTGATGAATACCTTTCTGCTTCAAGATCATGACGTGTATGTAAATTACAGTTTCATCAATATGAAATGAACCGGTATTATTTATCGTTATTGATTGGGACATGTTTTGTGGTGTTCATTTTACTTCACACGAATGCTAATTTGTATGTTGTGATGGAAGGTTTGTAAATAGTGTTGTACAATGTAAGTATCAATATATTGCCACCAATACAGCCACATTTTGATGACAATGGTACGTATCTCGAGATAACACTAGCAGCACCAGAACATACGGAATTTTCTCTAAATATACAGAACCATATACACTCCACATACGGCTTTTCGCAAAGGTGTGCGACAGACCAGTTGCGTGGTGTTCCGGGATGGTACCGTTGAGTCGTTGTAGCGTTATAGAACACATCTGAACATGAGTGATGTCCAACATCGTTGATATTTGGCCTGTATCTTTTGTGTTCGATGTACATATTTTTGAATAGAATGTTATTCTGTATTACGAAATGAGCTGCAATGTGAGATTATCTATTTTTTTCGATCTTTGTGGTGATATTTCTGTTTCAGTGCCTGGCAAACAGGAAGTTTTCACTATAATTAAATAAACAGTGCATTGAAAAATATGTTGAGATGAATATTGATATGTCATTCATGTTGACCCGTTATGTTTTCAAAATATTGTGTAATGTGCCATAATGAAGTATTTCCATACACGCATTATGTCCTCTGCGATGAATCGATCAGGCCGGATGTAAGTTTGAAGATCTTAGACGTCGCCGGGATGCAACAAGGGAAACGTGAAATCACTGAAATGTCCGGATTGTTGCCTTCAAAGGAGATACATGTGCTGACAGGTATGTTTCCTCTGTGTTATTGTCGGATGAGCGCACGCGACTGTAACCACAAGAAAGTGACTGTGACGGGGGAAAACATCGCTACCGAGGTACCGTAGATTGGAGCAAATTAAAATGACCTTTTCGTGTTACTGTCTCAGGAGGCGCTATACACGAAGACACGCATCAGTCGCGTTTATGACTAGAAACAGCAAATGACGTTCGTGGTCGTTTGTCTAAATTGAACACCGACTATTTTTATCTCATTTTAACCTTTGCTATTCCAGCTTCAAGGGATAGCCATCCTATATCATCGTTTGATGTTCTTTCAATAGGATTCATATGAAATGACATGAAATGATATTTTTTTTCATGTATTTGTCATATAAAAGTCTATGACATACACTTTTATGTCATACATTCTGAAATGAGATTTTCGATGGCTGACTGAATCACCAGAGGATATTCACAGAGGTGACCCATGAGTTACCTTCACATCACTATATTATACCAGAAGCCAATATTAATTGAGGTAATGAATAGTTTTATTAATACGAAGTTTTCCTTTGCATTGTTACATCTCAATCCTGGCTGATTATTTTGCAGCATGTAAGTAAAACTGATCCGGGATGCCAGTGTCCAATATCAATCACACCCATTGATAGGCTGGGAGTTTTATCGTTGTCTGCCTGGGAAAGACAACAATATCCCTTCCCAAGCCAAACACCCGATTGCCAGATAACGTGTTATAGCGGCAAATCTGGAGCAATATGCCTCATGGCCTTCTGGATCACACCCGACAAGCAAACAACCTGTCTCCTCACATGTCAGCAAATTTAGCTTGATGTTGTTTTCGACATTAAAACTTGAATGCACCTGAGCAAAAAATATTTTATTGTTCAGATATCGATGATATTTGTACCATACATTGCTTCGAATAATATCATTACCGTTCTAAATGCATATATTTTACTTCCTATTCATTTCTTTGCCATTCGATTTGCTTGAAGAGAAATGGTAAAATGAGTTACTTGGTGATATTATATTGCTCTAATAGCATTTTTATTATTCATCTAATATAATATATTATATTATCATTTAAAATAGAAAATGATATATTGTTACTCATTGAAATTGGCTCGAAAGCATCAAGGCATAGCTACAGGATATAGATGTTTCCAACCACTACCACATTACTGTATTAAATTGAAAACTACTTCGTAGCACAAAATACAAATTATGTGATACCATTAAGATTAGAGGTACTACGTGTAAATTAGAAGCTCCTGTAATTGCAGGCTTGTGTAGCGTGTATTTTCTCATTTCACACTGGGAACGTTACTATCCATGTCCAATCCACAGGTGTCCACCATCCACAAATGAAGTAAGTAGAATATACATGTAAATGTCCAAACTTGATTGGGTATGGTAATGGTTCCAGGCAATCATGGATAACGTACGGTCCTTGATTTTCTTGGTGATGAACCAAAGTGTCATTAATTAAAATGCCAAATGCTTTGGTTTTCATGTATGATAGTATCATGTTGTCGATTGTATCATCATGTTAATCATCATTTCTTGTAAATAACTTCCTTACAAGCTATTCTGCCAGGGTTGATGATGTGCCTAATATTATGAAACAAATATGGTTATTGGGTTCACATGGTCATGTCTATCTGGGAAATTATGATATGGTGTACATTCATGTTCTTTGTTGTTGAAATGACGTCATTAGCATTTCTGTTCTGGTGTTTCCATGGATCCCTTCATGACAGTTTAGAGCACAACCTGATGCCGACTTCCAATGGTCAATGGTATCACACGACAGCAAAGGTCCGCTGATCGTCGTTGTTTGGGACACTTGGGACATCATTCAGGAACCCATGACTGTAGTGTGGCTGCTCAAAAGTATTCAAGTTCCTGTGACACACACATTAATATTAGCATTAGATTTTTTTTCTGACCTACGCTGAACGAATCAGTGACACTTTCCCTTTTGTGGCTGGAAAGTACTACATGTACTCACTCGGTATAGACTACTCGGTATTTTTAATGTTATTTTACATGAATGTAAGTATCAATCTATTACCACCAATACAACCAAATTTTAATGATGCCAATAATAAACGTAAAATACAATACTGTGCAATAGAAACTGTTTCCCGACCAAACAGTTTCCAAAGACACACTGGCGTCATCAGGGGCAGACAGTGTGTTAAATGTAGTTGTTTCTATTGTACACCTGATAGACTTAGTATACAACTGTATACAACTGTAGTATACAACCTAATCACAAGCCAGAAGGCTACTGAGGGTGTTCGAAAGGCACTGCGCACTGGCATTATGCATTCATTTTCAGTCAGTACCAGGTAGCATTCCAGTTTATACACAAAATACATGAGTACATGTTTTACTGGTGATGTTTGTGGAGATGTATTCAATAGGACAGCTGGCTTGACGTTTTGACATAAAATAACAGCATTAGGGAGTGAAGTCGTAATTGAACCAGGACATAACTGGTTGACCAAGCTGATACACTGAAACTATTGTTCCTGCCATCACATGTTTGTATGGAATCCGATTAGATCATGGAAAAACAAAAGTTGTCCAGTATACACCACATGCTGCGAATAATCGATCATATCACTCCATTATTGCATCGATGTTTAGAATGAGGGGTGGAATGTAAACTTATGCCGAGCTTCAAGTAACAAAATTCCTCTGACATTGTCAGTTTGATCTACATATATGGTTAATCTCAATTCTCACCACTATGGGTATACCGGGTAAGTTGTGTATCAGACATATATTTGGCATCTTAGTGAGAGACTGAGAATGACCTTTTTGTTTATGTGTAAGGCTAAACTCAACACCTATGACAAGGCGATATATCATCCTTACTGTCTTTCTGGTATCACTACAAATAACCCTTCTTCTAGCAGGGCCTTCATCATGCTTTATCACACTAGATCGGGTCAACTTCAAATGTCAGCCATGCATATTTTATCCCAAGTGTCTGGGTGTACAAAGTTAATGTCACATCCACGTGAATCTGATGAAAGTACTCAGGTTGGCATGTCTAACATCAGAAGTCTATTGAGATTGCAAAGATAGATATCGCCACTTCGTACAGATTATAAAGAGTGTAGGCAAAAATTGTGAGGTCCTCACTGATTTGAAACTTGAAATAATCAGCTCAATATAACTAATGTGTTCAAAAATAAACAATTTAGTGACAGATTATCATAAAGTCCTTGATGTGACATTATCTGATTGATGCTGGCATTGATAATCAGATTATGAAAATATAATCACATATTCAGTTGATATCCTAAAAATTAGCCCAAGGGCTAAGAAAGGTTACCGGACAATATATATTTTAGGTATTAGCCTTTTGTCCCTTGACTTTGAAAATAAGGTCATTGGTCAATTCAAGGTCACGACAATGTGCAGCATATGTCATTTCTAGTATGTCCACAACTGATTCCTAAGCTCTAAAGTCATTATAAGTGAGATATTAGCCATTTTGTGATCTGACCTTGAAAATGAGGTCAAAGGTCGAATTCAAGGTCATGGCAATATTCAGCATATGTCATTTTCTATATGTTCACAATTGATTCCTAAGCTGTAAAGTCGATAATAAGCGAGATATTAGACATTTTGTTCTGTGACCTTGGAAATGAGGTCAAACGTCAAATTCAAGGTCACGAGAAGATCCAGCATATATCATTTCCTATATGTCCACAATTGATTCCTAGTCTCTAATCTAAATATTAAGTGAGGTATTAAGCATAATGTGTCCCATTATAAAGCATAGGATAATTTAACATGGGAAAGTCCCATTTGGGCCAAAATGGCCCAGTTCGAGCGATTCAAGGGAAACGAAACTTATACATGTCACATGGGCATGTATGTGGAGTGTTATGCATCAATAAGAAAAAAAGTTACTGAACAGATTTTGAGAAAACGACCGTCGAAGTCCAAAATTGGCCATTTTTCGTCAAAAAATGGCCGCCATTTTCAAAAAAAATGCGAACATATAAAAACTAAAAAATTCCTCCTTCTCAAAATATTTTCAGGTATTTTTGTTCAAAATTTCAGAAAGATTCGACTGTAAACTTGAAAGATAAAAATGGAGACGGACGACGACGGACGAGAACGACAACGGACGCAACACCATGTCAATAGGTTATCGGACCAAAGGGCCGGTAACCTAAAAAGCCGCACTGACCCATATTGCTTCCTGCCATTAGTCAGTCTTGTCCTGGGTGGCAAGGTGTTGTCATGATATGTAATCAAATTGCACATTCATACGCGTAAAATATAAAATGGACTATAGAATCAGTTTTTTTGTACTGATGGGAGCATGTTTTGAGCGTAAAAATTGGTCTGTGTACCGTTATGCTGTGCAAAACAAACTTTCATATGCGCGATTCGATCTAATGGTGTGGCGTGTGTGCATCATGTGCGCGAATTGATTCTATGGATCAAACTAGGAGTAGTTTGGCACATCCCACAAATGTAAAAGATGGCCAGAAGTATATTCCAAGAGACAAAAAGCAATCGATACAAATTTTGGCACTTTCCATTAAAGCTGATGAGTGACCACTTTCCTGGTTTCACTCTTATGAAGCAGTCTGTTATGAAGTAGACCATGCCCTGCAGAGATACCAAGGGCAGTTTTTGGGAAGGATGAGTGATATAACTTCGGTTTGCAATATATTGTATCATACTCTGAAAAAGTGGTGTAAACATATCATTACGCCACTGGGAATTATCAAACAAGATACAGGCTGTATATTTATATCTAGGATCTTTGTAGTCTTCTCGGAAAACTGGAAGTTTTCACATTGATTAAACGCATTGTGTATTTATGACTGTGTAATTTATTGGTTTGAAGCCTAAATATTTCAAATTTCGATGTTCAATGTTTTTCAAAATGTTGCCTACGTACTATCGTGATGTCCTCCCCAAATCACATTGTGTGAACCCACTGAGTCCATAAGGATGAATTCGGAGATCTGAGATGTCACCAGGAAACAGTGAGGGAAACGTGAAATCACCGAAATGTCCGGATTTTGCCTTTGGAGGAGATGCACAAAGATGGTTCCTTTGTGCTATTGCCGGATGAGCTGACGCGATCATAACCCAGTGTCAGTGACTGTGATAGGTGGAAAGTAGCGCTACCTAATTTGAAGTAAATTGAAACGACCTTTTCCTCTTACGGGCACTCTACCAGAAAACATACATTAGTCGTGTTTATAACCGGATGCAGCAAATGACGTTGATGGCTGTTTTCTAAATTAAACATCGACTATGTCCATTTCTTGCCAGCTGTTAATCTTTCAACAGTGTTTGATGTTCTTTCAACTGCATTCAGATGAAAATACATCAAATACTTATACATATATTCCGATATCTCAAACGCTAACGTGTTTTGTTATATCTTTCACACGGTGTACACATGAAATGTAGCTTCAAATTAGCATTAGTGTCTGAAATATAAATTAGTATTGAGGCTTTACAGAGATGAGTACTCCTAGCTGCGACAGTACTGAACCAAATTGAATAATACTCTGAGGAGAGAACAGTAATGTGTGTTCTGTCATTGAGCTTAGCGGATCTTGCTTACGTGCAAATTGAAAGCTGTCGTGATTGCATGCTTTGTAGCATATATTTTCTTGTTGCCGACTCCTTATTTTAGTCCATGTTGAATCCAGACCCCTAATACAATGAACCGAGTAGGTCGTGGCAATCATGACCCATGTGGATTCACAGTTTGTGGATTTCACAATCAGCCAATTGAGATGGTCGCGTTATAATGAGTGCCTCTCAATAACTGGAGCATGATATAGTATCTCAATT
Source organism: Terebella lapidaria (assembly GCA_949152475.1). Lineage (NCBI taxonomy): Eukaryota > Metazoa > Annelida > Polychaeta > Terebellida > Terebellidae > Terebella > Terebella lapidaria. The sequence goes on from OX424558.1 coordinate 12,805,968, forward strand.
AATATTATGAATAGTTTAGTTTGAGCGATATTATAAGGTCGCCACTTATTTGATCCTATACACGTTTCTAATTTAACATTGACTGTCATCGACATAACATTGAATTCAGATTCATTAGTTGAATGAACGAGTGATATCAAGTTCTGACCCATCTTCGTCAGAAGATACCTTTGCATATAGCTCAAAAAAGGTTTGTAGTGAAATTATTTGCATAGTATCCATAATGTGGCATTACCTGAATGAGGCAAGCATTGGTGGCCACATTATATTCTCTGTTGATATCATAAAAAGCCGACCCATTTACAACAATTTTTATCTCCGATGAGTTTGAAAACCTTTCATGTTCACACGAGTATATATTTTAATTATTCATATGCCTAAAATATGAATGGTATTAGTCCTGGTTACTGATCGGAACATGCCCTGTGATGTTCACTAGACATGTCTATACTCAAATCTATCTTTTGAGAAAATCAGCTATTATTCTCGTCCAGTAGTTTTTGAAAGATATAGTGGAATGACATTTGCATCATGTGTCCGAGTTGATTTTGGGGACCAAACTACACGAATAACTATATTCTAACAAATAGAAAGCAATCAATACATATCTTGTCAATTTCCACGAATTTTGACTTTTGCGTACATGTACATTACCAACAAAACCCAATCACCCCTATGCACTGGGTTACAGTGCGTTGACGCATTTGCGACAACGGGGACCGAATGAATCGCCTCGTACCTCCTCATGTGGTGGAGATTGGCCACGATAACGCTGATGAGTGACCACTTTTGTGGTTTCACCACTCACGAGCCGTCAGTTGTGAAGTACACCATGCCCTGCGGGGTTACCAGGGCCAGTTTCTGGGTACGATAAGCGATATAACTTCGGCTGTAATTCATTGTATTCTAATGCATGAAAGTGATGTCAACCTATCATAGACGCTTCAACACCGACAAAACGAATCCATCATTACCATACAGCTATGGACAAGATATATGATTTATTGAATGTAAGTATCAATCTATTACCACCAATACAATCAGATTTTGATGACGTTTCCTTGTGTGCATGCGCTACATCATTGACATTTAGCCGTTGATTCCCTAGTCAGCGTGACAAAAATCAATACCTGCAGGGAACGTGTGGGCTGTAACTGAATGGTGATCTATGTAATATACTGTAACTCGTCGCTGGATATTAAATTATCTTTATAGTCTTTGTAGATTTGGTTTTGTTGCGGTTTCAGAAAATCTAGTGGAAAATAGTTATAAATATTCTCATGGCAAAGCATTTCACCATCATTAAAGACATTTTTCTTGAAAACATATTGATATGTTTTTAGGTTACCGGACCTATGGTCCGATAACCTATTGGCATGGCGTTGCGTCCGTCGTCCGTCGTTGTCGTCGTCGTCCACATTTTTATCTTTTTTGTTTACAGGCGAATTCTTCTGAAATTTTGCACAAAAATACTTAAAAATAATTCAAGAAGGAGGTATTTTTAAGTTTTTTGGTTTTCGCATTTTTTTTAAAATGGCGGCCGTTTTCGACGAAAAATGCCTGATTTTGGACTTTGGTGGCCATTTTCTCAAAATCTGTTCAGTAACTATTTTTCTTTTTGATACATAACACTCCTCATATGTACTCCTATGATGTCTATAAATTTCGTTGCGCTTGAATCGCTCGAAGTGGGCCATTTTGGCCCAAACTCGGCCCAAATGGGACTTTCCCATGTTAAATTCTCCTATGCTTTATAATGGGACACATTATGCCTAATATCTCACTTAATATTGAGATTAGAGACTAGGGATCAATTGTGGACATATAGGAAATGATATATGCTGAATATTCTCGTGACCTTGAATTTGACCTCTGACCTCAGTTTCAAGGTCAGAGCACAAAATGGCTTATATCTCGCTTATTATCCACTTTACAGCTTAGGAATCAATTGTGGACATATAGGAAATGATATATGCCGAATATTCTGATGACCTTGAATTTGACCTTTGACCTCAATTTCAAGGTCAGAGCACAAAATGGCTGATATCTCGCTTATTATCGACTCTACAGCTTAGGAATCAATTGTGGACATATAGGAAATGATATATGTTGAATATTCTAATGACCTTGAATTTGACCTTTGACCCCATTTTCAAGGTCATAGGACAAAATGGCTAATATCTCGCTTGTTATCGACTTTACAGCTTAGGAATCAATTGTGGATATATAGGAAATGATATATGCCGAATGTTCTGATGACCTTGAATTTGACCTTTGACCTCAATTTCAAGGTCAGAGCACAAAATGGCTGATATCTCGCTTATTATCGACTCTACAGCTTAGGAATCAATTGTGGACATATAGGAAATGATATATGGTGAATATTCTGATGACCTTGAATTTGACCTTTGAGGGCATTTTCAAGGTCATAGGACAAAATGGCTAATATCTCGCTTGTTATCGACTTTACAGCTTAGGAATCAGTTATGAACATATAGGAAATGATATATGCAGATTATTGTCATGACCTTGAATTTGACCTTTGACCTCATTTTCAAGGTCACAGGACAAAATGGCTAATATCTCACTTATTATTGATTTTACAGCTTAGAAATCAATTGTGGACATGTAGGAAATGATATATGCTGAATATTCTCGGACCTTGAATTTGACATCTGACCTCATTTTCAAGGTCCAAGGACAAACTGGCTCATATCTTGCTCCTCTATTGACTGTATGGCTTGGGGATCAATTGTGGACATGATATAGAAAATGATATACACTTAGTATTTTGATGACCTTGAATTTGACCTTTGCCTCTTCATTTTCAAGGCCATAGCACAAAATTGCTAATATCTCGCTGATTATTGAATTTACAGCTTAGCAATCAACTGTGGACATGATATGTGCTTAATGTTATATATGCTGAATATTCTCTCGACCTTGAATTCAACCAGTGACCTGGCTAACATCTAAAATATTAAACATTGTCCGGTAACCTATCTTTGGCCCTTGGCCTAATTTTTACACTACCCATTGTCAGATCTAATGTTTGCTCCTGATAATGGATGTCTTCAAAATGTTGTTACGTTCGATCGTAATGTCCCTTGAATTGTCACAAGTAAATTTGAATGACGTTCCCCTGTTGAAAACTGTGTTATCCTGTATAATACTCGTGTTTTTGACCAGGAGAAGCGAATGAATGACAGCTGTTTTCTAGATCAACACTCATAATTTCCATCTCACGCCTTCCTGCTCTTCCAGCATTCAACAAGAAGCCATTTCATGTCATCGTTAGATGTTCTTTCAACCAGACTGGATGGGCAGACTTAGACATTAATAAAACTTTTCTGTATGAATACACATTTCAACCTTTCAAATTTGACTGCGTTGCGATTAGATCTTCTGATGACAATTTAACTGAAATACGCAAAATAATCACACTGAAGGTGATTACAATGTTGTATTTTTATTACAGAGTTAATATTGATTGCGTCGAGCAAGACTAGCTCATGTCATTAGCATATTAGCATTGACATTGTTCTTTGGCATTCTATTATTATAACTATCCAAAACCCATGGATTTATATCAATATATCATATGAGAAACCCATCTGGTAAAATACATGGAAATCATTTCTTTGTGTGTTCCCTATCACTTCTTATCATAATCATGGCCGATTACTTTACTGCATGTGAATAAAACTGATCCGGATTGCCCTGTCGGCCGTATCAATCGCACCCACTGATAGGCTGGGGTTTTATCCACCTCTGACTCGGGAAGACTACAAGATCTCTTTCCAAGCCAAACATACGATGGTCAGATAAATGATAAATCTGGACCAGTATTCCCCATATAATCCTGGATCACACCAGACAATCGAACAACCTTCTTCCTCACAAGTCAGCGAGTTTTGTTTCATGTTATGTTTGAGGTGAAAGCTTGAAAATCCACTTGAGAAAATGTATTCAATTCGTACCGCAGTTGAGCAATATACCGTTACATCTTTCGATTAAGTTTTAGGTTTTTGTAAGTCTGAAACAATTTTCTTCCACATGATTCATGCTGTCTGCAAGTTAATTCATTTTCATGAAAAAAAGCTGCTACATTCCAAGAAAGTATGTAAATATCTGACAACTACTGTCATGTTTAGGTCTGGTACCATCTATTTTCTGGTTTCAAACTCGCGGTGATGCAACCCATGTCAATTAAAAATAATTATGAAGTAGAAATGATGTTGTTAGTGATTTGTTGTTTATAACGAACGACTATCCTTTGCTCAGATGTTATCAATCACAAAATTGTGGATATTGGGGTCCTCTAGAATGATATTTTCATGGTGTTGTCGTGATGATTTCATTGTCATGCTAATCTTGACTTCATATAAATAACGTTATTTTATTACACGCAGCATCATTAGGAGTCTGTTTATATATATTACAAAACAGATATGGGTCCAAACATATTGCATACTTTTCGTTGCCTGCTGGCCGAAATTATGTTGGTGTATTAAAATAAAGTGGTTAGTAGTTGTCAATTGATGCCCAGCACCTAATGTCAGTCTGTGACATCCATCCAGCTAATGATGTCACAGCCAGGATAAACTAATGGATTTACCCAGGTGGGCGGATCTCGTGATGGGAGTCGCATGCTCATGATTGAATAGCTTGATGTATTGTGGGCATTACGGGGACATTTCATCGAGCTGTCTCCATATTCGCACATGAAAAGCTGTAAATTAGTGGCCTGTTACGACTGAAACGATTTATGAGGTAACATTCCTGGGTTTAGGTCTTTGTTGCTTACAACAACAAAAGAAAACGAATAAAACGAAATGGCAAATCATGGAACACTTCACGGAACATGTCAACATTGGATTTTAACTTCCGGTAGATGGAGGATGGACGGAATTTTATTTTCAAAGGAAACAACAAGGAAATCAAAAATTATTGATAACACCCACGGGTCAAGAATCTGAAAACCATTCAAAAGGATTCTATATGTACCAAACAATTGTTCTACCATACAAAATTCCTCTCATCCATGAGCGACATATGCCGAATGCAATGGATATGGTGTGAACAGTCAACTTTCACACATTATCGCCCATCCGTTATTCTTCGCCCAACATAGATCTAAACACAACACTGTAACACGCAAGGCTGCCCTGCTAACGGCAATTTTCATTTCAATGCAGTGTCTCTTAAGATTAACTTACTTGAGTTTACATATCTAGTCAAATTTTGGCTCTATTCAATTCTATTGATATCCCAAAGTTATGTAATAGGACATCATCCTATCCACGAACCATAGGCGGACAGTATAGACAATTCTACGTACTTATTTTATTTTATGTATAGGATAATCGGTGAAGTGGAGCGACTCTGGAAAATAATCGACGAGCCGAAGGCGAGTCTATTATTTTCCAGAGACGCGACACTGAACCGATTATCCGACTTAGTTCTGGGTTCCCCCTCAATTCAACTCAATCTCCGCCGGCATATGCACCTGCGAGTAGTAATCTGCGTGTACAACGGCCCAAGTACGGTACACTGCTCCTTAATACTACTCGTCCACTTAAAACATACCATTTAATCTGTCTCGCACCTTTTTAATCCTTATTGAATATAGAGGAAGGCGCAGTATATGATACTTGGGCCTGTACGGCTATACTGTCACACTTCAACAGTGTTAGGAAACAGAGGGCGACACTGGTGAACTTTGTCACCATTATTATATCATGAGAACAGAAGTACATGTCCACTTGCTGTTCTCGTGATTTTCAACGATATACAACACGGTATTTACCAAATTTTGCTAACTGTTGTCTGCATCTAATGAATGGTTTGCATGATAATGATGAATAATTATGTATCCCGGAATATGAATGAATCATGAATACAAACAGGGTTTTAGATTCATGACCATGACCATTGCTTGTGCTACTACCTTTCAGTGTCTTGGTCAGTTTGGAATTGGGACTCGACAGTAACACCACATTTGTTGTTCACCTTCTCATCTACATTATATTGGCCCCGACCAAGGTTCCATGGCATCGAACGAATTAGGTTTCGGCAATGAAGAAAACATCTTGCTAGTACGCAAACAAACGCGTCTTGTTTGAGCAGATGCAGTTGTACGCTGGCGGTTGTTGTTTTACACGCAGCAGATTATGTTGCAGTAGGTTATTGGAAAGAATAATAATCTACTGCAATACTATACTGGGAACCGTCTCCCAGTAGATTCTGAAAAATATTCTACTGCAAAGAACAATAGAACCGTGGACTAATGGCTATATATCATACTTCTACAGCTTAACCGAATATACACCATATTTTTAAGATGCGAGAGGACTTGCAAATATACTGCATCACTGATTCCAGGGGTTGTGGTTTTGGTAAGTTTTTAAAAGACTCTCTACATCAAGAAATACACAATAATAAGAAAGACTTCATTGACATCTGCAAACCAGGAGCAACATTCCAAATCCTGTTCAATCTATTCCAACAATCAATATGTAGTAAAACCTCTGATGCCAAACGAACAGTAACTGTTATAATCGTCTCTGTAGGAATTTAACCACAAGCAGCAATACTCGAAAAGGCCCCCATATCTTACACAGTGACAACGCCGATATCCGTCTGGAAAAACTCTAGAATACTGGCCAGAATCAAACAATACTCCACATCCGAAAACTATATCCTCCGGATCCACACAATATACCCTCCACCCAGCTCGTTAATCTCCGAAAAGAGCTTGAACATGTATATTCAATCGAGAAAAAAATAGGAGCAAAAAGATACGCCAAACAAATAAGGAATCTGGAAAACAGTCATCTCACGGATGGAATTCACCCTGATAATCACTTCAAAAACATCATCTTCACCAAAATATTCACAGAACCAGTTACATCCTAATCAGATAATCAAACACGCAACAACTACGGCACATCATCTTCATCATCCTCAGAAGACACTGAGTCACAGTCAGACAGAAAGTGAAACTTCAAGAGGCTCAAGCTCACTGACATACAGCACAACGTGCTTCGAAACAAGAACTGTAGGCGACCCACCAGCTGCTGATAATTTGGTTCTAAGACAAGACAAGTTAGTTAGAAGAATACAATGGCAAGGCCACAACATACTACTCTCCAACAACAAACACCCAAAAGCCATAGTCTACGCAACTGCCGGGGGAAAAAAGGACTGGAAACTTTCCAACCTGGCCTGAATACGCAAAAGTCACAAACAAAATATCTGGAAACATATTAAAAGGTTTCACTGGCATCCAAGAAGCAGCTGAATATCTGGGATAATTTGGTGTCAACGATCCAGTGGTGGCATATAAGCCACCGTATCATCCCGCTCACAGACTACATTATTGCTATGGATTTGAACGAAGACCAGCAGTCTGAGTGAAACCCAAATGATAGGCGTTACACAACACCCGCTGGCCGATGGCATCAATTGAATGTCAAATCGTGGCACCGTGTCAAATCAAGGACTAACTCCAGAGATACTAAAAACAGCCCCAACACGTATGCATCAAAATCCTTACCAGAGAGCGACTGTATGCTACAGTGTTGCATTCACACATGCTGGATACATTTCAAGTGCACACTACTACCAACATACCAAGTGTTGTGCCTAAAATCAACATATCGCAAGCCAACCTGAGCTGTGACAAAATAATGTATTAATATAATTATAATGCTATATTGAATGATAACCATTCTTACTGTTTTATTCGGTTATATTACTCTAGATAATAGGTGGGTGAGTATAGTGTATGAGTGTGGCCATGTTGCCACCATGCACGAGATCTAAAGTATTGAAGGTTAGTACGAGCACGATGTTTTCTTATACGGGCACGTTATAGTTATGCAGAAACCAAAAGCGAAAGCAAAGCTGAAACATGCAAGCTCATTGCCAGCCAATTAGGCGCTTCATATCAACTGATTTTCTCCGGTAATATAGCGCACACCAATAACTTGTAGAAGTGAGCAATCTTTGTCTTTTCAGCAGTTAGCAGCAATTTGACAACAGCTTCATTGATATGGAATTTGTATTTGTCAAAATTCAAAGATACATAATCTTTATGGAATTGCCTTGATATGACAGTTAGTTGAAAAACCGGCAAAAGGGTCAAACGCCACAATCTATGTATTGTTTTTTCTGGGCACCAGACAGGGTGAACAATGCTACACGGAAATATATTTCATAAAGCATGTTTCACAATTTGAGATCTTAATGCCAGACACAGCCAGGGAAATGTGGAATCACCGAAATGTCCTGACGTTTCCTTCAAAGCAGATGTACAGAGATGTTTCGTTTGTGCTGTTGTCGGATGACCGCAGGCGACCTTAACCAAGCGACAGTAACTCCAGCAGCAGGAAAGCCTTGTTTCTGTAAATTAGAGTAAATGAAAACGACTTTTTCCTATTACCGGCTGTTAGCGGTTACTGTACTCGAAAACATGCATTAGTCGTATACAACAAAAGACATTGATGGTTGTTTCCTACACAAAACACTGACTATTTCGGATCCATCTCATACCAACCTTTGCTCTTCCATCTTCCAACACCGTTTGATGTCCATTCTTCCAAAGAAAATATTAATACTTCTTGTATAAATATACATGTATTTCAAACATCACTTTAGGTTTTGATATCATCCACGCTCTGAACAGATCTTCAAATGGCGAATTTATGGACTTTCCAAAATAATCACATGAAAGGTGACTGAAGTTTCATTTCCTAAATACTAATTTCTATTTCTCGATGAATTGTTTTTTTGGCTAAAATGCTACTTCGTATTTGCGTAACATGTTAACATCTAGATATAAAATCATTATTTATCCCGCTGGTTCAAATCAGTCATAAAACAAGGAACGATTCTTGTTTGTCTTAATAATAAATACTAGTATCATTAATTGAATGTCCGACGATGTGCTCCTCTTGAATGATATTTTTATAGTGCAATCATGGCGAGTTTATTACCATGTTCCTCGTCAATTCATAGATCTATAAATAACACGGTTTTATCACATGTGGCGTGGTTACAAGCCAGTATCTATTTCTTTTTGCCTCACACATGAATTACGAAACAAATATGATATTAGCCTTCACAAAGTCTCTCTACCGATTACAGCACTGAGAATGTGTTGAATGTAATAAGTTCAAGGAGCAGACACGACGGAGTTGATGGATGTAGCTTAGTGTGATTTTTACTTCTCGAGTGATAGACTACAAAAGCAATGTTATCTATGGCTTGAGGATTAAGTTCGAGACATTACCTTGACATCTTCATGAGGATTTGAGAGCATCTAATGCAGATTGTTTATTTGGGCCATACTGTCTCGTTTGAAGAGGCCTGTTCTAGAGGACGATCCTTTTAGGAATCACACCAGATTGAGCCAACTGCAAATGTCAGCCGTGCATTTCTTATCATCATTGTGATGTTGTGAAGCCGAAGGACTAATCTGAGTGGACGGGCGGGTCTTGTGATGGCAGTCAGCGACCTCTGAACTAAATAATGCGCAATTTATTGATGGCAGAACAAATATATAATGCGCCATTTATTGCCGCATCATCTACTCCTACTGGAGTGAGAGCAAGATTATAATATTTTCAGTGATTTTGGCATATACACCTTCCGTCAAAAAGTTATCACATCGACCTCACCCTAACCGATTAAGCTCCTTTAAGTACTGGATAGACGATGGTGAGAGCGGTCTTAACCAGACAGAGCGCAGGCTCGGTTCAATGGGAAGTGAGTTGTTGTTGTCTGTGAGCGCGTTAACGCGAGCAATAACTCCAACTCACTGCCCACTCAACCGAGTCTGCGCTCTTCTCTGGTTAGAACCGCGAGTGTAAACGAGTCAGAAGAAATCAGAGTATACATTATATTACTACACGCAACCATTCGAGCTACACACGGATGCAAGCTCTCATGGACTTGGAGCCTTCATTGATCCAACAGCCTATTGAGTTCCCAAGCCGCCAGCTGCCGACGTACCAGATCCAGTACCAGTAGACTCGCCAGCACCAAGCTGTGAGTGTTTGCACAGTCATTCCTTGTTACTGCGACCTGCCTTGTACCGCTACCACACCCCACTTCGCCAGCCGATATATTCCTGTTTCGGCATCGCTGTGTTGATCGTCGCTCGTCACTAGGTGTTCGACTGGCCACGGCATCTTCGACTCGTCGCACCAGTCGCGCCTGAACGTGTTGCGTGACAGCTCGTTTCGACCACGTGCACCTTCGTACTTCGTTCGCAACCAGGATCTTCGCTCCTGTATCGCGATCTTCGGTTCGACACGCGGGTGACTGACTGTCTAGTCTGTTTTTACCGGTATATTCATGACCTTATGTTCGTGACCTTACTATAAATGGAGAAGTTATAAGCAATGTAGACTCAACAAAGTTCTTGAGCATAATCATCGATGAGAAGCTAAAGTGGAAACAACACATATCAGCATGTAGATATAAAATATCGAGCGGGTTATATGCCATGAGTGCCGTTAAAAATATTGTGAGCGGGAGTGTCTTATCAACATTATAACACACTATGATTCAACCTTACTTGACGTATGGACTGATTTTCTGGGGCTCAGCATATAAAAAGGACATTAAACCAATTGAAATAACGCAGAAAAGGGCTGTACGCGTGATAATTAATTCGACATATAACTCGCACACACCACCACCATTCAAACAAAGAGGAATTTTGAAAAGCCACGATCTCTACAGGCAACAACTTAAAGCTATGATCACTTTTAGAATTGACAAAATTTATTCATTCTGCGATAGCTTTATTTTGTCTATAGAATGAGAAATCGTACAAATTTGGGTCTGAAAATGTGTTGTATGTGCCTAAATTGAGTTTCCAAATCAAGATTCAAATTCGGGTGCATCAATTTTTTTCTCAAAGTGGCCCGCCTTGTGGGCGAGTTCTATACACAGTCTGATGACGTCATTGGTATTTGTCTAGATACTGTGGCAACCGGCAATGTAGGCAGGCCGATCATTCTCTATTCACTGTTTTCATGCACGATTAACGGCAATTTTCTGAGTATCTGTTCTCGAACTGTGCATATTTCCTATATATATTCCCGACTATCTGGAGATGTACTTCCAAGTTTGCGTGACAAACAAGAATGCTAAATTTGGCTGATATTAAAATTTATTCCAACTTTAACTTACTTATGTTTAACTCACAGAAGCAGATCCTTCCTCGGCCGCTGAACTCTATTTTTGTCCGAAATAACCAGATCCACTCTCATAACACAAGAAATAATATTGATCCTCTTGTGATCGCAAGAAAAACTAATACCATGTCAAACAGCTTTATATCCAATGGTCCTGAAAATTGGAGTAAACTACCAGATACGATTAAATCAGCTATCTATCTTCAAGTCGAGATTAACTGGTTACAATGTGTGCAATTCTTGAATCATCTCATACTGTGGGTACTCCTTCGGATTTTCCTTCAGATAGGTCGGATATCAATAGCATGGCAATAATGCATCAACATTATAGTTATTTGTGTGTGTTCTTATCAGACATCACTCAAAATTAACTGTGCTTTTGAAAGCATATGCCTGCGATATAGAGCCTACCGCTCTATTGGTAACTAGCAAATATATGAATATGTGATGAATGATGACTGCTTGTGGGTACAGGGTACGTGTGTATGTGTGTGAGCATGGGGGGCTTTTATGCTGTGTGTTTCATTACCATTTTTTAGGTTTCAATATGTGATTGTGTTATTGAAGTGGTCCAAAATTTTGCTTCTTCTTTTATAAAACTCCAGCTTCGTTTCAGATATTTTGTAATATCGTTCGGTTTCTCTTGTTTTGTTTTGCACGGTCCACACACCCTGTTTTGTAGTATACGATATTCTTTTAAACACTGTATCATCATTGTCTGCCAAACAGGGCACAGACACATTGTGTCTCCGTGTGGTACCACGAGAATATACATGTTAAAATTGTGTTGTTTAATGTTACAGCGATAAATGTACAGATGTGTTCTCGAAATAAACACCTACCTACCTACCTACCAACCAAATATTTGATACCAATGAAATGACACAAACAGTCTTTTCCTATGCATGATATAGATATATACTAGTACTTTATTATCTACTTGTGGAACTTTGTTCTACAAGTGGGAGGCTCAACACATCATATGTAGGTGTATTCATATATATAACATCTCATACACGCATTACCTGTGCGCATATATTGCACAGGAGTGATCTCTCTGTTTTAGTATGTTTGATGTCATGATGGCAGTGATGTAAAGGGTGTTGTGCGTGGTAGTTTCTCGAAAGAAAAATGGCGTCAACACCTAGCAGACTTGTTGAAGTCAAGTTCATCGGTCAGTGAAACACGCTTTTTGGCCGTAGTTTTGTTTTGGATCATCGCATCAACGTGTATCATGCCGCAATTTTTCACCATATTTCAGAAATCTATCTCAAAAATGAAAAAAAGTTGACAATCTACCCCAATATTGAAGTTCAGCCCCAAACATGGAATTTCAGGGTCTCCCCTAAAAACAACAACTTTTATTCCATGTCAAAATAAACATATTTACATAATATACACCAACTCCAAATCAGCGCGATACGTTAATTCGGTATGAGCATAAATAAGATAATACTCGCGGAGTTTGAAGGAATTTATCTGATCCCATTTTGTACTGAAACTTATCATTGGGGTAGATTGCCATTTGCAGATAGAATTCTGAAATATTTTTTCAGATAGACTTCTGAAATTTGGTGAAAAAATGCGGCATGGTACCCTATTATGACAAACAAAATATCAAGTCACTCCGTTTAATCAAAACAAAACTACGACCAATAAGCGTGGTTCACTGACAGATGAACTTGACTTTAGATCAACATATTTTCTCTAATAACAGAACCATATAAACTCTTCTTTCTCAAAGTTGTGCGTGTGTGTGGCAGAACAGTTACGTGATGTTTTGGGTGATATGGCCGAGTAACCGTCGACTTATTGAACACATCTCTAGTTGTGTTACACCTGACACAATAACAATCAGCTTGCGTGCAGAAAGCTGCTGATGAACGCGCCACTTCATTGATGTTTGGCCTTTTGCCGTTTATTCCCTAACCATGCTGACAAATGATCATCACCTCGCACTGCAAGATACATGCTGTAACTCGACTGTGATCGAGGTAATAGGATGCAGCATTTCATATCACACCTAATGATGTTTCAGACTATTTATTCATATATTCTTCACAGATATGTTTTCGTTTTTACGTTCAAATACTCTCCTGGAAAACAGTTTGAATTACCCTCATGGGGAAAAAAAACTTCACGATTATCGAATACATTGTGTTGGAAAATATGTTGATTGTATACTGTTATTTCACTGCCAATGATCACTTTCATTTCGATAGAAAAGGCATTCGAAAGGATGTTTACGTTATATCCGAATATCTTCCCATTAAAAGAAATACATTTTATAATCCTCCAACTGACTTGATACATGTTTGTCCCACGGACGAGCTCGGAGATTTTACACGTCACCCGGAAACAGTGAGGGAAACGTGAAATCACCGAAATGTCCGAATGCTTTCTGCAAAGATGTCTCCTATTGTTTTAGGAGGACCACACGCGACCCTAAGTGTGACAGCAGAGAAACGTCATTCCTGTAAATTAGAGTAAATTAAAACGACCTTTTCCTGTTACAGGCTCAGGGTTTACTCTACACGAAAACATGCCATTAGTCGTATTTATAACCGGTAACAGCAAATGACGTTGATGGTTGTTTTCTGGATTAAACACCCACTGTTTTCATCTCATACCAACCTTTGACTCTGTTCTCACAACTTTCATCCATAAGCATCTCATGTCACCGTTTGATGTTTTTGTTCAACTGGATTTGGATGGGTAGACATGATATTACCGGTAATTATTTTCTTCGTATGAATATACATTGTACATTTAAAACATCAGGGTGTGTTTTGATATCGCCCACGCTCTATATATGTTTAGATCTACAAAGGGGCAAATAACCGACTTTCCGAAATTAAACACGGAAGGCGATTGAAGATTAGTATTTTTATATACTATTTTTTATATCGCGAAATTTTGGCTGGAATGCTACTTTGTATTTGCCTATCTTGGTATAATTTTTTGATGATATCAGTAAAAATGGCCTATAGACGGGTTCATGTCTATGTGGTCCATGTAGGTTGTGCTGCTTGTTCCTTATTTATTAAGAATGCAAAAGGTACGAGACGGATGAAGCCTGGGTAATTAGTATTAAGGGCAAAACATCATATATAGGTCCACTATGTCACATATATATCAGGAATCGATGTATCTGGTAATAAAGAATACTTTTATGAAAATCGCTTCGATGATGCATCCTTTGCAAAATTATATCACAATCCTGACCGATTACTTTGCATCATGTGAATATGAAACTGACCTGGCAGATTGCCCTATCTCCCGTATCAATCACACCCATTGATAGACTAGGCTTTTATCCTCGTCTGTCTGGGAAAGACAACAATATCCCTTTCCAAGCCAAACACCCGATTGCCAGATAACGTGTTATAGTGGCAAAGTATGCCTCATGTACTTCTGGATCACACCCGACAAGCAAACAACCTACATCCTCACATGTCAGCAAATTTTGTTTGATGTTATATTCGACTTCAAAACTTGAATCGACCCAGAGGAGTTCTTTTTTACGTGTTATTATCATATTGTATACGGAGTACATATGACATATGTACTTGTAATATAGCTGTTTTACAGTTGTATAATTACTCCATCTGGTTTGCAAATTGCACACTGGGGTATTTGAAACCATGCATGTGTGTTAAATATGAAATAATATATAAACATGGTACAAGTTTCATGCTGGTGGTTCAAATAACGAACGATTCTTGCGTGTTATACAAGTGTACGAGTGTCGTTAATTGAATGTCTGACGATGTGCTTCTCCTGAATGATATTTCCATGGTACAATCGTGCCGATTTTATTATCAGTGTCATTTGAAAGTATCATTTGAAAGTATCATTTGAAAGTATTATTATCAGTATAATTTTCACTACGTGTGGCGTCATTAGCAGCCAGTCCATATTCATTTTGCCTGACAATATAAAACAATTATGAAATCAGCGTTCATGAAGTCATGGCTACCGATGGCAGCACAATTCCCGTATTTGGAGTTGACGACATATGATTAAGTTCATGGAGCCGTGGACGACGCAGTCAGTATATTTAAAGTAGTGAGATTAGTAGTGGTCGACTGATGTCCAGACTACAGAAATAATGTCACATGTGGCGGCAAGATTACACTCAAGAGATTCTACAGAATTCATCAAGAGGGCTTGAGAGAGCACAACCTGACACCGATTCCCAGTGGCATCGCGAGACTTCACTGAGGTTTGCTGACCCTCCTGCCTTTTGGGACACCTGAGCTTAGAAATCAGAAACTCGGAGCTAGGAAACCCACAGCGGTGTTGTGGTTGTTCCAAAATTTATCCTCATTATGTTACTTATTGCTAGTCTAGATATTTTTATATATACTCTAGGCTGCTAGGATCATCGTGTATACTAATCGGCCTTGAGAATATAGTTTTACAGAAGAAAATAAATAACCTTTCCCACACAGATTTTGCAATTTTATTCATCCTCAGAATGCCTTGTTGATAAGGCACACAAGTATATTTTCTCTAGTAATAAATGGTTCAGAATGCATGAGGATGTTCCAGGGGTTTGATATATTTTCCCTTCAGAACAATCCTGCGGAAATGAGCAAATACACGGGGCAAAATAGAAAGTATATATATGGCTTATATATGACAAAGACCAAAAATGTACAAAGCGTTACATGGTGTATTACTATAGAATTGTTCTGTCAACAAATCACCGATTGTTTACGGTGATCAATGCACCGGGTGACATTGGGACCACATCACAATAACTTCCATTAACTCTACATGACCGTTTTGTCCTACTTCCCTGTATGATTGTTCAAATAAGAAAGAGCAAGCAAGTCTGTCCTTTCGTTCTGGACGCGCTTTACGAGCGGCAATGGTTCGCTGGTAGCAGGGCCCCGGTAATAGATGTCTCTGTGTCATTGACTGGGTGACCCAGGATATAATCGCCCCGACATTAATTATTTAAACGCGACTGTGGTCGTTGTTCGCACGCGTTCTCATCGATCGCGCAACATATAGTGATGTATTAGAATGTCGCGTTTGGTTTTCATCATATTGTGTAGTCGCCCAAAAAGCCACAAGAACAATCACCGCTTGTTTGCGCACGATTAATTGAATTTTTTTACGTGAATACTACGGTACTGATGTGGTGACGTCAGGGCCAACGATTGGTGCTCCCCTGGTCGTGCCACGGGTCCAGTTGTCCTCTTGTATTTTTATCTGCAGGAAAAATTGTTATCATCGCTGGCATAAATATTCGGAGGAGTCGCATCAGCACGTCCGTAAAGCGTAGATAACCTTCAGTCGGACATAATACCCACCAAGGGGTATTTTGTGTACTTGCCTCGTAATGAATCGCTGGTCCGGGGAAGATTAAAGTGCCCGTGTTTTAAAGACTGCGAACGAGTCGTTAGATATAATACGGTCGTCAATTACGTCAACAACTCGGCAAATAAGCTGGATGAGCACATGGTGAATGGGTGTCCGGTTTCGTGGCAAATGTATCAAACCTGCGATGAGCGTAAACACACAATTTTGTTTGCAGACACTGCATATATAATGAGTATATGAAATGTTTTACAATGATTGTCAAACAATTTAATTTTATTGTGGCCATAGTTCAGACAAACAAATGAATCATTACTTGACATAGTTATGACACATGTGCATATTCATATGGTATTCACCACAATTCTGGTACACTTACCTACTATTTCCAATGAAAGAGCCATCACACATTCATGATGTTGACAACTATTGCTCGAATCCTGTATTCTATATTGTTGCGGTATTCAACCACGATAACGTGTAGTGTTTTGTTTTTTATCACGATCAAATATTTACAAACGATAAAACCAGGACATCGACGTTGCAACGAACTGAGCGTATTTTGAAGAGTTGTGACCGAGTTTTGAATCCACAAGTTTTGGTGTGACCCGATGAGGGGAAGGGGTTTGTTTTTTCGAGGACGGGACCGGGTAAGTGAGTGGGAGTGATTCACCTGTGG
Organism: Terebella lapidaria; assembly: GCA_949152475.1. Taxonomy (NCBI): domain Eukaryota; kingdom Metazoa; phylum Annelida; class Polychaeta; order Terebellida; family Terebellidae; genus Terebella; species Terebella lapidaria. Next base: position 12,823,188 of record OX424558.1, read on the forward strand.
GTTGTGGTTGCAACCGCTGTTGATCAAAGAACCACTGACGGACGGATGGACAGGCGGGCACACCGCAGTCCGGTCCACGCCGGTGATAATGGCTCACATTTACGCCTGGTCACGAGCCGGGCTCAAGAAGCGAGCGAGCGACCAATGTCACGGCACCATGTTAATAGCTCGTCCCACCCCCGTCAGCTGTCGCTATGTCCCCCACTATAATTACCCTCCGCCCCCCCCCCATCAATATATATGTATGGGTGTAACTGGATCCCCCAATCATATGTCAATGAAAGCTCGACAACTGATAAGAAGCATCGGAATTGCGCACGTTCCGCGATATCAGATTACGGGAGACACGGTACGGGGAAATACCCCAGAGATTCTAGAACAATTCAAGTGTCTACCTCGGGATTATCCCCTTACCATCCATAATGGCAAAACGTTCAACTGATTAAATCACTGCACCGCATATGTCAGCTGGATCGTCCCCGTTCCTCAGGCAGGAGATTGTTGGCACCGTCATCGTCCACTTGGTAGAGTTTTTGCTCAGTTTGAGCACACTGCGAGGTCGGCAAGGAGTGCTTGATGGATGCGCGAGAAGGGATTTCTTGATAAAACTCTGAGTTGCTGTTGACACAAGGCGGAAGCTACTTGTTGGATCCGCCGGGAGTTCTCCCGTAGTCGCCACCAGGGGCTCCAGGGTAAGTGTGTCAAACAGTATTACATTCTCCATCTGCAAATGTCAGAAAAATCTTATGTTAAAAGTCGTAAACATTAACATCAAGTGAATAAGTATACGCTCGGAAATATGCGTAGTATTGTTGCTTAATCATGTTGCGCAAAAACACGATTATCATGAATAAATCAATATTTGTCTTTCGGCTGACTGTTAAGATTCCTGGCCCAGATAGGTTGTACCCTAGCATTTTTTAAATCATCATTAAAAATAAATGCCTGGACCTGTTTCCTTGTCTAAATGTGTGCACTTTTGTATATGACATCCAATGTTTATCGAACTTTCAGTTACCCGTTTATCCACAAATTGGTTGTCACAGACTAACAATGGCGATTGAATACCGAGCAAATGATCTCATCAGTGACTTGATGGTGTTCAACGTTACTCCAGAAGACACGACCACACATGCCATGAGCAACATGACAGTTCAAATCTTACCCGTGAAAACCACAGCAGATATTAATATGAACCTAGTCAGAGTCATCTGCGAAGTTGGAATCTCTCTACCTCTCGCCATATTGGGCATTATCGGGAACATCCTGGCTTTTGTGGTTCTCTGTCGGCAGAAGCAGCGACTGACAACTAACGTCCTACTACAAGCGCTGGCTGTAGCTGATACTTTGGTACTCATCAGTTCCATCCTGCTCAGGTCCATGCGGTATGTGGGCTGGGACTCTTTCGTCAGTGTCCACCACCACATATTCATCGCGCTCTACCCGTGCGTCTACTTCTTTCGACTGGCGGACACCTGGTTGACCGTCATGATGACCATAGACCGCTATATCGCCGTGTGTCATCCTCTCCAGGCCCAGAGAGTTTGTACCTTGAAGAGAACCTATGTCACTATCGCCGTGATACTGCTATCTACCTTGGTTTTCTCCATCCCAAGGTTCTTTGAGTACCGTCTCACTCCGCCTCGGACAGCATTCACCAATACCGACCTCGTGCAGAACACTATGTACACTATGGTTTATAGGATCTCGTTCTTTTTCCTGGTGATGTACCTGGTACCAATGACACTGCTGATAGTCCTCAACTTTCGCCTGATGTGGACTCTACGCCGAGCATACGCCAACCGCAGCTCTATGATGTCTAATGGCTCAAAAAGTCAGGGGGCCAGGATGGGCCAAAGGGCTAATAGAGGCGTCACCGTCATCGTAGCCACGGTCGTCACAGTCTGCGTCCTCTGCAACGTCACCGCCATGACGGCACACGTGCTTTGGTCCCTACAGATTTGCTTCACCGCGCTCCGATTCCTCGGCAACCCGCGCCGCCTTCTAGCCAACGTCAGTAACATCATGGTGACGCTCAACTGCGCCATCAATTTCGTGATCTACTGCCTCTTCAGCAGGAAGTTCCGCTCGGGCCTGCGCCAGACGTTCCACTGCGAGAGCGTGCGCAGGCTGAGTTTCAAGTGGAGGGCAGAACATCAGTGTAACTCGTCCGGGGGAGCCAACACCTCCTACACCTCCATAGGTCTCCAGCCCACTAAAGGAACCGCCAAGAAACCGAAGCCCTGTGTACAACAGAAAGCCAGCTCTGAACTTTAAGCCGTCCTGCTACCGATACCAGACGGACATACATTGTAAATTCATTTCCTTCGCTTGATTTCTATTTTTGTCAACGTGGAGAAAGCGCTGGATCGCACAAGATGTTGTCGAAGCTTGCGTGACGTGTTTTCGTTGTATTTCGACACTTTAAATGAACAGTTAAACACTATGTAAACTAAAATGGAATAATTTGTAAAACGAGGCCACAAATGGTTCTGTATACCCAATGAACAATATGTCAAATTGTACGACGCTTTTTAAAATCCTGCTGGGGTATACAGATCACGGCTTTAATTGGTATTATGTCAGTATCTGTACCTTTGATGTGAATAGGGTTTGAAAGTCACGTGCCGTCACGGTGTGATTCTGGGGACCAACAAACACACCTTTTGTGTTACCTGAGTAGTTTGAGTTCTAACTGGAGTACTACTCATATTGAACAAAAGGTGTATGTTTGTTGGTCCCCAGAATCACACCGTGACGGCACGAGACTCATAGTCCCTATTTAAGTGTTGTAGAGGAATGATGTTTTCGTCGATATATTAAGTATTCTGTATATACCGATATTTGATCATGAATAATGGTCACACATGTATCTAGCTGTCAATCAGTATTCACCGCTAAATCCTGCTTTGATCCGAAAGTTTCCTCATTGTTATGCGAATGTTGTGAATTATTTTTGTATAGGCCTAACATTCTTCAGTTGCAGCTATCAACGTAGAGACCCAATCGGCGTCAGGCCTAATGTGTGACATGGAAACACGTGCTCTGTACATATACATCCCATGGGTGCCGATATCTATATATCGGGGCTCGATAGCGTTTCCTTTGTTCTTATTACTCACGGCAAAGTATGACTCGAGATTAACTCGGGCCGCTATTCAAAAGGTCTCGCTATCGCTCGACCTCTCGAATAGCGTCCCTCGTGGCGCAGCTCGGTAAAACCCTCGAAAAAAATACTCGACTATCTCGTGTTTTTTTCTAGGGTTTTACCGGACTGTCTGATGTCAGTGAGATGCAATGAAAATGTGATATCACAAAGGGGTTTACTCAGTCCAAACATCTATTCAGTGAAAATCAATACATGTACTTTTCAAAATATTTGTCGTAAAGCAATTTTCAAGTTAAATTAAAGTTTATGGTACAGTTGTGAAAGGACATGCCGCTCATATTGGGTAAATTAGCTGGTGTGACAGTGACCTCCTCCGTCCCCTCCGAGTTTAGGATGGCACTCAATGCCTGGTTTTGGCTGCCCGACATCTGTTTGTAGGAACGCACTCCTGTATTAGACAAAGTAGCATTGCATAAACACCATATATAGATAATACATATTATTCTAGAACAATCGAATGAGGAAATAACATGGGTAAATTGTGATACAGAGCAAAATCTGATTACCAGAGATAGTGCTATGCACTTACAGTCTTACACCGTTACGTGAGTAGCATTGTCATTAGTATATGTTTCATATGTCATACTTATGCTGTTATTATTGTTATTATGATGTTATTATTGTCGTTATTGTGGTTACCTTCCACGGAACGATGACCTGTCCTGGACATAATCAGCTGCTCGTCTACACCTGACTGGAAGAGCTTGGTCGCGGTCGTGGCCCGGAGGGAGTGGTTGGTGTGATGTCCCTCGATACCTGCACTGGTGCACATTTCCTTGACAAATCCACTGAGTGTGTTAACACCATAGGCTTGACGGCTGAACCACAGGTTGTTTTTGGGTTTCTGTAAGGGTTGGAGATAGAAAGCGTCGTCCCGCCCGTCTGTGGGGCTAAGTTCCATGTAACGCTTATAGATTCTGACGTGGCATCTTTCCGCACACGTGGCATTGGCGTGGTGTGTAACCTCCTTAGTGGTCACACGGCGGTGTTTGAGCCCGCCCTGGGCCGTTTTGGAGCTGTCCTCCCGATAGACAAGGTACGCGCGCTGCCCTTCTGGCTCATGTAGATGTATTTGTGGTGGTTTGTAGCGCAGATTTCTGTGCTCTTGCCCCCCTCTCAGTCCAAAGTTAACACCATTCAAGAAAAGCACCGTTCTGACCAAAACTTTGGGATTGAAGTCTCCCAGCTGTTTTTGCACCCACAGTTTGTTGATTTCTTCGTCGCTGAAAGGCAAAGCCTTTTTGGAGTTGCTGCGTCCCACGCCTGCCGCACTCAAACGTTTCATTTCTCCGTCCAAAACCTGGCGCAACCTCTGGTGCTCTGGCGATGACAGGAAATCAACTGGCTTCTTTGTTTCAATACGTAGGTGGCTCTGAAGACCCATGACCAATGACAACAGCGTCTTCGGCGGATACTCCTCTCCCGTTTCTTTCCGAACCTCCATAATGAACTTCGCCATCCAATAATCAAGCATTTCAACATCCAGTAAGTCGATCCGTTTCATTATTTTGTTGTATTTATCTGTAGGAACGTCATTGTTATCCTCGTCATACAAACGCACATTGTCGCGTGCCGTAGCCCATTTGTTCCAGGTATTGAGCGCCCACGAATTCCTGCGTAGGGTGTTTTTGGGGACGCTTGACCTTGCTCTTCTTTCCACGTCGCCGTCCGTGACAGGGGCCGCAAATCTCTGTTGCAATGAACAATTTTGAGAAATTAGAACCAAACATGTGTTCTTTATGCAAATATGTATTTATGTGTGCTAAAAATACATGAAAATAAAAAATATATATACATGTATGTACTAAACATATTTCACAACTCACCGATTCAACAATTTTATGCTCTTTGGATTCAACGATGTCACTTTCATGCGTTTCAAAATCGTCAGCGTCCAGTCCGATACCGAAAAAATATTCTGCTGTTTGGGTGCATTCAATAAGTTCATCGTTCGTGCATGACTCATCATTGAAAGCTGTAGTTTCGACATGTTCAATTTCAGCTTGCTGTGTTGCAAAAATTAGTTCGTCTTCTGAAATATCAGAGAAGTGTGGATATTCCGCCATGATGTCTCAACAAAGAACACAAATGACCACGTGGTGTGCAACGTACACACAGACTGAACAAGTAATGTGAAAGTACTCGAGGCAGCCGTGAGTACAAATACTAGACGAGTATTTCTCACGGGGAAACCAGAGGGGAGTAAATCAGCTGAAATGAATACGCGAGATTGGTCAAAATTCATGAGCCCTGAATCAATGAGTCCTTCGCTGCCCAGTAAACCTATACTAATTGTTCCTGATATAGAAAAGGATTAGAAACGGATCAATCGTATGCTTCAACTAGATGTATATTGTTGCTGAGCAATACAAAGTACACGGAGGACTTGAACTACATGCACAACAGGCGCACATTACTCGTGTTGTGTTGTGTTGTGTTTGAAGCGGTTGAAATGTTTGTAAGAAGTGCTCATGACGGGTGATTCCATTTTCATATAACAGCCCATGGGACTGATATCGCCCGATCCATTGCAAAAACGGGGGTGTCTTGAAGCCAGCAAGAGTTTTTTCCCTGGGGTTCCCATAGTATGTATGGGATATAATGCACTGTGACCCCTGTGACGATATTTCAGATATCACGCCTCGCTGACGCTCGGCATGCTATCTGAAATATCGTCACCGGGCACAGTGCATTATCTCACACATATCCGCCGAGAAACAGGTATTACGTGATGATGGATGCGACATTTACACTGCTTAAGGCCACCTTCATGCCATGGCAGTGGTATTAGATCCTAAGCTTGCGAACTGATGCGGTGGCAGAGACAGTGTCGGGGAACTTGTTACCTCTTGTTCGTATATAAGAAATTACTAAATGTCTTGTCTTTTTTGTGATATTTGTAATAAATATTGAGATTTTGACTATATCTTGTTCACTTGCATGAGATTGGAGTGGTCGATATATATAACAACGGACCTGTAGGCAATAAAACCTCGAACAGTTAACATTTTGCAAGTTAAAGCGCTTAGTACTTTTATGGTTTACAACACCAAGATTTATCTGAGTGCAGCACTTCATTTACATAATCATATTTCAGTAAATAAAAGATGATATATATAACCTGCTAACAAGACAAAACACCATCTGTCAAGTCAGGAGACTCACGATTTCCACTGACACAATTTATTCGTTCATGCTACATATATGAAGATTCCTCGGATATACATGTATTATGCTGCTATTCTGAGATCGTCACACTGTGGCGCCAATAGTAAATGGTATCACCCTATTCGGGATGTCTGAACCACATTGTCAGTCTACGAACGGTCAATTACTGCACCCGGAATGAATGGAGACAGTCGACAATTTGATACAAAACCACCAGATACAAATAAATTGCTACCCGTAAATCATTTTAATCGTAATCACTTTGTGCGGTGAAGTGAGCGGGTTGAATGTCATCGACTGATGTGTCGTTACCATCACATTGCAGTTACCATGGAAATCTGTTCGCTTTTGCTGCTGAAGTTCAATTGAGGGTCACCAAAAGATTAATCACATAGGAATGTCCACGTGTCTCACTGGCCACATGGGTTTTGTCATAACAAGGAGAAGTTTTCATCAGTTAAAGGGGAAGTTTGGACTTGAGTCAGTTCCAAATAATGAAGGTTAAAGTCCCACTTGTTTATTTCTTGTATGGTGATAATTCAAATCAATGTTTTATGCTTACGGTGATTACTAGGAGCCATTTTTGTTATTCTATCGTCAGAATAAGCTGCATCAACCTACTCCGAACGATTTCATGAAATTGATCAACAATAAAGGTATAAACATTTGTCAAACCCGGGCTAAAAACAGAAACAAATCGATCCAATACTTTGTTTCAAATGAGCCATACGAGGCAAACAAGACGTCAAACAATCACAAAACTTACCGGTCAAAACTTCCTGTTAAGCTTCAAATATAATTGGACTATCGTGTCATGGAAAAATACGAAAAGAGGGAAACCAGTCTAATGTTTTGTTGTTATTTATTTAGACAGTTCATTAATCATAAACATTTTCAAGCGTGGACTTGCACTGGAAAGTAGTCATTATCGAATATGAAAACTCAGTCAATAAAAACGAATTGTGCCATTATTTATTAGCTGATAAACTGAAAACATACCATCAGTCACGGATTGCTAGTCGTCATGATGGAGTACGCTGGACGGGTTATGGAGCGATAATAACATTTCGTGACGCCAACATTCCGTACCATCATGATAGCACTCATTTCACTACATCCGCCACCGTGTCATAATGGTTGTCAATTTATCACTGCCTGACACCGGCAGACGCGATCCATATTTCGACTGTTCTATGCCGTGTTGCACCACGCAATTGCATGCTTCATCCCAATTAATGAAAACGAAGAAAAATAATTATAGATGGGCTTGTTATTCCAATCAGCGATTGTGACGGAAGTGACCACGTATGGCGACTGCAAAAATGAACTAATAATCCAATTCTTCAGTCCAATAAGTAGCATTTCTTATATTATATTGGTCATAATAATAAATGTGTACTTATATAAAGCTGATTTATCTAATAAAGATGCGCCGCACAGAGACAAATAATATATGCCTTGAAATAAAAAAGAGAGAGTAAATCTGGTATATGGCCATATATGGGGGTTCATGAAGTTCCATTAAATTTTTTTCGATTTTGCCTGACACTGGACTTTGAGATTGGATAATGGAGTCGGTTTTGTTTGCTCGGATACTATATACTTGGGTATTGTTTCCATGTTTATTGCCAATCTAACACCGGAATGTTATTGTGGAAAATTGCAATAATGGCTGGCTGTATCATGTACTTGCCAACCTTAGTGCATGGTTGGGGCCGTTTCCTTTGTTGTTGACAGGTTACTATTGAGCAGAGTTACCAGCAGGTTACTATTTCTGCGAATAGGAACCCCTGCACTAAGTCAGATAATGCACGCGGACGCGGGTCTCTCGCCAATAGTGGCCTCGTGCCCTTCGGGCACTCGGTCACTATTGGCGAGAGACCCTCGTCCTTGTGCATTATCCTATACATAGTTCATGATTCTTTTGTCATGGCCAAGTCCCTATTTTTAATAGGAACCTCTCAGGGAGGTTCCTATCTGAATAGGAACCTGAAAGAAATATAAAAATAGGAAAGACTACGAGTGTACAAACAGTGTATGCCAAAAACAAACACATGTTTGTTCACTTGAGTCGTTTCATCATTGCCGAAATTTAATTCGGATGACGTTGTAGACTGCACGCTGTGCCGGACTATGTAGATACCAGGTCATGCAATGTGGATGATGTTCATATTGAATAACACCAACATTTGGCGACAGGTGGCAGCACACGAAAATGAAATGTAGTGGCGATTGATTTTGAACTGGATGATCGTATTGACAAGGTTGTCCCATTAGAATGGCTTGCCTCATCTACGATCCGAGAATGGAACACAATTATCTGTTCTCCAGTCAATGAGGAATGTATGCAAAACACGTCAAATCTTTCATGTACAGGGACAGTACACAGCCAGGGCTTGAACCAAAAGTGTCACGGTACTGGTACTCATTATAAATTCGTCTCTCATAGCCAGGATACCAAATATGTAAATGGTGTCGATACTGTGATACATGACATGACATATTGATATTGGCTTGTTTACACCCTTTCACATATTAGCCACTGAGTTCATTCAAGTGTGACCACGTTTAGTTGTATGACTCGCATATAGACTGGGTTGACATTTAGTGCTTGGAGTAATATTGTTGACACTGGTACGCTGGAGAACTCAGAGATTGCATGCAATGCAATACACGTGCATTCGTTCCCGGTTATTGTGTGTAGCAAAATAACAACAACTGAAGCGAGAAAATTCGACCTGGCAACCCAGACATGCATCGGCGGAGGGGGGTGGAGGAGAGAGGGGAGGGGATTTGTATGGGGCCAAGAGGGTGGGGGGGGGAAGGGGTAATGGAGTGTCACTGGCTGTCTTGAACCATGTGAACAAAAGCAACTAATATATGCATGGCTTTTGGTTATAGGAGAAATTGTATATCATGAATATACAAAATTAATTTGATTAAAAACGTAATTGATGGGTGAAGCAGATATTCCAAACTCTGTTTGTGAAATGTATCATTGGAGGAATCCTGAACTATGTCGGATAGGGCCCACGGCTTCGGATCTATTGCAGATAGGACCCTCCGGCTTCGCCGTCGGGTTCCTATCTGCAATAGATCCTCAACCTGGGGCCCTATCCTATACATAATACACTTTGAATAGCTTTGGTTTCTTTGATCAATGCATTTGTATTTATATGAGAGATGTTTTTTTCAATTTCAAGTATGTATCTTGTATTGTGATGAAGAATTAGCTAGATATTAGTCTTCTCCTCTGATCACATGTTCACATTCGCTTTCCATACTCTACCAGAATGTTTCCACAAAACCTATAGCAGAAGTACACGAGCAAAACAAAAATGGTATAGTATTAAACAATCCAAGCTGGATATCACTAGGGTTCCGATGTTGATTCACCTGGATCACAATGTACCTGGATCACAATGTAATCCACTTTGCCATTGAAAGTAAAAAAGAACATGGATAAAAGTTCTATCGCCATGACGAGTTTGATTAGACGATTACAATCATGTACGTAGGCACCAGAAGCTTCATAATCAATTACGGCTTGTTGCTGATCAGAGTAACGACTAACGTTAATATTTTACATTGGGCAGCAGTCAGTTCAGATATTGCTAACTGAAATATTAACGACATTATTGCTCAGATGTGCGATATTATGACAAACAACAGATGAATTCGTTTGAAAATCCGATCACTTGCCGATCCCTCATCCCAACATACTTCACTCCATGTCCTCGTTTTTGATCCGTGTTGAGAACTTTGACAGTTTGATACCTATTGTATACATTTCTAAACAGGCCTATGTTTATACATGAAATACATGTACTTGATATGAAATACGCATACTTAATGTTTAAATACGCGTACTTAATATTAAATAGGCGTATTTAATATTAAATACGCATACTTATATTAATTAAGCGTACTTAATATTAAATACACATACATAATATTAAATATGCGTATATAATATTAAATACGGGTACTTAATATTAAATACGCGTACATAATATTAAATACGCTTATATAATATTAAATACGTGTATATAATGTTAAATACACGTACTTAATATTAAAGTACTAGTATAGCGCAAATATGATGTGAACTCATATGAAAGAACTCATTGGTCTAAGCAAACCGGTCTTTACGGCATGTAAATATCACAATCCGTTCAAATGTTACAGCACTCTAAAGACTGAAATCTGCAAATTTGCTTTTTCAAAACAATTTAGCTAATTAGTATGCAAATGAGATATTCATGACGTCATCGGGGGAAGCTGTTTCAATTAGGTACTTTGATATGTATTATTCATTTATTGTTATGCTTGTTCATCAAAACTTATTCCATACAGTTTTCAATATGAATAATCAGTGTTGTCATTTTTTCTGTTGTTGTCAAGGTAACCAGTGACCCGGTATGGCCTATAGCAACCGTGGTTGTTAGGGCCAGAAAACCACTTAGAACAGGGTATGCACAAATAAAAATGGTACCAACTTGAGCTCTATATTAATTTAATTAATAAATAATCAACAGAAAGTCTGGGGATATATTGACTTGGCAGTTAACGGCTATGGCAACCATGGGCAACTACGGCTATAGGGAACGACTGGTAACCATAGCAACAGTATAGGTTGTGTGGATATTCACTATGTATGGTACATAGTAATATGCACTAGTCAGATCGTCAGAACCTTCAATAAGAATGACTATATCACGGGTTAAAATATCCTAAATAAAATTTGTTCCCCTCATGACGTCATGAATTCTCATTAGCATCTAATTTGCATTTTAATGAGCTGCTAAAACAGAAGTGGCTTCTGTAACGTACTGCCGGAATGGCAGTTTCAAATGGCTATAACTTTTGAACGGATAGTGATATTGATATACCGTAAAAACCATTTTGCTCAGATCAACGATATCTTTCATATAACTCAATATCATCCTTGCATTTTACTAGTACTTTAAATATCTGACAGTTAGATATTTTGTTCTTTATTGCAGCGCCATGTCGCTTGATATATACCTTGTTTCACGAGACATACACAGCAACATAACCACATCCATTTTTTGCAAATTCAACATTAAGTACCCGTATTTAACATTGTTTGCATATTTAATATTAAGTACACGTATTTAATATTATATACGTGTATTTAATATTAAGTACGTGTATTTATTATTAAGTACGCGTATTGAACATTAAGTACGTGCATTTAATTATTTTATTTTATTTAGAATGTCCTGGAAAAAATGAATGAATGAAATCTGAAAAATAAATCTATGGCATATATTAGACACCGTACACAACTAAACGAAAATTTAATCTCACTCTTACAAGAAATTTCGATTCCTATTATTCGGATAAGAAATAATCACTAAATACGATGGCGGTAACACGCTCACGAACGTTCAATATGAGAGTTCTTCAACAATTTAGCAGCTGAAAAGTGGTGTTGAGCGTTCATAAACCATGTTAACAATCCTTCCTACCTTCCAGCCATATGTGAAAGCAAACCCAATTTTCAGCATGGGCCAATAAATTAATTACCTCTGATCACGGTGCACATTATTTAAATAGCCCGGGATAAAACGGCCCGTCTGTTTGTTTTGCAAACATACTCCGCTTTATCGCTTCTCTTTGCCGAAACCCTATGTAAAATAAATAGATAAACGGCATGGCAAAAACTACCCACAAGTTGCAATAGTTATCTTTGCCACCTGGGCTCCGGTTGTCGAAGCATGTTTGTTCATTATGTTTTCTACACTCCAAAAGTATGTAAGAACACAGAGCTTTGCATATTTTTCTGTATGCTTGCTCCCTTTCATTTGCCCACCTCTTCTCGATAAACTGCATGAAAAAAGAGAAATATTTGCGAGCATTTCACCTGGACCAAACAGGAGGTTTGACAAAGGACGAACATCCTCGACTCCTCTTTGCCTTGTACCTCGCCCCCATACTGGACAAAAAAATGAAAGTGATTGAAAAACGGAGTCAGGGAAAGAATTTATTGCGAAATAATGAGTTGCCTAACAGGGATCCACTGAGATCAATACCCGGCCTCATTATATAGAACCAGAGAGAAAGAGAGCACAGTTCGAAGAACTGGTTCCTTTTGAAGGGGCTCCCACTTTAAACTGACTGGGACGTGGGAGTCAATGAGATGTATCCTCGCTCGTTCCCCCGGACCCCGCGGACTGGCGGACTGGCGGACCCCAGCCATTCACTGCAGCTGCACCAATCGGCCGCCAGAAGGCGCTTTCCGCTTGGAAAACTCTCGCGCGCCAAAAAGTTACCAGTGCCGGCTCCTCCGAAACAGGAGAGCCCGGACCATAGAGATAGGGAGATAGACACGCAGTCACGCTATATAATGAGGCGCGCTCGATGTGGTTTGACCCATTATCTCCATTGTTCACTGACAGTAGATCGCGTATCATTTGGAATGTCGGATAAAGCCACCAGACATTCGTGAGTAAAGCACTTAGAATGGATCTGTTATCTGGCAATGTGAATTTGATACGCTATCGTAGGAAACTATCGTATTCTCTATGATTAATTGAATAATGTGCATATGATTTAATGTGAGTGTGTGTAAGGACTTTTTTTTCTGTTATAGTATATGAATTGTTTCGTAGTTTGTGAAGCTCCCTTGTGTATTGGAATTCTGTGTTCATGGTTGCAATTTGTTGTATGATATCGCTCGTTGATGCTAGGATACAAGAATATACATGATTATTACGCATGGAACCATGTGAGTATTATTGCATAAGATAAATTAGAGTTGCATGCCTTATCTTTGTTAATTTACTGAATATCTACCAATTAGTCAGAGATGCATATTGTTTGACCGCACGAATATTGAAAATATCTTGCTTGATAATGTCCAAATTTCAATATTAAATTGTCTTCATGCGCTGTGAAACGTACGGATATCAGTCATGATACAGTTTGTTAACAATCATCAGTGATGATACAATTTGTAAATCATTACATGTGTCGGAAGTCATTATTTTCTTTCTTAGATAAGTTTAGCTCCAATAACAAAGTGCATTGTAATGTAAGTATCAATCTATTACCACAATACATCCAGATTTTGATGACAGATCATCAAAATGATCCATCAAAAAATGTTTATGTATGATTCAATGATACAGAATCCTTCGAAAGGTTTTTGTATACACGATGATTATGCTAACTCGGGCGTTTGTTTATTTTTCCACAAAATGTAAACAGTTCGTTTCACTTAGTGAATCGGTATCTTCAATGTTCTCTGCACGGGCAGGGCGTGTTTTTGTACTTCATGTAATTTTTCGCAGAAAATGTTGGTAATAACATTAAAAAATATGTGTAAATTGGTGTGCACATTAAATACATGTATGTAGGATATGACAGGGGTCGTCGACCATAATTACGAAAGACTTTAAATATGTGACAATGATTGAGCTCGCCCAAGTGACCCATTGTCCTGACACGACAGTATACTTTTTATCAGCATATACATGTAGCCCATATGTCACGTAATTCAATGTATGCCCAATAGCTGATTTGTTTCGAGGGTACTTTCAAACACCCCTCTTAATTTAATATATAATCGATGTAAATGCCCCACAATGGCCAAGTTGTTGAAAAAAATGTTGTTTGTTTTCCAAACTATGTTACCTTCGACTTAGTGCAGATATGTAAGACAACAAAAACATTTCTTCCGGAATGTGAGCTCATGAGCTGTCTTACACACAAAACAGAGGAGAAAAGGAAGCACATCGACCTTGTTGCTTTTGGTTTTGTCAGATAGCGAAATTGGTTGCAAATAACTAGCTACTTTGTTCAAGAGAAGCAGAAAGGTTTGTGTGCACTGTTGACGGCCACTTAAACCTTCTGAGGCGGATGCTGATTTAAAGAGTCAATTATGATATAGACTCGATACCCCTTGATTTATATGTGAAAAATATACAGCCAATTTTAGACACAGTCCCAGATGTTTCAATCTAATTGGTCATGTAGCTGGTTTATTGCCGAATGTGTGGAGCGGTAGATAAGATATGGCGATATGGGTCTTTTAATACCTTTGGAGAAACATCGAATGCCAATTAAAATATCTAGAAATCAAATGATGAAAACAACTATTCGATGGTGATTAGGTTTTACCTTAATACACAATGAGTAGACTGTATCATTAATCATCGCGTTGGATCGATTCGGGGAGCTATTTACTTGACTTTCACATCGGGAGTGATACCGTAAAAGTTAGCGCAGGAGAGCACATAGGCACATAGTTACATCACCTAAAGATCGCCTGGCCAGTCTGGATAGGTGGTCGACGTAATATCACTAGTAAAACATGGCACTCAGGGGGAGGTAATCGTTTTCCCACGTGGGCTATAGCAAATTTATTAATTCCTGACTGTCAACATTACATAAAACGATTTTCATCTATTAACCTCAGAGAGCACCCTCTACCAGTACTTGATAGAGGCAGAACTCATAAATCACCGTGTGGGCGGTCCACAGTCCGTATTTTACAACCATTACCTAGCAGCATCAGAAACATTCTTTTTGCCATTGCAAACACTGCAGATTGATTGACGCAGTCACTGTCGTATATATTAATAGAATCGCAATAATATGGTAATGTATAATAATACGGTAATAATGCTATGACTTATCACTTCGGATGTAAGTATCAATCTATTACCACCAATACAATCAGATTTTGATGATGACAATAACAAACGTAAAAGATATGCCTAAACTAAAGCAATGCTGAGTTGAATCAATGTATAATGAGAAAAGTGGGAACTGGGTGAACTATATTACTTAGATCCGTGAAAAATTAGTGTCAATATATTTTTTAGTCGAAATCGAACTCAAATCAAAGAAGTTCGTACGCTGATGATATTATTCAGTGCGGACTACGGAAGTCGGAAAGTTCATTGGGTGATGAACTTTTCACAGATTGTGCCTTGATCATTAGTGCACTCATCCGGGCATTTAATTCTCATAATCTCTGCCTCACCAGCGGGTTTATTAAGTTCCACCCACCAACTTCACCACCTAATAATACGGCTTACTAGTATCCCATCAAATCCCAAATTCAACTTGGCGAACCATATACCATCGTGCGAAATTCGGTTAAATCAACTGTTTTTGCTGCAGTTCAGCAGTTTTCTTTGCTCGAGGAAGTTTACATTCCAAGATACATTTGTTGACAAAATATGGTATCTAGTTAGAAAGGCAGGATTCTTGTTGTTAGAGTGAAGGTACAGGAGGTTTACTTAGGTTTCGCAGAATGAAGAAGATCAATACAGATGCTGCAGTGTTAATGTGCCATCATAAAAGTGATCGAATGTGTTGAGGAGTATTATAACGGAAACAAAACCCATATTGGCAAAGGCAATGCTGGTTATGGAAATATGCAGTGATCACGCACATATGCTTCCACAACTATCATGTATTACTGGCAAACTACATGTGGATTTTAACAAAAGCCTGACTGGTTTGCACGAAGTAGCTGTTGGCGCCCCAAAATTAACAAAAAATAGTCATTTCATTGCTATTGTGATCAAAGCAAACGATTTGTGATCTTCAGCATATATCACGTCGCAGCAGCTTATCTCTGGACGGTCGGTAGTTTCAAGGACTTGCCATTCAGCCGCAGTCCGAGTTTAACCAATGGTCTGTGAGGGCCGGGTTCCTCCTAACATCAATTCCCAATATCGGAACTGTTTACCGTTTGTCAATCGCGGTACAAATGTCAGCGCCTTGTCCACCATGAGGCCGCAGCAGGGGCTAATAGATTTTCTTGTGTCCGCCATTAGTTTCTGCCCCCGGTAGACAATAAGAACTTAGCTGAGAGCTGCCGCCTGGCTCCTTGACGTGGTGACATCAGCCATTTGGGAAGAGATATACAATAAACTATCGACCCAAGTTTCTGCGTCACCGTGGGGATGCATGGCGAGTTTCTCTCCTTTCATCAGAGTGATTGATTGTCGTGAAGATATAATATGAAATAATTAAGTTCCATATCCGCAAATACGGAATCAACCAGTAATTTAGTTGATTGTCTGCAGTATGTCGGAGTTGGTAATTCTCAAATTTATGGGAATCATGAACCACTGGCCATATCCAGATTATTTCATTGTGATGAGTAACTAGAAAGTGATAACCAAATGGACAGCATGGGTAGTTTCATAATATGCTCAAGTAGCAAATCATCCGATTTCCCTGTATAATTTACAAGGATGCGTGGAGTTGCAGACTAATATGATAATTGGACTATATGACTTTGGCGCAAAAGATTAAATGGATTCATTTGATATTTTCTATAACAGCTTTTCAGCCCTACCAACCTGCAGGTTGAGTTCTTCTATTCCCTGTCGAGTTTATCTATCGAAACATTGTATTTTGATCCGGTCTTATCCGTTTCTGACTTCGTGAGTCTTGCCATATCTCTGTTTACATTGAACACAGCTCTGCACATAGACACACATTGTATATTCTTGCAATCAAAATGTTGCCCTATTTAATGTGAAAGATAACGAGAGATTGAACCTATACTGGTATCAGTTTGATTTGACTTTTGTAGTAAAAATATCATCACTGGGTATCTATTCCGATCAGTACGCAAGCAGACACCCAGAACTTTGCAGTATGGTTTCAGTTGGTGACCTGGTATTTTGTAGTATGTTTATTGTATTCGCTTTCGAAACACCTTGCACTTCCTAACGCATAATATGGTTTACTATACTTTATTTCCTTCTAAACCTTCCCAATATCATTTCGTCTCCTCTTCGAGACATATGCGTGGAAGGCTGTCCTCATTTTGACAGTGATTCAGCCAATTATAGTCCACTTGCAGACCCGTCACGAAGAATAAGACACTTCATGTGCAACTAGGAGTTCATTGTAACTGACGGCGATGCTACATGCTACAAGAGAGCAGCACTGGTTAATGAAAAGTCGAAGTCATGACAACAAAGTCGTGCCCAAATGCCCACTTTATGCTCCTATAGATTTTGTATTGAATAATCAATGACACTATATTGAAGAATAAGTTGACATTAAATACGGGACTAGAAAAGTGGGAAGAGGAGGCGAAGTCATGACAATAACTAATAACAGGCGCTCAATCGAGTGAGGTTTTTTGGGGGTAAATAAAAAAAAATATGGTACACCACATCTGGACGACCATGGAACCTATCCGATTATCCACGCCAGACTTTTTGGATCAACACCCTTAAAAGTCATCACTGCAAATTCCCAAAAACAAAGTCGTGCCCAAATGCCCATAGTATGTTCGTATAGATTTTGTATTGATCATATGTGTAATTTCCTCGGCACGTGTTCATTTGTTCCAAATGTACCCATACTCAAGGAAATGTTTTTTTCTTCTTCTTGCAGCTGCCCCTTGGTACATCATAATTCAGGACCCGAGACCCTATTGCCAAAGACATCTTTTCTGGTCGACCAATACTTAAATGGAGTCGCCTGTAATCTACAAGTGTCGTGACACTGTCGATAGGCAGAGCGGTCCCTAATCATGGACTGACTGAGGGACTTCCACTAGAGGCATCATTAGGCTCAGTCACAAGAGAGTAAATCACAGTTCCCACATCCGGCAGGCAACTTTCTGTAACGCAGCGAGCTGGCTCGGATTTACTGCATTTCTATCCAACTTGCGCACTTGATATCGACACGGACTCACCCGTGGGAATGTGATTCCAGAAAGCAAATTAGTCTTGCTAATCACCAGTAGATGACCCTCAACTTCCCGGCTGAAATGTGTCTTATCCATTTCAGCCAACCTAGAATTATGCAGAATACACAAGAAATTTGAACTCTGATATCCGTCATTTGGATGCGTGACCATGCCAGAAGTAACCTTGGACCCATGGAATAGATCCGGTATGGCACTCGTTTCTGGCCAGAGGCATCTGTGACCCGATGACACGCCTATCTGGGAAATCACTTCCCGACTCAGGTGGCATATCACTTTACATGTCTGTGGGGATTCTGTCAATAGTTATCCATAGGTTGGACTTGACTTGGACATGACAATCGAGTGAGAGTGGTAACTGGAACAAGTCCGCAGACCAGTCTGTTTGAATCCAAGGAATAGACTACGAACAAAATCTCTTCTGACAACATTCCATCAAAATCAACATCACGATGGATAATATGACTATCAATTGGATGGGTAATATGACATTTATGACTGATAAACCGCCTCCTAGGATACACCCCAACATGCCGCAAATTCGCTTCATATGTGAAGTGCTGATCTCGCTTCCTCTCGCCATATTGGGGATCATCGGGAACATCCTGGCCTTCGTGGTTCTCTGTCGGCAGAAGCAGCGACTGACAACGAATGTCCTGTTACAGGCGCTGGCTGTGGCTGACACCCTGGTCCTGCTCAGTACTATCCTAGTACGCTCCTTACGCTACGTCGGCTGGGATACTTACAACACTGATATTCATCCCTACATCTTTGTGGTACTGTATCCATGTGTGTACTTTTTCCGGCTGGCAGACACCTGGCTGACAGTGATGTTGACCATCGACCGGTACATCGCCGTTTGTCACCCTCTCCACGCCCAAAGAATTTGTACGACAAAAAGAACATATATATCCATTGCTGTCATTGTAGTTGCTACATTCCTGTTTTCGATGCCTCGCTTCTTCGAGTATAGGTTGGTACCACATGGAACTAGGATGGGATTCAGTCCAACTATCTTGGTCACAAGTCCCACTTACAGCATGGCATATTCCATAAGTCTCTTCTTTCTGGCGATGTATCTTGTACCCATGATTTTGTTGATAGTACTGAACATTCTCCTACTCTGTGCATTACGCCGAGCATACACTACACGAGACACAATGGTAATAAATGGGAACATCCACTCCGCCAAGAAAGAAAAGTTTGGGATGACAGCCAACAGAGGTGTTTCAATCATGGTGGCAACCGTCGTCATCGTCTGCGTCATCTGTAACGTCAGTGCCATGATAACACATGCGCTATGGTCGCTACAGTACACGCTCCCAGAACTTGAGTTCCTGGCCTACTACCATCGGATCCCAGCCAACATCAGCAACATTCTCATTACATTCAACTGCGCCATCAACTTTGTGATTTACTGCATGTTCAGCCGCAAGTTCAGGCAGGGGGTAAGCCAAGCCTGCAGCTGTAATGGGGCTAGGGTGGTGAGGCTGAAAGGACGGCGGCATTCAGACTACCGCAATGAGTCGAGCACAGCTGCCAACACGTCATCTACCTCCCTTGGTCTCATCCCACTCCGCTTCTCAATCCGAAGCAACAAGAAAGTTGTCCGCAACAAGAGTATCGATATCTGAACTACAGCATAAGTAGGGTCTGAAGAAATCTTCGATATCTAAAATAGATCGCAAGCATCTGAAATGAGTGAGCATCAGCGCTTGAACTAGAGGGACGACCTTTGTACATACTCACTGGTGAAGATGTGAACCAATGTTGTCAAAGATTGGGTGATGTTGTCAAAGATTGGGTTTCCAATGTTGTCAAAATTTGGGTGAACACAAACGAATTTTATTTACTAGCAGTGTTTGCATGTTAGAAGGTACTTCGTTACACTGTTGTGTTATGAACTTGAGAAAAATCATAATGTGTTGGTGTTTTTGTAGTATTTTGATGTAATTCAGTTGATTCTTGTATTGTCTAGTAAGTCTCATTGCGGCGTTATGTCAATAATGCATAATAGGTATTGCATATTATAACTAGACGACCTCCGGTCGCTGAGGACCGCTGAGGTGTATCCCTGTAGCCCTATCGTCCCGTCGCCCCAAACTATTATTAGACTCAAGGAGCAAACATTCATTTTAACTCCTTTCATAATGATCATTATTACAACAACCACAATATTCATGTTAACTCCTTTCATAATATGACCATTATTACAACAACCATCACATTTGATACTGACCGGAACCTTTACCTTGTTGAGCCCAATAATAAATGTTTCTTGTCCTAACTAATTTTATTGTGGTCAATAATAGACTTAACTAGTAAAGCTGGTGTTAACTTATTCGGTTATACACCGGTAGAGCATTCACAAGCCATGAGTGTTAAACAAACTAATTTGAGCACAAAATGTGTCGCCAATCGGCCAATTTGGTTACTATGGCAACCAAAATCGATTGGTGTCGGGACCTTACCATGAGATGTGTCTGTCTAAGACATTTTCAGAATTGGTTTAGATTTGCAACCTGTAGAGCTTTGACAAGAAAATCTCTACAGCGGCGGCGGCGGCGCGACGGAGACGATTAGCATAATTGTTAATGTATATCGTCATATGTCTGATGAATATTATCCTTTCCACAAGCATGCTTAGAATGTTTTGCCTCCGTAATACACAACGCACTTCATTTGCCTTGACAATGATATACCATGCAGATGTGGTTTCACATGTGTAATTCAGATATCTGAAACTGGACTGGAAAAGCTATATATGTTATCAATGCATAGTAAGTAGTACACGTATATGTTGTATCCAGCCCATCGTGCTTTTTCCATGTGCAAGGGTGATCTCGTTTGATAATCAATGGTGAGATATTGGTTTCTGGAATGCAGACGGATGTACATATTCATGACTAATCGTATACTATTGCGCTACATTGAATATATTCGAATGTTTATGTTGTGGTATTATGAATATTTATAGTACTATACGTGCTGAATATTGTGTGCAATAAATTTGCGCTAAACGTATTCTCTTGTCATTCAATTATCATCACAAGTTGGATCCATGTGGGTTTATGATTTAGTGTTTGCCAACAACACACAAGTGGTTACCTCAGTAACGAGAATTAGTTATAAATCTTTGATCAGTCCCAGTGGGAGAAATGCAAATAATAGTAATAATGTTACGATTCTTAATATGCCAGTCCCTTCTAAAGACATGTACTATTATTCTGAGTGGGTAAGTAAACATCGCTGTAGTGATATCAGTAAATCAGTCAAAACCAGTATGGTGGAGGATCAACACGCCCGTGTGTCTGTATATTTGTCCATTGGGATCATAAGTAATGTTGCTGGTGATATGATATTTATAAAACAAACGAGTGTATTCACTGTTTTCTAGTAATGACACTGCAAATACATTATTATTATTATTACTATTATTGTAGGCAGGGGAACATACTCCATTCATGGGTATGTCATGACAACCTTGTGACACCACAGAAGTGTTTTTTCACGGAAGTTGCAACCGCTGGTGAGTTTTTTTTCTGGCATCTTTTTTTTTCTTTTTTCGAGTGGTCATGAAACCACTGGGCATTGTCCACCTGTGACCTACCGTTGCCCGGCGGCTGTCCGCCAGATTCACTTACGATCACGTGTCTTGGTGATGTCTTAATCTTGCGTAT
Source organism: Terebella lapidaria (assembly GCA_949152475.1). Taxonomy (NCBI): domain Eukaryota; kingdom Metazoa; phylum Annelida; class Polychaeta; order Terebellida; family Terebellidae; genus Terebella; species Terebella lapidaria. Next base: position 12,844,921 of record OX424558.1, read on the forward strand.
TTTTCTTCCGACGTCTCTACAACATGTACAATGTCCGATTGTTGCCCAATGTCAATGGATGATCATTTGGCGCTCGGTGGATTACCGGCTGGAATGGTGAATTTTCAGCCTTTTCGGGCATCATATCCTCAGGCATTGGTGCAATGTGTGACTGGGGTATAACTGTACCACCTAGGATTATTCTAATCAATCCCAATGTATATGCACGTGAGGGCTTTTTTCCCCCTAACTTCTATTCCCAATATGTGAGTTGTTTCCCGTCTATCAATCCCGGTAAGAAACCGAGGTGCTACTTGTATTTTCTTGTGTTGTGATGAGTTTTAACCCATATTAGGAAATAGAGAAACTATGTTGAATAACTCCCTGTTACTCGAGGGGTTTCTCTATTTCCTAATAGGGGTAACAACTCATCACAACACAGTGATGAGTTTTTACCCCTATTAGGAAATAGAGAAACTATGTTGAATAGCTCCCTGTTACTCGAGGGGTTTCTCTATTTCCTAATAGGGGTCAAAACTCATCACAACACAAGAAAATACAAGTAGCCCCCCGGTTTCTTACCGGGAGGCAATTCTCCAATTACTTGCATTGCCACCCCCCTCCCCGGTTTCTTACCGGGAAACACCTACGAAAACAATGCAAGTATGGTTTAAACAATGCTAAATCGGCGGAGGGCTGCCGTCTGGCTCCTTAGCATGTTGACATCAGCCATTTGGAAGGAGAGCAAATAAGCTATTTACCTAAGTTTCTACGTTACATGTCCCTGTGTCATAACTTATTTTATCGAAGTGATTGATTCTTGTGACACTGTGATATTATAATGACACTGTTCAGTAGCCGTTAACAAGACAGGCACAAACAACAAAATGTATACTGCAACCCCAAGTTAGTCAATAATTGACAGTGGAAGTAAACGGTTCCCAGGCGGTGATAAGAAAACAGCAGAAACGGAGGAATAGCACCCGCTTATTTGCTTGTAACTCATTTACGTAGGTAGCATGGTAGTGGTGTATCCAAAAATGATACCAGTTTGAATCTTCTGAGTTCTAGATAACTAAAACGAATTGCAACAAATGTCTCTGCGGAGTCATATACCAGCGCATATTTTGGAGGATCTGTCGGTGTAATATCCAGAATACAGTATCCGATTGATCTATAAAAACATTTCAAAACCCGAGTATGCTACCATAATAATTAGTTTTCAGCCAAATGTTACTCATTTGTTAAATTATCTGCACAAACACAAATACCCGTTAAACCTCTCCTTGTTTCAGCTTTATTGTATTAATATGTCGTATGTAGCAATACTTCCATTAATGGATATTGTCACAATTGGTTATACTCAGATGATACAATTTTATCGCAATTGACAAAATTTAAAAGTGATAACCAAATGGATAGCATTCATTCACTATTGAAGAGGCAAAACAGACCGTCATATTTCGCAACAATGCGTATGGTGGGATACACTTCAATTTGATAATTGGATTATATGAGTCATAAGGTTTAGCGTCTAGCAGGACGATTTTGAGTCCTAGCCACCTGCATGTGGAGTTTTCGTTCTCTTTCGAGTTCTTTTCATCACTACATTTTTTCTTCCCTTTTTTCAGATTGATTAAGTCTCTTTACGTCACCATTTTGAGACTCAACATCAAGACTAGCCATAGATAAATCATCTTCGTTCTCCTGATCAAAATGTTTTGCTATTCTTTTGAGAGACAAACGATACTGTAACATTCTGGACTATCTAATCCATTCAGTTACTGCAGCCAATCACAGCACAATAGCAGATCCGTCACGTTAAGATAGAATTAGAAATTGATACCGACTAAGAGGCAATTTGATATAGATAGATCCGTCACGAATCTATCTTAGATCCGTCACGAAGCAGCATAATGACACTCTCAACATTCCGAATTGGAAGAGCCCGAAAGTCATCAGCGAGGGTGCATGAGTTCGGCACTGCCTTGTCAATAACCTTTTCTGTCCATAACCAAAAAGTTGGAAATGATTATATCATACGGATGGTGGGAGGTGGCGACATGTCGAAGGAGGCGAGTGACCAGTTATACGTGCAAGTCTTTGCTTCGTCGAAGTGGGAGCGATGCAAACACTATGAATACCACTGTCGTCGCTACACTGCAAATGCAGCAAATGTTCGATGAACCAGTCATAACCAGCATGATAGAAGGCATATATGGCTGTGTGTCTGCATGTTTGTCCAGTACGATAAATAATGCAGAGTGTTGATTAATTGTGTATTGCTTATAGTGGTGATATGCTATTTCTGGAATATTTACGGTGGAAAATGTATCGCTAAGCATTGCCCGAAATGGTTTTGCCCGAAACGTGGACATCATCTGCTATGTGGCAGTATATTTTCTTCACATTCACATTGTCAGTAAATGTATTCGCATGCCTCTAATACAATTACATGTACTATTATTGGTATACCCACAAATTGATCAGTAATAATTCACATTCTTTAATTTCAAGTTGTTCCATATAATTAAAATAGGTCTGTGGTAGCTCATGGGTAACAAATTCCAGACGGAAAAATATAACAAATCAACATCTTTTTTAACTTCAAAACAACAGTTTTATTGCCGCCATTATCCTGTGTTCGAAGCTGTTGCAACCTTGTCGTCACTGGGGCTGAACTTCCCAAAATGAAAACAATATTGTGCTGTTGTTATTGAGAGCATGTTGAAGCAAATGTACTAATGATGGAATAATATTATGCCAGGTTCGTATAGATGTTTTACAAAACCACAATAATTATCTGGTGAAATAACAAAAAAATATATATAACAACATACATTTTATTGAAGCATAATTATATCAGAACCATGGGCAACTGATTTGTTCTGGTCTGCAGTGTAAATCTATCCACCATTAATACAAGTCTGCTTCATTCATGATGGATAAAGAATCCTGCCAAGATGTACTGGTTTCGAAAGGGATTATTTCTCGAATTTGTTCTTTCGACCTATTGCAGATATGAAACATTACAGAGTTCGTCTGGAATGGAAGCTCCAACCTTACACAAATAACAGAAAGAACAAAAATATCCATAATTTTGCTTTGGTGTATTCTGAAATGACGAAATTGGTTACAAGAAACTAGCCACATTTTTTCCACCAGAAGCAAAAACGTTGTCACTCAAAAACGATACTTTTGGAGAAACATCGAATATCAAATAAAATATGGAATGACCAAATGATGCGAACAACTATTCAATGATGGTAAAGTTTTACGTTCAAACATGAGTAAACTTTATAATTAATTGTCACGTACGATCGATTTCACCACCCGAGTGCTCCCACATCATAAATATTGAGTGATATCATTAAAGTCAGTGCAGGATAGCACTTAGACAGATGTGTCTATATTATCTGACGCTCGGCCAGGCTGGAATAGGTGTTTGAATTAATATCACTAGGAAAGCATGGCACAGAGAGGAAGATAATCACTTTCCCATGTGAGTCATATCGAATTTATTAATTCCGGACTGTCAATATTACGTCAAAAACCTATTACCCTGAAAGAGCACCATCCACCAGTACTTGATCGTTACAGGGCTCATAAATCTCAGTGTGTGCAGTCGACAATCCGCATTTTGCAACCATCCGTAGCAGCATCACACACATTTTTGCAATTGCAAACACAGCAGATTAATTGACTTAGCCATCGTCGTTATATGTATAGTGTTAGAATGGTGCAAATATAGATAAGGTCTAACATACAAGTAATATTATGTATGACAGGGCCTATTTCGAAACTAAAACAATGGTCAGTTGAGTGAAGTGCAATGAAGAAAATGGTTAAACTATGCATATATCTGGGTAAAAGTGGGTACTTGGGTAACAGAACACAAATTGCTTTCATGCAAACGACCCCATTTCAAAGTTGGTTAGTTGAAATCAGACTAAAATCAAGTTAGCTCCAATGCTGAGAATATTATCCAGTGCGACTATGGAAGTCAGAAAGTTCGTTGGCTGATGAACTTTTTCATCAGCCTTGGTCATTGTTACACTCATCCGGGCATTCAATTCTCATCATGTCTGCTTCACCAGTGAAACTATAAGGCTTTCTAGTATTCCATTCCATCGCAAATTAAACTGGGCCAAACATATACCACTGATCGAAACTCGGTTAGATCAATTACTTTTGCAGCAGTTCAGTTTTCTTTGCACAAAGAAGTTTACTTCCCAAGATACATTTGTTGACAAAATATGGTATCTAGGCACGATAGCGTTAGCAAGGCACGATTCTTGTTGTTTGAGTAAAGATACAGGAGATTTTCTTAGGTTTCGCAGAAGAAGTTCAACACAGATGCTGCAGTGTGACTGTGTCATTATAAAAGTGTGTTGAAGGGTATTATAACGAGTGTTATAACGGTAACAAAACCCATATTGGCAAGGGCAGTGCTGGCTATGGAAATATGTAGTGATCACGCACATATGCTTCCACAACTATCATGTATTACTGGCAAACTACATGTGGATTTTAACAACAGACTGATTGGTTTGTGCGAAATCGTTGTTGCTGTGTGCTTATAGTTGTGTATGCACAAAAGGTAGTAATTTCATTCATATTATGATGAAAGCAAACAATTTGTGATCCCCAATATAAATCTTATCGCGACAGCTTATCACTGGACGGTCGGTGGTTTCAAGGACTTGCCATTACACAGCAGTCCGAGTTTAACCAATGGTTTGTGAGGGTTCCTCCTAACATCAATTCTCGATATCGGAACTGTTTACCGTTTGTCAATCCCGGTACAAATGTGAGCGCCTTGTCTACCAGGAGGCCCGCAGCAGGGGCTAATAGATTTTCTTGTGTCGGCAATTAGTTTTTTGCCCCGGCACACAAAAGAAACTTCGGGGAGAGCTGCTGACTGGGTCCTTGACGTGGTGACATCAGCCATTTGGGAAGAGATAGCCAATAAACTATCGACCCCAGTTTCTGCGTCACCGTGGGGATGCATGGCGAGTATTTTTTTTATCAAAATGATTGATTGTCGTGAAAATATGATATGATTGGCCGAAATTACTTTCAATTCCATATCCGCAAATACGAAACCATTAACTTAGTTGATTGTCTGCGGTATGTCGGAGCTGATAATTCTTTGTTTATCGAAATTATCAACCGTTGGGCCATATCCTGATCATTCCACTGTGATGGGTAAAGCTAGACACTGATAACCAAATGGATAGCACGGGTAGTTCAATAATATGTTGAAGTAGCAAATCGTCCCATTTCCCTGCATAATTTACAAGGATGCGTGGGGTTGAATACAGTATAATACGATAGTTGGATTATATGACCATGCCGCATAACATTAAATGAATTTATTTGATGCTTTCTCTAACAGGGCGGTGATTTTCAGCCCTAGCCACCTGCAGAGTGAGTTTTTTCGTTCTCTGTGGAACGATCTTATCCTTTCTTCTCTGTTTCAGATTTGTGAGCCTATTTATATCGCCGTTAATACTGAACAAGAGTTCTGCACATAGACACACAATCTTTATTCTTGCAATCACATAGTTTCACTATTTATTGGGAAGGGATAGCAAAAGATATGTATGAAACTCAAATTGTTTCAGTTTAATTTGAATTTCCTAGTGAACTTCCAAGTATTTCAATGTTTTACCCCAACTCGAACACAAATCACAAAATACTCCCCCAATATTCATCATTCATCTTCTATCAAATTCATGAATCGTTTGTTCTTATTCATAACTACACTTCTGAGTGGAATATTTTTAATTTGTGATAAATTTGTTCTTCGTATAGTTTGTGATGGAGTGTGAACCACAAGTAATCTTGATTAGTTCAAGATGTGTGTTTTGAAGCTTTCCAATTTACAACAAATTGGAAAATGCTTTCATAAACTCGCCTGTTTTTATGCAGCAAGAATGCTATTTGCTGGGTGATTTTAATACGAATATTCTGGCCAAAAGTAATCCACTAAAAACAGCTCTGTATAATTTCCTTGACATGTTTGACATGTGTCAATTGATCAGAGACCCGACCCGAGTAACAATATCAAGCGAGTCAATTATTGATCTGATTATTGCCTCCGACTCCGCCAAAGTTGTTCAGAGCGGAGTTCTCAGTGACCATAATATAATATTTTGCACTAGGAAATGTACCAAAGCAGTTTTCAACAAACACAATGTTACCCAGAAAAGGTCAATGAGAAATTATGATCGCAATGTTTTCAAGCAAAGACTAAGGGAATTAAGCTGGTCTGATGTACTAAACGCAGAAACGGTTGATAGAGCATGGATAAATTTCAGTAGTAAGTTTTTGGCAGTTGTAAATAACTTAGCCCCTGTTAAAACGTTGAGACTGAAGCAGGGAAGCGAGCCTTGGTTTTCTGGTGAGTTATTGAATCTTATTAGTGAGCGTGACAAAGCTTGGGTAAAATTTCGAAAGTGTAAATCAGATGAACTGTATTGTGTGTATAAAAGACTGAGAAACAGTACCCAAACAGCCATTAAAAAGGCCAAAAGGGATTATGTCAAAAACGAGATTAACGAGTGTCGCAATTCGCCCAAACGTCTGTGGAAAACTATTAAAAATCTGGCTGTACCTTCTAAAGTTAAGGGGGAACGATGCAACATTGGCCTGAACGATGCCCTAGATAACGTGTGTTTTGAAGCTAAATTTGTGGCAAACAGTTTCAATACATTTCTTTGTAGTGTGGCAAGTACCTTGGTTCCAAAGTTAAAGACCATAATTCTCGATGTAGATAAATTAGCCGAGTATTACGAGGGCCCAGTAAACCCATGTTTCAAACTGAATGCTACTACCGAGTCTGTAGTCAACGGATTGTTTTACAAACCGAATGTATCTAAGGCTACGGGCAATGACAATATTGCTGCAAAATTTCTTAAAGATAGTGCACAAGAGATCACTACACCACTCACGTATATCATAAATCTGTCTGTGAGAACGTGTATTGTACCAGAATCTTTTAAAACAGCTAAAGTAGTACCTCTGTACAAGAAAGGGAATCGCAATACAGAGGGTAATTATAGACCTGTGTCCATATTACCAGTAGTGTCTAAAATCTTGGAACGTGTCATTTATGATCAAATGTTTGAATATCTTGATGTTCACAATCTAATTTATGAATTCCAATCAGGGTTTCGGAAATCTTTCTCAACCAACACTGCATTAACTTATCTCACTGACCGATTAAAACTGGACATGGACCAGGGACTTCTGACAGGTGCAGTCCTTATCGACCTGCAGAAGGCGTTCGATATTGTGGACCATTCCATTTTAAACACAAAATTAAAAGCCATAGGCGTAGATGATATGTCGTTAATGTGGTTCAACTCTTATCTCGGCGAAAGACAACAATTTGTCGAGGTTGATAATGTTAAATCGTCCTTACTTCCAGTAACCTGTGGTGTATACCCCAGGGCTCCATTCTGGGGCCTTTGTTGTTCACAATTTACGTAAACGATATGAAGCAGGCAGTAACGTGTGACTTGTTGTTATATGCCGACGACTCTGTGTTAAACGGTAATGATCCGAAACACATTGAGAATAAATTAACTCAAGAATTAGAATCACTGAGTGTATGGTTAGAACAAAACAAACTGTCATTACACCTCGGAAAGACGGAAAGTATACTGTTCGGTACAAAATCTAAATTACGCCCTTCTCATAGAATGTCAATCAAATGCAATAATGTTAACATAGAAGCACAATCCTGTATTAAGTACCTCGGCATGTCAATTGACCAAACTCTAACTTGTGCTGATGTAGGACAATCTGTCGTGAAAAATGTTAACAGTAAATTGAAGTTTCTGTACAGAAAGAAGGACTTCTTTGGTATCAAGGAAAGAAAACTTGTATGTTCTGCCTTTCTCCAATCGAGTTTCGACTACGCTAGTAATGCGTGGTACATGTCAAAACAGTGTTATCAAAAGGAAATTGCAATGTGCCCAAAATAAGATGATCAGATATGTACTTAACTATCACCCCAGGAAACCATATCGACCATACTGATTTCAGAAAACTAGGGTGGCTGGATGTTGCCAGCAGAGTAGATTATCTGAGCCTTAACTTGATGTATAATATATTCAATGGTAGTGCTCCGTCATATTTCTGTAATTTCTATCGGGTCAACCACAGTTATGCAACCAGGCACAGCCAGTCTGCGTTTGTACAACTACTAACGAAATCAAAAATTAAATCTAGTTTCCATGCATGTGGTATTAAACTCTGGAATGGCCTACCGCTTGAAATAAAAAATGCCCAACCCAAGAGCCAATTCGCCAATCTGTGTAAACAATTCCTCGTAGGAAAAATGGTGTTCTCCTAATACTTCAGTGATTTTGTTTGTGTTGTGTATGTTGTATCAATGTGTTTGTTTATCAAGCTAGGCATTTCCCAGGTCGTGGTATCCATTTTGTACTTGTCAAACTAGGTCTACTATGGAAATAAGACATTATTTTTTTTATGTCTCTTTAGTACTCCTTTTCATTTGTCAAACAGTTCAATATGCACATCTATGCTTGGACATTTGCCATTATTTGTACATATTTTTATTATACATGTTTTAAACTGGGCTGTTTGATGTGAATAAAATATCTTCAATCAATCAACCATCTACCAAATAATCTAATTATTTTGAAACCCCATTTGTGTATGTATATATTCATAATATTCACATAATATTACTCGGTATCTTCAAGCATGTTCCAAATATATGTTTCTTTTCAGAAAACATAAATTTGCTAAATTCAGGTAGGATTCATTCTTGAGTGGCAAACCGTAATTTTGTAGTTTCACTGGGCATCTTTTCCCATCAGTAAACAAGCAATCACTCAGAACTATGTAGTATGGCGTCAGTTGGTGAACCGATAGTTTGTAGATTTCGCCAGGAGGGTAAGGATATGTTATACCAAGACTTATAGCTGCGTTTAAGGAATTCTATGGACGTCATCATGATCTGGTTGATAAATACACCAAATCCATGTCTGCCATGCAACTAGATCTATTTTCATGCTAATTTGGGGGAATTCATGATGGATGCCACTAGTGGGGCAGGAAATGCTCACTCTTTCCGGAACACCTGATTTCACATCCTAATGGCCATTTTGGGGGGTTCATGAGTTTCCCTGTCATTTTTGTTTCCTCTCACTTCGTATGCCTGATATGACTTTCTATCCCCGGACTATGAGATTGAATAACCATGATAACGAACCCTGTTTTGTTTGCTCGGAATACTTAATACAGGGTATTGATTCCACGTTTTTTTGTAGTCGGTGTTTACAACGAAAGTTTTTTTTTTAATTTTTCGCGCAAAGTTTTCAATAAACTGTCAAGTATCACACAAGTTCCAACGAAGTCTGGGTGATAATAGAGGAAAGTGAGTATTTCGATTCATAACTCAATGTAAGATATGAGACGTAAAATGTTATCTTATCCCTTCCCCGTAATAAACACATTTTTCATATAAGTTCATTTTAAATCAATATTGCATTAGCAACATACATTTTCCATGGGGAAACGTGAAAATCAAATAAATTTAACTTATCTTTGGTGCCACCATGACACATGACCTTGCAAGCTCACACGCCCGGCATGACGATTTTACCCACCCCAAAATTCACACCTCGGGTATAATCGTCCCCCATTCATGACTCAATCATAACTATTTTTTTTTGCTGAATTATACGTACCAAATCAAATTTTTTATCAATGAATGATCATATGGCAAAGATTGATAATGGAGAAAAATCCAAGGATCTTTTATTTTCACTAAAACAGAAAAATAGGACCAATGGTCCTGTAACTTACTGTCCCGTATATCCAATATTCTTTTTATTATCAGTTCAGCATTATCAATATTGAGTTCATACTGTGAAATTTTGATCTTTAATGGTCTTGCACAGTGTAGAGACTTGCTCATGCTATTCAGGCCTAATGCATGATTTATCATTTTAAAAAAATGTGACTTGTTCAACATAATTATGTGCATACAACAACAACAATTTCAATATGAATTCATTAGTAAATTGACTTTACGAACAGAGTTCCAATACATTATATGATAATTATAGCAACAAATATAATATTTATAGTTTTTTTAATACAGGTAATAACATGCCCGGACAGATCGGTGCATGCCGGCGTAAACAGTATTCAGCCCAGAGTTTGGCTCATGCTGTGCTAGCCGTTAGGAATGGCATGTCGAAGAAAGCGGCAGAAAGGCATACCACGTATGACCATAACAGACATAATTTCTGGACGAGTTCCCGACGTGTGCCGCCCTGGACCAAATCCCGTCCTCATAGAGGCAGAGGAAAAGCCTTGGTCGAATATGTTTTGACAATGGCCAATGTTGGCTATCCTCTCTCAAGACTGGAACTTGTTCGTGAGGTCAAGGGCATCCTGGATGTGGACGGCAGACCTAATCCCTTCACTGACAACACACCAGGTTTATTTCGTTTATATACACTATTTCCTGTTTAATGCATTCAAACACTCACATGTGTATATGATTGTTTACTGTGGACCTGTGTATATCGTGTACACTAATTTGCTCATAAATTCTATTGCAGGCAAGGACTGGTTTCGGGGCTTCAAAGCCCGAAATCCAGAAGTGGTGGCGAGAGTGCCACAGCAGCTTGGTCGGGAGCAGGCCAGCATCACACTACCCAAAATCCAGTCCTGGTACACAGGAGTCAACACTTTCCTCAGAGAGGAAGTCCGGGCGAGTGTTGGCTCCCAGAGGTGCACGGCACGTCTATCAGGTGGCTGCAGGGAGCAAGCAGCAAAAAAAAAAATGAAAGCCACGGGGGATTATATTCCTCCCATGATCGTTTTTCCTGATCGCAGCGCCTGCGAGACACAGGCATGGAGAACTACACGGAGGCCTTCCATGGGTGTTCAGAAAACGGCTGGATGAACACTGACATTTTTGTTGAATATCTCAATTTTTTTGCCACCTTTGTAAAATCCAAGAATATTCCTTTCCCTGTTATTTTGTTTGTTGATGGTCATAGCACCCACATGAGCCAGGCAGTCTGCACATTTTGTGTTGTTGGGCTTTTCTCGCCATTGAAAGCCTCCTGGGAGAAGAAAGTCAGGAGCTGGCAGATTGAACACTTAGGTGAAAACCTAACAAAGAAGCATTTCCCGTTGGAAAGCATGGGAATTGGTGGCAACAGAAACAAACGCCCGATCAGCTTTTAGTTGATCAGGGTTGTATCCCTTCACCATTGAAGGGATTGACACCACAAGATTCACCCAAATGTCTGCCGTAACTGCTACAACGACACATCTGCCCTCAGCCCCTGTAGCCCCTGTGTCATCAACGCCACGCATGCCAGCCGCCCCTGTAGCTCAGAGATCCGCGACACCATACCCCCCACCCCTGTAGCCCTGAGATCAATGGTGCCACGCCTGCCCGCAACCCCTATGACCCTGAGACACACTACGCCAAGCCTGCCCGCAGCCCTGTGATGCTGAGACTAACGATGCCACGCCTGCCCCCCAGCCCCTGTGACCCCGAGATCCACGACATCACGCCTGCCTCCCGCCCCTGTAGCCAAGAGACCAACAACGCCACTCATGCCCCCAGCACCTGTAGCCCTGAGATCAATGGTGCCACGCCTGCCTGCAGCCCCTGTGACCCTGAGACAAACTACGCCAAGCCTGCCCGCAGCCCTGTGATGCTGAGACTAACGATGCCACGCCTGCCCCCCAGCCCCTGTGACCCCGAGATCCACGACATCACGCCTGCCTCCCGCCCCTGTAGCCAAGAGACCAACAACGCCACTCATGCCCCCAGCACCTACAACCGCAGCTGCATTATCGACGCTACGCTTGTCCCCAGTCTCCATATCCATGAGATCGACACAATGCCGGACTCAAACAGAAGCGTCCACAACACTGTCACGTCTGCCTCATGTCTCTATGTCATCAGCACCAACAGTGTCATGCATGCCTCCCCCCTCACTATACACTGATACAGCAAGATCGTGTGCAACTCGTCTGGCCTCTGCAGCTGTAAACCAACAACATCACCAAATGCTGATTATTATGCCAGTTGTGCTTGGCCTTCTCCAGACGATCTGGATTCTTCATTTTTCTTCCGTCATCAGCCCACAAATGGCATTTCCGTTGGTGAGGACACGATTTCGCCCATTTTACACTTCCCCTGTTAATCCCTTTTCAAGACCATCAGCCTCATCGCCATCCCTACCATCACCAACTCTGAGTAACACATCTGGCGTGGACACCTCGGCAAACCAGCGACCGCGTGACAAGAAAAGCATATCTCCTGCCTTCGACAAGCTGAAAGTTCCAGAATCACTGCTCACTCAGAAAGAAAAAAACTGCCACTGCACGGGAACTGATGCCGAAGGCGCTCCCCGGGAAGGCTACCATAGAATGGCATCAAAAAAGCGGAGAAGAAAATCCAAGAAGAAGAAGCGAAGAAAAGAAGGAAAGAGGAACAGCTGGAAAGAAAATGAAAACAAGAAGAGAAGAAGAAGAAGCAAGAAGAGACGAAACGGAAGCAAGAACAGAAAAAAAACAGCAAGATGAAGTCAAAGGAAAGAAGAATCAAGCGAAAGGGATGACCATAGGAAAGAGGATGAGAGAAGAGCTGCTGGAGGAAATCAGTGGCGAGAACGAGGAGCTCTCCTCCATGGAGTCTGACGGAATGGAAGATATCGACAGTAGCGTATGTGCTAAGTGTGGTCCTCTGAGTGGGTCGGATGCGACAGATGCCCTAGGTTTCTGCACATCATGTGCAATGGAGATCCGGTTTTGTGCAGTCTCACCAGTGTCAAGGACATCGAAAATTATTTGTTTGAATGCGACTTTTGTTGATTGAATTAAGCTTTGGTACTGCGTAAATGGCAGATCTTCAAATTTTGTCTGTGCAATAGCCACCTTTGATAGTAATGTTGAATATAGTTATGAAATTCTCATCATAATTCATACACTCTTTTGTGATGTGTTTAATGTTTGAAACATTAACTGTATGTTTATTGGTTCTCGATTTCACGGCGTGTGTTCATATGACACATGATACAACGACAGACAGACAAAGAATACTTATTGATACAACGATGAAACAAGGGTGATATGTATATTTATCACACACTATAAACTACAATGCTACAGGACCCCAACAGGTGTGATAACCTTTTCTGTATCACCCTACTTCAAATTATTCTGTATCACTCGCTGAGCCACATCGGGCCGAAACTACTTTATTGACGTGAAGATCGTTATTACGTAAAAGAACAATATATGAAAACGATCTTAGCAACCGAAAGTCACCAAGCCGACTTGAGTTTTTCGGACATCACGGCAAGCATATTCATGAATATTATAAAATTAATATTATTATATTAATGATCATTCACAATTTTCGTATGATCTCCGACAATATCTAGAATTATGTCTTAAAGCCTAACTAGAGTGAAAAAATAACTTATTTTAGTTTAGTGTCAATATCAAAGACGGAAGTCAGGGGATCATTTCTGTTTGTACAAAAATGAAATATCTTGAATAGTCAGTATTTTACGGAGGTTTGTTTATGACATGTCCTATTGACCTTTCGATGTCATATGCAAATATGCAAATGAGCAATGATGACGTCATATGAGTCACTGGAAGATAATGAGTTCATTGAAACCAGTACTGCATAATATTAAAGAGCATGAAAATAATTTTTGTTCCACATAATGACTCCATGCAGAAAATATTCAAATTTTGAATAAATTTTGTTGGTGTCATGGCAACCAGAGCAGGAATATGGCCCATAGCAACCACGTTGCTATGGATATTTTGTTGCTAACTACTGATGATTCCACATTATTAGGACCTCAGCTTTTGTTACATCATGATCCTTTGTGAAAATGTTAAAAGAAAGTAGCACTTTCACATGTCCTAACAGGTCAATTGTCCATAGCAACCCACCCAACAACTGGTTGCGAAGGGGCGCTAGCTCTGATTGTGTAGCCTTGACAACATGCTGGCATAACAAAAGATTGACTATGCATTACCACAAAATATATCAGTCTCTATAGGAACCTTTATCTACATTATAACCCTTGCATAAATGAGGTTTAGATAGCTAATTATAGTACTTGACTCATATGACGTCATGAATATCTAATTATAATAATTAATGAGGTCCTGCAAATTGCTGATAGATTGGAAAAAAAATAATTCACGAAAATAGAAATATCTCAGGTTGTGATTGAGATTTTCAAGTTCTGTAAAAACCAAAATGATCAGGGAAACCATCTCCACGGTATAAGAACATAAAATGATACACTCTAGTTAGACTTTAACAGTTGTGTGTGATAAAATAAAAACCACGCTCGTGTGTTTTCCGCAAAAAGATATCGGTCTCGTTTGGTCTGGCGGGTGAACACAGAATACACTCGTCCTTCGGACTCGTGCATCCTGAATTCATGCGCCAGACCAAACTCGACCGATATCTTTTTGCGGAAAACACACTCGCATGGTTTTATATATGTATTTGACGAAGCATGAAGCAAGGTTGATATATGTGTATGTATTTGTCAAAGAAATAAACTCAGTTCTCTTGGTATGAATTTATTCACTTTACATATGATTTGCACTAGTGATATGATGGTGTTAAAAGACGTACATTAGGTCTCAAGGCCCATAGAAATAAACATGCAAACATTTTGAATTACAATATACTGATATTTTCAGTATCACAATTTTTGATAAGAAATCTATCCAATAATATTTCAAAAACAGTTTTAAAAGCCATAATAGACTATTGCTAGTAATGTCTTGAATTAATTAGTATCACCACACAGTCAATTAATTGTAAAATAAATCATGCCGATAACTCCCTCCATATGTGACGATAATTGCCAACCCATGACGATAATTGCCCCCTGGATCACTAGGGATGCGAAAATAACTGGTCCCCTCATGTACTTACTGGAGGAGAGCTTAGAATCTACTGCGAAACTAAAATTTGGAATCCTCCTCAAAACATTCATAAAAGATAGCCGCCTTTCTCTACATTTATGACAGACTAATGAACATTTTACACTAAAGTGACGATAACACCCTCCACTCTATACTTATTTTGTTCGATTACAGGAAAACGTTTATTCCTCTCACATATTATGGTTTACTTACTTTTATTTCCTTCTATGCCATCCCATTTTCCTTTTTTTACCGACATGGAAACTGTCCTCAGTTTGACAGTGATTCAGCAAATTATAAGTCCACTTGTAGACCCGTCACGTTGAAGCAGCTTCGTCACGAACGACGATAAAGAAACTCTTATTGAAGAATAAAATTTAATTTGATTTATTTGAAGGACTTGGGAATTGGCAGGAGACAGCATACTAGTAGTCATTACAATAACAAATATATAACACACGCTCAAGTAATGTTATTGGATAAAAATAGAAATCTGATGAGCATCTACTATGTAACAAACACCACAAGTAGATGAATTTGGGACTCATCCGATTATAACATTAAAACAAAACGTGTTTGATCATTGCTTAAGTTTTAGGCTCAAATAACATTTAAGACTGTTCTACACCAGACTTTTAGCTCAACCTCCCCAAAGTCCTCTTTCCAAATTCACAAGAAAGTGGTGAAGGATGCCCAAATTAAGTCAGCATAGAAATCATTTTAATCAGATGAGTAATTTCAACAGCACATAATTCACTTCTAAGTACACTACAACGGAACTTTTTTTTTTAATTCAAGGCCTGAAACCCCATTGCCAACGACATCTGTGAACCAATACTCAGAAGTCGTTTGTAATCTATGTTTCGTGACACTGACAGGAGACAAGACGGCCTCAAATCTTGGACTGATTGAGGGACTGGATTGATGAGGAGTTCACTTGGCCAGAAATTCACAGAAGGCGTCATTAGGTTCAGTCACAAAAGTAAATCACAGATCCGACATCCGGCAGGCAACTTTCTGTGACACTGCGAGTATGCTCGGATTTAATGCAGCTCTACCTAATTTGCACCTTTGATATGGACCCTGACTCACCCGTGGGAATGTGATTCCAGAAAGTAAATTAGTTTGCTAATCCAGTTGATGAGCCTCAACTGCCATGTCAAAATGGGTCTTGTTCACAGAATAATGCAGGACACACAGGAAATTTGCGTTGTCACTTCTGGCATGGTCACGCATATAGGACGTGGGAGTTTTCTCTGGCCAGTGGCATCCGTGACTCAGTGATACGCCTCTCTGATCATATACTTCCCAATATACTGTGTCCATGTGTGTACTTTTGTGGAAACCTGGCTGACCGTGACGTTGACCATCGACCGACACATCGCCGAGTGCCATCCTCTCCATGTAGGGATATTAGTCACGTGACCAACGTATCATGAAAAAATTAGGAATTCGAATGCGTGCCCGATTCGACTCGAATTTTAGCCAACTGAACTTATCGTTTTAATAAAAATGCACATCATCGGAAAGAGCAATCATTAATTTTGTGTGTTTATGTGTTTTGTGTTGTATTTGGCGACAAAGTCAATGGATAAAAGAACTCGAGGTTGTATGCAGTCTTGCAAATAGGTCTGTGCGCATCAAGCTATACAGACTTTATCATAAGTGCAAAAACTTCGCAGTGTCTTCTCCATTCACAGGTAATACTAAGACATCAATGTTAGCCCAATGAAGCAATAACAAACAACTTGCAAAGGAAAACAAGTCCCTCAAAAGGGAATTGGACGCATTGATGATCTTTTTTGCTTGCGAACTTCCCCAGTGAATGTGACTCTGGTCTTGAACTGTTGGAATCTAATGTTGTTGTGAGCAAAATATCCACTTGCTCTTGAAATGATATGACTGTTCGGAGCATTCTTGGAGGAAAAGAAATAGTTGTCTTGTATCTTCCCAGAGAACAAGATTCAATATTGTTGTTCTCAATGCGACACTGTGTATTACCATTGACATGATATTAAAACATTCCTCGAGGGTTTGGTTGATCCGAATCAGCTGTCACAGCCTGTATCGTTTGATATCAAGGGAGATGTCTACCTGACTGGTGTTCTAGCCCCCGATTTCAGAGATAAGAAAATAACAGCCCCAGTTTGGCGAGTCATGGAAAAAAACGGAAACATATTGGATATTAATACCTAAATAAGTGCAGCTTCAGCTTCAAAGTTGGACAAAAGATTCCTCTGCCCTGTTGGTTGGCGACCTGTTGTTTCCAGATGTTTACGTAGAAAGAAATGATGTATATGAATCCCTGTTCAAGCAACTTCTCTCGGAATCCGACACAATAACTCAGATGGCACTAGAAGTCCTCATGCATGACGTACTACTGATTTTGGAACGCCAGGCAAACGACCAGCTCTCTGGAGGACAAATACTGGGAGCCAATGATCTACACACGTGGGAGCAAGTAATACTGTCTCGGAGAGGAACTTTTGTCAACTGGATCTTCTTGTCAGAACAATGCCAGTAGCATCAATATCATGCTTTGGAACAATAATGGTGTGCCGTGACAACAAGACCAGTAAATGGCTTGACACTACCAGATACTGATGAACAAACTTTCATTGACAATGTAAGGCAAAATGCAGGTCCTGTGGAACAAAGAATTCAAGAAAACAGGAAACTGACAAAACTGGCACACATGAAAAAAGGAAGAAAGAAGAAATTAATGAAACAAAAGGAATCACAAATCGAACAACAATAATCAAAAAGCTAACTGAGTGGACTGTGGACAAACAGAACGAATTCACCCTGATCCAAATTCATTTTCACTACGATGCTTTGAAATCGAGATAGGAAAAAAATTAGCCCAAGGGCTAAGACAGGTTACCGGACAAAATATGTTTTATATTCCTGTGACCTTGAACATAAGGTCACTGGTCAAATGCAACGTCATGAGAATGTCCAGCAAACATGTATATCAATCCCGATATGTCCATTGTTTGCTAAGCTGTAAATTCAATAAGTAAAACAAAATAGCAATTTTGTTCTATGACCTTGAAAATAAGGTCGAAGGTCGAATTAATGGTCATCAAAATATTTGGCATACATCATTCCCTATAGGTGCACAACTGATTCCTAAGCTGTAAAGTCGATAATAAGAGAGATATTAGCCGTTTTGTCCTCTGACCTTGAATATGGGGTCAAAGGTTAAATTCAAGGTCATCAGAATGTTAGGCTTTTATCATTTCCTATATGTCCACAACTGATTCCTAAGCTGTAAAGTCGATAATAAGTGAGATTTTAGCCATTTTGTGTTCTTGACCTTGAAAATGAGGTCAGAGGTCAAATTCAATGTCACGAGAATATTCAGCATATATCATTTCCTACATATCCACAAATGATCCCTAAGCTGTAAAATCGATAATAAGAGAGATATTACCCATTTTGTCCTGTGACCTTGAAAGAGATCAAAGATCAAATTCAAGGTCATGACAATAATCTGCATATATCATTTCCTATATGTTCATAATTGATTCCTAAGCTGTAAAGTCGATAAGAAGCGAGATACTAGCCATTTTGCCATGTGACCTTGAAAATGAGTTCAAAGGTCAAATTCAAGGTCATCAGAATATTCGGTTGATATCATTTCCTATATGTCCACAATTGATTCCTAAGCTGTAAAGTCGATAATAAGCGAGATATTAGCCATTTTGTCCTTTGACCTTGAAAATGAGGTCAAAGGTCAAATCCAAGGTCATCAGAATATTCGGTTCATATCATTTCCTATATGTCCACAATTGATTCCTAAGCTGTAAAGTCGATAACAAGCGAGATATTAGCCATTTTTCGTCGTTGACCTTGAAAAATGAGGTCAACGGTCAAATTCAAGGTCATCAGAATATTCGGTTGATATCATTTCCTATATGTCCACAATTGATTCCTAAGCTGTAAAGTTGATTATAAGCGAGATATTAGCCATTTTGTCCTCTGACCTTGAAAATGAGGTCAAAGGTCAAATTCAAGGTCATCAGAATATTCGGTTGATATCATTTCCTATATGTCCACAATTGATTCCTAAGCTGTAAAGTCGATAATAATCGAGATATTAGCCATTTTGTTCTCTGACCTTGAAACGGAGGTCAGAGGTCAAATTCAAGGTCACGAGAATATTCAGCATATATCATTTCCTATATGTCCACAATTGATTCCTAGTCTCTAATCTCAATATTACTCTAGTAAGTGAGATATTAGGCTTAATGTGTCCCATTATAAAGCATAGGTGAATTTAACATGGGAAAGTCCCACTTGGGCTGAGTTTGGGCCCAAAATGGTCCACTTTGAGCAATTCAAGGACAACGAAATTTATACATGTCACAGGGTTACATATGTGGAGTGTTGTGCATCAATAAGAAAAAAAGTTACTGAACAGATTTTGAGAAAACGACCGTCAAAGTCCAAAATTGGCCATTTTTCGACGAAAACAGCCGCTCTGACCTTGAAACGGAGGTCAGAGGTCAAATTCAAGGTCACGAGAATATTCAGCATATATCATTTCCTATATGCCCACAATTGATTCCTAGTCTCTAATCTCAATATTGAGTGAGATATTAGGCTTAAGGCCTAAAAAAATTAATTTTCTGTTTCTCGTCCTCCTCTTTCTTCAAAACTGGGTAGGGAGGGACTTTTTATTTTCTATTTTTCATTTTTTTCCTTTTGCAAAAAAATACCGTCCTCAGCTCAAGAGAAAATTGGGTAGGGAGGCACTTTTTATTTTTTATTTTTGGTGGGACGACATTTCACACATATGAAAATAAATTTGATTTATTGATTGATGAAAAAAACGCAGAGACGCATTCAAGCCCAAATGAATCATGCCTTTTGAATTGAAATCATGTGTAACACATGACTCTAATGATTTCATTTCTAGAGGCTTAATTTATTTGGGCTTGGAACCTCTTGGCTGGGCACAATGGCACTACTGGTGTGCGATCATTATAGCAGTCAGCACAGACAGGATGATTCTGTGTACTAGTAGTATTATTATCAAAAACCGTCAGTTGATAATATATTTCAATGATGAGTAATTGTTGAGAACCCTTCTATCAGTTAATATGTACTTTGAAGTATAACATGAGGAATGTAGTAAATCAATTCTTGATAACAATGTATAACAATGTATATTGTATATGTATTATTACATACACGTAACCACATAGAATAACTGTTTTTGAAAACTGGTAGCGTCTTTGTCTCATTTGGTGGAGATTGAAGACAAGGAGGTAAGTTAAATATATGCCTAAGTTGCATGCTGTGATTCGGTTTCTCGATCATTCACTGTCCTCAAAATAGGGGCGGGAACACTTTTTATTTTTTATTTGAGAATCGCAAATAAACAAATCCGGGAGGCTGCTTTTGAACACAGGCGGGCGGGGACGAGAAACAGAAAATTTTTTTTAGGCCTAATGTGTCCTATTTTAAAGGATCGGAAAATCTAACATGGGAAAGTCCCATTTGGGCCGAGTTTGGGCCCAAAATGGCCAACTTCGAGCGATTCAAGGGCAACGAAATTTATACATGTCCTAGGAGTACATGTGAGGAGTGTTGTGCATCAATTGGAAAAAAGTTACTGAATAGATTTTGAGAAAACAACTGTCAAAGTCCAAAATTGGCCATTTTTCGACGAAAACGGCCGCCATTTTGAAAAATGCGAATATCAAAAAACTAAAAAATACCTCCCTTTCGAAATATTTTTAGGCATTTTTGTGCAAAATTTCAGAAAAATCCGATCGTAAACGGATAAAATTGTTTACGGACGGACGACGGACGCAACGCCATGGCAATAGGTTATCGGACCATAGGTTCGGTAACCTAACAAAAAAAACATTTGTAATCCAGGAACTTCAGGAACACTTGGAAACCAGTCATAACATCAACCAGGACACTGAAAGCACCACTGCTAAAGAAGGGATGTCACTTTCTTACAGGTCAATAGCGGAAATCCAGGAACTGATGACAAATGTCTTTCACAAAAAGGTTCAGCTAAACATAAAGAAAGTGTTCATACAACAACACAAAGACTTGTTACCACACTACTTGAAGAAGCCAGATGGATTTGTATGAGTGCGCATAAAACACAAGGTTTCACTGTGAGAAAGGTTTCCTGGGCATATACAATCTGTACACAAACTACATAACGACAAACTCAAGTATGAATATAAAGTTGACTAGGATGAAGACGATGATGAGTTGTAGCCCTTCAATTCATCAAGTGGTCTTGATAATCGTGAAACCTGGATCTTCATGACTCGTCACCTTTTAGTGTTTCCTTCATGAGACATTGATTATAACTATTTATAGTGTAGCAAGTTTGTATATTATGCCACTACCTGTACTATTGTTTTGCCTCGTTATGCCACATTAAAACCTCATTATGCCACTTTAAAACATTATGCCACATTAAATAATTGCATGTGTGCCTTGTGGTACACTGAATAGATATAGGATACTATGCCTGATGAATATTGTGTGCAGTAAATTTGCCCTAAATGACATTCCATATTCTTGAACTATCATCACAAGTTGGGTCGATGTGGGTTTATGGTGTAATATTTGCTGACAACACACAAGTGCTCACCTCAGTGACTGGACTCAGTCATCAATCTTTGCTCGCTCCGTCCTGTTGGGAGCAATACACATAATATGCATTCTTTCGAATACTCAATATGGCAATTACATCTGAAGAAGAGTGTTATTAGTTTGACTGTGTAAACTCATAAACACAGCTGTAGTGATGTCTGCTGTACTTTAGGTAGAGCGCATCTTCAACGTTGTGTCTTTTTGTTTGTCCAGTATGGTCATAAATACTGTAGAGTGTTGATTGATTGTGCGTTGCAAGTATGCATTATACCATGGTCGAAAAGTGACCTTCAGTCTGTGATGTATTGACATATTGTCGAGCATTGCCCGAGACTGCTTTGGGGCTGGAGGAGACCAGTTGATGTGTGACAGTATATCATTTCACACTGCCACTGTCAGTGTGTGCATTAGTATCATCATAATCATGAAACCATTTCTATTATTATAGTCACGAGTTAATTACTAATAACTCATCTATACACGCTCAGTGAACACATCAAACACATTATTTACTTTCAAGAAAAAGGTAGGCCTATGTGATAGCAACCGATGTATTTTCGGTATTTCTTCTTTGAGATTTCAGATTCAGAAACTCACATTTTACCAAATTTGTGTATAAAAAAACCAGTTTCATTGCCACTATTATACCGTCACATTACCGTGCTCAAAAATGTTGCAACCTTGTCACTGAAGCTGAACTTCTCGATGTGAAAAAATGCGTGCTTTCATTATTGAAAGTGTGTTGTAGCCAACGTCGTGATGATGGGATGAATAACAATTTGAAGAGTCAATTATGATATATTCCATGGGCAAAATACAGCACATTTTAGAGCTGGTTTATGGCCATGGTCTGTGATAATAAAGTATGTGGTGTGCTCGATATGGTACGGCGAAATGAGTTAGAAACGCTGAGTGTCAATTTAAATGTGGGCAACCAAACGATGCAAACATCACTATTTAATGATGGCGAACTTTTACCTGAGTAGACCTACTTGAGTAGACTGTATAATAATTATTCATCGTGTTTGATCAATTTGGTGGAAACTGTGCTACTTACCTTTTGCCTTTCACCGCCCGAGCGTTACTGCATCAATCTTGAAGTGAAATCGTGGAGGTTAGGGCTGCATAACAAATAGGTTGCATTACAAGTAAGCATCATGATTGGAGTAAAACAAATGTGTCGCCTCCTAGCAGTGCGTAGCTTGATTCCAATGTGGGGAATGTGAAGGTCATTCGAGTCTGGACTTCTGTAGTCATGACATACTGCAAATGTATTCAAAGCGTTCCCAATATTCTGTCGATAACAATCAGAGACTTTCCAGACACAAATTGGAACAACTGCCAGAGTTGTTCCGCTTATTTCGGTTCATAATATCAATATTTTTTGCTTCGTAGATGCTGATCCCTCAAACAATGGCCGGGTAAGTTAAATAATGTGCAATAAAAAAAACTGGGCGTTGTGTTAACTACTGTATATTGGTTCTACGTGAAAATGAGATAACAAATTCAATTTAAACGAACCAATTACACGCGTGTGTGTTGATAGAAATCAAGCTGGGATCACAGAAGTTCGAATGGATATTATTTAGTGCAAACTACAGGAACTGGTATGAAACAGTAACAGGAACTGGATGATGAACTTTAGACAGATCGTGCCTTGATCATTGGTGTACTTGGCCGGGCATTCAGTTCGCCTGCATTCTCGCTCATCAGCGGGTTTATTAAGTTCCACCCACCAACTCCACATCCAATAAATAGCTTAGATCTATTCCATCCCATCATAACAACACTTGGCAAGCCATACTTCACTCTTTGAAATTCGATCAAATCAATTGTTTTTGCTGCAGGTATGTTTTTTGCTCGGGGAAATTTACATTACAAAGTACAATTGTTGGCAAAAATATGGCATCCATTTCGTAAGGCACGCTTCGTGTTGTTCGAGTAAAGGTAAATATCGCTTGTTTCGTAGGTTAGACAATTCCAACACGAGATGTTGCATGTAACTTTTTCATTATATACGTGATAGATTGTGTTGATGTATTACAACACTGAGGCAATGCAATTGAAAATGACAATGTTTGTTACGGACAACCGGACATTCAAGCACAAGGTTCCCAAGACGAGTGGAACACAGTTTGTTGTCATCAATTTATTGTCGACGTGTTACAGAACTCGTAAAAACTGAAATGTAAATACAAATGTGAGTTATACGAGTGCAAATGAACGAGCGCAAATGACGCAGCATGCGAGCGATAACACGTGGTTTACATTCGATGTGTGATGCGAGCTACAATGACAATGCAACTTATGAATACACTAGCAAAACAATTATGCATACACGATGTTACAATTTGCATACCTTGTTCGTCCACTCATACGATAGAAGATAACAAAATACCGATTTTAACTGCAAACATTCGTGAATTCGACCTAGTCAAAAATGGCAACCGGAAGCAACCAAAAAGGCAGGAAGGTACTAAAACATAGTAGTTATCGAGCGATTCAATAGATGGCACCACCAGCCAGTGGCTGACCAGCGGATGCCGCCAAACAACTGACTAAACGTCACAATGTTATCTTATAATATTGGCGAAGAATAGACCGATTGGTTTGCACAAAATCATTGTGGGCGTGTGCCTACAACTGTGGATGGACCCCAATATTAACAAACATTTCATTTGTATTGTGATCAAAGCAAACGATTCGTGATCATCAGCATACATATCATATTACGGTATCTCTGGACGGTCGGTGATTTCAAGGATTGGCATATAGCAGCAGGTCGAGTTTTACCAATGGTCTGTGAAGGCCGGGTTCCTCCTAACAGCAATCCCCAATATCGGAACTGTTTACCGTTTGTCAATCCCGGTACAAATGTCAGCGCCTTGTCCACCATGAGGCCCACAGCAGGGGCTAATGAATTTTCTTGTAACGGCGATTGTTTTCTTTACACTGTGTGGACAACAAGACGCATATGATATTATTTTGAAAATTATACACACTTCCATCGTCAAGCCACCAATGCATTTTCTAAATTATCTGCACATACTTTTTTTCAAGGAGACAAGACAAATCATCAAGTTTTTGAGACACAAATATAAAGCTATCCGTTAATTTAGTTTATGGGCTGCAGTGTGTCGTGGTTGGCAATGCTTTCATTTGTAAATATTTGGTACCATTGTTTATGCTCATTTCATTGCAATGAGTAGAAGCAGAGATGATATACGAATAGACAACATGGGCACAGTGAAGTAGCAAACTATTCCATCTCCCTGTATAATTCACAACAATGTGATAGGGTCGGATGCCTTCTAATTCGATAATTGGATTATATGGCTCTGGCACATAGATTAAATGACTTCATTTGATAAATTGCCAGTCAGTCGAATGATTTCCAGCCCCTGCAACCCCCTCGTGATGTTTTTGTGTGTTTTTATCTGTCGAGTTTCCTGGTTGATGCAATTCATTTTGACCTCCTCTATTATGTCTATCTATATCATCTGAGACGATCAATAGCAGTGTGCGTGGACAAGCACTGATAATGATTTGATCAGAGTGTTCTGCTTTTTACCTCAAAAGATGTATGCGAATGCTAAATGGGATGTGATTTGCACATGTTCTTGCAATGACTGGTATGGGAACTATTTCACTGTCTCCTACCCGCTCATAAAAAACGGAGCTCCTCGCCATTATCAATATAATTTTCATATAATGATATATAATCATTATATCTATTTATCATTCATTTTGTATAGGATAATCGGTGAAGTGGAGCGACTCTGGAAAATAATCGACGAGCCGAAGGCGAGTCTATTATTTTCCAGAAACGCGACACTGAACGGTTCCCCCTCAACTCAACTAAATCTACGCCGGCATATGCACCTGCGAGTAGTAATCTGCGTGTACAACTATATACCGTCACACTTCAACAGTGTTAGGAAACAGAAGGCGACACCTCATGTCTGAATTTGTGATGAACTTTGTCACCATTATTATATCATGAGAATAGAAGTACATGTCCACTTGCTGTTCTCGTGATTTTTAACGATATACAACTGATGTTTGCATCTAATGAATGGTTTGTATGATGAATATATATCAATCCCGGATTATGAATGAATCATGAATACAAATAGGGATTTAGATTCACGACCATGCCGACTGCTTGTGCTACCACCTTTTCAGTGTCTTGGTGGATTTAGAATTGGGACTCAACAGTAACACCACATTTATTGTTCACCTTCTCATCTACATTTTATTGGCCTCGACCAAGGTTCCATGGCATCAAACGAATTAGGTTTCGGCAATCATGAAAACGACTGCTAGTACGCAAACAAACGCGTCTTGTTGAGTAGATGGAGTTTGTACACTGGCGGTCGTTGTTTTACACGCAGTAGATTATATTGCAGTAGATTATTGGAAAGAATAACCTACTGCAATTTTACTGGGAACCGTCTCCCAGTAGATTCTGAAAATTAATCTACTGCAAAGAACGATAAAACCGTGGACTAAATCAACCGAAATCGTTTAAGTTTATCCATAATAAACTTTCTCATCAAATACTCATACCGTAATTGAAAAATCTACAATATCATTATTCGATATGTTCAGCCCTGGTCCACTATAGATCGATTTCACTGAGAACATAAGAAATCCGCAAAATTCCGGTATGTTACTTTCTTTTCTTGCTCCAACCAGTCATTTCACAATCAATGGGGTACATTATCGAACGGTACAAATTGTTTGTGCCTTCTTGTAAATAGACCCACGTTGTCATATAAAGGCATTCCAATTTTCACAGTTTAATCATGCATGACTAAAATTAATCGATATTCATAGGACATGGTCGGTGCTGACCAGTAAGGCAACTAAAATTTGTCAACAAAACTAACTTTGTTATGCATGGAAGGTTTTCCCAGAAAAGGGCATTAAGTTATCGCCCGTCGGGCTTGACTTCAGTAAGGCCTGTACATGTGAGACATACATCTGCTCCACACGTAAGAGCAATACATAACCTAAACTAGGTGGCGCCAGTGTTACCTGGTATCGACACAATTTTTATGTTCTATATCCTGGCTATGATGAGGGAATAAATCGTTCGTTGACACAACTGGGGGGCGGGATGGTGCAGTGGCAGAGCGTTCGGCCCATGATCTAAAGGTCGTGGTTTCGAGTCCGCTCAGCGCCACTTGTGCCTGAAAACCTCCCACGCCAGTGCAGCCCGCCTGGCGGTAAAAACAAAGGCCGGGTGGTGTCAGAGACTGTCTTTGGTGTCTGGCACCTAAAAGATCCCTTGGGATTTATCGTAAAGAGTAGGGGATTTCCCCGATCCCGGGTTTCTGTCTAGGGGGCATATCATCGAGTTATGGCGCCCCCTTACCCCAAGTACAAGTACCAAGTTGACACAACTCCTAGTAATGCCATACAAGGCTATAAACGTTAAATTTGTCGTGCCCCTTCTACATGCAAATGACAGATTGAATACATTTAGACTGATCATTGATTCGGTCATTCCAGTCATACATCCGTATCATTGAAAACTATACTTATATCACCAACCCTCCTGTTTGGTCGCTGCTTTGACACCTATCGTTAAATGGATATGGGTTCAGTATGAACACCACAAACATATTGCAACATGGTATCTATATAATTCTGCCTCGACCCACAGTGTGTGCCGTCAACCGATTTAACTTTCGGCAATGATGTCAATGACTCAAGCAAACAAACACGAGTGGTTGTTGTTTTGGCATACACATTTTGTACACTTGTAGTTGTTGTTGGCTGGTTCCACGCATGAAGGCGCAATATCGCCTCGTGGGATTTTTCATATAACACACTCTCTCTAGGTATGTATATGCAACGTGGGTCTTTACTGAAAGACTTCAATGAATTTGCAACTGGCGTAGGTACCCCATTATAACAGTTTAGTGGAGCTCTAACTGTCAGCTGGTGCGGTGGAGAACGTTTGTAGTGTTTGCTTGTAATAGATTCTCTGTACTTTATTTTCTTCTGAACCATGGAATTTCCGTTTTGTTTCGTTTCAAACCCCATGGTGAACTTAAACATATCATCACTACCTAAACTGTTGTCATTTAGGTAGTGATGCAGCCAATTGCAACATATTATGGCAGACTAGTCTACGTTCTATTTTGGTGACTTTAGTCATGTCAAATTGGAAGCTGCTACATGATACGGCATCGGCCTGATTAATCAAAAACAGGCTATTGATGAAAAAAAAACGTATCAACTTCCACGAGGATAGTTGTATGATGTTTGAATCATAGCAATGACGACTGACACAATAGTCAATGAAATCAGGTTCTTAATTCCGTAAGTTAAGAATGGTCTGCGTGAAACAAACCAAAAACTGTGAGCCGCTCTCCAATTCATTTATAATGTAAACATAAAGGTAACAAAATCAGCAACACTACGCAACCCTCATTTCTTCCGTAACAGAGATATGTTTAGCCGTGGAAGATGAACCGAGATATGGTTCTATAGAAAGTATCAGAGGAATTGTACAAATTGATTATTATAGATATCACTTTTACACGCGTCACCAAACAAGGCGTCGTATCTTCTGCGTTACAAACAAACTGGGGCAAACTAAGCCTAGAGGCAAAGTATCACACATTTTCAATCCATGTTGAAAAAATAAAGGAAAGCGCAGGATATGATATTTGGGCCACAAAGGGCTTTTGGTGTGTTTTGTTGTGTAATAATATAATAATAGATGCATATCCGACTTGGCTTTCTGCGGCCGGAATACAATAAACGGATTTGGTGTACCCGAGTGCAACTCACCAGTGAGCTTCACCAGCATTACTAGTTGTTGGCAATAAAAATAATCCTGCCGCTGGCTGGGAATGTTTTTGAGTGTACCTTGTCTTTTGAGAAATAAGTCACAGAATGACATTTAGAAATGACAAATTATCACATATTTAATCATATTTAGTCCATAACTAAGTCTCGATTGGTGATCCTTGATGGTTGTAGATCGCCATAGTAAATTCTGGTGCCAGACGGATCTTTGCAAGTTCATAGTTTTGTTACTTTTTTATTCACATAAGTGAAACGAGAACTGGCGCATTCCATATTCGCGATTTTACATGCATTTCGTCCTCAAGTCTGAAATGCGACAGGCAAATGCGGCGCAACCCGACATTTATACGAAATTTATCCAAACAAGAATCGAAACATATGGGGTTAATGTTATCTTTCAGATATCTGGGTCAATCGTTCAGTACAACACTTCAAAGATAAAATTGAAATCCTGAGAGATACCAACACGGTGTTCCATTATACATGTAGAAATTGAAATTGATGAGTGTAAATTTGTTAGCATGTACTTTTTTCTCAACATTCATGCACACTCAAACAATTATCTTGCCTACCGGTGGTACAAACTAACTCAAGACATGGGCACCTAATGCAAAAGCCGTCTGATCTGGAAGATAAATCATTGAGGTGGTCTCTGACAGTGGTAAAATGTGAAGCGGATCAAAGCTTTATACTTGGTGAGGCATTGGATGGATGATAGGTTCATCGAGCCGAAAACTCGCTGGAGGCATCATTAGGGCCCATCAAGAGAGAGTAAATCACAGCTCCCACTACCGGCAGGCAACATTCCGTGACACAGGGAGCGTGCTTTGAATTAATGCATTTGTAACCTACTTACATACATTACTTGATATGGTTACATACTCATCGGTGGCAATTGGATTCCAGGATGTAAATTAGCCTTGTTAATCACCAGTTGTGAGCCTCAACTTCCCTGCCGAAATGTGTTGTATGCATTTCAGTCGACCTATGATTAAACAAGATATACAGGATATTTGAACTCCGACACGTATCACTTGCATGTGTGACCATGCCAGAAGCGAAATTAGAACCATGTAATTCATCGAGTATGGTAATCGCTTTATGGCCGGTGGCATTCCTGACCCAGTGGCATGGTTATCTTAGAAATTACTTTTCGACTCGTGTGACGTATCATTTTCTCCATGTGTGTTCTGTCAACATCAACTCTTCTGTTGGTACGACTTTGAAATTGATAAGTATGTGGTAACTTGATCGACTGAAGAAGACAGAACACGGTTACTATCAAATCATTTCAAACTTAAGCTATTCTGACAACATTCCATCAATCTGTCCATCACGGTAGATAAACATCACGATGATTTGTACAGATAATATGATATTTTATAATATGACATCTACTACGTTTTCTAGGGTACAACCCAACATGCCTCAATTACACTTCATATGGGAGTTGATGATCTCGCTAAAGAAAATTGTTACTAATTAGAACGTGTAAGCTCATAAACGACCATTTATCGAATTTCGCTGCACAATAGAGACAGCAAACCTTCAATGAAGCAGTGAGAACCAATACATGTATGATGGGGACAGACAAGACTAGTATCATTATAAACAATGCAGATCATTGATTGTTGATCTGGGCACGCCAGCTGATGGAGATGGACTTTGGTCCTTCAGTCTTGCAGCTACCGATCTATCCTGGTCAAGGATGAATGGCGATCTTTTTGCTACTTCTTTCACATTGTGCTTGTTTTTATTCAAGCAGGTCACATACTGCGGTACGGAGCTATGCTTTGTCTTTTCATTGAACAATGGCGGATTCTTGCATATCAGTGCAGAGTGCCGATACAATGCTGCGGAAGAAGCAACGGCCATCGCCGTAGAATCCCCTCTCGGGCAAGCGGATTTATCCGAACCCTTTTTTTCTTCAAGCAGGTCACATACTGCGGCATGGAGGTATGCTTTTCATGCTTTGCATGTTTTGTCTTTTCATTGAACAATGCTCGGTGGATAATCTGGCCTGATGATTTTCTGGCTGCTTCTTGCATATCAGTGCAGGTGCAGATACAATGCTGCGGAAGAAGCAACGGCCATCGCCGTAGATTGGGAAAGTGACAAATTCAGTTTGGCCACGGGACAATACATCTTGTGGCATTACATGCTGGGAACTCACATCATGAGATGCTGCACCTTCGGCTCTTCAATAGTAAGTAATTATAGATAAGTATATACCCATATCTTTCTTATCATATTTGATTGACTGGCACGTTATGTTGTGTGGAGTAACAGTCAAAATGACAGCAATGTTCACAAATCTTGCATATCATCCAAATTTTCTCTTGAATTTTCAGTACATAATCTTTCAGTCAACGATAGTCCTCTCTTTCGAAAGGTCTTCCAATGCAGAAAACGCACTTGTTTTGCTCTCGAATTGTTCGTCGATTCATTGTCGGGTCATGTTGCAGAAAACTGGGGAAATTCTGAAATTTATATTCGCAAGGGGATGCACTCACAGGCTTTCGATGTTGCGGCCATTCTCACATGAGTGCTGCAGTTTATTGCATTCAAATTTTGATGATGTGTCACACAACTTTTTCGCCAGCGCATGCGTCCCTTTGACGGAAACTGACATTGTTTGACTATTTTCTAGAATTTAGTTTTTTGTGAGCTAATAAATAAAAATCAATGTCATAGTTTGAATTAGTTTTCACAAATCTTTCGAGTGTGTCATCATACGCACTGGTCGTGATAGCACTTAATTTTAAAAAAATTGTGTGTAATTACGCACTACCTTTTTCTATCGAGATCCCTGATCACATTCTTCATTTCAACCATTAACAGTATCAGTTACTGAAATTGTTGAAAATCCTTTGGTAGCAACCGATGAGTTCTGTGCTTTCGTTATTGAGAATGTGTTGTAGCAAACGTTGTGCTGGTGGAAATATATAATGCCAGGTCCTCGAAGATGTTTCACGAAACTGCGAGAATTATTAAATCGTGAAATAACAACAAAAATATAATAAACATTTGAATAAATCACGGTGATTGAACCATGGGCAATGACTTTGCTTTGGTCTGCAGTTATATCTATTCAAAACTAAAACAAGTCTGCATATCTTATGATTGATAGAAGTATCGTGTCAAGAAACAATAATTTTCTAAAAAATGGTCCACCAATTTGATAGTTTGAACTATTATAGATACAAAAATTAAAAACACTATCTTGAATGCGAGTTCCTATCTTACACATATAACCGAGACCAAAACATATCAACATTGGTACTTTGGTGTATTATAAAAAACGAATTTGGTTATCTAGCCACTTTTTCACCAGAAGCAGAAAGGTTTGTATGCAAATAGTTGTTTGCCGTAATATGACTAGTAAAACATGGCATAAGGAGTGAGATTTTCGTTTTCCCTGGTGGGTCATATCGAATTTATTAATTCCGGACTTTACATCATCTAATAATATCAGAGAGCTCCCTCATCAGGTACATGATCGATGACGAGCAAAAGAACCACAGTGTGTGTGGTCCACAGTCCACATTTTACAACCATCCGTAGCAGCATCATACACACGTTTGCCATTACAGACGCTGCAGATTAATTGACGTGATTGTCCTACGCATCAATACAGAGTACTAGACTGGTGCAAATATTGGCAATATTATTCAGAACATAATATTAATATTCATTCTTGCTCTCAAACAATGGCCCGATAATGATGTGTAATAAAAAAACTGGGCATTAGGTAAACTATATACATTCAATTTAAACTATATAAATTAAATTTAAACGAGCCAATTAGGAAGTGTGTTGATAGAAATCGGACTCAGACCACAGAAGTTTGAACGCTGATGATATTATTTAGTGCAAACTACAGAAGCTGGTAAGTTCGCTGGATGATGAAATTTGTACAGATCGTGCCTTGATCATTGGTGTACTTGGCCCGGCATTCAGTTCTACGCATATCTCGCTCATCAGCGGGTTTATTAAGTTCCAACCACCAACTTTACCACAACTGACAATATGGCTTATTCCACTACAGCAACCACACTATACGAAGTTTGGTTGAATTAACTGTTTTTGCTGCAGTTCAGTCTTTTCGAAATGGTATCTAGTTATAAAGGCTTGATTCTTTTTGTTCGAGTACAGATAAATTAGCCTTGTTTAGGTTTCGTAGGTTAGACAATTTCAACACGAGATAATGAGAGATGATTTATGAGAGATGGTTAATGAGAGATGATATGCGTGATGGATTGTGTTGAGGTATCACAACGCTAAGGCACTGCTATTGCCAAGGACAATGTTATCATATATTACTGGCAAACTATTTCAACAATAGACCGGTTTGGTTGCACAAAATCATTTCCACAACTGTGGATGGACACAATATGAACAAACATTTCATTTGTATTGTGATCAAAGGAAACGCTTTGTGTTCATCAGCATACATATCATATCACGGCAGCTTATCTCTGGACGGTCGGTGATTTCAAGAAATTGGCATATAGCAGCAGTTCGAGTTTTACCAATGGTCTGTGAAGGCCGGGTTCCTCCTAACATCAATTCCCAATATCGGAGCTGTTTGCCGTTTGTCAATCCCGGTACAAATGTCAGCGCCTTGCCAACCTGCAGAGGCTAATAGATTTTGTGGTGTCGGCGATTGGTTTTTGCCCTTTGTGGACAACAAGACGCATATGATAAGTTATTTGATGTTTGTTTTACATAGTTTGTATTATTTTGAATGCCATACACACTTTCATCTTCAAGCCACCAATGCATTTTGTGAATTATCTACACATATTGTTCTTAAGGAGACAACACAATCAACAAGTTTTTGAGACACACATATAAAGCTATCCATTAAATGAGTTTACGGTGTGCAGTATGTCATTTTTGGCAATACTTCCATTTATGAATATTTGAAACCATTTGGAACTCACTTCCTTGCAATGAGTAGAAGTATAGACTTGGATTCAGATGGGCAGCATTGTCGCATTGAAGTAGCAAACTATTCCATCTCCCCATATATTTTTACAACAAGCATTTATAGGGTTAGATGCAATCTAATTTGATAATTGTATTATATGGCTCTGGCACATAGATTAAATGGCTTTATTTGATCAATTGCCAATCCGATAATTTTCAGCCCCTGCTATTCCCTCCTGATGTCTTTTTGTGTGCTATTTTTTCTGTCGAGTTTCCCAATTGATGCATTGCATTTTGACCTCCTATTTCAAGTCTATTTATATCACCTGAGACTGAACAATAGCAGTTTTCGCGGACAAACATTGATTGTGATCAGGATGTTCTGCTATTTACTTCAAAGGATGTATGCGGATGCTAAATGAGATATGATGCACATGTTCTTGCAATGTCTGGGAAATATTTCAACGCACTCCTAAAAACCAAAGCTCTTCACCATTATCATTCATTATATCAACCCAAATCCTTTAATTTTATCCATATTCAGCTTTCTTATCAAATTCTCATACCATATTTGAAACATCGACATATTATTACTCGGTATGTTCAGGCCTGTTCCACGATAGATCTATTTCACCGTGAACAGAGAAAAAATCTGCAAAATTCAGGTATGTTACATTCTTGTGAGTGCCAAACCGTATTGTTACATTCTTCAGTATCTTGCTCCAGACAGCCGGCTAGCAATCAAATATATCCGCTGAGCTCTAGCTGTTAGCTGGTCCGGTGGAGAACGTTTGTAGTGTTTGCTTGTAATAAATTTGGCGGTTCCTCGCATATAATCTGGTTCAGTTTACCTTTTTTCCCGTTCTGATTCCGGTTTGTTTCGTTTCAAGTCATATGGTGATCTTGAACTGTCGTCATTTTTGTAGTGATGCAGCCACTCACAGTCCACATGCAGATCCATGCTAAGATATGTTAATTTGATTCTAATCATGTGAAATTGGAAGCTGAAAATAGCGACTCTGGCGTGATTAATGAAAACAGGCTATTGACAAATAAACTAGTTACCTTCTGCATAGATAATGTATTGGAATGATGTTTGAATCATGACAATGATGAATAACATATAATCAATGAAATCAGGTTCTTATTTTCGTTAAGTCTGAAGTGAGGCAGGCATATGTGGTGTAACACAATAATTAGATGGGATTTATCCCAAGAAAGCGAGACATGTATGGTTAATGTTTTATTCCATATTCTCTGGTTCAACTGTTCAGTACAGCACTTCAAATTTGGAATTAAAATCCTCAAATTCTGGTTGTATCGGTGGTATTGGAGTGATACATACAAGAGCACATTATCTGGACAAAAGCGTCTTATCTTGAAGGCCTTTAAATTGAGGGGGTCTCTGACAATAGTAAAAGACAAAGCGGCTCCAAGTCTCACACTTGGTGAGGCATTGGATGGATGAGAATATCATCGAACCAGAAACTCGCTGAAGGCATCATTAGGTCCCATCAAGAGAGAGTAAATCACAGCTCCCACTACCGGCAGGCAATATTCCGTGACACAGCGAGCGTGCATGGATTTAATATCTTTGCAACCTACTTATACACTTGATATGGACGCGAACTCGCCGGTGGGAATTGGATTCCAGGATGTGAATTAGCCTTGTTAATCACCAGTTGATAAGCCTCAACTTCCCTGCCGAAATGTGTTGTATCCATTTCAGTCGACCTATAATTATGCAAGATATACAGGGAATTTGAACTCCGACACGTATCACTTGCATATGTGACCATGCCAGAAGCAAAATCAGAAACATGTAATGGGGCGTGTACAAAGCTCATTCGATAGGTGGCAGCATTGTAATAGTGTTAATTTTGGCGCCAAATCACTAAGGAATATCGTCTGTTGTGAAGCATGCAGGTGATATTTGGCTCGAAAATCCGTATGTTTGGAGTAATACAATGATATCGCCATAATATATAACGTTATGACGTCATATAACCACTAAAACAGTGCTACCACCTGGCGATCAGGGCTTTTTCTACCCATGCCCCATTCATCCAGTACGGAAATCGCTTTCTGGCCAGTAGCATTCCTGGTCCAGTGGCATGGCTATCTGATAAATTACTTCCCGACTCGTGTGACGTATCACTTATCTCCATGTGTATTCTGTCAATTTCAACTCTTCTGTTGGTTCGACTTTGAAATTGACAAGTGGGTGATAACTTGATCAACCGAAGAAGACAGAACAAGGTTACTATCAAATCATTTCAAACGTAATTCATTCTGACAACATCCCATTTCATTCCATTCCATTCCACGGATATTATGATATATATGATAGACGTGGAATCAATACCCAGTATTAAGTATTCCGAGCAAACAAAACAGGGTCCGTTATCCAATCTCATAGTCCAGGGACAGAAAGTCATATCAGGCATACGAAGTGAGAGAAAACAAAAATGACAGGGAAACTCATGAACCCCCCAAAATGGCCATTAGGGGGTGAAATCAGGTGTTCCGTAAAGAGTGAGCATTTCCTGACCCAATAGTGGCACCCGTCATGAATTCCCCAAAATTAACATGAAAATAGATCTAGTTGCATGGCAGACATGGATTTGCTGTATTTATCAACCAGATCATGATGACGTCAATAGAATTTCTTAAACGCAGCTATACGTCTTGGTAAAACATATCCTTGTCGCAGCAGTTTAGAGACTAGCTGGGCACTTCGATAGACAAAGTCCTCATATTTGCAACAGGCTCTGGAAGAGTGTATAAGTTGAGAAACAAACACACCATATGCCGGTGACATAGGAATGTTGCTGCTTAGAAAAGGGAAATTGACTATGGAAAAATTGAAATCATCACGTTTGTCATATAATCTAGTTGACAGGTTAGAATCATTATCAATCTCCAACATCAGATCTAGATAGTTGGAAAAATTAGCGGAGTCTGTAGTATCCTTAATTTCAAGTTCCTTTGGATATATGATATCCAAATAATCACCAAACTTGGGATTATTTAGCGACAATACATCATCTATGTATCGGAAAGTGAAATTAAAATTACATGTTAGTTTCTTAGAACCTCCTCGTTGTAAATGTTGGATAAAATCTGATTCATATGAGTATAAAAACAGGTCTGCCAATAATGGTGCACAGTTTGTACCCATGGGAATACCAATAGTTTGTTGAAATATTCGACCACCAAATTCCACAAAAATATTATCAATCAGAAAATTAACCATATTTACCACATCTATTTCAGTATATTTGTATGGGGCATCAGAGTCGCCTTTCACAAAATAAGCGGTATTATATTTAACTACCGACGTTGTCCCTTTTTAGAGAAAAATGAATTATTGATTAGTTTTTTAAGCTGAGACATCAGTTCAGAATGAGGTATAGTTGTGTACAAAGTGGAGAAATCAAATGTTTTGGTAGCTTCCTAGGGTACACTCCAACACGCCTCAATTACACTTCATATGGTGATGATCTCGTTGAAGAAAATTGTTACTAGTCAATATGTGTCAGCTCATAAACGCCAATTTATCGATGTCTGCTGCACTAGAGAGACAACAAACCTTCAGTGAGGCAGGCAGAACCAATATGGGAAGGGTGGGATGCCTACATGACAGTGCGTCTGCGTGTTTGTCCAGTACGGTATGAACATTGCAGATCGTTGATTGCTTGTTTATTGCATATATGATATGTGTTGATATGATATTTATGGAACAAATATGGTCGAAAACTGACTGTCAATCTTAGATGTATTGTTAAGACAGTTTCTTTTACAGCACGGACACCAGTTGATATGTGACAGTATACTTCTTCACATTCACAATGTCATTACATGCATTACTATAATCGCCATCATAACATTTTATTATTTCGTCACAAAAGTAATAACTAATAATTCATGTGTACATATTCGATATGCATATAAAACATTCTTGACTTCAAAGACCAACAGCATCAGAAAAAATAAAATCATTACAATTCCAAGACGGACAGCATAAAAAATTAATCACATGTAAAAGAGTTACGTGATACAAACTGAAGAGTTAACAACAAACTTTATTTGCATTTTCAGTAGTATTTCATTGACGGTTCAGACTCAGAAATAAAAAGATTCATCACCTTGGTGCAACAATAGTTCGAAAATTGTTGCAACCTTGTATCTCAATGTTTCTCAATGTGAAAAGTTTTGTGCTTTCATTTGAGCGTATGTTGCACCCAACGTTCTACTGATGGACTGATTGTATGTCTGGTCCGCATAGAATTTTACCGAAATCAATAACAATTGAATCACGAAATAACAAGAAAAAAGGCTAAAGAAACAAGGAAAATCTGAATGATTGATGGCGATGTTGGAACCAGGGGCAAAGCATTTGTCTGCAGAGTAACTTTGTTACCTTTACCTACTTCAGATATGGAAGCTAAAAAAACAGTCCATTGTTGGATATAAGTTCCACCAAACTTCGGGAGTGGATGCCAATTAAGAGAATCAATTTAAGAGAATCAATCAGTGTAAAAAAATAGTACAGCCATGTTCGGTAGGAATTTACGGGCTTTTAAATTAAATTTCCCATGTGGCTGGTTCATTGTTGAATTTTGGGGTGGTAAATATGATACAGTGAAAAGAGTCTGATATTGCCACCAGAGAAAGATCAAATGGCAATTAGAAAATATGGGATAATTGAATGATACAGACAAATATTCAATGATGATGAAGTTTTACATTCAAACATCAGTAGACTGTATACTTAATCATCACGTGCTATCTATTTGGGAACATGTGTACTTACCTTTCACCACATGAGCATCACTTTATCATTATTGGAGTATGTGTTTGACGTAATATCACTAGTTATAGACGTAGAATCAATAATCAATACCCAGTATCAAGTATTCCGATCTCATAGTCCGGGGACAGAAAGTAATATCAGGCATACGAAATGAGAGAAAACAAAAATGACAGGGAAACTCATGAACCCCCATAGCACACAGGGCGAGATAATGTGGGCAATATGAATTGTATTAATTGTGGACTGCAAACATTACATAAAACGATTTTCTGCTATTAAAGTGATATTGGCAGGAAAACAATTTTTTCCACATCAATTACATATATGCCTGTGGTATCAGACAAATATGTTACAAAATGAACAATGTTTGATCAGATGGATGAATCGAGCATATGACATTACTACAGACGCTTTCTTTTGTTTTATGCGCCACTCGGAGTTACCTCTGACTCAACCTATATCACGCTCGATTGGCTCGAACACATATGCGAGTAAGCTGGAATCGCACTGCATCACGGGATACAACGCACCGAGAATGGCGGTAATGTAAACAAACTCAAAATATCTCCACCAGAAACTCGCAATAAAATCTATTAGAAAGGGGCGCCTGTTTGGTCATACAAGTGCAGATATACAACTGTTATGTTTTGTTAGTTCGATCAGAAATATATGGAAAAATCCGCAACTTACTGCCAATACCACTTTAACCCATGAGACCACTTCCACCAGTTCCTGATAGAGGCAGAACTCATAAATCACAATGTGAGCGATCCACAGTCAGCATTAGGGGCCCATCCGTGAGAGCATCACACACATTTTGCAATTATAAATATTGCAGAGAAGTCCACGCCCTGATATAGTATTGGAGTGGTGCAAATATATACTGAATTATTCAGCACAAATTATTTATACTTCATACTTCGGATTGTGGAGCTGTGATACGAAGATTGTAAGCTGTGTAAACTTTACAAATTATAAACTGTTTGCATCCGCGTAAACGTGTCAGAACAAATTTAAGTTGCGCGCCACATTCACACATTGTTAATCAAACTCGGACTGGGATCACAGAAGTTTGAATGCTGATTATATCAGTGCAACCTACGAAAGTTGGTAAGTTCGCTGGATAAGTTACTTTTCACAGTTCACACTCTGATCATTGGTGCATTCAATTTGATACTCCTCATCTCTCCATCATCAGAAGATATATTATTTTCCACCCACCAACTCCACCATAAAAATTACGGATCCTGCCATTCCATCATAAAAATATATACTAGGCCAGCCACTCTGCGGAAATCGGTTAAATCAGGTATATTTGATGCAGTTCAATCTTTGCCCGAGCAAGTTCACATTCCAAACCAGATTGTTATACAAAATATCGTATCTAGTTAGAAATGGATGATTCTTGTTGACTGAAGATGAATTGAGGCTTGCTTAGGTTTTGTAGGTTATATATCAGATTTCAACATGAGATTCCGCAATTTGACTTTCGCATTATTTAC
Organism: Terebella lapidaria; assembly: GCA_949152475.1. Classification (NCBI taxonomy): domain Eukaryota; kingdom Metazoa; phylum Annelida; class Polychaeta; order Terebellida; family Terebellidae; genus Terebella; species Terebella lapidaria. The sequence goes on from OX424558.1 coordinate 12,884,590, forward strand.
GTGATCAATTGTTAGGGTGTTAAAACGCTAAGACACCACCATTGACAAGGACAATGTTATCGGATATTATTGGCATATATTTTAGCAACAGGCCGATTGGGTTTGCACAAAATCGTCGAGGGCCTGTGCCTACAGCTGTAACGAATCACAATGTTCAAGACATAGTCATTTCCATTGTATTGTGATCCAAGCAAACGATTTGTGATCCCCAACATAAATCATATCACGGCAGCTTATCTCTGGACGGTCGGTAATTTCAAGGACTTCCTTTTCAGCAGCAGTCCGAGTTTTACCAATGGCATGTGAGAGCCGAGTACCTCCTAACACAAATTCCCAATATCGAGCCTTTTTCATTCTGTCGATCCCGATATAAATGCCATCGCCTTGCCCACCAACATGCTCGCAGCAGGGGCTAATTGATTTTCTTGTGTCGGCAATTAAGTTTTGCTCCTTGACGTGATGACATCTGCCATTTGACAGGAGATATACAATATACTATCGACTCAAGTTTCTGCGTCACCATGTTGAAACATAGCGAGTTTCTTTGATTTTCTTTGTTAAATTGATTGTCGGGAATACGTGACATGACAGGTAGAATTTACTTAATTCCATATCCACTGACACGAAATAAACCGGTAATTTGTTGATTGTCTGCAGTGTGTCGTATCGTCAGCTATTCGCAAAATAGGGCGGTTACCCAAATTTGAAGCACGGGTGGTTAGACACTACGTTGAAGTAGCAAATCTCCTATATAATTTACAACCACAGGTTGGGTCCTGATGGAATGCATTCTAACTTGACAATTGGATTATATGACTCTGTAGCAAACAAATAGTGGATACGTTCGATATTCTGTCTAACAGGACGATAGCCACCTGCATGTAGAGTTTTTCTTCCCTGTCGAATTTATCGATCGATGCATTCTTCTTGATCTCCTTTTTCTGTTTCTTTCTGTCTATTTACGTCACTCTTCTGAGACTCAACGATAGCACTAGGCATAGGCAAACACTGTTCTTGTGATCAAGACGTTTGATTTTTCACTGTCAAGAGAACGAGAGATGTGTATGGAGAATGGAAAGTCAAATGTGACTCACATTTTCCTGCACTGTCCCTCACCCCAACCCTAAAAAACCCAAGGTTTTCGTAATAATTTCCGGAATTTCCGTGCTTATTGTTTTAAGTAACTGTTTGCTGATATACTCCTTGTTTATCCTATTACTTTTGATCGTTTACTTCTATTCATATGTAATTTATTTAACTTGGTATCTTCAGGCATGTTCCAGATGTATATTTTTCCTACCAAAACATGGGGTAATTCAGGTTTGTTACAATTTTCTGAATGCCAAACCATATTGTAACATTCCTGAGTATCTAGTCAAATCAGTTAGCCAACAATCAGTCAGCACTCATATTTTGAACTAGCCGGTTAACTGGTCTGGATAAAAATGTTTATTGTGTTCGCCTGTTGCAAATCTTGCACTTCCTCACGTATAATATGGTTCATCGTACTTTGTTTCTAAATCACTGCAATCAAATTCCATCTCATTCCGAGACACATGGTGATAACAAAACATGCAGCTAATCACAAAACTTTTTAAGTTACGTCTGGTGAAACCAGATCCAACACGCTGATCATGTCTAATTGGAAGAACACAGTAACCATCAGCGACGGTGCATCAGTTTGGCACTGGATGACCAACAATTAGATTCGCATGAATAAGCAGTGGCATTCTATTGAGAATAAAATGGGACAAATTACAGGACCCGAGAGCTGGAAAAAGGCGTCATGTCTGAGCCATGGCAATAATAGTTTAGGGTGATTTAGGTAAAGTTTGTGCTTCCGTCAATAAAGTCTGATTGCAGTGGGGATGTGGGGCCTAGTACCACAACTGGATTTATTTCAAATCTATCCCATTAGAAAAAAAAAACTTATATGTTCATTTTTCAAGTTATAGCCTGGAATAAAATTAGCAAGAAACGTTGTTTGAGAAACGTCTGGTTCAATCGCCTTACATGAGCATTTTAAATTGACCGACGGAAATAGTACGAGATTCCTAGATTACACCAGTTATAGTATTAAATATAAAAATCGGAATATACGGGAAGTGTTATTTTGTTAGCACATATTTTCTCATTGTTAAAGCATATGTACACTCATTTCTACTTTTGACTTCGTCTTCCAGTTGCGTGGGATACAACGTAGTTCAAGACCTGAGACCCTATTGTCAAGGACATCTGAAGGTGTCGTCTGTAATCTACACGTGTCGTGACAATGGCAGAGCGACCTCAGGTACCATACCAAGTGAGGCACTACATGGATGGGATATTAATCGTGCTAAAATCTCAAATGGGACATCATTATGAGCACTCATGTGACAGTATATCACGATATGCCCTGATTTGATGCACTTCTACGCCTCTCACACACTCGATAGGGACATTAAATCGCTGGTGGAAATGCGATTCCAGAAAGTAAATTAGCCTTGCTAATCACCAGTTTATGAGCCTCGACGTGCCTGCCGAAATGTGTTTTATCTATTCCAGCTAACGTAAAATTATGCAGGACACACGGGACATTTGAACTTCGACACACCTCGTTCGGATGCGTGAAGCCACATTGCCAGAAGCCAAATTGGAACCATGTAATTCACCCGGTATGGGTGTCGTTTTCTTGCTAGTGACATTCGTGACCCAGTGACATGCCTATTTGTGAAATTACTTCCTGACTCGCGTGACATATCACTTATCACTGTGTGTTAACTGTCAACATGAAGTCTTCGGTTGGTCTTGACTTGATTTCACTTGGACTTGGGAACTGAGCGCTAACTTGATCGATTGAAATGGACATAATACTGATGAAATCCAAGAAACAGTAATTTTCAAACCCTATCTTTTCTGACATTTCATCAAGATGGCCATCGTGATGGGTGACATCACAATCAATTGGACGGATAATATTACATTCATGACTAATACCAGGATTACACCCAACACGATTCGCTTTTCTTCGTGTTCAAGGTGCTGGAGTAACTGTTCGCACATTGTGATGCTATGGATTTATAGAGATAAAAAAATATGTAGCATTTTCAAAGACTCAAATGGCCCAGACCCAGACCCCGCACTATCTGCACTCCCCATGACAATCACACACAACCACGCGCGCCATATATACATGTATCATAAAACCACGCCACAGACATGACTATCAGCCGATCACGTGCGATTCACATGACACCCAACCAATCACGTGCAAGCCGCACCCGTCACACCACCACACGGCCTTCACCCTGCACCCAGACAAAGACATGCACCCCAAGTTGTGTAGTGAGCGTCCACGAGGCTGGACGCGTGGATTAATCTCAGGAATAAGACAGTGAATTAGAAGACAAACACAGGACTGATTTCAACGGAACGACCTAGGATATTGCGTCGTTTGGGAACGTTAGCCTTTGGTGATAACGGACTTGTAGTGGCATAGGTGGATAGCCGTGATCGTCCCATTTCGTCATACACGCCTTGTTGATATCTGACGTGCCAGTAAAGAACTTGTGCCAAACACACAATACTCTTGGTTGAAGTACGATCGTGCGAAAGGCCAACATAGGAGCCTGAAGAATTCCTATTTCATCACACATATGTTATTGGTACATTTATAGTTGTTCTCATATACTTCAGTTGAATGTTCTATTCACCACCAAGTGTCTTCGTGTTGGTATATCAGAACTGCTTGATATGAAATTCATATACAACCACCATAAATCATTTTCAAATCGTTGTCATAATTACTTCATAAACAAATGAACCTTATCGGTAAGCATCCTTAAATGTTTTACTTGTGGAATATATCCATTGTCATATTTGCCGTGTTGATTATGTTATTATTCCACAGTATTATACGGATATGTTGAATACAGCCCATCGTGTTAGCAATCACATGATTCAAAGAAGAGTACATTGTACAAGCTCATAAACCCCACTGAAGTGATGTCCGCTGCACTATAAATACAACAAATCATTAGTGATGCAGTCACAACCAAAATGACGGAATACAGACACGACAATGTGTCTGCATCTCTGTCCACTGGGGATACAGACAAGGCCGAGTGTCGATTGCTTGTGTATTGCATCTGGTGATCACCATCAATATAATTATCATTATTATTATATACTAACAAATTATTAAAATAATGCATATACGCTCAATGAAAGCAATAAAAGACAGTGTGTACTTTCAAGATATTGAGTCGGGCATTGAAACAGTCAGCATTTCTGGTAGCGATCAAATAAGAGCAAAGATGGTTTGCATTTTCAGTATTACTTTTTGCTAAAGGTTATAGTTTGGAATGTGACATCGTAACACCTCCTTCTTCCTGGTGCAATAACCATTCCTTTGCCAGCATGCTCCCATGCTAAAACATGAGGTAACATATCCTAACTGGAGCTAATGCCCCGGTCTCACTGACGGAATATGGGCTAACGGAGAACAACGTTTCACAATGGAAGAGAAACGCGGTAGAACGTAAAGAAAAGTGGAGTTACGTAGACAAACGTGATTCTGCGTGGTTGAAAGCAGGTCTTTCCGACGACATTCCGTGGAGCCAAAATATTCTTTTTAAAGTTTTAAAATTTTCCACTTTCTGCAACGGAAATTTACTTACGTATTGAAACGCCATGTTACATAGCAGTCCGTACAGATGCTCGCTGCTATGCTCATTGAACGCTATGATCAGTGAAGCCAGCTATACCAACGTACTAGTACGTATTCATACGCATGATAGCGGAACTTTGGCGGACTTCTATGGCAAGGTGCGCATTTTTACGAAGTATAAATACACATCTGTTCTGATGTATGCGCAATGGTGTACGGTTTGCAACATTACACAACGCATACTTACGTGTCACTACGTTTTTGGAGTATCATTACCGAATTCCACATTGTACAACATTTCATGACTTTCAACAACGGTATATCGTATCCACGTGTGTCTAACGCAAGACTTGAATATCATATATCTTTGAATAGCCTGGCCATCAAATTATTCCTCTCTAAGCACCATGTTCTCCAAACATATAACCCCCTGGCAAAGGGCTTTCATAGAAACTGAAATCTTACAGATACAGATTGACATGCACAACAAGAGCGTTCATCTTTCCAGTATTTCCAGTTAGGAAATACCATCAACCAGGTATTTCCAGTTAGGAAATACCATCAACTCAGTAGCCTTTTGGCTTGTGATTAGGTACTTATGTACTTGTCATATATCTATTCCATGGGGTTTATTTCGGATTTCTAATTATTTTCATAGGTTGTTGGGCAGTTGTATACTAATTCCATCAGGTGTACAGAAGAAACAACTACATTTCACACACTGTCTGTCCCTGATGATGCCAGTGTGTCTTTTGATAAAGTATTTGGTCGGGCTTTGTTTCTATTGCAAAATGTTGTGTTTTACGTTTGTTATTGGATTCATCAAAATTTGGCTGTATTGGTGGAAATAGATTGATACTTACATTCGTGAGGTTGTCCACGATGAAGGTCTGCTTGGCCCAAGTATCATATCCTGCGCTTTTTTCTATATTCAATAAGTATTAAAAAGGTGCGAGAAGGATTAAATGGTATGCTTTCAGTGGGCGAGTAGTATTATGGCGCAGTGTTTGATACTTGGGCCGTCTGGGGCATCGTCGAGGTCGTCATAATTGTCTCCATCTACGGTAAGGGACGACGCGGGTGCGAGTGTAGCAGCAAGCTGTAACGAAATACTAATTGGAAAAGTATTATAGACCCTACATAGTGCAAATTGGGGGGAAAATCATTATTTAGTTAGTTTATAAAATCACATCACAGGAAGGAAAAATAAAATTTACCAAAATCTTTCCCCGACAAGGTTGGGCGAAAACAAATACGTTGAGAAAACGAAAATTGTTGAAAACCGACAGCTCCCTCCCATTTAGATACTTCCTCCCGTCGCCACTTTTTCCCTCCATCTTCCTCCGGGCTTTCGTGTATTGGTTCCAAATATTCTTGAACCATTTTTCGAGACGCTCTTTTGATATCCTGAGGTCAGTGGCCTTTCGTCTGAGAAGGTTGTCCCGGTACCCCTGCTTTTCAGGCTCTGGGTGATCATCATGAGGTGTTTGAGGATTTTTTTTGGTGCGAGACTCCTTTTTTAGGCACGATTGCAAATGATGGAAAGATGCTGTCCGTCAAACTCTTTAATATTACGGGATGACCAACGTAACAAAACGTACAGAAATGTAGAGAAACGTTCTAGAACGTAGGAATACTTAAGGGTACGTAAACACTGCGCAACGTTGCGTAAAGCAAAACGTGACGGTGCGTAGCAATACGTAAAAAAAGTCAGAATACTAGGCCAAAAAGAAAGTATTATGGTTCTGTTTAGGCGCGCGCATCAGTTTTAACCCTGCGCATCAGTCGTTTTTTTAAAAACCATAAAAAAAATCGAGCGCATCACTTTTTGAGAGCGGAATTTCTTTTTTTTAATTTGACACCCGTACACCGATTTTAAAAAAATAATGATCAAGTAAAATGGTCCCGAGTGTCTTTGACACTGCAAAACTTGGTGTATGGCTGGCCAAACAGGGCAATTTCAACCAGGTCGCTTATCAACAGCCAATTTTAGGGTAAAAGTGGTTGGCCAAATGGGCCATATTTGACTGAATCAGTCATCGGCCGCCAACTTTAGCACAAAGGAAAGAAAATAAAAAAAAAGAAAACCATGTCGTCTGTTGAACCCACAAATGTGAAAACACATTTGTGAGTGATTTACAAAAATTGTTTTTACATTTGTGGGTTTTCACATTTGTGGGCGTTTTCACATTTGTGGGTTCAACAGTCGCCTCATCACTTTTTTGGGGACCCCAATAACCAGAACCAGAATATTTTTTTGGCCCTGTGTTTGTTACGTTGAAAAACGCATGCGTGCATGGGTGAAAGTAAAGGGAAATGTCACATTCCGTGAAAAATGGCTCTCTTAAGCCATTCTTGCGTATCACTGCGTATGGCTATGTAAGTCTACGTGGTGAAATTTTAAAAAAACACACAGTTTTGTGCGGAATTATACGTGACTTTCACTTTTCTCAACCCTGTCGTTTCATTCCGCCAGTGAGACTGGGGCATAAACAAATCCTTGTAGTAGTTTTATGCATTCGTTTTTGAAAGTAATTTGCAGCAAACGTTCTAATTATGGAAAGTATTGTGTCAGGTCCACAGAGATGTTTTACGAAATGGCAATCATAACAATTCAACCGTGGAATAACAACACATAATATGTATTGTTATTATAAAACACATAAATCTAAATAAGTTGTAATACATTCCAACGTCTCATTGTGTTGAAAGCATGGGCAATGGATTTTCTTTGGTTTTCAGTGGAGATATATTCAGCACGAAAAGTCATTCTCCACTAAAAGTCACCACATAACATCAGTCAACACATAACATCTTAAAGAACTAGAGGACCAATGTCCTACCCACTATATCAGAAATACCAATAGCTATGAATTTCGTCTGTATTCCATTATCATGGATATTGTTTATCATCGGCTTTATAAGCCAACACAGACTTCCGAATATATACCACCCAAACGGTCTTTTCTGAAGATAAAATTTGCCAATAAAGGTATTGATGCAATTAACATCAGTAAAATATTACATCATAAGTCTGTTCAGTCCCAGGTACCATCATACTTCACTGACACGGCCGCTCCATCTATATCCTACTCATATACCAAATCTGTTGCTTCCAAGATATTCAACTACAAACAAACATTGAATGATTTGGATATTGATGATCTCTTACATAACCCACCCTCCTGCACTTGCATTAACTCTCCGTTCATACACGATCCAGTTGGGCATGTTATTTCAGGCGACCTCAATATAGTGGACAATGAATCATTGAAAGACATTTTGTCCAAAGGTCCCAAATATAGAGAGCCCACGTCGTTTTCATGGAGATACAATTTCAAGTTAATCATGGATGCAGTTGAGGAGCATGCCAGAAAATGGACAAAGCGAGAAAAGGCAGAAACTGATTCTCTGTCAGAATGGGTCAAACAGATTAGGTCATTGGTAAACAAACGCATTAATGTTTTGTCAAAGTCAGTTAGTACTAAATACAGCTCTGTCTTCAATGATCCCGTGGTTACTAATAGTTTGTTGAAACTTCAAGAAATGTTCGTCATTGTCCCTGCAGATAAAGCTTCTAATAATGCTGTTTTTGTTTGTAAAGCATACTATATACAGTGTCTGTTTGACGAACTGGGTATTGCCAACAATACTAATTCCAGTAGTACATACCAAGCCATTACCGTGCCCAAACAGGATATCTTATCAAATCATCTGTCTGTATTGCATTCGTTTGGTATTATTACCTCATGTAAAGATTCTAATCTACCAAACTTATATTGGATCCCAAAGTTGCACAAAAATCCACACAAACAAAGATATATATCAGGTTCAGCGTCACGTTCTACCAAAGCCCTTTCTAAAATATTAACTGTTATATTGTCTAAAATTAAACAGGGTCTCCAAAAGTACTCTGAAACCATCTATTCTAGAAGTGGTATAAACCAAATGTGGATATTAAAAAATTCCAAATCTTTATTGGACAATCTACATGCTCACACACTTTCAAAAGTAACGTCTATCAAAACATTTGATTTCTCCACTTTGTACACAACTATACCTCATTCTGAACTGAAGTCTCAGCTTGAAAAACTAATCAAAAATTCATTTTTCTCTAAAAAGGGACAACGTCGGTACCACTATATTGTAGTTAAATATAATACCGCTTATTTTGTTAAAGGCGACTCTGATGCCCCATACAAATATACTGAAATAGATGTGGTAAATATGGTTAATTTTCTGATTGATAATATTTTTGTGGAATCTGGTGGTCGAATATTTCAGCAAACTATTGGTATTCCCATGGGTACAAACTGTGCACCATTATTGGCAGACCTGTTTTTATACTCATATGAATCAGATTTTATCCAACATTTACAACGAGGAGGTTCTAAGAAACTAACATGTAATTTTAATTTCACTTTCCGATACATAGATGATGTATTGTCGCTAAATAATCCCAAGTTTGGTGATTATTTGGATGTCATATATCCTAAGGAACTTGAAATTAAAGATACTACAGACTCCGCTAATTTTTCCAACTATCTAGACCTGAGGTTGGAGATTGATGATGATTCTAACCTGTCAACTAGATTATATGACAAACGTGATGATTTCAATTTTTCCATAGTCAATTTCCCTTTTCTAAGCAGCAACATTCCTATGTCACCGGCATATGGTGTGTTTGTTTCTCAACTTATACGCTATTCCAGAGCTAGTTGCAAATATGAGGACTTTGTCTATCGAAGTGCCCAGCTAGTCTCTAAACTGCTGCGACAAGGATATGTTTTACCAAGACTTATAGCTGCGTTTAAGAAATTCTATGGACGTCATCATGATCTGGTTGATAAATACAGCAAATCCATGTCTGCCATTAGTGGGGCAGGAAATGCTCACTCTTTCCGGAATACTGATTTCACCTCCTAATGGCCATTTTTGGGGGTTCATGAGTTTCCCTGTCATTTTTGTTTTCTCTCACTTCGTAAGCCTGATATGACTTTCTGTCCCCGGACTATGAGATTGGATAACGGACCCTGTTTTGTTTGCTCGGAATACTTAATACTTGGTATTGATTCCACGTCTATCAGACCAAGTATCATGGTAAAATGGACTGGTTGTTGGAAACAATTTCCATGAATTTGGTCACTTTGACTTGGTAGATCAACGGCAGATGAATCGAAACAGTCCGTCTGAAATGTCTCAGGTGTTACACACATGATAGAGATAAACAATTATTATATAATTTGAATATTCTTTGACTTTTAAGTACAATTGTGGAACAGTTGCTATGATACGGCGAAACGAGTCTAATCCCTAATAAAACTTTCGAAGAAACATCGAATGTCAAAAAAACTTTTGAGACTTTTCAGTGATGATAAAGTTCTACCTTCACCGTATACAGTTAGCAATAGGTTTCCGTTCAATAGGTTTGGAAAACCGGTACTTAACCCTCAACACTTTCTGCATGTAAATATTGAAGTGATATCTCAAACGTTGGGGGTTCTCGTGATATCAATTAGGAGATACTCGTTAGACCATGTGGGCCATCAATTTCCAGTTGTCAACATTACATAAAACGATTATCAACTATTAACCTCAGAGAGCATCCTCGACATTTACTTGATGGAGGCACAGTTCAATAATCACAGTGTGAGCGCACCACAAGCTCCACTACATATTAATTGACCTACTCATGATTGTTATATTAAATCATACTAATATTGGACAATATGTAGTCGTTTCTAAAAATTGTTTATATAATCATCGTTCATTCTTCAACCCAAATTCAGCCCAGATCCGTCCCGTTAAATAGATCCGTCACGGAGAGTCTAATCAAGTGGAATTGGAAAAGCATACAATCCATGCGCGACAGCGCATAAGTTCGAGACTGGATGGCCAACAATTATATTCCCTTGAATAATATGTGCATTGTACGGTCGAATAAAATGACACTAATTACAGGAGTAGACGTGAGTTTGCCAATAATGAATAACACACAAATCAAGTTTGTATTTCCGTTGATAAAGTCTGAAGTTTAGTAGGCATACTAGTATATGCTGTGTAAGTTAACAACTAGATTAAGTTGAAATCTATCCTTATGGCTGATAGAACGGAATATATGTTCAATGCTCAAGTTGTAGGCTGGAATAAAATTTGTAAGATACACTGTTCCATACTAGTATATGCTGTGTAACTTAACAACTAGATTAGGTTGAAATCTATCCTTATGGCTGATAGAACGGAATATATGTCCAATGTTCAAGTTGTAGGCTGGAATAAAATGTTCCAAAATGTCTGGTTCAATCGATTTACGTTTCTCCTATTGCCAAAACATACAGGCACTTGAGACCAGTTTTCTATTCTTCTTTCAGCTGCCTGTTATACAGCCTAATCCAACACATGAGACCCTATTGCCAACGATATCTTATCTGGAAAACCAATCGGTTGAAGTGGTTGTCCTTAACCTAAACGACTTGTCATGACATTGGCAAAAGGCAGTACCCTGAGTACCGGACCAAGTGAGATAATAAATGGATGGGATAATCATCGATCTAAACACTCACTCAGTAGTAGACCTGTAATCAATACCCAGTATTAGGTATTCCGAGCAAACAAAACAGGGTCGGTTATCCAATCTCATAGTCCGGGGACAGAAAGTCATATCAGGCATACGAAGTGAGAGAAAACAAAAATGACAGGGAAACAGGACAACATTGTGAGAGGTCAGGAGAGAGCACATCACGCTTTCACTTCCGGCAGGCAACTTTCTGTGACACAGGGTGCATGCCCGGATTTATTGTACAGTGATGGATCGAGTGAGACACTTGAAGGATGCGAGTCAATGCGATTCAGCGAGTCAAAAACTCAATCCGGACATCACTATAAACAGTTAGGTGAGAGTAAATCAAAGTAGGCCCGGATTTAATGCTTCTACCCAACATACACACTCAATATGGACACCGAATCACCCGTGGTAATTTGATTCCAGAAGTTAGCCTTGCTAATCACCGTTTGATGAGTTTCAACTTCCCTACCGAAATGTGTTTTGTCCATTTCAGACGAACTAGATTTATGCAGGATTGGCAAGAAATTTGATCTCCGACACATCATTTGGATGCGTGAAGTCGCATTGCCAAAGGCCAGATTGGACCTATGTAATTCACCCCATGTGGATGTCGTTTTCTGTGTAGTGTCATTCGTGATCCAGTGACACGCCTATTTGGGAAATTAATTCCTGACTTGCGTGTCATATCACATATCTCTGTGTGTTAACTGTCAACATTAAATTGTCAACACCAAAATTAAAGTTTGGTCTTTACTTGATCTGACTTGGACTTGGTAACTGAGAAATGAATGGTAACTTGATCAGCTCAAAAGGACAGAACACTCTGTTGAAATTCACAAAATAATGAATGTCAAATCCACTCTATTCTGATAAGTTGTCATCAAAACGACCTCTGTGATAGATGAGATCACAATGAATTGGACGGATAATATGACATTCATGACTAATACACCGCCTCAACATGATTCACCCAACATGATTTATTCGTATTTAAGGTGCTGGAGTAACTGCTCGCACATTGTCATGCTACGAATTAGAGGTAAAAGCATATGCTATTGGTACAACTACCATAAATCATGCTTAAAAATATTGTCATATTTATCCCATAGACAAAATACGCTTACCGGTAAGCATGCTCCAAATGTTGTGCTTGAAGAATACATCCGTTGTTACATTTGCCATGACCATAATGTATGTACAATAGTGTACATGTGATAATTCCAACGCTTGAGACTAACTAGATATGTTGAATATGTTATTATACCAAAGTAATATACGTATATGTTGAATAGACCTGATAATTTTTCTATTACATAGGAGAATGTGACCTCGTTTAATAAACCATAGTCCAATATTGAATACCGCAATGTAGAAGGGTGTCATTGAATGTCATTCCATGTTATTGAGTTATCATCACAAGTTGGGTCGATGTGGATTTATGATGTAGTATTTGCAGACAACATACGAGTGGTTACCAAGTTGACGCTAGCCAATTATAATTACCTGCTCCGTCCGAATGAGGGGATACTTTCAGGGTTCTCTTTATAGCAGTCCCATCTAAAAAACGGGTAGAATGTACAAGCTCGTAAACGCCACTGCAGTGAAGTCCGCTGCACTATAAATACAACAAATCATTAGTGTTGCAGTCATAACCGAAATGACGAAAGACAGAAGCGACAGTGTGTCTGCATGTCTGTCCACTGGGGATACAAGGCAAGGCAGAGGCAGGGGATACAAGGCAGAGTGTCCATTGCTTGTGTATTGCATCTGGTGATCAGCATCAATATAATTATCAATATTGTTATATACTGACAAATTATACTGAAAGCAATAAAAGACAGTGTGTACTTTCAAGTCATATGAGTCAGGCATTGAAACAGTCAAAATTTCTGGTAGCAATCAAATAACAGCAAAGATGGTTTGCATTTTCAGTATAACTTTTTTAGCTGAAGGTTAGAATTTGGAATGCGACATTTTAACACCTCCTTCCTGGTGCAATAACTATTTCATTGCCGACATGTTCCCATGCTAAAACATGATGTAACATGTCGGTAACTGGAGATGAACATCTCCTTGTAATAACTTTATGATTCGTTATCATGAGTAATTTGCAGCAAACGTTTCAACTATGGAATAATTTTGTGTCAGGTACACGAAGACGTTAACGGCAACAGTACCGGTCACAAATCATTCATGGAATAGCAACACAGCTACATTGCATAACTCCAGATAAACTGATAGTCATTCCATGGGGTGTCTCGTTTATCTTAAAAGCAAGGCAATGAATTGGTCTGTGGCCTGTATTGGAGATCTATTCACCGCTAAAAGCCATTCTCCAATAAAAGTCACCACATCACATGAGGCCCATGAAGTATCATGGTAATAATGGACTGACTTTTGGAAACATAAATTCCATAAATTTGGTCACTTTGGCTAGTGTGAATAAGTACAACGGTAGATCAACAAAACAGTCAGTCTGAAATGTCTCAGGTGTAACACACATGATAAGGATAAACAAAAGTAAAAATCGAAACGGTGTTGCTTCAGTCCAAAACCAAAAATGGTTGTGAATAGCTGACCATTTTGTTCAGAGGAAGTAGGCAGGTTTGTTTACAATGTTGATGACGACGGCATCGATGAGAGAGCGGCAATTCCTGTAACATTGCCACCCTTTGAGCGCTCGCAAGCAATGTGTGTTGAATGGGGTGATTTTTCTCCAAACTTTTTGTTGTCCAATCGGCCATTTTGGTTGCTATGGCAACTAAAAAATGATAGGTGGCGCGACCTTACCTGATTATATATTCGTATGAAAAATTATCAAATTCGTATTAGGAATGGAACTGGTAGAGCGCTTGCAAGAAAGTTTCTGCGGAGGTGGTGCAACTTTCAAAAATCTATAATATCCGCCAACTTTAGGTCGAGGGACACAATTAACATAATTATGTGGTACTAACCCATCAACAACATTCCGGATTTCATAAGTACAATATTTCGCCACCTCCTTTTTATTCGAGCAACATCAGCTCATTACTGGCATATTCCTGTGTTAAAAATTATTACGATCTTGTCAGCACTGGAGCAGAACATCTCACTCTGATGGTTTTATGCGCTCGTTATCGATAGTATATTGCAACAAAGGTTTGGCGATGAAATAATATTTTGCCAGCTTCGCACAGGTGTCTCACGAAACGGTAACTGCAACAATTCGATCACGAAATAATAACATACAATAATCTGAATGGTTGGGACCATGAACAATGATTTTGCAATTCCCGATTAAAACATTCTACACCACATCAGGCCAATAAAAGTATCATAATAACCGAATGAAAATATTGAAAACACACGTCAAATAATATTGCATGAACGTCTTTACTTACATATCGAAAGGTTAACCATTTGGTGTAACTGTACTGATTGACTGAATACTAGTAATTCATGAGCTACAGTGCTGATACATTAGACTACAGGTGTTTCAGGGCGTCTATATTTTAAACCGAAACAGAAGCCTATTCAAACATCAATACGAACACGATTATGTGATCAATGCATCTCTAGTTGATTATTGATGGTTATTGACAGTTGCTTATTGACACTTTCTTTGGAAAAAAAAACGTGTCAATGACGTAGTCACTATGTACGTAAGGTGTCTTGTACAATATGTTTTCCATAACTGAATTGCTCTAGGTACTGAAGAAGAAAATACTGATGGAATGTAATTAACAAAAAATGGCACTTAATATGTCATTTACCTAGACACATTGAACCATTGAAATTCCTAGGATGTCTGAGTCGGAGCAGCCATATTTCAGGTGCATATATATATATATATATATAGAACGTACCCTTCACATGACTGATTATTGCGAAGATGTATGCACGACATACCAATCGGGGAAACAAATATCGACAATCACAAGTCCTTTTGGTATTTACAGAACCCTATCATGTGATATTCGACACTAGCCGAGACTTTGTTCACATAGAACACGTTATTCTTGCGTGACAACAGGAGAACAAGACAACGCCTACAAACTCATTTCAAATTCAAACAAGGCCTAACAATTCAAATTCACTCCCTGCGACATACCCCAGGGACGATTGCTTTTCACACATCCCAGATGTCCTTCCGATGCTTTAAAAAATTCCCAGTGACGCAACCCCTGATTTCAAGTGATATTGTTATCAGATCTAATGCTACCTTCGTCTGGGGCAGTCACCTGATCTGTTGTTTACATGGTAGCTACATCAGATATGGCGTTAGGAACATGCATGAAGATAGGAGAGATGAAGGATAAGCCATTAGTTGCTGAGTTGGTTGAAAAACAGCAGTCTTGATTAGCTTGTCTGCTAGATCGGCGTGATTTTCATCAAATGATATGCATGTCACATGTGTTGATGCAAGGATAAGTGAAAGAAATTGACTCAAATCCAGCTGACTCATTCTTGAACACTGAATAGTGTCCATGTGTTCGCACTTTAGTTGATACAAGGTCGTGCAGCTTGAGATTTATAGCTGAGTGCTGTGTCAGCCAAAGCTCTCGATTACACAGAGATCGGGCACATGGTAATCAGCTCATAGGCCACATTCAAACCTCCTTGTGGCCAAATAAACCTCCAGAAATTACACCGAAAACATCCAGCACCAACAACACCACACAACCTGTAGAGAACGGGATCACACCGCATAAATATAACTGAAAACCTAAAAGTTAGATACAAGTTACAAAACGGGTCTTATAAGGCACGATAGCTAAAACATACTAATAGAGCTTGATATCAGTTTTCTAGACCATTGTTGGCAGAATATAAATCCTTACGTCATTGGGACAACTCCTGGTCACAAAGTGGGTTTTCCGATTGCTTGCCTTAGCTGTCACTGGTTCTGCCTGACTCTGAGATCACTTGTTCAGACGTTTATCGAATTATATGAATAGTTAATCCGTCAGTCGTCTTGAAGTCAAACAGTTTTAGAATTTTAGAAAAAAAAATCCTCTTTTGTAGCGACATGCGAATAGAAAAAGAGGAAGTGTTGATGAATATCCATGGATTACTTTCTCAAATCTGATTCAAGGAATATTGACATTTGACAGCAGCCAATCCCATAGTGAATTGCCGATTATGGTACTTCGGTGACATGGGTTATAGCATATTCGGGAATAAGGCCTCCTGTGACTGATGCATCTGATTTTGTGTAGGAACCCTTGACAAAATGGTCCCCATTAAAGCGATATTGGCAGAAAAATATTTGTTTCAAATCAACTACAAATATGCCTGTGGTCTCAGAAAAATAGAACAGAACAAAACTATGCTTGATTACATGGAAAAATCAAGCATATATGACATCACTAAATGCCGCTTTTGTTTTGTTATGTGCGCCACTCAGAGTTACCTATGGTCTGACCTATTTTACGCTCGATTGGCTCGAACATATACGAGTAAGCTAGAATCGCATTGCACCAAGGGATACAAAGCACCGAGAATGGCAGTAATGTCAAACTCAAACTCAAACAATCTCAAACCGACTCCAGCAGAAACTCGCAACGAAATCAATGAGGAAGAGGCACCTGTTTGGGCATACAATTACAGATATATGCAATACAATTTCTTCGTTCAGTCAGAAATGTATGGCAAAATCCGTAAAATTCTGCAAGTATCACTCTAAACTCAAGCGGAGCATATGCCTGAAATCTTTGGAATATTTTGATAACGGAAGGTTATTTCATCAAATGACGGAATTATTCAGTAAAATTCTCACATACCAATATACTTTCAGTATTTATGGCGAAGGATATACTAGCACAAAATAGTACTTATTCTTGCACAAACTGATTTGTAGTACTTATAGGGAATTCAATGGACTGTTTAATTGAGCAATCTGCCAAATATAGATGTGTAGCAGACGTCTAAACCAGCACTGTCAATGGACTGTTCAAACCCTTTACTGAAATAGAAGCCAATGTAAACATCAATACAGATGAGACGATGTTATTAGTGAAGCCCTAATTGATTATTAATGGCTTAACAATTCTCCATGGAACAAAGTTCACTTTAACAAAACCGAATATTTCGGCATTATTTGCACAATTGCTTGCGTCACAAAATAGCGTCCGTGCTAAGGGAATCATTCGTATTTAACAACACCAAGCCATGTAATAACTAACACCAATCTAACACTATTTGTTAATAAACATCGTAGATATAGGCGTATACCTACTAAATAATGGAACAAATTTATTCGTCCACATATTTATGACAATGTATATGCTGCCAACCGTCCGTTGTGACAGTGATCATATATTCTACGAAATTATCTCCTGTCCATCGATAGCATTTTGGTATCATACTCATTCTCACAATCCGAGTCAATCATCATTTTAGGCTGAGCACAAAAATGCAATTCTTTTCCAAAATGGCGGAGTAGCTAGACACACAACTTGGCAATCTGCAAAAAATATCAAAGTGTTGTGTCACCTGGACAAAATGCTGTTGCGGACAGTAACATTTTTATAACTCACATGTTATGGACACGGAATATTCAGTTGTTCACATGCAAATGCAGTTGTACTAACAGGTAAAACTTGTTGAACTGACCCCATACTTCGGCCTTGACCATATCATCGCCCACCTTTGCCTGTCGTCACCCATCTGTGCCTATCATCGCCCACTTGAGCCAGTGCCATGAGTGAACAATCTAAATGCAATACAAGGTCCCGTACTGCCTCTAGAGCCATGTCTGATTCAGGGAATAGTACTCAACCAGACGCTGACGTGATATGTAGGCTTGAACAACGTCTGGACAGAATCGAATCTGCTATTTCCCAGATAGTACCAACTATAAAAGAAGAAATCCAGACTCTCAAAGACACATACAACACCAAAATCAACGAGATACAGGGCTGCATAAAAAATGTGTCAAATGACATTGATACACTGAAAAGTGAAAACCACACACTAAAACTGACCAACCATGAACTCTCCAGACGACTGAGTGCACTTGAGGCTTACTCCCGAAAAAATAGCCTAATTTTGTACAACATCCCTGAGGTCGCCGACGTTCCCATCCAGAACACACTCGCCAAATTCCTGCGGGAAAAGATGAAAATAGAAAATGTTGACTCGATCCCGGTAGAGGCAGTGCATTATCTCCGACCAACGCAGAGATCCAAACACCGTCCCATATATTTCCGGTTGCTCCACACACATGATCGCGAACTGGTATGGGATGCACGTAGAAACCTGAGGGGAACTAACTTCACCATCAGTGAGGACCTACCTGGGGACTACATCAGAGCACGACAAACTCTGCTGCCACTTATGAAATCTGCCAGAGCAGCTGGCAAGAAATGCCACTTTGTCAAGGACAAACTCAGGGTTGAGGGCCATGATTATGAGGTTGGGGATCTAGATGACCTTCCTGAAGAGCTAGATCTCAAAAAAGGTTGTGTCAATGAATCAGATGATGTTGTCTGTTTCTTTGGTAGGTTCTCTCCATTGTCAAATTTCCATCAATGTAGTATAACTGTGGATGGCCAAACATATAACTGTGTAGAGCAGTATTTCCAGAAGTGTAAGGCAGAGATCCTGGGTTGTAAGGACACAGCTGAAAAAATCATGAAATCTCCTGATCCTGCAGCTCAGAAGCAGCTAGGGGGCTCTCTGAAAGGTGACATGAGGAAATGGACTCCTCAAGCCAAGAAAATTGTGTATAAATCTGTCAAAGCAAAGTTTGAACAAAACCCTACTCTTCTTGAGTATTTGCAAGGAACAGGAGATAAGTTGCTTGCTGAAGCCAGTACTGACACCCACTGGGGCACTGGAGTACCCCTTAACAAAGATGACACACTTGATCAGTCTAAGTGGAAAGGTAAAAATTGGCTTGGGGACCTCCTCATGAAAGCAAGGTCTGAGCTGGCATAGGACCTCCCAGTTGATGTATTAAAATTCAGAAGCATACATATGTACATAAATGGTCTAGCACTACTGAAGTGAATCTTACAGGCTCTGACAGCAAATGTACAAAAAAAAGTATCTGTTAGTGCCCTGTAGCTAACACATAGTATGTATGATGCTGATACAGTTTAGACTTACAACTGTTATTCTTGCTTGCTTGAGTAAACAAATGCTAACTGATGCACTTTTTTCCTTTTTCTTCAGAATAATTTAACATATGTCCATTAATGACATGGCTATCCATTGAAGTATGTATTTGTTGCATATGTTCTCACATGTGTACATGATGTTATATGGGATGCAAACATAAATAACTATTAGATTCTGAATGCAATACATATGTGTTTGTATTATTATCATGCAACAGTGAAAAAGAACATATATATATGTCTACAAAATAATAGTGATTGCAGTATGATTTGACATTTGATATATCATTTGACAACTGACATATTTGAGAATTGATATATGATCATTTATTATTTAATGATGAAAAGAACATATACCTTTTTCTACAAAATATTAGTGATTGCAGTATGATCTGACATTTGATATATCATTTGACAATTGATATATTTGACAATTGATATATGATGATTTATTATCTGTTGTTGACAAAGAGCTGATACTCATCCCAAATTAGCTGTGTGGTATTGTGGCATCAAATTCTTACCACCTTTGCTAACTCAAAAGTGTGATTGTATTATTAGCATGCAACTGTGATAAAGAACACATACTTTTGTCTATAACATATTAAGAGATTGCAGTATGATTTGACAATTCATATAGCATTTGACAATTGATATATTTGTCAAAAAGAGCTGATACTTATTCCAGACTAGCTGTGTGGTATTGTGACAACAAATTCCTCCCACCTTTGTTAACTCAAAAATATTTGATCTACATTGAATGTATGTAAGTGATATTCTACAAATCTGTCAAACTAATTGTTTACATCTGTTGTATGCATTGTTACTTGGTCAATAGGTTTTAACTATGTACAATTCATACAAACATTATATCACATTTGTAGTGCCAATGTGATAAAAGTAAGCCACATAAAACCATAGCACAATGGGAAAAAATATATGTCCTATTCTGTACATCATACCAAATATTCAACACCTCTATCACAATGCATTTGAGCACAGCAGTACACTTTAAAATATAAATAGTTCACAGTATGGACAACTTGTTCAACTATAACACAGGCAGAACAAACAAATTTTGTAGTGGATTGGCTGATGCAAAATGTACAACTCATATAAATAATATATCACATATGAAATGTTAGCACAATGACAAAAATACATAACCTATTATGTACACCATACCCAACATTCCACACCTCTAATGCATTGCATCAATAGGCTGAAAAATATTAATAGTTTATAATTTGTTCAATTATGATACAGGTGAAACAGACATCATATACCAAATAAGTACTTATGTAGTGGATCAGCTGATGGCAAATAACAATGTCTTGTGCAAATAACAATGTCTTGTGTCAGATGATCTGCTTCAGGTACTCCAAGTCACTAGTCCTGCGTATAACACAATATTGTGCGATTGTGTAAAATAAATGACTGTACTGTACATAGAAGTATGTAAAGCATCTGTGCGTAGTTATTCAATTGTAATCCTCCATGTCAGATAATACAACTCCATGTGCGAATAACCACAAGTTGGTTTGTTGCGTGTAATTCAGTACCATGGTCCAATTATAACATACCACGTGTTAACAACAACTCTATAGTTCGATAATGTTATTGTTTTGATGTATATGTGTCGTCACGATGTAGTGAGTTCAATATTGACCAGAAAACCCTAGACGATACTGCGTGCTCAGCCTTTGTTATTGAGTAAATTTAATAGTGGTGAACATTGCTCAATATATCTGATATAGGCCTATACCCACTTGAGATCAATGCTTTATCTCGACATCCCATGTAGATTGACACATTTTGTACTTGATGACATGTTGAATATGCCATTGACTCAGTATTTGATACGCAGATCTGTCGAGTATTTGTATATGTTTGTATGTATTGTGCACATATTGTTGTTTTGTACTCACCCACTCATCAGTCCATGCATCATCTCACATTTCCTCATGTTGTCTTCTCGGGACGAGCCATTCCGTGTGGGGGTGGCGGGTTGGATGAGAGCCCTGGCGGTGCGACTTCATGATGGCAAGTCAAAAGACCGATACAGCTTCCAGCCAGGTCATGCTTGATAGAAATTTACGCGGGATGTATGAAGAATTTCTTCATGACGATGGCATTGATGAGGAAGGTGTCATATCTCCATTTCACAATTTCACATCTGAGTGTAACTATTACATGCCAGTACAATTTGTTAACACATGCAAGCCAGAGAGATATAGTCTATCTCTGTTTTGTATAAATTGCCAAAGTTTGAATGCTAAATGGAACAAGTTAACTGAATTATTGGCTGAAATGACTGGTGACAATTTTGCGTTTGATGTTATCGGTTTAACAGAAATTTTCCAAAAACACGATCTTATCAATTACACGCTTCCTGGTTATAATAAGTTACTCTCTGCCACACGGGAAGGAAATAATGCACACGGAGGGGTTGGGATGTATGTGAAAGAAAATCTACAATATATATTGCGCAAAGATATTTCTATATTTATTCCTAATGTATTTGAATCCTTATTCATAGAGATTAAAACAACAAAAAACACCCTCGTAATCGGGACAATCTACAGACCCAACACACCACCAAAAGCAAGCCTAGATATCTTTGAACATACTTTATTTGAATTGATACAACAAGTTAAATCAGAAAACAAAAAGATATTACTAATGGGAGACTTCAATATTGATCTCTTGCAATTCGAGACGCACAAACGAACTCATGAATATGTGGACGAACTATTCGAAGCAAATATGCTACCTTTAATACTGAAACCAACACGTGTAACATCCCACTCAGCGACTTTAATTGATCATATGTATACGAATGACTTCGAATCTAAGTATGAGACTGGTATCATTATCAGTGACTTGTCAGACCATTTCGGTATCTTTACACTCATTGAGGATTTGATGGACTCCCCGCCTCCACGGCAAATTAAAATAAGATCCTTCAAGGAATCAAATATACGCACCTTTCGAGAATCACTGACGACATATGACTACACAAACATACTTGCTGAGGAAAATCCCGACTGGGCATATAATGTATTTGCGAAAATGTGTTCTGAGGCTTACGAGGTGGCTTTTCCAATTAAAACGATTACGACACATACAAAATTTGTTAAGCACGATCCATGGATCACCAATGGACTCCTTATTTCGTCACGGACAAAAATCAAACTATACCATAAACAACTTAAACATCCGAATCAACATAATTTGACCGTATACAAAACTTATCTGTCTATTTTCAACAAAACCAAACGGAAAGCGAAACGCTTATACTATAACAACATTTTTGATAAGAATAAAAACAATATTAAACAAACCTGGAAAATGTTGAAAACTCTGATCTCGACAAAATCCTACGATACGTTACCTAGCACCTTCTCCGTGAATGGCTTAGAAATAAGTGACCCAGCTGATATCGCAGAACATTTCAATATTTTCTGTTCTTCCATAGGACAATCTGTTAGTGACAGTGTACCAAAAGCGGAGAAACACTTTTCATTTTATATGCCCGCATATTCTTATACTAATCTCTACCTCACCCCAATTACACCACCTGAGCTAATTAAGGTTGCGTCAAAGCTGAAATCTAAAACTAGCCAAGGTCATGATAATATGTCTTCCAAACTTCTTAAAGAAATCGTTGATACCATAGCTATCCCATTGACGCATATATTCAACCAGTCCATAAGTACTGGTGTAGTGCCCCAGGATCTTAAAATTGCAAAAATAATTCCAATTTTTAAAAACGGTAATAATAAGCTCATGAATAATTATCGACCTATCAGCCTACTCCCTGCAATATCGAAACTCCTGGAAAAGCTGATATGCAATCGACTAACAAGTTTTCTGGAGTGTAACAATATCTTAAACAAACACCAATATGGCTTCAGAAAGAAACACTCCACTATACATCCCATTTTGCAACTAATTCAGGATATATCTGACGGTGATAACAAACCAACTAGAGAGTCAACTTTAGCGGTCTTCATAGATCTATCAAAAGCTTTTGATACCATTAACCATGACACTTTGATGAGGAAACTTGAATATTATGGAATACGTGGAATTTGCCTTGAGTGGTTTAGGAACTACCTTACTAATAGAAAACAGTTTGTGCAGATAAATGACTACTGTTCTTCACTTAAAAATATAACCTGTGGTGTTCCTCAAGGAAGCATCTTGGGACCCATATTATTCCTGATTTACATAAATGACGTGAAAGCATCAACGGAATTAAATTTATTGTCTTACGCAGATGACACTACTGTATATATGTCAGGTACAAACGTAACTTATTTATATCAGAAAACTAATTATGAATTAAAAAAACTTGACTGCTGGTTCAAAGCTAACAAATTAGCCATTAATGTTAAAAAAACCAACCATTCTTTATTTTCAAATAAGCGGATACCGCCTGACGAGGACCTAAATTTGAGTCTAAATGATGTTGAAATACTCCGCCTTCCAACTGTCAAATTCCTCGGGCTCACAATTGACGAGCAACTCTCTTGGAAAGCACATATATCAAAACTTAAAACAAAGTTATGCGGCACTATCTGCATGTTAAACAGAGTGAAAAAATTTCTTCCACTTGATGCACTGAAAGCAATTTATTTCGCACTATTTCATGGCCATATTACGTATGGCATCACTGCCTGGGGACATGCTGCATCTGCAAACAAAATATTTACTCTGCAAAAGAAGGTTATCAGAATAATAAACAACAAAAAATATAATGCACACACTGACCCGCTATTCAAGAAAGACAAAATACTAAAGGTACCAGACGTACATAAGTTATTTACTGCTCTACTTGTACATGACTACAGGTCGAATCGGTTGCCTATATCATTTCAGGGCTTTTTCCCTGAAACATATATACATATAAAAACCCGTCAATCAACCCACGTGACTCTCACGATAAGCCGTTCACATCTGTCACAACGCTCCCCCCGAAATATAGCAGGGAAAAATTGGAATATAATGGGAAATGATATACATTCAATAAAAAATCGTAATACATTCAAGCAAAAAATATCAAAACGTCTTACAGACCAATATAAATCAACCGTAAAGTGTCAAAACAATGTATGTCCGGATTGCCGTCCATAAGTTGGTTCCTCTTCCTGTACAAGCCTCTGACTTGGCTGAAAATATTTTCATTCATGTTACTGGCGGGGTTTTTCATTCACCAGCTATCAACCAACGGCGGCTCTTTCCCGAAAGGACAACTTCATTCTCACTCTCATCCATCATCTCACTGGCATATAATTGTCGTGCACCGTTTTGAGAGCTTATTATTGATTTTGTCCACCTTTTTTAGTATTATTATTGCCATTATTATTAAATTTTTTTGTTAGGTTACCGTCACTATTATTTCATCAAAACGGGCTTCATGGGAAGACAGCCAACTGTGGCTATGTGAAGTCCGGACTTCTATCAAACAGTTTTTTTGTAATCCCTCATGTAAATACATTTAAGTGTGTCGAAATAAATTCTATTCTATTCTATTCTATTCTAAAATGCTGAAATATTCTGAAAATGATGTGAAAAGGTATATTTAGAAACATAAAATCATCTTAACTCCTCATGGTCACTCAATCTGTGACCGAAAATGGTCGACGAGATCGCCACACTTAAAGCTGCTGCCTTCGAAGGTATGCAATATTTTTTTCAAAACCAATGTTTTGTTAAGAACATCCAATGCAATATAAGAACAGGTGTGCTCAATGATTTTGACGATTACAGTCCGTCTGAGTTGTCTTTTTATCCGTTTTAATGCCCATTTTGTACCGGTTTTGTAAATAAACAAACATTTTCCAGATCGTATGTGCATATATAGTGTAGTTATGAGAAAATAATCAGTGATATACCATTATGTGCGTGGAATTGTCAGTCTATCTCACACTCCTATGCTTTGTTTACATCTGCGTGTACGCGTGTGATGGATACAGTTCCTGTATTTACGGTAGAACCGCCTGTTCAAATGAGCAAAATTCCCCTGAGGACTGGTTATTTTCATTATATTTGATGTGAGTATGTTTCATTCAGTTAGTTTAGCATGTTTAGTATGAAATATAGTTTTCAAAAAAATATTGACTTGCTTCGAACGCAGCTGCTTTAAACTCCAGGTGGAGTAGATCATCTGATACTCAAGTTGAAGTTATGCATAAATATACATGAAACTGCATTAAGTCAACATGTATATGGGACAATCTTACGCATACATGAACAGATATTATTGGGAAACGATCTATGTGCACAATGTGGAGTGTGTCCGCATGTTTGCTGATGCAGTACGGCACCATGTTTGGCTCGTGTAGCTAGTGTTTTTAGCAAACGATGACACAAAAATATATGACAAACGAGCAACTGACAGTTTTAATAAAACTACTTCCAGAAATAATGAATCCGAGGTTTCACACTTGAGTCAAATCAAGACACATGCATGAGGGATTGTCACAGATATTTTTTCCAGCATAGCAATACATGTGAGAGGTATTTACACTGTTCACTTTGCTCAAGTGATAAATGAAGCTTGCACATATTGCAAAACTATTCAGGTGGTAGGTTTGTGTTTGCATTGCAGTCCCTCGCATGAGAGCATTGAACGTTGAATAATTATAATGAAC
Organism: Terebella lapidaria; assembly: GCA_949152475.1. Taxonomy (NCBI): domain Eukaryota; kingdom Metazoa; phylum Annelida; class Polychaeta; order Terebellida; family Terebellidae; genus Terebella; species Terebella lapidaria. The sequence goes on from OX424558.1 coordinate 12,910,564, forward strand.
ATATACTGAAGTATATAAGGTTATGTAATGATATACTTGTATGACATAAAACTTATAATTTAAAACTTTCGAATTAATAAACGCCATACTAGTTTAGCAGCTCGTCATTAAGCAAACAACAGGTTATAGCTCGGAGTGCTGTTCAACACGTTATAAATTAACTTAGGAAAGATGAAATATCTTTCAAATCAAACGATAATTTACAATTAATTTACCGAAACTGAAGAGCACAGCGGTAGCCATATTGAGCCCAGACTAGGTAATATCGAAGGTGATGGACAGTCTGTGAGACACGGCAATAGTGGAAATATATGTATGTAAAGGTATGCAAAATATAACTCATTCAGGAAACCTGTGTTTTCAGTGATCTTATAATCAATGATATGCGCTATTCCTGAATAATGTATGCACATTTTGACGGATATCCCTACGTCTGAAGCTTGCGCTTGATATCTTCGCATATTCATAATACTAAATGTCATATGAAATACCTTTTTGACAGATATAATAATGTTGTTTTCGTTTGTAAAGCATATTATATACAGTGCCTGTTTGACGAACTGGGTATTGCCAACAATAAACTAATTCCAATAGTACATACCAAGCCATTACCGTGCCCAAACAGGATATCTTATGTGTCTGTTTTGCATTCGTTTGGTATTACTACCTGTAAAGATTCTAATATACCAATCTTATATTGAATCCCAAAGTTGCACAAAAATCCACACAAACAAAGATATATTTCAGGTTCAGCATCATGTTCTACCAAAGCCCTTTCTAAAATATTAACTGTTATATTGTCTAGAATTAAACAGGGTCTCCAAAAGTACTCTGAAACCATCTATTCTAGAAGTGGTATAAACCAAATATGGATATTAAAAAAATCCATATCTTTATTGGAATATCTACATGCTCACACACTTTCAAAAGTAACGTCTATCAAAACATTTGATTTCTCCACTTTGTACACAACTATACCTCATTCTGAACTGAAGTCTCAGCTTAAAAAGCTAATCAATAATTCATTTTTCTCTAAAAAGGGACAACGTCGGTACCACTATATTGTAGTTAAATATAATACCGCTTATTTTGTTAAAGGCGACTCTGATGCCCCATACAAATATACTGAAATATATGTGGTAAATATGGTTAATTTTCTGATTGATAATATTTTTGTGGAATTTGGTGGTCGAATATTTCAACAAACTATTAGTATTCGCATGGGTACAAACTGTGCACCATTATTGGCAGACCTGTTTTTATACTCATATGAATCAGATTTTATCCAACATTTACAACGAGGAGGTTCTAAGAAACTAACATGTAATTTTAGTTTCACTTTCCGATACATAGATGATGTATTGTCGCTAAATAATCCTAAATTTGGTGATTATTTGGATGTCATATATCCTAAGGAACTTGAAATTAAGGATACTACAGACTCCGCTAATTTTTCCAACTATCTAGACCTGAGGTTGGAGATTGATAATGATTCTATCCTGTCAACTAGATTATATGACAAACGTGATGATTTCAATTTTTCCATAGTCAATTTCCCTTTTCTAAGCAGCAACATTCCTATGTCACCGGCATATGGTGTGTTTGTTTCTCAACTTATACGCTATTCCAGAGCTAGTTGCAAATATGAGGACTTTGTCTATCGAAGTGCCCAGCTAGTCTCTAAACTGCTGCGACAAGGATATGTTTTACCAAGACGTATAGCTGCGTTTAAGAAATTCTATGGACGTCATCATGATCTGGTTGATGAATACAGCAAATCCATGTCTGCCATGCAACTAGATCTATTTTCATGTTAATTTTGGGGAATTCATGACGGGTGCCACTATTGGGTCAGGAAATGCTCACTCTTTCCGGAACACCTGATTTCACCCCCTAATGGCCATTTTGGGGGGTTCATGAGTTTCCCTGTCATTTTTGTTTTCTCTCACTTCGTATGCCTGATATGACTTTCTGTCCCCGGACTATGAGATTGGATAACGGGTCCTGTTTTGTTTGCTCGGAATACTTAATACTGGGTATTGATACCAGGTCTATCTATATCCCTAATTGTGAAGCTTGAGAATCCCCCGTATCTCTTGTCCACATAATACTCTTGAGAAAAACATGACAGACTCATTCATAAAGGACCTTCACATTTCTGAAGGTCGAAAACTCATGAACTGCCCCGAAACCCATCACCACATCTGAACAGAAAGTGGGATTACATGGCATATATTTGTCCTGAGATCAAACATTCAAACTAACTTAGTATGCATGATGACGGATGAAGAGGCCCATCACTGAACACTAGCACGTTGATACACACATGTCAGTACATGAAACGGTGTGATACAGCTTGACAGTAGAGAGCTGCTTAACAACTACGTGGAAAGTTATCGCTGGAAAGCAGACCTCGGGTGCTACATCCCGTAGAGGATCACATGAATTACATGGCTATAAACATATATTTACTCTTTCAATGTCATTTGATCCATGAATTTAACTTGTCTCCGATAACCACACACCTTGTGTATTTTTTCAGGTATTTGTTATTTCTATAGATACATTGAGTATTCATGGAAGCACAGTGATGTATTTAACAAAGCACGGTTTTGAATGTGCCCATGTTTGCTGATACGACACAGTATTATGACGAATGTTCTCTGCTAGGTCCCCCGCAAACGATGCCAAAAACTGAATGTAACATACGAGGTATTCTGTGCCAAAAACCATATGACAAACGAGGTACTCTATGAGTGAATTGAGATATTAGTACCTTGGGCTGCATCAACGCACATTAACTGACACTTCAAGATGGTCGCATATTGCACAGGGGCCTAGGTTGTTTGACTTGCAGAATATAAATCCTCATGTCACGTTGGGAACTCACACCATGAACTCCAGTGTTTACTTCAGCTGTCACCGGTCCTGCCCGATTCTGAGCTCGTTTGTTGAAACTATTCATGGAAATGGAGAAATATGTTCCCAAAGGACTTATTTTCCATGATTCAGGTCATATTTGGTCAGACGTTCTGGTAGAAGTCTTTGAAGTGAATCTGACAAGCAACAGACATTTGTATTCCAATGGTATTCTAAGCGTTTACTCCCTAGAATACCGTTGAAGTGTTCTAGGCGCTTACTCCCTACAGGTCGCCTTAAAAAGGATAAAAGTCCGTGAAAGTTTTTTTAGTGGATAAAATTTTTTTCTAGCTGAAAATCTCTCAAAACGAATAGTGACTTCATTTTGCTGAAAAACCTTTTGCCGACCTGTCGAAAAATCAAAATGGGCAAGGAAAACAGGGCAAGGAAACAGAATATCTTTCAGTACAGTTTTTGAGAAAATGGCTGCCAAAGTCAGAAATTAGTCGGGTTTTTTTTCGAAAACGGACGCCATTTTATAAAAGCGTGAGAATCAAAAAACTAAGAAGTACCTTCCTCATGAAATATTTTCTAGGCATTTCAGAAGGGAATGCCTTCCCATCTGAATGTGTCAATATTCAAACTTTATCTTGCAGTGTCCTAGGCGTTTACTCCCTACAGGTCGCATTATGAAGGAAGAATTCGGTGAAAGGTTTTTCAGTGGCAAAATAATTTTTTTTAGCTGAAAATCACTCGAAATAAATAGTAACCTAATTGGCTGGAAAAAACTTTTCGCCGACCTGTCGAAAAATCAAAATTGTTACCACGCACGGACCGGCAATCCAAGGGCAACGAAAAAAAATGGCCACAAAAGTCAGAAATTTGCCTGTTTTTTTTTTAATGGACGCCATTTTGAAAAAGTGTGAAAATCAAAAAACTAAAAACTACTTTCCTCTTGAAAAATTTTCTAGGCATTCCAGAAAGATTTGAACAGAAGGTTTAAGATGAAAATGTAGACAGATGACGGCGGACACAACGCCACGGCAAAAGGTCGTTCACCTAAAGATGAGTACTGGTGCTCTATATCTGAAGTCACCATGCTCATGTGGACCAATGAATGAACGGCCTTTATCTATTTTCTTCGAGGTAGGAACACGAACCACGATGGATCATAAAAAATATAATAACCATATAATAACCACAGGAGACATCAGCAATAGCTACTTGGACTATTGTGTGTTAGAGCTCTAGTAACCGAAGTGTGAACAAAAAACCCACTTTACAGTCTTCCAATGACAGTTCTGATTTGGATATAAAACACCTCCTTCTCCTTGGTGCAATTACTGGCATCACTGGCATATCCCTGTACTAAAAATTATTACAGCCTTATCAGCAATGGAACAAAAAATCTTATTGTAATAGTTCTGTGTTTTCCTTATCCAGAGTATGTTGCAGCAAATGTTTTGGAGATGGAATGATATTTTGTCAGCTCCGCACAGATGTCCACAAAACTGCAACAATAACAATTCGATCGCGAAATAATAACATACAATCTTGAATGATCTTGATGTTCATTCCATGGTTTTCAACATCACATGAGACCAGTAAAAGTATCATCATTACCGAATGGAAATAATGAAATTGCAAGGCTACGGTGGCTCTAATATGACATAATAAATATTTTTTTCTAGAATAATAAAAATTTTGTTGGGGGCCTTGGGAACAAAATATTAAATAATCTAATTCACGGGGAAAACATTTCTCCCGCGAGGTAAACTATTTTCCCTGCAGGGGAAATGTTTCCCTCGGGAGGAAAACATTTCTCCCGTGAGTTAAAATATTTTCCCTGCAGGGGAAATATTTCCCTTGCGAGGAAAACATTTCCCCCACGAGTTAAACTATTTTCCCTGCAGGGGAAATGTTTCCCTCGCGAGGAAAACATTTCCCCCACGAGGTAAACTTTTTTCCCTGCAGGGGAAATGTTTCCCTCACGAGGAAAACATTTCCCCCATGAGGTAAACTATTTTCCCTGCAGGGGAAATGTTTCCCTCGCGAGGAAAACATTTCCCCCGCGAGGTAAACTATTTTCCCTGCAGGAGAAAAGTTTCCCTCGCGAGGAAAACATTTCCCCCACAAGGTAAACTATTTTCCCTGCAGGGGAAATGTTTCCCTCGTGAGGAAAACATTTCCCCCGTGAGGTAAACTATTTTCCCTGCAGGGGAAATGTTTCCCTCGTGAGGAAAACATTTCCTTCGTGAGTTAAACTTCATAGCGAGTCAAACTTTTTCCTTGCGAGGGGAACATTCTCCTCACAGGGGGAACATTTTCCTCACGGTGTGAATAGTTTTTCTCGTGGGTAAAACGTTTTCCTCGTGAGGGAAACATTTCCCTCACGGGGGAAATAGTTTTACTCGCGGGTGAAACGTTTTCCTCGTGAGGGAAACATTTTCCTCGCAGGGAAAATAGTTTACCTCGTGGGGAATACATTTTCCTCGCAAAGAAAACATTCCCCTCACGGGGGAAATAGTTTTTCTCGTGGGGTAAACGTTTCCCCCGCCAATTAGATTATTTTAAACCTTCTCGGTAAAGTCCCTCAGAAAATTTTTATTATCGTAAATAAAAAAAATTATTATGTCATATTGGAGCCACCGTACAAGGCAAGTAACGTTACATAAACGTGTTTACCTGGATTTCGTGCAATTGTACTCTCTGATTGAATAATTTACATGCTACAGTCCTGATACATTACTTTCAATAGACTACAATTAATTGAGTATTCAAATATTGTATAATGAGAACGAAGCCTATTAAAACATCAATACAAATTATGTAATAATGTAGATTTAATTGGTTATTGATGGCTTGACCGCTCCCTTCAACAAACATATTTGGGACAGACACGATATACAGGGTCAGTACCAAGTGCCTTGTACACTTCAATTTACATAACTGATTTGTAACTGAAGAAAAACGTGATGAAACGCAACAGACAGACTAAATGTACATGATAGACCATTTATGTACACACATCGCAACATAGAATCTGCAAGGTTTGATTCAGAGCTGCCATATTTCAGGCGCACATGTGGAATCTTTCTGTCACCAGATTGATTATGTAAATGACTTATGCACGGCATATCGATTGTGGCGAGCAAGATTGACAAGCAAGCGTTCACTGTCTTGTGATAATTGAAACCAACCGAGAGCTTGTTTACACAAAACATTCTTCGCTCTCGCGTGACAACAGGAGAACAAGACCAGGCCAAAAAATCTTCTACCCTGCGACAGCCTCCAGGGATAGATAGTTGTTAACCACACGTCCAAATGTCTTTCCCGTACATCACAAGTTTCCCAGTGACGCAGTCCATGATTTTGGGGGAATCTGTTCTGTGGTGTCCGGGCATTATCACTAAGGTTACCTCCGTCTAGGGTAGTCACCCGATCTGCTGTTTACACGGTAACCACAGCAGGATATGGGGAATATACATGAAGGAGATATATTATATTACGCCTACTTGTTGACAAACATGGTACTAAAAATACCGTAAGTTGCTGAATTGGTTGAGAAACAGCAACTATGACGAAAGTGTGTTAGTTTCTGCAATGATACGTGAAAAAAGATTGTCTCATATCCAAGTTAATGATTCTTGAATTGAACTGAATATCGCATATGGAATTGAACTCGTTTGTTCTCAATTTGGTGAAGCCCACATTACCACGCTTTTCATATAACCAGCTAATCTGCCGTTGGCCTTGAAGTGAATCCAATGAGCAATATATTATACCAAAAACTTCCTCGGTGGTATTAACATGCTGTTAACAATAGGGAACTGCTGTTAAATATCCATGGATCACTTCTCTAAACATCGTGGAATATTGGCAGCAGATAATCCTACTGTGATTTACTCAGTACGATATCACAGGTGACATGGGTTATAGCATATTGGGCAACAAACCCTCGTGCGACCGAGCCATAAGGTTTTGTGTAGGAACCATAAATCTGTCGACATTTTCCCCGTTAAATTTGGACTTAGTTCCGCACAAAATAAACTTTCATATTTCCTATCAGTGTTTAGCATCAATTTCCAAAACTCTCTGATATACTTATAGACAACTATCATCATGCATTTTGTAAATCATTCCTACTTCAAACTAATTATTCAAAGGATACTCTTGCAGAACATAGCAAGTATCACAAATGTTGTTGTTGTGCGCAAATGTGAAGTATTGAATGGACTGCTTGTTTAAACAATCGAGCCAAATATAGATGTATATCAGTCATCTAATAAATGTCAATCGAAAGACAACAATTCATCCACGATCGTCAAATACAACACCATCAATAGACTACAATTAATTCAGACTGTCCATACCGTGTGCTGAAATAGAAGCCAATACAAACATCAATACAGACGGAATTATGCTATTAGCGAAGCTCTAATTGATTATCGGTCACCGTGGCTTAACAGCTTTTCCGTGGGCAAACATATCGAGAATATTACATCATGTGCAGAGATGCAGAGGGTTTGTCTGCTGGGACTGCAGATGACAAAATATACCAATGAATAGCAGTGACTTGCAGACAACTATAATCAGTATCATCGTCTGATTTGTGAATGTAATGTATGTTCCAGCAAAGCCAAGTTCACTTTACTCATACCCATTTCTGTTAGTATCGTCTGCTTTATTCGCACAATTGCTTGCGTCAAGCATAACATCCCTGCCTAGGGAATCGTTTGCTACAGACAATAACAACCCGTGCGATAACTAAGGTCCAATCATAAATTGTTCAACTGAAAACATACTTCTCTCTGCCTGTGAACAAAACAAACAATACTGAGCCCAAAATACACTCCAACTCCATGAAAAAGCCTCTAGGGATGATAATTATTCACACACTCACATCATATTGCCACCCATCAAAAGTTCCCCGCTGATTCCTGTAGGGACACATGGTTTGTAGTCACGTGGTATTAGGATCAGGTCCAAGGTCACCTCCGCCTGGGACAGACACCCGATCTGCTGTTTACATGATGACAAATGTGAGAAGGGGACCTGGGGGACAGCAATAACACCTACTTTGATATATATGGTAAATATGTGGGAATACATATTAACTAATGGAGCGAAACATATGAGCTATGAATATAATAGTATATGACTTCATATCATGCCAAACGTTTTGTGGTGACAATGAGCGAATATTCTACATTATGAAATTGCTACCCGTGCTTGGTTATTACACAAGATAGGTACTAGTTGACTACGAGGTGTTGATTCGTTCTGAATCAAACGTAAAAAGGTGAGGTGATAGAATCGTCTTCACTTCTCGAGGTCACTCGATCTATAGACTGTACACGATTCGGTAGGTGGTAAAACAAAATATCTCGTACTCAAATTTGTATGAAATTTAAATAAAAAATATACATGGAACTACATTATGTCATTAATGATGTTCTCTAATCTTGCACATTGGCAATTGAGACTTCCAGAGAATAAAAAATTACAAAAAATATACAGACAGTGAAGCATGCGTTCACTGTCTTGTGATAATTGAAACCAACCGAGAGCTTGTTTACACAAAACATTCTTCGCTCTCGCGTGACAACAGGAGAACAAGACCAGGCCAAAAAATCTTCTACCCTGCGACAGCCTCCAGGGATAGATAGTTGTTAACCACACGTCCAAATGTCTTTCCCGTACATCACAAGTTTCCCAGTGACGCAGTCTATGATTTTTGGGGAATCTGTTCTGTGGTGTCCGGGCATTATCACTAAGGTTATCTCGGTCTAAGGTAGTCACCCGATCTGCTGTTTACATGGTAACCACAACAGGATATGGGGAATATACATGAAGGAGATATATTATATTACGCCTACTTGTTGACAAACATGGTACAAAAAATACCGTAAGTTGCTGAATTGGTTGAGAAACAGCAACTATGACGAAAGTGTGTTAGTTTCTGCAATGATACGTGAAAAAAGATTGTCTCATATCCAAGTTAATGATTCTTGAATTGAACTGAATATCGCATATGGAATTGAACTCGTTTGTTCTCAATTTGGTGAAGCCCACATTACCACGTTTTTCATATAACCAGCTAATCGGCCGTTGGCCTTGAAGTGAATCCAATGAGCAATATATTATACCAAAAACTTCCTCGGTGGTATTAACATGCTGATAACAAAAGGGAACTGTTGTTAAATATCCATGGATCACTTCTCTATACATTGTGGAATATTGGCAGCAGATAATCCTACTGTGATTTACTCAGTACGATATCACAGGTGACATGGGTTATAGCATATTGGGCAATAAACCCTCGTGCGACCGAGCCATAAGGTTTTGTGTAGGAACCATAAATCTGTGGACATGGCTCCTGTTAAAATTAGACTCAGTTCCGCACAAAATTCAGAGATAAACTTTCATATTTCCTATCAGTGTTGAGCATCAATTTCCAAAACTTTCTGATATAATCATAGACAACTATCATCATGCATTTCGTAAATCATTCCTACTTCAAACTAATTATTCAAAGGATACTCTTGCAGAACATAGCAAGTATCACAAATGTCGTTGTTGTGCGCAAATGTGAAGTATTGAATGGACTGTTTAAGCAATCGAGACAAATATAGATGTATATCAGTCATCTAATAAATGTCCATCGAAAGACAACAATTCATCCACGATCGTCAAATACAACACATCAATAGACTACAATTAATTCAGGCTCTCCATACCGTGTGCTGAAATAGAAGCCAATACAAACATCAATACAGACGGAATTATGCTATTAGCGAAGCTCTAATTGATTATCGGTCACCGTGGCTTAACAGCTTTTCCGTGGGCAAACATATCGAGAATATTACATCATGTGCAGAGATGCAGAGGGTTTGTCTGCTGGGACTGCAGATGACAAAATATACCAATGAATAGCAGTGACTTGCAGACAACTATAATCAGTATCATCGTCTGATTTGTGAATGTAATGTATGTTCCAGCAAAGCCAAGTTCACTTTACTCATACCCATTTCTGTTAGTATCGTCTGCTTTATTCGCACAATTGCTTGCGTCAAGCATAACATCCCTGCCTAGGGAATCGTTTGCTACAGACAATAACAACCCGTGTGATAACTGAGGTCCAATCATAAATTGTTCAACTGAAAACATACTTCTCTCTGCCTGTGAGCAAAACAAACAATACTGAGCCCAAAATACACTCCAACTCCATGAAAAAGCCTCTAGGGATGATAAATTCACACACTCACATCATATTGCCACCCATCAAAAGTTCCCCGCTGATTCCTGTAGGGACACATGGTTTGTAGTCACGTGGTATTAGGATCAGGTCCAAGGTCACCTCCGCCTGGGACAGACACCCGATCTGCTGTTTACATGATGACAAATGCGAGAAGGGGACCTGGGGAACAGCGATGACACCTACTTTGATATATATGGTAAATATGTGGGAATACATATTAACTAATGGAGCGAAACATATGAGCTATGATTATAATAGTATATGACTTCATATCATGCCAAACGTTTTGTGGTGACAATGAGCGAATATTCTACATTATGAAATTGCTACCCGTGCTTGGTTATTACACAAGATAGGTACTAGTTGACTACGAGGTGTTGATTCGTTCTGAATCAAACGTAAAAAGGTGAGGTGATAGAATCGTCTTCACTTCTCGAGGTCACTCGATCTATAGACTGTACACGATTCGGTAGGTGGTAAAACAAAATATCTCGTACTCAAATTTGTATGAAATTTAAATAAAAAATATACATGGAACTACATTATGTCATTAATGATGTTCTCTAATCTTGCACATTGGCTATTGAGACTTCCAGAGAATAAAAAATTACAAAAAATATACAGAAGATATGTAGTGTCCAACTACTATTACTTGTAGACGGTGTCTATATTCTTTTTTTTTTGCGTCGGTTTTGAATCGTATTTACATTTTATATTTTCCAAGATTAGAGGAGATATGGGATGGTTTGTACAGGTTTAGATATATCAGTACAAACTTTAGATTTGACTTGTCCTAATTCCCCAGATCGAATGATAACATCGTTCAAGACGCATTCCTTAGTGAGAACTGAAAACTGTGGAACTTTTATGACTATTTTCTGATTGGTGGTCACTACGAGGTGGATAATATATTAAAAAATATGGAAACTATATTGGAACAAAAAAGAATCAAATATTTTCTTAAAACTTAATCTGGCAGCACTACACTGATTGTTGATACAGCACGGTGCCACGGATGACGCAAAATATTGAGCTATGAGAAACCAATAGTAACGTCTGATCTCATGTACTTGCACCCCTGCTTCTATGACCTACCTGACGTGCACAGTTAGGAAAATCACACTTGTCAAAATCATATCAATCATATCACCGTTGTTGTTGGTGATAAAGCAAATCAATCCCCCCCCCCTTTCAGTCATTTGTTATGCCATCAGGTCAGATTGACAATTGTCACCAAACAAGAACTCTCTCACAAAAATAGACCGCCCTTGCGTGACAACACGAGAACAAGACCAGGAATACCTCTCCGCTCCCAGCGACAGAATGATAATTATTCACATGGTAGGCTACTAATTTACCATATATTAAAAGTTTCCTAGTGACGCTGCTGATGGTTTCTAGAGGGCTTCTTGTGATCACATCCTATGTCACCTTCACCAAGGTCCCGAGGGATACATTGAACCCCTGGTCCTTTTACGTGGTATATACCCACGATTTAATGGTAGTGAAACTGTGACGTGTCTATTATTATCCGGAGGGTGGTGCTCAATGCTGGAAAGATATGTATATAATGGGCTATCGTTTACCAATATCAGAATATGTGAGGAAAACCATCACAATTATGAACTTTTAGTTTTTATGTACTTTTAGTAGTCATCATATAATTTCTGAATAATGTACATTTTGACCGATATCCTGATTCGTGAAGCTTGTGAGATGGACCCCTCAGATCTCTTGTCCACAACACAGAAGACACGTTTATGAAGAATCTTCTCATCTCCAAAGATCGAGAAATTCATGATCACAAACTGTTCAAACCCATCACCACCACATTTCGACCGACAGTGGGAATACACGGCATACATTTTTCAGAGATAAATAATTCAGAGTAACTGATCCGTCATGATGGAGGAAAACGAGGTACATCAATGAACACCAGTATGTGTCAGTGGGTGAGACGGTGTCATGTAACTCGACATCGGAGAGTGGCTCAACAACTAGGTGGAGTGGTATCGCTACAGACCACTGGTGTTGCATCCCCCAAAGCATCACATGAAAGCATAACTGTCTAACATACATTTACACCATAGTGTTTTCGTGGATCACATGTCCTTGGATCCACGAAAACACTATGTTTAAAAGACACCACACAGGCACCTCGTATAATATCTGTAAGTATTTGTAATTTGTATGGTTAATTTCTCATGTGCCATTTACAGAGTTCACAAGACCAAGACATTATCCCCTATGCATATCGACATTATATTTACCTTCCAGAATTCATTGGAACGGAGAAATGTATTTATCTGAGCACGAAATAATGTGCCCTCATGCTGGCTGAAACAACACGACACCATGGTTGATGATAATTCACGTCAGGGCTTCGAAAAAAATCCCCCAGAATATATGACAAACGAGGCATTCCGTGATTTAATCAAGATATCCAGAAATGAGGTGACAAGATCTTGAAACTCGACAGATATGAATGACACATACACTCAGGATGAGTGCCTATGATATCAGCGTGAACTGATAGAATATATTATCCTACGTCATTGAGATAAGCCGGGGTCTCCATTGCAAATTTTTTTACCTCGGCTGCTATCAGACCTGCCTAACCCAAAGCTCGTTTGCCCAGAACACTTGTCGCAAATGTATACTTCTTATGATCATTATAGCAATGACACGGTGATAACAAATGAATAATTTTTGACAAATGTTTCTTTTTATATCTGATTCATGGAATATTGACACCAACTAATGTGTTATTATATGTTGGATTCTCAAGTTGGCAGACACTTCCTAGCACGAGCATCATGATTAGAGCCACTATGTGAACTCTTGGACACTGTGATGGATCCTAAAGTCTCCACGAATACAGAAAACATTTCAAATGAACCTTCATAACCAGAAGCCGTCCCTTTAGTAAATGTTGAGTACATGGGGAAATGATTTAAAGGAGTATTTGTTCAAACAATCTAGCCATATGTAAACATGTAGCTGTTGTCTATTACAGAACAGTCAATAGACAACAAATAAGTCAGGCTGTCCATGCCGTGTACTGAAATAGCTAACACAAACATCAATACAGAGATTGTAATAGAAATGTATACCTAATTGATTATTGATGGCTTAACAGCTCTCTGTCGAGTAAACATGCCAAGGGCATTCCACAAGACGCAGGGATGGCTGTTGGTGTCTAGTATGATCTGATTTACATAACAGAACATATGTTCAGTGCTGGGACTGGAGATGACAGCAACTGATGACCTTGAGTGAACACGGCTTGCGTTTCCATACCTATTATTGGTACTATTCTCAATAATAATGTCATTCTATCAGCCTCGGCTTCATTCGAGGTAGACCTAATTATGATAGTATTACGGTTTTATTCTTGATGGAGTAGGTTGTGGCATTTCTAACACATTGTCCAACATATCACTGGGCAATAAATTCTAAAATCAAATGCTATAGTGTGTGTATTTATTCATAGTGTATATAGCGTGGTTATTCATCTGAAGTGAAAGCAAACTTATTACTAACGTCTTGTCGTATTTATTTGAAACTCCGTTATTACTATCTGCTTATATTGGACATTTAGGAATAAATATATCACTCACACAGTGCTGATGTTGATGGCATAACAAAAGGATTCCTCATTTTCCGGATGTGTCATGCCATCAATTCAGATAGATAATTATCACCAAACAAGAATTCCCCCTTCAGTATTTACGGTTGCGTGACAACACAAGAACCTCTCCTCCCCTGCCACAGGTTTATAATTATTCACGCATTCAAATTGCTTCACATCGCCTTACATTGAAGTTTTCCCAACGCAGTCATTGTCTCTCTGGGGCCGGCGGTTCGTATTAAGATAAGGACTAAGGTTAACTCTACCCAGAATATGACCAGAATTACATAATCATTTATGATATGACCCAATCTGGTTTATCTGTGGTGATCGCTTCCGCATGGCTCATCAAATTTGATTTTGGATATGCGTATATATTGTAATACATCGAACTCATTCGAGAACATCTATATCAGTTCTAGTCGTAATGAGCATTGTATCATCAGCTATTTCTGAATGGTGTATGCACTTTTTCATATTTTTACCAATATCCTTCCGCTTGACGCTTGGAGATAGTCCTTCATATCCAATCATATATCTTGCTCAAATACTCTTGAGAATAACATGAGAAGGTCCGTTCATGAACAACTTTTGTATATCTCAAGGTCACCAAATTCTTGACCACAAGTTGTTCTTTATTCAATAGAACATGGGATTACATCGTGGCGATACGACCAGAGATCAAGTGTTGAGCATAATCGAATCTACAAGATGACGGACGTCGAGGCACAACACTGACACCAACATGTCGATACACGAATGTGTCAGTGGCTGGCACGGTGTGAAAGGACTGGATAGCGGAGCGTGACAGCTCGACACTGTGGACTGGACGTTATCGCTGGAAAACAGACCCCGGGTGTTGCATGCCCCGGAGAATCACATGAACCACGTAGCTAATAACATTCATTTACGCCTTGCATTGTCAATACATCCATGACTATAACTTCTTTCGACTACACCGTATAACATCTGCATGTATTTGTTATTTCTACATCTGGGTGTATTGCTGAGGATAGAAGCCACATAATCCCTACAACATACATACACTATATTTAACTGGAGTATTCCTGGGAACGAAGTGATGTATTTGTCTGATCAACACTGTATTGAGTGTGCCCGCATGTTTGCTGATAAAGCACGGTAATATTCATGGTGTTCTCTGCTCTGCGAGGTCTTCAGCAAACAATACCACAAAAATGTATGACAAACGAGGCACTCTGTGCGTCAATTGAGATATTTTCGAACCTTGGCCGCATAAACTCACATGAACTTCAAGATGGTCGCACATTGCATTAGAAAGCTATGTTATTTGTCTTACGGACAAGTGTAAATCACGTGGAGAACTCATTGTATCAAGCTGGGAACCCATTGTTTATTCAACTGTCTCCAGTCGTGCCCGAGTCGAGCTCATCTGTCCTAACTTGGAGTACCAAGTTCCCATACGATTGGTTTTCCATTTATCGGGTCATATTTGATCAGACATCCTGATAGCAGTCTTTGGAGTGAATCAGACTGACGACAGATTTACTATCTATGGGATACTTGAAAGTGTGTGTTCACGACACGCGTGATATTGTATTTGTGAGCTTCATGACATATTTACTCCTGTGGGATATTTCCTGGAAGTGTAAGAAATAGTGAACGTTATGACACATCTTATGAGGAGAGAATGTCATTACTTTCGCCAACTAATTTTGGCTACATTTTAGAGGCCTTGAATTTGAATATGAATGACCTTCTGAGGTCTAAACCAATGCCATGCCCATTTCAATGTACAGCTTCTCACTAACTGTTTAATATTATTTTCCCATATGGGCATAACAACTATTCATGACAATATCCATGGTGTATTCAGACCGAATTGGTAGAATTGCCGATGTCGCATATTGGCTTACATTTGATGAGGAGGTAGGCAGGTTTGGTTGAATTGCTGGTGTCGGCATTATGGCTTTCATTTGGGTGAATTGTAATTGAAATGTCAAAATCTGGATCGTTTGCAAACTACATTAAATTTTCACCAGTAACTGGCAAGACTTATGATCCTCTGGTTGTTTTATAACATAATTTGATCTTGAAAATACACATTTCACCACCTTTCTGCTGTAACATCTGTTTCAGTTCTGATTATCGTTTTCTCCAACCTCGTCGTCTCTGGAGCTGAACACATAATTGCGGAAAAACGTCGTGCCTAATTGCATTCATGTTGCAATTCGAGATATATCTCTGTCCCTGCAACTTGCGAATACCATGGGCTTAGTCATAACTGTTTTCCAGATTTTTTAACCGAATAGATTTCTCTCATATCTACGCACATGATGCATGGGTGTTTTCGACTTGTTGCATAATCTAAAACACACTATCTATCATATGTATGCAACATTGAAACTAAAACTAATTTCTTGAACTTTCGTGCTGAATTTTACAGTGACGCAGAAACAACACCGTGACATAAGTTTTCTACAACCTAAATGAATACAAACAGTATACATTTGATAAGTAACTGAACAAATCATAAAATTGCTATATTAATTAAAGATGGAGTTGATATATAAAGCAGATGGTTAATTATATGCGTATCACAAAAACATTTAGCCAAATTAAATACATTACCTTGCTCGTGGTTTCTTATACTACCACTGACCATCTATTGGTCACAATTATCCGACAGGTTCATTCTGAAATCGTCGTCGAACAATGTGGCACAAGTTCGGTCAATTCCACCGAATTCATGGAATCTAATGCCGCAAAGTGGCAAAAACATTATACAGATGAATTGCAAGACATTTACTTTATTTTACAATATCTTCCATTGGTTTGGCCTATCCTCAGCCATACGAATGAATGACTTTATTTCACAATAGACCTCGAGCCCATACACATATTTTATACAATACATGACAGTACATTTTTAATGCAATACACCACCAAAAATTTTTGTCATATATCGTGTTTTGCAGATATCTAGAAATAAGTTGCATTCACAGATCATTGACATGAAACGTCATGAGTATCCATTACAACCCGAGTGATTTAGGTGATCCTCATGAAGCATGCAACACTCGTGGTTTGTAGTCGAGGGATAACGGATCACAATATTCAGCTGTCACCCTTCACAAAGATGCCCTATCACATCATTGGCTAAATTGTACAGTACATTCATTCTTTGTCAAAACCGCCAACGTATAATTCCAGTATAATTATCATTCATTCTTTGTCAAAAACGCTAAAGCATAATTTCAGGATAATGAGAAAATTGCAGTGAAACACATGTCATTTTTTCCTCTCCATACGAAAACTATGTTAAACTGCTCAAGTATCTGGCAAATTGAACTGGTTTCGTTGTAAATGTTTAGAAGATCTCTCCGAGGGAAACACAACAACAAAACTACTGACAAGCTACTCTCCACTGTCCACACGACAATGAACACACGACAATAATTTCAACAGTGTAGTAAAATACGAAATAACCAGAAGAATGTTAATCTTTTGTCAATATAATGAGTGTGAATGAGACGAGTTCATGGGTTGTATGACAGACGCTGCCGTCACATTGGTTCACGAACGTTAACAGCTTGCAAGACTAAGAGAATCCCATGTCATTTTTGTGTGGGATAGAGATTTCCCGACTAATCGTCAGTGCAAATCCAAGGCGAGCCTGGGATGCACTGAGGACTAGTCGGGAAATCTTTATCCCACACAAAAATGACATGGGATTCTTTTTCTCACCAGTCTGATCCCGCATTGAGAGTTTTTCATATCATTTCTGTAGATTTTCACATGTTTTGTCACTTTTTGTGGAAGAAATGCAGTGCTCGAGTTTTCCCAGGTCGGGTCACACCAGACAAATTTTCACTATCCCATATACGTGACGTTTTTTGACAGAGGGTGAGATAATTTGATTTTTTAATACCAACATCAATATGCATTTATTTTTCAAACCGAACATAATATTATTTATCATTTATAAACAGGAAAAAATAATGTGGCCCATCATATTATGTAGTATTGGTCTGATTTATTACCCATTGGATTCACTTCGAGAAGTGAAAACAGCGTAGGTCACTGACCAAATGACCCGGGGTATAGGAGAAATCGATATTGTGGGAACATGGGACTCCAAGTCCACAAACTATGGGACGAACAAGCTCTGAGTCGGGCACGTCTGGTGACAGCTAAGGTAAATATTAGAGCCCCTGACGCATAGCACAGGAATCCGCCCACTGGCACAATGGTTCATATTCCACTAGAAAATATAATAGAATACTGGCGTTATGTGCATCTATCTTTGAGTATCAATCAATCATTCATGTGTGTTGATTTATTTGAGGTTTTAGTTTTTGTCGCATTGTTTCTGTAAATTAGTCATTTTGTGGCGTAGTTGGTTGGGAATCCGACAGAGTGGGACATCATCCATGGATCAGGGCCGAATCAGTAAATATACGAGGGTACACACTCAATATCGTGCTTAGTTAATGCATCACTTACAATATCATATCATTCTTTAATATCATTCTTTACGATAAACATTTCACACATCTTATTATTATAATTCCTGTGTGTGTGTAGTGTCGGCTTTGTATGCAAATTATATAATGATTTTCACACGATGTGATGAAACTTGTTTTGAGGTAGAGGTTAAGTGTGGCGTTGTGTGGATCACTGGGGACATTTTGTAACCAATGCTCTGGTGACCTTCAAAGGTGCAAATGTGTCTTATAGGGTGGCCTTTCATGCTATTCTCAGGAGTATTTAACTAGCAAGGTCTGTGATGGAGCGATACAGTTCCCACTGTTGAGTGAGCACCATCCACAAGTGATGATATTGCGAGTACATGAGAAGGATGAATGTGTCTTTGGTGTTGTTGTTTTGAATGGGTACTCATGTAATTGTCATGGCGTTTGATTTGGATTTCAGAGTTGTTTGATTATGAGATGTATTCAGCTTGAATCTCAATAGCTGCACATAGACTGGCAGCCAAACTTCGTATTTCCTCTAAATTCTGAGGTTCACCACCTCTTGTTTATACCCACAACCATATTTTCTGGGTTTAGGGATCTCAAATACACCATTTTAGGGTGGTTGTAGTATATCTATTATGTGCGGGAAGAAAATATAGCAAGTTTCTTATATCGTGGTAGGGGCACTTTTCGGCCTGCTCGGTTTTATCAGAGAATTTAGTGTGACCATACCAAAACTCACCATACAAGGTCAGGGTTGGTATCAGAATTTTCCAAAAAAAAAACTATTAAAAATACTACATTATTATGTATTTCTTAACTCGTTGATAGTAAAAGAAACACATTTTTTACCATTTCATGTGCAAAACTCCATAAAATCGATTTGACTGACTATGTAAATAATTCAGTACGAACATTCAAATTGTAGTCAAGATAGTTTTTGATGATATTCTTGGCTTTGCCAACTTCCTTGAAGTTATTATTTTTCAATTTGGTATTGATGTCGTGAATATAACAATGTCTTAGTTTCGGTAGTTTCTGATTTCATTGTTGCATTTTAGTTTTTTCTATGACATCATAGACCATAGGTCGATATGTTTAACCACCAGAAGTATGTCACCTCTGTTTACTGCCATTACTCAACATGTGCAATGAGATTGGGATGACGTAGGCTGTAACACTGCATGTATCAATGCTGGGCCTCACCATTTGTGTCAATGCGTATCCCCCTCCCTGAGTTCGCTGTAGTCATTATATAAACAGTAGATCGGGTGTCTGTCCCGGGTGGTTCTGACATTGGACATGATCCTAATACACCGCGAGTAAAGACCAGCGTCCCGACTAGGCTCGGGGACTGCGTCACTGGGAAAATTTGGATGGATTGGAATGAAATATGAATATGTGAATAATTATTGGAACACTTCTTAATCTCGTGTTGTAAAGAGAAGGCAGAGTTCGAAGCATTATCTGCAAGCACCAGCTGGCAGCACTGTTTCAAGTAGTTGTGTGACTTTTTTTCTGGCATTGCCATCGTAATTTATCGTCATCATTTGCATCGTTGTTAATAACAAACCATATCCCATTGTGATTCGGTGCCAAAACTGATCCTAATTACAGTGCTGTCCCCTGTTGAATGACTTCAAAAGCATCCGAGTATAATCTAAGTATATGTAAGCACCCATAAATCATTAGACTGGTTTGCAGTAGAAGGGAGACGTCAGATATGATCGCAATATACCATTTCCCAAGAGCAAACACATGAGACCAAAACAGTCAAACACAACATTCACAAATGAATTGCCATGTCGACATTGTGGTCCTATATATTATATATACTGGCTAGCTATATAAACGAACTAATTATCTTATATGGGATTATATTGCGTATATAAATGTATACTCTGCCAACTGACATTTCAGGTACGTTCAGATATTCTACCAGATATCCCCTTACTCACTAAGTTAATAATTATAGTTATTCAACTAAATTAGGTTTTTAGGTTCTGAATGATAATGACTATGTCATTGTCCCGTAACCCCCAGTAAAACCATATTTTCATGATGTCAAGTATTCATGACAATGTTGTTTCTTATTATGAGCTTTTCAATATTGTGGTTCAATATTTTAATTATGTTTTCATTAAATAAACAATTATAAATTAATATGATAATTTAAATTGGTTGAATTATATTTTCTTGTTTATATAACATATGATGTACATTCCCCTTTTTGTATGTTAAGTTTGTTGAACAAGTGCAGCTATTCGAAATGTGGTACGCATCCAGTATGGGTCATTTCCTCATGTTCTTTATATGAACATAATATTGTGTTCATATTACGACATGACGACCATTTTTTGTTTTAAGAACCAGGTCATAATGGCCCACACCTCATCAATATACGAGCATACGAACACAGAACATTATATCACAATGTCTCCCTGTTGTACACTGAATGCTTAGCAAGCACTGTCGCGTTTGGCGGCATTATGAGCTGACAGGGTGAAACCGTCCTGTGCACTGAAATACATTATGATTATTGGAAGACAATGACAATCCATTCTGTAATAGAGAAAGTACGAGTAACTGTCCATTCGTAGATCTGAAAGGCCGAGGCCCTAAGGGCCGAGGCTTTTCAGATCTACGAATGGACAGTTTACGAGTGCTTTCTCTGACTTAAAATACACCCCCAGACTGTCCATTCTTAGACTCAATAAGAATGGACTACATTCTTTTATTTCTGTCCATTCCTGAAAAAGAATGTAGCGAACAAACAATAGTGTGACGTCACAGGTGTATTTTAAACTGAGATGACCGGACAATCCTCATGTAATGTAGTAATGACGAATTACGATCCATCAACGAAAGTTCCAAAATCAGTGGGAACGATCACAACCTGAAAAGAATTTTACACAGTAAATTAATGAACCCTTCGAAAAAGAAAAATTAGCCCAATGGGCTAGAAAGGTTACCGGAGAAATATACAGAGTTAAGCCGAGAAAGTTGAAGGTCAAACTCAAGGTGACCACTGAAATCGCCATATCTCTAACCTTTAAAATGGGATCAAAGATTAAATTCTAGATCACCAAACTATTCAGCATACATCATTTCCTATATGTTCACTATGGACCCCTAAGCTGTAAATTTGATAATAAGCGAGATATAAGCCATTTTGTGATCTGACTTTGAAAATAAAATGACTGACCTTGAAATTTAGGTCAAAGGTCAAATTCAATATCATTAAAATATTCAGAATATATCATTTCCTATATGTTCACAATTGATTCCTAAGCTGTAAAGTCGATAATAAGCAAGGTATTAGCCATTTTGTCCTGTTGACCTTGAAAATGAGGTCAAATTCAAGGTCACTAGAATATTCAGCATATATCATTTCCCATATGTTCACAATTGATTCCTAAGCTGTAAAGTCCATAATAAGCGAGATATTAGCCATTTTATCCTGTGACCTTGGAAATGAGGTCAAAGGTCAAATTCAAGGTCACGAGAATATTCAGCATATATCATTTCCTATATGTTCACAATTGATTCCTAAGCTGTAAAGTCGATAACAAGCGAGATATTAGCCATGTTGTCCTGTGACCTTAAAGATGAGGTCAAAGGTCAAATTCAAGGTCACGAGAATATTCAGCATATATCATTTCCTATATGTTCACAATTGATTCCTAAGCTGTAAAGTCGATAATAAGCGAGATATTAGCCATTTTGTCCTGTGACCTTGAAAATTGGGTCAAAGGTCAAATTCAAGGTCATCAGAATATTCGGCGTATATCATTTCCTATATGTCCACAATTGATTCCTAAGCTGTAAAGTCGATAATAAGCGAGATATTGGCCATTTTGTCATGTGACCTAGAAAATGAGGTCAGAATGTAAGTATCAATCTATTACCACCGATACAGTGAGATTTTAATCTCACTAAGCGAGATATCTCACTAAGCGAGATTTTAATCTCACTAGAGGTCAAAATCAAGGTCATGAGAATTTTCAGCATATATCATTTCCTATTATGTTCACATTTGATTCCTAAGCTGTAAAGTCGATAATAAGCGAGATATTGGCCATTTTGTCATGTGACCTTGAAAATGAGGTCAAAGGTCAAATTCAAGGTCACGAAAATATTCAGCATATATCATTTCCTATATGTTCACAATTGATACCTAAACTCTAAAGTTGATAATAAGCGAGATATTAGCCATTTTGTCATGTGACCTTGAAAATGAGGTCAAAGGTCAAATTCAAGGTCACGAGAATATTCAGC
The DNA here is from genome assembly GCA_949152475.1 of Terebella lapidaria. NCBI lineage: Eukaryota > Metazoa > Annelida > Polychaeta > Terebellida > Terebellidae > Terebella > Terebella lapidaria. The sequence continues at coordinate 12,933,050 of OX424558.1, forward strand.
ATATATCATTTCCTATATGTCCACAATTCATTCCTAGTCTCTAATTTCAATATTAAGTGAGATATTAGGCTTAATGTGTCCCATTATAAAGCATAGGAAAATTTAACATGGGAAAGTCACAATTGGGCCGAGTTTGGGCCCAAAATGGCCCACTTCAAGCGATTCAAGGGCAACAAAATTTATACATGTCACAGGGGTACATATGAGGAGTGATTTTCATCAATAAGAAAAAAAAGTTACTGAACAGATTTTGAGAAAACGACCGTCAAAGTCCAAAATTGGCCATTTTTCGACGAAAACGGCCGCTCTGACCTAGAAACCAAGGTCAGAGGTCAAATTCAAGGTCACGACAATATTCAGCATATATCATTTCCTATATGTCCACAATTGATTCCTAGTCTCTAATCTCAATATTAAGTGAGCTATTAGGCTTTAATGTGTCCCATTATAAAGCATAGGAGAATTTAACATGGGAAAGTCTCATTTGGGCCGAGTTTGGGCCCAAAATGGCCCACTTCGAGCGATTCAAGGGCAACGAAATTTATACATGTCACAGGGGTACATATGAGGAGTGTTATGCATCAATAAAAAAAAAAGTTATTGAACAGATTTTGAGAAAACGACCGCCAAAGTCCAAAATTGGCCATTTTTCGACGAAAACGGCCGCTCTGACCTTGAAACCAAGGTCAGAGGTCAAATTCAAGGTCACGACAATATTCAGCATATATCATTTCCTATAAGTCCACAATTGATTCCTAGTCTCTAATCTCAATATTAAGTGAGATATTAGGCTTTAATGTGTCCCATTATAAAGCATAGGAGAATTTAACATGGGAAAGTCCCATTTGGGCCGAGTTTGGGCCCAAAATGGCCCACTTCGAGCGATTCAAGGGCAACGAAATTTATACATGTCACAGGGGTACATATGAGGAGTGTTATGCATCAATTAAAAAAAAGTTACTGAACAGATTTTGAGAAAACGACCGCCAAAGTCCAAAATTGGCCATTTTTCGACGAAAACGGCCGCCATTTTGAAAAAAATGCGAAAATCAAAAAACTAAAAAATACCTCCCTCTCGAAATATTTTTAGGCATTTTTGTGCAAAATTTCAGAAAAATTCGATCTTAAACTTTAAAGATAAAATTGTTGACGGACGACGACGACGGACGACGACGCCGGTCGCAACGCCATGCCAATAGGTTATCGGACCAAAGGTCCGGTAACCTAAAAAAAAAGCCCGACAGAACATTAAGTGGTACCTTTACAACAGCACCGTTGTCTCCAGGGATAGGTGTGTACAATAGTGATTTTGACCGCATATGGTTTAACATCGTCAATCTAAAAACCATTTATGACAGCACATATAAATATATTGAAACAACATCCTATTATCTTAAATTACATCGAATCGAAAATGAAAGAATAAAATACAAATCATGTACATGTATGGAATTTTGACGACCGGCATCATCATTTTAGGGGTTTAAAATTAGTGAAGATTTATTGATTTTTGTGCTTATAATTTCATGTGAAAACGCGGACAAAGCACTTTCAATTTGTTAACTAGAGTATATGGCAAACGGTTTCATTTCTTCCACAGTCATTTCCGTTTCATGATTAGAAAGTAGAAATATTCCTCTGTAGTCGCCGATGCCAATAAACAACGGTTGGTTGTTCAGAGTAATTTATTTCGTGCCGGTCTATATACAAGTGTCTGCAAATACAAATGAGTGGTGATCGATAAATATATATGTACACATCCATCCGTCAACTGGTAAACAGCAAATGATGAATGGAAATGGCGCGCAGTTACCTTTATACGGCAAACACTTATAGAAACGAGGCAAATGCCAACAAAGGGGATTATTAGGCTGGCGAGAACTACTATGTAATTGCGGAATGTAGAACCAACCTGTAAAAATATATACATATGGATGCTGTAAAATAGCCCTCGGCTACATATAACGTGTTTGTTTCAAATATTATTCGTAATTCCAGAGCTAGCTGTTGATATGTCTGAGGGCTTAATCACTCAGCTAGTCTGTGAACTGCTGAGACAAAGAGAAGTTCGCCACGACTGAAAGCCGCGGTTGGAAATTCTTGGGACGTCATCACGATCTGATTGACAAGAACGCCCGTGACAGGTACTAGTATGTAGTAGGACTGGCTTAAACTACACATAATATATACTTTTTAATTATGGGTTGCCACATGTGGGAAAGGAAATGAATGCTCAATCTTTCCGGAACAGGTAATTTCACCTCCCCATGGGTATTATATGGAGGTACATTAATTTCTTTAATTTTTTTCACTTGATCTCGGACACCGATATTGGATTCCATTCCTAGCGTTCGAAATATTTGATACTTAATGTTCCATGTCTGTTGAACTAAAAGCTTCACTACATTATATCTTATCTGACGGATTTCTCAACCACTCATGAGAATACTCCTAGAAAATAATATTGTTAATATGTCTTTTACTTTGTTTGATAAGCAACATATATTTTACGGTACGCCTATCCATTCGGCGAGCCGGCGATTCGTCGACAGCTTCCCATCTACAGAAGCCGTCAGGGAAACGATTTGGGTTTTCGGCATGGTGCGAACATTGATATTATTTATATATATAATGGCAAAAGGTATTTGTCTGACACGAAACATCATCAATATATCTGGACTGCGCGAGGCGCAATGATTCTTATCTCTTCTTGGAGCTAATCATGCACAATTTTAGGTGGTCGATATGTTGTTGTTTTTATCTTCCCCGAATCAATAAATATGTTCTGGAAGTGTCAGATTTCAACCCTTCATAATTTTCTCATTGAGCTCGTTGAATACCGTGTTGTTGTAAACACTAAAATTGTTATCTTCTGGGAGAAATAAAATATTGATAGGGGGGCCTACTATCTGGGGCCACAACAACAACGAAAATTGATTTCTACGAAGGCGCACAAGGGCCATGAAGGAATGCAAAAAAATAACCCCGAAATAGTAATCGTTATCTCTAAATAAAATTCGTTATCTCGATTTTAAATTTCGTTATCTCGAATTTAAACATTCGAGATCTCAAAATTGAATTCGTTATTCTGAAATTAAATAGTTTTAAACTTAAGATAGAAATTTGTTATGTCGAGTTCTAGAACTCGTTATCTCTAAGTGAAAGTACGGTATCTCAATTTAAAAGGACCTCTTGGGAGTGCATAAAGGAAAGCAAAAAAAATAACCTTGAAATAGTAATCTTTATCTCGAAATAAAATTCGTTATCTCGAATTTAAACATTCGGGATCTCGAAATTGGAGTCGTTATTCTGAAATTATTTTTTTATCTTAAGATATAAATTTGTTATCTCGAGTTCTAGAACTCGTTATCTCAAGGTGAAAGTATGTTATCTCAATATCAAAGGACCTATTGGGAGTGCAAATCAGGAAAAAATATTATTGAAAATACATACGTGATTCACAATTGAAACCATGTAAGAGTGTCAAGCAGGCTATATTGGAGAGATATGTAAAATAATGTGTATCGTTTACCCCGTATGCAGGTGTACATGCTTTGTAAGGAATAACTTGATTGTATTTATTTTGGTCTAGGTGGATAACCCGTACATGAAAACGTAAGTATAGACTCCAAACTGAGATTCTTAGGTTATGGTTCTAAAGTTATGGACATTTTTTGTGAACAATTATCTAAATTTGACATCCATGTTGGATTGATGGATATGAAAATATTATAACTATTCATTTAACGATTTCTTTCGCATGGACGATGTATAAGTAAGTAAGTAAGTAATTTATTTCCAGGTGGATAAGGATCCTACAAGAAGCAGCAAAATGTAACGAATATTATATGCTGTAGACTTATGCAACCTAACGTGACACGGACCCAAAAAACAGCTCATCATCCCATCGAACTGAGGTCCCCAAAAATAGACATACAAACAACACCAAATTTGCAATACCAAACACAAGGCAAACTGAACATAATATACTTACCCTGAAGTGTACCGCATCACACACCAGCTGCATTACACATGCCTACCACCTAATAATCTGCAAAAAAAATTAATACAAAGATAAATATAATGTTCTGGTTGTATGTATACATAAGTGTGTTGCTTTTAATCTCGTCTCGTTATTACTTATCACATTTGTTCGTGTGAGTTTTATGTACGTCTGTTTGTCTGTACATATGTGGTATACTGGGAGTTTGCACATCAATCGAAAGCAATAAAAGCAAAAAAAAAAATAAACCAGGCCTTGGGCTAATTTTCAAGGATATTATTACAATACTTGATAATCACTCTAACAACTTTATCACAAAAACTTTTCGTGATGCAATCCTGTAACCATTTACTTCAACGATCGTGGCTTATTAGGGTGGGGCGTCACTGGGGTGTGCTGTGTTTTTATATTACATAGCAGACATCGGAAACTTTGTGTGGAGTAAAACAATGCAAAATGCGTTCCGGGGTTTTACTATTTACACTACGAACAATGCATAACATAGCACTGACGTCAAGCTTGATCGTGTTTGTCCTTGGAACACATGATCTCATCTAGGAACTAAATTCGTTGCGTAGGAATATGCTAAACAAATGACAAGGCCAATATTGTAATCAAAAGACAACGACACTACGTTTGTACAGTACACGATCGATACTGCATTTATATCATTTTCATATCACAACAATTGTATTTTCACGCTTGTTTTATTATTATTGTATGACACAGAATCAGGCGACATTTAGCGACAAACAAATACGCCGCAATTAGCCACACGATACCCCATGGACATTTAGTTTTTGTTATGTACACCCAGGATAGTCTGTGGGAAATAAAGCCACACCGGGATATCGTGGGTCGCGTCACCTCTAGAGCTTGATTCCTTTCATAGACGCACGAAGTTATCTTGACAAGCGCGTATCCTAACTACGCCAGCATGAGACTGAACAAACAGAATCTGGACAAAAGAGTGTCATTAATAGAGCCGTGATTGGCTTCCGTACAACGACGCACCTTGCATTAGATTTGTTCATGAATTCTTTTTATAGTACCAATACATAGGAAGTAGGTTCAACCAGCCCACTTTAAAACGAAACATACATCATTCAACCACAGCATGTGATCTAGTTAATACTAACCAGCTATAACTCATTAGGATTTGAATTTCAACTAAGTCACTCAGTTTTGATGGATAATTTTGGAGTTCATTCTATTCATACAACTTGCGAATATTTAATTTAACTATAAAACAACCATGAAAGGAGTTCAATGAAATTGTCTCGCCAACTTATAGCAGAATCGGCATCAGTAAGTTGTTTAATTGTAGAAACTATTCGCAACAGATCGTTGACAGCCAGTCTAATGGGTTTCAATGTTGCAGTACAATATGTGACCAACGTTTGGCACACATCAGATCAAATCTTGAGGACATAATTTTACAGCAAATTTGCCATCTCGTTTTTTCGTTCTGTAAAGTGAAAAAAAACTACATTCCCGCTTGTTTTCCTTCGAAGGTGGTGAATATAATTCGATAGTATAAGAGAAACGTGTGGAAAGAATTCTAGTTCGAATCCAATCGTTGCCAGCAAGTGTGACTGAATTTATTGGTTTTGGATTTTTTTTTTCTCCGGTGCTCAGTGGAACCAATCATCATCAAGTGGTCAGAAATGTAGTCATTCAGTTTTTAATTGTAAATAAAGCAACGGAATATTCCACAGAATCCCAACATGGAAGAACTTTGTCCGATATATGGAACACACTGAACACAACAATACATCAATCAGTGTTTACCACACACCAGTAAACAATATTAAACTGGTGAGAGCAATGAAAAGAGTAAAAAGTTTATTATTGCCCAGATGCCAAGCAGTTGTCTATGAGTAATCTCAGTGGGACGCCACAGACCGGGTAATGACAATATATGATCAGGTACCGGGCCGCGTGCCTGTGTGTTATCAGGTAGTCCCCGATTGCATTGTGGGTCGATTGACAGCCGGCCATAAAGGCGCGTGTCTGCCACCGATGGGCCCAGAACTGAATCCATACCCAAGGGTGAGACGAGACAGCCGCCAGAGCGATTAATGGACGGTGCTTCAGTCCGCACTAAAAGTGAGTGACTGGAAAGTGACTTGTGCAAAACCGGACCACTGTATAACAAAAACACATCATTTGTATTTATGAATTAGACATATCACGGCAAAGCAATACTCGTTGTTTGTCAAGCGAATTGCAGGAACTTATTTACTTGCTGGAGATTATAATGACTGAGGATCAGAACGGATTTTTTCCGGAAATGAGACGTGAGACGGACAGACGTCACTTGCGCTGTCTAGTTGTTGATCACGCCAACAATTAGAAGTATTCTCTGCAACGCATCTTGCATTTTGCGCGCTGGTTCAATCATCTGAACGCACAATACGTGAGTCGTTTTGATAAAAAAACACTTTGTTGGATTCTCCAATACCCGCAGCCTCGCCATGGACAATTTCACTTTCTTCACTGACGTCACCACAGCGCATCACGTGGACATGAACGAGACGACGGCAATGAACTTCCTCTGGAACGAGACCTTGGTGACGTCAGCGCCCCCTGCGAGCGAAGCCCTGGAGCTGATGAGAACGATCTGCGAAGTCGTGATCTCGCTCCCTCTCGCCATTCTCGGGATCATCGGTAATTTGCTGGCCTTTGTGATACTTTGCCAACAGAAGCAGCGACTGACGACGACTGTCCTGCTACAGGCGCTGGCCGTGGCTGACACCTTGGTACTCATCAGTACAGTCTTGCTCAGATCGCCACGCTATGTCGGATGGGAGACATACAAGAGAGACGTACATCATTATGTATTCGTTGCCCTGTACCCGTGTGTGTACTTTTTCCGGCTGGCCGGAATGTGGGTGACCGTGATGCTCACCATCGACCGATACATCGCCGTGTGTCATCCTCTCCACGCCCAGAGACTTTGTACATTGAAGCGAACTTACATATCCGTTGTCGTGATCTCTGTCGTGACCCTTCTCTTCTCAATCCCGCGATTTTTCGAGCACCGTTTATATGATGTGGGATTCGTCTATACTGGACTGGCGTTCAACGCTATATATGCGGTTGTGTACAGGATAATACTCTTTTTTCTCGTCATGTACTTGGTTCCCACGGGTGTACTCGCCGTTCTGAATGTACGACTGATGTGTACGCTCCGCCGTGCGTACACCAAGCGTAATTCGATGATCCTCCATGATTACAAGGGCGTCCAGATCAACAGGAAAGCCAGTCGCAGTGTTACGATCATTGTGTCAACGATCGTAATCGTCTGCGTCGTCTGTAACATCATCGCCATGACAACGCACGTGCTCTGGGCCCTCCATATGTGCTTTGGTTCCCTCAAGTATCTCGAGGACAGTCGCCGTCTCATATCGCACGTGAGCAACGCCATGGTGACCTTCAACTGCGCCATCAACTTCGTAATCTACTGCCTCTTCAGCAGGAAGTTCCGAACTGGACTGAACAAGGCATGTTCTTGCGAAAGCGTCCAGAGACTGAGACGGCGCTGGAGTGCCGAGTCTTCAGGTAATCCCAATATCAACACCTCTTTCACGTCCAATGGACTGATAGTGGCCAGATTCCACGTCCGAAAACCTGACTCGAGCTATACGCTCAAGTACCACCAGCCGAACACATTGCGCTGGTAGATGGCTCGTAACTTCTGACGCCCAGTAACGTTCAATATACTCTTCAATCCGTGTCTACATTCCTGGAGAGTGTCAAACTGAACTGGAACTATTAGTCAAAAGCCCAATATCTACATGACTAAAACTACACCTACTAGAGTCTCAAGTTGACCCTATTATGTAAAGTGATCTCCAACAGCTGCCAAATACACTTCACAATTTCCTAGTTCATAGACAACCAGTCTGGAGGTATTAATTTACTCATCTTTGTATTCAGTGTTGTTTCACTAATTATAAATGTTCAGTGAGAGTTTACTCATTTCTGCTGTAAAATTATTTCAAACAAGGAAAGTGTTTTGCTTTGTCAAATGTCATATTTTGTCATGTGAAATGTAAAAGCTAAAATGTAAAAACAAAACAGTATTAATTACTCCATCTGCAGTGATTGAAAAAAATCTGCGATGTTCACACAATATTTTTGTAATGTTGTCAAGGTTTATATATTAGTTGTGATGTAAATATGTACTTCATATGCTGAGTAATAAAGTGTTGTTGACTAAGATGTCTGTTTTATATTCCATTGAGCAATGGATACACCCAGTTTATCTGGTAGGTGTCTGTCAGGCGCAAAATTCCAGGAACACTATTATTTACTTTCACACTGAAAGGTTCTCGCTATTGTCCTAGTCCTAACCGGCCATCCCGTCCAGAAACCATGTCTTACTGCAAAACACACATGGATCATTTGAAGTTCAATGACCATTTAAACATGATTCATTACCCAAACGTGCCAGGATTAATTGAGTGGAATTTACAACATTGTACTTGCTTTTTTAGGAACAATCTATAGTAGAACGTGGTAATCTCAGTCTTTTTTGTTTTCAATGACAACAATGTTGAATATTTTCACCAACGTGACTCGGCAGGAACACCTTAGGTATGACACAGGACATCATCTGGTTGAGTAACATTCTTTATAAACGTCAGAATGGCCAAATGATGAATCAGGAATCACACTGTAACGATATAATAGGAACCTAAATTAAATGGAAAATGGTTAGTGTCTCGATTAAATGTAAACCCCCATTACTCCGTCGGCTGTCCCAGATAATATCTTTTGATAATGGTATCATGTAAATGATCGTTATGGCCCCACATCCATCACCGCCCGGACAGAATAGACACGTGTAACCTGGTAACTCAGTGATGTCAGGAATTAGGGATGCAGTACGTATTCCCTCGTATTTGGACAACCGCTTGCAGCATAATGAATATATTAGTTTCAAGCAGACAAGTGCCAGCAATTTACACCGACTCATTTGACCACCATGACGTCAAACAAACTCCTTAATTCACGAAGAACCCAAGAGCGCTTATTCACTCCCCTGCAGCATGGCTTATCTAGTAAATGACTAAACACAGAATGGCGCACACTAAACAATTGTACACAAAAAGTACACACAGAGACCTAATATTAAATGCAGCACTTTCTCATTTGAAGTCATATGGAGAAAAATCGATATTTTATCTCTCAAATATTTCTTGCATTATATTGCAAGAATATATATTGCAATATTATATATTGTTTAGACTTTAGGCATAGTAATTAATTGGAGGATGCAAAGGATATACACAATCCTGATTATGCCTGATTTTGGATTAAATATTTGCTCATGATTGTCTTGAGTGTTTTGTGCTTTGTAGTGTTCTCATCCACTGTTCATGTCCGACTGGTGCCCATGATATTTGTAACATATTCAAAATTATATATGTAAATTTTGATTGGTCATAAAGTGCTGGTGGCGGTGGCACATGGGTGTGTATATCGGGTGTGTTACGTCACATTCTTCTGTCATTTTTATCAATTAATCCACAGCCTTCAGCAACAATAGTACGACACGCCAGCAATTCCAATTACTGACAAATTGTCCTAGTTTATGAGACCGCATCAAATGTTATTATCCGAGTGATTTGCTCACAGATTATGCCGAAAGACAAAGTAGCACTCTCGTATTGAATGAACACTATATATATATATATCCCAATAACCCCACTCCCGCCCCCTCTCACTACATCCTATATTTGAGATTTCGTAACGAGAACATGGTTTGGAATTATATTTATTCGATCTGTCTTGTAATCGGAATTTTACATTCGAAGTTCACCATCAAACCCATGTTGTGATGGCGACATTAGATCGATACATACATTCCAGTGATGACTCCACAAAATATGGTATATAAGGTAAAACACGACGCCGTGCAGTCAGCAGACAATTCTGACGTCTGGATAAACACAGATAATACATTAGCAAAGGTGACAGCCTGAGTAAATACATGTACTTTATAATTCGCCCGCAGTTGATGTTTAACCACGGAATTTCCCCCCTGGTTTGACTTTTTGTGACTGTTTTTGTTTGTTCATATGATAACGTCATCAGTTCGAAATGGCAAATTCCTGGAACTATTATAATTCAATTGCAAAATAATATGATCAGTATCTTGTTTTATCTTATCACACAATCACTGTTTAAATTCAATAAATGAACTAACAAGCACTTGCTCGTCTGTTTTCTATGATTGATGGACTGAGCTGCAGGGGTAAAGGTATAATAGCGGCAGCGACCACCTGTGTAATAACTCTGTATTTCAGATTATATATATGGGTATTTATCGAATAGATTGATCACAGTGATGAGTGTCGCTTGAAAAGCTCAAGGCCATCCCCTTAGTGCATGTTCCATATAAGTATGATATTATGGAAGTAAGGAAAACTATTGGGTGATGTAAGGTACTTTCTATCGTTCATATAATAATATTTATTTAGTCACACAGTGTTGTAGGAAAACCTCATCTTGGACATGATACCTTATCCGTCATAAATCGAATAAATTCCAGACCAATTACTCAACAGTATCTTTGCCTTGGGTATGGATAATGTGTGTTTTCGTGTCAGATGTAGTGCAATGATCAAAGCTTGAACTATCCAGACAAGCCAGTGATGTGGCTACCGTGGGAGTGATGGTCATAGCACATAACACATGGATTCATAAAAACAGACCACCAAAGTACTCTAAAAGCACTAAGCTTCTGTCAAATTGGAGGCATTCGCTATTCTTGATCATTAAACATGGAAACAATACCCAAGTGTATAGTATCCGAGCAAACAAAACCGAGTCCATTATCCAATCTCCAAGTCCAGTGTCAGGCAAAATTGATAAAATTTCAATGTAACTTCATGAACCCGCATATATGGCCATAAAGGGGTGAAATCAGGTGAATATGCCATTCATCAATGCTATTCAATATTCTATTCTATATGCTCACTATGCTATTCTATCAGGTGAATATGCTAGAATATGCTATTCTTGAGCATATGGCAGAAAAAAGGTAAATATTAACGTGGAAAAACAAAGCATAAAATTGTGTGCTTTTTGCATCGTCAAACTAGTTTTGCTACAATTGCGATTTCGCATATTTCGTCAAAATGACTAATCATTATTCATGTGTATAAGTAAGCTACATTGCATTAGTGATGTAATGTACCATATTTACACACATAAACATTTAGATTTACATTACGTAAACCGATTTAATTGTGTCGTTCAGTTGAGAGAATATTTGAACAGGGCCTTCGCCGCCTCAATCAAGGTACATCAAGTGTTTCCTCGAAGCATGAAAAGCGTTGAATTCAAGACCGCAAAGGAACAGGCGGATTTTCAGGGGTGATGGCTACCTGTTCCGCCTGTCACTTACAGGATCAGCATGGACAGGCGATTGTCAGTGAAAAGCAATAGTCTTGCTTTAGATTTTTCCTTCTTTTTATTTACGGGCTTTGAGAAGTCCTTGTACACTGAATATAGCATCCTCACACCCATTTCGCCATGTAATGCAGAATTTTCCCCTTCTATTTGTTAGGTTGGCAAACAATCTGTATCTCTATATAGTCTCACGAAAAGTGCTCACTTGCCTCCATTATCTTGGACAATTTTTTTCTCTGTCTCAAATATCCACGTTTATTGATTACATATAAATTAATTTCAGAATACATGCACAAGTCTTTTATGCCTGATTTTGGATACCTGACTCGGTCAGTATTGTCTGGAGAGTTTTAGGCTTGATAGCGTGCCCATCCTATATCCATGTCGGACTGATGACCATGATATTTGTCACCTGTTCAATGAGCGTGAATTTTGATTGCTTACAACTTGCTGGTGGCGGTGACATACATGTATGGCTGTATATAGGCCTATCGGGTATGTTGCGTCACTTATTTTTTCTTTATATTCATCACCCAGAGTATTGGGCTACAATAGTATGACATACCAACGATTCGATATTGCCACTAATTCAAATTACTGACAAATTGTCTTAGTTTATGAGACTGCATTTTGTTCATAGATCATGTCAAAAGATGAAGTACCACTCTTGTTTTGAACAATGTATACATATCCCAGTAAACCCCCCCCCCCCCTCCCCGCATCCTATATGACCTTTGTAATGAGAATATCGTTCGGAATTATATTTATTCCATCTGATTAGTTTTCCGAGTTTTTCATTCGAAGTTGACTAGCAAACTCATAACGTGCTGGCAGCAATAGGTAAATACATACATTCCAGTGATGATTCCACGAAGTCCCGGAGTGGTATATAAGATAAACCAGGACCGCCGTGCAGTCATCGGACAAACACGGATAATTCATTAGCCAAGGTAACAGAGTAAATACATGTACTTTATGGTTCGCCCGCAGTTGATGATAAATCCAGGTATTTCCCACCTGGTTTGACTTTTTGTGATATTTTTTTTGTTCATATGATAACAACATCAGTTTGAAATGGCGAATTCCTGGAATTATTATAATTCAATTGCAAAATATGATCAGTATCTTGTTTTTTTCTTATCAGACAATAACTGTTTGAATTCCAATACATAAACTAACAACACTTCATCATCTGTTTTGTGTCAATGAATCAACTGCAGGTAAAGGTATGATTGTGGCAGCGACGACCTGTGAAATACCTCTGTATTTTAGCTTATACATATGGGTATTTATCAAATAAATTGATCACAGTTATGTGTTTTGCTTGAAAAGCTCAAAGTCATTACCTCAGTGCATGTTCCATATAACTGAGAAATTATGTGGTAAGAAAAACCATTGGGAGATGTAAGGTACTTTCTATCGTTCAAATAATAATACTCATGTATTTATATAGTGTTGTAGGAAAACCTCATCTTGGTCATGATACCTTATCCGTCTTAAATCAAATAAATTCCAGACCAATAGGGCGGGAAAGCGGAAGTATGATCGGTGATAAATTCCAATGAAATATTCGTGAATAAGGCGTCGCCGGGGATAAACCCAATTATCGCCCATTTCTAACAACGTCAATAACTGCTGAAATAACATGTCTTGTGTCAAATAACTTTAGCGAAAGTACAAAGCAGTTACACTTGTGTGAAAATTCATTAGAATAATAGGCCGTCTGCCGGCAATTTTGCTAGAGCAAGGCTTTATTCGAAGTGCCGTTTTTTTCAGTGTCTCTTCGAAGCTTGGATATGTTGTGGAATTGGACAATTTTTATCTTTTACAACAGTTTTTGTATATCTTCATCGTGTATGGATACTATAATACACTAAAGACATCGTTTTTATACTTAAAATCACCATATTAAATGCTCCCCCATGTTAAAAGATAGGGAGGCGTCAGGTGCTTATCCCCAGTCCGAATAAATTCATTGGAATTTGTCATCGATCAGTACTTCCGCTTTCCAGCCCTATTACTTAACAGTAGTTTCGTCTTGGGTATGGATAATGTGTGTTTTCATGTCAGATGTAGTACAATGATCAAGGCCTGCTATCGAGATAACAGAGATGTGGCTACCGTGGGGATGATGATCATACCAGTAGTTCATAACATTTACATGGGTTCATATGTCACTAATAGTTCTGAGGCATATGTGATTCCGAGATTTTTTTCTGTAAATTATTGGCAAGCATTTTCCCATTCCTCAGTCATCCCAGAAATGGAAAACTTTTTAGTGCCATTTTTCAAAAGAACCGAAAAGTGCATTTTTGGCCCCGAATTGAGGGTCGGGGTGAAAACATAATATTAAAGCCATGCATAATATATTATTAAGTTCAGACCCCAAAATGTGAGCAGAAGTAAAATCAGTGATGAAAAATATGAAAATTTATGGGGGGGGGGGGGATGGGAGGAAATAATTCACGTAATCAGACTGACCAGTGACATCCATATATCTCACTACACAACTACAAAACTTGTGGAATGCACAGTTACAAAAGTAAGGTCACACATTTTGGTTTTCCAAATGTTTGTAAGTTCGCAATCATAACAAATGTTTTTAGGTATATTTCACCGATCCCTGTCCGGAAAGCACAGGAATGCATGTCAATTGTTGTGTTGTGTAAGTGTAGCAACTATATGTGGATATACAGTAAACAAGATCCATAATGTCATACATATTCCGTTTATTGCAACATTTTCTTTATCTATATGTCTAGATATCATCATCACATTCATCATCACTCTCATCGGACATCATTGCAACTCGGGTGTTGTCACAAGAATCCTCAAACCTCTCACACGAACACATTTCTGTGCAAACCATGTGTCGGCATTGCTCTTGCACTTTCCCACCCCACAACCGCATCGGACCAGTTCCATTATTTCCTCAGGAGCTGGTTTGTCATCTGTGATCAGTGCCACTAATCGAGATCCTTTGGTCCCCCAGCCATAACCTTCCGGTGATGGAAAGTCAGGCCGTGGTCTGCATGAGTTTCTCCATATCATTGTCTGATGATGTGCTCGCAGAATGTGAAACCGAAGTGCACTTCGAGTTGGTAACAGTTTTTCAGCTTCACATTGATATTGCTTAAATAAAAGCCACCGCAACTTTCCAACCTCTGTCTCCTAGGTTGTAGGCCTGTACATCTTGCATACGATTTCTTCAGTTGGCATGCTGGTTGTCCCCAATTGAGCAAAGCCTTTCAACACTTGTGGACTAGATTGAATGAAGATCTTCCAACATGTTTGTTTGCCCTTTCCAGCAAAGCGTCCACAGAACTAAAGAAATATGTGCAGTACCATCACCATCAATTACTTCATCCTTAACAAAGACTTTCAGTTACAAGATGTCTAACTTAACGATAAACCATTTTGACAAATTCATCAGGCTGTGTAACTATCATGTAGGATCTTATGTACGATTTTATGTATGACGTCATAACGTAACTTCGTGAATGAAATGGGTGGTTTCTATGGGAATACGTCACCATGTGCAGCAACACTACCAGGATCACGGACATTCAAGATTCAAATGGTACCTGCTAATGCCATGTGCTTTTGGGGCTCTGAAACAGTCTATCATGCCCAAGAAGTACAAAAAACGTCATGTCCATTGTCTGCATTATGCAAAAACAAACATGACAAAATTAAAATGTAACATTATTGTGTTTTTGTATGTATTTGGCACAGTAGACTGTCTCTGTGGTTTATTTATACCTGAATTGCATTATGGCGATCCTGGTGGCAAACAGGGGATCCCCATTGTATCCAATTTTGGTCGGGGTTGGGCATCATGTAATGGCAATCTTTGTTGTTATGACCTTTATAAATTGCTACAATATGTCATTGTACATGGTTACTCATTAACTATCTATGGTCCTTGCTGGTCAGTTTGATTATTACATGAGACTCTTCTCATATTTTTATTGAAAAAACCAAAATTCCCGACCATGTTTTCACTCTCATTCACGTTTTGCGTCTGTACTTGATAATATTATGCATGTCTATAATATTATGTCTAGTTATCATTTTGGGAATCTTACAGGTCATTTTGGTATATTATACGACATATTTCCTACCGCTGGCGTTTTCACCCCGACCCCCATTTTGGGGCCAAAAATGCACTTTTCGGTTCATGAAAAAATGGCACTAAAATGGGTTCCATTTCTAGGTTGACTGAGGATTGAGAAAATGCTTCGTGCCAATAATTTACAAAGAAAAAAACACGGGACCTCAAACTGTGACATATGCTCCAGGACTATAAAGAAGATTCAGCTTCTTTCCAGATTGGGGCATCCTTTGGAGCATACGTATGACAGAAATGGCGAAAATATGCAGTAAATATTATCTCTTTGCGTCTTCATACTAGTTTTGCTACAATGTGCGCGGCAATAAATGTAAATAATCACATATTTAGTCAGAGTGACGAAAACAATGTAACATACTTATACACATGTCCAACACATTTCCGTTTTTGAGTTTATATTACATATACTGATTTAATTCTGTCCTTCAGTTAAGAGACAAGTTGAACAGAGCTTTCTTCGCCTTTATCAGATTACACATAGGGTGATACGCCAAAGCATTATGAGCATTATAAGCTCGCACAAGGAACTATGGAAGCGTTAACATTTGTTATATGCAGCATCAGCATGGGCAGGGGATTGTCGGATGAGAGCGATAATGTCTTACTTTAGATTTTTCCTTCTTTCTATGAACATATTTGTTTCATTGTTATAACGGAGTTGTTGGGCTTCGAGAAGCTTCTGCATACGGAGCATAACATCCATTCCGCCATTCGGTCGATCCCCCTATTATTTTTAGGTTACCGCAACGCCATGGTCCAATAACCTTGGCATGGCGTTGCGTCCGTCGTCCGTCGGCGTCGACATTTTTACCTTTAAAGTTTACAATCGGATCTTTCTGAAATTTTGCACAAAAATACTTTAAAATATTTCAGGAGGGTTTTTTTTTGTTTTTCGATTTTCACATTTTTTTTAAAATGGCGGCCATTTTCTCAAAAACTGTTCAGACAGTTTTGAGATTTTTATTTCAAAATATTGCTCTCAAATACCTCTGTGATATGTATAAGTTTCGTTGCCCCTGAATCGCCGGTCTGCGTGTGGCGGCCATTTTCATGTTCTCGAAGGGTCCCAAATAGGACTTTCCCATGTTAAATTCTCCTATGCTTTATAATGGGACACATTATGCCTTATATCTCACTTATTATTGAGATTAAAGACTACGAATCAATTATGGACACACAGGAAATGATATATGCTGATTATTGTCATGACCTTGAATTTGACCTTTGATCTCATATTCAAGGTCAGAGCACATAATGGTTAACATCTCGCTTATTATCGACTTTACAGCTTAGGAATCAATTATGAACATATAGGAAATGATATATGCTGAATATTCTCGTGACCATGAATTTGACCTTAGACCTCATTTTCAAGGTCACAGGACAAAATGGCTAATATCTTGCTTATTATCGACTTTACACCTTAGGAACCAATTGTGGACAGATAGAAAATGATATATCCTGAATATTCTCATGACCTTGAATTTGATCTTTGACCTAAATTTCAAGGTCAGTCACCTTGTTTTCAAGGTCAGAATACAAAATGGCTTATATCTCGCTTATTATAGAATTTTCAGCTTAGGATTCCATAGTGAACATATAGGAAATGATGTATGCTGAATATTTTGGCGATCGAGAATTTGACCTTTGATCCCATTTTCAAGATTAGAGAACAAAATGGCTAATATCTCGCTTATTATCGACTTTACAGCTTAGGAATCAATTGCGAATATAGAGGAAATGATATATGCTGAATATTTTCATGACCTTGAACTTGAACTTTGACCTCATTTTCAAGGTCACATCACAGAATGGATAATATCTCACTTACTGTCGACTTTACAGCTTAGGAATCTATTGTGGACATACTAGAAGTGATATATTTGTTGAATATTTCATGGCCTTGATTTCATTAATGACTTTATTTTCAAGGTCACTGGACAACAGGCTAATATTGAAATGTATATTGTCCGGTAACCTCTCTTAGCCCTTGGGCTAAATTTTTTCAGTGAAGAAATTGGAACAAGTGGATCTGAAAAAAGGTAATCAATAAATTTTGTCACATAGATCTAACACTGCCACAATTAAGTATATTGACGGTAATGAAGCGAGTGCCTACTCAAACCAACGTTTGAGTTTCTGAAACCAAAAGTTTATGGGGTGTTTATATATCATTGGGCTTGGAATGTATCTGTAATCGACAATTATTATATAGCGATATACATATCTGCACAATAATAACTACGGTTGAGTTCTCGATTTTGTATTCACAATCAGATACATAGATGAAACAGGGGTTGTTAAGGAAGGTGAATTCTCAGTTATTTTCACCACTGCTCTTTTGAACTGGTCTATATAACGGGGTTTGATAAAAATGTATAGATTCCCTGATCAGTTATTCGGCAGACATGCACTGGATATATATATAGCAAAAGTTGCCCAATGGATGCTGACATTCAAAGAGTCAATCTTCTTTCCAAGGAACAATCTCCTTGCATGACGTATCTCTGGAAACCATGTCCTTGAACTTTCAGAAAGAATGTTAAGACACTGTCAAACAAATATAATTCAATCTGGAAGGAAATTGAATAACTGTCATGCCAAACATTTCCTCTTTACTGGGGTCCGTGCTGAGTCTATCTCAATCTCGGGAGAAGTTCTTTTTGAAGTTTTTGAGGAAAGAGTACCTCAATCGTTTGAAGTACATTCATCATCATCGACACTAAAATACAATTAATCTGATGTTTGTGATAAACTTAATAATTATCGAGACACACTGAATATCAGCACTCTGAATGTATAAAAAGAAATAATATTTGCAGACAAGTATCTATCTGCAAAACATTTTACGGATGCCATCATGATCCCAATCAAATAATTATATCCAGCTGTGAATACCTGAAAGCATAAAACCTAAAGATGAATATATTTTGTAACGTAGCCAAGAAAATGAAGTAGATGAATACAGGGATAAATTTATTAGGTGTAATTTGACATAATTTCGTCCACTATAATACGGAGAGTACCTAACAATCAACACTTTCCCCAATCACCTAACATTGATATCCCTTTGAAATACTACAATTACATAGATGTATATATTGTGTATCACAAGAAAGTCTCATGAACTGTGTTCAACTGCTTCCATCATAACTGACAAAGTCATATGTCAGATGCATTTACTACCAACAGCCCCGAAAGAGACACTAAACATTGTACTAAGAATTGTACGCTTTAATAGTGGAAGCCAATTATTAATTATTATGTTAGTGAAATGCAACTTTCCCTTCAACACATTTGAGTTCACACTTGGTGACAAACTTTCTTATATATGTATTACAGTACGCCACCCCCTCCCCCCCCCCCCCCCCAAAAAAAAAAGTTTGAGTAGGCATCTAGTGTAATTGATTTGAACACCAAGTAGTTAACCAGTACTGCCTAAAGTTGCCGACTGGATTCTTGCATGACGTAATTTCTGACAGCTGTATCTCGTGAACTTTCAGTAAGGGCACTGTCGTAATGAGTGTAGGTGGAATAATGTCGCACCAGGAACACGTTTATATCATATGGCACATCTAGTTACTCACTCACATCTGTCATATTGGTAACTCGGATGTAACTGTCAAGGCTAAATCCATTTCTTCCCCATTGGGTTATGTGCTGAATTAGTCCATCTCACACGTATTGAGAACCAAATTAACACACACGTGAAGTAATTTCCGGTTTGAAAAACATCATCAAAGTACTGAAGCGTCACAAAAACGACCATGATATACCATATTACACTCGTATTGATGTCTTATCTGGTAAACTTATTGAGATAATCAATAGTCCAAGTAATTCGATAGAAAAATTCACGTACTATTCATTTACAAAGCACTATATGGAGGTGGTCATGGTCTTAATCCAAAATACAACAAAACTTCAACAAGTGCACAAGAGCAGTGTATGACTGTCATACATGGAGACATGAAGATTGTATATACAGAATCACACAAAATATAATAACATATACAGAACGCAATGGTGTACTGATGACATTGAGAACGGTATCACGGTTTTCGGAGGTATAGATTTATGAACTGATTGATACCTCATTCTGTCATGAAAATGGACTGGGCAGCCAGATTGAACAGGAAGTCGATTTATCGTAGGAACTCAAATCATGGAGACAGTCAAGAGCAGAAACGGTCAGAACTATAGTGGAATCAGGGCGCATAACCTACGGCGAGTGTGCCCGGCATGTGGACAAGATTTTCTTTCAGTGGCCTGGGTGCTATGTTCAGTACACAATACCCAATTGAATTTCCACACATATTCCAACCATTCAAAAACTCTGTTTTCTTCCGATGTACTTGGATAACACTTGGATGTTGTATCCACAAAATTCCAGGAACACTAGTGTTCACTTCAAACCTGACAGTTTGTCTTGTCCTACTCCTAACCGGTCATCCCGTCCATAAAACATGTCTTTCTGCAGTACATATATGGATTATTTGATGTTTACGTGACCATCTAAACATGATTAACTCCCTGAAAGTGTCAGGTTTATTTGAGTGGAATTTACTGCTCGGGCTTTGCTTGATTTTGCGGAACAACAATCTATTGCAACACTTGGTAAACACAGTCGTGTTTTCAATGCCATCAATGGTGAATCATTTCGCCAATGTGACTCGGCAGGAACGTCCTGAATGTGACACAGGGTATCATCTGGTTGAGTAACGTTCTTTATGGAGGTCAAAATGGCCGGTGATGTATCATGACTCACTTACCACGTATCGGAGGAACCCGAAACAAATGGAAAATGGTCAGTTTCTCCATTACCGATAAAAACACTTTTACCTCCTATGCTGTTGGCTGGCAAGATCTTCTAATAAGGACATGCGAGAAATCATGTTTTTAAGCACATTTATTTAAACGGTACGTTTACGTACAACTCCACGTTTAGGCCGTATATGAAGGGAGTAATTATTATATGATATTGTAAGTGCCTTTGCATATATATGAGAGTTCACCATATAGTCGAGCATGTATGATAGGTGTGCCTGCACCCCCCCCCCCCCCCCTGTCATGATCCTCTAGAACCCATTTTTAATTGGTTCTAAATAGGTGAAGAACACATGTTGGCAGAACATACAACAGCATAGCATACCAGCATCATGCATATGCAGAAACTTTCCCATGTTGCTGAGAGCTGTTACTATGGCATTCCCATTCAAACATGGTTTATCAATTCTCAGTGTATAAAATCGTCTTAATTATGTTCCTGTTGTTTCCCAATTTATAACAAAATTTCCCGTCCTTTTGTTTAACCTAATGAAGGAATGTGTCACTTTCATTTTATTATTGTTATAAATATTATTTTCACTGTAGTATCAGTAATCAATAGTCAGTATCAGATAATCAATAGTCCAAGTAATTCGATAGAAAAATTCACGTACTATTCATTTACAAAGCATTATATGGAGGTGGTCATGGTCTTAATCCAAAATACAACAAAACTGTAACAAGTGCACAAGAGCAGTGTATGACTGTCATACATGGAGACATGAAGATTGTATATACAGAATCACACAAAATATAATAACATATACAGAACGCAACGGTGTACTGATGACATTGAGAACGGTATCACGGTTTTCGGAGGTATAGATCTATGAACTGATTGATACCTCATTCTGTCATGAAAATGGACTGGGCAGCCAGATTGAACACGAAGTCGACTTATCGTAGGAACTCAAATCATGGAGACAGTCAAGAGCAGAAACGGTCAGAACTATAGTGGAATCAGGGCGCATAACCTACGGCGAGTGTGCCCGGCATGTGGACAAGATTTTCTTTCAGTGGCCTGGGTGCTATGTTCAGTACACAATACCCAATTGAATTTCCACACATATTCCAACCATTCAAAAACTCTGTTTTCTTCCGATGTACTTGGATAACACTTGGATGTTGTATCCACAAAATTCCAGGAACACTAGTGTTCACTTCAAACCTGACAGTTTGTCTTGTCCTACTCCTAACCGGTCATCCCGTCCATAAACCCTGTCTTTCTGCAGTACATATATGGATTATTTGATGTTTACGTGACCATCTAAACATGATTAACTCCCTGAAAGTGTCAGGTTTAATTGAGTGGAATTTACTGCTCGGGCTTTGCTTGATTTTGTGGAACAACAATCTATTGCAACACTTGGTAAACACAGTCGTGTTTTCAATGACATCAATGGTGAATCATTTCGCCAATGTGACTCGGCAGGAACGTCCTGAATGTGACACAGGGTATCATCTGGTTGAGTAACGTTCTTTATGGAGGTCAAAATGGCCGGTGATGTATCATGACTCACTTACCACGTATCGGAGGAACCCGAAACAAATGGAAAATGGTCAGTTTCTCCATTACCGATAAAAACACTTTTACCTCCTATGCTGTTGGCTGGCAAGATCTTCTAATAAGGACATGCGAGAAATCATGTTTTTAAGCACATTTATTTAAACGGTACGTTTACGTACAACTCCACGTTTAGGCCGTATATGAAGGGAGTAATTATTATTTGATATTGTAAGTGCCTTTGCATATATATGAGAGTTCACCATATAGTCGAGCATGTATGATAGGTGTGCCTGCACCCCCCCCCCCTGTCATGATCATCTAGAACCCATTTTTAATTGGTTCTAAATAGGTGAAGAACACATGTTGGCAGAACATACAACAGCATAGCATACCAGCATCATGCATATGCAGAAACTTTCCCATGTTGCTGAGAGCTGTTACTATGGCATTCCCATTCAAACATGGTTTATCAATTCTCAGTGTATAAAATCGTCTTAATTATGTTCCTGTTGTTTCCCAATTTATAACAAAATTTCCCGTCCTTTTGTTTAACCTAATGAAGGAATGTGTCACTTTCATTTTATTATTGTTATAAATATTATTATCAGTAATGAATTTATGTCACCACTGCCAAAACATTTCTTGTACTGTTGTAGTTTGTGAATAAACCATTGAATTGTTAAGCTATAGATTTGACACATTTCTAGCAGAATGCCGAAGAGGAATCATCCAAAGCAGTATCTATCGGCCCCATGTGGATGTGTATGAACATGACATACTACGTTTCCAAACAAGGGAGAGCAGGAGCAATCACCACTAAAGTCGGCGCATAATTTATTGGCGCGAACATATCTCATGAAATCTCGGAGCAGTATCTGGCTTATATCATATGAAAATCAGGCAACGTTTGAATAAGACTGTGACCAAAGTTGCTGATGTGAATTTGAAGTTTGTTCTTCACACAGAAAATGATTTTTTCAATAAATACGATTTTAAATGGGATTTTACCATCGTAACAATGAGCATGAAAGCGGAACGTTAGAACAGTGGTGGATGCCAATGCAACAGCTCACTAATGCAAAGAAAAATCGGCCCAAGTATCGTACACTGCTCCTTAATACTACTCGTCCACTGAAAACATACCATTTAATCCGTCTGTCACCTTTTTAATCCTTATTGAATACAGAGGAAAGCGCAGGATATGATACTTGGGCCGAAAAATCATTGGTCTGACCAGTGGTGTGCAACGGTCTGAAAAGTAACATGTGATGACTTATCCTGTTCAAAAACTGATAGTGGTCACATTTTTATGTCCCGGAAAGGCTGAGAATGTTGGTTTATATTTGGGTGTGAAAATGTATATAAGGCCGAACAGGACAAAAATTATATATTTGATTACAGTATATTGTTATCTCGCTAAACAGACGAACACATTCAGTTTTCTTCAATATGAATTGAGGATTTGGGGTGTCTAATTTTTGACCAGCTTTGTATCGTGCCTGGCTATGGTCACGTTGCTCTGGCCTTTGAGTCCAATTAAAATCATCTGAATTCAGCTCAGTTCTGGTTAAGGGAATGTCTCAAAGAAGCTATGGAACATATTTAAGAAAAATGACAAAATGATTGTGCTTGATTGCGCTGTTGACCACTCAAGCAAAGCTTTGTTCCTGATAATATATTTTCAACGTACAACGCATATGCCTATATTCCTTAACAGATGAGCCAAAATACCCGTAACCTATAATACATGTATACATACATGTATAATATTTACGCGCGTAACATGAAATTGTCGTTCAAAGTCATCGACGAGATCCACATTGATCGGGTCGTCATACATCTGGGTGAATCCAGCAGTGCAGATTCGGACTGAAGAATGACCGTGGATATTGTGATTTCTGTAATGTGAAATATATTCAAGTACGAGTAATAGAGTGAATTGTTATCATTACATTTTCTTTGAGAAGGCCCCTATTCAAATCAGCTATTCTATTCAATCCCATAATAGTCTCAATCCCATAGAGCATCATAATGGCAAGTTAGAATTCCCATGTTAAAACCCCATAAGGATATATATTTTCCTAGATATACTGACGAGAAACGCACACGACAGCAAAACAGCCAATGTTTCACAATGGCCACGGTGCCGTTTTCACTTTAAATAAATTTCAAATAAGGCCAAAAAAAAAAGTATTATGGTTCTGGTTATTGGGGTCCCCGAAAAGGTGGTGCGACGACGCGATTTTCTTTTTTTTCTCGTTTTTTTTTTTTTTTGCTAAAATTGGCGGCCTATGACTGATCCAGTCAAATATGGCCCGTTTGGCCCACCATTTTAACCTAAAATTGGCTGTTGAGCGACCCGGTCGAATTTGCCCTGTTTGGCCAGCCATACACCAAGTTTTGCAATATCAAAGACACTTGGGACTATTTTACTCGATCATTATCTCCCAAAAATCGGTGTATTTTTTTTTGGGGGGGGGGGGGGGGTCTTAAAAAAACGAGTGATGCGCGGGGTTAAAACTGACGCGCGCGCCAACCAGAACCATAATACTTTTTTTTTTGGCCTAATACAAGTCAGTATGTTCCGAGATATGATGAGATAGGTTCGCGCCATTAGTTTATGCGCCGACTTTTGCCTCGGGAATGTTGCAGGAATTTTTATCATTGAAATTAAGAAACAGCGGTGTGCGCCAATTTATATGTAAATTCTCTGATTTTGGTCATACATGTATTAAATTCCTTGCTTTTTCCCTGCAGGAAATTTTTTTTCAGCCTTTTTTCCTTGACCTGTTGGTAAGCTGGTATTTACAATAAACCTGCCTACTAACGCCAGTTGTCGCATGTCCCTAATAATGGATTCCTATAAACGATGACCCGACATCCATCACTTCCCCAACAGAATAGACACATGTAGCCTAGTAAGTCAATGGTCTCAGAAAATTAGGATTCAGTACGTATTTCCTCGTATTTGGACACCGCTTGCAGCATAATGAATATATTAGTTGTTAAGCAAATAGGTCCCGGTAATTTACACTGAATCACGTGACTCTTCTGACGTCGAGCAAACTTCTTAATTCACTAGGAAACCGAGAAAATTCATCAAATACTTCCCTGCAGCATGGGTCATAGGTTTACGTTCCAGTAATTTTGATGGTCTATATGCGTTCGGAATTGAGAAAAATCTACTATAGTTGGACTGTAGCGGTGCTAGCCATGGCCTTATATCTGTGTGGCCTTATATTCGAATACAAGGCCATGGCCTTATATTCGAAAAAAAGTTTTTGCCCCCGCCAAAAGCAATGACTCGCATATAAGGCCACATAAACACATTGTCAGAAACAGTGATACGAAAACAGCTTTACAAATGGAAATGGGGGAGCATCGTGCTGGTTTTTCCACTGCAAATCTACATAGCGCTGTGCGTGGTGTTCATGTTTATCAGATATGTCCATTAGAACAAACCACGACTTACTCTACTATGTTTTAGCAGCACTGACCTTATCTAGTTTAAGGATGCTTATCAGTCAGGATCCATGCCTTATCAGCAGAATTCTGGTATGTTTTGTTTGGCCTGTAACTCTACAGTTTGGTAATGGATTGCGCTGAAAATTGTTGTGTAGGTTCTATCTACGACTACAATGCTTGTCCAATGGCCATATCGAAGACCCAGTCGATATTCATATCGATCCTGAACGTTTTACAGCGCCAATCAAATGAAACTTACATAGAAAACTGACAGCGTTTTAGGGTACAGTTTCTTGACTATGGTTAGATTACCTATCATAGAACAATAACCTACTGCCTGTTTTGGGATTTTCCTAAACACTTGATGGGACTTTGATGGTCAAAATAGCATGTTATATATCATCCGCATTGAAAATACACTGGGCAAAAGAAATTGATTGTCAATCGCATTAATAACGTCTATATCCGTTGGCATTGTAAACTCAACCGCAAACTACATCAAGAATTCAGCGACTCTAATATTTTCTAAGTGCAGTATAGAACCAAAATCACAACAACATCTCACTCTCGAGTACAACGTCCTCGACAGCTGAGCATTGACGGTATTTGCCATACGAATAATCCGCTGATCTGTACTTAGCGCTTCACTGACCAGCGGCACAAGACATTTTCGCCAGATCGCAATAGATATGTACATTTGCGCATCAATTTGACATGATTATCGATGGGATACTTAAAATTTAAGACTAGGTTTTTGATCACGGATATGTGCACTCGTTGCAGTTAAGAAACTACACCATGTAAGGCTTCGTGTACGCAACGTCAGTTACATTTGTCCAAGCAACATTCAACTCCATTTATATACTAATTTACCATTCAAATCTTCAATCTCTTATTCACATCAGCTTTACAGATATATACAGAATATATATTCCAAATTTCATGTAAGTTTGTTATGAAACGCCCGAGATATGAACCAAAATTGCACGTGGTATGAAACCTGTGAAATAACGTGGATCGTGCTCGATACTCAATCTTAATAAGGTCGGTAAGTTACCGTTGAGATTAACAATTGGGTGGCCTTATATGTGAATATTGGGGGTGGCCTTATATTCGAATACGAGGCCATGGCCTTATAGATGAAAAAAAGACGACCCTGCCAAAATGCATAAATCCGTATAGATCCGGCATTTGAGCACAAATTGTACAATCTAACACTTGGTTGCTTTATCTGCAAAATTTCAGGAATATCATTCTTTACTTTTACCTTGGAAGGTGATGGCTATTGTCCTAGTCTTACCTGGTCATTCTATCCAGAAACCATGCCTTCCGGCAGAACTCACCATGTATCATTAGATGTTCAAGTAATTATTTGTGTAAACGATCGTTATGACCCGATATTCATCACTCCACCGCCCGGACAGAATAGACACATGTGTAACCCGGTAATTCAATGATGTCAGGAATTAGGGATGCAGTACGTATTCCCTCGTATTTGGACACAGCTTGTGGCATAATAAATATATTAGTTTCAAGCAGATAGGTCCCGATAATTTACACCGATAAATTGCTCTGACGTCGAACAGACTCCTCAATTCACTAGGAAACCGAGAAAGCTGATTGAAATACTTCCCTGCAGTATGACTCATAGATTTACGTTCGAGTTTTGATGTACACTCATGCGTTCTGAATTTAGACAAATCTACTGTAATTGGATCGTAGCAGTGCTTTTTTTTTTTACAAACAATCCATATTTGGAAATCACACCCTGTTAAATATGACAATTAAATAGTGTTTTCCCGGCATACATTAAACAATTTGTACACACAAAAATCGTACACAAAGAGAGGCACACCTAACAGTAAGTGCTCAGTTGAAGTTCAGGAATCCATTTTCTCTCTCGCTCTGTCAAATATTCACGTGTATTGATTAGATTTTATACTCTGATATTACTCGTTTGCACGTTTCATAACCTGACATACGCCATCAGGGAGCCAAACGGCACTTTCCTACCGAATTTCAGACTTCTATCACGAAAATTGAAAGTTAGCAATATACCCTGATATTAAATTTAGCCAAATCATCGAACCGCACACGACGGTAATCAAGCAATCTTTCATGAAATATATTTTTGCACCTTTACATAAATAGCCTCCACACTCAGACAACATACCTGATCCATACATCAGACCTAATAAATTCCAGACCAGTTGCTCAACAGTAGATCTGTCCAGGCTATGGCCATTTATATGTCTTTGGATAACCGTGTGTTATGACTAGCATGAGGACGAACGGCATAGCTCATAACATTTCTATGGTGTCACAAACCAGACCACTGGAATAGTAAAATTTAATGTTCAAAATACAAGGCTTATATATATAAACATGTGTGCTTTTCACATCCTCATATCAATGAAAGGATTCTGGGCCCAAGTATCATACACTGCGCCTCAATACTACTCGTCCACTAAACGAATGCCATTTAATCCGTCTGTCACCTTTTTAATCCGTATTGAATATAGAAGAAGGCGCAGTGTATGATACTTGGGCCGGATTTGGCTATAGATTTTGACCCAATGAGTATAAACAAGACATTTACTCCAAGTGACGGCCCAAGTATCATACGCTGCGCCTAAATACTACTCGTCCAACAAATGAATGTCGTTTAATCCGTTTGTCACCTTTTTAATCCTTATTGAATACAGAGGAAGGCGCAGGATATGATACTTGGGCCCATGTGACTATTGCAATGCAGGCCCAAGTATACTACTCGTCCACTAAACGAATGCCATTTAATCCGTCTGTCAACTTTTTAATCCTTATTGAATATAGAGGAAGGCCCAGTGGGCCCAAGTATCATACACTGCTCCTTAATAATACTCGTCCACTGAAAACATACCATTTAATCCGTCTCGCACCTTCTTAATCCTTATTGAATATAGAGGAAGGCGCAGGATATGATACTTGGGCCGCGCAGTGTATGATACTTAGGCCGCAATGCACTTATGCCCGTATAACCTTATACATTATCTTTGTTCTGTTTTTTTTTTTTTTTTTTTCGATTATGACCAATCAGTTAAGGGCCGTAAAGTAGGGTGATGGTGAACACATCGAGGTTTCAATTCAGGTTTCATGCGTACGCGGAATTTTCAGTGGCACAGGTTATCACCTTTGGCGGTGGAAGCTTTATTATCTCTTTTTAGAACATCAGTTTGGGCAGCTGATGTCACTAAACAGGGATAATGTCTCTCGAAATTTGTCCGTTTTAACTGATTTTCATTGCTCAAAGAAAGTTGCACAGTTGCTGGGTTCGTGAGAAGTCCCTGCACACACAATGTAACATTCTCCGTGCTAGAATTCCCCGAACTAGCCTTTACAATCTGTTGTAACTAGTGGAGGTGACAATAATCAATAAATACTGATCACGGCCATAGATATGTGTATTTTACGTCAAAAAGTGTCACCCACTCAAACCCACGTGAAGCTTCTGAAGCCTTGCATGTATATGGAAGTGACCGACTTAACCTACATAAAACCTACATAATTTATCGAAATTAATTCTCTTAAACCGTCGGAAGTCACTATCTGTCCATACTATTTGTGGTTTATGATAAACTCATAGCATGTGATAAAAATATGTTGTACAAGAACATGTTGTGAAGTATCAACTCAGTGAATATGATCTCAGTGGTATTTTGGTTCGTCGATGCGTAGATCTGCATTCACCTGTCATATGATATTGTTTTTGATGTAGGGCTCACGATATAAATTCATTGATTTCATTTCTGTTTTGGAGTATGTTTTCTTATTTGTCATAATTGAAAACTTAGTTGTTGCATTGGCGATAACACACCTAGAAAGGAGGGGATGCCCAAATTGGCCTGTACAGGTAGTTTAGACTAGGTATAGTAACTATTATGTATATATGAAAATTTCATTCAAGCCGATTACTCATGAGATTTTGTTTGGAATATAGTATTATGCATAAAATAATTCTCGCGAATTTGCATACGTTTGTGCCTTTTTTTTAAAATAAATATTCGTTTGCCATAGTTTTACAGTTATACAAATTTGGACTGAAGACGATCGACCAATATGGATTGGCAAAGGAGGCATACATTTTCACTATCCGTTTTTCATTTTCTCTTTCCATTCAGTCCAGTCTACTCAAGTCCAGGTTTTTCCAAAATCCCCTACAAATCTTTCTTATTTTTCTGGATACCATGACAACAGGTAATATGTGCAAGTTATTCAGTGTTTCCATGCACCGTTATTGTGCTTTTATTTCTAATTGGCATCTATTGGTGCAAATTTCCTATAAATATATATTCCTGTACTTCCAAATCACATTGACAAAAACCAAAAATACTAAAACTTAAGCTGATTTCAAAATCGGTTCCAACTTAAGGGTATGTCATGAAAATGGACTGAGCAGATAAACTGAACATAAAGTCGAGTTATTGACGGCACTCGAAATCACGGAGACCACCGAGAGCAGAAAAGGCCAGAACTCTGTTGGGATCAGTGCGCATAACGGTGAGTTATCGCCCGTCTGTGGACAAGATTTTTTTTCTCTGACTTGGCCAGGATGTTCAGATAGAGAGCACTCATTCATAAGTACATATGTCCCAAGTGAATTCTGACATATTTACACGACCATTCAAAAACGTTGTTTTCTTGACATGTATTTGGCAAACTGATACTTGACGCAAATTCCACGAACACTATTGTATACTTCCACCCGTCCAGTAACCCATGCCTTTCTGTAGAATACATGTGGATCATTTGATGCTCTAATAGCAGTTTAAACCTGATTCTTCACATAAACGTGTCAGGTTTAATTCAGTGGAATTTACTCTGTGGGTTTTGCTTGATTTTGTGGCACAACAATCTGATGTAAATCATGAAACATTCTTTTAGAGAGGTATCATTGGTCAAGTTCATTGTACTAGAGGATCCAAAAACATATAGAAAATTGTTAATGCCTCGATTAAAGACAAAATCTCCGTTTACTCTGTCTGCTGTCGCTGGCAACATCTTCCAATAATGGATGGCCTCTTGTCCACGAACGTCATGGTCCGACATCCATCACCTACTCGCCTATAGACATCAGAAATGACGAGGGACGCCAACATTGCGAATTCAGTATATATCTCCTCGTATTTGGACAATGCTTGTAGCATAATCAATCTATGCATTCCAAGAGGATAGATCAGGTAACTTACACCGAATCATGTTACTATTCTGACGTCAAGCAAACTACGTATTCAATTCACTAGGAACCCGAGGAAGCTTATTCAAATACTCCCCTGCAGCATGGCTCACTCAGGCATGTGTTTGTGATAGTATTACCTGCGTATGGAATGTGTATTAGATATACACTGAACGCGAGGTGAATTAGAATATCATGGGCCGAGCAGCGAAGCTACTGACTCAGCCACTGGCTCTATTGTTGTTAGTTATATACCTGCTAGCGGGTGTATAAGTTAGTTATCGACCTCTGGAGAACAATAGGACCAGTAGCTAATTCAGGTTAGTGGACGATCAAGCTGGACTGGACTGAAGTGGATTCCTTAAGTTTTACTAGAACTGCAGTTCTATTCTCAAGAACAATCTGATAGCGATACTATTAAGCGCCTAGTATATACTGCGTGGAGGAAATGCGTTCGTAAAATATGGGGATTTAGGGGCCTACGTTTTCTAATATGTCAACCCATCCATCTTTGCTTGAATTCTAGTCTCTCGGACTGTAGCACTGAAAAATATAAATACATTGATATTGCATGAAGAACGATTACAGCCACAATAAAACTGTGCCACACTCTTCAGAAGTTGTCAAGGAAACAAAATAAGCTTTTGTGAAATGCCACATTGCTGATTTTAAAGCCACACGGATGAAGACATGTGATTTCCGATTTCTAACCAAGGGTGTCAAGTGGCTCCATCAACCGCCCATATCGATCGCCAGGTTGAAGAGCCACTTTTGGGGCTAGCCAAGGGCTGTTATCAAGCATTCCGAAATGAAATCATTGATTGATTTGGGCTTGAATCTGCTTGAATAAATCAAGGCTCTAGAAATTAAATCATTAATGTCATGTGTTACATGTGTTCTAAAGGCTTGATTTATTTGGGCTTGAATGCCTTTGTGCGCGAGTGTTTTTTTCATTTTTTATTTCATAAGTGTGAAATGTTGCCCCGCCAAAAATAAAAAATAAAAAGTGTCTCCCTACCCAATTTTCTCATAAGCTGAGGACGGTATTTTTTGCGAAATAAAAAATGAAAAATAAAGAAAAAGTCCCTTCATACCCAGTTTCCAAAAAGTAGGAGGACGAGAAACAGAAAATTATTTTTTTTAGGCCTTACCATGTAGAAGCCATGGGTCTATACTGTATCATTTTATCCGCAAAAATATTGAAGTTGATCTGAACAAGTCCCTTATTTTCTATCGCAAGGCTCGTAATTCAATTGTAAAATTATGTTGTAATCTATGTTATTTCTCAACCACATCGGTGGCGGCCAATAAAAGGTTTTTGTTGTATAAATTGAACGTGAATGATGACTGTATGTTGAATCATTCTTTGTCAAAGTTAAAGCAATGTTTAACCGAGCAATATATGTGTGACGCAGATTGTCAACATTGTGGTAAAACAATTCCGAGAACTATGTTTATTGAGAGATGGTTTACTGACTTCAGTACTTGACCCTGAAGAAGTCAGGGCAATCATAGATTTTCTATGCATTACGTAATGTAGTTTCTATGTTCTACAGTTTCTATGTATTGTCCTTTTCTGTTCCATACTCAACAACTATATCAAGACGATGCGAAATAAATGATCTATATATTGAAAATTGCACCCCAATTTTTCAAATACTTTTTTTTTCGATAGACATAAACAACTCATCCCTATATATAAACAAAGTGAGTTACACAATGTAGTAATCACTTTCTTATTTAAAATCATATGCAGGAATTTTCTTTTCTGTAAATTATACTGCATGTTAAAACATTCATGCCGTTTTCACACCTATGATAACGATGAACGTTTCGTATTTATTAACAATAACTGTCAAAAACAATTAGCTCTCCATATTTGTAAGGCCTGAGAAATGCGTCAATCATTTGTTTTTAAAGTAAATGATCTGTAGTGACATATAAGCCTTGTTGGTTGGGTACAAATAGTTAGAATACTATTTCCTGTATAACTTTGATGAATGTACATGTCACTGAAATAAACAATATAATACTACTATATATAATTTTGACTAGAAATATATTACTTATACTTATAATTTGTTTTGTTTTTAGAGCAGGGGGTTCAAGATCATATATGCGAGTCCTGATCACACCTGATGCTGGACATTGAGGTCAGAGAACGAATGTGATAATGATCACCTGGAATGTCTCATCTTCGATATTGTTTCCAACGTCCAACAATGCTCAGTTGATACCTATGGTGATGCTAACTGGTTCACTATGTGTTACGGATTATTTTCAACTTCCTGGTGAGTCTGGTGACGGTAGAATATAGGTGTAGGTATTGGATATGACGCGTCACTTACTTTTGTCATCAATTACCACGAATCCACATTATTCGACAGCATCAACCTGAAAAACTAACATTTCAATACTACCACCGTATTCCAATCACGTTCCTTTTGATATTGAATAGCAATTTTGTATTGGAGTACATTAAAATACTATATTTCAATCATGGTATGTTACTGAGAGTACCGTCAACTCAGCAGATTCCCAGCTTGGTTATAATACTGTTTGTGGGTTTCAATTTTCTTCTATTCGATGCTAGGTAGAATACCGAGTATAATAATAATAATGATGATAATATTGTAAAGTTTTTATATAGCGCTTTTTCAGGAACCTGCTCAAAGCGCTTCACAATTATTACCCCGGAAATATGGCCAGGAACCATTTTCCAACTCCCTGGTGTCCATTGCCAATCGACTATTTTTTCAGAGACCTTTGCTGCCATATTGTCGCAAGGTGACTAGGACACACGTACAATCGCCAACACCGTTAATGGGGTACTCAATCCTACGACTGAGTGAACCGAGACGCATTGGGGGTACACACCTTGCCCAAGGGTGTTGGACAGCCAACACATCAGCAACTTACTGGTCACGTGAGGAACGCTGCGCCAACTGCCCTCACTAATTGAATCTCCCTTGATAACAATATTGTCGGTGTGAATGTGGATATTTGGTTTTCTTTCCGAGATTCAATATTCTAACCATGAAATTCGTGTGGTGTTCAAAGTGGTGGTGATCGATAACTACATTCCAAAAAGTTCCCAATGATATATACAATATAGGACCACGACTGTCGTGCAATTCCCAGACAATTCTGACGTTTAGTCAAACACGCATAATTCATTACCATATGTTGTGACAGCCTGAGTAAATATTCCATAAAATGCTAACAGTTGATCAACCAAGGGATTTCCCTTGGGGTGAACATTTTATAACGGTGTCTGGTTGTTTGGATGATAACAGTATCTATTTGAATTGGCAATTTCCTGGAAAAAAATAAAATTGAGCTGTAAATTAAATATTATTAGTCATTATATATGAATGTTTTTGACGTGTTCAAATTGGAATATAAACTATGGTGCTTACGCTTCCGGGTTATGTCTAACAAATCGTCCAGACACGTGACGAAATCTACAGGTCTTAGTTTATTTCATAGACATACAGAATTATATGCGGGACATAAGCGATGTTCTAGTATAATCTGAATGGAATCCAACATACTTATCTGTTTTTTATCGATAAATGGATGCAGGTGTAATCGTGACAAACATCTGCCCTCATAGTTTACTTGTATTATAGCTCATGATAGATATTGATCAGACGCATTGATTACAGGTATTATGACCTTGCTGCATGGGCATTGGATGTAAACATTGGTAGGCTATTGTTTTTTTTTATTAAAAAATATTTTTAGGTTTACTTTGGGCATCATCAAAATTTGATTGCACTGGTGGTAATAATACATCAGTTCATCACTACGTACGTACCAATACGTGCATTTATTACGTCCGTGCTTGCTCCAAATAAATAGGATGAACTAAAATAATTGTTGTTGATAGAATATAGTTTTCCGTTTTTCATATAACTATATGCGCTCATTTATACAGTTTCAAATATATGCCTTCTAATTTCAGACATATGAACTTGTCGACCCTAAATCTGATGAAGTTATGTCCAATTACTTAACAAAACTTCCACTGCCAAGATATACCAGTGCCAAGACTGCTCAAGGATGATGGATATAGCTCATAACATTTACATATGTTCACAAAACCAGATCACTGAATTCAATTCCTAAAGCAATCTCTTGTGTAGTGACGGTAGATAGGTACGCACTAACTGTAAGTCACTAATGTATTGTACTTACTCAATCACATATTATACAACAAACATATTTTTTACGCATATACAACACACAATAAATGCTCTCCACAAAAGAACAATGTTCATTTTTTCCACGGAGTTCACAAATATTGAGTGATGTTTTCTATCTGATTTGCCTGGTCATAACAGATCAGGAAGTTCAGATAGATAATGCTCATTCACAATTACACTATGAACCAGGTGAATTTTGACATATTTTCACAACCATCCACTAATTTGTTCTCTTAATATGTACTTATTATGTTGTATCAGCAAAATTCCAAGAAAACTATTTTATACTTATAGCCTGAGGGGTTCTCGCTATTGTCCTAGTCCTAGCTGGTCATCCGTCCAAACACCATGTCTCTGCAGAATACATGTGGATCCTTTGATGTTCAAGTAACCATATAAACCTGATTCATCATATACACATGCCAGGTTTGATTGAGTGGAATTTACGGCTCGGGCTTTGCCCAATTTTGTGGACAAAAACAACACAGCATCATAAAAAGTGGTTATCATAGTCCTGTTTTCAATGACAATAGTGATGAATTATTACAACAACGTGACTCGGCAGGAACAGCTCAGATATGACGCAGGAGTCATCTAATTAAGTCACATTCTTGATAAAGGTTAAAATGGCCAAATGATGCATCATGAATCACTTATCATTATATTGTATTATTCCATCAGTTGTGTATGGATAATTAAATGATTCGCAGACCTGTATAATCGTGACACCCACCTATAATACACTAATATTACAGCTCATGATTGATAATACCCATTGCCTACAGATACGATGACCTTGATTAACAAACTGAAGAACATCAACTTAGTGCATGCTCCACATAAATGGGAACAAATAAAAGTAATGTTTTTTTATGTAACGTAGGGATTGTTTTTTTTCTTCATATAGTTATGTTCGACTATTTATCCAGTTTGATATAAATACCTTAAAATCTCAGACATCTGACCTTGTCCGTCCCATTTCTGACAGATTGTTTAGCACTTTGTATAGTAGATATGTCCAGGTTATGGTTATTTGTATGTCTGCGGCAAAATCACTTGTATATTCAAGGCTTCAACTATCCAGAAAAGCGATAACCCTTGTTGTGACTTCCATGGCGATAAAGGACATAACTCATAACATTTACATGGTTTCATAAACCAGACAACTGGAGTTGCCCAAGAACAATTACCTCTCGGATGCTGGTGAGCTAAATCAGCACGAGGATGGCGGCATGGCGATCATATTCTGTAATTACTAGTAACTTGGAAAAACGCTTAAACTAATGTGATTTCTGCATTGCCGAACCAATGGAAGGATGATGCAACAGTTTGCAATGCAATCAGTGTGAATAGTCAAACGTAACCCCAAGTGACAAATGCAAGGTTTTTATGCAACCCACATAAGTTTATATATTGCCATTAGTTATTAGAATATGGCAAATCGGCTGAGAGTATATTGGAGCATGGTCATCAGCCTTACTCGGGTGAGGACATCGACTCGGGTGAGGTGCCTCGCAAAAGCATGATATTAAGCATTGAATTCAAGCTACACGCAGGAAACAGTCGGAATTTCCAGTGTCATTGGTTACCGGCCTAGGCTGTGGAAGCCTTATTATCTGCCATTAACAGCATCACCATGGACAGGGCAATATCCGTGGAAATTGATAACGCCTTGTTTTAGATTTGTCGTTTCTTTTATGAACGGATTATACCGGAGGTTGCTCAGTTCTTAGGATTCGAGAACTCCCTGCAGACGGAACATAACATCCTCTGTACACAGCTATTTAACACTAGATCGATCAGACCTCTATTTATCTCTCCCTATTCTCCCAATGAAGAAATGGTTGTAACAAATGGAACTGGAACAGTACCTAATAAATATTGGGTATGGGATGTATCCGCGATTGACAATTATTCCATGTCTTGTTTGCACTCTATATGCCTTGGCACAAGATGACTAAATTATCGTGACCTTCTGCAGCAACATAGCAGATTGTGAGCATATACTGCACACTAATAACTGTATTGTTATTTTTCTCTGGATTTGCTGTTCATAATCAGCTATAAGAGACATTGACGAAACGTGGTTTGTTTGGGATTTTGGTGTCATTTATTTTCCGCACAGCCCATTTCAACTAGTGTATATCACGAGGTTTTTTTGCTTAGATAGTTTCTTCATTCTGTTATTGGGCAGACGAGCATTGCATGTGTATAGAGGTTAACCAGTATTGAATAGAGATGACAGCTGGTTCTCAACATTCCAAGAGACGGACCAATCTTCTTACATTATGTGATTCCTGAAGGTCGTGTCCATGAACTTTCAGAAAGTGTGTCTGCAAAAAAATAGAAAAATGTTGTACCTGGAACGCATTTATATCTTAAGGCACTTCTGACATTTTGGTAACTGGGACCCCCCCCCCCCCCTTGAGAACCTAAAAAAACTTTTTTGGAGAATGAAAAATGTATCTCAGTGGTTTGGAGTACATTCATCATGTACATTCATCTTGTAATATACTTGATAAATATCAAGACAATATGGTACATGCGCACCATTGTACTGATGACATTAAGAACAATGCAAAGTTCTTATCGGTTTCTAGGAATCGATGGAAGCCTTTTCCCATCTAGAGTAGCATTATGTTAATATACTGTCAAGTTAGGCATAAAGTGGAATCAGTGACGGAATTGAAATTCGAGCCGGGCACGTTGGTTGAGATATTCAAAAGTGAAGCATGATAGTTTGTCTTTGTTCTGTTGTTCGTTTGTGAAAAACAGTGTAAGTAGTAATATTTTGTTTAAAATAAACATCGAAATTTTGTGTATTCGGGTATTTAATACAAGGCTATATTATAATATATTTCACGAATTTACCTGCTCATACTACGCTTTTCCCGGTCATAAATTATAGACGTATCTCCTACCAACACTTTCGAACAAGACATCACCTCAAGTGTGGGCAATCAATGATCATTTGACCGTATTCAAGGACCACTTGCGCCATGATACGTAAAGTCTACGCGAAGTGATTCCCACACATACTCACGTGACCGGTTTGATATAGTCAGACAAACAAAACTAATTCATCAGCAAACAGCCAGCTCCTTCAAATACTGCTCCCAAATCAGTGCTGCTGTTTTATGGACCTCGGCAAATATCTCCTGGGAGGCGCGTGATGTTTCTCAATGGGCCAACTGCGTGATGTTTTGTCACAAAAGTGGATACCATTTTCTGGGATCCTTGTCAAAACACACAGAATACAACAAACACGGGCGGCCATATTTTGCCTGAACTGGTTATGCAATATGTTTACAATTATTGTTTACATAATCATGTTTACATAATCCCTGCCCTTAGTTGGGTAACTTAGGTAACGGTTTTCCAGCAAGTTTCATATTCCTATCCCAAAACTTGAGATGTAATCACTTTACATGTTGAATCCCAGATTAAATTGGGAGCTTGAAAATATGACCACTTTCAGAGATTCAATTATGTTTGTATCTAAGGGGAATTGAAATATTGCTTTAATATAACCAGAGGACACATTCGAATTTTCAAATCAAATATGCTAAACTCAAAGAATTTCACTACCAAGAAACGGAGAAATATGATGGGGCTAACATTAACTTTCACTAGATTGTCACCTTCCGAGTTTGGATAAAAACCTGAAATTATATAATTACATGAATATATAATGATTACTGTATCCATGTAAAGTGAGTAGATCCTGAGTGAAATGTCACCATCGTGTTTGTGTTAAACTTGTCAGAATTCCTCCCACAGACCCATATCCCGGAGTTCGGAGTTCTGAAGGATACGCCAAGCCTGTCACACATATGATGGAAGATATCATCCCATCCTTATGGTTTTGTGCATATATTTCCGTCTCGATATGCCAGTGTGGATATCACAGCGGGTGTCGCATGCGGGGCAGGAGATGTTCACTCTTCCGGAGCACCTGATCTCACACTCAGCTGGCTGGGTGTCTGTGATTTTCACATAGCTTCGACTTTGATACTTTTGTATCTCTCGAATTTTGACTACTCGCACTGATCTTGTAAAATTCGTCCATGGATTCGGTCTTGGAATATGAATGTATGTATCAACCTATTACTGTTGTTAACCAAATTTTGATGATGCCAATAAAAAACCTAATATCAAAAACTTTCAGAATAGAAACAAAGCCCAACCAAACATTCATATCTGAAGCCACACTGGCGTCATCAGGGGCAGACGAGTGTGTAATTATAGTTGTTTCTACTGTACACCAGTTGGAATTAGTGTACAACTGCCCAACAACTTATCAAAGCAATTTAGAAATCCGAAACAAACCCCGTGAAATAGGTGTATGACAAGTACATATGTACCTAATCACAAGCCAAAAGGCTACTGAGTTGATGGTATCCTCGGGGACAGAATTAACGTCCACCAGCAGTGACACCGGCTCAGTGGTAGAAGTGTATGTATCAACCTATTACTGTTGCTAACCAAATTTTGATGATGCCAATAAAAAACCTAATATCAAAAACTTTCAGAATAGAAACAAAGCCCAACCAAACATTCATATCTGAAGCCACACTGGCGTCATCAGGGGCAGACAGTGTGTAATTATAGTTGTTTCTACTGTACACCAGTTGAAATTAGTGTACAACTGCCCAACAACTTCTCAAAGCAATTTAGAAATCCGAAACAAACCCCGTGAAATAGGTGTATGACAAGTACATATGTACCCAATCACAAGCCAAATGGCTACTGAGTTGATGGTATCCTCGGGGACAGAATTAACGTCCACCAGCAGTGACATCGGCTCAGTGGTAGAAATGTATGTATTAACCTATTACTGTTGTTAACCAAATTTTGATGATGCCAATAAAAAACCTAATATCAAAAACTTTCAGAATAGAAACAAAGCCCAACCAAACATTCATATCTGAAGCCACACTGGCGTCATCAGGAGCAGACAGTGTGTAATTATAGTTGTTTCTACTGTACACCAGTTGGAATTAGTGTACAACTGCCCAACAACTTATCAAAGCAATTTAGAAATCCGAAACAAACCCCGTGAAATAGGTGTATGACAAGTACATATGTACCCAATCACAAGCCAAAAGGCTACTGAGTTGATGGTATCCTCGGCGACACAATTAACGTCCACCAGCAGTGACACCGGCTCAGTGGTAGAAATGTATGTATCAACCTATTACTGTTGTTAACCAAATTTTGATGATGCCAATAAAAAACCTAATATCAAAAACTTTCACAATAGAAACAAAGCCCAACCAAACATTCATATCTGAAGCCACACTGGCGTCATCAGGGGCAGACAGTGTGTAGTTATAGTTGTTTCTACTGTACACCAGTTGGAATTAGTGTACAACTGCCCAACAACTTATCAATGCAATTTAGAAATCCGAAACAAACCCCGTGAAATAGGTGTATGACAAGTACATATGTACCCAATCACAAGCCAAAAGGCTACTGAGTTGATGATATCCTCGGGGACAGAATTAACGTCCACCAGCAGTGACACCGGCTCAGTGGTAGAAATGTATGTATCAACCTATTACTGTTGTTAACCAAATTTTGATGATGCCAATAAAAAACCGTCGGTATCCATTTCTACTTTTTTTCTACGAGACAAAACAATGAAGTTATTAGTGGCACGAATCAACTGACCCCACCGCCCAATGATAACGCTGTTGTTCCGGTCTGAAAAGCAACATTCACGAAATGCTAGAACTTGTGATTTTGACAAATTATGAATGTTGTAAAAACTCTTCTTAAATTTGAAATATTCACATTTAGTCACATAGCAAAAGGAAGTCCCTCAACTGTCAGCAGTAAAAAAGGGATGTGTCATTCCGCAACTCCTAGTACACACAAACCATACAGATAGTGTCCGTATCAACCGAAAACAAGACTTCATTATTCGACCAGTGAATTACATATACAACGCTATCAGGTGATGGAAGGAAGTGTTCAGCCAATGCTTGTGTTTTCATCCCAAGTCCGAGTATAACATATCGCTGCATTTATTTTGAAAAGGCACACGCTCATAGACTATATGAATAACATTTCCTGCCCAATATGATGCATCCGTATTGTATTGTTCCGACCAACGTCATCATTCCATTCATGCCATGTAAGTTTTGTTATATGCTTGTTGTTTTCCCATTGGTGCACACTTCGACAGTCTTCTGGTCACCATTGGTTTTCAATTTCCTTTTTCAAAAGACTTTTCCGGTGTGTTCTAACAACCTGTTCTTCGGGGAGCACTTTTTTACGCGCACGTGTCAGGGAATAAACACCGTCTGGACATCAAGTGATTTCATATCTGGTCTTATTCTTCTAAACAGACGGCGTGCTGTAATGTATGTGGTTTCATGGAATATTACGGACGTCAAATGTTTTACCTCTTGAATATCGGGATATACTTGCCCTGTTTAGAATCACATATTTGTTCCCTTTCGGGGCTAGCAGTGTGATGTGATGACAGAGGGGTTTCCAACATGGGTAAACGTTTTCACTTAAAGTTACCCAACTGCCAAACCACACTCGGTGTAATATTTACCAGATCTAAATCAGCTCAACGCACCAGCAAGGATTTCATTGTCCGGATCACGTACATGGCCTTATTCAATCAACCCTTGGTCGTGTTCCTGATATCTCAAACAACTGTTCTGTACACATCAGATACAACTGCACTGTATTGTTTAACTATTGTCTACATAATCGTATCATAATCAGTTTGGTGTTTTGCTATTCAGAGACCACATACACAACCCATGCACGAGATTGTTTTTCAAGTATATATTAAATGACATATGTAGTAAAATTTAAGTTTTCTTCATGCGAATGTTTCATGGGAATGGCGACAACAAATATACATTATCTTTGATGATGCTTTAGATATATATTATGACTTTAGATATTATGTATTTTTTCAAAGATTATTACTGATTGTAATAATTTATACTTAATATCTCTAAACCCCAAAAATATACCAGTTTTAATCAGGGTTGACACACCTCACCACTT
Organism: Terebella lapidaria; assembly: GCA_949152475.1. Classification (NCBI taxonomy): domain Eukaryota; kingdom Metazoa; phylum Annelida; class Polychaeta; order Terebellida; family Terebellidae; genus Terebella; species Terebella lapidaria. The sequence goes on from OX424558.1 coordinate 12,974,864, forward strand.
CTTTGTCAATGACCAAAATTGTCAGGTTTTGTTGACAAGACCAAAGTTCAACGCCGAAGGTTTTGCTAGCTTATTTGCCTAGAAACCATTCAAACATTCGTATTGAATTCCAGAATTGACCGATAAAACAACTCTGTTTCTGTGGCAAATGTCCTGGTGACGAAAATAGACTTGTGGGAATTTGTGCTGAGTTGCAGTACATAGCATTGTGTCGGGTCATGTTATACAACTACTGGTTTAAAGTACTAGTATGGTGCAAATATGATGTGAACTATTATGAAAGATCAGTTAACAGCCATGGCAACCATGGGTAACTACGGCTCTAGGGAAGGCCTTGTAACCATAGCAACAGTACAGTTTGAGTGTATATTGACTGTTTGTGGTACATAACAATATGTACTAGCCAGGTCGTCAGAACCTTCAATAAGAACATTATTTCATGGCCTAAAACATCCTAATTAAAATTTGTTCCCCTCATGACGTCATGAATTTTCATTACCATCTAATTTGCATACTAACGAGTTGCTAAAACTTTTCTGTAATGTAGTGCCGGAATGTTTCAAATGGATGTAACTTTTGAACGGATTGTGTATATTGACATGCCGTAAGAACCATTTTGCTTTGATCAATGATATCTTTCAAATAAGCCCTGATCATATTTGCATATAGTACTTTGAAAGTTAATGTCGAAACCTGACAAGGCCAAAATCCCATTCGTCACAACCTTCTTGTTGCATTTTCCATTGGATGAGTAATTACAACCCAACTTTTCTCATTTAATTTTGAATCAAATTATTGTGTGGCTATAGTCTTTACAATAAATCTCAAATATATTGTACATGTATTTGGAAGGATGAAAGCCGAGTCCCTCATCCAGTCAAAGAGGGAAATATCTGGTAGATTCGCAAATAAATCAACATGATTTGTGACTCCTTTGGGTAATAGACTGTGATATTTGGTGCCGTTGTCATCCTGTAACATATTGGGTTGAGAATGCTTCGTTTTTTTGTCAGGTTAGTAACAAAAACAAGCTAATAACCGTTGCGGTGGTGGTACTGGATGTAAACACGTCGGCAGGTCTTGTTGCAATATGTTTTATTGACGTTTTTTTATCGATATCATATGTTTGTAATGACGATGATAGATGTGATACATTTATAAGCAAACAGAGATTTGTTTAACGAAATAAATGTATATAGGTAGCATCTTGTTAGCATCTTGTATCGTGATGTTAACTTACCACAGTCTAGTTTCATAAATTTCGTGGAAATACTTGGACTCACGTTAGCAGGAAATTGAGTGTGACGGAATGACATCCATGGGCATTTGCTTGCAAATGTGGTGACATTAACATGCCAACTATTTTCTTATTAGATAACTACGGAGGTACTCAAACCAAAACATGACGCAAGACATTTCCACAAGTGCTACCGAACTACTTTCTGGCAAGAGCTTTGTTTGCCAATGCATGAAAATGGTTACCATGGCAACGGACAATGGCCTCATAAAATTCCCATCACTGAAACACCACAGTTGTGACTGACCACATTATGTGACAAACATTGAAGGCAATATCGTAACCCCTAATAGACATTGTACATGCGTATCAGTATGCTTCAGTGCAAGCTACTTTATTGTGAAGATAGATGCTTCATAGAAACCATCACTCATCCAACTATCTATCGCACCTCTCTTCTTGTTGTTATGTGATTAAAAACAACACAAATGGATTGAGATAAAACAGTGTGAGTGGTCGAATCCGAGTGAGACCATCAGTATCAATGTCGTTACAACACCCAGCCAGCCTAGTGTGTGATAAAATTATAGGCCATATTATAGAGATAAATATATAAATCATACTTTGAATTTATAATCTCAGCATACCACAACCGTTTTCTCCTGAAACCGCCATCACAGTAATTGCACCTCCAGTAGTGTTTTCTTATTTTTCCCTACCCATCAAACGTGTGCTTTTCTTCACCGTGCTACAGAGGACCCAGTGAGGATGCACGGCGGTGTCCCTGAGGACATGGCGATCCCATTGAGTTACCACTACGGTTTTCTTGGCGGTTCCACGGCGATTATTGACGGTTGCACTACGGTGTTGGGGCCGGGATTGAAGGGCCCTTGAGGTGCTACTACAGGGGCGGCGGTACTTTGACGGTGGCACTGTGGAAGCATTGCGGAAACACAAGTCCACAAGTGGCTATATAAAAGTGATGTGGTTTTCGTTCAAATTCATTACCGTTTCTTTGTGCTGAAGATGTATCACCCAATAATTATGCCGAAACATGATACAAGGGGGAAGCCAGCAAGAAATGCCCTTGTACGCCCCCTCAACCATCGGAAGAGGAGTCTTCACATGATAAGGGCGCTGAAGTTGCTGAAATGGAGTCCGACCATACTAAAGAAGGATGAGGCTGAGATCTGAACGAGGCTGAGGAAGACGCCACGAAGACTCAAAATGTGACCATCAGGAGCTCTGTAACCAGATGCTCAATGGTTATAATGATAAGGCGACGAAAGACGGGGCTTGGACCGAGCAAGCAGCCAAACTTGATAAGCCAGTGGAATTCCTGCTGGTATGGTATTGTTCGGTGAGGACACGGTACGCAAGTTGGTTAACAGCTTCCTGCGATCGCACATACACGAGATCGCCTGGTTAAAGAAGGAATTTGAAACGAAGACAAAATCATGATGTACTTCCAGAGAATTCAACAAAAATTATTCCAAACTCTAGCAACTGGACGGAAGACGACCATCACCCTGAGATATCTGGCAAATGGTGCTAGCTACCACACCTTCATGAATTCATTCAGGGTAGCACACAACACCATATACAAGATCATTCCAGAAGTTTTCTAAGGAGTACCTTCACTCCAACTCGAAAGGGGTTGAAGAATATATCCAAAAAATTCTCTGGATCATGGCTGTTCCACCATTGTTTCGGAACAATCGATGGTAACACATAGCCATAATGTCCAAAGAATGCGAGATCAATATTTTACAACTACAATGTATAAGGATTTCATTCGATAATTTGTCGACGTCGACTACAAATTAACCTAGGTCAACTCTGGAGGCAACGGTTCAGCTGGAGATGCCCAAATTGTGACTGTGTTTTGAGGTGGGGGATATCATCAAGGCCTGAATCACTACCAGGTGAAGAGGAGGAAGCCCCATACTTTGTCGTCAGCGAGGATGTCTTCGCTTTTCGCTCATGGCTGATAAAACCTGACAGCCAACGCGAGATAGTTGAAATAGCCATGAATTTTACATACATCAACTGACCCGTGACCTCTCATTCTGGAGATGTGTGTGGACAGAATGAACTCGTAGAGGGATGTCTGGGTGTTTGAGACACCCTTGTATCCCATCACGGAGTTTGGAGGAGTGGTCTCTGTGGCTTGTCCTCTGCTTCAGGTTTAGTGTTTGATGGTTCTGCTGGCTTGGACGCCTCCAATTCAGGTCCATTTCTTTGACATGTTGATGTTGACAGTTCGAGATCCCAGGGGATTTTGATTGCCAAGCCTGAAAATCCGTCCCTTTTATCATCTGTGATGAACCGGGGATCGACCATATTGACACTGTAGCACTACCTGGAGAGCTGGGGCACGACTGTAGTGGCACCAGGATATCCGTAACACCCCCGTGCTGAGACTGCACCAAGCCGGACGACCGTTGCTTTACCGGGGTCAAACTGTGACGAAAAGTGATGGGAGCATGGCCATAATGAACTATGTATTCAAACCGTGGCATGACCAGGGTGTATTTTGATGTGTCTACTTCTTTTTATTTTCTGAACCTCAGATGTTCCGGACCGAACCCGCCTGGTTCTGAGAGATCCGTGGTGATCCAGGAGATCCATAAATGATCTGGGGCTCGATGAGACAGTACATTTAAAGCAACTGCCTTCAAAACCAGTCAATATTTTCTGAAAACTATATTTCATTTTAAAATTTTTAAATTAACTGAATGAGACATAGACGTGGAATCAATACCCAGTATTAAGTATTCCGAGCAAACAAAACAGGGTCCGTTATCCAATCTCATAGTCCGGGGACAGAAAGTCATATCAGGCATACGAAGTGAGAGAAAACAAAAATGACAGGGAAACTGTCATATTAATATGTGGCGATATTAATAATTTAATACTGCCACATACTCACATCAAATGTAATGACTATAACCAGTCATTTGGGAAATTTTGCTCATTTGGACAGGTGGTTCTCGCGTGACTACAGGAACTGTATCCAACACACGCAGTTGTAAACAAAGCATAGAAGTGCAAGATGAACTGACAATTTCAAGTGCACCACTGATTATTTTCTCATAAATAAACTACATATGCACATACGATCTGGAAAATGTACTCGATGTGGACTTTTAAGCGCCATTTGGGCATTTGTTTACATTCGGGCTTCATGGATACACTTCGTTTGTTCATATACAAAACCGGTACCAAATGTGTATTAAAACGGATGAAGAGACAACTTGGACAATTGTAATCGTGAAAATCATTGAGCACACCTTTTGTTATCTTGCAATAGATGTGTTGCACACAAATGTAATTTTGACAAAAATATTGAATACATTCGAAGGCAGTAGCTTGAAGACATATAAATGCTTCCAAGTCATGATTTTGCATGTATCTTGGAATGTTTATGCTTGGTAGTGTTCCCATAACTATATCTTACTATAACTAGCTCAATATGCGTGAAATTGGATTGTTTACAACTTGATGGCGACGATTGGGTGTAAACATCAGATATCACGCATCACTTATTTCGTCATGCATTGCCATAAATACACGGTATCCAGCAACAATAGTGTGGAATATCAATAATTTAATACTGCCACTGTTTTTTAACTAATGACAAATTGGATAAGTTCACGAGACTGCGACAAATGTTATTTTCTCAGTGTTTATGCTTTATAGATCAAGTCAATGGATAAAGTACCACTCTCGTATTGAACATTGTATATATCACACTGAACATAAATTCTATACTTTCCATGCATGAAGTCAGTTACGTTGTGTATATCGATTGTCTACATGCTACGCTCACTGTGTCATCTATATGGAAGTCAAAATGGAGGTTCATTTCTATAGTGAATATAGGACAACAATGTACATGTATTACAATGATATCACTGATGGTCTGTCTGTTGAACCGGTAAATGTGAAACCTAACGGTAAATGTGAAAACACACTAACGCTAAATGTGAAACCTAATGGTAAATGTAAAAACCAAGGCATATGCCTTGACGCTAAATGTAATAACTATGTCCTTGACGCTAAATGTGAAAATATATATATAGTTACCACTGACAGTCATCAGACTGGTACGAACAACTAAGAACTACCCTCATCCCGAAATGGATACCATCGAAATGGATAGCCTGCCCTTCTCCACTTCCACCTGGTCGAATGTAGAACCGTTTCACCCTAGTTCAAATCGGTTCTGCGGGAAAGCAGGTGTTCCCATAACTGATCTGTCTTTTTAGGTTACCATATCTTTGATGTAACAAGCCACAGCATACAAGGAGTAGAATGCGTCCGGGTGACATGTTTTCAGGTTACCTGACAAAATGGATAATATCTCGCTCATTATCCACTTTATGGATTTATAGATATCAATTGTGGACATATAGGAAATGATATATGCTGACTTTGCATTTGACCTCTGACCTCATTTTCAAGGTCAAAGCACAAGATGGCTAATATCTCGCTTTGTATCGACTTTATAGCTTAGAAATCAATTTTGCACATATGGGAAATGATATTTGCTGAATATTCTGATGACCTTGAATTTGACCTTTGACCTCATCTTCAAGGTCAGAGCACAAAATGGCTAATATCTCATTTAATATCGACTTTTCAGCTTAGGAATCCAATGTGGAAATATAGGAAGTGATATATGCTGGACATACTATCGAGATACTAAGTCGATATTATCGAGATACTAAGTCGATATTATCGAGTTTCTAAGTCGGGAATTAAAAAAAATATTTTTCCTGAGTGGCCCTTCTACGCTTCCGTAGTATATGTACATGCAGACTATACATCATGTACTGTGACTTAAGTCAAATTACTAAGTAGATATTATCGAGATACTAACTCGATATTGTCGAGATACTGACTCGATTTTATCGAGTTACTAACTCGATATTATCGAGTTACTAAGTCCATATTATCGAGTTACTAACTCGATATTATCGATATACTAAGTTGATATTATCGAGGTACAAAGTCGGGAATTTCAAAAATATAATTTTCCTGGGTGACCCTTCTACGCTTCCGTAGCCTAGGCCTATACGTCGGCAGTAATTCACTTGTCACAAGATAATAAATGCCGAGTACGCCTAACTAACCTAGTTTTGCCCTTGGCCGATTTTTCACATTTACCGTCGTGATTTCTTTTCACGTTTACCGTTAAGGGTGATTTCCTTAATTTTCACATTTAGCGTTAGGTTTAGTGTTCTTTTTTACATTGACCGTTTACCGTTTATGCTGGTGGTAATAGGTCGGAACATTCCACAAAGTTATTGGTATATAAGATAAACCACCACCGACGTGCAGTCACCAGACAATTCTGACATTTGAACAAACACAGAGAATTCATTAGCATATGTGGCAGCCTGGGTAAATGATTGTACATTGTGAATCGCCCGCGGTTGATGACTAACCAATGGATTTCCCTCGGGTTTGTCATTTGATAACCATTTTTGTTGGTACAGATGATAACAGTATCTGTTTGGAATGGCAATTTCCTGGAAATAATAAAGGTGAATTGGAAAATGAACATGCTTAAACAATAAACACACACGTTGACAAAGTGTTGACAACTTGACAGGGACAGATTCCGAATTGTACCTCAAAACTCATCCAAGAATATGAGGGAAACTGTATGTCTTAGAATCTCCCATAGACTTCGACGAGTTGGATCATCAATTCGCATCCGGCTACCACCAGTGTGATTCCTATATGCATCGCACTTGCGATGTTCGAATGCAACTACATTCACTACATCTTTATTCTTTATCGATGATAGAATAGAATGCAGATGTATTCTTCATAGCAACCCGCACACATAGCTCTGTATTGTAGCTTATTGATTATAGTTATAATGTCCTTGCTTGACAAGCATAAGGTCAATACCTCAGGTTATAAATAACGCATCTGTTTGTCTTTCATTATAATAAGACTCAGTTAGTCATATGAACTAATAAGTGGAGTTCCAGACCGGTTACAAAACAAGTCTGTAGTTTTGTCCTGTTTATAAGTATTCATGTGATTTCATGTCAGTTGCATTGTAATGCTGTAATCTACAAATATACAGATAACCCAAAGATATGGCTACCGTGGGGATGATGAACATCGCTCATAGCATTTATATGGTTCCAAGAAACCAGACCAATAGAGTCGCCCAAGAGCAATATGCCCTTGTCAAATTGGGAGCATAGAGATATATACAGCTATTCTAGGGAGCATAAGCATGCCGAAAATGGCCAACATATTGGTCACAAAATTAACTATGAAACAAAACTTAGGTTCATGTGCTTTTGGCATTGGCACAATAGAACGAAAGGAACATATTCTGCTACAGTTTGTGATGCATTGAGAGTGAACAAGCCACGTGATTTGTCGAAGTCACCTATGTGATATTGTTTATTTATGAACATGTACAACATGTATAGCCTACGTTTTTAGTATATATTGCATTTGAATATTCGATTATGCCGATTAGTTAAGAGAATATTTAAACAAGGCCTCCAACGCCACATTGGTTAGGAACTGATGGAATTTTCAGTGGCAATGGATACCGGTTTCGGCTGTGGAATCCTTAGTATCTGTCATTCACAACATCAGCATGGGTAGGGGATTGTCAGTTGGAGGCGATAATGCATTGCTTCAGACATGCTGTTGTGAAAGGTCTTTACCACATGCTGCTTAACCACATGCTGCTAAGGCTATAAGAAGTCCCTGTACACCGAACATAACTGAGTCATTTTGTGATTGCGTTGCTGAAACAACCATATATCTCACCTAGTCTAGTTCATGGGGTTTGGTGTGAATTGTTATATTCTTTACTCAGTTATTTAGCAGACGTGCACTTTATATGTATAACTAGTGGTAAACAAGTACTGAATAGAGTTGCCAAATGGGTGTTAATATTTCAATAAACGAAAACAATCTTCTTGCATGATGTGGTTCCTGTCCATAAACTTTCATAAAATGTTTTAGGGTACGGTCTTGACAACTGTAATTCAGTCTGCAAGAAAATGCAGTGGTTGCACCGGAAACCCATTTATATCTGCTGGCTCTCTTGGTCGCTCACACCTGACATATTGGTAATTTGGATGTAACTCTCAAGGCCAAGTACATATCCTCTCCTTTCGGTTCCGTGCTGAATTAATCATTTCACACCTTTCGAGGAACTAATAATCCTACATTCTTGAGGGAAGAGTACATTCATCATCAGACAACACTGACATACAATTTTGCATTCGTACTGATGTGTGTAGTTGATGAATATCCAGCCACTATCAACATTCCAAATATTTAAATACTTAAGCACGTAAATATAGGTGATCACGATCCCAATGATAGATATCCGCCTACATACACGAAAAACGCACATAATATAATTCGTTCAGAACAACACAATAATTCTTAGGCGTTTCTGGGAATTGACTAAAGCCTTACTTTTTTCTGATCTAAAGTATCATCACGTTAATCAGCAAAACAGCCAAATTAGACACAATAACGTCGAATTAGTAAGGAAATTGAAAATCATGGAGACCATTAAGACAACAAATGGCCAGGACGCTAGTAGAAGCATTTTGTATAACGTTGAATTATCACCCTTGATTGGACAAGATAAACATTTCCTGTAGCATAGTCAGTTCATGGTAGATAAATACATAGGAAATATGTGCAATTTAACAATATGTTTTTCAACCATTTATAAACGCTCCTTATTTACCTTAGAAATGAAGGTGTACACAATTGGGCTTTCTCTTAAAGGTTCTATTTTCCTCTTAAAATATCATGTTTTCTTTTGCCATCTTTATAATACTGACTGCTGTAGATGGCAAACATCACTTTGAATGCTTCGTGTTCGAATTTCGAAGATATAAAATATGTATGATCAAATTTGACATTGATATCCTGTTGAAAGACACTCAAATACACTCAAACAGAAATATATATTGGTCGCGTTGGTCGAAATATTCATCACTGACAAGGTGGTACTTTTTCTTTGTTCTGGTTATTCCATTGGAAAAACGATCCGTTTCAGGAAAAAGTGTTCAACTGCTGACACTACCACTGGTCAAGCTATATGTCAGATGCGTATCATACCAACAGTCTCGAACAAGACATTGCCACATCTGATTTCGGCAAACAATGTGAATATTATCATATTTGAGAACTACGTATGACATGAATATATCAATCCACCACACAGTTACCGGTATGATATGTAGACAAATAAGGCTTAACTCATCAGCACACGGAGTCAGCTACTTCAAATACCGCTCTTCCAGACCAGTGCTGCTGCTTTGTTTACCTCGGCAAATATCTCCAGGGAGGCACGTGATGGTACCATTTTCTCACAAAAGTGGAGAACGTGATCCGTGAACGTTGTCAAAACTCTATCTGAACTGGTAATGCAATAAAATCATACCTATAGACTAAAGTTTGATTTTCTGAACATTTTCACATATCTCCTATCTCTTGTCTAGCAAGTGTCAGCTTGATAAAATGACCATATGACTTTCAGGGTTCCATGAGTTTTCATTCGAGAAACACGTTTGACATTTCTAATCAAATGTTCTGACCCTAGGGATATGCAGCACTAAGAACTGTGAAAAACTTCAGGCTACAGTGAAGGGTACTTCAATTTTATATACAAATCTAAAACTTGTGAAGCATTTTCCACTACATGAATATGTTTTGAAACTGGCAGTATGACAGTACGCATTGTACATTATCATCATTGTAGGCAATGTAAAATTATTATTTTGACGCAATGGCAATAGTAAATTGCGATACTACACAGAACACATTCGACCATCATGGAATGCGTGACAAGTCTTACAAAAACTCGTACGCAAACAATGTTTTAGCAGCAAACCCCCGAGTATGACACAACACATTCCGCACCACAGTAATTGAAACCAATGCTGAATGGTTATGTTGATGCGATGGCATTGGGAATATATTGTCAAACGCGTTAATATTCATCTTAAACTCCATGAATTGGAACAATATTGTAGAAAAGAAAATTATTATCGATGTCCAAGAAAACGGATTGTCAGTAAGTTTAACTTACAGTGTCATGGCAAGAATAACTTGATATCAAATGATATACTTTTTTATATTCTGTGACGTTGAAACAATTTAGTGTCGTATGTAGCATATCCAATTCCAGGTGATTTATTCTGTGTGGGCTCCACAAACCATCCAACCAATCTCGGATTGCTCAGATAAAACTAACAAATTCTTGGAAAGCATGCAGGTGGTAAAATGCACATTAGCTATTGATGTTGTAATACAAGGACATTGACAGTAACAGTTCGAGCTACAATGTACACGAAGGTCTGCTCTAAATCCGGGATACCATAAAACACAAGTTTTCAGATGGCATCCAAGAGCGATGGAATTTATCCTACGTGCCAGTCTGATGATAAATATTTGAATGGATTACGTGAAAGGTTCTTGAGCAAATAAGACAGACAGAGAGAATGTAAATGACAACACTGGATAGATTGGATTCTCACACCGCTTTTCCTTCAACAAGATTTCTCAATTGACCCAGAACCCTTACCACCATCCATAATGTGTGACTCTTGTCACATGCAACGTATCGACTTCAACGCAATAAGAGCAACATCCAATGCAATATGATCATTCATATGATTGGATTCCTCTGTATTGAGTGCTGCAATGCTGACAATTACCTGGAAAATATTTGTTTATTAGTGCGATTTCAGTATCAGGAATGTATGTAGTTACCCTGCTGAATTTTCCAATGACATTTAAACACCATTGCTCCTTTTATCCCTTGATATAGGCAGAATGATTCGTGTGGAAAACGGGCATTCCTAGTTCAATGTGAGTCATCCAAACTAATACTCATAATCATAAATACACATAATCAACATTAAACATGGTGAATGAACATGATAATGTATTCCAACTGATCGAGGAAATGAAATGTCACCACCTCGTTTGTGTACAATGTAAGTATCAATCTATTACCATCAATACAGTCAGATTTTGATGATGCCAATTACAAACGTAGAATACAACATTTTGCAATAGAAACAAAGCCCGACCAAATAATTTATCCAAAGGCACACTGGCGTCATCAGAGGCAGACAGTGTGTTAAATGTATTCATAATTCCCACCAGAACCATATCCAGGAAATGTCTGAGACAAGGAAGTTATTCATCCCAACAATTCACAAGTTAACAGGTACCCATTCTCCCCATCAATCAATATTACTATTGTTGTTTGGACGTAAAAGACATCCCCCAACTCCAAGAAACGAAACAGGGCATTGTTCTGCAGTCAACACATGCAACTGCATTGTTTTCTTCACTTTTTTAACCAAATGTTTTTTTTGCATGTCTAGAGACAACTTAGGTACAAAACAATACAAAAGATGCTTGATGTTGGGAGCAAACTCTTCACAAGTGGAATGAGCGAAATCCAAGTGAAATAGCAGCTGGTAGGGATCGTAACAAGGTGTTGCTACGTGAACACCACGATGACTGGCAGAGTTGAGTAGGAACCAGCAGAAACCCCTGGAGTTCCAGTTTCTACAAGGTGCATAGACATATACAGTTCAATTTAAAATTGGAACAAAGAAATATATATACATCAGATTTATCTACAGTATTTGCGAAGAAAACATTACCAGAATGGATGATACTTACATTACCAGAATGGATGATAATAAAATCCATTCTGCTATAATACGGCTATAATACGGCACAATTAGTTTTAAAAACATTCATACTTACATATAATATAATTTGAGGTACATAATATTACAGCTATGTTTAAATGACAAAAATATAACGCAAAGTGATCCATCTTTAAACAACGTCGCAACATTAATATCAGAAACATTACATTGCTATTTATACAAAATACACTAATGCATACCGATTGCTTGGATTTAAGACATATAAATTGTTTCAGTGGGTTCAAGTCCTGATTGCCTGCAATGTTTTATGCTCGGTAGTGTTCCTTATATCCTATTGAGGCCCAGGATATTTGTAGGTGATTCATTACACATGAAGTTGAATGATTACAACTTGATGATGACCATTGGGTGTAAATATTAGATATGACGCATCACTGACTTTTGTCATATTTTGCCATAAATACACAGTATCGAAAAACAATAGGATGCGATATGAACAATTTAATACTGACGCATTTTCCAATTACCGACAAATTGGCCTAGTTTATGAGGCTGCGACAAATGTTATCATCCCAGTGTTTATATTTTCCTGCTAGATCAGGTCAATAGATAAAGTACCATTCTCCGGTTGAACACTGTATTTATTATGACCTACCACATCCTGTATTTATCATATGTGAAGTCGGGTGGCTTGTGTATGCATAAGATCGATTGTCTTGATCATGCATACATTAATTACTCGCATTCCGCCCCCGCCAATTTCCCCTCAGTACACCTAACGTGGCAGCCCATAGTGCTCATTACTTCAGCTATGCTCACGGTGGCATCAATGTGAGAGTTCACTTTGATATCGAGGTTCTCTATACAATGTAGTGAAAATAGTAAATACTGTACTGTAATGTTATCACTCTGATGGTCCGTCAATGAGGATACCATCGACTCTACACACCCATGGCTTGGTAGTGGCTGTTGTTTTGCCTAAACGTGTTTTAATCGGTAACGAGAATATGGTGTTGAATTATTTTTATTCGGTCTTCTCTTTATTCCGAATTTACCATTTCCCCCCTTCAAACTCGTGGCGTAGATCGGTACGTACATTCCACAAAGTCCCCGATTTAGGCCTAAGATAAACCAGGACCGCCGTGCAGTTACCAGACAATTCTGTCGTTTGGACAACACAAATAATTCATTAGCATACGTGGCAGCCTGGGTAAATAAATGTACATCATGGATCACCTGCAGTTGGTGATTAAACAAGGGATTTCCCCCAGGTCTGTCATTTTATGACTGTTTTTTGTTTGTTAATATGAAAACACTATCGGTTTGAAATGGCAAATTCTTTTAATTCAATTGTAAAATAAATATGATTAGTCATTGTACACAAACATGAAAAGACACAGAAAAGGGATGTAATCCCGTTGTATACATCATAAATCATCTCGGAACATGACAATAGATGCACTGGAATTGGATTATTCTATAGACATGTATTATCATGTATTATTGACCTATTACCTCTATTATGATGAGTTTGATATGTATAGCACAACCGATGTTTGCATTCAATACATAGGAACCAGAGACCATTCCATCATCTGTTTTTCACCCACAATAGATTCAGTTGGCGGCGACCGCCCGTATAATACATCTGTATCATAACTTGATATGATATATATTAATCAAACATACATTTACGATGACCTTGCTTAACAAGTTCAAGGTCAATACCTCAGTGCTTGCTCCATATATATAGGAGCATATAAAACTAGTGGCTGCTGATCTAAGGTATTTATTTCACTTGGCTATTAAAATGGTATTGTGTGAACACCTTCTAACCATCTTAAATCGGATGAATTCCAGACCAATTACTTACCAGTAGTTATATCCAGCTTATGGTTATTTGTGGGTCTTTGCTGGGTGTAATAATGTACTCAAAGAGTGTTATCATCACCGTGAGGATGATGGACATGGCTCATAACATATAACATTACATGGTTTCGCGGAATCAGACCGCTAAAGCCACCTAGTAGAATTAGGCTCTTGTCAAATTGGGGGGGGGGGGGGGGTGAGATATATACCGCTGTTCACGTGATCATAAGGATGGCAGAAGTGGCGATAATGTTTTGTAGTACAGATTTGGGTATATATTGCAGTTAGTTCTTCGATTATTCCACGAGTTTATGGCATACTGAAGCAATCACGCCTCACACGGATTAGTATAAGAGAACATCGTGTACCGGGGAAACCATATTACAACGTCCGCATGGACAATAGGCGATGATAGTGTATTCAAATTGGTCGTTCCTTTCATGAAAGGGACAACTCAGCGGGGGTTGCTCAGTTGTCTGGCTTCGACAAGTCCCACGGCACATAACATCGTCCGTGCTACAATAATGCTAGAATACATTCATCTATTGGTGCCGCCCCCCCCCCCCCCCCGCCCCCCCCAAAAAAAATCTAGCAAGTGGAGATTATACTGCCTGAGTTATGTGCATTCGCGGTAACCAGGTAAATACCCACGTGGAACTGCTGATGATTGATAGACAAATGTTTTCATCGGATCTGATTGAATTGAAAATTATTTTCGTAATTGATATTTTCTGTCTGGTCTGCACTTTATGCCTGACATACTTCGGCTCCTTTCGTGGAAATTTACAAAATCTCCTGTGTGTTCTGATAATTTTACTTCTCCATGGGAGGCACTCGTTTCATACGCGCCAGGTCATAAGACAGGTCGTAAGACTCTGAACAGATACTCACAGCATCATCTCCGACATGTATTTGACGTCAGACACAGTTTATCAAATAGTATTCCAAACTTTAGAAAGGTTTTCCAAATGCTATCTCGAAATAATTGTCAACATTCTTATTATCTTGTCACTATCCTTGTACATCAGATCTTGTCTCTTCTCAGCATCAGACGTGCTCAAAAAGATCAGATCACCGAACTGTAACTTAGGTTGAGGAGAAGTAGACTATGTTCACTTGGTAAAAGATTTCGATGATTACATTAAAAAACCATTTTTGGAATAAACACAAAGTCGGAACAGTGCGTAAATATATTTTCCTACTGCACACCAGATAAAATTGATGCAAAACTGTCTAACGATTTATCAGAACAATTTAGAAATCCGAAATGAACTCCTTGAGATAGGTGTATAACATATATAATTCTCATCGCGGATATATTTTACCGTATACCATCAATGAAACCGTCTCAGTGGTAGAAACGAATGTGTCAACCTAGCTTAGTATGAAATTTTGATGATAACAATGAAAACCTAACATTGGGCACTTCGGGAATAGAGGCGAAGCCCAGCCAAACATTTAAAACTAAAGCCACACTGCCGTCATCAGGGGCAGGCAGTGTGCAGGCCTACATTATTGCCTATACTGTTCTCTGAAATAACAACTTATTGTGAAAAAAACCCGCAAGAAATCCAGTGAAATAGGTATATGACAAGTACATGAGTACCCAACCATAAGCTAAACGGTTACTGAGTTGATGGTATCCTGGGGACTGATCTTATTGTTCATTATATAAACAATATATCTACATTTAAAACTAAAGCCACACTGCCGTCATCAGGGGCAGACAGTGTGCAGGCCTACATCATTGCCTATACTATTCTCTGAAATAACAACTCATTGAGAAAAAACCCCGAAAGAAATCCAGTGAAATAGGTATATGACAAGTACATGAGTACCCAACCATAAGCTAAACGGTTACTGAGTTGATGGTATCCTGGGGACTGATCTTATTGTTCATTATATAAACTATATATCTACATTTAAAACTAAAGCCACACTGCCGTCATCAGGGGCAGACAGTGTGCAGGCCTACATTATTGCCTATACTGTTCTCTGAAATAACAACTTATTGTGAAAAAAACCCGAAAGAAATCCAGTGAAATACGTATATGACAAGTACATGAGTACCCAACCATAAGCTAAACGGTTACTGAGTTGATGGTATCCTGGGGACTGATCTTATTGTTCATTATATAAACTATATATCTACCATTGGTATTTGTGTTCCCTGATCTAATGCCGTGCAATTACTATTGGTAGGGGTCAGATTGTTGGTGGGACCATGCATGCTAGTAATACGACTCGAATCGATTTTATCATATCAACTAGCTTTATATCCACCACGATAGAAAAGTTCATAGATAATGTATTTTGCTTTTTATATTATAACTTGGGAAGTAAGCGATGTTTTTTGTGATGAGATGTCAAATTGGTTTCCAAACAAACCCCTCCCCCATAGTGATCCCAACTGCAAATAACTGTTGTAGTAAGCCTCCCACACTCACAATAACACTTTGCCAAATCTACAATCAAGTCTTTTATCCTGATCACGCACGAGCCTTGGTCATGTCTCTGATATTTCAAGCAAGGCATTGATCTGTATTCAACAGCTTCAGTTGCTTTCTATTTTTACTCAGTGGGCATTCACATCTTACTAATGTGTATTTGCCATATCTCGATATCATATGTACATACAATACATGAGATCTTTGATGTTCAAAATAAAATGACACAGATGGACACCGGAATTTGTTTATTAACTTGTACCATATTTGTTAAGAGACCATGTCCATAGATTCCAGAAATAAAACAATAATCTAGCAAAATTTAATTCAAGACGTGTGACTAGTTATTGCTAGTCATAACCCCTACCAAACTTCGTTCCAGATTGTTATGTGTGTGATTTGTATCATAACGAGAAACGATTACTCAGGAAAACGGTATATGCTTTTAGTATAGAGTTTAAGATGTCTTTTTGATAGAAAAAATGAAGAATTTTCAATATCAGTTCAAATTTGATGGTATTCTTTACAATGTAAGTATCAATCTATTACCACCAATACAGCCAAATTTTGAGGATTTCAATAACAAACGTAAAATACAACATACTGCAATAGAAACAAAACCCGACCAAATACCTTATCAAAAGAGACACTGGCGTCACCAGGGGCAGACAGTGTGGTAAATGTAGATGTTTCTACTGTACAACCGATGGAATTAGTATACAACTGCCCAACGACCTATGAAAATAATTTAGAAATCCGAAACAAACCCCATGGAATAGATATATGGCAAGTACATAAGTACCTAATCACAAGCCAAAGGGCTACTGAGTCAAATTCAACATTTAAATCAACATATTTCAGCATGGTTAGATTTCGTATCAGCCTGCTAGTACGGTTGGCCAATATGGGAACTTAGCCTGTGTTGTTTGCCTGCTGAATGAAATTTCAAATTGGCGGTCCATTCCACAAACTTTCGAATGGTCGTAGAACTGGTCGCTACGTGTTTCATGCTTTTCACTTGACTGTATGTTTCTTTTTCAGCATGCCAGTCCCGAGACAGTAATTGTTACTACCAACGTCCAGCGCTCTCAAACCAAATTGTTCAAGCAGTCACCGACTGATAACACTTTCGACTTTGGTAATCGAAGCGGCTCCTTATTGGCAAAGTATTATCAACCTATTGCCAACGATAAACAGATTTTGATGATGACAATAACGAAGCTAAATCACATGTACAACATTTTCAGAATCACAACATAGCCTTACCAACTATTCACATCCAAAGCCACACTGTGTATAAAATAAAGGTGTTACTTCTGCACATTGGGTGGAGTTGATATACAACTACCCAACAGCATATACATATACAATTATATAAATACAATATATAACTCCGAAACAAACCCCGTGCAATAGGTGTATGACACGTAAACGAATAGGCCCAATCAAAAGCGGAGATGACACTGGATATTTCGCACATTGAATTTATGTCTTAAAGCTGCTGCCTTCGAATGTATGCAATATTTTTTTCCAAAACCAATTTTTGTTAAACACATCTAATGCAATATAACAAAAGGTGTGCTCAATGATCTTGACGACTACAGCCCGTCCGAGTTGTCTTTTCATCCGTTTTAGTGCCCATTTTGTACCGGTTTTGTAAATAAACAAACGAAGTGTATCCATCAAACCCGAGTGTAAGCAAATGCTCAAATCGCGCTTAAAAGTCCACATTGAGTACATTTTCTAGTTCGTATGTGCATATATAGTGTAGTTGTGAGAAAATATTCAGTGATATACCATGATGTGCGTGGAATTGTCAGTCTATCTTGCACTTCCATGCTTTGTTTACATCTGCGTGTGATGGATACAGTTCCTGTATTTACGCGAGAACCGCCTGTTCAAATGAGCACAATTTCCCTTCAGGACTGGTTATTTTCATTACATTTGATGTGAGTATGTTTCACTCGGTTAGTTTAGCATGTTTGTATGAAATATAGTTTTCAAAAAATATTGACTGGTTTCGAAGGCAGCTGCTTTAACGCCTTGAGGCGATGTCATGGAGAAAGGTGTCGATGTTTGTTAGATGATGCCTAAAATGTCTTGGATGACGACACTTGGCTTCATTGGGCCTTGACACAGTCTGGGCCTCGGGCTCTGCCTGGAAACTTCTCAGATGCATGCGCAGTGCACAAGCGTGGAGAGGGCTGGTTTGGAATCATTTAGCATAACCTTGATTATTCGATTGGACCAGACAAGTAACATTCAGCTCAATCTGATTGGAAAATCTAAACCTTACTGTCTGTCTTTTGCAGCATCAAGATGAGAAGATGATTGAAAGTAGAGTGTGATAATGTATTTTGTAAGATAATAATATAAAGGTAATTATATATGTGGGCTAAACATAATTCGTTTGGACAGGTGTTCGTTCCTTCTTTCTCTTATCAATCTTCAACTAGTTTTGTGTGTGTGTTTGAGATTGTATGTTTTTATGTTTATGTCGGCATGTGAATGGAAACCTATTTGGCATTCACCTATTTCACGGGGATTGGCTTGGGCTCATAGATTAGTTGTAATCAGTAACTGAGGAGTCGTATACTCAATATCCATGACTGGTATTGCACCAGAACTATACGAGCCATTGGTGTCAAGCAGATACCAGCATTCCTAAGAAGATACGTTCGCGCTTGATGTGATTTCTGAAAGCCTAGTCCATGAACTGTCCGTAAGTGCGTTATGGCACTGTGGCAACAAATCTCATTCAATCTATAAGAAAATGGAATAAAGTCGCACCAGGAGCGTATTGATATCTCCCGGAGTTTCTCGTCGCTCACACCTGACATATTGGTGACTGGGATATAACTGTCAAGGCCAAACCCATTTCCTATTCAGTGGGTTTCGTGCTGAATTAGTCCCTCTCAGACGGTTTATGAACCCAATTAACACAAGGTTTGAGAACAAAGCAATTTTCTGGTCCTAAGTACATTCATCATCAAACGACAATAAAATGCAATTGTATATTGATACTGGTGTAACTTGTACTGAACCGAATGAATAAAGACGTATAGTCAACAGTTTGGATAACATAATTGGCAACACTCTCACATACAACTATCTGACTGCAAAGTACTTACTAACGTGATCTTAATCCCAGCCAAAATAACTTGTGCAAGGGTTTGATTTGGCACATTTTCTCTGTCGTGACATGAATATCATATATGCAGAGTACAGAGATACATGTATAAAATGATATAGTGTAACAGTGTAGTGGTGATCATTAAGGATTATACCACAGTTTTTTTTGTGGTTCAGCGATTGACTGAAACTTTTAATACTTCTTCTTCTCCAGAGTATCATCATGTCAAACACTAAACATCCAAATTGCGCACAACGCCAAATTAGAACTTGAAGATCATTCAGACCATATTGAGATCAAACAGTAGGGGCAGTGTGCATGAATAAGGTGAACTTTGACACATTTTAGCATCCCATAATAAATTCAGAAAAGGTGTGCGTGCAGAAAGGCCGAGTTCCTCTTCCGAAAGTTCAGGTTTTCTATTGATATCGTTACAATACTGACAGTAGGTGACAAACATTTCAAATGCTTGCCCCCAATTTTAGGATATATAAGATTGAATTTGACATTCCTTTTGTAATAGGATACTATAATCAAATAGACGTATATATTGATCACTTGGTCAAAAAAATTACAACTAAAACGATGTTTTTCTTTGTTCTGGTTCTGGTTGTTGGAATGTGGAAATATTCCGTCTAGGAGAAAGGACGAAAAAGTGTGGATTCTTTGATTTGAATGCTCGAGGCCGCGAAGCGGCCGAGAGCATTGAAATCAAAGAATCCACATCTTTTGAGTCTTTTCTCCGACTTAAAACATGTGTAGGCCTAGTCATGTGTAGATATAATATAATAGTATTACAAACGTGAGTTGCGTCATGTATGCTTTTCGCGTCATGCATACAGACTGAAAGTGTGGATTCTTTAAATCACTGAACCATTGCGAGTGACATATAAATACAATTGCGCGAAACCCAGAAAATCACTCGACTCGACACTGACAAAATGCAGGCGCAAGTGAGCGACGATGACGATATCTTCATCACACAGAGCAAAATCAGTTTTGATTTGAATGCATCTGTAGATAGCGATCAAGCGTTCGATGCAGCACAGATGCTCGGAAATATTGGTGACAAAACACTCCGAATTGGATATCGGACTACGAGTGGCGAAACAGTATGTATAAACTATTCGAAGTTGCTGTATATCTGATTAAATGTTTCTATGATGACAGTTTGTGGTAATTGGTATAATAACTAACAGTAATTTCATGCTTTTAGGCCCAATCTTCCGGCGTATCGACCTGTATATTCTGACATCTCAGACGACGAACTCGTGTCAACATGCCAGAAATTCGAGGCTTCGTTGGACAGTGCATCTCAGAGTGGAATGCCGACATTTAAACAGAACAGCTGAGATTACTTTGCATAATGGACATAAACGACAATGTCAGCAAATTCATGTTGTAACAATTTGAAAAATTACCATATCTGGAAAGTAATAACGAGAGAATGAGTTGATGAAAACTGTCTCACGTCTCTGTAAGGACGCTGGATTAGATGGATATCGAACAAATCATTCCTTACGAGCCACAGCCGCTTCGCGTCTGTTTGAACAAGATATGGATGAGCAGCTGATATGTGGAACTACTGGTCATCGTTCTCTGGCTGTCCGTCCGTACAAGCGCGTGTCCGATGCCAAGCGCAAGAAGATAAGTGCAGTAATCTCAAGCACAAGTAGTGCTACGGAGGATCCACGCTCTGAATTTCCCATCAGAAACAAAGACAAGTTGCCAATCAAGATTACCCTGAACTTGAATTTGAAATATGCTGTTATGTAATATGCAATATCACATATACTGGTTATGTACACGAAATTATCCAATAATATTATGTGTGAGCTCCGCAAATAAAAATTTACCATGACTAACCGTTGATTCTTTTCAAAGTGTTGGAAATTGTGCGTTAAGAATCCCCGGCTTCTAGTTGATTCCTCAAAAATAATCCACACTTCACACAATAGTGTGACGTCATCATAATGTTTTAAATATTAAGAGCAAGATTCGTCAAAAGTGAACATCGACAAATTGTACTTTGGGGTGTGAATACATGGCTATATCATTATATATTTTGAAATTTCAGCTGCTCAAACTATCACGAATCCATGTAGATGAGTCATGTGGATGCATCTCGAACCAACATTGGAACACGTCATTACCGCTGATGTCGGCACTCAATGTGCATTTAACCATATTTAAGAACCACTCGTGTCATGAATATATTAGGTCCCTTGTGTGCAGTCGCAAGGTGACATAATCACCCGGTCCACACACAGTCACGTTACTTCAAATACCGCGCTTCCAAATCAGTGCAGTCGTTTTGTGGATCTCGGTAAATATCTCCTGGGAGGCACGTGATGACATTGGTTCCTCAATGGACCAACCGCATAACATTTTCCGCGGAGAATGTGGAAAGTGCGGAATGTTGTACGTGATCATGTAAAAAGAAAACATGTTTGCAAACACTATTTCCGTAGTTATTTGATCGTAGGATTTATTGTTATCAAATAGTGTTCTACCAAATCTAAATAAAATTAAGAAGATGACAATCTGCCCCATGGTAAATTACAGAATAAAGAGAGAGCTCAGGAACCTGACCAAATCCGGGGATTTATTTGTCTATATCCACGATGGATGGAGGTATTACGCCAATGGGTTGATGAGTGGGTTTTTGTCCGGTGGGATTATGTCATGCCTTCCTTTCATAGAAACAAATCTGAAACTTAGTAGAAGAATGATTCTAAAAAAAGTAACACAACATATTTCACGCTTTGACCTTCGACGCCAATCTGCAATAATTATATTCATGTAAAATGCTGCGATATTCATCGGAATATATTTGTGCCTTGCATGACATAGATTTTAAATGTGTTGATCGAACGCCCTTGAACTTTCCTTATTGGAACATTTTTGTAAATTTTGTGAAAAAAGTACATGTGCAAGAAATGTAATTTATGTTAGTTTAATGTAAAATGTCACAGCATAAGTGGCGCTTGAGAAATAATATCGAATATCATATCCATTCCAAGGTAATCAGACTTATCAGTGCTACATGAAGTTATGGGCCGATTCTTGACAACAAATCAGCCCAAGAGATGACAAAGGTTTTTGGAAAATGGATAGCATCAAACTACAATTTTCTTTTTCACCAGAAATACAGGTTTGACATAGCGTGGTAGGTTGAATTCAATGTCGCCACTGAAACTGCCACTTATGACTTTCCGTGTGAACGTGGCAATAATTAAGCTTTACATCGATGTATTCTAGGAGTTTATTCTACAATTACGAAGGGAAAAGTAGGTGGAAGTCCCAGAAATATTTTAATTGCGGCGGTTGAAACCCTTTTTTTTTTGCCGACCCGTCTAAATGACCATCTAAATTTGAATGATCGCTATGATCATTATCGCTATGTGCTGAGCTCACTGGTAAATCCGAGTACAAGATTGTTTTAATTACCTGTAATGTATGACCTTATATTGCTGAATATCATACATTTAACAACCCTTGCAAAAACAGACATGCAGGAAAAGCAATTCCAGATCAATGTCAGGCTGTTTGATAATGTAAAATATACAAATTGAACATTATACACGATATACATGTACACTATGGTGTACATCTTTTTATGCATCTTTGATTTAAATTCTGATACCTACGTATCTCAATCATCTGCTTGAGGAAATGAAATGTCACCAGCATGTTGTGCTCAATTTGTCAGTTTTCCCACCAGAACCATTTCCAGGAAATCTACGAGCCAAAACAAGGAAGTTATGAATCGATAGGAACCCATTCAACCCAACAACCGCTAATATCATTGTTGCTCTGATGTGATAGACATTCCCAAATTCCAAGATCGTACGAACGTCTTTTTATTCGCACAGGCGTTGTACACGGACGTGGTACGTGATATACACACATATTAAAGACCAGACAGCTGTTCTTAATTCGAATCCTACTTATAGTCTATTGTAGAAACGATTGTTTTTCAATTTCCTTTGTCAATTACTATTCCTGTGTGCTTTATCAACCGTTTGTATCACCGACTTTATTTAACATCTCAGACCACAAAATTTTTACTCCATTAAAAAAAACAATATATATTTGGAATGTGTGAAACGTACCCGATGATTTATGCCATATTGAACTGGTTTCCAGACAACAACTCGGACCTCGTTTTTCTTGAAGTGAACCCACCTGCAGATAATGTACAGTCCGCAATATTGACCGATAT
Source organism: Terebella lapidaria (assembly GCA_949152475.1). Taxonomy (NCBI): domain Eukaryota; kingdom Metazoa; phylum Annelida; class Polychaeta; order Terebellida; family Terebellidae; genus Terebella; species Terebella lapidaria. The sequence continues at coordinate 12,998,481 of OX424558.1, forward strand.
ATTTAACCTCCCACACAATGTAGTCGTAACTAGAATCAGCTACCATTTAGAAGTAATGGCGCTATCGTCCTGATCACGCACATGACGTTGCCCCATATACTAGTACACATGCTAATGTCCCTGGTATCGTAGGTGAAGCATAGCTTGGTATTCAACTGAAATTACTTTGTTTTATTTACTTGTCGTGCATGCTCATCATGAACAATGTGTGTTTTGCATAATTAAAGGCCATACGTACAGACAATACATTGAATCGTTGATGTTGAAAGAAAAATGACACACGGGGTCACCAGGAATACTATGAGATCTAAATTAAAGTATCAAAACCTTTTGTTTCCAAATCACATGTGTTGTTTTTCCTGGGAAATACCCAGCAAAATGTGATCGATGCATGATGTAACAACGTTCGCTTTTATTGCTTATTTATTGACAAATTCCACTAAGCCTCTGTTACAATATGTTTTACATGATCAACACAATCTTTTAATTATTTTCTGATTATAACAAACTACGTTATCGGATTTTATTGATTGGACCAAAGTTCGAAACTTGTATTTATTAGAACCTTGTTTGTTTGGAACCCATGCAAGCATTATCATTGAATTCCAGAATTGATACGATAAAACTGCTCGGTGTTTGCTGTTCTGTCGGATATATGCTGGTATGGATTACAAGTTATCAGCTTAAAGAGCTGTTCTACTTCCAAAATAATCTCCGAATAAACAAAAACAAAACTGTCGATGTCCATGCCAAGTTGCAGTAAAAAAGACCACGTGCCATTAAAATGACCCCGTGTCCCTGCTCCGCCCATATTGAAGGGAAAGGATCAAAACCTGCCCAGGCCTAAACCTGTTTTGTTCCAATTTCCAATAGACAAGTGAATACAACACTGTTCATATTTTAGTTGAGTAATTCCCATTATTAACATTATACAAAAGAATCAACCCCAAGCATGTATGCGATATACCGAGGGATGAAAACCGATCCGACTCCGTTATCTAATCCCAGTGTCTGGCGAATTTGGGGGAATTTGACATGGATTGGTGGCTTCGGGTTATTATTGGGTGTCGCCGGCGTCCTCTAACAAATTAGGGTCAAGAATGCCAGCTTGCCTGCGTAGGGGTCAGTAAAGTTCACGTCGTTTGCGTGGGTGTCAATAACACAACTTTTGAGAGTAGAAAGATTCGTGGTTAGTGGTTTGAACATTTGTTTGTAAATACTTCTTCAAATTCTATTTGTATATGGGGAGAAAAAATTCTGGTATGCTCTTATTGTCAACAACGAAATCTGGTTGTTGAAATCTGGTACATTGCTAGTACTTTGATCTGCAAACTGAAGTGTGTGCATCAAAATGCTTGCTGTTGAGATTGAAGTCACATATCCATTCCTGGTGCTTCCCTAGATATATTCCGGCTATGTCCAGTATTATTTTGTTGGCCTATATCATTCAAACGGGACGACTTCTTGGAACTATTTTGGACTCAGTCTAACAGGAAATGGCGCAGTGTATCAGAATTACACACATCGGTACTTTCTGTGATCATGGTGACTTTTGACATGCCAAATACTTACGGGTTAATTACAATGGTAATAAAAAAAATCAAGACGACACAAGATGTTTCCCACTGCCAAACTTTTCCCCTCTCAGCTTGTAACAAGGACTTTGTTTTGTCAATGCATGAAGATGGTTACCATGACAACGGACAACGGCCTCATAAAATTCCCATCACCCAAACACCACACAGTTATCACTAAACAAAAAAGGCACTGCTATAACCCATACACAATCATTTTCATCAGTTCTGCACAAAGCACTTCTTGTCCGATTTTTTTTTTCAAATCACCTTGTAAATATTTCATAGAATTCATTTCTCATTTTGTTGCAAGGTTTTGTGTCATTCACAGGAGCACCGATAGATACGGACAAAATCTAATCCATGGACGAAGCTTACAAACCAGCTTGAGTGGTCAAGTCCGAGCATTACCATTAACATGAATGTGAGAGCCATGTGAATATGACAGACTTAGTCTGAGATCAAAGTTTTGATCAGGGTATTGGCCTACATATACATATATTGATGGTATAATATCAAGGTAGGGCTTGACCAATTTCAGCCTCACCAATACCAATACCAATCTCCGTCTTTTCCCCAGCCTTTATAATTGTTCTTTTCCGTATGGATGGAAATTGGTATAGCTTTATATATTTAGGTATAGCTTATCCTGAGAAGAGGTAGTATCTCGCAAATCGTAATAAACTAAACATTATATTATATTACTCTTGTATTCTTCCGTATTGCACAGAACTGTCATATCAAATTGAGATTTAGTAAAGAAGGATAATGGATTATTGGTGCAATAACCAAGCAGCCGTTATTTGAGGAAGTAAGACTACCTGTTATCATGACATGTGTATATAGCAGTGAGGGTTAATCTCATCCATTACCTGATGAGCCTTGTTGATTACTCATGGCGGATATTATACAAACATTGGATGTTGAGAGTCGTCCATCAAGTAATGGATGAGCTCAACCTTCACCGTTATATATACATGTCATGATATTATACAAATATTGGATGTCGAGAGTCGTCCATCAGGATGAGCTTAACCCTCACCGTTATATATACATGTCATGATAACAGGTAGTCTTACTTCCTAAACAAAAAAACACTGCTATAACCCCTACACTGGTACAATCAGTATTCCTCAGAATCTTATGGGAATAAATGCGTGGTACCATTTTGACCTTGACATGACACTATGTCTTCACGTTCAATCTCATTGCTCAATCAGCGACAGACTGGTGGTGGTGACAAGTCTGGGGAAGTATCGCACAAATCATTATCGCCTCCACCAGGAGGCGACATATTCAAATACGATAAACACGGCATATGGGACTAACTCCAAGACTGCAATCTCACCGCAGCATTTGTTTTTAAATGATTGTGTTCAATAAAAAGATCAATGCGACCTGAGCGAAAAATATTCAACTTTTACAATTTATTCATGTTTAATAACTGCAGAATGCGTGAAAACTCTGAACATCTTCAATGCTTTCAAGTTCAAGGTAGACATACTTTCACTATGTGTATTTCATACACACACCCTCATCTGAACATTCTGCAAGTATCTGATCAGAAACGGTATCTGCCCAGGTTAGATCGATCGAGAAACTTACACCGCATGGCCGAATATGAAAGTTTATTTCATTACCGTCATAGGTCATATCGGTTAGATCGATCGAGAAACTTACACCACATGGCCGAATATGAAAGTTTATTTCATTACGGTCATATTCAGGTAGATGCATGAATTAAGATTTACTTTGACCATTTTGAAATAAAATCATCCATTGATTCCCCTAAAAAGATCAGTAATGAGTATTAGTCTATTCCTGATACTTCTCAAGCGGGGTAGGACGTGATAAATCAACTTCCAGAGTCATCTAGTGACGGTGAGTATACTATAGAAGTCGAGAGTGGTGTCTCTGCAGAACCCTTGGAGCAGGAGCTGGATGTCGGACCTAAGTCGCCAGCAGGGGTGAAACCACCATACACACCAGTTGTGGCAAGAACGGAGACACCGCCAGCACCATTGCCGGAAGCAGCAGCAGCACCAGTACCTGCCCCTCGAAGGTCGGATAGGTCACGGAAACCACCAGCAAGACATAACACAGGGGAAGAAATGATGAACCAGCAGCCAGAGTGGTTGAACGAGGTTCAGGTGTTGAAACAGCTTGCCAACAATGAGTATATTTCCAGATATGATACCATAGATCGGAAGAGAGTCCTCAAGGTATTGGCTCGCAGTAGCTAGGTACGTACCTGTGTATGTTGTTAAGGTGTTTTGTCAGTTAAGAGTTAACACTCCAATTGTGAGTATACCTTTTATCATTTTTTCGTTTCAGGATATCGTGACATTTTCTGGAGAAGGGAAGTGTGTGACAACCGTCATATTTTCATCATCTTATACTTATTTTAGGGATTCAGGGATCATTTGCATTAACATAAATTGTATGTTGCCATTGTGGAACCTCAAGTCAAAACACTTGAGTGAGTATTTGTTTAACCCGTATATTTCTTTAAATAGTATATTGAAAATGAATATCTGAATTCGATTGAAACTTTGTTGTAATGGTACAATACTTATCATTTTGTATAGTTATTCTCAAAGTCTGTGATATTATTCATATGTTATGCTGTTGTAGCTGGGTTTATTGTATTGGGATAAAACTAGTTGAGAAAACACCGAGTGGCTCATCATTTCGCCACCTTGTGACACAAATTACGTGTATCCCAGCCTTTTTATGTCTTTCCGTATAAATTATTTGTACATAAATGCATAAACACCTGTACCATTACAAGGTGTAACATTTCCCAAAAGACCAATCCAACTTCAAATGCACATTATGTCAGCTTCCCAGGGACAATAAATCTGTACGTGGGCGATTGCTGGAAAAGTGAGCATTTCATGTTCGACGTGGTAAATCCGTTTTGCATCACACCGAATGATGTCATCATTCCATTCTGGCCCTAAAAAGGTGGATAGTTTTGTTCTTAATTCGGTTCCTACTTATAGTCTATTGTAGAAACGATTTTTTCTCAGTTTCCTTGTTCAATTACTTTTCCTGTGTGCTGTATCAACCGTTCGTGGAACATCGTGACACAATGTCAGACGTGTCAACGAGGTGATTGGACGGGTCAGATCACAAAATGTTTACCTCATTAAAAAACAATATATATTTGCAATGTGTACACGATGATTTATTGGGTTCTTCATGTTCGGCAAGTACTGTTGATGGCATCATGTTGCCATATTGAACTGATCTCCAGACAACAACTCGGGCCTCTTTTTACTTAAAGTGAGCCCAACTGCAGATAATGTACAGTCCGCATTATCGACCCATATATTTAACCTCCCACACAATGTAGTCGTAATTAGAATCAGATACATTTAGATGCAATGGCTCTTCCTGATCACGCACAGACGTTGCCCCATATACCAATACCCGTGCTAATGTCCCTGGTATCGTAGGCGAGGCATTGCTTTGCATACAACTGAAATTACTTTGTTTTATTTACTTATCGTGCTTGCACATCATAAACAATGTGGATTTTGCATATTTACAGACCATACGTACAGACCATACATAGAATCGTTGATGTTGAAGGAAAACTAATACAGGGGGTCACGAGAATAACTATGAGATCTAGATTAAAGTATCAAAACCTTTTGTTTCCAAATCACCCAAGTGTTTTTTCCTCGGAAATACCCGAGCAATGTGATTAATGCATGATGTAACAACGTTCGCTTTTATTCCTCATTTATTGACAGATTCTGTTACAATATTTTTTTAATAATCGACACAATCTTGTAATTATTTGCTGCTTACCAAACTATATTATCGGGTTTATTGATTGGACCAAAGTTCGAGACTTGTATTCATTAGAACCTTGTTTGTTTGGAACCCATACAAACGTTATCATTGAATTCTAAAATTGATACGATAAAACCGCTTCGTGTTTGCTGTTCTGTCGGATATATGCTGGTATGGATTACAAGTTATCAGCTTAATGAGCTGTTCTACTTCGAAAATAATCTCCGAATAAACGAAAACAAAACAGTCATGCCAAGTTGCAGTAAATAAGACCGCGTGCCATTAAAATGACCCCTGCTCTCCCCATACTGAGGGGACGGGATCAAAACCTGTTTTGTTCAAATTTCCAATAGAAAAGTGAGTACAACACTGTTCATATTTTAGTTGAGTAATTTCCATTGTTAAAGCTGCTGCCTTCGAATGTATGCAATATTTGTTTTCAAAACCAATTTTTTGTTAAACACATCTAATGCAATATAACAAAAATTGTGCTCAATGATTTTGACGATTACAGTCGATGTCCGAGTTGTCTTTTCATCCGTTTTAGTGCCCATTTTGTACAGGTTTTGTGAATAAACAAACGAAGTGTACCCATCAAACCTGAATGTAAACAAATCGTCAAATCACGCTTAAATGTCGACATCGAGTACATTTTCCAGTTCGTATGTGCATATATCATGTAAATAGTGTAGTTGTGAGAAAATAATCAGTGATATACCATGATGTGCGTGAAATTGTCAGTCTATCTCGCACTTCTATGTTTTGTTTACATCTGCGTGTGATGGATACAGTTCCTGTATTTACACGATAACCGCCTATTCAAATGAGCAAAATTTCCCTGAGAAATGGTTATTTTCATTACATTTGATGTGAGTATGTTTCATTCAGTTAGTTTAGCATGTTTAGTATGAAATATAGTTTTCAAAAAATTATGACTGGTTTCAAAGGCAGCTGCTTTAACATTATACATAAGAATCAACCCCAAACATGTATACCATATACCGAGGGATGAAAACCGATCCGATCCATTATCCAATCCCAGTGTCTGGCGACTTTGGGAGAATCTGAAATGGATATGTGGCTTTGGTTATTATTGGTTGTCGCCGGCATCAGTGAATAAACACGTTCACGTCGTTTGCGTGGCTGTCAATAGCACAACTTCCGAGAGTAGAAAGATTCGTGGTTCGAGGTTTGAACATTTGTTTGTAAATACTTCTTCAAATTTTGGTTGTATTTGGGGAAAAAATCTGGTTCCGGTTTGCTCTTGTTGTCACCAACGAAACTTGGTTGTTGAAATGTGGTCGGTCACACTCGGTTGGTAGTACTTTGATCTGCAAACTGAAGTGTGTGCATCAAAATGCTTGCTGTTAAGATTGAAGTCACATATCCATTCCTGGTGCTTCCCTGGATATATTCCGGCTATGTCCAGTATTATTTTGTTGGCCTATATCATTTAAACGGGACGACTTCTTGGAACTATTTTGGACTCAGTCTAACAGGAAATGGCGCAGTGTATCAGAATTACACACATCGGTACTTTTTGTGATCATGGTGACTTTTGACATGCCAAATACTTACGGGTTAATTAAAATAGTAATGAAAAATTCGAGACGACACAAGATGTTTCCCACTGCAAAACGTTTTCCCTCTCAGTTCGTAACAAGTACTTTGTTTTGTCAATGCATGAAGATGGTTACCATGACAACGGACAACGGCCTCATAAAATTCCCATCACCCAAACACCACAGAGTTATGACTAAACAAAAAAGCACTGCTATAACCCCTACACTGGTACAATCATTTTCATCAGTTCTGCCTAAAACACTTCTGGCTGATTTTTTTTTTCAAATCACCTTGTAAATATTTCATAGATTTCATTTCTCATTTTGTTGCAAGGTTTTGTGTCACTCACAGGAGCACCCATAGATATCGACAAAATCTAATCCATGGACGAAGCTTACAAACCAGCTTGATTGGATTTCGTTTTCATTGTTGCGATTTATACCACATCTACCACATTATACCACATGGTCTATTATATCCATTATACCACAACGTTTGCTATGGTGGAGGGGTAAACACAAATTTGCTATACTTAAAGTAGAGGTGACTGGCTTCAAATATCAGTCAAAAATAAGTTAGGGAATAACTATATACAAGACGTGACCAATTTTCCTCCGATTGATAATTTCCATTTGTCCGGGACCTGGTTGTGTTTGAACGTCTGATGTGCTGTGGTGTACGATTTCAACCATGGGGTGGCAAGTACAGTTTCATTGCTTGTCATATAAAACGCTACATTGGATATTAAGAGATCCGACAATGTGGGCATTTGAATAATCCAGATTTATGTTTTCGTTGTCATGGTAACACTTTCATTGGTAGAGGCATTTATTGGCGAGGTTTGATTGGACGACGGGTGTGAGTGTAATGGAGAGAAGGGGTCTTGTTTTTACTTGGTGGACGTTAAGTCTGTCCCCGGGGATATTGTGAACTCAGTAGCCTTTTAGCCTGTGACAGGGTACTTATGTTCTCGTCATACACATGTTTCCTGAGGTTTGTGTTTGTAAATTGTTCTAATGGGTTGCTGAGCAGTTGTTTACTAATTTCATCCAATGTACTGTAGGAGAAAAAAAAAAGGTTTTTGCACCTGATCACACCGTTGTGGATGTTAGACTTGGTCGAACTTATTTAAGATTCCCAAAATGTTGCATTTAGGTTTGTTATTGTCATCTTCGAAATCTGATTGTACTGATGGAGAACCCCTAATTGATTAGTTGATACATGAATTTGCACTATGTCGTTCAATTCGACGAAAACACTTCCTCAAAATCTTATGGGAATAAATGCGTGGTATCATTTTGACCTTGACATGACACTATGTTTTCACGTTCAATCGTATTGCTCAATCAGCGACAGACTGGTGGTGTTGAAAAGTCTGGGGAAGTATCGCACAAATCATTATCGCCTCCACCAGGAGGCGACATATTCAAATACGATAAACACGGCATATGGAACTAACTCCAGTACTGCAATCTCACCGCAGCATTCGTTTTCAAATGACTGTGTTCAATGAAAAGATCAATGCGACCTAAGCGAAAAATATTTTCGTCAGTTCATGTTTTACAATTTATTAATGTTTTATGACCGCAGAACGCGTGAAAACTCTGAACATGTTTTTAAGTTCAAGCTAGACATACTTTCACTGTGCGTATTTCCTACACACACCCTCATCTGAATAATCTGCAAGTATCTGATCAGAAACGGGATCTGCCCAGGTTAGTTCGTTCGAGAAACTTACACCGCATGGCTGAATATGAAAGTTTATTTCATTAACCTACGGTCATATTCAGGTAGATGCATGGATTAAGATTTACCTTGACCATTTTGAAATAGAAATGATATCTTCAGGGCAGCGTCTTATCCGTTATCGGCGTCTAAAACAACGCATAAATGAGTGTACACTGCAATGATCAAAGACAAAGGTAATGTCATTATGAACACATAACAAGGAATAAAAATGGCCCTTATGTTGTCTAAAGTATCTTCAGGGTTACCATTAACATCGTGAACGAGCTGTAATTTGATCCATAGGAGAACATGATAGTAAGTGCATTTCTGAAAAAAAAATCGTTTCAAAGCTTCCACATCGCCATGTAAGACAAGGGGCTGAGACCCCTGTAACTGACATAGCTATCAAAGTCTTACTCTTCATCCCCAAGCTAACATGACACTATGGAAGGCAGATTAGGCAGTAGCCAGACTTGTATGAAATATTGCAGAATTATATATTTTGTGTTTTGAAAATTCCGTACTAACATGTTGAGTCGTCAATTCGTCATTGGTATTGATGGCTGTATTAAAACCACTTTGTGAATTTTCATACAAGTTTTACCAGGAATACATAACGAATTCTCTCTTTATGTATTTCTGATATATCTGGTATTACCAACTGGTACATCTGCTGTGCAGGAATACCAGTCGCGCATTGTCCTTGTATTTGTTTACATGTATATACATTTAGGAATTAAGCAAAGACTGTTCGTATATGGTTGTGTTTGATGCATGAGGCAATGAATATTGTCATGCCTGCAGTACAGTGCTGACAATGAGCACTTGCTATATTGCCTGGCAGACCGTCCTCGGCTCCATGGGTTATTTGTCACACCAATCAATCTCCGCAATGACACTCAAGATAATGAAAAACTACCCATGGAAGAATACATGTAATTTTGGACATCACATATAGAAACCCTGCACAAATTATGTATTATTCATGTGCACGCGAAGGGCTATACTGGTTTTTGCATGTAGATATGTATCGAAAACCCCACAATTCAACAAATATGCACCGTAGGCCTATGTGCAAATGTAAAACACGATAGTCTCTGATAAAACAAAACATATATTTGTTCCCAATTAAGTACAAGCTAAACTGTCATTATGTTCCCATTATATGAAGATAATGCATAAAAGAACCTGTGGTTACACAACACATTTTATTCAAAATACAATAATTTCTGTCGAGATTCTGTCGATCATGGCAGAGAGTGTGTTCTACTATACACAATACTCAGTGTCACACAATTGAAAGGAATTATTACATTTCATAAATACTCAGTGTACTATAAATGAGTTAATAATAAAATATCAAGTTTTGTAAGGTAAAGGACATAAAGTCCCACTTTGGCGAGCTCAAGTGGGGAAAAAAGCACTATACACAGTATTACACACACAATGGGTAAAAAATAAATATTGCTAATATATTGTCATTTGTCGCTTCACTTAAATACAGAAAAAACCCGTGGATAATAGATGAGCATGAATCATAATCTGTCTGCCTTCCAGGAAATAGGGAATGTTGACTTATGCCAAGCAGCAATGTCATCAATGGTTGTTTGGGTGAGTGGTTTGTCACCAATAGATCTGATGTTGGGTGTCGCGTATATTTCATGGATATGGTTCTGGTGGCAAATGTGACGGAATGAACATAATCACGATGGTATCCTGTCATTTCTTCAATCAGTTGATGGGACATTGTACAAGACTCGCTTGCGAATTGTGGTGTACGGCGTTTCATATATTACTACGTATGGCTAGCTATGCCCGTCCCAGGCCCGAGTCCCACAAATGATTATTGCTGTGTTATATGACCTGACAACGAATAGCACTGGCAAGATGTGTGCTTACACCCTGCTATGAACAATCGCGGCATTGTTCATAGCAGGATATCTGGTTACCAATTCTCATAAAAGCTAGTTTCCGTTTATTATTTTCATTTGTTTCTGTTTTGTTTCTGTATGTAGCATTTCCATCGATGGATTCTTTTGTGTTCAGGTGTTATATTGTGGATATATTTGACACGCTCTCTTGATATAATGAACAACGAAAGAAGACACCCTTGTAGCTCGATTCACGTGTTTTTTGTACATCTATCTATTGTTGGCTACTGAAAAGAACAACATTCCACGTAAACTGAAACCAGTTCGAATCTTGTGAAAGATCAATAGCCATGTAAATATATAAATTACCACTATCCTTCCATTCAGTGTGTACCACGATGTCTACTTCTAATATACTCTATTGTATTACAGTCACAGTAATGATCCAACTAGGACTGAACTTCGGTCCAGTTGTGAGGGGAAAACCAGCCTATTTTGTTTCGACGCTAAACCAATCTCGCTCTCGTCCCTTCTTGCTGATTGTGCCATTCAGAAGTGGCAATCCTGTCGATAAGCACAACTAATACAGGAGGTTATAGCAATGCATTCTGGGTGCTTAAAATTGTATAATATTTGAATATTCATTAGAACTTATGCACCGGATGTCCGATGTGATGGGCACACTGTTAAAACAGTCGGATAAACAGATTATTGACAGGAGCGGCAACGGCGGAAAGAACATTTGTGAGGGCTATAGTGCAGAAGAGACTCGCGATACATGTATCATATTACAAAATTCACGACACAACACTGAACTGAGAAAACACGGACTGTGAGAAAAATGTCACATATGAGCGATGTCATACAAGACGGTTGTTGGACTATTATACATGAATGAAGACCACGGTGAATTATATAGATTTTGTGGTACCTTACAGAAGGAAAACGCAATGTTTCAATCTCAGTAACTTTAACTAGTGGCTAGGTGTTTGAATAGGGCAAGTCAGTCACGTGCCACCACGGTATAATTCTGGTGACCAACAAACATACACTTTTTGTGTTATCTGAGTAATTTGAGTTGGAATATTACTCATATTAAACAAAAGGTGTATACTGGGTGTATGTTTGTTGGTCACCAGAATCAGAGCCTTGTAATAGTGCCTATTAGGTGTGGACAAGTATTGAACAAGACAAGACACCGTGACGGCACGTGACTTACAGGCCCTATTAATCTTAATACGGCTAACTTCTTGTGTATTGTTGCAAGTTTAACTCGATATCATCTTGTAGCCATTCCCTGCAACAAGATATCCCGTAGATTATACATGACTGGGCATTCTGAAGATATATAGAGCTTGACAAATATGACAAGATTATGACAAGCTTATTCTCAATATACATACTTAAAAGTTGGAAAGAACATGGGAATATTTTTAACCATTTATCATAACACTGCACATATATGGTGTGTAATTGTCCTGTACAAAAAGTGTCTTATACATTCAATGTCATTGTGTTTTGGTTACATTCAGAGATAAAACATTGTGACAGTCATGATAAAACGTCGGTTCCTTTCAAAAAAAAAATCGAATTATTGTAAAACTGAATAAAAATCGATTTATTATTATGGAATATTAAGTCATAAACATGATACAGTAACACATACGTATGAGACCTTAAGTCATATGTATCATATACTTTCACATACGTAGCTGACACCAGCTCAAAAGTAGGAGATACCTATTCATATGTATGAGACACTAACACATGCAAACTATATACTACTATTATACTAATTCAGACATAGAAGATACTAACACGTACGTAAGAGATCCTCTGAGCAAAGTTTGGCGGGTTTGAATTGTGTTTCACATCTCCAACCGAAACCGTCTGGGAAATCAATGAAATATGAAATGAATGATAATGGGGACAAGAAACCTCTAGCACGAACAAACATGGATGTCGCTCTTGTCTGGCTATAGGAGTCACTACTTTCCTTTATTTCTTAGAAAAGAGACTTGTTATGATTTATGGACGTTTTCAATGGAAGTTGATTTGATACGTTGCACTGTTTCTACGATATCATTAAAGCTATAATCAGAATGGAAAAAAATTATTCATTCTGCGGTAGCTTTATTCTGTCTATAGAATTAAAAATCGTACAAATTTGGGTCTGGAAATGTATATTACGTGCCTAAATTGAGTTTCCAAATCAAGATTCGTATCATTTTTTTTCCTAGAAGCGGCCCGCCATTTGGGCGAGTTCTATGCACAGTCTGATAACGTCATTGGTATTTGTCTAGATACTGTGGCAACCGGCAATATAGGCAGGCCGATCATTCTTTATCCACGGTTTTCACGCACGATTAACGGCAAATTTCTGAGTATCTGTTGTTGAACTGTGCATATTTCCCGTACATTCCCGACTATCTCGAGATGTACTTTCAAGTTTGCGTGACAAACAAGAATGCTAAATTTGGCTGATTTTAAAATTGATTCCAACTTTAACATATCAGATATATGCAGTACGAAAAAACAAAAACAGGCCCTATACTGTGCCAAATCAGACCGGCCATAGTATGTGTTCCTGATTTCCACTTTGATAAACTGATCAATTTGGACGTGTTGGAATATAACGGGATAGCATCCATTCAAGAAAGTTGAAATGACTTATACTGAGTATGCATGCATTGCATGCCACTTGCAGCAAGCTCAAGAAATCGTGCTTAAGGGGTTGTTACCCTCGCCATATTTTAGTCAGTGATGCGCACTGAATATTTTTGAAAATGTTTTTTCTTGAAGAAATGAACACATATTTGAAATAAATGTTATATTATCATGTTAATAACTAATTTAAAGCATTTTACGCGCAGTTATTATGCATCTTATGTTAAAATTGTTGAAATTGACTACCAATATTTTGGGACATCCGTTCTTGTGGAAAAAGTCGATTACGAATGTTCCAAGTATTTTTCTGATCATTACTACATATGCTGGTTTATGAGCCGAGAAATATTTGTTTGAAATTCAAATCCATTGCATCACAAATTATTTTCGAAGTTCAGACATTTATTGACATCTAAACATTTTTCCCAAGTGGCCAGTACAGGCACTATTTTTTAACCCTTCAAGACACTGCCACAGTGAGAGGGAGACTTCAATATCATATGCTCCACTGTGCACAATTCACACTGGCTTTTACATGTAGACTGCTACATGCTAGGGCTTCTGTGTGCATTGGGCCATGACACTACTCTATTCACCTGATCAATGCAAATAATAACCCGTATTTCCAAAGTGACAGTGATAAGTTTAAAACTCCTGGGGAAGTGACATCTTCTTGCATTTGGCATAATTCATAACACTATGTGTTCATCAAATAACTAACAGTACATGTATGTATTCACTGACCCTATTGTGCAGAATGCTTGTGTCTATGCATACAAAGAACACAAACCCCAAGCTAGATACATGATACATCCTGATCCCAATAACATGTAAATGTGAATATCACCAGGCTTTTGATTCATTGTCATCATGATTACATGTGACATTAAAGTATCATTATTGCACATGGGTTGTGTCAACATAATTGATGTGAAATTCACACAGTGGTAGCATTTTATTAGTACAATTCATGAGTTATGAATTGAAGCACTTCATTTTTTGACATACATGGATCACAGGAATGATATCAAACATACCAGACAAGAAATGTCATGAATAAATAGTGTATTTGGGAGTATACTCCTTATCCATATGTTTAACTTACAAAGTTTGTACATGGAAGGTAAACAAGAACAAAATAAATCAAATATAATACCAATCAAAAAGATTATGAATTTATCATAATTGGCAAACAATATTGCACATTGCCACTTGATACACTGCCATTCAAATCTTCATAATGTATTTCTGACCTACACATGTGTATCAATAACAAATCTTTGATACATACAATGTGTTGGCCACTTTATCCATTAAAATATAAAATATGAAAATATTATTAATTGGCCATTGAATCCCCAAATTGCTGTTGTATAAGATATCCAATTGTCTTATAGTGACATTACAATACCCAAAATGGTGGTGTGCAATTCTGTACAGGTGTTTCAGAATTACAGATCCAACATGCACTTAATTTGAATTTATATATATATTGTTTTAATATACATGTATATATTGGTGCAAACTTTGCAAACAACTGCAAAATTGTTGTTATGTTTTGACATCCATATTGTTGGCCAACTGAATGATTGCTCCTGGGTGCCTGTCATTGGGGGATCAGTCAAGTGTTGTGGAGCTGCTATTGCCTGTCTTCTGATTGAGACTTGAACCAGGATTTATGGAGCTTCTGGTTGTGTTGTCTTCTGGCTGAGCTGTCAGGAAAGTGGTGTGGAGTTGTCAGCTACATCTGGAGTCAGAAAAATATGAGATGATGGATTTGTCAGATGGCACTCTATTCTGTTGCTGATACCAATCACATTGCCTTGAATTGATCATTGGAATATTACAATCAAGTAAACTTTTTGATTTAGAGAAATATACATATGTTGGTGATATGAATAACTCATATAGCTGCTTATTGATAATTACCTCATATACTTGTGCCAATCAGGGCAACTAATTTAAATTTCTTGACATACATATAGATATACATCTACATACAGTTTCATTTTGTTATCGAAATGTATTTAACCACGAACTTATGGAACAGGTACTCATAGATACTTGATCAATGTTGATAGAGACGGGGCTTCAATATACAGAATGCTTAAATTACGTGTACGTACCTGAACAAATATAATATTATATTATCCTATTTGTGAAAATGAACTCCCAATGTGCAAGAAGGGTCGAAAGAGGGTTAATAATCCGCCCCAGGACATGTGCTCGACGATTTTCCGTGTGGTCCCATGCGATCACTGACCGAGACTGGACTTGAGCAGCTAGTGAGTTTTGCTCTTCACATTGAACTCAAAACCCTGTGCACGGATTTCAACGGATTTCTCACCGGAGCGAATACAATCTCACGTGGTGAGCGATATGTCAGTTATCGTCTGGAAACATGGTTTTCAGTGTTTGTCATTCCTCGATCTACAACAATTATTTGTCTATTAACTAATATGTCTTCGATTATGTACATATTTTTGGGTTTACCTCCGTCATATGCCGATATACATGCATAACACATGGGACTGTTGGTGCCTCGCGTGAAAACATTTGGAGACGAAGGTACCGAATCTCATAGTCGCTAAATATGGTCTTCACAGATGTTGCCTCATCTCTACTTAAGAAATTACCAACTGGTAAAGGTACATATGGAATAAGTCATTTGCTCCAATATTATCAACGTCTTAAACTTCCCGATGTTCACTTCACATTCCAACAGGTCAATGAGGAGGCAGTCCAGAAGATTCTTCTCTCGTTAAATTCGAACAAGGCTACCGGTTTAGACAACATCCCTTCACGTTTCTTAAAAGACGGTGCCTTGCTCATAACTCCCCCACTAACATATATTCTGAATTTGTCTCTGTCGCAAGGTATAATTCCGGCTGATCTTAAATCAGCCAAAATTACCCCCATTCATAAGAAAAATAGTAAAACGGAAGTTGGTAACTACAGGCCGGTTTCTATTCTTAGTGTCGTTAGCAAAATATTCGAAAAAGCTGTGTATGAGCAAGTTAATAAATATCTCACAGATCACCAACTCCTATACGAGTACCAGTCAGGCTTCAGACCCTCTTATTCCACAGAATCTTGTTTAATACATCTCACGGATTATATAAAATCCGAACAGGACAAAGGCAACTACACAGGTATGGTCCTCTTAGACCTACAAAAGGCCTTTGATACTGTGGATCATAGTATACTACTCCAAAAGTTAGGGGCCATCGGGCTCCAGAAGCCTGCTGTGAACTGGTTTCGAGCCTACTTGAGTGATAGGCAGCAGTGTGTGGACATAGGTGGCGTTAAGTCCTCACATGCTAAGGTGATCTGTGGTGTCCCCCAGGGTTCCATCCTTGGCCCTCTGTTGTTTTTGATATATGTTAACGACATGCCAGCAGCAGTTAACTGCAAACTGCTGCTATATGCGGACGATTCGGCATTACTTGTTTCTGGCAAGAGCACGATTGATATTCAGTGTCGTCTGTCTTCCGAGTTAGAGTCTATCAGGGAGTGGCTGATAGATAACAAGCTATCACTTCATCTAGGGAAGACAGAATCAATCCTCTTTGGCTCTCAAAGGAGACTCCATAACAACGAGTCAATAAACGTCACATGCAATGGTCAAGTATTAGAAAGTAAATCCTGTGTCAAATACCTGGGCGTTGAACTTGACCAATCTTTATCTGGGAGCCAAACAGCAGAGAAGATCATTAGCAGATCAAACGCCAAACTGAAATTCCTCTACAGACAAACCAGAAAGATGAATTTCCATACTAAAAAGCTGCTAGTCTCTGCCCTTATACAGTGCCACTTCGATTATGCCAGTGCGTCTTGGTTTTCTGGTCTTTCCAAGCGCTACAAAATTCGACTTCAAACCACTCAGAATAAAGTAGTCCGCTATCTACTTGATGCCCCACCCCGAAGCCATATAGGCTTCAATGAACGTAACCAGGTCGGTATGTTGCCAGTGGAAGTTAGGGTTAATCAACTAAAATTAAATCATATGCATAACATTATTCATGGCGAAGCTCCGTCCTACCTAACTTCTTCCGTCCAGTTTGGATTAACCCGCCACAACACCAGATCAGGCCCCTTCTCTGTTTTTATACCTACTGTAAAATCTTTTGGACTGTCCTCATTTTATTACACTGGTGCTACTGTCTGGAATAACCTATCTAGTCAAATCAAATCAATTTCCTGCAAACTTACTTTTAAATGCAAGGTCAAACAGTTTTTATTCAGTCAACTTTTGGAGGATGACTTGAACCCTTTTGTTCACTCCTAGTCTCTGTATCTAGTCTTTGTGTTTACATACTTTTTAGTATTCATAAATTTACCTCTGTTCAATATAATTTAATGTATTCTGTTATAATCTATAATTTAAACATTATTTAATTTTTATACCATTACATATTTCTCATGTTATTATTTCCTGTTATTATATTCTATACCTTATTTGGCTTCATACACCACTTTTTGTCACGGATTTTTAAAGGACCACAATGGAAATAAGTGTTTTCACTTTCTTGTGTTATCCTTGCTTCTAGTCATATATTGTACACCATTGTATTGTTTTTAATGTATGTCTTTGGAGCAAATAAATCAAATCAAAATCAAACACAACCGAAGGAAATATTCCGAGGATGACCGCTAGCAATTGATATCACAAAACACATGTAATGTGTCGTACTGCGAACATTTTCTGCCGTAGTCCCGTTCAGTATTCAGAAAGTGGATTATTTGGTGTGATCAATGGATTATACAGATTACCAGAATCGACAAGACCAAAAATAAGTCTCGCGTAAGGATACATCAAACTTTGACCTGGGAAATATGTAAACACGATTTCGTGGTAGCCGATGTTCAGACTCAATTTTACGGGGGAAAACGCATTGTCACATGGCTGTGGATAGCTCGTTATGGAGTCTACGATGTACCAATCCCAAGTAAGTCAGCTATTCTTTGAAAATCATCAAAAAAATAGATGATATTTCAAGTCTGTGTGTTGTCCAAATCCACGTGATATTTTGAAAATGGCGCATTTCGTAAATGTGTCAAAAACAGTCGGGCATTTTGTGACAAATGTAGGCGGTAAATTCAAAAAGTAATTCTCGGCTCATAGACACTGACTGCTCCACTATGTAAAAAGTCGATGTATTCTAAAGATTACGTGGTTGATATTGAGAACGGATGTACCAACTTTATCGTTATGATCCGGAATGATCCAGACGTTTCAGGTCGAAGATTGTATTTTTCTAAAACAAGAAAATGACTCCTCCATTCACTCCAAAAATGCACTCCGGACTACCAGAAGTTTTATGACAAATGCTCATATTTTTTATGCGGTACTAAAGTCGTGAAATTTACGGCCAACAATCGGCAGGGTTTCACCATCTTAATATTGGCCCAAAAATTTCAAAGTATGCAATATGCGTGTATATACCTATATTAGTTGGCACATATACATGATATATGGCAGGCATAATTTTTTTTATCCAACTGCTATTTCAAGTATTGAAAACTAATGTAGTTTTGAAGATATATGCCATTCTCTAGTCGTCCACAAACTAAAATTTCTGAATTCTTTTGTGACTTTCCGGAGTGGATTACATACCTTTTCATATTCAGGGGTCGGAGGCTTTGTTAAACATTAACAAATTTTTATTTATTATCCAATAATGATAATATTCAGGTTCGAACTCAAGAGTTATGCTCAAATTAAGTGTAGAGCAGAATCATTTTTCGACTTCTGTTTTCATTTTTTAAAAAAATATATTTTTAACATTCAATAATGCAAAACAAATAAAAGCTGTCCAAAATCTACGAAAATGAAAGTTGGAATCAATTTTAAAATCAGCCAAATTTAGCATTCTTGTTTGTCACGCAAACTTGAAAGCACATCTCGAGATAGTCGGGAATATATAGGAAATATGCACAGTTCGACAACAGATACTTAGAAAATTGCGGTTAATCGTGCATGAACACAGTGGATAGAGAATGATCGGTCTGTCTACCTTGCCGGTTGCCACAGTATCTAGACAAATACCAATGACGTCATGAGACTGTGTGTAGTATTCGCCCGCAAGGCGGGCCGCTTTGAGGAAAAAAATTGATGTGAGATTGACTGGCCCGAATTTAAATCTTGATTTGGCAACTCAAGTTAGGCACGTAATACACATTTTCAGACCCAAATGTGTACGATTTCTCATTCTATAGACAAAATAAAGCTAACGCAGAACGAATACATTTTGTCAATTCTAGAAGTGATTATAGCTTGAACACATGCGTACACATAATTGATTATTCTGTTACCTCTGTTGGTGAATCATTATTTAACCAAAACGACTAATCCTAAAAGTCACCTGCGTGTGTCAATGATTTTATTAGTATTTGACATGATTTATGGTACATTAACATTTACATTTTCTAAAACGTTAATGGTACATGAACAAGACCGTCACATTTTCATGTTGTGACAATTCGAGACATTTGCAGAGCACATCTGATTGCGTGATTGTGTGTTTTACATTACGTGACAAATGTTACTACATCCTTGAACTTCATTAAATACTACAGAATGGTGCACTTTTTTGGCATCGACACAATTACGTATGTCATATCACGCAGTTTGTATGAGGTTGATATCAACAGGAGCATATAATAAGGAAACTACATCTAAATGCCATGTCCATTTCAATTTCGTGTCCCTAGCTGGTATTCTGAGTTTGTTCATTATCACAGAGACTACGTGCAAAATGATGATTTAGACTGTATAATTTTAATGCAGCTATAAGTGCCTATATGATGTTTTTGGTGTAACGCCAGTTGTCACGTACACACACGCTTGCATAATTATAATAAAAACCGGTGAATTTGGAAATTTTTGTTCAGTCTCGATATTGCATGAGTAATAATAAGAATGGCTGATTCTTGGTGAATACTTATCTTGCCAGTTTTTTTATTGAAAAGTTTCTAGTGCAGTAATGTTGAATAAAAAGCGAGGTATTATCGAACTATCCCAAACTGTTATAAATCAATTTTATCGTAAATAATATACACGGGTCGAGCAAGGTTTCCCACACTTCACTGCAAATAATATTTTATTCGACAATGTTAACAAAGAGGTTTTGAAACTGAAATCGGAAATGTGCGTGTGTGTATGCTGTTGGTCGAAACTTATGTATGTAGGACATCCCTCCCATACTTCAAGCTGTAGATCGTTTCACTTCATCAATCTCGCAATGCATCTGGAAGATTATATTCCATCCTCAACTTCTCAAATGATTAAAACAAATATCAACTTGTGCTGCTTTGATATCGCTAAGACGGTCGAAACTGACTTTGCCGCGTTGTGTGTTTGTGCACCAAACGCTAGAGACACCTGGTGGATAGGTGAAAAATGGTCTGTGGGGGAATTCACCAAAATTACACCTTGTCTGATATTGATGGAGTTGTTCGTAAATTATTCTCTTCCTGCATTGCTAAACTGATGCTAATGAAGAGAACATAGGGGACTGAGACAAAAATTCATTAAACCAAAAGTATCGGTGTTGGATGCAAAATAATTCGCACCCGAGTTCTGTGTGCCGAGCCTGGTAGTGTTGGTTCAGCATGCTCATGTGCCGCATTGGTCGATTTGTTGAATTGCAAATAGGGCGTATCATATGCTCTCGTGCATTCGAATGCAAACAGGCTCATTGTGACGATGGCGAATCGATATATGGGCTCGAAAATATATAAAAACTTCCACTTGAGCAGTCCACCAAATACCTCTGATTCAACACTTTCTTCCTTTAGCGTTTGCTTTGATCAGATCACCAGTGAAAGCTTGAATAAACCCATTCCAAGAAATAACTGGATCTATTCTTTCCGTGTGTGGTTACTCACTATTTTGTTGTGTTCGCAATCTACCATAACTCGTGTCTTGTGTCGTATTATCACACTTCATTTACAGAGCTCGCCCCATAGTTCGCTTGAATTTCACCACACTTTTGCCCTCATGCCACCTCCAAATCACCCCAAGGAAATACTACGATCACAATGGGCAGTGAACACATATAATCCTTATTGCCGGTGCCACAAAGAATCTCAATTACGTTTTACCATCAAATATGTGATAAACAATGAATGCAATACTGTAAACTTGGGGTAGCGGAATGGGCACATCCGCATGAATGCTGCATGATTGTCAGTTCTGAATGACGTTTCTAAGTCAAGCCAAAATAGCGATGGGATTAATTTATTGTCGATGAGACCAACAAAATTATGCATATCATTTATTCCAAAGTGGACCAAAGCTTCACCCAAACCGTTTGACTGCCGATGTCACGTACGTGAGTATGCTTAGTGGTAAACACTCCAAGCAGTCAAAAAAGCATTATCAAATGTAGTATCGACCTTACATCGGGTTAAATTTCATTTAAAAAATACTGCAAAACAACAAAGAGAAACACCATCAATATACTTACATACATATAAGTAGCCTGATAAAGATGAAAGCAATCGAGTGGGTTAAATAATGAATTTGGCGAAGAGTGAACAAAATTTAAATGAAGCAAATTGGCAGAATCACAAACTAAAAACATGTATTGCACTGTGCTGAGCTTAAGCTCTCCATGATGTAGGGGTAGATTGCCAGCTTTTTCATTTTTTTAGATAGAATTCTGAAATTTTGTGAAATATTTCGGCATGACACCCAATTAAAACAAACAAAGTTTCAAGTTGATACGATGATTCAAAACCAAAATATGGCCAAAAAACGTGTTTCACTGACAGATGAAATTGACTTTATCACTTGTCCTTTAGTGTTTATACAAAATTACTACTTATAATGGTCATGATATATGATAGTGGTTATTTCATGGGATGAAGATCGTTATGGGATGACAATATTTCCATCAGCTCCTAAAACTGTAATTTCTTTAATTTGGCACTGGGATGCAATATGTGCCATTACTATTACGTCCAGCTTTCGCCTATGTCAAAGAATGTGTCCTTCCACTGGCTTAAAATTGTTATCACGGCAAATGTCGGCTGAATTCTAAAATCCGGATTAGCCAAATGTGACAATGTTATGGCCTGGCACCAAATTTAAGGTTGCATTTATGTCACGAACAAAAAAACTGTACTTGCACTGGTATAAATCGTGCAGTGCAGCACATCAGACATTCATAATCGACCAGGTCAAATATATAATGTACACCTTATTCATAAAGTTCACCAAATATGTTTGATTCAATAATTCTCTTTGTTGGTGTTCCTGGATGCAGAAAGAGTGAATGCGCGAAGAGTGAGATACTAATATATTTGTCTTGTACCTAATCTATCGAAGTATGTACATGTGTCAAGTGTGTACACTAGTAAATATGCCAATATTTGCATTCTGGTTGTTGTTGTTGTTGTTTCTTGACAGTATCATTTATGAAGGACTGTCTGATGTATTTTGTATAGTCTTCGAAATATAAAGACTATACAAGTAAGTGACACTCTATTTATTACACAGTGCATGACCGAATATCACAGTATTCGGTAAGTATACTGTGAATACATGATTGTGAAAATGCTGTGAAAACATGGTATTGGGAAATCAATCTCTACACGACAACATATTTTAAATATTTCATAAGTAGTGAACTCATCAATTGACGGGGACAAACCCGCGCCCCTTCATACAAATGTTCCTTGGAACAAATACCGATCGATATATGCCAATATGTTGTCTGTACTCATTCATTAGATATGTTGAAAACTGAATATTACTCTTTTATGTGGCTGTACCATGCATCAGTGTACATCAGCGGTGAAAATAACAAAATTTGTTTAGTTTTAGATTGTTTCAAGCCTAGTTTCTATCCAATGACCCACGAACTAAAGTGTTTAATCATGGCCAGCATTCACAGTTACACAAATATAGTTTGAATGTAGATTTCCCCGTGCGTAATACTTTATGTTACAACAGAAATATCAGCAATAAACTCCATAAAGAAGAAGTAAATTGAGATCACACAAGTATGTGAAATCAGATATCCTGCTAAATTGAACAAGACCTATTTAGTTGACAATTGGACGAAATTGGTCTCTAATGAACGAAATGTTTTGATGACATTAAGCTTCTCCACGGTATGGTCACATTCGATGAACATGTAACATTTTATTCAATGATGTACAGCGGGCCTTGGCATGGCCCAATATTAAAGGCACGAAATACGGTCTCTAATATATCGCATATCATGCACAATCGATCATCTGCAGATTGGGCATTGGCAAGTCATATTTCTATTGCTAGGAAGTTTGTCACATTTATCACCAGAAAAATATCCAGGGAGTCTATGATCTGCGTTGTGATTGGAAACAAGAAAACAATCACATACACAACCATTAATATCATTGATTTTGGAGCGCGAAGTCAGCATTTTCTCTATTTCTGACAAAGTCCTGTCATGATTTATGGACGGATTCATTGGAATATGATTTGATATGCTACACTGTATCTACCGGCATCACGTCTATTTGATCAGATATATTTAGTAAGGCAGTAAATAATGATGAAAATAATACTCTGCCAACTCGGAATGGTCGAAGTAGATCTTTCTGATGACCATTTTAAGCAAATGACGCTGTTTGGAATATATTATATCTAAGTCCAGTTGTCCATCATGCTGTAAATAACCATATGTCAGCGCTATGACACTAGTCTGGCTAATGCTACTTGGATGTAATCCACAACCAATCAGTTAGTACAACCCGAGTAATTGCCACAATTATCTAAATCTATTCAAAATGAACCCAATATTTCCCTTTGAAAAAACCTGAAATCCCTAACTTGTTTTGTAAGTAATTGAGGAAAGGGAGTGAGTGAGTAATTTTAATTTTAACCATCACGTTGACGTGTTTTTCGAGTCGAGTTTAGTAATAGACTACCCAAAAACCTTTAGTGATACAAAAACGAGACTTGGTTGAGAAATTTTATATATATTGGTGTTTACACATTAGGTTCTGTTACATCTCAAAATCACTTGAATGTTTAAAACTTTACATGCACATGTAACGTAAATGTGCAGGATCAACGTGATGTTAGTGCAAAAGTAACATTTGCTCTATTTTTTGTTGGTGTCAGGCGAAAAGATTATCTGGAGTACCATCATGTATTTTAATCAATCTGCTGGGGGAAACCCAACGTTGACATTCCAAATCACGGGGATGGTCGGACAGACAATTCACCACATGTCAAATTTCAACAGCAGGCACAGTTGTTTACTGTAGCTCATGTTCTTTAGACAGCACCAGTCTACCATTGAAGCTGTCCAAAATGTTGAATACTGAACATATGCACGTACATAAAACAATTATATCAGCGTTATTTTGCTACTCCTAGTGGTCGAAATTATTCGTCTAGGATGTTACTATTATATTCTATCGTTTATGTAACATGAACACGGCCGTTACATTTTCATGGGATTAGCAGAGATATTCCTTAAAGAGATTTCGATCTATCTATTGTGTACGGTGGCTTATTTCTGCCACAATTAGATTAATTTCTGTCCAAAAAAAATCAGATATAAATATTGTTTCAATTACACACGGAGCAAATGTTTCCTTCGCGAAGCCAACGTTTCCTATAGGAAGTAAATAGTTTCCTACGCGGAACAAATGTTTCCTTCACGAAGCAAACGTTTTCTTCATGAAGTAAATAGTTTGCTTTGCAAAGCAAATGTTTCCTTCGCGAAGCAAACGTTTTCTTCACAAAGCAAGTAGTTTGCTTTGTATAGCAAATTTTTCCTACGCGAAGCATCAACATAGGCATCAACACCTGAAGTAGCATTTCATGTGACACACAATAAAGCTACCCTGGTCGCCTCCCTGTGCTTATAAATCTTAAAATGCAGCACACCCACACCGGCCGTTTAGAAACGACCAGATTAAAACATGAGATGTTATTGATATATTGGAGGGAATAAATGTAAGTTGTTTTTAGTAGCTTTTACACGTGGTCCAAAGTTATTATTGGATTTTGGCCCTTGTGTCACGTACTCCCATGCAGATTTAGAATTTAAGCCAATTCCTTGATCTTGAAATTTAATAATCAGAATAATTGATACTTGGTGAATATGTATCTGTTTTTGATTGAATAATTACTGGTGAGTTGTTGGTTCAGCATGTTTTGTGCTGAATCTACTGCATAGTTTAATTGCAAGTAGGGTGTATGATATCTCCTCATACATACAATTGGACGAATCGATATACGCTTGAAAATAACTGAAACCTTACATGTAAACGGTTCATCCATTATGCTCGATCCAAAATTTCCTGACTTCCTTTTATTGAAGTTTTCGTTTGCAAAAATTCACAGCAAACGCTTGGAGAAATTCGGATTTTAACACCAATGCAGAAAATTGTATATTACTGTTATGTATCTACCAGTGCATCCCATTTCATTGAGAGTTTGTTGTTGAAATAGCACCAGGCGCGGAGTTAGAGGGGGGGGGGTGCACAGCAGTCCCCCATCAGTTGGACCCAGCGCCATAAAAAGGCGCCCGGTTTTCGTTTCAGTTCAAATTGATAATCATTTTTTCTCAGTACATATAAAAAAAAACTGTTATTCAATATCCTAAATGTTTTCAAATTCATAATTCAAACTGCAAAATTTTTTTCGGTGGGGGGGGGGGGGGGGGCGCTTACAGCAACAGACTGCACTAGTCTTGTTTTGTTTGCGCTGCAAAGCCGCGCCTCCCTGTTCGTCAAATCCTAGATCCGCAGCACAGCGATCTTTGTCACCTGTCCATGTTTTGTATATATTCGTCCACAAAATGAAACTCGACGAGACATCCAGACACACTGAATATGTCACTCTTCTATGTGGTTGTATCATTTGTACATCATACTCACACAACGTTCACACCAGTGGGCATCAGTGGTGAGATTACTGAAATGTGTTTTACCTGTTTAGTTTTAGATTGTTTCAATCCTAATTTCTATACAACGACACACGAACTCATGCTTAATCATGGCCAGCATTCACAGTTACACAAGAACATAGTTTGAATGTAGACTAACATACTTTATGTTAGAACAGAAAATATCAGCAATAAACTCCATAAAGAAGTAGACCCCCCCCCCCCCCCCAAAAAAAAAAAAAGAAAGAAAGAAAGAAAAAGAAATCACACATGCATGTAGGTGAAACCAGATATCAAGAGCTACTCAAATGTCTCAAATTTATAATATGTTTGATCTCATTGAGTTTCTCTATGATTTGGTCACATTCGATTAACATATAATATTTTATTCAATCATGTACAGCAATCTTTGACATGGCTCAATATTAAATGGACGAAATATGGTCTGTGATATATCGCATATCAGGCACAATCGATCATCTGCAGATTGGGCATTGGCATGTCATATTTCTATTTCTATGAAGATTGTCACATTTATCACCAGAAAATATCCAGGGAGTATAATCTGTGTTGTGATTGGAAACAAGAAAATACTCTAATACACAATCATTAATGTCATTGATGTTGGAGCTCTGAAGTCAGCATTTTCTTTACTTCTGACAAAACCCTGTCATGATTTATGGACGAATTCATTGAAATATGATTTGATATGCTACACTGTATCTACCGGCATCACGTCTATTTGACCAGATATATTTAGTAAGGCAGTGAATAATGATGAAAATAATACTCTGCCGACTCGGAATGGTCGAAGCAGATCTTTCTGATGACCATTTTAAGCAAATGACGCTGTTTGGAATATATTATATCTAAGTCCAGTTGTCCATCATGCTGTAAATAACCACATGTCAGCGAAATGACACTAGTCTGGCTGATACTACTTGGATGTAATCCACAACCAATCAGTTAGTACAACCCGAGTAATTGCCACAATTATCTAAATCTATTTAAAATGAACCTAATATTTTCCCCTGAAAAAACCTGAAATCCCTAACTTGTTTTGTAAGTAATTAAGTAAAGTAAGTAAGTGAGTAATTTTAAATTTAACCATCACGTTGACGTGTTTTTCGAGTCGAGTTTAGTAATAGACTACCCAAAAACCTTTAGTGATACAAAAACGAGACTTGGTTGCGAAAAAAATATATATATATTGGTGTTTACACATTAGGTTCTGTTACATTTCAAAATCACTTGAATGATTTTGAATTTCACTTCATGCACATGTAACGTAAACATGCAGGATCAACGTGATGTTAGTGCAAAAGTAGCATTGCTCCATTTTTTGTTGGTGTCAAGCGAAAAGATTATCTGGAGTACCATCAGCGAAAAGATTATCTGGAGTACCATCATGTATTTTAATCAATCTGCTGGGGGGAAAAAACCCAACGTTGACATGTTGAGTCTGGGCATTCCAAATCACGGGGATGGTCGGACAGACAATTCACCACATGTCAAATTTCAAAAGCAGGCACAATTGTTTACTGTAGCTCATGTTCTTTAGACAGCACCAGTATACCACTGATATAAATTGAAGCTGTCCAAAATGTTGAATACTGAACATATGCACGTACATAAAACAATTATCTCAACGTTATTTTGCTACTCCTAGTGGTCGAATTTATTCGTCTAGGATGTTACCATTATATTCTATCGTTTATGTAACATGAACATGGCCGTTACATTTTTAGGGGATTAGCAGAGATATTCCTTAAAGAGATTTCGATCTATCTATTGTGTGACTTATAAACTTAGTTCTTGAATTTGCCTTACGACACTGGACATCGACGTAAATATGTTCGCTATATCGTTTGTTCTAATATCATGAGATTTTGGATAACGACAGTGTTGAATAAGTAGTGTCTTTTCCAAATATATCGCATTGTTTCTGCTACTTTTCTTAGTGGATATAGATAAATGCATACATGTACATGTTTTTCATATCTTTCTCTCTCTCATAAAACGACGAAGTGTTCAACATGATTTTACATCTATCATGAGATCTGGGTCTCCTTGATCTCAATCTGCAATCACAAGTACCTCCTGCAACTGCTTTGAATACAACAAGACCGCACATAATGCAGTACCTGAACGTTTTTCTTATGTCCCTGTTCCACGTCTGCCAATAAAATGCGTGTTTTTTTCACTGGACTGAAACTGTTACCGTGACGTGGACAACTGATTATTTGAATTCGCTTAGTAGATCTTAACACCCTATGTAGCATTTCATGTGACAAACAGTAAGCTGTCCTTGTCGCCTCTTGATATAAATCGTGCAATTCAGCACACCGGCCGTTTAGAACCGACAAGGTCAAAAGCAGGAGAATAAAATATTGATTCACTGAAGGGAGTAGTGAGGGGTTTCATGTACTAGTTAGTACTTTAATAAAAGCCTTCATTGGATTGTCACGTACGCCTTTGCAGAAATGTAAGCCAATTGCTCAGTCTGGAACGTGAATTGTAATGAGCATACAAATTGACACCCGGTGGATATGTATATGTTAAGTGAATAGTTGCTGATGGACATTGTTGATTCAGCTAGCTGCATTTGTTGTATTGTTGAATTGCAAGAAGGTCGTCCCATATTCTCAAACATACAACTGGACCGAATGTATATACGCGCTTGACAAAACCGTAAACCTTTCATTCAAATGGTCGCCAAATTTGCTTTAAAACATTAAAGCAAATGGTTCAGCGAAATATACATATATTTTAATTTTTGAATTTGCAAAAAAAAAGAGCACCATGACAGTCATGTCTCTAAAAAATCACCCTGATAACTTCATTTTCTCCCCATATATACCCCTATGATGTACATGATTGCCCTTCAACCGCCGATCTGCACGTTGCAGTCATTTTGATTTTCCGTCTGGTCGATTAAAAATAATTTTGGTCTGAAATCAAGTCAAGTCATTTTCAATAAAAAAAATCAATATTTCTTTGCGAATGAAATTATTTGTTTGCAACGTAGAGCTAAAGTATTGGCACTTAAAAGTAGGAAGTAATATATTGCAATTTCAGTGGTGAACTTACATTTGAGCTTCAATGACCTTAGAAGGTGAATACGCAATTTAGGTGAAATATATGTTGCTGAACATTGTACGGTTCTTGTGTAACGTTTCTTGACTCTTGGGCTACACCTTTACACACATCCTTTTCTGAGCATCAACATTACTGTGTCACCAGCATATGGTGTGTTTATTTCTCAACTTATACGCTATTCCAGAGCTAGTTGCAAATATGAGGACTTTGTCTATCGAAGTGCCCAGCTAGTCTCTAAACTGCTGCGACAAGGATATGTTTTACCAAGACTTATAGCTGTCTTTAAGAAATTCTATGGACGTCATCATGATCTGGTTGATAAATATATCAAATCCATGAGTGCCATGCAACTAGATCTATTTTCATGTTAATTTTCGGGAATACATGACGGGTGCAACTAGTTGGGCAGGAAATGCTCACTCTTTCTGGAACACCTGATTTCACCTCCTAATGGTCATTTTTAGGGGTTCATGAGATTCCCTGTCATTTGTGTTTTTTCTCACTTCGTATGCCTGATGTAACTTTCTGTCCCCGGACTATGAGATTGGATAACGGACAGTGTTTTGTTTGCTCGGACTACTTAATACTGGGTATTGATTCTACGTCTATTGAAAACAAATTAAATTATGACATTCGACGCACAAATAATATCGATATGCAAAAGCAATTTGGTGTTCAAGTATTTTTTATCGGAGGAAGTCAAGAAGAATGATTGCATGCATGCAAAATAACAGAGCTGATCACACGGACAATTTGCCAGATCGCGATGCTACATGAAGTGCATTATAAAGAACTAGAACCCAAAGAAAGGTTTGGTGTCCAAGTGTGAAACACTGAAAATATGCACACCAACAACATAAGTATTGGTCTAGCTGAATGACTGGTCTTTCAGTATTCATCCAAAATTACTACTGATATCCCAGAATATTACTGGTATATGTATATGACATGATCTATGGCATGTCAATATGTTGTCAAAATGTTCATGTTACACGAACACGCCTTTCACATTTTCTTGCACTGGGGAATAAATAGAGACATTCTGGAGGCATACCTGGTTGTATGTTTTCATGACTCGATGACCTTCATTCTTGAACTTCCTTGAAAATTGCAGAAGTGTACGATCTTTGGCATGGACACAGTTTTTGGTCATTTCACGACATGAATAAGTTTGAATGGCGACTGAGTAATATAAATGCAGTTATTAAGGTATGTGAATATGAGATATTGGGGGTGAAAATCATCTCAGGAATATATCAGTTTCAGGGTGAAGATAAACCATTGTACAGTAGCTTTGTTTCTGCAAAATATTGATCAGTTAAAAAATTTGTGTTGCCTTAGTCAACAGCTCTCCTCATTCGACGATGTCATTTCACATCTATCGTAGGATCTGGGTTTTCATCATGATATCAATATGCAATCACAATGCCCAAGCACCCCTGCAACTACTTTCAACACAGCACTAGAGCTACACAAAACCCTAGTTAATATTGGATGAAAATATTTGTAGCTACTAAAATAGTAATTTATCAAATGAGACACTGTAATTCAATATGCGACCTCGATAAAATGTGTTTTACCACTGAACTGATATCGTTACCATGGCAAAGATGAAAAATGTCGATTCTTCGAATGCTACATAGGCATCAACACCCGAAGTAGCATTTCATGTGACAAACAACAAAGCTACCTGGTCGACTCCTTATATTTATAAATCGTACAATGCAGCACACCGGCCGTTTAGAAACGACCAGATAAAAACATTTATGAGATATTATTGATTTATTGAAGGGAATAAATGTAAGTTGTTTGTAGTAGCTTTTACATGTGGTCCAAAGTTATTATTGGATTTTGGTCTTTGTGTCACGTACTCCCATGCAGAATTAGAATTTAAGCCAATTCTTTGATCTTGAAATTGAATAATCAGTATAATTGATACTTGGTAAATATGTATCTATTTTTGATTGAATAATTACTGGTGAGTTGTTGGTTCAGCATGTTTTGTGCTGAATCTACTGCATGGTTGAATTGCAAGAAGGGTGTATGATATTTCCTCATGCATACAATTGGACGAATCGATATACTGTTATTCAATTTCCTAAACATTTTAAAATTTATAATTTGGTAGCTCCCAGAGAGCGTACCACAGAGTACAAACTGCAAAATGTTCTCGGGGGGGGGGGGGAAGGCTTACAGCAACAGACGGCACTTCTTTTGTTCGCGCTGCAAGGCCGCCCCCCTCCCCCCCCCCCCCGTCAAATCCTCTATCCGCAACTGAAAACAGCCATCTTTGTCGCAATGTCATGGTCACCTGTCCATTTTTTTTATTATATTTGTCCACAAAATAAATTTCGACGAGACATCCAGATACTCGTTCAAATAGATACGTTGAAGACTGAATATGTCACTAATTTATGTGGTCGTGTCATTTGTACATCATACTAACACAACGTTCACACCAGTGGGCATCATTGGACGAAATTAACAAACAAAATTTGTTTTAGCTGTTTAGTTTTAGATTGTTTCAATCCTAGTTTCTATGCAATGACTTACGAACTTAAGTGTTTAATCATGGCCAGCATTCACAGTTACACAAATATAGTTGGAATGTAGATATCCCCATGCGGAATACTTAAAGTTACAACAGAAATACAATCAATAGACTCCATAAAGATGTAAGTATCGATCTATTACCTCCAATACAGCCAAATTTTGACGATTCCAACAACAAACATAAAATACAACATTTCGCAATAGAAACAAAGCCCAACCGATTATTTTATCAAAAGACACACTGGCGTCATCAGGGGCAGACAGTGTGGTAAATGTAGTTGTTTTTACTGTACACCTGATGGAATTAGTATACAACTGCCCAACAACCTATTAAAATAATTTAGAAATCCGAAACAAACCCCATGGAATAGATATATGACAAGTACATAAGTACCTAATCACAAGCCAAAAGGCTACTGAGTTGATGGTATCCTCGGGGACAGACTTAACGTCCACCAGCAGTGACACCGGCTCAGTGGTATGAATGTAAGTATCAATCTATTACCTCCAATGCAGCCGAATTTTAATGATTCCAACAACAAACATAAAATACAACATTTTGCAATAGAAACAAAGCCGAACCGATTATTTTATCAAAAGACACACTGGCGTCATCAGAAGTAAAGAAAGTGTAGTAAAGAAGTAGCCCCAAAAATTGAAATCACACGAGTGAGTGAAATCAGATATCCTGCTAAATTGAATAAGACCTATTTAATTGACAATTGGACGAAATTGGTCTCTAATGAACGACATGTTTTGATGACATTGAGCTTCTCCGTGATATGGTCACATTCGACGAACATGTAACACTTTATTCTATCAGGCGAAGCAGGCCTTGGCATGGCTCAATATTAGATGCACGAAATACCGTCTGTAATATATCGCATATCATACACAATCGATCATCTGCGGATTGGGCATAGACAAGTCACATTTCTATCTCCAGGAAGTTTGTCACATTTATCACCAGAAAAATATCCAGGGATTCTATGATCTGCGTTGTGATTGGAAACAAGAAAACACTCGCATACACAACCATTAATGTCATTGATTTTGGAGGGCGGAAGTCAGCATTTTCTCTATTCCTAACAAAGCCCTGTCATGATTTATGGACGGATTCATTGGAATGTGATTTGATACGCTACACTGTGACTACCGGCATCACGTCTATGTGATCAGATATATTTAGTAAGGCATTAAATACTGATGGAAATAATACTCTGCCAACTCGAAATGGTCGAAGTAGATGACTTTCTGATGACGTTTTAAGCAAATGATGCTGTTTCAAATAGATTATATCTAAGTCTAGTTGTCCATCATGCTTTAAGTAACCACTGGTCACCGCTACGACACTCTGGGTAACACTACTTACATGTAATCCGCAACCAATATATCAGTTAGTACAACCCGAGTAATCGCCACAATTATCTCCTGAATTTAAAATTAACCTAATTTTTCATCTAAAATAAACTAAAATTCCTGACTTGTTTTGTCGAGTCAAGTTCAGTAATAGACTACCCAAAAATATTCAGTGATTTGGTGGGTACACATAAGGTCCTGTTGCATTTCAAAATCACTTGAATTTTAAATTTTACTTTATGCACATGTAAGATAAGTGTTCAGGATCAACGTGACGTTGGTGCGAAAGTAGTATTTGCTCCGTTTTTGTTGGTGTCAAGCGAAAAGATTATCTGGAGTACCATCGTGTATTTTAATCAATCTGCTGGGGAAAGCCTTCGTTGACATGTCGAGTCCGGGCATTCAAAATCACGGGGATTGTCGGACAGACAATTGACCACATGTCAAATTTCAACAGCAGGCACAACTGTTTACTGTAGCTCATGTTCTTTAGACAGCACCAGTCTACCTCTGATATAAATTGAAGCTGTCCAAAATGTTGAATACTGAACATATGCACGTTTATAAAACAATTATCTCAACGTTATTTTGCTACTCCTAGTGGTCGTAATTATTCGTCTAAGATGTTACCATCATTCCTATCGTTTATGTAACATGAACACGGCCGTTACATTTATAGGGGATTAACAGAGATATTTTTTAAAGAGATTTCGATCTGTCTATTGTGTGACTTATACACTTAGTTCTCGAATTTCCCTTTCGACACTGGACATCGACGTAATTATGTTCGCTATATCGTTTGTTCTAATATCATGAGATTTATAACGACAGTGTTGAAAAAATAGTGTCCCATTGTTTCTGCTACTTTTCTTAGTGGTTATAGATAAATGCATACATGTACACGTATTTCATATCTTTCACTCTCTCTCTCTCTCTCACCTCTCATAAAACGACGAAGTGTTCTACATGATTTTACATCTGTCATGAGATCTGGGTCTCCTTGATCTCAATCTGCAATCACAAGTACCTCCTGCAACTGCTTTGAACACAACAAGACCGGACATAATGCAGTACGAGAACGTTTTTCTTACGTCCCTGTTCCACGTCTGCCAATAAAATGCGTGTTTTGTCATTGGACTGAAAATGTTACCGTGACGTGGACAACTGATTATTTGAATTCGCTTAGATCTTAACACCCTGTGTAGCATTTCATGTGACAAACATTAAGCTGTCCTTGTCGCCTCTTGATATAAATCGTGCAATTCAGCACACCGGCCGTTTAGAACCGACAAGGTCAAAAAAAGGAGAAGAGAATATTGATTTACTGAAAGGAATAGTGAGGGGTTCATGTACTGGTTAGTACTTTAATAAAAGCCTTCATTGGATTGTCACGTATGCCCTTGCAGAAATGTAAGCCAATTGCTCGGTCTGGAACGTGAATTGTAATGAGTATACAAATTGATACCCGGTGGGTATGTATATGTTAAGTGAATAGTTGCTGATGGACATTATTGGTTCAGCTAGCTGCATTTACTGTATTGTTGAATTCTCAAACATACAATTGGACCGAATGTATATACGCGCTTGACAATACCGTAAACCTTTAATTCAATGGTTCACCAAATATGTTCGAAAAAAAATTAAAGCAAATGGTTCAGCGAAATATATATATTCTTTAATTTTTGCATCTGTAAAAAAAGAACACAATGACTGTCATATCTCTAAAAAATCACCCTGATAATTTCATTTATTTCATGTATTATAAGTCTCCCCAAATATACCCCCATGATGTCTATGATTGCCCTTGAACCGCCGATCTGCACGTTGCAGCCATTTTGATTTTCCGTCTGGTCCATTAAAAATAATTTTTAAATCAAGTCATGTCATTTTCAGTAAAAAATCAATATTTCTTTGGGAATGAAATTATTCGTTTGGACTTCAACGTAGAGCTAAAATATAGGCACTTTCAAATAGGAAGTAATATATTGCAATTTCAGTGGTGAACTTACATTCGAGCTTCAATGACCTTAAAAGGTGAATACGCAATTCAGGTAAAAAATATGTTGCTTAACATTATACGGTTCTTGGGTAACGTTTCTTGAATCTTGGGCTAATTTGACAACAAAATAAGTTGTCAAAAAAAAAAAAAATTCGAAGCACAAATAATTTCGATATGCAAAAGCAATTTGGTATTCCGGTTCAAGTATTTTTATCGGAGGAAATCAAGAAGAGTGATTTGTAGTTGGCCGATTCATGGTCATCATTATCTGTAGTGTCTTCATTTCAATATATTTAGATCCTACACCGATAGTTATGATGAGTGATTGTATGCATGCAAAGTGACAGAGCTGATCACACGGGCAATTCGCCAGATCGTGGTGCAACATGAAGTGCATTATAAAGAACTAGAACACAAAATAAGGTTTGGTGTGCAAGTGTAAAACACTGGAAACATGCACACCCAAAACATAACTTTTGGTCTAGCTGAATGACTGGTCTTTCAGTTTTCATCCAAAATTACTACTGATATCCCAGAATATTACTGGTATATGTATATGACATGATCTATGGCATGTCAATATGTTGCCAAAATGTTCGTGTTACACAGATACACCTTTCACATTTTCTTGCACTGGGAAATAAATGGAGACATTCTGAAGGCAGACCTGGTTGTATGTGTTCATGACTTGATGACCTTCATTCTTGAACTTTCCTGAATATTGCAGAAGTGTACGATCTTGGCATGGACACAGTTTTTGGTCATTTCACGACATGAACAAGTTTGAATGGCGACTGAGTAATATAAATGCAGTTATTAAGGTATGTGAATGTAAGTATCAATCTATTACCACCAATACAGACAGATTTTGATGATGCCAATAACAAACGTAAAATACAACATTTTGGAATAGAAACAAAGCCCGACCAAATAATTTATCAAAAGACACACTGGCGTCATCAGGGGCAGACAGTGTGCTAAATGTAGTTGTTTGTACTGTACACCTGATTGAATTAGTATACAACTGCCCAACAACGTATGAAAATAATTTAGAAATCCGAAACAAATCCCATGGATTGAATATGAGATATTGGGGGGTAATTGTGACAATCACCTCAGGAATATATAAGTTTCAGAGTGAAGATAAACCATTGTACAGTAGCTTTAATTCTGCGAAACATTGATCAGCTGAAAATATTTTCTTGTCTTAACAGCTCTCCTCATTCGACGATATAATTTCACATCTATCATAGGATCTGGGTTTTCATCATGATATCAATATGCAATCACACTGCCCAAGCACTCCTGCAACTACTTTCAACACAACTCTAGAGCTACACAAAACCCTAGTCATTATGGGATAGAAATATTTCTAGCTACTAAAATAGTAATTTATCAAATGAGACAATGTAGTTTAATACGCGACCTCTGTCGATAAAATGTGTTTTACCACTGAACTGATATCGTTAACATGGCAAAGATGAAAAATGTCGATTCTTCGAATGCTACATGCATAGCTAAATTGAAAGTAGGGTGTATGGTATTTCCTCATGCATACAATTGGACGAATCCATATACGCTTGAAAATAACTGAAACCTAACATGTAAACGGTTCATCAAATATTCATCCGAAATTTCCTGACTTCCTCTTATTCAGGTTTTCGTTTGCAAAAATTCGCAGTAAACGCTTGAAGAAAATCGGGTTTTTTTACACCACTGCAGAAAATACATCGTATTGTATATTACTGGTATGTATCTTTTCATTTACAATTAAATGTTTGTTGTATTCTGTGTTTTAATACAATATAACACAGGTAAATCATACTGTATTTATTGCACAGTTCAGAATGAAAAACTACTGTGAAAACGCACTGAAAACATTAGATTGGGACATCAATCTCAACACCGACGATAAATGCTAAATATTTTATGAACAATAAACTGATCAGTTGCAACCTCAGGCCCGTTATAGAAATGTTACTTGGAAACAAATAAATATCAATATGTGCCATATTTCCTAGAATGGAATCAGCATCGTGATTAATGAATTATTTCCACCGCCCTTGGTTTGATTGAATTGTGTTTTCAACGATCAGTATATTTGCATATAAATATCAAGACTAAATGCAGGATAATAAATCACAATAGGTCTA
Organism: Terebella lapidaria; assembly: GCA_949152475.1. Taxonomy (NCBI): domain Eukaryota; kingdom Metazoa; phylum Annelida; class Polychaeta; order Terebellida; family Terebellidae; genus Terebella; species Terebella lapidaria. The sequence continues at coordinate 13,035,747 of OX424558.1, forward strand.
CTCTCATGATGGATTTCCGTGTCAATGTTTTGCCGACCTATTATAAATGCTACATGTATTTACATATCACAACTGATGTTTCAAAACTAATTTCAATCTCAAGCAGGTTATCGCCTATATTTTTTTTATCCAACTTTGGTACCGAAACATGTTTCCCGTGCTTATGTGAGATATAAATGTCAGACTATCTGTATATTGAGAAGTGTGAGTTGAAGTGCATCTATATTATGTACTGATCAAATACAGTTTATTACATGTTTGTCTCACAATTACACCGTGGAAGTGTACAGTTAGGTTTGTGAAGTTATTTTGATGCATTCTTGTTGTGGTTTGTGGCGTTATGACAGTTGTATCAGTCTAACGCAACACGTCCCCGTGGACGACAAAAATGAGTCACAAATATGATGAAGGGGATCATTTCAACTCGGGTTACCATAGCAGCGGGTTATCTCGTGTTACCGTGCCAACAGTGATTAAAGGATAACATTTGATGGGCTACCTATATTATTGTCTATTACCTGTTAGTGAATAATTATTTTTTTTTCAATTTGTACTAGTATCTAGTTACACAGCCTTGTTTCATCAACTGTACAATAACAACGCCTATATTTTTTACACTGTGTTCCTCAGCTGGGTCAGTCAGATACAAATTTGGTTTTCTTTGTGGCAATAGGTAATTCTAATTAAAACAGGCTCATAATGAAGGTTTGATTGCTTGATTGATATGGCCAATGGTTTAGCTCTATATGTCACTCCTAAAGCTCCGAAAATTATACGAAAACTCTAAACAAAATATGGAACTGATTAATACTAAACAAAATATGGAGCTGAATCACACTATTATATCACTCTTTTTTTAGCTCGAATAGTTTATGGGTTTGGTGCCGTAATTTCTATTGCGCCAAGATATATTTACATACATATTTACAAGCAGGTTATAAAGGCCATATTCAAGGTCACGACTGAATATGGCCTTCCCCAAATATTCTAGGAGCCTGGTCGTCCATTATTCAAAATGACGCCTGTGCATACCGGATTTTGAGAAAATAAATACTGAAAAGATTGGGGGGGGGGGGGGGCTTGGGCTTTTCTTGTCTTGTTGATATATTCATATTGCACAGATATCGTTTTTTCAAACCGCCTGATAATTTATATTTATGCAATTTCAATTCCGTGAATATCCCGGGTTCCGTGTGGATTTATAAGGATTTATATATATTCCGTTTTCTTACGTTCCGTTCTTGCACGAAAGTTACATCTATACTTTTGTGTTTATTGTAAATCACCCATTTGGCTATACCAGTCCAGTACATGTTATTAATTGGATTAATTCATTTGGGAGGGGTTGTCTGTGGTCACTTGCGCTGCTCTTTGTACATCATAAGCGGATTTGGATCAAAGGGTGAAGTAAGTTTAATTTATTCGTTACAGGGACGAAATTATACTTGGCAAAAACATATATATTTGCTATTTATCGTGTTATTATTGATTACATACACGAATTGACAGAAACAGCACTTGTTCGACAAATACCATATCAAAGAAGGAAGTTATTCGACCAGCTTTGGCGCGAGTACAAATTGTACATAAATACATGTATCAATATCGCCTTGTTGATCTCTATCGGTGCGCTATGATCGACGGTTAGGCTGTGCGCAGGTAATGGGTCTGTGTATTTGCCAAACAGGGGAGATTGATCATAGATTATTATCGATATATCAATCTTGGTTAGCGACGGGCAATAACATCGACTGTTGGCCCGGGTTTGGTGGCGCACGCGGATATCAATAAGTGACCTCCATGTCCGCCACAAGTGAAGGAACCGGGGCATACGTCACTCATATACGTACAGTACAGGGCTTTCTTTGCTGATCAATCATTAGTAGTGGAAATGGTATTGCACACTTCTGGCACCGCAAAGACAAAATGATCTCAACAAGAAATAAATAGTTGGTAACTGTTGTAAACATCAGTTATATCACTAAACATTATGGTGTGACCGGCATCAGAACGAGAATAGTACCTCGTTTGATGTCAGGCAAAGGACCACTTGAGATCGGGCAGGAGGACAATTAACTGGAGCCCGAGAGTAATACAACAGGAATAAATGTGTAACTAAGGTAGGTGATTATTATTCTTATTATTCTTTTCATTATTATTATAAACCCACGTTCATTTTTTCGGTCAAACTTTTGTAATGCTTCATCAGTTCTAGGCTGATCAACAACGACTCTTATATCGTCTGCTTTAAGACGGTCCTCGATATTTACCGTGGCGGATTACGCGATCGTCTGTAAGCTGAAAAGGATTTCCTATGAATATATCAAAGATCGAAACATAGATCAATCGCAGTTAACTCGCCAGTTATTGAAGCGTGAAATAATCTCGATATGATTTATAAAGAGGCAGCCATTGACAAACCCGATTATCTGTGTTTCTTTTAGTATTTTTGGCGACATGTTGATCGCGTGTATAATATGGCGAGATCGATATACATTCTGATTTTTCGTCTGTTCTTTAGTTCGATCAGTCAGCTGAACAAGCCATGTTAGCAACACCCTGGAGTCAAGTGAACCCCTTCTCGTAGTTGACAGGAACACTTCTTCTGCAAAGCACCATGGAATAAATTAACCATTTTTTTACGGAGAGACATTCGCCTATATTGGTAGACATGCTATGGAATAAATTGGCCATCGTCGAGGACTGGTAGTCGACCAGGACCTGTCCGTTTCGTAAAGCAAACGAAAGTGTCCAACCAGAGCGATGGATGGCGGACCACAGGTGCTGAAGATGCCCGGGTCCCGGGGCTTGGAGACGGGGGACCCGATGGATGGAGTCACCTCCCCGCGGCTCCCCTCGCTCAACATGGAGCGAAGCCTTGTGTCACCCGCGAAAGTACCGGAGCCTCCGACAGCCTCCCCGCCCCCGTCCGTGGCGGCCCGTGACTACAGGGACCTCCGGATCGGACTCCCCAAGATCCAGGACACCGCCTCGAGATCCAGTGGTGACGATCGCCGAAGGAGGCTGCCGCCTAGGGTACGAATATAAGTATTCACTGCAGAAATGTTCATGATTTCATCAATGTTTGCTTATGTATATCAATGTTTGATATGATTTACCTGTATACAGTGCTGACATACCATTAGATGTGTATAGCACATAGACAAATATGCATCGGTCGTCTTCGATGTGGATGATTTAAATATGTCTGCTGACGAGAAAAAAACTGGTTTCGTTTGCGAGTCTTCACTGTTTTTTTTTTTTTTTTTTTTTTAAAAAAACATGCCACGAAGTTAAGATCTTGTAATCATATATTAAGCGCAGGCATCAACATAAACTCGATCACAAAGCCTAACACGAGTCTAAGTTCCCTATAATGATATTCATGGATCATGTGTTCAAATACTGCCACGGCTGAATTAGTTCCTATAATCGTCCTATTCGATGATGTTTACTTTGCTGTTTGTATGTTGATATGTACGACACAATACGGTCGGAGAAAAGTGGCAAGTCAATATTTGAACACACTCAGCTGTCCAGCAGAAACTTGGAGCTGTTATTGTCATGTAAAGCACATATTCCATAGCATTCTAATTCGAAATTCAAATATCTGATTATAATGCATTTTCAACATTTAGTGCAAATGTATAAGTTTATAAGGATATATAGTTTGTTGCAAGTAGACAATTAAAGTTACCTTTTTATTATCAGCCGAGGAGTTTCATGCCAACGCCTCGAACGACGGATGACTCAGAGAAAGGCTTCAACCCAGAACCTGTCCCTTTCAATTCCCAGGTTTTCAAGTGAGTGAACTCAATGTGTAAATAGCGCCCGAACAATTCATCAATATATATATAATATACCGTCACAATGTGAACCCATGTACATATCACTCATTTTAACATGTACATATCTATGTCAGCATTATCTTATAGTAGTGGTAGCATTCATAAAAGTATGTGTATATTATGTTGAAATAGTAGCAAAAAGTACGAAAGCTGCGTAGTTGCTTTGCTGTTATTGAATGCGTATACATACGCTACACGTATGACATAAATTCGATCGCTGCTTTGTTGAAAGAGTTTGGTTTCTTGGACATCATGCTAAACATTTTGGGACATCATTGCTGATTTCTTCACATGTAATCACTGTGATTAACCATGTCCAGCTTGACTACTCCTCTACAATGATACTGTCGGTTCTCCCTCTCTATATCTCTTGACTATACCCCCCCCCCCCCCCTTCGATAAACAGGAATCCGCTCCGCAAAGTCCGTGTTTTCGGCTCCTCAGTTTCCGCATCCGACGATGGCGGATCCCTAACTTCCGCTGCCGCCATTAACCGTAAACTGACCAATCACGGGTAAGCTGTGTGGAGGGCGGGAAATAGAACAGCCTGAACTTCACTGAATTAGTTTCCTAGCAGGAACCATACTCCTTGAACTTTGTATATATTGATATCTGTACGTTGGAAGTATTTATCAATTTGTGTGATTGTTTGGCCTGTTTAACTGTTCTGTATATAGCGTCATACATATCTACATATGTATTGGTTATCGACATTGCCCGTGATTAAGCACATTGGATATCATCTCCCTTAAGAGTAATGAAAACACCTTAACCTCGAAACTGATCAGCATCATTGTGTCTCTCCGAGTCAATTGTGTTTGACGATCAAGTGTGATATTCTTTATGTGCTCCCAGGTCTTCGACCATGGTGAAGAAAGTGCCAGCACAGGGGCGTAACCTCCAAATGTGGGGTTCCAGCTCCGAACCTGACACCTCATCCAGGCCCAAGGGATATATCGTACACACAGAGAGATACAAGGTACGTGTGAGGTGATCGTACATGGTGGGTAGGATTGTTGACAGATAATTGTTGACAAAGTGCAGACGGAAATATTGAAGAATTTATATCAAATATGTAACGAGGTATTGGTATGAAATTTTGAATATTTATAACTGCGTAATGGGTTTTGGTTTTGATTTTTCCAGTGGGACGAAATGTACACAACACCTGATGAGTAAGCAAACTTTACATACAACCATCTCGTTCTTGTGACTTTGCCTGAAAATATAAAGTTCTTAGTCATTATTCATTGTGTGTGTTGTGTTCAGATTCACACAGCGTGGTCGCCTGCAGATGGAGATGGAGTATGTCGACCGTCTAAGGACGATACGGCGGCGGCGAGACATCATCCCGCACCGGGAGACACTGCAGTTCATGATGGGTGGTCACCGGGCAGAACTCAACGAAAGGTACGAATTGTACTGGATGTCAGAGGGTCGAACTCAACGAAAGGTACACATCTTACAGGCGTTAGAAGGCTGAACTTAACGAAAGGTACGAATCGTATGGGGGTCAGAGGGCCTGAAGTCAATGAAAGGTATGAATCGAACGGGGGTCAGAGGGCCGAACTCAACGAAAGGTACGAATCGTACGGGAGTCAAAGGGTCGAACTCAATGAAAGGTATGAATCGTACGGGGGTCAGAGGGTCGAACTCAACGAAAGGTATGAATCGTACGGGAGTCAGAGGGTCGAACTCTACGAATGGTACGAATCGTACAGGAGTCAAAGGGCCGAACTCAATGAAGATATGAATCGTACAGGGGTCAGAGGGTCGAACTCAACGAAAGGTACGAATCGTACGGGAGTCGAAGGGTCGAACTCAATGAAAGGTATGAATCGTACGGGGGTCAGAGGGTCGAACTCAACGAAAGGTATGAATCGTACGGGAGTCAGAGGGTCGAACTCAACGAAAGGTATGAATCGTACGGGAGTCAGAGGGTCGAACTCAATGAAAGGTATGAATCGTACGGGAATCAAAGGGCCGAACTCAACGAAAGATACGAATCGTACGGGAGTCAGAGGGCCGAACTCAACGAAAGGTACGAATTGCACGGGGGTCAGAGAATCGAACTTAATGACAGGTACGAAATTGACGGGTGGTCTCAGTAACGGGGGTGTTCGGGGTCGAACTGAGACGAAATATTCAGATATTCACAGAACCGAATCCAATGATGTCTTACTTGTCTCTGGGTCGGAATGACGAGGTCCGAAGTGTTCAGGTGGTCAGGAACACACTGTGTCGAATTCAGCATAAGATGCCAATACACTGGTGATCTCTAGGCCGACCAAAACACCGGTCCAGCTCAATGATAGTGCAGCCTATGATCCAGTCTTATCCGAACCCCAGTAAATTAAATTGCTTGCAGATTATTTCGGATGGTCGTGAAATGTTTGATGTGCTTACTGTTGCAGAGACGACGTGATGCAGGAACTGAAGAAGTTGAAGGGTATTGCGCTGCCGACCGCAGCTAAAGATCTTTACGTGGGACGAGGCGTGGCCGGCAACCTGCCCAAGTCAGTGTCTCGATATAAATCGTCCTTCAAACATAATATACTGGTGTGTAAGCATTTAATTTTATATTTTCTTCTATGATTAAAAGTCATGAGTGTTATTCATTGCAGAGACCATGCACTGAACAAGCCCAGACAGAGTATAAATTTCAACCAGTGTGAGTATTCTGCTGCGATATTGCTTCCTCTGTTTATGCAATGTTTATGCAAAAACGCATAAATATGTTTTGCACGATGTCCCAAATATCAGTTGGATTTTCTGTCCTTCCAGTTCTTCCATTCCAAAACGCCTTGGATCGCGCCAGAGAGAAGGGTCGGCCATCAAATCCTAGAGACTCGAAGGTCAAATCCGACCCACCGACCGAGCCTACCGGCTCCAGACCAGCCCCGCAGCAAATCCCAAACCACGTTCCTAAGAACGATACCGGTGACAATAATTTGGGTTTGGAGGCAAGTGGGGTGTCGTTGAATCCACAACCTGACAACAATTCTAACAATTCCGGGAAAGAAAATCTCACGCCTCCTAAGTTAAAACCCGACACCCAGGATACAAAATGAAATACGTGGTTTGCAGACTGAGTTTTGGTTTTTTTTTTGGAAGTGTCTGCAATTTTTTGCACACATTTATTGCATGTATTTCAGAGGATATATTTTGGTTTTGCTATGTTGTATTCCAAATATAAGATTTGTTGCATATTTACATATGTTATATTTTGTTGGTGTGAAATACTTCTATAATAAAGTAACATATTCAACTCACTTTGTTACTTATTACCTGTACCGTGATTATTTACGTACTTTTAAGTACAACTTATGCGTCTTGATCAGATATCTTCATGATTATTCGACATGCTCCTATTAAAATTTCATCAGCAAAATGTATTCAAAGTTCATCGGCAATTAGCAAGTTTCATGTTAGAAATAAAATCTACAATCTGATGCAGCCTGATATCAGTGTGTTGAATAACGTATAATAACATAATTAATATTTTAGTAATATGTATATGCATTGTTTTGATAATATGATTTACAAAAGATGCCCTATTTCTTCACACTGCAATATTGGGCAACTGTGCGAAAAACGACAGATGCAAAAATTGACAATCCACGAAAGAATACCATAGAAAAATATTGCCTCAATTTGTACCCCAAGTCCATTGATTATTTATTTATTTTATTTATTCGATAAACCTCCAAAAAGAAGAGAAAAAGTACATGAAAAATACAATGTTACATCAGTAGCAAGGTAAGAGCATGTTGAGCATCGAATGACTAGATTGGTCATGATATTGTAGAGTTCGATAATAATATATATGTCGTTTATTCTGAAATGTTTATTACTGATCTGAGTACCACTTGCTGGGTTATGAGTCCAAATTCGCGTACCCGAATAAAAGTTTGCACATTAGTTTGCGAACGAAATGATTGATGTGGTGCTGACCTCTGGTGAAGACTAACTCAACCATAGGAACATTATGATGCAACAAACGTGAAATAATGCACTAATGAAAAGGTGTCAGTCGTGGAATAATGCACCGATGGAGAGGTGATACATTTTCACATTTCCAGGTATTTTTGAAATATGAAAGCTCAACACTGAACTAAAAAAATGCCAACTGTCATAGAATTGAAAAGATAATGTAATATAACATCTATATTCAAGACGTTTCATGACGAGCAGGACTGAAATATAACATACAATGTGCATCATTTTTAGGCAACCGTACGATAACCTACTGGAATGGCGTTGCGTTCGCCGTCTGTCCAAAGTTTCGTCTTCATAGTACGGGAGTCAAAAAGTCAAACTCAATGAAAGGTATGTATCGTACGGGAGTCAAAGGGCCGAACTCAACGAAAGATACGAATCGTACGGGGGTCAAAGGGCCGAACTCAACGAAAGGTACGAATCGTACGGGAGTCAAAGGGCCGAACTCAACGAAAGATACGAATCGTACGGGGGTCAGAGGGCCGAACTCAACGAAAGGTACGAATTGCACGGGGGTCAGAGAATCGAACTTAATGACAAGCACGAAATGGGGGTGTTCGGGTCGAACTGAGACGAAATATTCAGATATTCACAGAACCGAACCCAATGATGTTTTGCTTGTCTCTGGGTCGAAATGACGAGGTACGAAGTGTTCAGTTGGTCATGACCACACTGTGTCGAATTCAACATAAGATGCCAATACACTGGTGATCGCTAGGCCGACCAAAACACCGGTCCAGCTCAATGATAGTGCAGCCTATGATCCAGTCTTATCCCAATCCCAGTAAATTAAATTGCTTGCAGATTATTTCGGATGGTCGTGAAATGTTTGCTGTGCTTACTGTTGCAGAGACGACGTGATGCAGGAACTGAAGAAGTTGAAGGGTATTGCGCTGCCGACCGCAGCTAAAGATCTTTACATGGGACGAGGCGTGGCCGGCAACCTGCCCAAGTCAGTGTCTCGATATAAATCGTCCTTCAAACATAATATACTGGTGTGTAAGCATTTAATTTTATAGTTTCTTCTATGGTTAAAAGTCATGAGTTTTATTTATTGCAGAGACCATGCACTGAACAAGCCCAGACAGAGTATAAATTTCAACCAGTGTGAGTATTCTGCTGCGATATTGCTTCCTCTGTTTATGCAAACAATGTTTATGCAAAAACGCATAAATATGTTTTGCACGATGTCCCAAATATCAGTTGGATTTTCTGTCCTTCCAGTTCTTCCATTCCAAAACGCCTTGGATCGCGCCAGAGAGAAAGGTCGGCCATCAAATCCTAGAGACTCGAAAGTCAAATCCGACCCAACGAACGAGCCTACCAGCTCCAGACCAGCCCCGCAGCAAATCCCTAAACACGTTCCTAAGAACGATACCGGTGACAATAATTTGGGTTTGGAGGCAAGTGGGGTGTCGTTGAATCCACAACCTGCCAACAATTCTGACAATTCCGGGAAAGAAAATCTCACGCCTCCTAAGTTAAAACCCGACACCCAGGATACAAAATGAAATACGTGGTTTGCAGACTGAGTTTTGGTTTTTTTTTGGAAGTGTCTGCAATTTTTTTCACACATTTATTGCATGTATTTCAGAGGATATATTTTGGTTTTGCTATGCTGTATTCCAAATATAAGATTTGTTGCATATTTACATATGTTATATTTTGTTGGTGTGAAATACTTCTATAATAAAGTAACATATTCAACTCACTTTGTTACTTATTACCTGTACCGTGATTATTTACGTACTTTTAAGTACAACTTATGCGTCTTGATCAGATATCTTCATGATTATTCGACATGCTCCTATTAAAATTTCATCAGCAAAATTTATTCAAAGTTCATCGGCAATTAGCAAGTTTCATGTTAGAAATAAAATCTACAATCTGATGCAGCCTGATATCAGTGTGTTGAATAACGTATAATAACATAATTAATATTTTAGTAATATGTATATGCATTGTTTTGATAATATGATTTACAAAAGATGCCCTATTTCTTCACACTGCAGTATTGGGCAACTGTGCGAAAAACGACAGATGCAAAAATTGACAATCCACGAAAGAATACCATAAAAAAATATTGCCTCAATTTGTACACCAAGTCCATTGATTATTTATTTATTTTATTTATTCGATAAACCTCCAAAAAGAAGAGAAAAAGTACATGAAAAATACAATGTTACATCAGTAGCAAGGTAAGAGCATGTTGAGCATCGAATGACTAGATTGGTCATGATATTGTAGAGTTCGATAATAATATATATGTCGTTTATTCCGAAATGTTTATTACTGATCTGAGTACCACTTGCTGGGTTATGAGTTCAAATTCGCGTACCCGAATAAAAGTTTGCACATTAGTTTGCGAACGAAATGATTGATGTGGTGCTGACCTCTGGTGAAGACTAACTCAACCATAGGAACATTATGATGCAACAAACGTGAAATAATGCACTAATGAAAAGGTGTCAGTCGTGGAATAATGCACCGATGGAGAGGTGATACATTTTCACATTTCCAGGTATTTTTGAAATATGAAAGCTCAACACTGAACTAAAAAAGTGCCAACTGTCATAGAATTGAAAAGATAATGTAATATAACATCTATATATTCTATATTCAAGACGTTTCATGACGAGCAGAACTGAAATATAACATACAATGTGCATCATTTTTAGGCAACCGTACGATAACCTACTGGAATGGCGTTGCGTTCGCCGTCTGTCCAAAGTTTCGTCTTCATAGTACGGGAGTCGAAGAGTCGAACTCAATGAAAGGTATGTATCTTACGGGAGTCAAAGGGCCGAACTCAACGAAAGATACGAATCGTACGGGGGTCAAAGGGCCGAACTCAACGAAAGGTACGAATCGTACGGGAGTCAAAGGGCCGAACTCAACGAAAGATACGAATCGTACGGGAGTCAGAGGGCCGAACTCAACGAAAGGTACGAATTGCACGGGGGTCAGAGAATCGAACTTAATGACAAGCACGAAATGGGGGTGTTCGGGTCGAACTGAGACGAAATATTCAGATATTCACAGAACCGAACCCAATGATGTTTTGCTTGTCTCTGGGTCGAAATGACGAGGTACGAAGTGTTCAGTTGGTCATGAACACACTGTGTCGAATTCAACATAAGATGCCACTACACTGGTGATCTCTAGGCCGACCAAAACACCGGTCCAGCTCAATGATAGTGCAGCCTATGATCCAGTCTTATCTCAATCCCAGTAAATTACTTGCAGATTATTTCGGATGGTCGTGAAATGTTTGATGTGCTTACTGTTGCAGAGACGACGTGATGCAGGAACTGAAGAAGTTGAAGGGTATTGCGCTGCCGACCGCGGCTAAAGATATTTACGTGGGACGAGGCGTGGCCGGCAACCTGCCCAAGTCAGTGTCTCGATATAAATCGTCCTTCAAACATAATATACTGGTGTGTAAGCATTTAACTTTATATTTTATTCTATGATTAAAAGTCATGAGTGTTATTTATTGCAGAGACCAGGCACTGAACAAGCCCAGACAGAGTATAAATTTCAACCAGTGTGAGTATTCTGCTGCGATATTGCTTCCTCTATTTATGCAATGTTTATGCAAAAACGCAGAAATATGTTCTGCACGATGTACCAAATATCAGTTGGATTTTCTGTCCTTCCAGTTCTTCCATTCCAAAACGCCTTGGATCGCGCCAGAGAGAAGGGTCGGCCATCAAATCCTAGAGACTCGAAGGTCAAATCCGACCCACCGAACGAGCCTACCAGCTCCAGACCAGCCCCGCAGCAAATCCCTAAACACGTTCCTAAGAACGATACCGGTGACAATAATTTGGGTTTGGAGGCAAGTGGGGTGTCGTTGAATCCACAACCTGACAACAATTCTGACAATTCCGGGAAAGAAAATCTCACGCCTCCTAAGTTAAAATCGGACACCCAGGATACAAAATGAAATACGTGGTTTGCAGACTGAGTTTTGATTTTTTTTCTGGAAGTGTCTGCAATTTTCTGCACACATTTATTGCATGTATTTCAGAGGATATATTTTGGTTTTGCTATGTTGTATTCCAAATATAAGATTTGTTGCATATTTACATATGTTATATTTTCTTGGTGTGAAATACTACTATAATAAAGTAACATATTCAACTCACTTTGTTACTTATTACCTGTACCGTGATGATTTACGTACTTTCAAACACAACTTATGCGTCTTGATCAGAAATCTTCATGATTATTCGACATGGTACTATTAAAAATTCATCAGCAAAATTTATTCAAAATTCATCGGCAATTAGCAAGTTTCATGTTAGAAATAAAATCTACAATCTGATGCAGCCTGATATCAGTGTGTTGAATAACGTATAATAACATAATTAATTATTTAGTAATATGTATATGCATTGTTTTGATAATATGATTTACAAAAGATGCCCTATTTCTTCACACTGCAGTATTGGGCAACTGTGCGAAAAACGACAGATGCAAAAATTGACAATCCACGAAAGAATACCATAAAAAAAATATTGCCTCAATTTGTACCCCAAGTCCATTGATTATTTATTTATTTTATTTATTCGATAAACCTCCAAAAAGAAGAGAAAAAGTACATGAAAAATACAATGTTACATCAGTAGCAAGGTAAGAGCATGTTGAGCATCGAATGACTAGATTGGTCATGATATTGTAGAGTTCGATAATAATATATATGTCGTTTATTCCGAAATGTTTATTACTGATCTGAGTACCACTTGCTGGGTTATGAGTTCAAATTCGCGTACCCGAATAAAAGTTTGCACATTAGTTTGCGAACGAAATGATTGATGTGGTGCTGACCTCTGGTGAAGACTAACTCAACCATAGGAACATTATGATGCAACAAACGTGAAATAATGCACTAATGAAAAGGTGTCAGTCGTGGAATAATGCACCGATGGAGAGGTGATACATTTTCACATTTCCAGGTATTTTGGGAATGTGAAAGATCAAACTGAACAACAAAAAATGCCAACTGTCATAGAATTGCAAAGATAATGTATAAAATTTATATTCAAGACGTTTCATGACGAGCAGGACTGAAATATAACATACAATGTGCATCATTTTTAGGTAACCGTACGATAACCTACTGGTATGGCGTTGCGTTTGCCGTCTGTCCAAAGTTTCGTCTTCATAGTTCACACTCTAGTCGGGCATGTACGGGGGGTCCCTTTACACCCCCCCCCCCATGATCCTCCAAAACCAACTTTTTTCTAAAGGTTTTTTAATACTAATAAACATTACATATGTCTCCGGTTGCGCATCCATTGCAAAAATTGGTTTTCGGGCCATTTTTCAAAATGGCCGCCCCGCGAGATCTCGAATTTTGAGATTGCTTCACTTTAAGCTGCATAGGTCTACAAAATAAAATGTTTGTTACCTTTTGCTGCTCATTGTAGGGGCCTCATACATTGTACATGAGAAAACAGTGGTTAAATAAACATTTATAATATGAATATGTCCATAAATCCAAGATGGCCACCAAATTTAGATAATTTTTCACTAAAATGTCCATAACTTCGGACTGAGTCAACCTAGGATGTTCATTTTGGGGTCTATACCTAGGTTTTCATATACAGGGAATCCATTTAGACCAAAATAAATACAATCAAGCTATTTCTTTTGATGCATGCATCCAAGATGGCCGCCAAATTTAGATAAGTTTTCACTAAAATGTCCATAACTTCAGACTGAGTCAACCTAGGATGTTCACCTAGGATGCAGGGCAATGGTGAAGACATCATCAACTAATATGTCAATTCATCCAATATAGCAGTACCAATATCATAGTACCATGTTCCATCATGTTCATGTGTTAAGATAGCCAATGAAGATATTCTACATTATTGTTCTCTGTTTGTGATATAAAAAGTATCCCAAGCATGTTGGTGAGTAATGCGTAATGCATAAGTGTATGAATAAACTCAAATAACAATATGTTTTTATTTGCTTTCCATCTCAATGAGATGCTGTTATCATTTTAAATTGATATTATATAACTAGAATAACACCAAAAATGGATCTACATACCAAAATACCCTTGAAAGTAAGTATCACACATCTTTATAGCACAATTAGTTACGAACTTGAATTTTCGGGGTGTGTTTAGCAGGCATCTTGGATTTCTGTTAATTAACAAAACTAATCAAATCAAGCTCTATTTGTTCAAGGATTTATTGGGATTGCAAATCAGTAAAAGTCTCTATCAGAAATATCCAAGCAAGATCCACAATTGAGTCCATAGGGGTGTAAAGGGGGCTATATTCGAGAGATATCTAAATGAATGTGTAGCGTGTACCATGTGTGCAGGTGTACATGCATCAAAAGAAATAGCTTGATTGTATTTATTTTGGTCTGAATGGATTCCCTGTATATGAAAACCTAGGAATAGACCCCAAAATGAGCATCCTAGGTTGACTCAGTCCGAAGTTATGGACATTTTAGTGAAAACTTATCTAAATTTGGCGGCCATCTTGGATGCATGCATCAAAAGAAATAGCTTGATTGTATTTATTTGGGTCTAAATGGATTCCCTGTATATGAAAACCTAGGTATAGACCCCAAAATGAACATCCTAGGTTGACTCAGTCCGAAGTTATGGACATTTTAGTGAAAAATTATCTAAATTTGGCGGCCATCTTGGATTTATGGATATATTCATATTATGAATGTTTATTTAACCACTGTTTTCTCATGTACGATGTATAAGGCCCCTACAATGAGCAGCAAAAGGTAACAAACATTTTATTTTGTAGACCTATGCAGCTTAAAGTGAAACAATCTCAAAATTTGAGATTTTGCGGGGCGGCCATTTTGAAAAATGGCCCGAAAACCAATTTTTGCAATGGATGCGCAACCGGAGACATATGTAATCTTTATTAGTATTAAAAAACCTTGAGAAAAAAGTTTTGGTTTTGGAGGATCATGGGGGGGGGGGGGGGGGTGCAAAGGGACCCCCCGTACATGCCCGACTACTCGATTATTTTTTAGATTTTGAACAAAAATACCTCAAAACTAATTCGAGGGAGATTTTTTATAGAATACCGCATTTTCCTTTACAAATTATTAGAAAATTTTCGACGAAAACAACAAAGTTTGATCTTTGACAGTCGTTTTCTCAAAATCTGTACATCAGATTTGCACACCATGACATTTCAGGTCATCCACAAGTTTTGTATAAATGGAAATAAATAGCTCGAAAAGGCAGAAATGTAGGCCCAAAATTTCACTTCTTGGCACTTTGCTCAAAATCTGTTCAGTAACAAATGGCCCGGAATGACCTGAAAATAGATCAATTGGACTCTGGCATGTATCATGTGCATTTTGAACTCAAATGATTTTTGGTGTGTTTCTCGGGGTCATTTCCAAATTTGAAAGTGTAAATTGAAGTTAGGTTTGTATTATGAGCATAAAAGTCACTTGTGGCGAAACTTGAAGATGTCATCAGATGACCACGATTGTTGAATCCAAGGCTTACATCTGGACTGATGGCCGCTGTATACGAAATGACTTCGGGGTGGGAAATTATGACCACTGTTCAGGTCTTCAAGGCAGTATCTTGTTGGCGTTCTCCTGAGGAGCTGAGGAACAGTGGCGTACCTGATATTTTTTTCCTGGAAGGGGGGGGGGGGGGACAATACTTTAAAAAATTCCTAATATTGATATATTGTGAAAGGTATTGTTGTGATACATCATGGTGTGATGTACATTATGCGATTTCAATTATTTATGCACAGTTATGTACATGTACAAGGTACAATAGCAAACATAAGTTTCTATCACTCTTCCCTGAAAAGCAAAGGAGCAGCCTATAGGGCGTGGGGTCTGAGGCCCTGCGATGGGCCCGAGAAGCCAGAGCTTTTTCCATGTTCTGTGATTGATTCTGAGCTCTCATCTGGCCCTGAATGGCTGAGTTTCTTTCCCCACAAGCATGCAATTATGTGGTCATGTTGCTATTTAAGTATATGTATCTTGAAACTATACATCATGTCACTGTACATACTAGTATTTCATTTCACATAACATAATTAAAGGATAATGACACTCAATTGTCACCACACACATGTGATAGATCGACACACTCCAATCGACGCTGAGAGATTCATTCCAATATCTGTGAAATATATATTACGATCACTGACTCATGCATGTTATGTAATTGTAGTAATTTTAGCGACAGTGACGCCCGCCCTCCCGCGCACTACACATTCCTATCACAACATATACATTCTACATGACTTACATACAGGACAGGTACAGACTATACGATCACAAGCATAAATAACCCCAGAACCATATCGACAAACACAGGTCAGTTCACGCGCACTTTCGGCCCAGTATACAGTACATGCGACCCAGTTAGTTTCGGCCTTGACCTTTACAAGCACCTACTTCTAAACATAGAACATGACACACCCACCGCTCACATCACGTGCACAGATACAAGCATAACAAGTCTTGACACGCGCCGGGGAAACCCACTTTCCCGGTGACATCAGCTCATACCACCACAAATCTATCCAATCACAACACCGCATGCATTTGGCGGGAAAGTCTACAACGCATGTTGCCGGCCCCGCCGTATTTCTAAGAGTTGAGTAAATGGCCGCAGCGAGCACAGACGTGTTGAAATATTGTTAGAAGTTTGGCCGTGCTCGTATTGGACTATATCAGTTAACTGTGGATTAAATATATGTGAATTGTAACAGAGAAGGACTATAGTTTTCGGATATCTTGTCGACAGGGAAATCACCGGACGTAGGTGTGTTTGCGGCCTTAGATGTGACTGTCTGAGTCATTGGACATTGTCGCCCGAATAAATTATTGAACTGTAGCTGCCGGCCTTGTGATTTACACAACGATCACAGACATTCGGCCTAATATCGGCCATCAAACGATATTTATCACATTGGCGCCGTTCGACCAGGATCTGAGCTAGTCTCGGATTACTAACCCAGAATTACCGGCAGTGATGGCATCGGCTCGAGGTAAGCCGCCCGACCAGACAGATGAAGAGGTCACGTTCAACCCGAACCCGACCTTCCGACCTTCCGGCCCTCGCTCAGTTGCCATGAGCGACACAGTACCGTTGTCACAGGAGCAACAACCGACCGGCCTTTTCGACTCCCTTGGCGACCATTCGACCCTGAGATCGGCTTCGCCGCCTGTCGACCTGATTGAGGAGTACCTCGGTGAAGACCCGCTAGCGCCCCTGCACACGGTTAGTGACATTATAAGTGCGCATGCAAGGGCGTATTCGGCCACGCCGGCTAGAGCAGCCGGGAAAAGTGACTTTATCGGCAGAGACTATACACGCTCACGTCAAAGAGCGAATGTGTATGATGGTGTCGACCCAGAATCCCCTACGGTGAATGTTCGGCCTGTAACCATAGAAACGTCCATGGTTACGCACCCGCCAAGTGACTCTCGGATACGGCAGTGGGTTTGTGACACTGACAATGTTACAGAACTGGTACCGCCGAGCGCATATTCGGCATCCCGACCTCCGGTACAATCGATATCGGCAAGACGGTACAACCCCGCGCCAGAGATGTACTCGCGCATACCGACCGAGCCAACGGTCGTAGAGTACGTTCGACCCAGCCAGGCGAGATCGACCCCGAGGAGCGTTCCGGCGTCAGCTGCTGCCCCGACCGTGACATCTCCGCAACTGCGACAACCCAGCGACGCGGCAACGGAATCCTGCGACCACACGCGACCAGCGCGACCGCGATGATCGCCGTCGACATCAAGTCGCCGACCTCACGACTCCGACATGCCGGCCTCCGACTCGCGCCCCCTCGCGCCGACCGCTTCCCGACCATCGCCGACCGACGGAGAACAGCCGCGCTTCGCCCCGCCGCAAGACTCAGTTGTGTCTGCTCCGGCAGAAAGTGTTGTGCCCATGATCGGACCTCCGATCTCTCAGCCAATCGGCTACACCACTGGATACGGTGTACCGCCAGTCGGATATTATCACCCCCATGTCGGCTACGTGAATCCACCAACTGGATATGGTGGTATTCCGACAGATATCGGCTATCATGGTGCGCAAAGTGGAGTAGCGTACCATGGTGTGGCCCCGAACGGATCGGTATACCAATGTCCACCACCGGCCATCTTTCCACCCTCCACCGGAGTGCCGTGGGTGACGCCACCGTATGGTCAACCGGACCCAGCCACGCAAGCACCGTATGACTCTGGCTACGCTCCGGCACCACCCGCCGCTTCGCTCGCCGTCTCCGCGACGACCGCGCCGGTTGTCCCAGCGAGTGCGACTCCGCCAGTTCCGACCACTACGACTCCAACTGTTCCGGCCATCGCGACTTCAGCGGATCCGGCTACGACCACGCCGACTGTGGTGAGTGTTGATACGCCCACGCCTCAGAGACTCACGTCTGAGCCCCAAACGTTGGCTACGGCTAAAACGGCTCAATGGCGTGCGACCTTCAAGGAGGGCAATCTCACCCAACACATCCGGAGTTTCGAACAATTTACTGCGGCCTTCACATATTCCGACCTGAATAAAACAACGACCTTCCGGAGTACGCTGCGCGGCCGGGCCGAAGCGTTAGCTCTGAACATTCCGGTCGAAACTCCTTGGGAGGAGTTCCGTTGTCAGCTCTTGGAGGGCTGGGAACCTGCACCTCGTCGGCAGTCCAAAAGGGACGACTTTCCGTTTCTAAATAGAGAGCGGAAAGAGAATGCGGAACATTACTTGGAACGGCTTCAAGCTCTGGCTGAGCAAGTGTTTGATGATGTGACGCCAGAGTCCCGGCAACGGACAGTGATCTCTCAGTTCGTCAACGGCCAACCCGACCATATTGCCGACAGACTATGCGTGCTCACTTTCAATAGTTACAGTGAGGCACTTACGGCCGTCCTCAAAGCTGAGAGCCGTCAGCAACGGACAAACAGAGACCGTCATAAGGGCACGCGACGTGCCGACATCTCCGTGAACGGATACACGGATGATGATTGTGTCGACCAAGAACTGTCTTGTGCTATGGGACAGATCAATCAGGGAGAAACGCCGACCCCTGAACAAGTTGCGGCTTATTATGACCCTGCCGACAGTGACACGACCGGCCTTCAAGGATGTGAAGAACATTCTGTGCCAGCCTGTTCACGCGAATGGGTGGCGGAAGCTTTCCAGAGCGTCCTCAGCGACGAGAATGGACTCTGTGAGGAGACAGCTATCTATTCCGTCCTACGAACTACGGCCCCGACTAAAGGTGATCGGCCTCCACAGCCCGGACGACCAGCCGTATGCTTCTTCTGCAAGAAGCCCGGCCATCGCTGGATGCGGTGTTTCCGGCTTAAAGACGTCTTAGTGCGCAATGGCATGAAGCCACTAACTTTTCGACCTAAAGGTGCTGGTACTGACCGAAGGACAGATCAAGTATTGTCAGTACCTAACCAAATCGGCAACCAAACTAAGTCGGCCCCGACAGAGCCAACGGCTCAGTCGTTAAACCAGTAGTGGAAGGTGCTGCGGAGCAAGGACCTTCCGGGCAACAGAACAATGTTACATGCTCCACACCTGCGGTTGTCGTAACTACTAAACCGACAGTACCAACAGTTACGACTCCACAGCCGGCCCAGCCCACACCTCAGCTCCTTGAAGGGGTGTGTACCAAGTGTCGAGCTCCGACCCCAAAGCCGGCTCTCCCTCATGAAGGGGTGTCCGCGCCACTTCCACAACGGCCTCCACGGGAAGATCGTCGTCCTGAAGGGGTGTCGCCCCCGACCGCCAACGGCACCGGAACAGATAGTATGTCCGAGGTGGAGTGGATCTCCGACGACGGAGGGTTCTACGCGTTCCCATTCGGACCGGAATCCAAATTACCGCCGCTGCACACACTCTTCAAGCCACCGCCAGACGACCCCGCAGTTCCGGCCGTCATAGACAACTCGCGAGCGGCACACGGATGTTGGAAATTGTCGGTACGTGTCGGAGACAAAACAATGAAAGCCGTACTCGATTACGGGGCACAGATCTCCCTGCTCAGACGGGATCAGCTACGACATGTCCCTGCCGACCAACGACAGTTACAACACACTTCGGCCACGATTCGTGACGTCAACGGACAGTCAAGCCCAATCGATGGATTGATCAACCTCCCAATCCAGGTCGGAACCAACCATATGATTGTGACATTTTGCGTAGCTGACATCCACGACGGCATGATACTCGGCATGAACTTTTTCCGGCAAGCTCACGCTGTGGTGAATTACGGCGAAGGAACAATACAGGTACACAAAGAAATCCTGTTCGCGCACAAGGACATTGAAGCCAATGTTGTTAGAATGGCCGTGCGCCGAGCCGTCACCGTCCCCGCACGTAGCGAGGCAATCGTAGAGCTAATTCCAACCTCCAGAGTTCGAGTTCGGCAGCATCCACGGATGATCCAACCATTGACGGTCTTTCCCGAGGACACCGACCTCCTCATGGGAAGAACATTAACGACCTTGGACCGGCAATGTGTAAAGGTGTCTGTAGTCAATACGGCAGATACCGGTATTACACTCACTCGATCCGACCCTGTCGCCATAGCCAGTCCGATCGAGAGTGTCGTCGGAGCTCTACCAAGACCCGGAGAGGAGCCCGACCTGTCCACGGCCGACGCCAGTCACTACCGCGACCTGCCGCCACATCTACAAGAGATGGTGGATCGCGCCGGACTAGCGCCAGAACAACACCGGCATTGCGCTAACCTGATCCATCAATATCAGGACACCTTCATGCACCCGGATGGACAGTTGGGACGGACCCAAGTCGTCCAACACAAGATCGACACCGGCAATTCGGCCCCGATTCGGCAACGTCAACGACGCGTCCCTCAGGTGCAACAGAGCATCATAGATGAGGAGGTCGACAAGATGCTTCGCTTGGGGTGCATTGAGCTGTCAGATTCGCCCTGGAGCGCACAGGTAGTGCTCGTGCGGAAGAAAAACGGCCAAGTAAGATTTTGCGTCGATTATCGGCTCCTGAATGACGTCACTCGCAAGGATTCATATCCTTTGCCTAATATTCAGGACACTCATGACGCCCTGGCGGGCATTACGTACTTTTCGGCCCTGGACTTGGCTTCCGGCTACTGGCAAGTCGAAGTCGACCCTACAGACAGACCGAAAACTGCCTTTGCGACAAGGAAAGGACTATACCAGTTTAAGGTTATGCCATTCGGCCTCAGCAATGCATCGGCAACATTTGAACGGCTAATGGAAACCATACTCCATGGATACTTGTGGACACGGTGTATGTGTTACCTGGATGACGTCATCGCTTACGGCAGAACATTCGATCAGGCACTCGCAAACCTGGAGGCGGTCCTGGATCGGATTAGATCGGCAGGCCTGAAGCTTCAACCCAAGAAGTGCGAACTGTTCCAGAGGGAAATTCTGTACTTGGGGTTTATAGTGAGCGGCCAAGGAATTCGTGTCGACCCCAACAAGGTTAAAGCCATCAGAGAATGGCCGACTCCGTGCGAGATCTCCGATGTCAGATCTTTCCTTGGTTTCGCCAATTACCACAGGCGATTCATCAGGGACTATGCTGAGATCGCCGAACCTCTCGTAGCACTCACCCGAGGTGAATGTCATTTCACTTGGGGACCGGCTCAGCGACGCGCTTTTCGACGGCTCCGCGACGCTCTCATCCAGGCGCCTAAGCTCGCGCATCCGACCCAGAGTCCGGATGATTACTTCATCCTCGACACAGACGCTAGCGGCTATGCTGTGGGAGGCGCGCTCTCACAGAGGGTCAACGGGAAAGAAATCCCCATCGGGTTTGCCAGCAAAACCCTATCCCGGACCCAACGGAACTATTGCACCACGTACCGAGAACTGCTGGCAGTGGTAGAAATGGTTCAACATTATCGGCATTATCTTTGGGGTAGGAAGTTCCTCCTCCGGACCGACCACAGCTCCTTGAGGTGGCTCAAGAACTACAGCGACGCGGACGGCATGCTCGCCAGGTGGCTCGCTAAGTTGCAGCAATACGACTTCAAGATAGAGCATCGGCCCGGCAAACTTCACGGCAACGCAGACGGCTTGTCACGGTGTCACAGTTGCAAACACCAAGACTGTCCCGGACGACTCGTCACACCTCCAACCGACCCAGAGACAAGTTCCGGAGAACTTCCAGTTCGTCGGGTCACTGTTGTTCCGGCTAAGACAAGGGCAGACCTCCTGGACAGTGATTCCATAACATCACTGGTCTTGCCCCAACTAGTTTCGGCACGCCAAGTTGTTCGAGTCCGTGCTTTGGACGCCACACTTGATGGGCAAAAGTGGCTTTCGGACTATTCGACTCAGGACATTGTCGCGGCACAGCAAGCCGACCCGAGCGTCGGAAAAGTGCGACAGTGGATGTTGATCGGCACTAAACCAGACTCTAAGGAGGTAGCGCGCCATGGGGAGGAGGTAAAAACACTTGTTTCCAGATGGAGCCTCCTGGCGCTACAAGACGGGGTACTAGTTCGGCACGTAAAACCCGACCCCGCTGGACGGCCTGTGGTGCAAACCGTGCTCCCCGTAGCACTCAGAACGCAGGTTTTGCACCAACTTCACGACCTGAAGATTGTCGGACATCTCGGCATTCAGCGAACCATCGAGAGAGTCAGGCGCCGATTCTACTGGCCCGGCCTGGCACTGGATGTCGCCCGCTGGTGTGCCCGCTGTTCGCAATATGTCACCCGCAAAGGAAAACCGGTCCCAAAACGATCGCCTCTGACACAGTTGCCGACAGGAGCGCCTTTCGACCGGATCGCGATGGACATTCTCGACACCCACAAAGTCACGGGAAGAGGCCATCGGTATATCCTTGTTGTGTCGGACTATTTCACGAAATATACGGACGCCTTCCCGCTGCGGCGACATACCGCCAAAAATGTTGCCGACATCCTGGTAAACAGATGGATAGTTTATCATGGCGTCCCCAAGGCAATCCATAGCGACCAGGGCACCGAGTTCGAGTCGGCTCTATTTCGGCATGTTGTGCGTCTTCTGGGCGCTAAGAAGATCCGCACGGCCCCATATCGACCTCAGAGCGACGGCCAAGTTGTGCGATTCAACAGGACATTGCTCAACATGCTGAGTGCATTCGTCAGCGATCGTGCGAACGACTGGGACGTGCACCTGCCATATGTGTTAATGGCCTATCGAACCTCTGTACACTCGTCCACGGGATGCACCCCGCACCTGATGGTGTACGGGCACGAGTGTAACTTGCCAGTCGACCTCATGTTTCCGACCTATGACCCTGAGCCTCTACCCCCGTGCGGCCCGGAGTATGTGGAGTATTTGCGGCAAGCGATCAGGACGGCCCACGGTTTCGCTCAAGACCATCTTGAGAAAGCGGCAATTCGGCAGAAGATGGGTTATGACGCCCACGCCAAGCCTTGACCCCGGTTCCAACCAGGAGAACTGGTCCGATATTATTATCTGCCCCTCACGCGGAATAATAAGTTCGCTCGGCCTTGGACTGGTCCCTGGAGGATCATCGACCGTGTGACCGAGGTGGACTATCGCATAGCCCTGGTCTCCAACCCTCGGAACACTCGTGTTGTTCATCTGGACGTACTCAAGCCGTACGAAGGTGATAACCAAGCGGCTCACATCTATTCCGACCCTGTACGACCTTCGACGTCGTCAAGCAAGTCCGGCTCAGAACAGTCGCCCGACCCCATGGGACTTCTCAAGGAGTTTTACTACCCCTGGGAGGTCACAGTACAAGATCGGCATACAGATACAGACCTGACTCGTCAGCTGAGTCTGACTCGTCAGCGGCCCAAGATCGTAAATCGCGATCTCCAACTTCATCCGGCTCGAGTCGTCATCGGCAACGGAAAAGATCACGCGGATCAAGTTCCGACACACCAAAACCGGCACGCAAGACACGCAGGCAAAAGCCTGTGATATCATCCGACCCCGAGACAAGCGAGGCTACGCCCCCGCCTGCACGACCAAGTCGACCCAAACGCAACGCACGCAGACCGGCCCGCTACAGATAACCCCGGCCTTGTTATCTGATTGATGCCATTGATGATGATGAAATAATGCATGTCTAATGGACTATGATATCATGTCTTTCCCATAATAATATAATATATTACAATAACAATATATGTATTTAATATGTACAGATGTCAGTGAGGCGAATTCGTTATATATACACTTGATATGATTTCATAATTACGATGCTGGTGAAAAATTGATTGCATTATGATATGTGTTTCGACCCCGTATAATATATGCCATTGTTCCGCGTGTTCCGCGTGTTACGCACTAACTAAACTTATCATGTCAGATTCAATCCATGTGCCAGCCGAAGAGGATAATAATTCATGTCACACCGTGAGTAAGGCCATTTAGTTGTCGAAGAGGTGGTAGTGTGATTCGTTCCGGAGTATGCGTCGAAAGAGCCTCTACTCACTCTATGTAACATTCGGAGGAACGGCCCAGTGGTACGGGAACCAGTCACTAAATAGCTATCATACCAAGATGCGGTCTGTCATCAAATTCATCATGTAAATACTCAAAGCGCCACGGTGTGACCGACCCAGCTCATTGCAATTTCGACCCCGACAATATTAGCGGCCCCGTTGTCTTGTGAACTGGCTGAAAATGAATGGAACGAAGTCTGCCCCTGTGAGTGATTGACATTAATGTCTCAGCCTTTAATAACTGTGTGTCGTCTGCTAGATAGCAATTCGGCCGTTAGTTTATTGTGCGCTAACTTATGGAGAAAAGGAACGATCAAAGTAACAGGTCACAAGGAACGCACGAACGCAAATAAACATTTAAGCTGTTTACAGCACCCTCATGAAATCTCCCCTGATAAAGACAATAGTGAGTCGTCGGGCAAAAAGAGCCCAGTAATTTGAACAGTCGTTAGCACAGATAGACAATGTATCGGAACGTGTAATCCAGGGGACGGCTGCTGGATATTCGGAAAAATGGACAGTGTGAGGACCCCCCTACTGTCGTAATGGACTGACCCAAATAGGTCAGAGAGAGATCGACCTGCGTTTCCTTGACAACGGCCCGCCTTGCTGCAGATACGCTTGGAACAATGATATATAGCGTAAAGACGTTTTTGTATATCGGCAGAGAGCGCCCCCCGGCCCGATTCGTGGAATTGGGATACAGATAAGCATCTCAGTGTACGGCAGTGGAAATTAACGGCAAGTAGGTCATTTGCGTCTGAGCTTCTGAAGCAGCAGGAGCTCGATTAGTACGGAGAAAAACTTTGTCTTGATTCGGAACACTTATCGGATACTTACGTGGCATTCAGTGACATTGAACTGGTGAAGTTTGTGAATAGTTGTCGGATATTGGAGTTTAATAAAAATCACAGTCGGCCTAGCTGTTTTGAAGTGACATTTGTGTTACGGCTTCCGCCATGGCGGATAAGCCAAGTGATGGAAAAGACAGTGACGGCTCCGCTGATAATCGGCCTCGTTCTATCAAATTTGACGGCACTAAATTGACGGTCGAGGTTGTTGAACGAGGTGACGAACAAGACAACCCCATCGTGTTGACGGACGATGAAATGTCCGCTATCGGCCCCGAACCCAGTTCGGAACAGACAAGATCAGCTTCCGGCAGCAATAAACAGCCACGCTATGAAATCATGGCGTAGTTAGCGCAACGCGGCATCCGGCACACCCCGAGTCCGACCTCAGAGGACGACCCGGAACGGTTTCGGCAGTTGGAGGAAGGCGGAGAAATCGTCCGTCGAGCCTTGGAGGCTCAACGCGCGGCGGAAGCTGCCAGTTCGGCAAAGTCGGCTCCCGATCAGCAGGTGATGACGCCAATTGAACCTGCCCCAGCATCTTCGGCCCCATCAACGCCGGTAGTTCGGCCCCGAGCCGTCACGTCACCGGCCCAGTCTTCGGCTTCGTCTTCGTCCGTGAGCTCGTCATCTGGCAAAGGCTCACACTCGTCAGCGAGGAGTTCGCGACGCATCAGTTCCGGCCCCGTGACACGAGCATCAGCTTATCGGCGACAGATAGAGGAACTGATGTCCCTCGTTCCGGCCCCAATCACTCCATACGGCGCTCAGCCGATCTGCTGGCGTGATATCCCGTTTCGGCATAGAAATCGACATGACGGCTACGCGCACGAACACAACTTCGGCGCACCTTCTCGGCTAACAGAAGGGAACTTGGTGACCCTGTCGCCATTACAGGGGGAGGACGGCCGGTACTTGTGCCCTTTTTGTATCGGCGAGGAGGACGATGAGGAGAGTAGGGCATGGCCCACGGTACCACGCCGTGGTCCTTTTCGTTCGGCCTCGGACCTGGACGGCCACGTCCTGGCCTACCACTTTCCGCTGTTGCGGTACTTCGTCTGTCCGGCCAAGGACCATTATTTCACTCTCACATCTGAGGACATGGTTCGACATCTGAGTGAGGCGACTCGAACTCATATCGGCACTCTTCCACTTTTCGACAAAGGACGACTGCACGCTTCCGACCCTATGCTGCAGCGGTTTGCGCTACGGTGTCGCGTAGACATCCAGCCCAACCCGAATTATCGGCCACCCCGTGTTCCGGCAAACATTCCCATATTCCAGAGGGATGTCGACCGGGTATTGACTTATGGAATATGGCACATGGCTCCCGAGCTATTCGAACAATACCCGCCAAACTTGGCTCCGGAGATTTGGCAAGTACTCCGGCGCATCGAGTACATTCGGCCCACGACTCGAGCAGAGGAGGATCGGCTGGCCAGGATGACCAACGACATCCAGGCTATGAACCGCTGGGTGACTGTACGTCGGCCCAGCACCATCTTTTTCACCCGGCCCATCGCATACCAGACGGACGCGATCAAGTTTACCGGCCCGGTAGTTACGAAATTGTCGGCTCCGTCTACTCCTGTGACGACCCAGGCGCAGACACGGCCTTCGGACATTATTCCCCAGAAAATTGTAGTAGAACGGCCTACTGCAACCAATGTGACTGATTATCGGGTGAGGGAGGGCTTGGTTCCTCCACCGGAGGAATTTCCTCCTTTGTCGGCCCAACATTCCGAGGATCAGGAAACTGATAGGAAGGAAATAGCGGCCCAGTTGCAGGACTTACCTCCACCTCTACAACTAGCCAAGGAGGAAGTCCCACAGGACTTAGTTTCGGCCTCGGTCAGTGACCGCGAGTATTCGCCTCCACCGTCAGGACAGATGGTCCTACAGACGGACGAACCTCCGTATCTTGACGGCAGTATGGAGATAACACGGACAGTTATCACCAAAGATTCGGCCGCGGATCGGCCGCGACTTCAGTACGACCAGTCTGAGTCGCTAGAACCCCTCCACAGAGACGTGGATGAGCGATTTCCGCTACACGGATCAGGAGAGTTTTCGGCCGATTTACAATTTGTTCGGCAGCATGGGACTCGGCTTCTAACCAGGATGTTACCCGGCCTACAAGCCCTCCCGGGGCAGAACCCGGACTTGGTCAACCCTCTTAAGAGTCGGGAGGCAAGCCAGCTTCCTCACAACCCCCGTCTTCATGAGGAGTATTGGACGTCCCATATCGGCCAGGCAGCCCACAACGCGGATCCACTGATCCTTCCGGCCCGGAAGAGCGACCATCTTCCCACTCTGTTCCTGGCCCGTGCCGACGACATGGCGAGCCAGCACTTCCGTGAGATCCGCCGGTATTATCTGGAGGCCATGGATCAACACATTCGGCAGGCAGAGTTTAACGGCCTCTCAGTCGGTTTTGGAATGGGTGTCCTCCACGAGCGGCATCTACCGACCTTCCCTGATCGGATTGAGGAAGAAACCGACCACCTGCGTCGGCGTTTACAGCGGCTGGAAACTGAAAACGGAGAATTGCGGCAGGAAACTGAGCGACTACGTGCTCGGGTAGCACAGTTGGAGCAGTCGGCCCCAACTTCGACCCCAACTGTTTCGGCCGCGACGCAGAGCGACTCGGGTCCCACCATCCCGGGCGATCTGCTCGCCACTATTGTGTCGATCCTGCCCCGCTTGCCGCCGGATGAACAGCAGCAACTGATGCGGCAGGCGTCGCCGGCACCGCCACCTCCTCCTCCCAGTAAGCGTGGTCAGAGGGAGTAAGAGATTTCGGCCGTGTGGTGGTAAGAG
This sequence comes from Terebella lapidaria, assembly GCA_949152475.1. Taxonomy (NCBI): domain Eukaryota; kingdom Metazoa; phylum Annelida; class Polychaeta; order Terebellida; family Terebellidae; genus Terebella; species Terebella lapidaria. The sequence goes on from OX424558.1 coordinate 13,063,749, forward strand.
GGAACAACTGTCGGCCCTGGTTGTGTCGGCCTGTTAAGAAGTGACTCGAAAAATCCTGGTCACAACGGCTCAGTGACATGTCGGCCCCTCATCATGTCGGCCATAAATTGTATATATTGTAAATAGTCATCCTAGTCACGGCATTTTATTCATGTAATTTAGTTAAGATTATTCGAGAAATTCTTTTTCAGTTTATAGACTTTAAATAGTTCCGTTTCATTATGAAACGTCGAGGAGTTTTGTCAATACATTCCATTCATATCTCATCATTCGTTGTAGTGCATGTATGTGTAAATGTATCATCGTAGTGACTATTGACGGACTGACTGATGACGTTTATTTTGACGGTTAGAAATTTTTTATTGTATGTATTCCTTTTCCATTTTCGCGTGGTGTGTGTGTGTGAATGTTGGGGTTTGACCTTTTAGGACTTCTTAGCTTTTTATTGTTTAGTTTTCGCGACGGTAGGGTCGGGGAGGGTAATTCCGAGGGCGTAGAATTAATGAAGGGGTGTAATGTAGTAATTTTAGCGACAGTGACGCCCGCCCTCCCGCGCACTACACATTCCTATCACAACATATACATTCTACATGACTTACATACAGGACAGGTACAGACTATACGATCACAAGCATAAATAACCCCAGAACCATATCGACAAACACAGGTCAGTTCACGCGCACTTTCGGCCCAGTATACAGTACATGCGACCCAGTTAGTTTCGGCCTTGACCTTTACAAGCACCTACTTCTAAACATAGAACATGACACACCCACCGCTCACATCACGTGCACAGATACAAGCATAACAAGTCTTGACACGCGCCGGGGAAACCCACTTTCCCGGTGACATCAGCTCATACCACCACACATCTATCCAATCACAACACCGCATGCATTTGGCGGGAAAGTCTACAACACATGTTGCCGGCCCCGCCGTATTTCTAGGAGTTGAGTAAATGGCCGCAGCGAGCACAGACGTGTTGAAATATTGTTAGAAGTTTGGCCGTGCTCGTATTGGACTATATCAGTTAACTGTGGATTAAATATATGTGAATTGTAACAGAGAAGGGCTATAGTTTTCGGATATCTTGTCGACAGGGAAATCACCAGACGTAGGTGTGTTTGCGGCCTTAGATGTGACTGTCTGAGTCATTGGACATTGTCGCCCGAATAAATTATTGAACTGTAGCTGCCGGCCTTGTGATTTACACAACGATCACAGACATTCGGCCTAATATCGGCCATCAAACGATATTTATCACATAATTCTGTACAGTACTGCAACTCAATGGAATAGAATAGATAGAATTGAAGTTTATTTAACAAAAGAAATTACAGCTTAAATACAGAAACAACCAATAGAAAACGATAACAGAAAAAATTACAGTTGTGGATTTCTGAAGCAGGGATTTTCAGAAAAAAAAATTGGGGAGGAGGCTGCGCAGCACCCTCCCACCCCACCCCACCACCCAAATCTAATCCCCTGGGTATGACGCCCTTGAACCTTGAACTTGAGTCAGCAAAGGGGTATGGTGATTCTGGTTGCAAATACCTGCACATCACCTTCATGACCTTTTAGACAACTTCCGCTTTGGAATCCACGTAGATCTATTGTTGTCGATACATTTTTAGTGTTAGTGTCAACGCATCACGAAGCATGCAACACAGAGTTTCAAGCCGTATGATGCCAGTAAAAGAATCTCGTTGAAACTTCCATTCATGAATATAGACGATTTTGATGTACAGAGATATTATATTTATAACCCTGCGGCCTCGTGGATTGTTGCTGAAGTCATTTTGATCAAAATTTCTCCTAATGACCTCCTTTTTCACGTTTTCCGATTTTCATTCACCTGCCGATTTTCCGAATTTGTGATAGAAAATTTAATGATACCAGAGGGGGCCGCTGACCCTCCACCATCCCCCCCCCCCGTCAGGTACGCCACTGCTGATACCTATAAGTGGTGTGACCATGTGAGGGACCTAAAATCTAGCATTATGATACGATTAATTAGATCATAATGTAGTCGGTGAAAGCCTGTAAAAGAAATTACCTGTTATAAGTAAAAATGTATGAGCATGAATAAGTTTGCTATGTAAAGTATAATAGCCGAGCTCATCGTGATTCTCTTATATTTACAGAGGTTCTCGAAGGTCACATATCTACAGTACCAGCTCTAGTTCTACACTACTGTTTGTAACTTTGTCATCGTGGAGACCCGGAGCTCAGTCCTGACACCTTGCGAGTGTTTTTTCTTCAAGTCTTGCCAAGTGCTGACATCTGGCGACTGTAACGTTTGTAATTCGTACTCTGGCAAAATATTTACATTGAAGTTCCAATTTTAGTTGATTTCGTGAAAAATATTGCTGCAAGATGTCCGAACGAAAAGTTTTAAACGTGAGTTTATCCCCATGTCACACTCTGATTTAATAATATAGAGAGTCCGATACATAGCCAATAGTATTTCCCTTGTCAAGAGTCAATGGGCGATAATAGGAGAATTTAGTATTTATCTTAGAATGTAATTTTTTAGATTTTGGAGATTCAGTGAGTGATTCAGTCTTATCTTGGGTTGTTCACTTGTTGGCTTTCCTACTTGATTTGGTTGGCAATTCCATGTTGGCATTAAAGCAACTGCCTTCGGTAACAGGCAATATTTTTTTGAAAAATATATTTCATATTAAATTAGCATGACAACACCTTTCTGAAATATTGGGTCTACATGGTCATACAATACACCAAAAGAAAGCTTGAAGCTTCAGGAAAACAAATATGTAACAAAATTGATCGTAGGTATTGATGCAAAGATGCTAGAGCATTTCAAAGAGGGGTACCGTTAGGTCCTTCTGAAGACAAAAATTAGGGAAAAGTCCAAAAAAGTGAAGCTCGCTGTTTACACGCAAACAAAACGTGATAATACATATTTCAGGGCTTGAAAATATTCAATATTAATTACTTTACACATTGCAACATCATACATACTAAAAATATATGACGTTGGTGGTGATCATTGTGCCCAAAGTTGTCAAATTTGCCCTCATCAGGCCATTAGAAGTAGAACAAATGATCACTGAAGCAATTTCTGACAAAATTCTAGTCACAAAAAATTGTTTTATTTGTAGCAAAATGTCCAAGGTACTCCTTTACTGTAATGTTATCAAAGGTCAATAAAAAAATTCTTATGAGATATGCCCAAAATAGAATTTTTCTCTGATGTCTCCAAAAAACGATAGCCAAGCTTGTTTACATGGGCGATAATAGGGGCTTCGAGTGCCAACCAATACTAAACAGATGGCGGAAGTGCAGATGAAACACGACAGGCCCTTCATTTTGAAGCAATTTCCCAAGCAGTACGGGGGTTTATGATTGAAATATCGTTATATTATGAAAGAAAAAACATTAATTCACAAATTAAACCATGTATGATCGGCGACAAGAAGTTTTAACTTGTTTTTTGGAGTGAAAAAAAACTTTGAGCTGAACTTTCACCTCCAAAATTGGGTCAGATCTCAAAACGAGGGCTCTTGTCACCTAGGCCGATGTCTAACCTTTCCATACATACCAAATATGCTATGTAAAAGACATTCTGATTGGTCGAAAATGACCGTAACATGACCCCAACCAAACCGGGTTCAACGAGCTTCACTTTTTTCGCTCCCGCGAAAAACTGCTTGCACGCGCCGCCTAGCGGAGTGTTGTCATGCTAATTAAATGTCATCAAGTTTTATCGCTACAACCAGTCGTTTGTGAAATTTTGCGTTTGGGTGGTTCACTCGTAAACAGAGGAATTATATCCATCACACAAAGATGTAAACAAAGCATAAAAAATGCAAGATGGACTGACAATCCCACGCACACTACGGTATATCACTGATTATTTTCTCATAAATACACTATATATGTGGATAAACTTGAGTTCATCCATCAGTGCAACATGCTTTTTGGCCGTAATTTTGTTTTTAATAAACGGATCAACTTGCAATTTTGTGTGTATTAATTGGGCATCATGCCGTAATTTTTCACAAAATTTCAGAGTTCTATCTCAAAAATTGAGAATGTTGGCAATCTAACCCGATGTTAAATTTCAGCCCCAGCATGGAATTTCAGAGTCTGCACAAGAAAAAAACAACTTTTATTCGATGTACGCGTTATAAATTGCTTCAGAATAAACACATTTACTTAATATACACCGACTATGCCTTCCGACTCCAAATCAATGCAATAGGTTCATTCTGTATGGGCATACACACGATAAAAGCCCTGAATTTGTTGAAATTTACTTGATCCCATTTTCGACTGAATTTAACATTGGGTTAGATTTGCCAACTTTTTCAATTTTGAGATAGAATTCTGAAATTTGGTGAAAAATTAAGGCATGATACTCGATTGAGACACACAAAATTTCAAGTTGATCCGATTATCCGAAACAAAACTACAGCCAAAAAGCGTGTTTCACTGATGGATGAACATCACTTTAGTGCTGGAACAATCATCAGACGTTTGATTATGCTTTTCTATCATCTGTTATTTCAATTCTATGATTATGTTTTTAATTTCCCAAAAATATCTATGAAAATTCATTTCTGGAGTTATTGTACCACTGCAAAAATAGTGGTGCAAAGTGTGAGTGCAACTTGATCGAAAACCGATGCGAAAGAAGAATAGCAGACGAAATACAAAGAATAATACATTTTCACAACAAAAATTTTGATTTGTACTAATTGCACAGTAAATTTATATGGTTACATGAAAAATATATGTCATAAATGGTGTCATATTTTATGTATATTATTTCAATCATTAATGGATGATTGATTGAAAATATCTTTCAATCATCAAACATGTCTGTACATTTAAAGTCCCAACACTATATGTGGATACAAACCGGAAAATGTACTCGATGTGGACTTTTGAGGGCAATTTAGGCATTTATTTATATTCAAGTATGATGTATGCACTTCGTTTGTTTATATACGAAACTGGCATAAAATGTGTGTTAAAACGGATGGAAAGACAACTCGGACACAATGTAATCGTCAAAATCAGTGTGCACATGCTTTGTTATCTTGTATTAGATGTGTTGCACTAAAATTGAGTTTTGAAAAAAATATTGCATACATTCAAAGGCAGTTGCTTTAAGCTATGATTGACAGGATACCATTGATTGGCCCTTTCAATAAAACAGCCAATCGACCCCTAAACCTGAAGTGAACGATAGACTGGTCAAACTTAAACAAACAATTTTAAGCTTCAACAGTTCTTGAATGAAGCCTACAGGCTATCTTATAAACTTCTTATAAACAATGTCTGATCAATGGTACTTGTTAAGTAATATTCCAATGGACATCAATTTGCAATTTGTTGTTTGATTCTCCTCTTGACTCTCTTACCATCAATTAGAACTTGGGATCAGAATTGCTAGATGTAGGGTCTTTATCAAGTCCACTGGCACTGGCAGTGATACTGATGTCCTGTCATATAATTGATTCAAAACTAAAACTAACGCGAACAAGTACATTTTGTTTACCTTTCTATAAAACAAAGTGTGTCCTACAAGCTGTTGTTAACATTTGATGATCCCTCCTTTTCAGAAATACTATCCACCAGATTTTGATCCAAATAAGATTCCAAAGTTGAAACGTCCAAAGAATCGTCAGTTCAACATTCGAATCATGGCACCGTTCAACATGAGGTAAGAGAAATAAACCGTTCAACATGAGGTTAGAGAAATAAACCGTTCAACATGAGGTAAGAGAAATATAACTACAGTGGTCCCTGTAAGATAAGACATCTCCGAAATAAGACTTCCCTGTCTGTAAAGACTTTTCTCTATTCCCCAAAAATCAATTTAACATGTAAATGAACCTGTGAAATAAGACTTCCTGTAAGATAAGACCTCATTTTTCCTGCTCAAGGTGGGGTCTTATCTTACAGGGACCACTGTAGTAACTAATTAAGTAGATTGATGTTGCAACAATCTTCACAGTGATGTGTAAATTCACATATTATATTCAGTAAATGGGAGGTGTTCCGAAATAGCTACAACCGCTAGCCTGGCAGCACTGTTCCATGGGTTTTTCCTTGTATTGTCAGTATAAACGTAATTTTACCGCCATAGTTTACGTCATTGATGATTACAGACGATATCCGTTAGTGATTTGGCGCCAAAACTGAGCCCTGTTACAATGCTGCCCCCTGTTGGATGACAGTTTGAACACCACCTATTGGAGTGTGCCCAACTGCCCATAAGATGTCTGATGACTATTTTTTCCCCTACAGATGTGGCACCTGTGGTGAGTATATCTACAAGGGCAAGAAGTTCAACTCGCGCCAGGAGCGCGTGGAGAACGAAGACTATCTCGGGCTGATGATCTTCCGATTCTACATCAAATGTCCACGGTGTGTGTCCGAGATCAGCTTCAAGGTGAGAAACACGCCCAACTAATCATGCTAATGGAAGGTGTTGAAGGCTTCAGTACCGGACTTTCAAATGAAGCAATGTTACAGTCTATCTTAAAAGTTATGAATATATATGTAATTGTTTGTAAATACATGTACGAAGGTGAACAGAACATAGATACTGTATTGATCCTAATAATAGCACAGCGAGCCAAAGCAAGACCTCCTGCAGCAGCTCGCTCAAAAATGAGGTAAAACTTGAGGTCAAATTTAAGAAATTCACAGAATAATGTACCTATAGCCTTCAATCCCTTTTAATATGAGTCAAACAACATATATTTGTTATTTGAACATTCCAAGATTTTATTAGAAAGATAGATTGGAGTGAATTACAAGGTTACAAAAATCAAACATTCTGAGAGAAAAGAGGGGGACGATCTATTATTAAGGCACCTGCCACTACTAAGACCAATACAGTATACACGTAAAACAAAAGGTCAACAAATTAAGCCCTTAAAATGTGGAATGAAATCAATGAATACTTCAAGATCCATGAGTTTTTAATTACATTCCATTACAACTAGAATGTACATGTAGGGCGACATTACCAAAATGTATGAAAACTTCTGTGCAGGGAGAATTGTTGATGGTACATGTATCAGTGTTACAATGTTGAGTTTTCTCCCTACAGACAGACCCCAAGAACACGGACTATGAGCTGGAAGCGGGAGCGACACGGAACTTTGAGGCGCTCCGCACGGCAGAGAAACTCGCGGAGCAGGAGATTAAAGAAAAGGAGGATGAAGAGAAAAACAACCCCATGAAGGTCAGTGAGGGACCAGATGGGAAACAGTATGGAAAGCCAAGCCAATAAACATTATACAAATTGTCACGTGTTTAACATATATTGTTTACATAAACAGCTGATAAAGAAGTACTAGTATTCCGGCATCAAGTACTGGTCAAAGCTAGATCTTGGGTGACAAGATTTGGTAAAGTAAAAAAAAAAGCTTATATGTATAAATAGGTGGCTAGATTTCATTCATTTGATTGTTGAAGAGCATGCATATTCAGCACAGAGTGGAAAACACAGCTCAGAGTTTTTCTGCCGTAGGTGTTGGAGAACCGGACCAAGTCATCACGCCAGGAGATGGAGATGATCGAGACGTTAGAGGAGCTACGAGAGCTGAACTCACGCCACGCCAAGGTGGACCACACACAGATGATTGCGCTACACGCCGCATACGAAGAGCAGCTCAGTAAACTACAGGATGAGGAGGACGAGGAGTTCATCAGGTCAGGGAGTCAGAGGGATGTTAGAGGGCAGGGGGGTATGGTAGTCCATCAATCGGATATAATTTTGGCATCAAACTAATTGTGGATTCCTGTTCTCACTTGTACCACAGAGATATAAATGAAATCTCATTATGTTATTTTTTTACAAAGCTTTGTGAAACTCTGCAATAGTAGAGAATTGACATAGAAGTCTAATATTGAACAGTTTTGAAGTTAAGTCATTTTGCAAATGAGTTGCAATATCATCATGCTCCAGTGTCCGAATTTATTCAACTATATCATGAGTAATTCACAAGCTCGATTGTCTCCTGCAGGTCAGTGTTTGGTTCAAGCAGTGGTGGCGACTCCGTCAAACGTATCCAGGATTTTGACGAGGAAGAAGATGATTTGTCCTCAGCACCACCCACTCCGAAAGTGGCAAGACTTGGCAAGCCATCCGACCTTCTCACAGCGGTAATCTCTGACTGATCTCAAGTCTCTAGTCTCTATTCTGAAGTAGTATTCTTACTACTCTTGGAAATTGGAGAATTGATTGTAGGTCACTAGGTTCAATGCATGTTCAACCAAAACAAATGAAATTGAGCAATAACAAAAATAAGCAATTTGCATATAAAAAGTCAAAATATAGTGATTTCACAGTTTCGTGAACAAGTGAAAAATCTTTAATGGAATACTGTAAAGAAAATACATAGAATTTCAAACTTTATCACCAAAACCAAGCTTTGTATAGTGCTAATATAGAATCTGATATGTAACAAATGACTTTGCACTCCACCAGGACACCCGTGTAACCAGCGATCCGGTCCAGAAGTCTGAGGACATGACCACGCCATCAACAACACGGCCACAACCCCGAGGTACAGCAGTCTGGGAGAAGAGTGTCGGAGGTATATCCACCAAGAAGTCCCTCCTCGGGCTCGTCAAGAAAAAACAACCTGCGACTGGTAACTTTGGGTCGTCATCCACGGCAACCACTGTCCAAACCCCCACAGTCGCCCTGACCCCCACAGCCACTGCTCCAAGCCCCACAGTCACTGCACAGAGTCCCAGTGCTTCCGTGGAGGATGAGACCAAAGAATCAAAGCCGTTGGAGGTCAAAACATCAGGCGCGCAGGCGATCAACAGCATAGAACCCGATGGAAACAAGAACAGTGGTAAAAAAGTGACTGTAAATTCTGGACTGGGACTCCTAGGAGCCTACTCTGATACAGACAGCAGTGAAGATACCTAGCCTCTAGGTATTGCTTACTGTGTACGTGTATATGTTCTTGTTATTATATGATATACTACAATTGGACCTGTTTGCTTGTACATACATGTAAATAAATGCTGAGAACACAGAGCAAGAAACACTTTTGTTGGTTCTTAAGTTCTATATTGATTGGTCTTGTTCAAGACACATTCGATATGTAGCATCACGGTGGGAGCGAATATTTGTGATGCCAAATCACTAACAAATGTTATCTGCTGAGTTAAAGTATGGCCTGAAAAATATGTATGCTTGGATGAGCATGTGAGTTTTTGGAGTGGGCCTTATTGATTTTTTCATGTGATTTTTTTTTTAAAAGAGAGAATAATATGCCCTAAATTCACTTCCGTATACATATGAATTGTATACATCAAAAACTTTTTTTAGCATTATTTCCAATCATTCGTCATGATTAGTAACTAAAGTATCAACAAAGCAGTTTGATATCAGATTATGGGTTCATGTTGAGATTACGCACCGATTTCAGTCACTCAGACTTCATGAAATTTTCTGCAGAAAGAAATGACAGATTATTTAACGTGTTAAATGTCCTTCCATGCAGTGTGCAAAATATAGTTTGAGTTTAATCTTTGCTGGAATGGAGAGTTGGAATATCTGTCACAAATGTAAATTGATAAAAAGCTGTCATTTGGCATGTCCCCATTAATGTTATGGAACTGAATGTAATATTTTAGCTACTTGAGCAAGCATACATTGTTCTTCAAAGGTTTTACAAATGCAATGTACCTATGAAACGCGAACATAGACAGTTTCGCTTCCAAGGCTCAAACTAAGAAGTACTTTGTAGGATTTTGTTGCAGACACAGCGTGACTACAATGAACTTATGGACATCTAGCTTCAATATTTGAGTGTATTTCTAAAATTTGTTTGGTTTTAGCAGAATTTTTTTTTTTTCTTCTTTTTCTTCTTCCGCCGATTTGGTTTCCGGACGATAACTTTAGATTGCCTTGATGGATTCTTATGTATAGGATAATGCCCTAGGCTGAGTATTTCTCACGAATAGAGACCGAGGCCGAAGGCCGAGGTTTCTATTCGTGAGGAATACGAAGCCGTAGGCATTATCCGACATAGTGCATGCACCTCCCCCCCCCTTCTGACACAACCCCCTCCCCCTCCCATTCATTTAGTTCATAAACAACATATCACATACATTTTACGTAATTCAATATAAACAACAAAACTGCAAATGCAACGCACAGTCCTTGCTCAATCAAGTGTATCCGTCAGGAAAAGCGTAGGATCTATTACCCGCTGCAGAATTTACTTCACCACATGACTCAGCTCATAGATTCGTACATACCCTAGACGGCATTCTGTTGTTATGGCTACAGTATACATGGTTCCAATTGAGTATGTTTCTGGTGGACTCGCACTGTGCCTTTGAATTGTTTTCTCCCCCTAGTAACGCGTTTGTGAGTATTGCTCAAATAGAACCCTATAAAAGCAAACGCGGCGAAAGGCGCGCTCACTTTTAAACAGCAAGCTACGTGACATCAACTTTTCGTGATGAAAAAAATGCAGCACATGGATAACGCCGCATGCGGATATAAACGCGTGTTCTGACGCGCTTGTTTCTTGGATATAGTTGCAAAACCTTATTCATGGGAATGACTCAAATGTTTTGGTGTAACCAGATGCAGTGCATGAACAAAGTACAAGATTTGTGAACCGGTGAGTAATATATCAGACTTATTTCTTCGAATTCAAAACAATATTAGCATTTTCTCTTGCATTATCTAACGGGTTGTACCCTTGTACAAAGAATTGAATCATAATTGAACAAATGCCTGAACAAGTATCTTTATCTTCCGTTCTTTCAATCCTTATAAGGAAATAAAAACGATTTATTCACATGTTTGTATTTACAAAATTCCTCGTAAAATCACTACGACCGATTCTAAGGTTTGATCCATGACTTCCATGACTTCAACGCACGACTGGTAAGTTTTTTTTTTTAAATGTGCTATTCGTGCATAATATGGCAATGTAAAAGTTCTGTTCAAATTGTTCCCACAATACATATGCCGAATAGCTATAATCTACATTTAAAAAGGAAAAATGAAACATTCATGTTTGTATATCCCGTTCATATTTGCAGGAAAATTACGTTATACGTGATCTCTGGAGGTTTCTTTAGGATTCCGGTACAATTGCGGATATATGTGTGTGTGGAATATCGCAGGATTATCAAAACCTCCGGAATTCCAAGGATATTGTGGATATATACGTTTTCACTGGATTTCTGCAGAGGATTTCATGAACCAAATATCAAAATATTAACCACAAAACTGTTGTATCACCAATGGGTTCAACTCGCACACCATTATTGCAACGATTAGCTGTCCACGATTAGTTCATGTACACTGAGTAATATAATCATAATACATTGTACATGTATATGCTTAGCAATAAAAAAATACAATTTCCAGTTTGTTTACATGTCCACCATGATCTATTTTCATTCGATACCTGGGACAGGTATTTATTGGAAATAGATACCTCGCAGAGAGGTATTTGTTACAAATAAATACCTGCTCGAGACAATAGAATCATGCACTATTAAATTTTCACCACCAGTCAGAAATGATATGTGGAAGAACCCTATTCTTTTTGAGCCGGCTCCGAGGTCCGTGAGGATGAAATCAAGGTTTTTGGTTTCCGGACGATAACTCGAAAAATATTCAGGCAATAGATGCAGAACTCTGCATGGAGGTTCATATACCACCAGGGAAGAACCCTATTGATTTTGGGATTGTTCTGTCAAACGACCTTTGACCTAGAGGTCGAAATAACTTTTTGCTGACTCATCCTTGAGGCTTCCTGCATATCTCGGAAACGGTACGTCGTAGAGCCAAACGGACGTTATTTTCGGACTCGTCGCCCTAGACAAACATGTCTACAGGGTATTATGGATGAACTTTGACCTTGACCCGAAATTTTTTTGCCGAGTCGGCATTTTTCGTTTTCGTCGATATCTCAGAAACGGTGCGTCGAAGAGCGAAACGGACGTTATTTTCGGACTCGTCGCCCTAGACAAACATGTCTACAGGGTATTATGGATGAACTTTGACCTTGACCCGAAATTTTTTCTGACGAGTCGGCATTTTTCGTTTTCGTTGATATCTCGGAAACGGTGCGTCGTAGAGCGAAACGGACTATATTTTCGGACTCGTCGCCCTACACAAACATGTCTAAGGGGTATTCTGGATGAACTTTGACCTTGACCCGAAATTTTTTTGCCGAGTCGGCATTTTTCGTTTTCGTTGATATCTCGGAAACGGTGCGTTGTAGAGCGAAACGGATGTTATTTTCGGACTCGTCACCCTAGACAAAAATGTCTACAGGGTATTATGGATGAACTCTGACCTTGACCCGAAATTTTTTTGGCGAGTCGGCATTTATCTTTGTCGTCGATATCTCGGAAACGGTGCGTCGTAGAGCGAAACGGACGATGTTTTCGGACTCGTCGCCCTAGACAAACATGTCTGAGGGGTATTATGGATGAACTTTGACCTTGACCCGAAATTTTTTTGCCGAGTCGGCATTTTTTTGTTTTCGTCGATATCTCGGAAACGGTGCGTCGTAGAGCGAAACGGACGTTATTTTCGGACTCGTCGCCCTAGACAAACATGTCTAAGGGTTATGATGGATAAACTTTGACCTTGACCCGAAATTATTTTTGCCGAGTCGGCATTTTTCGTTTTTGTCGATATCTCGGAAACGGTGTGTCGTAGAGCGAAACGGACGTTATTTTCAGACTCGTCGCCCTAGACAAACATGTCTTAACAAAATGCTTAAATGTATTTTGGATGATCTTTGATTTTTGTCCCGAAATTTTTTTGCCGAGTCGGCATTTTTCGTTATCGTCGATATCTCAGAAAGTAGAGTCGTATGCGTCGTAGAGCGAAACGGACGTTATGTCTAAGGGGTATGATGGATAAACTTTGACCTTGACCCGAAATTTTTTTTGCCGAGTCGGCATTTTTCGTTTTTGTCGATATCTCGGGAACGGTGCGTCGTAGAGCGAAACGGACGTTATTTTCAGACTCGTCGCCCTAGACAAACATGTCTTAAGAAATGCTTAAATGTATTTTGGATGAACTTTGATTTTGACCCGAAATTTTTTTGCCGAGTCGGCAAAATTCGTTATCGTCGATATCTCAGAAAGGGTGCGTCGTAGAGCGAAACGGACGTTATTTTTGGACTCATCGAGATGCCTGGGGCGGGGGGGGGGGGGGGGGGGTAGGAAGGACATTTTTGATTTTCGTCAATATCTAGCAAACGGTGTGGGGGGGGGGGGGGGGGGTAGGAAGGACATTTTTGATTTTCGTCAATATCTAGCAAACGGTGTGTCATAGAGCCCGTGGCAAACATGTTTCAAATATTACGAATTAGTCCTAACACCAAAATGCCTCCAAGGCATCTTTAGGCCTTGACGTCTATTTTCAACAAGACTTGTAGGGAGAATGGTTCTGGAGAATATCAAGATTTTAATGGATACTCTGTGTTCACCTTCTGGTGTGCGTAATCACATAGTCACTTTTAAAAAATATGAAATGCACGCTTGTTGGTCCTCTACCAATGGGAACATGTTTTGTGATGTTTAATCGACATAATTATGCTCAAATACATTTTATTTTCGAGTCTGGCAGCTTTAAAATTTTTCTAGACCTCAATAAAATGTTAGAGAAAGATGTTCGGTTCTTGATGAAGTAGCCATTGATGTTTTTTTACCCCATCTTTCATGTACATGTAGGTAGATTTGGTTTTCATATCACTGCATTAATGTGTGATGCATAATTTGATAATGTTAAGATGCTGTATTGGTCCTAAAAGGAGCCCCCCCCCCCCCCCCCCCCTCCCATCTTCTGCAAAAAAATCATTTCTATAATCTATGCTACTTTTTTTTAAAACAAACTAGACGCTTCCGGTCGCCTACGACCGCTTGGGTGTATCCCCCGTAGCCCTATCATCTCTGTTGCCCCAAATATATCACTGTCAAGTGTGAAAAACTAGAGCAAGGGCTAAAAAATTGACCAGAGAAATGTTAAATCTCAAGTCGCAACTTTTTCTTTTCCCCACCAAAATTGCTGTACTGATTTTCCGAGGTTATTGAAGGTCGAATTCAAAATCACCACTGAAATCTCTTTATATGAATTTTCATTCGACATGTTTGATAAAATAACGAAAATACAGATAGATCAATCTTTTCACCTATTTATATTTCAACTCAGAATATTTTACAAACTTGGTTCCAAGTTGAAATTCAAAGTAAAATTTGACCAAAAATGCATTTCAAGATGACAAAATTGGAGCCAGATTGAACTTCTCACCATAAGTTATATTTCGACTCATAATACATGTATGTGCCAAACATGGTTTCAAGTTGAAATTCAAAGTAAAAGTTAATCAAAACTGCATTTCAAGATGACAAAATTGGAGCCAGATCAAACTTTTCTTCATGAGTTATATTTTAACTCATATTACCTGCCCAACTTGATTTCAAGTTGGAATTCAAACTAAAAGTTGACCAAAACTACATTTCAAGATGAAGAAATTGGAGCCAGATCAAACTTTTCATCATAAGTTATATTTTAACTCATAATATGTGCCAAACTTGGTTTCAAGTTGAAATTCAAACTAAAAATTGACCAAAACTGCATTTCAAGATGACGAAAATGAGGCCAGATCGAACTTTTCACCATAAGTTATATTTCGACTCATAATATGTGCCAAACATGCTTTCAAGTTGAAATTCAAAGTAAAAGTTGACCAAAACTGCATTTCAAGATGACGAAATTGGAGCCAGATCGAATTTTTCACCAAAAGTTATATTTTAACTCATAATTTGTGCCAAACATGGTCTCAAGTTGAAATTCAAAGTAAAAGTTGATCAATGTTTTCATAAAAAGCTATTGTGATCAATAATAGACTTAACTAGCAAAAATATAATGTTAACTTATTTGGTCACAGCCATAAAATCTCTACTGGACAAAGCCTTCACCTTGTTGAGCCCAATAATAAATATTTCTTGTCTTAACTATTTTCATTGTGGTCAATAATAGACTTAACATGTAAAAATAAAGTTAACTTATTCGGTTACACCCATGAGATCTGTACTGGACATACTTTCACCTTGTTGAGCTTAATAATAAATATTTCTCATCTTAACTATTTTTATTGTGGTCAATAATAGAGTTAACTATTTTTATTGTGGTCAATAATAGACTGAACTAGTGAAAATAATGTTAACTTATTCGGTTACACCAATGAAATTTGTACTGGACAAAACATTTACCTTGTTGAGGTTAATAATAAATATTTCTTGTCTTAACTATTTTTATTGTGGTCAATAATAAGACTTAACTATTAAAAATAATGTTAACTTATTCAGTTACACCCATGAAATCTGTACTGGACAAAACCTTTACCTTGTTGAGCTTAATAATAAACGTTTCTCGTCTTAACTATTTTTATTGTGGACAATAATAGACTTAACTAGTAAAACTAATGTTAACTTATTCAGTAATATTGTCCTGTTTTCACTGAAAACATCAGTTCTCCATTCTGAACAAGAAACCAGTGTCACTACCTTCCATTGTACAGGCTATTGGAATGATCGTACATGTCAAAATGGATATTTCAAAATTCTGCAATAAGTTAGGCTGTTAACATATTAATATTTATATGATCATTCTAAAAAACGATTGGTTTCGTGTGACAGCCCCTTCCCAACAACACTTCCAAATATTATCGGGATTCGTCAAAAATTGCCATCTGTAGAGCGTTCACAATCCATGTGTCTCAAACAGGCTGTTTTCAATGCAAAATGTGTCCCAAACGACCAATTCAGTTGCCACGGCAACCAAAATCGATTGGTGTCGGGATCTTACCATAATATATGTGCCTGCAAAAAATATTGGTGATCGGGTGAGAATTGCGGCCTGTAGCGCGTTCACAAGCCATGTGTCTCAAACAGGCTGTTTTCAATGCAAAATGTGTCCTCAAACGACCAATTCAGTTGCCACGGCAACCAAAATCGATTGGTGTCGGGATCTTACCATTATATGTGTGCCTGCAAAAAATAATGGTGATCGGGTGAGAATTGCGGCCTGTAGCGCGTTCACAAGAAAATCTCTGCGGACGACGAAGCCAAATCCATAGTATCCGCCGAACTTTGTTCGGGGGATACAATTAAACTGTATAGGTATTTTACCAATGATTATAAGCGCGCTGATGTTGAAAGTCTTGCATTAGAGAGCTGCTCTTCTATTAGGACCAATCTGTAGGTCAATTGCATTTGATAATAATTCTTTATGTCTATGATGTGTTGTTGTGATGTATATGATGGTAAGACGGACGAGAAGGTTTTTTCTTAGACAATTTTACTATGATTAAATATCAAAACGGACACACGACACATGAAGGAAGGTAACAGTACAATTCACCTACTGTACAGGGCTTGTTACAGTCACCACGGCAACAGTAACACTGGACAATTACCATAACAACACACTGTCCATCATACAAGTAGTGATTCAGGCATACACAAAACAAATCATACAACACAGTAGATTTTTGTCTGTTTTATATCTTTGTTCCAAAATAAAACCACACAATGTCAGTCACATTTGACGATTTTTTTTTTACAACACTTGGACACAACTAAGTCTTTTTACATTGTCCACATCACTACACTGTTTGAACAATTTGGTATATATATATACTTTTGACAGAGAAACATTCCGCAGACAGTCTGCATTCATTCGCTCATTCACTCAAATAAACCGGGGAATAATCAATTTCAACATGTCAAATTGCCTAAAGTTGAAATTTTTGTTTATACCAAGGCAGTCACCGTCCAACATTCTTAGCACAATATATTCTATAAGAGTATGCTGCATCAATATATGGCCAAATACAGACCTCTAGTCTTTTTTCTGAGTAATGGTACAACACAGATCCGTGATCCACACCTAGCTACACAGTACCATGTACAGTTTCTACAGTACCATGTCATTTAAAAGCAATGAGGTTTGGTGTTTTTCAAATACCAAGGACTCGATTAAGTAAATTTTAAAAATTCAGATTTTTTTGTAACATTTTTTTCCCATCATTTGTAAAATTTCAGACCTCAACTGCACATCCCAGCATTCATACAACCATGCTATTTCCTAGTTGTTTGCCTTGAAATCATTTCCTAATAGTAATCAATTGTTTTACAATTTTAAATTGTGATTCACATATAGTACTGTTGATAGTGATTTACCTAAATGTGTACACACTGGATTCGTACATTTCTTGTGCCGTCTCAACAATCACACAGATTTACCCTTGGTCCTTGACAGAGAACTGCACGCACACTAAACGTGGTTCATGCAATCAACTGCTCCTACCATCCTACATGAAAGAGTAACTGTCTATACACAGGAACAATAAATACATGCAATTATTGGGAACAAATGATCATGTATTTACAGTTGTACAACTTGTGTGGAGTGTCAATGAAAAGAAAAAGATCTTCAAAGTTCACAACATCTACAGCAATCAGTTCTCCTGTTCTGCATGCATACAATATTTTGATAGTATTAGTAACAGTTATTGCCACGTATCACAATGTATATACAGCACAGTTTCTACAGGATCATACTCAAGTATGGGTGAAAAAGTTCAATAACATCAGTCAATTGCTAAATGCTCACTGCCGGGAAAACAAAACTTAATAACATGCTTTTCAAACTCTGAAGTCTGCCTGAATTGCCTGCGAAAGTTTATCTGATGCAGTCTTGAGTGTCCATACCGATCACTAGCTATATCTGAAGATCAGAGCCTTAGTGTGGAGAAGTTCTGACTGATCAAAGGCGAGCACAGGACACAACCGACTGCAAATACGTACCTTCAACAGGGAATCAACATACGACAAGGCATTTAATTCTTTTTAAATCCTCTGAAAAGTTAACGGGACTCGTAACCATGGCAACATTAGTGCATTATGAGGTAGAGGCTGTTGGACTAAATGAAAACAAACCAACCAACTGAGGTAAACAAACAAACCGACCAATCGCTGGGGATCAGGAACATACATGGCAGTGATATGAAGGTAGGTGTGGGTTGGAGGGTTATAGTGAACCTGGGATAGACCCATGCTAATTTGGATAACCATGGCAACAGAACGCAGTCACTACAGTTTACAAACACACTTTTAAAACATTAATTCTCCAGGGCACGATTCTTGAAGTTCAACTGTTCTATTCAACATAAAACCACAGCAATGATTGCAGAAAGTGTGTGTGAGGTTTTACTCTCCCTGTTACTCCACAGTAGTAAAACAGACCAACTAAAAGCAAAGGTTTTAACTTGAAAATCTACCTACTCTGTACATTTGACATTTCACTTTGGCATCCATCGCTCCAATGACAATAGATCAACATCCAACAAACACAGCTGATAGTAATAAATAGTTTCAAAATGCAATGCAAACGTCATAAGTTAACACAAACTTTACAAGGAGCCTTCCACGATATGGTAAAGAACGTTATTCATCTTTCCTGCACTGTAACAGCAAAGGTAGACAACGGCTCTTTACCATACAACTTCAGCCCAGCTACGATACCACTACAGCAACATAAACACAATAAATAAATAGTAACTATTTCCTTGTATACTGTATTATCACCATTGGATAATATGTGATTGTACCACGAGAAAGGACGCCAAATTTGTAACAGACACATTTTACAGGACATGAAAGCTCGATAAATAGACATAAATACAAGTGACTGTACACAATAAATATCTATTACAATGTACACACACAAAGTATTCGCACCCCACACTGGTCAACATCTATCCCACAGCACAACTCACGGCCTCGAGGGAAATCCCTCACGGCATCATCTGAACACATGTTAGAGCTTTGTGCAGCGAGATTACAGGGAGTTAACGACTAGTTTTCTGGTTGCATGGTCAAAACCCGTCCAAAGAAATGTATGCACAAATATTGTTTGTGTCAGCAAACAGCCACAACATAATGTAACATTAAATATCATACATACTTCAAGCTCGGCATCTTTATATTCTCATCTTTACACATGTGAAAATATGTCAATTTATCAGATAAATATTCATGATTCAACAGTATGGAATAGTTTTTGGGAGTACACTTTAAATCAGAAATACACTTGTTCAAAATTGTGCGGAAAGCAGTAAACAGCATCGACACTCGACACTTTTGTACACAATACAAAATTCTTTCACAAATAAACCCAAATAATTTTTGAAGCTTGCACCTTTTTTTTAAACATGGTAAACGTACTTTACTTTTCAACAACACGTAACATTTATGGTTTACTCCGACATGGAGCACCTGTGCCTCAGAGACACACAAACACACCCGCACACAGACGGACAGCACACACTACACGACTACTGCTGCCTTGACGACACGAGATTCTACGGTATCCTTGTACGGCTCACTCGGCACCAGAGCTATATCGCAACACACCAACAGTCCAACACGCCACAGTTCATCAGCTTGCTGTGCCACAACACGGAATTCCGCGCGGACACGATTCTCATTCCTTGTCACACTTTGAAGCTTCGTTCTCGTTTGGTTTATGGCCTTCAATCAGTCGGTCAGTCTGACAGACAGACAGACCCTGTTGCCTTGTATGTCCTGGCTGTGTGATCCACAATGCTACAATTGACCGACGGACACGGACAAGCCAGGTGGTATTAGGGCAGTGTTCTAGCCACGAGGTCACATAATCTCTGTCTAACCACTGCTCACCCGTCCCCCGGTCCCACCTGATCCCACACCCTCACCCCATGGAAGCAACCGTACAGAATGCGTACAACATTTGTACTCAACACTTCACACTGGAGTAAACTCGCACCTCACACGTGGTATAATAGAGTATTGCATAATGCATGATATGCAATACTTAATCCCTGAATAAAGATTTTTTAGTTTGTTTCATCTTTTACAATATGCTTTTAATACTTGCGAGATATTTCATATCAAAAATATCAATAATATATTTTATATATCATATATAAGGAAAAATACAATGCATAAAAAGAATAGAAATACACAGAAATAATCCACAGACTCCAAGCATATTTCATATGCTAGACTGTATCTACAGTCCACTAGTATAGGCCCTTAGCTGGCAATAAATAACATTTATAAATAGAATACAGTACAGTTTTAGTCATATTTGTATAGACTGCGTCATTTGTCACAAAATTGTACACAAATATACAACACTTGTCTGTCGGCTTTCACCATAACAAATATCTATCCTGGATCATACATAATAAATAAAATAACCTCATTGGACAAACTAAAAGGCATTTTCACTTGCCCTTGTCATTTATTTTTGTATCTTTTTTATACTTGAACACGACAACATGTTCGTTTTTATACAAAAAGTTAAAAGGCAGATGCTTTGAGCAAAACAATAAATTACGATTAGCACAGGTGGCTTACAATTTCTCATGCCAAGCAAACTTGAACAGAACAAAATAAATACAACCCCTCGACAGTGATTTAAATGTCCCAGAGCAGTGGTTAGACGGAGCGCTCCCCTCTCACATTCACAGCTTTACGCTACAGTTTCAATTTCCTAAGGTGTGCCCAGTAATTGCCTAGTTACACGTGCATGGGTATAAAGCGTTGTCGGTTCAGACCCATAGAGAGATCGAGGACGGCCGCGGCGGCGGCTGCGGTTTCCGTGGTGACGTCTGTGGAGGCGACTGAGTCGTCGTCGTGGTCGGCGTGTGACAGTTGGCGCCGGTACGCTGCCGTGGTCGTGGCAGCACTCTGTGAGCTCTCCAGGAAGTGAGGCATGACCGGTGGCATGAAGGACTCATCGTCATCGAGGTCATCCTCAAGGTCATCCAGGTCGTCAAGGTCATCCATGTCACCATCAGGGTACGCGGGGATCAGGTGTCTAGGGGGCAATTCGCCCTGGGGCAGCTCTGGCTCGAGTGTGGGCGGCGGCGGTGTCGGGGCACGACCATCGTATGGACATGCGTCCATGCTGGCCTCATCGCCGTCAACCATCGGGGTAGACACGCCCGAGTCTGACGACACAGCCGACTCTGAGTTCTTGCGCCGTGTCTGGCACTTGGGTGGTGAGGTCGACAGTGTCTGGGGACGGGGTAGCGACTCTGACACCCGGATCGGCAGCTTACAGGAGCGACACGGCCGGAACAGCCGTGGGTCAACCATCACCTCTCCATTGGCACCTTTGAAGATTACTCCGCAGCAGATCTCCGTTCTAAAAACAATATTGATACTTTTATTTCTTCTTTATGAAAAACTTTTATTTAAAATATATTCATCACCTATCTATTCAAATTTATTCACAGAGGCTTTCAAAATGACCACAAAAAGTTTGGGACTTTCAACTGTGTACAATTCAAAGTGACCAAGTGTACATACTCTTTCCAGTAAGTGAGATCAAGGAATGAACTGAAGCGAGAGGGGCTGGTCTGTTTGCGAGAGCACTTGGTGGGGAGTGATTTCTGGGATCGGTTCTCGTCATTCTCGTCGTCAGACACGTCGCTGTTGCCGGGACTCGGCGTGCGACTCATGTAGTGGTCACTGAATCCCTCGTCTCCCACTGGAACAGAACAAGGCAACATTTCAGATCTATGTCGCATCAATAATTGATGGAACAAATCATGCTTTACAGAATACTCATACTCAGCTATTATACTCAGATATTATACTATAAAGTTATTTGCTGCACTTTTTGCTCAGAGGTATAAAATTTATGTCCATCTCACTTTTCTCAACCCCCGCGACTTACTAGCTATGTCGTCCGACAGGCCGCTGGGACTGTGTGGGCCTTTGAGTGACCCCTGGATGTGGGCAGGAAGAGCGGAACGTTTCTTGTGCTTGTGTTTATGCTTCTTCTTGATGATGCTGTGGTCCTCGGGAAGTTCCTTGTTGCGGTTTTTGATCTTGTACATGGATTTGGTTCCGGGGCCGGCACGAGCGTCAACCACCTGTAATTTGAAATTCAGTAATATAAAGGTTTTGTTATACGGTATATTGTTATGCGACTGATGTAAAATGCAGTAACACATAAACATGCCTGACGAGAGTGGAGATTGAGTGAGGTTTATAGTAATAATGAAAATTGCTGTGACACTTTGAGCCCCCATATTTCGTGACATACAAAACTGCAATTATACACCTCAATATCACAGTGTGTCTCACTGTGCGTACCCCGATGATATATTATGTGCCACAATATGAGGGCTCGAATTGTGTGATACATTCAATACCAGCACACTCACACAAAGGTATCAGGCTCATTTATCAAATAACTTCATCAATAAACGCACAAGGCTTAAGCCAAAATCACTACATTCCAACCGCGAAAGAAATTTTTCAGAATCCTTATTTACCACCATAATGTCATTATGAATCACATTTCAGCCACTGGAGGTATTGATTGAGCAATGGAACAATCACAGCCCAAATTTTGAATATAATTTTTTGTCTTCATATTCCACATGCATAGAAAGAGTATGATTTTGCATATCCTCTAAATGACGAATTTATAGCCAGATGTACCACTCACGTGATGCCAGTTGCGGGTTGATCCCTTGGGCAGTTTTTTCCAGCGTTTGACGAGAAGCACGCAGGCGTTACAGATCTCGCCAGACCTGTGCTCGTCGATCCCAAAACACATCTCGAAGTCATTCTCATATCGTTTACTGTCGGTGAATCTCGAGCTGGACGACTTGGCGCGACAGATGCAGCAGCCGTGCAGACTGCGGTAGATTTTGGGCTTGTGGAAGCTGAACATTTTGTCCTTGTGGTGTCGTTAGGGAGTGTATCCTCTTTGGTTCTGGTCTGTGATCACTTTATGTCAGTCAATGTGGTGATTTCATCAGAGTTCTGCAAGTACAGAGGGTTTTTTCCATACATTAAACATGTTCAAATGTCAATGACCATACAGTCAAACAGACACATGTTGATAACTGAAATGTTTACATAAACTGATGACATCAATTTCACACTGCAGCCTATGCAAAATGTGATAATATATTCCGGTGAAATTACACACAATATGCTCGCGTTTTGGACAACGACGACAGAAGTCATTGCCCCGACAGATTGACCAGCAACAGACGACAGACTCGTCAGCTGATGACAACAAAACAAGACGACCTACGTCATCACAAGCTTGTACTCAGGCCCCTAGCATACTTCTGCGACAACAGCAGCAGCAGCAGCGCTCCAACGCATCACATCAGTCAATATCAGCGGTCGTCTCTCCCCCTCGTCCCCCCTACATGAAACTTGGCAGCTGTCGGTTCTGAACCTGAGTGACTCCGCGGCTACCAAGTGTGACTGGTTTGTATACTATACAAGGTATGCATGTTTTCAGTGCATTGAAACCAGCCAATTGAACCCCCCCTCCCCCCTCTCATATACCTACTTCTATTGTATATCATTGTGTTGAATGAATTTACAACAGCCACCCAGCACAGCGATGAATTGTTGTCATATCTTCCCATGATGTATGTTCAGCGAAGCTTGACCATTTACAATGACAATCACACACACAATCTGGGGTCACAGGCTAGTCATTTGTTAGCAGCTGCCCGACAGGTATTACAGTATGACATGCCCTCGGCCAGCACTCACGATGCACCTACCGGTATAGTCATATCCAACAAGCCGCACGGCTGCCCGTCAACGAGGACTTTTCCCAGAACAATATTGTATATCAATATTGGGCTGTGCTGCCAAGGTTGCCCGTGTTTACCGATGTAACTTTGTCACTGCACTGGCTGAGAGCCACCCAATACACATACAACAGGCCAGCACACATTACTGGTTTATGGCCAAGAATCCGCTGTCCAGACAGGGAGTTATATCCAATGGATGGCTCTTTCCTGGAGGTGCACCCATGAATGGAGGCTGGCTAATGATATTCTTGGATCATCCCATTTTCCAACCTCCCCCCTTTGCCTGCTTTTTCTTCCTGCCCCCCACCCCCCACCCCCCACACACATACAACTCCTGGAAGCCTACAAATATATTCAGACCTACTCATGCACCCTTACCCCCCCCCCCCCCCACCTCCCTAGTCATTATGATGTTTCATCAACCATTTCACTCTCGTCCCCTCCACATACACACACCTACCTTCCATTGCATACTATCTGTAGTAGACATGCAGATTTTCATGAATGGACCAGCCCTGTAGCCCCACTAGCCTAGTGTATGTAGTGGGTACTAGTAGTATCTGGGTGCTGAACCAATCAATAGCCTGCTCGCTGTATGGTTACCTCACTGGCTGTAACTATCCAGCAGCTGCTTCTGGGTACAGTTCCCAGGTTCTGTCTGTCTGTCAATCCGTTTGTCTGTTCGCGTATTGCATGTTTTATGAGAGCCCCTTGTTCAGAATATTTTTGCACATTGAAATATTAAAATGTGAAGTGTTTTTCTATAATTCAGTCACTTTCGCTACATTCCCTCAGGCGGCAGGGAAAAAACAGGGTGCTCCAAAAACATAACAGCAATAAATTGAAGCCCTTGGCTGTGACAAAACTGCAAGCCCTCTGAGCAAGCACTGCAGGCCCTCCATGAAACAATCTAGGTGTATTCACCGAGCACCCTGCCATGTGTGTCAGCCACAGCCATAAGGTTACATCAAAGCATTACGTAACACTGCTGGATGGGGGCCCAATATTTGTTCAGGGAAAAGCTAGCTTCCTCTCTCAAAGCTTTCAAGTGCTTGAGAGCCATTCAGGTAAAATTTCACCAAACTCCTCCCCCCCCCCCCTTCAGCAGATACAGTGATTCACTGGGTGTTGTAGTCGGCTGGACCCATTACTCCCGGAGTACTGGATACAAGATTGGGGAGAGTCTCTTGCTTCTGTCACTTTTAATGTTTTTTTATCAGTTGACTGTTACTAATTGATTGCCCCATGATGAGAGCTAGAGGCGGTGGATGGGGAGAGATTGCTAGAGGCTACAGTTTGACACTACTGACCACTGACACTGACTATCACTAAACATGTGGTCAGGACATTTCTCTCCACCCCATCACACTGACATCTACTGGCAGATTCCCCCTGTCTCTAAGGCTCCCAACCCCTCAGGCCTATCTGCCTCTAGTCCACTAGGCCCCCAAAGGTCCACTCTACAACTCACATAATGACCATTTGAGTCTCCCAAGCTCCTGCCCCTATCTCCCATACACAAAGTCTTCTTCCTTCATAAAATGGAGTCTGACATCTGCTTGTCACAACCCATTCCTCCCTGAACCTCCTCTCAGATTCTTACACATCTCTGCTCAATTCTCCTCATCTGTCTCTAATTGAAACTCCCAAAGTCACCCTGCAAAATCTGGGGATAAAACCTGTGACATCTACCTCAGCTACCGCTGAAAGCTAACACTAATGAGCTTGTGACAGATGGAGTATTTGCTAGAACTCTGGTAATGAACATTGCAGGCCAGTTTACTTCTCGAATTTTGTTTGATGAAACATTTTTGTCCTCCATAATTGATGTGGGCACTTTAAATGTCCAGACCAGGGCAGGCTGGGCATAAATATCCTGCAGTCCATCAGATTCTGGCATGGAGGTGTCAAAGTTCAGGACCCTGCCCCACCCTTGGTCACCACGGCGACCACCCCACCCCACCCACAGGCCGGTAGTGACCGGAGTTCTGGGGACACTTGACCTCCATCTTCACTGACACCCCGGGCGTGAGTCAGTCGTGGCCGAGTGACACAAGTCACTCTCACGGAACTCCTAGAACTCCCGCATGATGGACTGCCGTCTGGACAGTTGAAACTGACTGCCTTGTGGCCCTACCTACATGTAACACCCAACCTCCATCATTTCTTCCCTATGATTGATCCCAGGCCCTCACACATAGCAATTGTAATCCCTACAATTATGCCCTGGGTATCAGGCCGATAATCTTTCAGTGATGACTGCCATTAATATTGACCACCTCATTACAGGCTAGGTCACACATTATTGATTGACCAAATCCAATAATTCCTGAGGGTCAGTTTGTCTGTGCTGACCCAAGTATAACCTGGCCTCCTGCTTAGTTACTGGACCCCCCCCCCCACCCCACCACCACCACCGAAACACACACACAACCCAACAGCTGCCACACTTAGGTATGCATGGAGTGGAACATCTCTATTGTATATTCACAGGCCAGTCTCCAGGTACATGTATATACCATGTAATTCTGCCCTTACATAACCTTTAATCTCCCTGATGACTTTACTCCTGGCAACAATCCAGCCACGCCACAGGCAGCTGGCCAGCTCAGAATTAGTCTAATTATAGAATGCCAGTCATCAAGAATAGACCTAATTACTGTCCGAAACTGGACAGAACCGGCCCAAGTGGTCACTCCGGTCCCAAGGGTGGTCCCCATGGTAACTAGGTGTGCATGCTTCACACAATATACAAGCTAAACTACATGCTAATTCAGCAATTGTTCCTCAAGTCCAGTCCTTCAACAGCACGTTCTGGTCATCAACATGATTGTCCCTAGTCATTACTCACCCCGCTAACATCGTTTGTTCCCTGCTGCCTAATTACAAATGTCGCTGACCAAGTAAGTGGTCAGTTTCTATCTAATGTTGCTCCAGAATCCCTGATGATATCACATGTCCTGGTGAAAAGTACTGGTCAGTGTTCAACTGGACTTGCCACAACACACATTGACAGGCGTGATTCACCACTGTCCGTGTCGTGACAAAAGTGTGACATCTGTGGGTCCCACATATTGATGTACTGTACATGTATCGTACATTTACAGTCATTACCAACTCCCGAGAACTGATGAACCAAGACTTTCTCTCTCCAACAATCGAACCCACGTGGTTGCAAAAATATCACATGCTTTTCTCGCATGTAATATCCTGTAATATAGATTTGCCCTCAATGACATCTCCATCCACCTCCTGGTATTTAACCAGTATATATTTAGCAGCAATATCGACAGGCACAAGTCCGCGGCGACCCAGTAACCTAGCCTCAAAGTACCTGAGTGTAGATTCTAACACAGCGCATCAGGTCTGAACTGTTCTTGAAAAAATCAACTTTACCTTAAGTACTTCGCGGAACACTCAATCGATGTGCCCGTCTATTGCCCAGGCCAGCTCTGCCAACTGAGATGAGCACACATGGAGGAATTTCCTAATACTTATCGACAGAACGAACTTTCAGTTCTCTTGACTCCTGAATTCATCATACATGCGAGTCTTCGGACAAACTTTTTACTCTTGTTATCACAATTATCTTGATCACAAAAGCAGCTACCAGGTACTGCCAAGTGAGTGCACGCTTGGTACAGCTTTCGGTATTCTGTTGAGTGTCATGGCTCATACAGCATATAAACTTTGTAAAGATATTCAAACCACCAATGTAGGCTCCCACAAGCTCTTGCGAGTAACAAACACTATTCAAATCTATGCCACTAGCATTCACCAGTCAAATGAAAACACATCACAAATATATTTTATGAGATACACTACTGAGAACCATACAGGATACGAAGCCATGCACATATAGTACAAGTATATTGATAACTTTTTTCCATGTAGTCCTGTATATGATGCCAGGGTAAGCCCCTTACCGTCCACTCCAAACAAATCCTGTATCAGTGCTGGAGCAGGCACAAACATAAACAGCCGACTATTTTTTGCCTGGTTCCTGGATCTTGTGATGTGATGATACCAGGTCAAGGCCAGGTCCCTCTGTAGTTGCCATGGTTACACCAGTTACAGGAAGCAGCTGGCAGTGATGTGGTTACTCGGGTATTTTTATGTGGATGGGATGGTTACTATAGGATACATGATAGATAGGACATTCCCCCCTCCGTCCCCATCACATTATATCGCCACGGTAACTATGCACTCATATGGGGGAGCGGGATAAGGACACATGAACAATGTGGGTTAATGTTGCCCAGGATGTGCAATGGTCATAAATCATGACGGACAGGAAACAAAATGGCCCTAAGCTATTTGCCAGCAGCAGTGCTAGTGAAAGAGCAAAAGGGGAGTGGGTTACATTTGAACCTGCAGTGATCTGCCTACGAATTGGGAGGGAGGCAACAGAAGCCTTCACAGCAAAACTTGATAGTTAGTGCAGGTTACATAAACATCTGTCTAGATTTTACAGGGTATTCACAGGGGACTAGCATTGACCTAGTTACACTAGCTGGGTGCGTTTAGTAAACTTCGCCACATGCTTGTATCAAAGAGCCTATATAGGATCCTATATAGGCTCTTTGCTTGTATACAGAGCGAATGTAAGCCAGCGTTCAGTGTCGCTCTCAGTGCATGGACTGTGCATTATTAATTCTGGCCGACACACAAGAGCAGTCATCCTAAGTGGGAGAGAAAAATTCAACAGGGGAAAAAATCCGTTAACTAAATATTACGGGCAAAATTATGTTTGCCAATACGTAAAAGCCAGACAAAAATCATTGATTGCAATGCACCGAGTAACTGTTTGGCCTGGCACCGTGCCAGCGTTCCTCTTCCAATTTCAAACTATTTCTGTGGCATGAGTGTAACTTTGCACAAGACACTAACATTAGTAACTGGAATACTTTGGTACACAGTGTCCCAGTTACGGTCTGCATTCTCTGTGGTTTGACTTTTACGTATTACATAAACATCGGGTGGGCAATAGTTTTTAGATGCTGTTTAGATGACAAGTGTCAAGTACACAAAAGTTTTTATCTGGTGGAGACTCCACGGACTGATGCTGACACTCCAGACATAGAGCGGTAGAGACCAGGATGACAATGGGACCCCATCCCAGCTATCAGCAGCACAAGGACGTTGACCTTGGTCAGACTGCAGTCTCGCCATCAATCCTGCCAGTAACGGGGTCTCCCCACCATCAAATGCCTCCCTCTCCCCCTCACTCCAGCCCTCAGGTCACGCTGCACCCAGGCTCCACTCCAGAAACTGCGGCCTGTCGGCCCGCCCCAGACTGCAGGGAGGCAAGGGTAGGGAGCCCAGCTCTTCCAGACACTCTCCCTAGTCTCCCTACAACCGCAGTCTCCAGATTCCCCCGCCAGCCAGCTACCCAGCCTAGGAACGGAACAGCCAAATCAATGTCTGAAATTCTATCGATCTAACTGCACCCCAAAGAAGTTCAGTACCGCAGCAGCGTCACTCAACACGACGACGGCAGCGCATACTCGTTCCTGCTGATAAAAAACGGCAACTGCTACTACGTCAGTGCTCCTGGCCAGACTAATTTTTTCAACGGGGGGTGGAAAAAGCAAAGACTGCGAACAACTTGAAATAAGAAATAGTCTGTACATGAATAGGACATTTACTTGGTTCCCAACAGGGCTACTCATCTAAATTAGGTGTGAAAACCTGGATATCGTGCGACCGGTGACTGCCATACCAATGAATGGTAAGGATTCTGCGTCAGTCCGTCTTCCCACGTGCCGAGTGTAGACGTCTGAGCTGGGCTGCACCTAGTCCCAGTTACCTAGGGCCAACACAGGATCCGCGTCACACAAATTGCGCCATCAACAAGTCGCAGCTCGGGTAAACACCTTGACTCCCCGTCCTCAGAAACCATCACTTAGCCCTCAACCTAGACATCTCACCTGTTGTCCAACACTTTGCCCTTCTGCGTCATGAACTGACTGGCGAACACAAAATCCCAAATGAAATTTCACTGCTTGTCACTTGGAAGCTGCATGTTATATCAAATATACATGGCATCTGTAGAATGATAGCGGTATTACTTTTTTTCCCTACTGGTTTTCATAATCATTAAAGGGATGGCTCGCCCACGCAGAAGTCACGTGCTCCTCGCTCCAGACGGCGAGCAAATTCCGAGGTCATTCCTCGTTGCCACAAATTGTCCACAGAATTGCCGATGACTTCTGGGTCAGGGACACGGGACAGGAAAACTACATCTCTGCCCTTGACAAGATCGACACTTGCCCCCACGAGCCCAGACCTTCCAGACAACATCAATCTGACTCCAAGCTAACCATGCCACTGCTGCACTCCATGCAAATGGCATGTAAAATGTACATAAAATGCCTGGCTGCCATTACAGTTGTACCCACGGTTGATGAATTAGCCTGCGTTATCAGCTGATTGGGAAGGGAAAGATAGATAGAAAGAAGGGAAGGGCACAATGATACCCAAGGGCCTTGGTCTTGTAAATGGGATTCAAAGTATATGGTACAGATGGCTTGTCAACAGCAGAACAAACGGCTGAATTATTTTGAGTTTGAACAATTCAAGAAAATGACATTTTGTCATGAAAACACAATGATATGTACTCAAAACAAAAACATCTGTCTGCATCACAACACGTTCATTATCACCAGTAATGTACCTCAGAAACAAGTTATCCTTCAGTGTTATCCTTGTCCTAGCTGTAGAATTCCATCACTGACAATACTAATATTTCTTGGAATCACCTAGAATATTCTGACAACAACAGTAAGCCACCATACAAACCGAAGGCAGCACCTACACTAGAAGTTACAATAAAGGGACAGATTGACTCTGGTAGGATGACACCCACACCCCCACCCCACACATACACAAGCAGTCATGATTTAAAAGGCAATCTGTCCAGTATGTGACCACCCACGGACGGACACACGCACAACCACAGACAGGTGTAGGCGTCTACAGGCGACCTTGAGGGACTGATCAACCTTGGCCACAGGGACAACATCACACCTGGGGGGAGGAGAGAGGATGGGTGGGGCACCAAGGCAACCCAGGTGCAACTACCTTGGAACCACCTCAACCATGACCACCACTTTTCATTGTCCCCCCTTGGACTGGTCTACCCTTGAATTAGAAACAAAGGACCTCTACAGAAGTCCCCATTGTCCACCATGGTCCATTGGCCTTCAATCCTATCAACTGGGCCTTCCTATCAGTGACAGGCCTGGGTGGGGAGGGGTCCATGTACTAAAGGCAGCACTACAAAGGCCCTCTATAGGGCTGTGACAATGGACCAATAGTTTACCAACAGAAGGTAATAGACCATGGAGTTACTATTGGTGAACACAGTCAGTAACTGGGTCATAATACAACAGTATACTGTGCTGTAGTAAGGTCTTATTTGATGGACAGCTGTCAATGTTTCACAATCCTTCCCCTACGGACTCCTTTGTTATTATCTTGTCAGATGGACGACACATAAATGTACACATGTAATTTCCATAAATTTAAAGGACAACAGACACATGACATTCTACCTTGGACTTTCGAAATAAACAAGTTGACAATGTCCTGTCTGTGAACTATACCACAGATATGTCTTACATACATGTGAGACACAAACTCAAACTCTTGTTACAAGTTGAAGTTACTGAGCATTACAACACTGTCATGACTTGTGAAAGTACAAACCTAGATTAGTGTTGTGTGTGTATTCCAAGTATTCCCAGGTATTGTCAACCCAACAGTCAACCAGTAGACAGTCTCATATCCAACAAATGGACCTCAATGGTCAGTGAAATCACGCCGCTGGTGAAGCTCAAATTCCTGGCCTGTGTGTCTATCACATGGTCCCAGATCAAACTGAGTCTGTTGGCAGCTGTGAGGCTGAGTGAATGAAAACCAGGACAAAGTGTAGCAGTGATATTTTGTGTGTACTCTGGTAACCTGCTTTTCCTCCACGCCTTGCCCAATCGTCCCTCTCCCCCTCCGCCAGTCACAGGCCCCCAGAACCCTGTCCCCCCACTAGTGGGAAACCTCCCTTACAGACATCAAATTTCCCCCTCCCTCTCCCTGCACATTACATTATATAATCTATAGGTGTAAGCTACAAGCAGCTTCTGCATCCCCCCCCCCCCACCAGTAGTATAGTCATAGCTTAGCACACTCAGGGCCATATCTAATGATTATTTGGACTATTACACTTCGCTGCAACAAAAACTCAAACGTGAGTCCGCCCAGAATCTTGCTATAGGATGTGAACGCCCCCATTCAATGTCAGGTCGTCCCCTCCTGCCCCCCCCCCCCCCCCCCATATATACAACACCATACATTCCACCCAACACCTTATGGAGTTGTGTAATACGCACTAGGTATCGATTTCTGCCCAGGTCAACAACAGAACCTACGCAGTCACAAACAGCGAGCTAACTCCGAGTACAGCACCACGGTGACTGATGGAAATCAATTCAACCCTACTAGAAGTATATATAATATGCATGAGTCAGACTATATGACATGTACTGATAGTTTTCCAGCAAAAACTGATGTAGCTTGTTTGTTATGATATCCGAGTTCATTCACTCCCACCTAAGTGGAAACGAGTACGTTTGCTTCAGCTCTGGATTATGAATAATCTAGAGATTACCCGATAAAACGCACATGACATTTCAGCCAATTTTTCATTTCTCCATGCTCAAGAGCAAACAACTTTACTTTTTGTATTCTCCCAGACAACCGATCACGTAATTTTGGAAAAATCCGTGACAAAAACAAAGAGTGATTTGTCAGTGACGACTGCCAGATCGCCTGTACACCTCACTCAATCACTCACCTTGTGTGGCTAAAACAGCCGGCACACAATCTGATAAATGCTAATCCAGCAAAGGTGTGTCCTAAGATTATAATACACAATGCACCGTGCGTTCATGTGTTATTCTGGTGACGTGATGAATCAAGCAAATGTACGCAATATCCCAAATTGTGCAGTTGGACATAATCCAAGTTTGTTCTCCAGTGGCCAGACTTACGTTGTAACTGATGGACTGACAAGTAGGGGTCTGAACTCTCTGACATACACCAGGGCCTTACATAGCGTCCCAGACAAGCGGACAATGACGTGAGCCCATCAAGCAAGTTCCTGGGTGACCGGAACAAGTGACCCCAGCCCGCCCGAGAATGAGGTCAGGGGCTGACCAGTCATCCAACCTCGGTGCAGTCTTTTGTGGACCACTGAGGGACTTTAAGGACTGACCACGGATGACCCCTATCACTGGACCAGCTAGCCACTCCAGTGATTTATCAGCCAAGCTGGACCGGACCTAGGGTGAGAGCTCACCAACAGGTGCTGGTCATCAAACTAAGGGTGGGTGCTCCCTCTCTCCTTGCCCGCAGGATGACCCGAGCAGGACAGTGTGGCTGGCAGCCAAGAGATCTCCAAATTCCCAATCCAAACAATGGCACATCTCGCGAATATCTGTACTCACTAGACAAACATACTGTGGACCACCCCGCCACACCTAGAGAGATAGTGATAGCCTTCCATGCAAGGTCCTGGGCAATGCTACATATGTCTCTAGGGTCAGGCTACAGAGCTGAAACTGTGGACTTGAAAGATACTTTACGGACTTGTTTGTGACTCTTACTTACATGGTGACATCCTTTCCAATTTGTGCTTCTTCGTACACATAACAATTTGGATCCTGTCATTACTAAGTATTATTCACATTGAAATTTCAGACACAGGCAGTTGACCACAGTATCACCTTGTTTTTGTCCATCATCCCATCCACAGTCTCTCATGTTTCTATGATTTCCGTGCAGACAAACTCCCAGGCTACATAAATCAGATGCCTGGGCAGGGCAGGGCCGGGTGGAGGGATGACCCGACGTGAACCAAGAACTGCACTGAGCTGGGGCAGACAATAAAAGCCCAGCTCAAGTCGGCTAATGTTTACCCTTCAAGGAGAAGGCCTTGGTTTGGTCGGTACACCTCCTCATGAGGCCACACTGCACCGAGCCGACTTCCAGGACAACTGACCACTGACAAGGTCTGTCGATAGCTAATACAAAGTCTGGAAGGTCGTGTTACTGGCCGTAACCAGGTCAAGGTACAGATCACACCAGCATACTGGTCCACATTATCACGCCATGCCAAGAAGGTTATTAGAAATCCAGAGACAGTATCACTCTCATCTGGTCCATGCCCTGGGCAGTAACAAGGTAATTAGATCTAAGACATCAGGTCCCAGATTTCTGGGAAGACAACTCCAGGTATTGTCTGAGAAATGAGAAAACAATCACAGGGAAGGAATTGACAACTCTAAAACAATGCCCCCCTCCACCAACATCCACTCTTCAGCAAACCAGATGGTTCCAGAAGACATATACAGTTAGAGCCAATGGGTTGTCCTGAAGATATAAATTTATGGAGAGTTTTTCAAATTTCCAAAAAACATTTACAAGTGAACATTTTTATTTATTATCTGTACTAGTAACCATGTACATGTAGAGCTATTTGAATGTCCAGAAGGCAACTGTATTAAATGAGTAGAGCTGTTCAAATGTAAATGTCCAGAAGACATTTGTAAAAGAGTAGAGTCATTCAAATGTCCACACAAGACATTTGTTCACAGCTGAGAGCTATTTAAATATCCGGAAGACATAACTGTGACCTCGGGAAACCTCCAGATTACCCTGTTGGCTGTTGACTCGTGTCTCTGGTCCTGATCGGAAATGTTCTCAGTCACCTGGTCCACTTTTACCAGCTGTAGCAGGTATTCACATTGGCGAGCGGAGACTATCGGTGACACATCCTTGTGCCCTCATAACAGCGTCACAAACAACCAGTGCTAATCAATATCGGGGACGGGAAACGAAGTCATCGCCCCGGGCTCCTCACATTAACTGTGCACCTTGTCACATCCGCACTGCGTATTTATATGTCACAAGCACGAATTAATGTGCAGTAACCAGCGCACCTCATAATCCATGATAAATCTTTACAGCTATTAAATGGCTTCGAACATTAGCCGGTGCTTTGGCCAACAATAATCACAGCGACAATATTTTGTTGTCATCACTTTCAGCACACAATGGGTTTTCTAAGCATGCTAAGATTACTTATGTATTATAGTAACATACATAGATGATCCACATGATCAATCTCCGATGATAAATCTATATTTATACAAAATCATCAACACAAAATCTTGTACATATCCTAAACACCATCATTGTACTTCCACATACAGCGTACACCATGCACACAACCTGAAGTAACTTCAATGGTTTCTCCATCCATAAGATACCTTGCTTGTAAATTCCAACAGCATCTGGAAATTTGGCACATCAGCAGGCAGACTGAATGTAAATGTATGTCATCTCAGTCTAGTTAATGAACTGTGACGATTAGTGATCTCAATCTAGCCTACTACAGTTCTGTCTTGTAAGTACTGCTATACAGCTCCACCCAGATCACCTAGCACAGTTTTGGACCTTACCCCCCCCCCCCCCCTCTTCCTCTGTTTTTGCCCATAGACAATAATGATGGTGAATGCACATAACTACTGGTACAAAACACTGTGTGGATCCCTCCCCCACCTTCCATCACCCACCCACAAGGCAGTATAAACCTTACAAGGCACA
Organism: Terebella lapidaria; assembly: GCA_949152475.1. NCBI lineage: Eukaryota > Metazoa > Annelida > Polychaeta > Terebellida > Terebellidae > Terebella > Terebella lapidaria. The sequence continues at coordinate 13,099,097 of OX424558.1, forward strand.
TAAATAGCAGTCTGACAGATCAGAATACTGCCATCTACAATATCTCCATCACCACAGCCCCCAGCAGCAGCAATACTGTAAAACCATAGCAGAATCCACAAATAGAAGGCTGTGCATGTTTGTGGAAGGGGGGGGGGGGGGAGGGAGAGGGAAGGGGGGTCTACTGCTCAAGGTTATAGCAGAAACTGTAAACTAAGAAATGTTGGCAAACTGTCATTGCAGGATGGCCAGCCATTCAGAATGACAACCTAATTCACTGTAATGTGCATGCATGTAGTATGGCTGCACTCAGCAACTGTAACATGGGTGCATCTATAATTTATACTCATAATTCATGACTTAAAAAATGCAGAATGATTATGATCATATTTACCAGTTTACAGCCCCAAGCCTCAGTACTACAATCCACACACCCCCACACCCCCACCAATACACACACACACATAGAGGCAATGGCATGGTGGAGTAGATTGGGTACACAAAACTATTGTTAGCAGACTAGGGGCTTGCCATACATCAGTCTCGGTACACATGCCTCTAACAGCTGGCCGTATCTGCCGTAATATACAGCTCAACAAAATTATGTGCTCCCTTGAATCTTCTGTCAGTGAGTTAAACCGACTCAGGCTATTGTTCTCAATATCATTTTGACATTTGACATAAGATTTATATGTGCACAAATCAAAGCAGCAATGGGCAACAAGTTTTGCATCAATTTTTTCCTGTGATTCCAATGGTCAGTAAATTTTGCTCCACACTGTACAAATTCCAAAGCTCTGCATCACATAAATGCAATGCAACATACAGGTGCTTTGACATTCATAGAATTTTTATCACATCTCATTTGGACTTTTTTATATCCAAATTTCATCACTAAAAATCTAGTATAACATTCTAGAAAATAGGCAAAAGTGTAAACTTTAAAAGCAGATGCAAGTTGTACACTTTCTCACGAAATTCTATGTGGAGTAATTAATTTCCAGATTGTAGGTACCTGCTTCACAAGTTTTTGTACTTGAAGACCCTGCCCATCCCAGACAGCCCCCTGTCAAAACAGGAATTGGGCTAATCCCGGTCTGACACAAAAATTAGCCATCAACTCCAAAATCAACACACCCTTGCAATAATATCCCACGAAAAACGGAATCAATGCACATTATTATCAAAGTCAATATGCATGGTGAAATTGACAGATGGCAAGGTCCAAATCCCGCACTTCTATGCACTTCCCGACTGTATACCGTTAGATTTGCAGTCGCCTAGAAATTATGTGCACTGCACTCGTGGCATATGAAGGCCTTGTAAGATGCAGTCAATATTTGTCGCCCGTTTCACCACCCCCATAATGTCACACCCGCCGCCCTGATATACTATGCTGATCTGACAGTCTGGGTGCATGCGTAGTAGTATTGTACATGTATTAGACTATTTGATTCTTTGGCCTGATTTCCACGCTATTTCTGCATGCCGGTGACAGGTTCACAGGCAATTTTGACACTCAACATTGAGGAATGTCCCCGTGAAACTGGTATGTGAAGAACTGGTTCTCACAGATTGGAGTTTGCATATTTTGGGTACTCATACCTCAGTACACTGATAAACCTTTGCATTATCTTCTAATTAGTACACCACAGGCAATGACAAATTTTGATATTGGCAGAGTATGATAAAGGGATTCAACTCAACCACCGAATCATTGACAGGTTTTTGTTGTTATAACTTGTAGTAGTCTCAATTTTGCCTACAAATATCAATGGATCGAAACATCCAGTAAATAGCATGAAATTATGACACCAAACAGTTTACCCCCATGAATATACATGTACAAATACACTGAACCAGAGGTATGTGGCAGCTGTCACACCCCAGTCTAGTAGATCTGCTATGCTTCCAACACTCTCAATGAAATCCACACGAGAAGAACAAGTTCATTGACCTATCACGTATGCACAACACCCAGTCAGCCCATACCACAGGCTAACGAGGCTCAATGTTGTGTTTTTCAGCATGCAGGTTGACCTGCATTTCTGGCTGCCATGAAAAACATTAAATATTCATTTGATTCACATACAAGTTATACCCATGCTGAACAATAGTTTTACATTTTCCCCTAGTGCTTTCCAAGTCAGTTCCATTTTACCCAACTCCACCAGTCACCCCACCCATTTAATTCCCCAGTGCCCAATTTCCTGGCTTCTTTCTTTTTGTCTCCTCACCCCCTCCCTCCCTCCCTTTTCTTAACTACACACCCTTCCCTGTCAATCAGCTTTGCCACAACACAAGATAGCCGGAAGTGAATGCCTTTCATCATGTTGATTCTGGGATTTCCTGGATTCTCCAGTCCTAAAATCAAAGGTACAACTGAAAGTCTGGCAATGTCCAGATCATCTGCATCTATATGTCCAGGCCATGAATGCATGTATACAGTGAATGATATATTCCACTTTGTGACCATGTTATGGCCTTTCTACTGTACCCTGCCAGTATTGACTGCAAGCAAACAAAACAAAGTCTGATAATATTTCTATTTATTGTTATTCTAAAGAAGCATTCCCCCTAATTTCACTTTCCGTGTCAGTTCCCACTTCTGGGTTCCTTAACCATGATAATGAAACAACAGTACTGAACCCCCCCCCCCCCCCTATTCTCTCCCACACCCATATACCCTCCAACAGCACCCAGCCAACTGCTGCAGAGGCATGCAGTCTTCAATGGGCTAAAACAAGGCAATTTATGCAAGAGTTGTGAAATTATTATGATAATCAACAGTGTGTACAGCACTGGCACAGACCTGACTTACACAGGCCGGTGTTTCCTTTGCTGGATTGCGCAAACAGCCAGTGTGTGCGTACCGCTCGAGTGCATATAAATTGTCATCAGTGCACAGAAATAGGCGGAGGCCTTCTGAAAACCACCGTGAATTTCCAGAAGCAAGGGACATTTTCATAGCTGCCATATTAGTACGCAGAAATTAGACAAATACGATATAATCACAAACAAAAAATATATTCAACACATGACGTTGGCAATTACATACAATGTTTTATACTTCCTGAATGTAGCCAGGTAGGACAATCCACATCCTTATAAACTATCTGATGTTCACTGTATTGTTCCTAAAGTGAAAGTGAGATCAGCTTGATTATACAACTCCTTATAACCTAACAACACAACAATATTACAGGCCCTCATCAAGACCCCCCCCCCCCCCCAGACACTTTCAAAGAATCCATTCTTTGTCACTCAGAATTGGCAAACATTAATCAGTTCATTGTCTAATTGCTACATGCAGTAACTGTGACAACTGAAGGAGTCAGTGTCACTGTCAGCAGGTGTGTGGTGTGTTGACAGTTGTACAAACATCTTCAAGGCACAGGTGCACCAACACAATTACCTGCCTAATTACCTACATTACAGTTTTTAATTTTTATAAACTTTATAGAGTTTATGAGTTTATAATAGAAATATTATGTCAACCATTTCCTAGAACATATCCCCTATTTGGACATATGATGATATTTTGCCTGATATTGGCACTTCTTCAATTTCATTCCCAGAATATAGAACATCAATTATCTACAGCTCATAATGTATGTCTATGATAACAATGTTGGGCTTTAAATACAACCAAGTTACGTCATGCATACAAATGCAAATTTCACAGTCATAAAATCAACATGTATAATGTGATGAAATTGAACTTGCTTACATTTGCTGATGACATAACAATGTAATTATCCAAACAACAAGTATATTCAATATTGCTGAGCGATATATTGTTTTGATGGTGCTGACCCAGTCTGGCATACCTAATGTATACATACATGCACATCTATACCCATAACAATATTGTGCAGACCTCAGAAAACTTTATTGGTCCTGACTAATGGCACACTGCCATAGCACGGTGACATAACAAATAGTGTAAACAAGGCATTGCATAATACCGAGCTGTGTGATTGGTCAGCTATGTAATCAGATCACCATGGCTACAAAGATAGAGCTATTGAGGTCCCCCTGTATGATTTAATCAATAACACTCAATACACAATATTCATGGCATACAATACACAACCAATATCCCGCTGAGGCACGGGCCAACCAGCAAATTACCATAAAGACTATCATGTGCCTTGCGTGTGGTAATAATTATGATATCTGTGTAGAGCATGCTACTGACACATGCCACATCTGTCTGGTGATAGACTGTCATATCCAAGTCACAACACAGGGCCTCCAGAGCCAATATAATAGCTGCAATTAATGTATCTAATGTCAGTGAAATTTGTTCTGGCTTGTTTGATAAGGCATGTCATGATTTGATGACTACCACAAAGCGTTCCAACTACAGATACCTACTAGAGATTGATTGATAAAACCTGCTGATATCTAGTAACTGTTGGCATCAATAGCAAAAAATGGCATCAAGAGAGATTAAATAGTGAAGCTTCTTGATGCCACCTATGGATCCAGTAAACCTATAACACAGTATCACTGTTTGTTTACAAACAAAACCTAACAACACATGGTCAAACAACATTATTTATCTATTCTCCCCCAAACTGCCAATATTTCATGGCAGCTGTCTCGTAGGAACTGAGCTTAGCTTTCAAAGGTTTGTTATCAGTCCAGTGATGATCCCACATAAACATTTACTTTAAGCATGATGATTTCTTAGTCTGATATATACAGACAAATGTTCCACAGCCTGCACGGCCAGTCTTCAATGGAGGCCAGCCACATCAAACACCACCTAATTTAATCCAATTTCCTCCTGCACAAAGGTCCAATTTATACTGGATCCAATAACAAAAGACCAGGAAACCTAATCACTTTAGAAATCTGCCACTACCTATATTTGCCAATTATTAATATGCATCATGTACATCATTGCCCTGATGAAGATCAAAGCTACAGGCAAATAGTTTTGCAGACTCCCTAGTTGTGATGGGAGGGGCAGTAGAGGGGGAGGCAGGCTGACTAGAGGAACCTCCTGAGCCTCCAGGTGCACACTATTAGTAATTGGCATGCTCCAGTTCATGCTAGGTTTATGGTTTATGTGTACATGTAATGCAGACCAGTGAAGATTTCACAAGTAACAAGCAACGCTAGGCGCACCAATACTTACATGCTGTATTCAATGTGATACGTCATCATGATCATATCTTACATAATTCCCCCAGGCATATCATGACCCACACCTAAATGTATACCTTCACATGTACATGTATGTTTTGGAGAGTATAAAAAATGCACTGGCACAAGATAATTGTAAGAGTAACACATAACATAAAACAGTAAAAGCAATGAAATTTCAATGAGCGACATTGAACAAATTTTGTTGGATTATTTAAGTTTGCTTCTGACTAAAAGTTCTTTAAGATTTTGATGCTTCTTGTAAGCTGTTGCTATTTTAATATCACCATCAGTATTTTTGTTGAGTTGTTTCATATGCTTTTTAACAATTTGGGCCGAAAGAGCACCTGTTTTTGAGAAGGGTACTATATACACCAGGTCGAATATATTTTTACTTTTGTTCAAAGGGTCATACTTTGTAAATTTTTGAACGTTAAGGCCATGAGGTTCGAAAGTGCCTAAAGTATCAATCCAACAATATTCCCTTTCAAGTCGCCATTGTTTGTTTAAAAGTTCATCACCAAGATCGGAAACCTGTTCAATTGGTAAAAGAGAAAAACAATCAATGGAAAATTCAGTTTTGCTGTGAAATTTAGATAGATGACTGTATAATGCATTTTCCTCATTGTAGCTAGTTATTGCAGCACGGTGACGATTGTTTCTGAATTTGAGTGATTTACCGGTTTCACCTACATATTGTTTTTCGCAAAGCTTGCAAGTGTATAGATAAATTATATTTTCTGAGTTGCAATCTAAAGCTGAGTTGATTGAGTAGGTTTGTTCAAAAACTGATCCTGAGAAATTTTGACAATTTGGAACTAAATGACATGTCTGACATTGTCTAGAATTACAAGGTTTCGAGCCAGATGAGCTGGAAGTGGCCAATTGAAAATCAGCACCTAGTCTTTCCTCACTGTTTAGAATTCTCAATGTTTCATTCTTTATTTTGCGAAGCCAACGTTTTGAATAGTTACGTTTCGAAAGTGCCTTGAATAATGTTTGGCAAGCTGATTCAATATCATCTGGATATGAGCAAATTTGGAAAAATCGAAAAACTTGAGACTTGATTAGTCCTTTATAAGTGTGCTTTGGATGAAAAGAGAGCTTATGGAGCAACTGATGAGTATCCGTTGGTTTGAAGAAAACTTTTGCTTCTAATGTGTTTTCTTTGCTCCTGAACAAAGTAGTATCCAGAAAATTAACTGAATCAGTACTAATTTCAGCTTTGAACTTGATTGATGCCCTATGAGAATTGAATATTTCGAGAAACTGATTAAATTTGGAAATGCCGTGTGGCCAAATGAGGAAAATGTCATCTAAATACCTATGATAGCAATCTGGTTTGAATGGACACTTTTGTAATGCTTGCTTTTCAAATTCAGCCATATAAATATCTGCATAATGAGGTGCATATTTCTGACCCATGGCTGTACCTGAAACTTGTAGGAATGTCTTACCTTCAAATTCAAAGTCATTACATTTAAGTGAAATTTCCAATAATTCTATTATACCTTTGAATAGTTCATTGTTTTTCAGAGTCGGGAATGCATTTTTAATTGCTTGGATACCTTCTTCATGATTTATATTAGTATACATACTTTCAACATCTAAAGTGATTAGTAAAGAATTTGGATCTAGTTCAAGCCCTCTAACTTTATCTAAAAAGTCATACGTGTTTTTTATATATGACGGATGCGTATGTATGTATACATAAGACACACAGCAGCTGAACATGAGAAGCCTCAGCCCTGTCACCCCGTTGTCATGGTTACCTCATGCCCCCTGCAGAAGGCGACATGCATGTCATCATCAATGGGGCTTCTTCATCTCTGTCATGCTACCAAAGATACTGTGCCAATTTGCCGGTTATGTCACACTGCAGTTTGTAGGACATTGCCAGTGAAGACAGAACCTTTTGTGATAGGTTGAAGACATGTTCAAGTATCAGTTCTGTTGCTGGCACAAATGGCTGATACCATAACCATAAAGCAATGGCTTCCCAGAAAATATGAATGAGTAAACATGTACTACTGGTACTAGTGTGGAGACTAGAAACCAGTTGACCTCCAAACACTGCCTGGTCTGGATGAGGAACAGGTCTGATGTACTGCTATCAGTGCACCTGCTATTTCTGTAGAGTTTCTACTTTTGGATGAGATGTGTACTGCGATACACGGGAATCTCATCATCATAAATCCCCAACACTGCCCCACAAATCCCCCGTTATCTCTGGGGATCCCTGGTATAAAGCTACTTCTGATCAGCAAATTAGATTTTTATCAAAGGAGAGATCTATAATTTTTTTTTTTATTGTTTATTGGATACTGTACAGCACCATGTATGATTGCAGTTCAAAGTAGTAATTTGAAGAAGTCACAATCAATTTAGATACATGTTCAAGTAGAACAACTTTGCAGAAATCATGTTACAAATGTTACAATTTATGAAAGCTGACATTTCACACAAGGGCTACACACCCTGATAGGACTGATCAAGAACCAGTAAAATTGCCAAAAGTTTTTGCCAGTATAATACATACAAGTGCATGATACCTATCATAGTATGGACTGCTAGTCAGATAGGGGGGGGGGGGGGGGGGAGGCAATACCTACTGAAATATTCAGCTGGTAACTGCAGGAAAACGTTAGAACCTGTACTCTCTCTGGTCAGACTATGACTAACACATTGGCACTGAATGCCATGAACATGGAGATCTGAACAAGTCCACTGGGACTGTGGGTCTCCCCCAGCTCCAGGCTATTTCCAACTACATGTACAAAACATCCAGTATTGATTCTCTGCCCTTTTGCCCCAAATATAGACAGACAGCAAGTGATACATGTGACTCCTTATCTGGACCAGTGCCATTGAATACAATTTGTCATCGTGTGTCACCAGAGGTTGACCTGAATATGTCATAAAACGTTTTCAGGAGTTCATCCGTTGTGAGGAAGGGGCCATGCAGGGAAATATACCGCTCATACAGCAACAGTAAATGTTGTTGGGTCAGTGACCTTTGTGCCTGGCCTGAATAGCGTGTCACTTCCCACCTCCAAAGGATTTGTTTACATCCTGCTTACATGTGCCTGCTAGCTGCCAACTGTCACATATCCATCATGCTCTCTCATAGTCGTAGCCTGACCAATGCCTCAATCCCTTAGCAGTTGCTGTGCTCTCGGATGTATTCACAAAGGACATACAATACCCTACGGTCAACTACTACCACAATGACAGCCAGGGAGACTGGTATGAAAATTTCCCTGCCAATTTCCAGGATGTACAACAACCATCCTTGATAAGAATCACATCCCAGGCTGCTGTCTATTTCAGACCAAGAAAGCCTACACTACATGCACCAAACATCAAAGTCACATGTACCTAGGGCAGGGCAGGACTGAACAGATGTGGCACATGGCCTGGTATCAAATCACCAAATTTAACAGTTCCTTGACAAACTCAACCCAGGACCTTTTCTAGTGTTCTACAATCAGCTCCCCATCCGAAACAGAGAGGTGATGACGGGGTCAAAACAAAGGCCCATTGACTTTGACCTTTGACCTCAGTGGGTCACTGGGACACTGCCTAAGATACAAACCCGTCCAGCCGTCCTGGGCAGGAATGTTGCCATGGCACCTGGCAAAGTCCTACATTGATCACCCATGTACAGTCCTACAAACCTTGCACTAGACTCCACAGAACAAAGACATTTACTGGAACCATGGTCCTGGTTAAGTAGTGGCATAAAGTAGTCTGAAGTTCTTCTGTGCTTCCAAATTATGGAACAACAATCTTCGGACACAAAGGAAGTGATGGCAATGCACCAAGAATTTGGATCCCCTGGGCATCATACAAAGGCAATTATCCCATGGTAGACCCTGCATAAATCCTGACTCTACATACATGTACCTTCCTGAACCAGGCTCAACGATCTGTGCTCATTAACATTAGCCAAGTTTTACAGGGTGTCCTCAGTACAGGGACACTTGGATAACAATCAATCCTCCCAAAACAAGTTTGCTTCACCCTGTACTGGTAACAGGCCAACATCACAAGATACTCTTCAAAGTATGAGTTGAGTTCAGTTCATATATTGTAGAAAACTGGCCCTTTTAGGTAAAGATAATTTTCCAGCGATTTGCAGCCTTTTCCTTGGATCCATGAAATTTTAATGAGGCAACCATTATCATTAACACATCTTGTCTGTAGTTTTGCTTTGTTATTGATTTTTCGTGGAAGGAGTTGTGTCGCTGCATCTGGAGACAATGCTTGTGTAAACTACTTTTTTGCCCTCTCATAAATATCTCGTTTATGAAGAGAGGAGCTTATTTATTTGCCGAGAGGATGGATCGATAGTCTCGCACCGTGCTACACTACTTCAGCCACAGTTGAATACTGCAGCATGAATGTACAAAGCTAGTGTTACCGCAGGAAAGAATGATATGATGGCGAAAGTTTGGCCTGCATTTTTCCCATCTAGTAAAATGGCACATATAATGTTACATTATTATCGAGAGACAATATCACACGAGCCAGTCCTCCATGACCCTGCACTTCGCAAGAAAGTATGTCACGCCTAGTAAAACGATTGTGAACCAGTGAAAAAGACAAATTTCATGTTCTACTGAACTTTCTGGACCAAGTTTTACCTTCACTAATCCTGACTTGTCCAACATGGACCATTCTAATCAGAAATTTTCAAAGAATAAAAAGCACCCCTCATCATGCTCATGTAAGGGGACTGACCAGTAAAAAGTCAGCAATTTGCATGAAGGTTACACCAGCATTGAATGCATAAAGTTACTTTCCCAGAATTGTGTACGATTCCTAACCCTGGATCCCATGACACAATAAGCAATTAGAAGACCCTAGAGTGATATAACAGCATGGAGTACCTAATTGTACACGCAGTTTACATGTCCCTTAGCATGTCGCCCACCGGACAGTCATTGGAAAACAATGGCATGTCCAGGCCACTCATGACTAAAACCGTGTACAGCCCAAGGACTACATTCCTGACCTTATGACCCTCAGCAACTACACTATACACACACAGAAAAAACCTACTGACACCATGTCTGAGGCCTTTGATCACCATGTAACACGCAGTGGGAACAATGTCGCCATTAGCATGCTCCTACCTGGCTAGTTAGTACAAAGTTTGAGTTGACCCAAGGGAGTAGGTCAGAGTGGAAGGCAGACTGACCAAAGTCAGTTACATCAGCATACTTGGTCCGCATGCAAAGTTACCAACAAACACACACGTGCCGACAGAAAACAGTGGGAGAAATGGCCACGATAATTGACCTGGGGTTGACCCAAGCAGGCCACGGGACCATCAGAAAGCTATCCATCACTGTCACGGTTAGCGGGCCTGAGGAAGGGCACTGACCGCCTATGCGCCTGGGAGGGACTGACCACAAGGCTGACCACTGCCCACCAATCCTGGCACAAATCAAGACCTCCAGTCACAGATTACAGACCACGTCAAAATTTGATGAATGGCCGTCATCATCGAAATCATCACTGATCACTGACCTCGTGTTATTACTGTTATTGCCTCGGATTTTGGGAGGGTTTTTTCTTTTCCTGGAGGTGTGAATGATTTGGATGCCTACTGGCGCAAACATAGAGGGTCAGTGGTGTGAATGTCCATTCTAAAGTTCACAAGTTCATACACAAGTTCACTAGACCAGAGTTCAGGAAAACATTCAGCACAAAATACTCATTTTGAAACTCCCCACATGCGGTGTTCTTTACCAAAAAATCTTCCCCACACCAGAAAAATATGTTCTCAACAAAATACATCAAAATGGCCAATGTATGAATGATTCAACTAGAAAGATTGTTCAATTTGGCCTGTGAGCTGAAGTGCTTGTCTACTGAAGAATGCAGTCAAGGTCACCAATGTGCAATGTCATTGTCACTGTAAATTGTATACAACACCACAGTCAAACCTCAGTGTCCGACTCCAATAAAGTCTTCTCACTAAAAATAGATGTGAAGAAATGTGAAACTAAGTGAATAAGACATGGTAACTGCTGAAATAAAATACCGGTACAATAGAAACACATAAATGATCACTATATTCTAGGATTTATTACCACATTACTACCATTATTACTAAAATCTATGAATATCTTGATAATTCTGGTAAAAAAATCCTAGTTAAGAGATATTTATGATTACACCAGTGAGGGTAGGGTACAAAACCAAGGGTTTTATAGGCTTCCAGTGCTTACCAAACAATACTGATGACAGGAAGTTTGTTCCATTATAAGCTCATATCAGGTAAGTTCTATGGCAGTTTATGGGTGGATACAGATACAGGGATAAATATTTCAGGAGTGAATTTCATTCAGTCGCATTTTTCGGCTCTGTTACACCTGTATCGAAAGAATATATGATATGTATCACAGAATAACATATCTTATTTCCGCGGTTTGGCCGTCTCGAACAATTTTGTGATAACAATATGGGTTGTCATCAGAAATGTTTCACGTCCATTTCATTAAAAGGTCGCAAATAATTTGTGGCCAGCACTATTCGAAATCAACAAATTTTGCTCCGAAATTATTTTTTAGTGTTGACTATTATTAGAATCTGAATTAAGTTGAAGAATTTTGGGTTTCTCAGATTCAGAACTTAGTCAGAATCAGAAGACTAATCCTGAAAGTTGACATTCATGAGGATCTTCATTCAATGAAAATATCTGTGGCAAACTTCTTAACAGTACACACAGCCCCAAACAGCGAAGTGACACAGGGTACAAATTTGTAGTTAACAGCTACATAAACGAGGCCCATGCAAGCAATCCATCCTAAATTTGCCGCATCCGGGATTCCCAAAATTCGCCAACTCATTATCATAGCTCAGAAACTCGTTTTGTGGAAAACAAACTGATGCTGGTAGAAAGAAGAATTTCGGAACGTGGCGCATTTAAGACGGATGGCTCGTATAATATACATGAATATATATACCGTATTGGTCCTAATAGTGGCACGTGCCCTAATAGTAGAGTGCTCCCCTATTTCCGCCAAAAATGCATGATTTTTGTGACCTTGTAATTCACTTCATATCTTTCTGATAAGATCTTGGAGAGTTCCAATTCACACACTTATGCTATTTGTGAATCATAAAAGGGGATTGAAGGCTATAGGTATACTATTCAGCAACTTTCTTAAATTTGACCTCAAGTTCGACCACATTTATGCGCGCGCTGCTGCAGGTCTTGCCTTGGCATGCCGTGCTACTATTAGGACCAATACAGTATATATCGTTTACACATGCGTAATTGGCATTATTTGGAGAACATGCATAATGCAGGCATAATGTGCACATTTTCCTCAAAATTTAATGTTCGGCTATTCTAATAACAAGTAGAGAATCTAGCACTTTATGAAGTAACAATTTGAGAATATAGAAATTCTTGAAAGGCAAATTCAGTAGCGTTTAGAATATAGAAATTCTTGAAAAGCAAATTCAGTAGCATTTAGATCTAAAGATCTAGTTCTTGTCATAAGTTTCAAAATTCTTGACAGTGCAGGGCGCGGGTAAGGACAGGCCAGGGAGTGGGGTTACGAGCCATCCGTCCTAAATTCGCCGCATTCCCAAATTCGCCAACGTGGATTTCAGGTCTTGTAATGTAAATGAAACTAACAAGTTTGATCGTCAATCGAGACTCTGATATCCAATCTTTGTTCCAGTAATTTATTTTCCTCAAAACGAGCTTCTGAATTCTGATAATATCAAGTTGACAAATTTTGGGATGGGGCGAATTTAGGACGGATGGCTCGTACATCCTGGAACATTGTTGTCATGACAATAGGCCTAGTCTAGATTTTAATATAGATCTACGGACAGTTCAGGCAAGTTTCACTGAAAAATATTATAAAATTGTATCAATCAAAATTGTATCAATCAAAACGAACGAACATTCTATTGACAAACGTGTTTATTTTCATAAACAAGTACATGAATAGACTCTGATCAACACATCCCAGAAGACTGATAGATATTAGTTTTACAGTGACGTCACGACATTCTTGGAAGTTGTGCGTCATAAACAAAAGACACCCACGTAAACTCGTCGCGTGCACCCGCCATCGCTTCCACTTGGCATTCAAACAATAAAATCGTCGATAATGTCTCTTCGACAGCTTACATTCTTAAACGATACCAGTTCACTATACATTATTTCATCAATGTGTAAAACTGTCAACGTATTTTACCTTAGTCTAATACAGTTTTCCGCAAATTTATGCGTGCTGTTTCGTGTTTCCCAGTCGGCAACAGGAAGCCATTTCGTCAGTGCACCGAGAGACATGTGCGCTCTTGTTCGCCAAATTTGACCGGCCAATTATAATTTGAAAATAGGCTCGATAAAATACAAGGACAACTAAGAAACCAATGTGTATTCCCCGGAGAACACATTGATAAACCATTCTGTAACACTTACACTCTCTATATCAAGCGAATTACTTCATATTTTCATAATTTCTCTCACCTGATTAAATTTTTCGGTGTTCGTCTGGCTGCTTGTCAGAAGAGTACGCATGTCTGAGCGCATGTGGCCTCGCTTTCGTATATAGCTAATTTGCATACGTGGGTTAATGTATGCAGAAGCACGGTAAGGAATGTAATGGCATGGCACATGGGCCCATAGATATCCCAGCTCTATGCATGGGCCTACTCATGGTGTTGCAAAACTTGCTGTCCCGCAGGCGCGCCCCCAGGATTTGAAAAACTGGAAGCACAAAGGACCAATGCGATTGGGACAGGAGCTGGCGGGTACTAGGTGCTCTGTGATGGACTCTGTTCATATATTGGGACCCTGATTATGTCGTCTGCACCATAGGTTTTGTCCACAACATATTTTAAATATGAAAAAAATATCGGTCAAGCAAAGTTGTAGATTATCATTGTAGATAGATTGTTGTAAAGCCCTGATTACCACAGTTTTACCATAATAAAATAATTTAGCTCTAATAACATTCACCAGATCCTGGGTAATCTCATCAATATTTTAACCTAAACAGGAAATTATGTCAGATCCTTAATTTTATCGTTTCACTGATCGGTTTATCGGTTCAGGTAAGGAGGGATCAGAGTTTTTTAAAATAAATAAATAACTGTATTAACATAATATAGAGCTTCAAAATGACATATTTCATAGAGTAGCTGATCAGCATACTGCAACTGAAAAGAAAATACGGGGTCACCGTATCCGTTCGCATGGAAAACATGATGCAAAATGTGAATATGGACAAAAAAATGTACAAAAATGCCAACAAAATGTGTCATTTTGATCGAATATATCGAAGAAACAGTACGGTGACCCCCTATTTTCTTTTCAGTATTAGGATGCTGATCAGTTACTCTATAAAATAGGGCATTTTGAAGAGATAATATTCAAGAAAACAAATTTAAATTTTGAACCTTCGTTATCTCAATGTTTGGAGCAAACTGCTTTAAATGATTTGATGAAGTGATTATTGAGTTTTCATCTTCAGGGTTCATAAATAAGAGCTTTATCGGTGTGCCGTTACAATAAACAATCTCTCGAGTTATTATCCACTTATATCATTATTTGATGATAGCACCACGGTTATTTCCAGAAAGCTTAGCAGTTTTCACCATCTCATTAGTCCAATCAGCAGAGCTCTTTATAATAAATATATTTACCATAACTTTTTTATCAAAATTTACTGGACGCACGTGCTTCCAGTGCTTCTATCTGCGGGCGCGCCTGTGTCCCTGTACGGTTACAATTATTTCTGATTAGGAAAGCTAAGTACCTAGATTTTACAAAATAGACCTATATGCCTTTCCTGACAAATATAGGCCTAGGCCGACTGACTACAGCTAAATAAATGGCATTGCCAGGCCGGCCAAGCGCTACAAATTTTTTATAGGCCTAGGCCTACATATCTCCGTCAATTTTTAGTAGAGTCTATGTCATGACATAATCATATGCTATATATTTCAGCTCTAGGTCAAAGGATTCTTCTCTAACCATTATAGATCTAGGCCTATATTAGCTGCCGCGTATAGTTTAGGTTGACCGCTTCCAAGGTGTCATTGCATGACCTTATATACCCAACTAATTGATTGTCAATTTATATTTTAGTGGAACGCTATAGGCCTATGAAACATTACTAAAATGATAAACGCGCACATAAAGTTGCCTGTAGAGCCCAGACCTACACAAAGGTAGGGCTACGTACACATGACACGTCTGTGAAATGGTTGAAATTAATGTGCAAAATAAATGTGCATGTGTGTAGGCCTATTCATCTTATTTTGAATATTGAACATGTACGTAATTAACGTTCAAATGATTGAATTCGTGTAGGCCTACACACAAGGTGTTATCATGTGTTGTAGGTCCTATAGTATGAATATGCATATCAAGATGTTGATCGTATAGGCCTAAATAATTATGGCCTATAATTAGGCCTATGTGCATGCGCGTACAAAATATGAAATTCATAGATTTACATGCAGGCCTAAGAAATTATTTGTATATTTGACGAGTAGTTGAATAATTGTGTGGGTCCGAAAGATATCTGTTATTCATAGGAGAATAAATTCTCTATTGAACCCTGTATGATAAAGTGTCTACATCCCATGTATCTCATAGAACAACCTCAATATTCCGACATCGTGCTTATAGGGCGTTTTTCAAATCAAAGTGCAGGGAAATCATTTTCCATACATTGTGTCATTTAGCCCTGTCTATTTTGGCCTGAAACATCCGTATGAATGTATCCTAATGTTTAAAATTAATTTATATCTTCCACACCTCCTGGCAAGTGATGTACTTTCATGTACATCAAACTTTTCCCGCCATGTGAGAAAAGTTACATGCTCAGTCGGCATATGGTAAAGGATAACAGTCACGGTTTGAGGACATTATGATATCAGACATATATCATGACGTTTCGCCTCTTCCGTGTTGCCGCGCGTGAGGTTAGGTATAGAACAGCATTAGTTTCCCAAATGATTGGAAGCAAAATGACACCCTTAGCACCACTGAATATTTATTATTATTATTATTATTATTATTATTATTATTATTATTATTATTATTATTATTATTATTATTATTATTATTATTATAATAAGGATCGTACCCATAAAAGGCGACCTCTCCTAAAAATTGTTATAACTCCCTCAGATTGTGAAATTTGTCAACAAATATGACATATATTATTGTTCTTGCATAGTTTTAGATGGCTACTGGTTCAAACTTGTTTTCATTTTTGGAGTTTCTGAGATAACTCTCAAAAAGTCTTACGAAACGGGGCATGTCATGCATTGTGATGAAATACCTTTGTGATGTGCGGGTTTCAAATATATTTCAGCATAGAAGCATTATTTGGGTGTCAATAATTTTCATTAACAGCATTTCTCATTATCTACAGCAAGAAAAAAGTTGAAATTTCCGAATTTGAGAACATGCGGTTCCGGGGTAGTATTTGAATCACACTCGAAAGCTTCCGTTGACACGCAAATGTTGTTTAGAACGAAGACATCTATTTACCCTTGACCGATTCACTTCTCATGCACATGAGTGAGTATATACATATGTTCCATACCTAGAGAAGCGGTAATGATGATCATAGGCACATGGGTGCATTAACATCATTAAAATCGGCATGTTTGGAAAATGGGTACAGGATTCCAGCCGCAGGCGGGGTATGTAAACCAGCCTCGGAAGGGGTATGTAAGCCCGCCTGAGGAGGGATATTGGCATATATGACATGGAACAAGGTGGGAAGATCGACATTTCGTGCACGTAAATTAATATATACATACAGCACATGCCAAGACAAGCAGATTTAATGACCCTAGACCCTTGCATTTAATATCATGCCCCCTCGGCAGGGGTATGTAAGCCAGCCCAAGGAAGTGTATAGCTGCTAAGGAGGGTAGTTGACCCATGCCAGGAGGCCTAAGTATTGGAGTTGACCCATGCCTAAGGAGGCCTAAGGTGGGGAGGTGACCCATGCCTAAGGAGGCCTAAGGCGTGGAGGTGAACCATGCCTAAGGAGGCCTAAGGTGGGGAGGTGACCCATGCCTAAGGAGGCCTAAGGCGTGGAGGTGAACCATGCCTAAGGAGGCCTAAGGAGGGGAGGTGACACATGCCTAAGGAGGCCTAAGGAGGGGAGGTGACACATGCCTAAGGAGGCCTAAGGTGGGGAGGTGACCCATGCCTAAGGAGGCCTAAGGAGGGGAGGTGACCCATGCCTAAGGAGGCCTAAGGTGGGGAGGTGACACATGCCTAAGGAGGCCTAAGGTGGGGAGGTGACCCATGCTTAAGGAGGCCTAAGGCGGGGAGGTGACACATGCCTAAGGAGGCCTAAGGTGGGGAGGTGACCCATACCTAAGGAGGCCTAAGGAGGGGAGGTGACACATGCCTAAGGAGGCCTAAGGTGGGGAGGTGACCCATGCCTAAGGAGGCCTAAGGAGGGGAGGTGACCCATGCCTAAGGAGGCCTAAGGTGGGGAGGTGACACATGCCTAAGGAGGCCTAAGGTGGGGAGGTGACCCATGCCTAAGGAGGCCTAAGGAGGGGAGGTGACACATGCCTAAGGTGGGGAGGTGACCCATGCCTAAGGAGGCCTAAGGAGGGGAGGTGACACATGCCTAAGGAGGCCTAAGGTGGGGAGGTGACCCATGCCTAAGGAGGCCTAAGGAGGGGAGGTGACACATGCCTAAGGAGGCCTAAGGTGGGGGTGACCAATGCTTAAGGAGGCCTAAGGTGGGGAGGTGACCCATGCCTAAGGAGGCGTAAGGTGGGGAGGTGACCCATGCCTAAGGAGGCCTAAGGTGGGGACGTGACCCATGCCTAAGCAGGCCTAAGGTGGGAACGTGACCCATGCCTAAGGAGGCTTAAGGTGGATAGGTGACCCATGCTTCAGGAGGCCTAAGGACAGGAGGTGACCCATGCGTATAAGGATGCGTAAGGAGGTGACCAATATGTAAGCCGGCATAAGGATTGGCATTGGTATGTATGACCTGGAAGGTGGGAAGATCGGCACTTCAAGCACGTAAATGGATATAGACATACGTTAATACATGCCCAGACAAGCAGATTTAATGATCCTAGACTCTTGGGTGCATCTGATATTATAAAAAATAGTGGACTAGTAGGCCTAAGTTGGGATGACAGGGTATCTAAGCCAGCTTAAGGAGGTGTATTGGCATATATAATAATAATAATAATACTTTATTTTTATATAGCGCATACAAATTAAAATTATCGATGCGCTTAACAATAAAACCACAAGTTAAACAACACAAAAGTGTACAAAACATTATTAAATAACACAAAAGTGAGTAAAATAGATTAAAATATGCTAGTGGATTATATGACCTGGAGGTGGTAAGATCAACTTTTCAGGCGCGTTAATGAATATATACATACATTAGACTACATGCCTAGGCAACCAGATTTAAAGCTGACGGAGCCGTATATAAGGGGGGGGGGCCCTCCCCCCGCCCACTGCAGAGCATGGGCTGGGGGGACGCCTCCCCTTATATACGGCTACGGCAGCTTTAATGTTCCTAGGGATGATGGGATATGTAAGTCCCAAGTGTACCTGCTGTGTCAGGGCATCAATGGAAAGAAGCATATTATCTCCATGTAGGGGAGAGACGTGTAATATGGACCGGTGTGTAATATGGACCACCCCAGGTAGAAGCAGCAGGACTGCACATATATCCATGGTGATTGACGTAATTATGACACTCATCAATTGTGTCTTTTTGTCATCGAGGAGAACAACATCACAAAGGGGATAGTGTATTTAATGAAATTTGAGTGAAAATCGCTAAAAATGATGTTATTTTTTAATCGTAAGTATTATCATCTGGTCAACTATTGTTTATCCCAAGGGCTACGTTGTGATTCCTTATTACATGTCATTAAATATAGTATTTCGAAGGTTAGTTGTGATTATGCCTTCAATTCGTTAGAAACCAAATTACACGAGACGTGGTCCATTATCACTACATGGTGTTCCAGACGAGAGACGTGTAATATGGAGCGGTGTGTAATATGGACCACCCCTGGTAGAAGCAGCAGGACGGTATATATATTCATGGCGATTGACGTAGTTATGCCACTCATCAATTTTAGGGACATGACACAAATTAGTCTCTTTCCAGTATGCCTAACCAGTACATACAACTAGTAATGTGGTTAGAGTTGGTTTGTATGTTAATCGTAGCCTGCGGTTCGAGCTCAGTTGGTTTGCTTTGATCTTCCCAAATAAGTATATCAGTCGCTTTTGATGGGTAAGTAGTACCCTCAGTAGGGGTATGTAGCACCCTCCGATGGGTATGTCAGGCTTTCAAAGGGGGTATGTATCTCCTTGTATGGGGTATCTCTAACTTTCGAAGGGGTATGTCGGGCCCTGAAATGGGCATGTCATGCCTTCAATGGGGGTATGTCTGTCTTGAGAAGGGTATGTCTGACCCTCCGATGGGGTATATCCTGCCTTACCAGGGGTATATATGACTTTCGTGTGGGGCATGCCCGACCTTCATGTACCCTCATGGGTGGGGTATGTGCGGCCCTTACTTGGAGACCATGGGGTAGTTCAAGATAAGCTGTCGTACATACCCCCACAATTATTGTTATTATTATTAATTATTATTATTATTATTATTATTATTATAATAAGGATCGTACCCATAAAAGGCGACCTCTCCTAAAAATTGTTATAACTCCCTCAGATAGTAAAATTTGTCAACAAATATGACATATATTATTGTTCTTGCATAGTTTTAGATGGGGGGCATGTCATGCATTGTGATGAAATACCTTTGTGATGTGCGGGTTTCAAATATATTTCAGCATAGAAGCATTATTTGGGTGTCAATAATTTTCATTAACAGCATTTCTCATTATCTACAGCAAGAAAAAAGTTGAAATTTCCGAATTTGAGAACATGCGGTTCCGGGGTAGTATTTGAATCACACTCGAAAGCTTCCGTTGACACGCAAATGTTGTTTAGAACGAAGACATCTATTTACCCTTGACCGATTCACTTTTCATGCACATGAGTGAGTATATACATATGTTCCATACCTAGAGAAGCGGTAATGATGATCATAGGCACTTGGGTGCATTAACATCATTAAAATCTGCATGTTTGGAAAATGGGTACAGGATTCCAGCCGCAGCCGGGGTATGTAAACCAGCCTCGGAAGGGGTATGTAAGCCCGCCTGAGGAGGGATATTGGCATGTATGACATGGAACAAGGTGGGAAGATCGACATTTCGTGCACGTAAATTAATATATACATACAACACATGCCAAGACAAGCAGATTTAATGACCCTAGACCCTTGCATTTAATATCATGCCCCCTCGGCAGGGGTATGTAAGCCAGCCCAAGGAAGTGTATAGCTGCTAAGGAGGGTAGTTGACCCATGCCAGGAGGCCTAAGTATTGGAGTTGACCCATGACTAAGGAGGCCTAAGGTGGGGAGGTGACCCATGCCTAAGGAGGCCTAAGGTGGGGAGGTGACCCATGCCTAAGGAGGCCTAAGGAGGGGAGGTGACACATGCCTAAGGTGGGGGTGACCAATGCTTAAGGAGGCCTAAGGTGGGGAGGTGACCCATGCCTAAGGAGGCCTAAGGTGGGAAGGTGACCCATGCCTAAGGAGGCCTGAGGTGGGAACGTGACCCATGCCTAAGGAGGCCTAAGGTGGGGACGTGACCCATGCCTAAGCAGGCCTAAGGTGGGAAGGTGACCCATGCCTAAGGAGGCCTAAGGAAGGGAGGTGACACATGCCTAAGGAGGCCTAAGGTGGGGGTGACCAATGCTTAAGGAGGCCTAAGGTGGGGAGGTGACCCATGCCTAAGGAGGCCTAAGGTGTGGAGATGACCCATGCCTAAGGAGGCCTAAGGTGGGGACGTGACCCATGCCTAAGGAGGCTTAAGGTGGGGACGTGACCCATGCCTAAGGAGGCCTAAGGTGGGGAGGTGACCCATGCATAAGGAGGCCTAAGGTGGGGACGTGACCCATGCCTAAGCAGGCCTAAGGAGGGGAGGTGACACATGCCTATGGAGGCCTAAGGTGGGGGTGACCAATGCTTAAGGAGGCCTAAGGTGGGGAGGTGACCCATGCCTAAGGAGGCCTAAGGTGGGGACGTGACCCATGCCTAAGCAGGCCTAAGGTGGGGAGGTGACCCATGCCTAAGCAGGCCTAAGGAGGGGAGGTGACACATGCCTAAGGAGGCCTAAGGTGGGGAGGTGACCCATGCCTAAGGAGGCCTAAGGTGGGGACGTGACCCATGCCTAAGTAGGCCTAAGGTGGGGGGGGGTGACCCATGCCTAAGCAGGCCTAAGAAGGGGAGGTGACACATGCCTAAGAAGGCCTAAGGTGGGGAGGTGACCCATGCCTAAGGAGGCCTAAGGTGGGGAGGTGACCCATGCCTAAGGAGGCCTAAGGTGGGGACGTGACCCATGCCTAAGCAGGCCTAAGGTGGGGAGGTGACCCATGCCTAAGCAGGCCTAAGGAGGGGAGGTGACACATGCCTAAGGAGGCCTAAGGTGGGGTTGACCAATGCTTACGGAGGCCTAAGGTGGGGAGGTGACCCATGCCTAAAGAGGCCTAAGGTGGGGAGGTGACCCATGCCTAAGGAGGCCTAAGGTGGGGAGGTGACCCATGCCTAAGCAGGCCTAAGGAGGGGAGGTGACACAAGTCTAAGGAGGCCTAAGGTGGGGACGTGACCCATGCCTAAGCAGGCCTAAGGTGGGGACGTGACCCATGCCTAAGCAGGCCTAAGAAGGGGAGGTGACACATGCCTAAGGAAGCCTATGGTGGGGGTGACCAATGCTTAAGGAGGCCTAAGGTGGGGAGGTGACCCATGCCTAAGGAGGCCTAAGGTGGGGAGGTGACCCATGCCTAAGGAGGCCTAAGGTGGGGAGGTGACCCATGCCTAAGGAGGCCTAAGGTGGGGACGTGACCCATGCCTAAGCAGGCCTAAGGTGGGGAGGTGACCCATGCCTAAGGAGGCCTAAGGTGGGGACGTGACCCATGCCTAAGCAGGCCTAAGGTGGGAACGTGACCCATGCCTATGGAGGCTTAAAGTGAATAGGTGACCCATGCTTCAGGAGGCCTAAGGACAGGAAGTGACCCATGCGTATAAGGATGCGTAAGGAGGTGACCAATATGTAAGCTGGCATAAGGATTGGCATTGGTATGTATGACCTGAAAGGTGGGAAGATCGGCACTTCAAGCACGTAAATGGATATAGACATACGTTAATACATGCCTAGACAAGCAGATTTAATGATCCTAGACTCTTGGGTGCATCTGATATTATGAAAAATAGTGGACTAGTAGGCCTAAGTTGGGATGACGGGGTATCTAAGCCAGCCTAAGGAAGTGTATTGACATATAATAATAATAATAATAATACTTTATTTTTATATAGCGCATACAAATTAAAATTCTCGATGTGCTTAACAATAAAACCACAAGTTAAACAACACAAAAGTGTACAAAACATTATTAAATAACACAAAAGTGAGTAAAATAGATTAAAATATGCTAGTGGATTATATGACCTGGAGGTGGTAAGATCAACTTTTCAGGCGCGTTAATGAATATCTACATACATTAGACTACATGCCTAGGCAACCAGATTTAAAGCTGACGGAGCCGTATATAAGGGGGGCCCTCCCCCCGCCCACTGCAGAGCATGGGCTGGGGGGACGCCTCCCCTTATATTCGGCTACGGCAGCTTTAATTTTCCTAGGGATGATGGGATATGTAAGTCCCAAGTGTGCCTGCTGTGTCAGGGCATCAATGGAAAGAAGCATATTATCTCCATGTAGGGGAGAGACGTGTAATATGGACCGGTGTGTAATATGGACCACCCCAGGTAGAAGCAGCAGGACTGCACATATATCCATGGTGATTGACGTAATTATGACACTCATCAATTGTGTCTTTTTGTCATCGAGGAGAACAACATCACAGAAGGCATGGTGTATTTTATGAAATTTGAGTGAAAATCGCTAAAAATGGTGTTATTTTTTAATCGTAAGTATTATCATCTGGTCAACTATTGTTTATCCCAAGGGCTACGTTGTGATTCCTTATTACATGTCATGAAATATAGTATTTCGAAGGTTAGTTGTGATTATGCCTTCAATTTGTTAGAAACCAAATTACACGAGACGTGGTCCATTATCACTACATGGTGTTCCAGACGAGAGACGTGTAATATGGACCGGTGTGTAATATGGACCACCCCTGGTAGAAGCAGCAGGACGGTATATATATTCATGGCGATTGACGTAGTTATGACACTCATCAATTTTAGGGACATGACACAAATTAGTCTCTTTCCAGTATGCCTAACCAGTACATACAACTAGTAATGTGGTTAGAATTGGTTTGTATGTTAATCGTAGCCTGCGATTCGAGCTCAGTTGGTTTGCTTTGATCTTCCCAAATAAGTATATCAGTCGCTTTTGATGGGTAAGTAGTACCCTCAGTAGGGGTATGTAGCACCCTCCGATGGGTATGTCAGGCTTTCAAAGGGGGTATGTATCTCCTTGTATGGGGTATCTCTAACTTTCGAAGGGGTATGTCGGGCCCTGAAATGGGCATGTCATGCCTTCAATGGGGGTATGTCCGTCTTGAGAAGGGTATGTCTGACCCTCCGATGGGGTATATCCTGCCTTGCCAGGGGTATATATGACTTTCGTGTGGGGCATGCCCGACCTTCATGTACCCTCATGGGTGGGGTATGTGCGGCCCTTACTTGGAGACCATGGGGTAGTTCAAGATAATCTGTCGTACATACCCCCACAATTATTGTTATTATTATTATTATTATTATTATTGTTATTATTATTATTATTATTATTATTATTATTATTATTATTATTATTATGTATATGGCTTTCGACCGAAACGGTCAACCATAGATGCCATCACCGAATTTATGTCTGACGTGCTGCCTTCTTTGGATGCTAAAGAAAAATGTTTAGCTGTTTACCTTGACCTCTCTAAGGCCTTCGACACTATAAATCATGACATATTGTTGTCAAAGCTAAATTACTATGGAATACGTGGGAACGCCTTGGAGTGGTTCATCAGCTATCTCAATCAGAGGAGGCAGTATGTAAGTTATAGTGGTACTAACTAAACATGCTAAAATTATGAGTTGTACGTATGGGGTTCCACAGGGATCGGTGCTGGGGCCTTTGTTGTTCATTATATATTCTAATGACATTCCGAACTTATTGAAATATTGCAAATCTCTGCTTTTCGCTGATGATACCACTGTATATATCAGCGGCCTTGATATACAGGCGCTATTTAATAAAGCAAATCAGGATCTCTGTGTTCTTAGTGACTGGTTACGGGCCAACCAACTATCCGCTAACCCTTCCAAAACCAAATATATGTTGTTCTTCTCAAAACAAAAGGGGGTTACACCTAATTAGACTGGGGGCCAAATCCGGTTTTTGGGAATTTGGTTTGCACGGAGACACCCATTGGCGAATGTGGTATCGTTGGAAAGCTTAAGACCTAAGGGTCACATTTTGACATATCCCGTCCTTTGGGACAGGGGCGGTCACCATGGAAACGGACTCGGAAGGTCAATGACCTCAAATTTAATCAAGCGTCCCGCTAGGCACCCGGAATGGCATAACATATCACTGAAAGTGCTCCTTCGAAAGAATGGTTCAACCGATTGGGTTTAATTTTGGAACTTAGACAGATGCTGGTACTAGGTATGTGTTGGCGGAGTGATCCCAATGAGGTGTCAAGAATGGAGGTCCCGGGGGTCGGGATCACCACCCCCTGGAGTTCGCCCCTTCTCCAAATAATGACAAAAGTGTGATTTGGGGTTCAAAAGTTTGTTTGTTCAAGAGACCAAGCAATATAAGAGTTATTAAATAGCACCATTCAAGGGTTAGGCCAGTTAGGATTGCAATGATACCAGCATCACTTGTGGGTGGGGCCGGTTGCCATGGCAACAGACGTTACAAATTGTAGGCGTCGGGACCATTTTTCACCCGAAAATGGCAAGAATATCGGGGTTTAGGCTATATAAAACTGTTAATGATCGAAGACATGGCTATATGAGGCTACCATCACTGTCATAGATGAACAAATTATGGGACACGGACGTGCTGATATCACCGTGGCCTCAGGTGGGGCTTGTTTCCATGGCAACAGGTCTATTTTTCCCAACACAAAAATGTCAAAAATATTGAAGATTGGGCTACTTTAAAGTGTTAATGATTGAAGACAGATCAACGATCTTGTCTCAGATACAACACACATGAAACAGGGACGGTATGCTACCACTGTTGCACCTGAGTGAAGCTCGTTGCCATGGCAACAGAGGTTTCTATTTGTAGGCGTCGGGTCTTTTTCACCCGAAAATGGCAAGCATTACGGGGTTCAGGCTGATTAAATTTATTGATGGTCGAAGACATGGCTATTTAGGGCTACTAACTTTGTCTTAGATGAACATAATCTGGGACACGGACATGCTGATAGCAACGTGGCCTCAGTGTGAGGCTCCATGGCAATAGGTCTATTTTTCCATAAAAATTGTAAAATATTGAAGAGGGGTGTTTAAAATGCCAATGGTTAAAGACAGGTCAACGATTGTCTCAGATAAAATACACGTGGGACAGGGACGGGATGCTACCACTGTGGCCCTTGGGTGGGCCCCGTTGCCAAGGCAACAGGGAGTATTAACCATCCGTGCCATTTCTGTTTTTTTGGCACAAAATGGCAACAAAAATATGAAGTTCGGGCTTCTGCTTAAAATTGTTAGTGGCTAAATGGCCAGTATGATCAGTTGGAATAATTTATTACATACAGTTGTAAACGATAAATTCACAAAGAACAATATTGTACATTCAGCGCAATTTCACTGCAATACGTTTTAATTATTTGTTTCTATTGTGAACCAGTTTTGCAGAGCTGATAGTCAGACTCAATTCATATAACTGAATGGATTATTGAGTACAGGACCTATTTTACATTTCTAAACGATAAAGTTTATAGAACAAGTAATCATACTCCGGTGCCCCTGATAGGACATGACAAAAAAAAAACTACTTCGTTCGCACGACCTATTTCCATGGCAATAGGTCTAGTTGTGCACACACTGTTGCACATCAATGCTGCAACCCTACTCTACGGACTTTCATGTAAATTTGCGATATAAGTCTGTGGTGGAAGTTGTAGACTGGATGGTCTATATTATTGATACTTTTTTTCCTTTATATCCATGCATGTTCGTTGATCTATCTGGCCATGGCTTGGGTTAGCGCTCAGAATAGTAGAATATATGAACGGGAAAGGGCTATGGGTATAATCAGCTCATGTATTATGCAATATATTTCTTGATGTAAATGTAATGTGTAAAAATGTAAATATGTATAATGATAATGTGGGTTATTGGTCAGACTATTGGTCAGTGCTTTGCACTTTTGGCGAAAGGTTCAAGTGACCCTTGCCAATACCGTGATAAAGAGAGTTGTTATCAAGCCTGCAGGTAACTAGTAAAAAAGCCAACCTGCTTGCAGATTCCTGATATAATTTAGGTCTGATTTTGCCCAGATGACGCAGATGGATCATGGTCGATCGGCAAGTGGATTTGACCTGTGGAACCATAGTCATCTCACTGTCCATTAGCACACCAAGGTTCCTAACATGGGGGGATTGCTGTGTGATAGAGTCACCAACACGAATTTCAAAGGGAACACCTGGCACACGTGCGATGGTTTACATGGAGGCCAGCAGAACGATGTCCGTTTTAGACTGGTTCAGTTTAAACTGATTTGATGACATCAAGAAGATATCAGACTGACGCAGTAATCCAAGGGATATCATCATGATGACACGTGGTGTATAATTGCTAGTCATCCTCATATTGGTGATAGAAAATTCCGCCGTTTCTGATCAACGCACCGAGTGCAGCTCTGTGCGAGGGCAAAACACTTATCCATGTGGTACTCACCAAGTCGCTGCTAGTTCCGATCGTGCCGCTCATACATACTGTTCGTGTACGGTTACAAAGATAGGATTCAAACCAGGTGAGGGTAGCTCCTCTGATGTTGTAGTCGGAGGAAGCCTTGACAGGAGCAGGATGTGATTAACATTATCAAAGGCTGCTGATAAGTCAAGAAATATTATCAGCCCCACCTGACGCTGGTCATCTGCCTGTAACAAGTCGATGTGCACATTGGCTGATGCAGTCTCCGTGCTGTGGTGCCGCTGATATGCTGAATAGAGTGCTTCCTCGAGGCATTTCAATGATTTCAGATGGCAATGGAAGGTTCGATACCGGTCTATAGTTTGACAGTTCTTCGGTGTCAGACCCATGTTTTTTTTTTCAAAATTGGTGCGATCAAGGCTCGCTTGAGCAAAGACGGTAATACACCACCGCAGAGCGAGGAGTTCACAATTGCAGTTATCAATGACAGCAAAACCTCCTGACATTTTTTTCACCAGCCAAGTTGGGATAGGTCACTTCGCGATGAACTCGATGTTGAAGATTTGATGATGTTACTGACTTCGTCTGATGTTAGCCTTTTGAAGTTCTCGAGTTTGCATGTGATCAGATTGTCACTATTCTGCACTGGGAGATCATCAGAAAACGTTGATGTATTCTCATCAATTTTGTTGCTGAAGAAATTCCCGAAACGATAACACAACTTAGCCTCCGAATCTGTGTCAGGAATTGTGCAAACGACTCAGTACTTCGTGCGAATAACTTGGGAATTTGTGCAAACGAAGTATTACTTCGTGCAAACGACTTACTACATCTCGCAAATGAAGTAGTACTTCGTACAAACGACGTAGTCATGTCGTCATGTCCTATCAGGGGCACCGGAGTATGATTACTTGTTCGATGAACTTCATCGTTCAGAAATGTAAAATCGGTCCTGTACTCAATAATCCATTTAGTCATATGAATTGAATCTGACTATCAGCTGTACAAAACTGGCTCACAATAGAAACAAACAATTAAGAGCAATTGCTGTGAAATTGCGTCTAATGTAAAATATTGTTCTTTGTAAATTTATCATTTACAACTGTATGTAATAAACTTCATTCTTCATTCACAGTTTTGGCTATTTATCTATTGACAATTTAAGGCCAATGATGACCTTTGGGGCTAAATATTTGCTTGGATAGATATCTTTCCAAATTTGATAGTTTGTTGCTATCGACCTTTTGTGACCAAAATGTGAAACGTTAAAAAAATTGACCGTTTGGTTCATGGAATATTATATTTTGAAATGACATGGTGAATTTTTCACCAGATTGTTGGACATTTACTAAAATCCTTTTCAACGACATGTTCAACCGACTGCTGGATATTGGAAATCAATGTGCTTATGTTGCTTGAGTCTTGTATGCCTTGTATTTCTTCCCTATTTGAATAATAAAATATGTTATTAGCTTTCATCAAATATATTATGAAGATATCAGTTCCAACTGTCATCGCAATGCATCCCACAGGTTTGAACTTTCGAGTAATATGTACTCATCGTTGTAAAAATGATATATTTTTTTGCATAAAAAATGATCGATTCCAAGGACTTTCTCAGAACTTTGATAATTACTAAAACATCTGTATATTCGTAATAGCCTCGAAAACAACCTGACTTTCAATCTTCCAGGCGTTAGTTATTGGATTTGACACCACATATTCCGTTTAAAAATGTTCTCAGTCGAATATTTTGCGATGAATTCCCTCAAAAATCGGCCAATTACATGGAATATCGCATATAAATGGAAACAATGTGTATTTGGTGTTGACCGGATAGTTTCAGAATGCCGTTTGAACAAACCAACCCCTATAGTTTTTGCGCTCGCCAAGCATTGGTTTCAACACCACGCTGCACAATGTTTTGATAGTTTTTTTTTCCAAAACGGCTTTTGTTATTTGCTTATACAAGTCCAATGCACTAATAAACGGCATGACAAGTGATGACATGCAATATGATTAAGAAATACTCAATACATATACCACATAACAAACGGTCATTTGCACAATTTACTCACTAGGCCTGGGGCGCCACCCATCCGTCCACCATGGCCATTCTTCTACCTTGGCCATTTTGTGCAAAAAATAGAACTGACACGGATGGTTAGGACTGCCTGTTGTCATGGTAACGGGCCCCACCCAGGGGCCACAGTGGTAGCATATCGTCCCTGTCCCATGTGTGTTTTATCTGAGACAAGGTCGTTGATCTGTCTATAACCAATCTTTATGGGAAAATAAACCCGTTGTCATATAAAACAAGCCCCACTCGGAGGCCACGGTGTTACCAGCATGTCTGTATCCCATATTGTGTATATATATGACAAAGATGGTAGCCTCATATAGCCGTGTCTTCGACCATTGATAAATTTAATCAGCCTGAACCCCGGAATTCTTGCCATTTTTGGGTGAAAGAAGACCCGACGCCTACCAATAGTAACCTCTGTTGCCATGGCAACGAGCTTCACTCAGGTGCAACAGTGGTAACATCCCGTCTCTGTCCCACGTGTGTTGAATCTGAGACAAGATCGTTGATCTGTTTTCAACCAATAACGCTTTAAAGCAGCCAATCTTCAATATTTTTGACATTTTTATAGGAAAATATAGACCTGTTGCCATGGAAACAAGCCCCATATGAGGCCACGGTGCTTTCAGCATGTCGGTGTCCATATTTTGTTCATCTATGACAAATATGGTAACCTCATATAGCCATGTCTTCGACCATTAAGACTTTTGAACAGCCTGAACTCCGTAATTCTTGCCATTTTCGGGTGAAAAATAGACCCGACGCCTATCATTAGAAACGTTTGTTGTCATGGCAACGAGCCTCGTCCAGGGGCCACAGAGGTAGCATTCCGTCTCTGTCCCACGTGTGTTTTATCTGAGACAAGATCGTTGATCTGTCTTCAAATATCATCACTTTAAAACAACCAAATCTTCATTATTTTTGCCATATTTTATTGGAAACTAGACCTGTTGCCATGGAAACGAGCCCCACCCTGATGCCACGGTGCTATCAGCATGCCCGTGTCCCATGTTATGTTCATCTATGACAGTGATGGTAGCCTCATATAGCCATGTCTTCGATCATTAACACTTTTATACAGCCTAAACCCCGATATTCTTGCCATTTTCGGGTGAAAAATTGTCCCGACGCCTACAATTTGTAACGTCTGTTGCCATGGCAACCGGCCCCACCCACAAGTGATGCTGGTATCATTGCAATCCTAACTGGTCTTACC
This sequence comes from Terebella lapidaria, assembly GCA_949152475.1. NCBI lineage: Eukaryota > Metazoa > Annelida > Polychaeta > Terebellida > Terebellidae > Terebella > Terebella lapidaria. Next base: position 13,129,526 of record OX424558.1, read on the forward strand.
CTTGATAGTGCTATTTAATAACTCTTATATTGCTTTTTCACTTCAACAAACAAACTTTTGAACCCCAAATCGCACTTTTGTCATTATTTGGAGAAGGGGCGAACTCCAGGGGGTGGTGATCCCGACCCCCGAGACCTCCATTCTTGACACCTCATTGGGGTCACTCTGCCAACACATACCTAGTACCAGCATCTGTTTATGTTCCAAAGTTAAACCCAATCGGTTGAACCACTCTGTCGTAGGAGCACTTTCAGTGATATGTTATGCCATTCCGGGTGCCTAGCGGGACGCTTGATTAAATTTGAGGTCATTGACCTTCCGAGCCCGTTTCCATGGTGACCGCCCCTGTCCCAAAAGATGGGATATGTCAAAATGTGACCCTTAGATCTTAAGCTTTCCAACGATACCACATTCGCCAATGGGTGTCTCCGTGCATACTAACTCTCAAAATAACGGCCTTTTGCAGGTTTGGCCCCCAGTCTAAATCAGCACTTAATTATGGACAATGTTGTATTGGAGAATGTCCAGTTCACTAAATTCCTTGGTATAATAATTGCTCAACATTTGACATGGGAACATCACATTGGATATTGCAAGAAACGTATTTCTAGCGGGCTCTATGCCATCAATATCTCGAAACACATTTTAACAGGGACTCATCGCAGGATATTATACTACAGTTTGATACATCCACACCTGCACTATGGGGTGAGGATATGGGGTAATGCTTGCAAGAAATATACACATAAATTGGAAAATATTCAGAAAAAGGCGATCAGAGCAGTTACGGGGGCCAGATATAATGATACTTCGTCCTCTCTATTCAAAAAAGTAAATATAAAATTTAGGGATTTGTATAACCTGCAAATTATATTTTAAATTTTAAATTTAATTCCCGGTTTTAACACTTAATTCCGGGTTTGAATATTTAATTCCGGGTTTGAACATTTATTTCCCGGTTTTAATAGTTATTTCCCGGTTTTAATACTTAATTCCGGGTTTTAATACTTAATTCCAGGTTTGTATATTTAATTCCGGGTTTGAACATTTATTTCCCAGTTTTAATATTTATTTCCCGGTTTTAGCATTTAATTCCCGGTTTTAATACTTAATTCCAGGTTTTAATATTTAATTCCGGGTTTGGACATTTATTTCCAGGTTTGAATATTTAATTCCGGGTTTGGACATTTATTTCCAGGTTTAAATATCTATTTCCCGGTTTGAACATTTAATTCCAGGTTTTAATACTTAATTCCCGGCTTCAATATTTAATTCCGGGTTTTAGATATTGATATCCAGTTTCTCTGGTTTTTCCCAGTGAGTAAATTATTCTTCAGAAAAAAAGTTAAATCATAATAAAAAAAAATTGAATGTCCCTAATAAGCTTCCCTACCATTACATGATCACTGTGGATTTGAAATAATGCACACTACCGCTCTGCAAATTTCCAATATAGCCCAGCTTTCACTTTATTATATCAGGTTATCACCATACATCCAGACAATGAACACTATATCGTTGTGTTTTGTTCAGCTGGTCAACCGAAATAGTTTGTAATGTGCAAAATAATATAAGTAAACTGGCCTTGCATCACTTTTTTTGTTCAAGTTACATCATATCATGTACCTCGCTGAATTACAGGTGAATATTTGAAAAAAAATATTAATACGTTTACTCAGAACATGTCTTGATATCCAACGGGAAAAACCGTTTTGCGATGTACGGAATGTGATTAGAAAGGCTAGAAAGGCGTTAGTGTTAATTACCAGATTTTCACTCATACGACTGTCATTATGTAGGTTAGTAGACAGTCACAAAACTGTACCTGTCGCTGTCACATTATAACAATGATCACAATGATGGTATTTGCTATAACTCGAATCCTGCTATTCTATTTTCATTAACCTTTTGGCATTCTCAAACTTCAGATACAGTGATGGAAATATGTCATGGAATTCCACACACTGTAAATCATATTTTCATCATTCTATGACCGTTTACTATTTCATTTGCAGTACACAATATTGTTTCACTGATATTCAAAGATATTCCGATAGTGAAATAATATACATCAATACTTACAATTCCTAACTATTGGAAGTTGTCCAACATTTCCTCTCACGTAATGTTGTCAGTTTGCTTTTATGTTCCTGGCCATATACCAAGTCTGTTGAGACAGAGTTTATGAATTTGCGATGTTGATCAATTTTCGAAAGAAGTATGCATATTTGATTGGTTCAGTGGATCAAGGGGGTGACTGGTCTGTGAAATTTCCAGTTGTTACATCTTCATATTAGTTAGTGCCAACAAACTAAATACATCAGAATGTAGGCTTCAATCTGCTGAACTGGGATGATAGGATCCGAAATGAATTCATGCATAATCTACTTCAGGTAACACCAAAATGGTGATTGTGCACATGTTCATTGGTATTCGAGAAGCTTTTGCAAATTGTATCTGTGTTTCGTACAATCTAGGGTCGATGTCAGTTGATTGGGTCATAGTTACGTCTTCAGTTGGTTAGAATACATGTACATCTAATGTATATCTAATTATGCTAGAACAGATTGAGTAGGACTAGACAGTTTGTCATTTTGTTGTTGTGAATGTTGTGTAGAATTGATTTTCTTTGTTGGATATGCAAGAAATTCAGTAAGACGTAACTGGGACGTGAACACTTAGTGTCCTGTTACGTATGCCTAAAACTCATATATATTCATTAGTGGTGCAAATCGATTGTGCCAGCTTCATAATTCATTTTGCAATCGACATACTTAACATATATGTTAAGTATTTGCACTCATTGGAATGTAGATCTAGGCGTTACTATGGCATTGAAATGATTTCTTCGTCTTGAGAGATACTATCCACGAAATTATGCTGTGATTCGTTATGGAGCATGAATGGTGCCTATGGAGCCTGTCAAAACAATGTTTTTTGTCCTGTTACGTGTTCCTCAAAGAAATGACTCTATTCGTAAAATTATGCTGTTTCTGAGAAAATTCTTCTGTTTTGTACCTCATTGATTAGGTTAGGGCCTTTTGAAATATTTATACCATAATTAACTGATTAAAAAAACGAACATCTTCATTTTGAACGAAAAATTTGAATTTTATCTAGCAAGCTATTGAGTAACTGCTTTGGAAATGGTACTTTATTGGGCACAATTATTGAGCCTTGCAAGATACCATGCATGTGTATTTGTGTAAAAATAATTCTGAAATTACAGAATTTTTTAACTGAAGATGTAACGTAAATTGCATGACAGTAAATTCGACGCCATATTTCACCAGAATGTAATAATCTGTCCAGCAATCTACTAGTATTCAATTCTACAGTTACATGTACGCCGATAAATCTGAATTTGTTCGTTGATTATTTTAGATTAAATACACAGTGACACCAAAGTTCAATAATCAACTATGAATTTCACTGAATTTGTTAACAAATAACACAGTATGTTCAGCAACACTCCTTACTAGAGTGGAAGCATACAAAATATCCCTGTGTTTCCTGTTATCTCTTTTCCTCATCATTTATTGTCTCCACACCCATCCTGCATTTTATTTTCAATAAATCTTGCATTAGCAGCTCTCCTGTCCCAGTCTATTTTCTGTATAGTAACATTAGACACGCACTTAATGTTTGCATGCATGTGGCTGCCTTATCCATTTACACACGCTGTCGTATCGTATTCAATCCCAGTTTTACTGAGATAAACGAGGACGCAACAAGACACATGGTCTGAATTTACGTCTGGAACCCTTTTTATCGCACGATAATTACGAAGTTATGTTTTGGATATGAACAGGGCAGGTGAAATTCCATTCTTCATTGCGCCACAATCCCACCATGACATGGAATGCGACAGTCAGACATAAACTTCGCAGAAACTTTGAATCTTTCGCCGCAACAAAATTGTGTGGGTGTTGTACCACCCCCATTAATTCACATCAATTCGAATGTGTATAAATTTACCACATTTTAAAAATTTGAAATCAGCGTAGGCCTATATGCCAGTCCAATGAAGTAACTCCGAAATGTCCACCATTTCCTACCCGGTTTGTGACACAACTCATAGTCCCAAATGTGCGGTGTATCTCCAAGACCCATGGCAGCTAAACTGTGGTTGACAACAAGGGCCTATTTCACGGAGAATCTGAACCTACATGTATTTGAGCCGACAAGTGAGGATTAGCCTACCAGCTCCCATTCCAAACCACCATGCTTAGTCGACTAAAGTAGACCTGGGGGCCTGGGGCTCGTTTCTCGAACTGTACTTACGTCAAGGGCGTATCTTACTCACTGCGGAAGTAATGCACCCTGTTTCTCGAAACGTTCTTAGATTAAACACAGTGCGTAACATTTACGTCACCTCTGAAGGTGTCGTAAGTAATTGCGCATGCATACTTTCAGTGTTTCCTCTGTATGAAGCCCATATTTCATATCAAATTGACTCTACCTAACGGTCATTCATCCAAGTATCCAATAATATTGTTATTATATTCAACACTGATGTGTAGTATGCTGTAATGATAGGACTAGGTCATTGGTATTGTCTGCCTTTCATTAAATAATGCGATCTTGTCATGGCTATATTCTTGAGAGTTAACTTTTAATGATAACTTCTTATTTATTTTTATATGAAGTTCAGGTTAATGCAAACTTAAAAGACATAAGTCTGCTGGTGTGTTTTTGGAATACACAAATAACACAATGGGGCAAAACATTTTATGAACGTCGTATATTTTCACTCACGCGAATTGATATAGCATGTTTTCTCGGCACATTGAAAAGGGTTAACCAGAATACAGGATCTTTGTATTCGAGCGACGATAAATAGCAATTTCACAGGTTATATGCATTTTTTTGGGTATATTTTTCAAAAGAAAAAAATTGGTCGTAAAAAAAAATCTTGAACCTCCGGATGCGATGCAAGAATATACGACTAAACAGCAGGTATCGTCAACTAATTATTCGTAACTATTTCAAATGTGGTGTATGCCGCGGAGTACAAAATCACTCATTTCACGACATTGTGAGCAATTTGCGATGACCAAATGCGCCAACATAATTATGTACACATTTTGCAGAATAAACTTATTTAGAATATAAACTCCATATTAAGCAAACATGTCTCAAACTAAAGCCTTCCGCGCTGCGATCCCAGATTGTAGAGCATTCCTTGTGATATCTTCCTCACCAGAGTGTGTCTGCGCATGCTGATCACCGGGCTCGTCTGGTCACCATGGCAACTGTAGCCTACTCAACATACGGCCCATGGCAACGTAGTTGCTAGGGGGCTTAACTCGGGACTGGTATGCAAATTGGCGTTTAAATTCAATGTATTTCTATTCAATTTAATTTATTTATAGGCTCTTGTCCACATCACCGGTTTTATGGGACTAATTCAATATCCAGGGCGTTGGGTCCCTAGTAACCATGGTTGCTATGGGTCATATCTCTAGAATAGTTACCTTGGCAACCAATTCTGGAAACTGAATACTGATTATATCTCATGCCAAATAAAATACTTGGCAAATGAAGCTCATATCATCGTATGTGTTTGAAAATAGACGTTTCATTACCTTAATTAACTTGTTTTACCCTTGTGACGCATGAATACTCATTATAATAATTAATTAGGTACAAAATAGTTAGCCCAAAATTTCCACTAAAACTGTCATATCTTCATAAATAATCGAGATATTGACATGCTGTAAAAAATATAATAATTCATGAGATTCACTCTATCATCTGTCAAAACAAGTATCCTGACTTTAGTTTGAGAATCGTATGCATGGTTTTGAGGAAAACAGTACTGTCTGAATAGATTTTGAGAAAATGGCCATCAAAGACAAAAATCATCGGGTTTTTTTCCACCAAAAAAAAGTCGTTCTGACCTTCCAAGTTCATTGAAGGTCAAATTCAAGGTTACCACTCCGCAATATATGATTTCCCATTCGAATTTGCCAATACATTTAGGCTCTATCTTGAAGTGTTGATTCATTTCCCTTTTTGATTCAGCCATTATCGTCTGAGATTATTGAAAATTTAGTCAGACTAATGAAAGAGCAAACCTCTTGTAGAGTCCAGCAGTACATAGGTGTAAACACTCACTCGTCTGTCACTGCTAGACTAACATCACTCATGCACGCGTTACCATAGAAACTACCACCGGCCATTGCTTACGAACTCGCTTGGCATTACTTACGAACACACATTTAAGAAATGCGTAAGTCAGGTTTGAGAAACAGACTTACGAAATTACTTGCGCATCACTTAAGTTGTTTCTTAAACCATTGAGTACGATACCTACTGACGAACTGTTCGAGAAACGAGCATCTGGACTCTTTGTGAAAGAAGTCCCAAGATGGAAATATGTCGTATCTTTCCAAGTTTGGTTGTGTTTCAAGTCGGTTTCATCAACAAAACCGACCGACACAATATGATACTAATTAGAAACTTGAAGAAAAATTATCGCGAGAGTAATAACACGCATACATGTAAGATCTGATGATGCATGTATGTGTCCCATCATTGTACCTTTCGTGTTCGCTTGGTAAAGAGATATTGGGAGAAAAATTATTTCTTCAAAATTAACTAAAAAATACCTGTGGTCTCAGAAGAATATGTTACAAAACAAACTATGCTTGATCAGATGGATAAATCAAGCACACATGTATGACAGTACTAGCAGCCGCTTTTCTTTTGTTTTGTGCGCCACTCAGAGTTACGTCTGACCTGACCTAATTTACGCTCGATTGGCCAGAACATATACGAGTAAGCTGGAATCGTACTGCATCAAGGGATACAAAGTACGGACAATGGCTGCAATGTCAACAAACTCAAATTCTCTCCAACACTGTCCAGAAACTTGCAAATAAATCAATATTACAGAAGGATCTGTTTCACCATACAAGTGCAGATACATAACTATTAGGTTTTCTTCGTTCGGTCAGAAATTTTGGGAAGAATCCATATTTTTCTCGAAATATCACTTTAGAACTACACTAAGATGAAATTATTCCGATTCTTTTCAAGATTGGTTGTTTCATGATACCATACTGATTGAGAATTGGAGGAGGGTAATAACATACTATCGTCAGATCTAGCAATATATATGTCACATAAATCTATTTTTCATTTGCTTGTTTGAACCAGATCCACTTTGTTCAGAAATTAAAAGAAAGCTTACTAGTATTTGCTTCCATCCGTCTGACATGGTATTGCTTTCTCGAGCTGGGTGTTATTACATAGCGCAAACCATAAACGGCCTGTAGTTATTCGGTGACACTCCGAGGAGAGGAAATAATCACGCCAGACCGGTCATTGTCGCAGAATCATGTTTATGTTCCTCGCACACTGTAGATCCATTCTTCTTTTGTATTGTGACAGAACTTCTATCCGGATAATACCAAAAGGGCAGAGTTCCTGTTAGACTGATTCAAAACTGGAATGTCGTGATTTCCAACCGCCTTTGCAAAAAATATTAGAACAGCGATAAACAAGTCGCTTGGCATTTATTAATACCATATATTGTATTGTGTATCCAATAACAAGTTGTGTTTTTGATTCGAATAAAGAACACATTTCAATCGCCCCAGTAAAACCGTGGATTACATGCTCGAGCGAAAGAATTGCAGGACTCTGCATCAGAAAATGTAAGCATTTTTTGTAAATTATTCAGATAAAACATCATTCAAAACGGCTCATTTTATCAGCAACATAGAAGTGTTTAGCTTGGTATGATCGTTCCACACCCTATCTCAGGAAAGTCCCTGGTTTTCAACAGTCCCTGTTGTTGATGCTTTTGCCATTGTCATATTGTTGTCTGATTATACAAGAATACGAGAAAGGGTCACCAAAAGGTGTTGTAAACTGTAAGCTACACGTAGCGTACAATACCACATTCTTCTCAAAGCGATTTCGAAACACTCTATCTTTACCGCTTCTATTCAGATAACATCCTGTGCTGTCCTGCTGAGAAGTTTGTCGCCTCTCGCCGCGGTGTGGATGTCGTCATAGATGAACTGATCAGATCCTCAGGTTGTGGTGACTGAGTCGAGAAGTTATACGCTGCTCATTACTCACAGGAAAATCTATAGTGCCCATAATTCTTATTCATTTTCTGTGACCACTTCGGATTTCGCTCATGGACGCTTCTCTGACTTCTAGTCAGTCCTCTTTTCGATATAACTGTTAGGCCTAAAAAAAAATTAATTTTCTGATTCTCGTCCCCGCCCGCCTGTGTTCAAAAGCAGCCTCCCGGATTTTTTTATTTGCGATTCTCATATAAAAAATAAAAAGTGTTCCCGCCCCTATTTTGAGGATAGTGAATGATCGAGAAACCGAATCACAGCATGCAACTTAGGCATATATTTAACTTAACTCCTTGTTTTCACTCTCCGCCAAATGAGACAAAGAAGCTACCAGTTTTCAAAAACAGTTATTCTATGTGGTTACGTATATGTAATAATACATATACAATCGTGATCAAGAATTGATTTACTGTATTCCTCATGTTATACTTCAAAGGACATATTAACTGATAGAACGGTTCTCAACAATTACTCATCATTGAAAAATAGTATCAACTGACGGTTTTTGATAATAATACTACCAGTACACAGAATCATCCTGTGCTGACTGCTATAATGATGGCACACCAGTAGTGCAAATGTGCTCGGCCGGGAGGTTTCAAGCCCAAATAAATCAAGCCTCTAGAAATGAAATCATTAAAGTCATGTGTTACACATGATTTCTATTCAAAAGGCTTGATTCATTTGAGCTTGAATGCGTCTGTGCGCAAGTGTCGTTTTAATCAATCAATAAATCTAATTTATTTTTATATGTGTGAAAAGTCGTCCCACCAAAAAATAAAAAATAAAAAGTGCCTCCCTACCCAATTTTTTTAGGCCTTAACTGGAATCACTGTTCAACGTGAATAAAATCTCAAATCATTGACATATTCCCAGTGGTTCAATTGATATATTTCCGACCAACATCGTGTCACTTTCCCGAAAAAATGACAACGGGTGCAGTCATGTTCTGTATGGTGTCATAGCCAAAGATTGTCAACACGTCAAAAAACGCAGGTAATTAATCTGAGTACCTCATTCACAAGACGGACAGGATGCCTTCGAACTCTCCTCACTGCCATGCTGCACGTACATGATGATGAGGATGGGGATACTGGACATCATGATTGGAACGCTTGCTGCTGTTCATTTCATTTAGATTTCGGGAATTCTCGAACTTCACCAATTTTCTTTTAATTCTCAAAAACACGACATGAAAGATCAGAAAGATCGAATCGAATTTCAACCATTCCCCTTTGATGGTCGCATGCAAAGAACCCAAAATGCCGTCGCACGTACTCGTTGACAACAGCTGTCATATTGTTATCCTGTTCTGAGCTAGATGGCCAAGCTTTACATGAGATGAGGCTATTTGAATTTCTGGTCCCATGGTGTATATATGTCGTGGGTGTGGTCGTGGACTGTCTGAATATATGGGCCTAATTACAAAATAGCAAATTTCCATGATAAATAAACATTTAAATCTATCTGTAACCTGGGTTTTCGAGACATGAGCTTGGCGCACAAAATAACCATTGTATTACGGAAGGCAACCATCACTGAAACCATTTGCACTGCATGTGACTCGACGATGTCACAGGCGTGTCCTGAACACCGGCAATGTACCTTTCTGTACTTTGTAAATTGCAAATGCAATCTTATTTCCTTTCTGGGTTTTTCCCCAGACATGTCGCACCATCACTTCCATTAAACACCACTTATTTGCGCTGCTAATGACATTATGGCTCTGTGCGATGGCCTGCCATGACCGTACGCTGGTACAGTGCAAAACTAATACAAGCCAAAGTAATTGTCGTCTGCTAACAGCAGATCTACGTATAACCAAATGCAAGTGCAGACGACACTTTCCGGTCGCCGCCATATTGGTTTCCCGATCGAATCTAGAAGGGGGGGGGGGGGGGGGGAGACAGGCTGTATTTTCATGGGCTCCCTTATTTTCATGGGCTTGCTGGCTCCACATAGTATGCACAACGTGCACAACCTTTGGAAGGAGCCAGCATTGACAACCGGGGTGCCAATTGGCAACACACGCGAGTCTGGAAATACACCCTGCCAACCCTCACTGTGCTGTCACCTGCTAGCGGGCAATATCTGCTGATAACACCCCGCGGACCTAGGAGAGCCGATACGTGCAGGCGGGGGTAAGAGACACAATCACACAAAGGGAACAATTACAGGAGCAGATCGAGCGAGCGGTGGAGACAGTGACAACAATCACACGCACTCGGTTGTCGCTTTCCCATCCCTCCGTCCGTCCATCGGGACTCACAGGAGAAGGGTCGAGTAAACCCGCCTTTCACCACTCGGTAACCCCACCACTACGCCCCCAGAACGCCGCCAGTTGTCTCTCGCGTGCACACTCTCACTCCGGCTGAGGGAAAGGATTAGCTGCCACCATAGCAGCACGCGCCACGTCCCCGAGACACCGAGACCAGTGGCCAGGAGTAAGACAGCTCGGAGCTAACGATACACGCACCGGACAACATACGTCAACATACGGTAAGTCTCGGGACACCAAATACAGACCACTATCGAATTGTTTTGTCCTGGAATATCACACGTTATTGTGAATCGTGAACGACCTTTCCAAATCAAACGATGGAGACGCTGTCAAGTTATAAATGCTCACGTTCTGTCCATCTGTTGGGTCTGAACCCCCGATCTATTGGTTCCCAGCTAGGGCGGTCAGCGGTCAGTATCACAAAGTCAAGTAAAGTCCGTGGTTTTTCAGTAATAATCAAGTGTTATATTGATTCATAAGTGGCACATCCACTGTACCTACACCTCTCTCTCTCCATCTCTTGAAAGGTATTATAACCCGATGTAAATCTAACTCATATTTGTAATTACGGGTAGATTTGCATTAGAACTAATTTCCATCATCTTTGGTTCAAAATTTTGTGATGCCAGAATCTGATGATACTATAACATCGTACTTTAACAGGACACAGTTCACCTGGCAATTAAGCGGAAATTATTTATGTACGACGTGAAATATTATTATGTTAGTGCCATATGTAGAATCCATTTTATGAGGATATATATCTATGAGGATATACATATTGTCTGATATATATCTAAAAGTGCAAAAGCAACACAAGAATCAAGTGTGTTAGGGAGGAAACAAGCGATAAATGATATAGAGGTTTCATATCCGATGTATAACTGACTGATTATTCAATAAAAAACACCAGCAGTCGAAAACAACCTTGTGTCCCCGGGGGGTAACTTATAGTTGTCATGGTTACAGACCGCCAGCTATCAGACATATACCTGTGTCTCCTAGTCCTATCATATCGTCATTCAGTCATATCTAGATCTATGGTAACGAGGCTAATGTGGATGTCATGTTTGCCTAGTACAAAATTTCTTTTGAGCTTGGAACTTGTTTGGCAGCTAGGAACTTGTCTGGCTTCATCAGCGCAGTTAGTCAGCAGTCTACACCATGTAAGTGCGGGGCATGTTGAAATGATTACACGTTGGAGGCTGTGGTCAGATAAGTAAATACATGTACATGAGGTCTAGCTCTATCCTGGAGGTAAACGGTTGTAATTTACAACATCGTGCCGCATGTTAATATTATTCCAGTTAATGTTATCCTATGAATTCATGTAGAAACTGAAGAAACATGACGAATTTATCTTTCCTGGTAGACAAAATGTGAGTCATTGTACGAAATGACGTCAGTACATGACACGGAGTGATGGTCTTTTCATAATTCCCATTGAATAGATTATTTGTTGGAATATAAGAGTGGTCATAATATGGAAAATGTTGTTCTTGTAAACATGTCAGTACTTTGAGAGGCAATTTCCAAAGAAACTGTTCGACCAGATAAGGATATATCTGTGACGAGTATGTTTTGGTAGGTGGTACTGAAACCGTTACGTAGTCGTATAGTCGGTTTTGAGGGTCACTGTTGTTTTCAGAAGCCTATTCTCGATGCCAAGGCACGATCAATACATGTCCTTTCGTGTAGTCTGTGATATCGATGTCCCGTGATCTCCTGTAAGGTTCTCTTGTCACCGTCCCCGTGTACGTGTAATGCAATAGTTGTACTGCCATCCTGGGCGTGTTTTTGTGACGTCACCAGTCGATACCAGAATGATTAACCCCCTCTGATTTGGGTTATCGACTTTATTACTGGTTGTCCCTCTCCGACTAGTGCTATCAATCATAATGTAATAATTTATTACTGATCACCTACTGTACTGGCGTATCGTATTGTATCTCATAGTACTTCTACAGAGAATAGTAGATTGACTGGTGTGTTATATACAATCAAGTACATTTGTAACATAGTTTTGGTGAAGGTGAATGTTGGAATGATTAGAGAGCACATTTTTTGTATAAATCCTTGCAATCCCTCACACAATCTACATGCTACGAATTAACGAAGATCGTTATGACATGGCCGCTTGTTCTCTGCAGTGGGCTTGTCAATGTGGAGGCTTTATTCCATATCGATACCGCCCACAATTGCTCCATCATTAATTTTGCCTTCAGCGGGGCCTGGATATCGGTATATTTATGTACTTGACCGTCCAGTTATTGCAGGGAATTTTTCATTCGCAAGGACTTACCCCCAAGTACTTTGTCATGTTGATTATGTGAAGGAGATAAGCTCAAGGATTTAGCTTATGGAAGCTCGATCCCGTCCACTTTCTGTCCACAGTTTGGACGTCGACACACCAGGGTTCGATAATTGGAAATCAATAGCCCCCTGGTGACTGGTCACAGCGTTCAGACGAAGGCAAACACAAAGACTGCTACATTTGTTAACGGGTCTATTGTAATCAACAGGTCACCTCACATCAAATCAATTACTGTGACATATTGAACATCATCCTGCTGAGATCAATCTGGACCGAGTTCTCCCGCGGTGGGGTGTTGATAGTTTTGCAGAATTAATCGGAAGCAGGGCGAACGATTTACTATAATGGTTTCTTGGATCCTTCGGCGGAGATTTATCACGGCTTTTGATTGCTTTGCCTACTAAGATTGGTCGTGTACGAGTATGAATGTGTGAGTTATACATGAAAGACAAGGGGCATCAGACAAAGTAATGGTGCGTTTGAAATACAAAACTGTTTTTCCCATAGAGGAATATGGGTTGACGTGCCTAATTGTGATATGATATATAGCCGCTGATATAATGCGAGCAATATGACTGGCTCCTATATGTCGATAAGAATGCTATTGTCCATGTCCTTGGTTTCGGTCGTGCAATGAAGGAATATGACCTCAAAAGTACGTCGCTGTCTAAAGCTGCCACCGGAATGCTCTTCCCTTTCCTGTCCCAGTTATGTATGTAATAACACTCTCATATTGCACCCTAGACATAGCGCTCATTCAGACGATATATTATACGCGATTAGATCAGAACTATGACTTGTGGATTTCAGTTACAAACACCGCATGCATATAAAAATCTACTTTGATAAGAGGGTACACGGTTTCGGTGGGAACGCCTAATAAACTGTAATGCGTAGATATATCGCTTTCAATCGTGATTCTGTCAACCATTTGGGTCGGCTTGCTTATCTAATTGAAGTATCGATAGAGGCAGACTTGTATACCCAGTACACAAATAAAGGCTCTGCCCTATGTGGATTTGATATTGCAAATTTGCATTTAACAGGCAATTGTTATTAACCTACATCAACCTGCATTGAGGAATACAATTATTAAACACCATTCTGAATAAAAAATATTGGCTGAAAAAATACATTGTAATGGTACAAGTATACGGTCACAGTGCTGAAATTCTAGAAAATATCACACAACATAAAAAAAGGCACGATACAGGAAACCTTTGTTATAGATGGATTCACTCAACCAATACAGGTGTCACATTAGCGGATGTACGATCTATGGGCAAGATGGGATCATTATCAGCTCTCTCGACTTGCTGGGACTGGTATGTGGTGCGTGAGAAATATTATAACACGTTAATATTTGATGGAAGAAATGGTCGTTTTGAGACAAACTCGAATGATTGATGTGTTGTAAAGCATTACCGCACGCAATTATGTTATGTTCGGTGGTATGGTGCAGGCAAGCTGCATGGTGTCTGCAGTTACTATGGTTACAAAGTATGTCACTAACACCTGCCCCACTTACCTCCAATCTGATCACCATAGCAACAGCCCAGTCTTATGTCACGACCCTCTCTCAGAGGCATTCCACGACAGGGTTGACATGGTGACTTTTAATTGAAATGGTGAGATGTCGGTTAATTAGCGAGTTCCATATATGCTATTTTCAGAGATTTGTGTTTTTTGTTTCAGATAGAGTGAATGTCTAAGTGTTTTTCAGACTTCTCTTGCGATCGCGATTGAGACAGATATTTTATCAGCACTGATCAGCAGACAAATATTACTCAGCGATGTCTATTTCCACTCTAATAAACGAATAGTATACTTGTAGGCGCTTCAGAAAACAAATCTATGTTGACCATACAGCAAGAGATACGAACATAAGTCGGTCCCAATTTATGTCCCATTATGTCAGCTGTATATTTCTGGTAAACATAAATCACGACAATACGTATAAGATGACGAATTGTCATCTCTGTCTTTAATCACGTAGGTGATCTGCAGGTAAAAGGTGCTGTGATTCTAGACATGTTAAATGATGTAATTGTCAATCAATAATATGGAATATATATAGCTATATCGTCGGTTTAGTGGATGTTATCCACCCTTCTTGGTGTTATTCAGTACAGATGTTGTTTTGAATATGAAATGAGATCCATACATGACGGTATGAAGTGACACGAGTGGGGAATGTCTTCGTGGAAGGTATGTCGCCTGCCCACACAGCATAATACAGCCCGGACACAATGGCATCTTCTCAGCAGTCTCAAAGGTCACGTCTTGTGAAGTCACGGGTCGATAACAGAATTTTCAACCTACGCTGATCAGTTATTATTTGCTAATTGTATCACACCTAGCTGAGCGATACAGTCGTACTGTAATGTCGTTACTATCCTCCAGCTTGTTTGTTGAAATTCGACCTATTGAAATCTGACACGTTGAGTTCAACAAAATGCCAATTGATGTTTCGTTTATCGTCGTTTCAAGTATACCCATGAAATTTCAGGCAAGGAGTGATCTCGTGTGTATAATTTGACTTGTTATGCGTTACTCGTGTACAAGAATAATATCTCGTAGCTGCTTATGAAAGTTGAAATAAGAAATAGGACCCAACTGGGCGTTACCGCAAATTAAATATTCATGGTCTATAATATCATTTCCGAAACTACACACCATATTTTCAAACTTGAACGTCACTTGGTAGGTATATGTATGTAGGTAGGTTGGTGTTCATTCTGATATATCATACAAAGGCACATATATGTGACCTGTTTAACAGAACAATGTGATTGTTAACAGAACAATGTTATTGTCATGATGCTACCATGTTCAAAGAATTCTGTATACATTACAGAACAGGATGTGTGTACCAAACAAAACAATCAAACATGACGGGCTTAACGGCAATACAAAGTTCTGATATGAAAATGGAAACTAATATTTTGTATGAATTGGAATATGATGTTCTGACTATAACTTTTTTAACTAAAAGAAGAAGAAGAAAATGTTGTACTTTATCCGCAGAACTCTAGTGTACTGTTGATTACAATAATACATGCCTGGCCCCCCAAAAGTTGCCATTCAATTAAAAGCTAATCATATTATACCAATATATTTTATAGAAAACAGACGTAATAATACAAACACAAAACGTCACTACTAATATAAGCTGATAGTATTCCTCAATCTACTAGATTGATATGTGATCGAACGATTTGCTGAATTTCTTTTTACGGCAAGAAGCTGTTTGTTTTAACCAATCGAACACAACCGGCCATCACCGAGAGGCCTGATTGATTATTCCAGTGTAGAAGCGTGTGTCTCTGTTCTGACTGAATGATGTAGGGTTTACCCGAGGGGAATAATTGTTATTGAACGGCTGATTGTATGGTGTACAGTGATGCTGATTAAGTCGTGAATATGTAGTTTCTTGTATATATTACAGCATTATCCCTTCAGTACAGCATGTACAGTATATTACTTGTGATTTCCTAGTACTTAACTGTAGCAGGCAGAGCACAATTGGTTGTTATTTCTTGACAGTTACCCCTGTACAGACCCAACAGATTTACACCATTTCATACATGCATAGAAATGTGACATAGGCCAGGATATATTTGAATGACTCTATCTATTGGGTTTCGGGACTATCTACCTTTGCCCCCAAATGCCTCTCAGAAAATTGACTTTGACAAGCGGAGGCCGGGGTCCAGGAGAAGATTGCTGCTTCTTCCACACGTGACGTATGTGTCTGTAGCGTGAGAGCCGTCACCTACACCCGCAGGCCAGGTCACCCAGAACCCCCCCCCCCTCCCCCACCTCAGCAACCTCCCCACGCGTCTAGAATCTACCCTGTAGGAAATCAAGGTGACAGGGTCATCCAAATACATCGTCCATCAGTGTTATGATAGGCAGTAGCCTATATTTTGAGTTCCCATTCATCCATGTTTTCATAAATATTTCTCGTATTGTTCAGTATTTGCACAATTAGTGAAAGATGTGTCTCGATATCTGCACTATCATGGCCAACACAATTACATGATAAGTAAGCTCGTTAGTATTGGTGCCAGTAAGTACCAAGCTGAATTAATTGGCATTTGTGATTTCGCACAGACCCTTGAGAATGCATGGTCCATGAAGTGGAGTATGCTTATTCAAATAGTCATTGTCAATTTAGACCGTTTGCATAGAAGATTTCTGAATATTTTCTGAATAAATATTTCTGAAGACTAAATATGAGAAAACAAGGGTGCAATTGGGGAAGAACAAATGATGAATGATATAGAGGCTTCATATCCGAGTTATAACCGGCTGATGATTCAATCAAGAAACACTAGCAGTCGAAAACAACCTTGTGTCCCCGGGGGGGGGGGGGGGGTAAGTTATAGTTGTCATGGTTACAGACCGCCAGCTATCAGACATATACCTGTGTCTCCTAGTCCTATCATATCGTCATTCAGTCATATCCTATGGTAACGAGGCTAATGTGGATGTCATTTATGTCTCGTACATAATTTCTTTTGAGCTCGGAACTTGTTTGGCAGCTAGGAACTTGTCTGGCTTCATCAACGCAGTTTGTCAGCAATCTTCACGATGTAAGTGCGGGACATGTTGAAATGATTACACGTTGGAGGCTGTGGCCAGATAAATAACTCGTATACGTGAGGTTTATAGCTCTATCCAGGAGGAAAACAATTGTGGTTTACAAATCGTGCCACGTGGTATTGTTATCCCAGTTATCCTTTGAATAGAACATGAAAAACGTGAGCACTTCATCTTTCCCGGTGGACGTATTTGACGTCAGTATACGATATCGATATTACATGGTCTTTTCACGTTCTCATTGAATAGGTTATTCGTGAGTGGTAATGGTGTGGAAAATGTTGTTCTTGAAAACATGTCGGTAGTGGGGCAATTTCCAAAGAAATTATTCGATCAGGTGTGAACATATTGTTATATTAGACGAATATCTGTAATCAGTATGTTTGGTAGGTGGTACTGAAGCCGCTAGTATGTATAGTCGTTTTTGAGAGTCAATGCTGTTTTATATTAGTATTGTCGCCTTCACTTTCCCCGTGTATGTGTAATGCGATAGTTGCACGACCATCCTGGGCGTGTTTTGGGACTCCAATCCCCCAGTGGGGCATGGGTTGTGACGTCACCAGTCGATAACAGAATGATTAACCCCCTCTGATTTGGGTTATCGACTGCGTTCAGGGTTGTGCCACTCTGATTAATGCTATCGATCATGTAACAATTTATTACCGGTCACCAACTGGGATATCGTGATGTATCTCATAGTACATCCATAGAGAATAAGAGATAGACTGGTATGTGAATGCTGAAATGAATAGAGAGTACAAGGTGGAGACTTTATTCCATGTCGATACCGCCCACAATTGCTCGATCAATTGCCTTCAACAAGGCCTAGATATCGGTATATTTATGTGCTTAATCGTCCAGTTATTGCAGGGGATTTTTCATTCGCAAGGACATTCCCCCAAGTACTTTGTCATAGTGATTATGTGAGGAGATAAGCTCAAGGATTTAGCTCATGGAAGCTCGATCCCGTCCACTTTTTGTCCACAGTTTGAACGTCAACATACCAGAGTTCGATAACTAGAAGTCAATAGCCTCTTGGTGACTGGTCACAACGTTCAAACGAAAACAAACACAAAAGCTCTGCTGCATTTGTTAACGAGTCTATTGTAATCATAACAAGTCACCTCACATCAAATCAATTACCGTGACATATTGAACATCAGCCTGTCGAGATCAATCTGGACAGGTTGAGATGAGATGAGTTCTCCCGCGGTGGGTGTTCAACTTGATATTTTTGCAGAATTAATCGGAAGCAGGGCGAACGATTTATTAACATATTTTCTTGGATCCTTTGGCGAAGATTTATCACGGCTTTGGATTGCTTTGCCTACATAGATTGGTCGTGTACGAGTTTGAAGGTGTGAGTTTTACATGGGAGACAAGGGGCATCAGACAAAAAACTGGTGTGTTTGAAATACAAAATTCCTAATTTGCCTCCCACTGTTTTTCCTATAGAGCAATATGGGTTGACGTGCCTAATTGTGATATGATATATAGCCGCTGAATGCCAATATAATGCAAGCAATATGACTGGCTCCCATATGTCGATAAGAATGCTATTGTCCATGTCCTTGGTCTCGGTCGTGCAATGAAGGAATTTGACCTCAAAAGTACGTCGCTGTCTAAAGCTGCCACCGGAATGCTCTTCCCTTTCCTGTCCCAGTTATGTATGTAATAACACTCTCATATTGCACCCCAGACATACCGCTCATTCAGAAAATGTATTGTACTCGATTAGATCAGAACTATGACTGGTAGGTTTCAGTTACAAACACCGCATGCATATAAAAATCTGCTTTGATCAAGAGGGTGCACGGTTTCGGTGGGAACGCCTAATAAACTGTAATGCGTAGATATATCGCTTTCAATCGTGATTCTGTCAACCATTTGGGTCGGCTTGCTTATCTACTTGAAGTATCGATAGAGGCAGACTTGTATACCCAGTACACAAATAAAGGCTCTGCCCTATGTGGATTTGATATTGCAAATTTGCATTTAACAGGCAATTGTTATTAACCTACATCAACCTGCATTGAGGAATACAATTATTAAACACCATTCTGAATAAAAAATATTGGCTGAAAAAATACATTGTAATGGTACAAGTATACAGTGCAAAGTGCTGAAATCCTACAAAATATCACACAACATAAACCAGGCACGATACAGGAAACCTTTGTTATAGATGGATTCACTCAACCAATACAGGTGTCACATTAGCGGATGTACGATCTATGGGCAAGATGGGATCAGTCTCAGCTCTCTCGACTTGCTGGGACTGGTACATGTGGTGCGCGAGAAATATGATAACACGTTAATATTTGATGGAAAAAATGGTCGTTTTGAGACAAACTCGATGGATTGATGTGTTGTAAAGCATTACCGCACGCAATTATGTTATGTTCGGTGGTATGGTGCAGGCAAGCTGCATGGTGTCTGCAGTTACTATGGTTACAAAGTATGTCACTAACACCTGCCCCACTTACCTCCAATCTGATCACCATAGCAACAGCCCAGTCTAATGTCACGACCCTCTCTCAGAGGCATTCCACGACAGGGTTTACATGGTGACGTTTAATTGAAATGGTGAGATGTCGGCTAATTAGCGAGTTCCATAGATGCTATTTTCAGAGATTGTGTTTTTTGTTTCAGACAGAGTGAATGTTTAATTGTTGTTCAGACTTCTCTTGCGATCGCAATTGAGACAAATAATTTATCAGTAGACAAATGTAACTCAGCGATGTTTATTTCCACTCTAATAAACGAGTAGTATTCTTGTAGGCGCTTCAGAAAACAAATCAGACATGGCGATTGTATGTTGACCATACAGCAAGAGACACAGCGGAAATCGGTCTCAAATTATGTCCCATTATGTCAGCTGTATATTTCTGGTAAACATAAATCACGACAATACGTATAAGAGGACGAATTGTCATCTCTGTCTTTAATCACGTAGGTGTTCTGCAGGTAAAAGGTGCTGTGATTCTATACATGTTAAATGATGTAATGAGTGTGGAGTGTTATTATGAATTTGTTAGCAGTGCGTAATTATATGTCAGTCAATAACATGGAATATATATAGATGTACCATCGGTTTAGTGAATGTTATCCATCCTTCTTGGTGTTATTCAGTACAGATGTTGTTTTGAACATGAAATGAGATCCATACATGACGGTATGAAGTGACACGCGTGGGGAATGTCTTCCTGGGTGGTATGCCGCCCGCCCATGTAGCATAATAATTCATGGACACAATGGCATCTTAGAGGGCAGCAGTCTCAAAGGTTACGTCTTGTGCATCACGGGTCGATAACAGAATTATCAACCGACACTGATCAGTTATTATTTGCTATTTTTATCACACCCAGCTGAGTGATACAGTCGTACTGTAATGTCGTTACTATCCTCCAGCTTGTTTGATGAAATTCGACATTGAAATCTGACACGTTGAGTTCGACAAAATGCTAATTGATGTTTCGTTTATCGTCATTTCAAGTATACCCATGAAATTTCAGACAAGGAATGATCACATTTCAGATATTTCTGTGTATAATTTGACTTGTTATGCATTACACGTGTATAAGAATAATATCCCGTAATTGCTTATCAAATTTGAAATGAGAAATAGGACCCAAACTGGGCGTTACCGCAAATTAAATATTAATGCATGGTCTAATATATCATTTCCGAAAATTTATATCATATTTTCAACTTGAATGTGACCTTGGTAGGTACATGTAGGTAGGTAGGTAGGTAGGTGTTTATTCCGAGGTACCACACAAAGTCACATAATTATATGTCTGTGACCAGTTCAACAGAGCAATGTTGCTACCCTGTATAAAATAGTTACAATGTTTTAGAAATATTTTTATGAATTTGAATTTCATGACGTTCTGACTATAAATTTAATAATTACAAAAAAATAAGAAAATATTGTATTTGACACCCAGGACACTAGAGTATGGCTGATTTCACTAGTGTTTGCCTTCTATCCTGAAAATTGACATTCAATTACAAAATGACTACATGTATATAATACCAAAATATTGTGTACAGAACAGACGTAATAATACAAACATAAAACATCACTACTGATATAATCTGATAATATCCACCAATCTACTAGATTGATATCTAAGCGAAAGATTTGCTAATATTCTTTTTACGACAAGAAGTTGTTTGTTTTGACCGATCGAACACCACCGGTCATCACCGAGAGGCCTGATTGATTATTCCAGTGTATGTGCGTGTGTATCGACCAGTATGTGTCTCTGTTCTAACTGATTGCTGATTGCTGAGGGGTTTGATATTATCTCAATAAATCAACTTATTATCTCGATAAATCGACTTAATATTTCGATAAATCGACTTAATATCTCGATAAATCGAGATACTATCTCGATAAATCGACTTATTATCTCGATAAATCGAGACATTTATCTCGATAAATTGAGTTACTTATCTCGATAAATCGACTTATTATCTCGATAAATCGAGTTAGTTATCTCGATAAATCGACTTATGTCTTAAGCATTTAAAGTTCAAGTGAACTGGAAATATGCTTAGAGTCACATTATTTATATTGAACACTATATGGAGTAGGCTGATATGATCGACCATTATGACGTTAAATATCAAATAATACAGAACAAACTACCGAAAGAAAAACTAGACTGAAGTTATTATATCATATCTCTTCAAATAATGCAACATGTTCATGAATGAAATTGGTATAATTTTTTTTTTTTTTTAAATTATTTAGCTATTGAACATGGAATGATGTATATTCGTAACGTTATCTGGAACGGCTTTTTCAATTGGATAGTTTGGTATTATTTCAGTGATTAGTGTAATGACTGTTTGTAATAACTATTTTCAATATGAGTAATCAGTATATATTCTTTATCCTATCGTTTCCAAGGTAACCAATGAAGTGGTATATGGCTTGCCTATATTACGGTCGATGTATATTCATTTTACTTGTACTTTAAATGTCTGAGCCATAAGTCGATTTATCGAGATACGTAAGTCGATTTATTGAGTTACGTAAGTCGATTTATCGAGTTACGTAAGTTGACAAATAGAAAAAAAACTTTTAGTTTGGTGGCCCTAATCCTCTTCCGTAGTATGATATTGTTGACTAAGTCATGGATGTACAGTTTATTGTATATGGATCACTATATTATTACCTCTTTTAGTACTATCGTCGCCTTCACTTTCCCCGTGTATGTGTAATGCGATAGTTGCACGACCATCCTGGGCGTGTTTTGGGACTCCAATCCCCCAGTGGGGCATGGATTGTGACGTCACCAGTCGATAACTGACCGTCCAGTTATTGCTGGGGATTTTTCATTCGCAAGGACTTTCCCCCAAGTATTTTGTCTTGGGGGAAGGAGTGAAGGAGATAAGCTCAAGGATTTAGCTTATGGAAGCTCGATCCCGTCCACTTTTTGTCCACAGTTTGGACGTCAACAAACCAGAGTTCGATAATTGGAAGTCAATAGCCCCCTGGTGACTGGTCAAAGCGTTCAGACGAAGGCAAACACAAAAACTCTGCTGCATTTGTTAACGGGTCTATTGTAATCAACAGTTCACTTCACATCAAATCAATTACTGTGACATATTAAACATCAGCCTGCCAATATCAGTCTGAACCGAGTACTTCCGCAGTGGGGTGTCGGAAATAATAGGAAGCATAGAGTTAGATTTATTAACATGGCTTCTTGTTTACTTTGGCGGAGATTTATCACGGCTCTGGATTACTTTGCAAGTCATGTACACGTACTTCCATACATGGTGGTACTTAGAATATGCGATTTTGACATGAAAGACAAGTTACAACAAACTGGTATGTTTCAACTACGAATAAATCATAATTTGCCTTCTTCTGTTCCTCCCCTAGAAAAATATGGGTTGACGTGCCTGATATGATATAGCTATTGATCGCCAATATAATGCAAGCAATATGACTCATATAACTGGCTTACATTATATATCCCATTTCCTCGGTTTCGGTCGTGCAAGGATATTACCCGACAAGTATGTCACACTTCCCTTTCCTGTCCCGATTCTGCATGTAATAACACTCTCACATTCCATTCCAGACATTTAGACAATGTATTATACGCGATTAGAAGAGAACTACATGAATGACCCTGTAGGTTTCAGTTACAAACAACACATGCATATTAAAATCAACTTTAATCAGGAGGGTGCAAGGTTTCGGTGGGAACGCCTAATGAACTATAAAATGTAGAGCTATCACTTTCAATCGTGATTTTGTCAACCGTTTGGACCTGCTTGCTGGCCTAGTTGAAGTATTGACAGAGACGGAATCGCATACAGATTATACGAATAAAGATCTGCCCCATGTGGATTTGATATTGTAAATTTGTATTTATGGAAACAGGCGAGTTTCATTGACCTGCAGCAACCTGCAGGCATAAATTAGTTCTGAATAGGAATCGCTGAGACAAAATACATGTATTGTATGGGTATTGTATGGGTACAACATTTGTTCTTCTTCTGTTTTACAGAAATGTGTTAGAACATAGCAATACTTTATGGTATTGAAAAGCAAACCGACATTCGATACGGACGTACCGAGAGAAAACAATAAAATTCCGTGTTCAATGCAGAATTTCTACAAAATGGATGCGTTCAACCAATACAGTTGTCATATTAGCGGATGTAGGACCCATTGGCGAGATGGGCTCATTCTCAGCTCTCTCGACTTGCTGGGAATGGTACAAAGTGGTGCGTGATGTGATAATGTGATAGCCCGTGAATATTTGATAGAAGAAATAGACGTTTTGGGACAAACTCGAATGACTGATATGTTGTAAAGCATTACCGCACGGAATTATGTTATGTTCGGTGGTGCGGGCAAGCTGCATGGTGTCTGCAGTTACTATAGTTGCAAAGTATCCAATCCGGTTACCATAGCAACAGCCCAGTCTTGTGCCACGACCCTCTCCCAGAGGCATTCCGCCATACGGGTGGACACGGTGACTTTTATTTGTAATGGTGAGATCTGCAAATCTGCGAGTTCATAGATGCCATTTTCAGAGTTTGTGTTTTTTGTTTCAGACAGAGTGAATGTCTAATTGTTTTTCAGACTTCTCTCACGATCGTGATTGAGACAGATAATTTACCAGCAGACAAATATAACTCAGCGATGTTTATTTCCACTGTAAACAAGTAGTATATATATCTACATGTATTTGCTCCAGAGAACAAATCAAACATGGCAATTGTTTATTAACCATACAGCAAGAGATACAGCGGAAGTCCGTCCCAAATTATGTACCATTATGTCAGCTGTAGTCGTTATTTCTGGTAAACATAAATCATGACAATACCTATCAGAGGACGAATTGTCATCTCTGTCTTTAATCACGTAGGTGTTCTGCAGGTAAAATGTGCTGTGATTCTAGACATGTTAAATGATGTAGTGCGAAGTGTTATTATGAATATATATAACATGGAATATATATAGCTATATCGTCGGTTTAGTGGATGTTATCCATCCTTCTTGGTGTTATTCAGTACAAATGTTGTTTGGAATATGGAATGAGATCAAAACATGACGGTATGAAGTGACACGAGTGGGGAATGTCTTCCTGGAAGGTATGCCGCCTGCCCACACAGCATAATACAGCCCGGACACAATGGCATCTTAGAGGGCAGCAGTCTCAAGGGTACGTCTTGTGACGTCACCTGTCGATAACAGAATTATCATCCTACACTGATCAATTATTATTTGCTATTTTTATTACACCCAGCCGAGTCGTACAGTCGTACTGTAATGTCGCGGCTATCCTCCAGCTTGTTTGTTGAAATTCGACGTATTGAAATCGGACACGTTGAGTTCGACAAAATGCTAATTGATGTTTCGTTTATCGTCGTTTCAAGTATACCCATGAAATTTCAGACAAGGAATGATCTCATTTCAGATATTTCCGTGTATAATTTGACTTGTTATGCATTACACGTGTACAAGAATAATATCCCGTAATTGCTTATGAAATTTGAAATGAGAAATAAGAACCAAACTGGGCGTTACCGCAAATTAAATATTAATGCATGGTCTAATATATCATTTCCGAAAATTTATATCAAATTTTCAACTTGAATGTGACCTCGGTAGGTACATGAAGGTAGGTAGGTGTTTATTCCGAGGTACCACACAAAGTCACATATATGTCTGTGACCTGTTCAACAGAGCAATGTTGCTACCCTGTATAAAATAGGTACAGTTTTTTCAAAACATTTTTAGGAGTGGGCAGGGCTCTTCCTATATGATGTTGTTATTTAATGATGTTTTTATTTAATGAGTTTGAATTTAATGATGTTCCGACTATAACTTTGATAATTACAAAAAATATGAAAATATTGTATCTGACACCCAGAACACTAGTGCACGGCTCATTTCACTAGCATGTGCTTTCTACCCTGAAAATTGGCATTCAATTACAAAATGATTATATAATACCAAAATATTGTGTACAAAACAGACGTAATAATACAAACATAAAACATCACTACTAATATAAGCTGATAATATCCACCAATCTACTAGAATGATATCTAAGCGAAAGATTTGCTAAAATTCTTTTCACGACAAGAAGCTGTTTGTCTTGACCGATCGAACACCACCGGTCACCACCGAGAGGCCTGATTGATTATTCCAGTGTAGGTGCGTGTGTATCGACCAGGACATGTCTGTGTTCTGACTGAATGTTGTAGAGTTTGCCCGAGGGAAATAATTGTTATTGTATGGATAATTGTATAGTGTGTTGGTGTTAACTAAATCGTGGATATACAGTTTATTGTCCATGGATCACTATATGTTATTATCTCCTTTAACTCTTTCAGCCCGAGTCCCGGAAATTTCCGGTTTTCTCGTCATTACGTTGAACCCGAGGCCCGGAATATTCCGGTTCCAAATGTACATGGTTTCTGTCAGTGTTTCTGACATTGTTTTCCGTTATCTAACTGTTTACTCATTATAATTAATGCTCACTAATATTATTACGATTTTTCCGCAATGAAAAAATAGGCGAAATATGCCTACAAGTTCAAAAACATTTTTTGTCTGTGGTGTGTCCTTTTTGAAAATATTCACTGCGACACGCACCTGCATCAGGCAACCGGCTTTTTCGGAAAATATGCAGCAATAAATATGGAAATATGCCAAGAACTAGGAAATATAATTTACGAGAGGTTGTCGAGCTTGTTCAGGATGATGGCAGTGATGTGGACATTAGTTCTGATGACGATGATGACTGGCCCTCCGAAGGTAAGGCCTTGAAGCAGGAATGTGATTGAGCGATATTGCGTGATTATTGCCATACACTCACACTCATTGATCAGTCTGTCAACAATTGATCATGCGTGCCGCATTTTGGGTGTGTCATAGGTTCATACGTATGCAGATCTAGATCAAATCGTTCTACAACTTGTTTCCAGAAACAAATTATTTTGCAGATAAATATATATGTAGATCTATATAAATGGTATTATGTTCAGTCAAAACTATTCGAGGGCAGAGTAACAGTGTGTGCAGTGGTGTGAATTTGCTACTTCATGCCATTCCGCTTATTTTGGTCTACTGTACATCAGCTTTACATCCATTTTTGATTGCCATAATGCTTTTTTATTATAGCCAAATCATAATGTAACCCCCATAAGGCACACCATGTAATTAATTACACAGGTGAACAAATGTCAACCAATTTATTTACATGTAAGCCACATATGTTAGGTTTACTGCAGAATTAGGTTTATAATGCAGGTTTATAATAATGTTGCCTAAACATTGAAACATTGCAGATGAAGAAGCTTACAGTGAAAGCGAGGAGGCTGCGCTGCAGTCCGTGTCCGGTTTTGAGTCGGTATGTCAAATATTTATATTATTGTTATTATTGTTTTTGTTGTTATCACTGTTAGCCCAGTTTTCCATCAGACTGTGTCAGTTGATACCAATGAAGCCATTGTTATGTTTTCACTTGCAGTCTGAAGGTAGCGAGGACTGGTCTTCCTGGTCCAACGAGTTCAAAAGTTTTCCACTCGTACCTCCTTTCACTGGGACTCCGGGTATCAAAGTTGATCTCCCTGCAGATGCCACACCTTTACAAGTGTTCCAGTTATATTTAACTGATGACTTTCTGCGACTCATCAAAACGGAGACCAATCGGTGAATACAAATACTGTAAAAGTACTAATTTTCGCGCGGTACTTATTTCGCGTATTTCGCGGTAAGGGTAGATCCGCGAAATTAAATACCTCGCTAAAATAAGTCTCCCGCGAAAATTAATTTTGAGGTTTGTGGCCGTCCATAGCACAAAACGCTGTTGCTAATCATAACGCGCAGAATTACGTTAGTTACAGTGCCCAGATACCGGTCGCTAGCGTCTGCATGGCACGTGCTTGAACTTGGTGCCGATGACATCTGCACCAAGTTCAAGCTTTTGCAGACTAAGCATGACTTGTTTGACGTTTGTGTTTAAAATTTCAAATAAAATCTGATTTGATTTCCTGTGACTTTCCATTTCTCACACCAATTGCATTGATATACTGTGATGTCCATCAACTGCAAATTCTTTACGCGATTACTGGCAATCACTGAACCGCGAAATTAAATCCCCGCGAAATTGCCTGGGGGTAAAAACCGCGAAATTTAATACCCGCGAAAAAAAGTGTTTTTACAGTATGTTGTGACATGCTTTGTGGTCTTATAAACAACTGAGTTTACTGAGTTACCCTCGTCTTTGTTCTCAGTGTTGCCTTAGAATTCGCTAAACGAAGATCAAGCATTTTATCAAAGTTTGACATGTATTTACCGGTAGTTTTTGACATTTGAAATTCACTATCCCCTACTAGTTTGCAGCTAAATATTCCCAAGACAAAAAAGATAAATACCCACACACACAATAACAACTCCTGACACAGTTGTTGTTTATTTCCTCCAGATATGCCAAAACAACTATTGAAAAAAAAGTACGAGAGGGTGGAGTCCGACCCAAAAGTGTCTTCGCGTTGTGGAAACCTTGTCGCCTGAATGAGCTGCGCCGCTTTTTCGCGATAGTTTTTCACATGTGTGTTGTGAAGAAACCACGGATGAAAGACTACTGGTCTCAAAACAGTGTGCTCCACTCCACTTTTGCAGGACGTATGATGACCAGGGACCGCTTCTTGGCGATCCTGTCCTTCCTGCACATCTCGAATAACAGCAATGATGACAAGAGTGATGCGCTCTTCAAGATCCGTCCACTGCTCGATGTTCTTGTTCCCAAGTTCAGGAGTGTTTATCACCCGGAGATGAAAGTGGCAGTCGACGAGTCCATTTGTCCATTTCGAGGACGTATCAAGTTCCGCGTTTACATCCCCAACAAACCACACAAGTGGGGCATCAAAATATATGCCCTCTCTGAGAGTCAGTCAGGGTACATGTGGAACTTTGAAGTCTTCACTGGCGAACGAGGAATCAGCAACTCTCCAAGTGACGTGGTTATACGGCTGACGGAACCGCTTCGTGGCAAAGGATATACAGTGTACACTGACAATTACTACACCTGTCCGCGCCTTGCAGATGCCCTCTACGCTGAGGACATCATGACAGTGGGAGTCGTACGACTAAACCGCCTGGAGATGCCGCCAGAGTTCAAGAAGGGGTCATTGAAGAAAGGTGAGGCGAGATTCCGGCGACGGGAGAACCTGATGGCAGTCCATTGGAAAGACAAGAGAGACGTCGCTGTCCTCTCCACGATTCACAACCCCACCATGCGCCTTGTTCAGTCCACCTCGGAAACCAAGCATAAGCCTCATGCGGTGCAGGACTACATCCTCAACATGGCTGGCGTGGACAAGTCTGATCAGGTGATATGAATGTCCTGTTGGAATGTACTCTGTAAAACACTTTTGGATTTTTGAATTGACCATACATTATAGTATTGAGTACAATGCCTGAGATCCGTGGTTCATTCAAGTTATTTTATGACAAACTCCTGTATTTATCAGTTGCAGGCATACAACGCCTTCAAGCGCAAGACTCTGAAGTGGTGGAAAAAGCTTTTTTTCCACTTGCTCACAGTTGCCGCTGTTAACGCCACCATCATCCTGTCCAAACACAGCGAAGGGCAAGGTCGGCGGAAGTGGACGATCCAGAAGTTCTTGCAGACCCTTGCACAAGACTGGGCCGACTCGTGTTCTGAACCTGTTCAAGGCCAAGAAAACACTGCTACAGCCTCAGATGCAGACAGATTGACAGGTAGAATGGTATCATAAAATACTTATCTGTTTATACATATACATGTATACATGATTCTAAGGTTGAGTTCAGAAAAAAATTCTACATACCTAATGCTTATACATCCATGATTTCCGTGATTTTGACAGTGAGTTCCAAACAGTTTTGCATATTGTATTATTTTCCGTCCAGGACGACACTTCCCCTCCCACATCCCCCCGACAGACAAGAAACAACACCCCTCAAGACAGTGTGTGGTGTGCAGCGCGAGGGTAAAAAAAGCGGGCTTGGGGCGGGAAGGTCACCGCAGGGAGTCGTCCTACTGGTGTGAAAAATGTGGAAAAGCGCTTCACCCATCACCCTGTTTTGAGTTATTCCATACAAAACGTAAATTTGAAGACTGAAATCATTCTACTTCTTGGTA
Organism: Terebella lapidaria; assembly: GCA_949152475.1. Classification (NCBI taxonomy): domain Eukaryota; kingdom Metazoa; phylum Annelida; class Polychaeta; order Terebellida; family Terebellidae; genus Terebella; species Terebella lapidaria. The sequence continues at coordinate 13,159,502 of OX424558.1, forward strand.
GAGCTACTGTACATTATGTTAAACAAAGCTGTTCGAATTGTGAGGCTCATTATATTTGTGAAAGGTTCGTGTTTTTTGGCTACCAAACACGAAGGTCAAACAGGTCAAGATTGTTCCACTTCATACTAATATCCTGTCACAATCATTCAGGTGGCAAAGGCATCATAACATTGTCATAAATTCCAAACTGATTGTTCAGTATGCAATAATCTAAGTCTCAAATCAGGATTTCCATTGAGAGAATTGTATAGGGTACATACCGGTAGGTTCCCATTTTGTTCATGATTTGAGCTTTGCATTATCTATTAGTATTACAATGTGTCTAGTCATAATGTATTCATCTATTCATTGAGTCTGAGTTATTACATTTCTATGGTTTCTTATATATTTTTTATCTTGTGGATTTGTTATTTATTGTTGTTATATCTTGTTAAATTATACATTCTGTCAATGTCAATGATCCAATTGTGACATTTGCTCAGTAACGGTTACCTTTCTACTAGTTTAGGTGGGAAGGTTGTTTTGGTGAATGGTTGCCATGGTAACCAGGGTTTCATTGCCTTGTCAATATTAGGTTTGACAGTGTATTTACATATTTATGCAATTATTGATTGATTCTATTTACCTACTGTTTTTGTAGGTGTACTTTATTCAACATGTTATCTTTCGTTCATTCGTTGAAAGGTTAGTATCAAAATCAGAGAAGATTTGAGTGGAGAATCTCCTGAATGCTCTGTAACTATGGTAACCATAACTCCTGATTCAGCTATAAACTAAATATGTGAATATATATGTGCATGCAGAGGTATATCATATTCTTGTACATATAAGCAGTGCAATTATTAACCATTGGTTCATCCTGTTTGCTATCAAGATTCTTATGTATAAGCCAAGGTCAAAATATGATGTGTACGGTTATAGCATGTTGATCATCTACTGCGTAACCATGGTAACGATAAAATATGTTACTACTCTGATCTAGTATATAAGTATTTAAATGAATACATTTAATGTACTGGTATTTGTTACTGTGAAGTAAATGCTGGAGTGGTTATTTGTTACACTGAATTTTTCTCTAACTTCTGATGGATTTGGTTCACATAATTGGCTGCTAATGTGGGAAACATCTCATTTTGCATGTCATGTTCATAGTGTTCTGCACATAAAATGTTCCCATGAAGTGTTCTGGATATAAAAATAATGCTTCTGATGCAATAGTGACTTGTTTTAGTTGTTATGTACATATAATATTATTTTTTTGCATCACATAAATCAGGGTACATAAGATAACTGCCTTAAAAGACTTTATTGGACATGTTTGAAAATCTGGTTTCCATGGTAACCCTGGATAGCGTGTATCCAAGGCACCATGATTGACACTGACCCAGTGCAAAACTTTTTAGATACGGGAACTCTGCATAAGTAATGGGTGCAAATATCTTTAGAGTAGCTTGAAAACGTAAAAAGTTACAGCACATCAAAATGTTGCAAATTTGACCAAAATTGTCAGGATCCAGCGAAAATGCCACTGTATAACTGCTCAGGGCTGATTGAGTTAATACAGTACATAACTTGTGAATTCTGAGTACTTAACTAATATACAGCATACATGCAGTAGAATTGTTTTGTTGTTTTTTGATAGTTTCCTTTGCATTGATCCAATAGATTTACACCAGTCATACATGGTTAAAAATGTGACATGATCAGGATATATGAATGACTCTATCTATAGGATTTCGGGACTATCTACCTTTGCCCCCAAATGTCTCTGCCAGATAATTGACTTTGACAAGCGGATGCCGGGGTCCAGGAGAAGATTGCTACGTCTTCCACACGTGACGTATGTGTCTGTAGCGTGAGAGCCGTCACCTACACCCGCAGGCCAGGTCACCCCCAGGACATCCCACCCCCCTCAGCAACCTCCCCACGCGTCTAGAATCTACCCTGTAGGAAATCAAGGTGATTGGGTCGTCAAAATACATCGTCCATCACTGCTATGATAGTCAGTAGCCTATGTTTTGAGTTCTCGTTCATCATTTTTCACATTTTCCATGTTTTCACAAATATTTCTTGTATTGTTCAGCATTTGCACTCGATATCTCTCGATATCTGCACTATCATGGCCAATATTATGACAAGATAAGTGAGCTCGTTAGTCTTGGTGCCAGTAAATACCAAGTTGAATTAATTGGCACTTGTGATTTTGCATTGACCCTTGAGAATGCATGGCTCTTGGAGTGGTTGCTCCAAACAACTCTTGCTGTATACTTCATCAAATTGTCATTTGTCAATATCTCGGCCCACACGAGCCATTGTCAATGATTATATCCCCCTGGAGGCTCAGTCTGCAGAGAAGTGATTATCTTTCGACCACGCAACGAACTTGCAAGCAGAATACAAAACAGAAGAACTACTGGAAGCGAGCATGCAAAAAAAAAGAGAGACTGAATATAGCTAATTCTCATCCGGGGCTCGACCACGCTGATTACCCAGGGGTCACCGGGTGGTCATTCATTACAAATCATTGTCTCCCTCGAATGAACAACCAGGCAGCAGATTAGCTGGCTCAAGAATGTCAGGAGTCGCTGGTGATAAAGCTACAGTGTATTGGTATCAAAGATATCGTCGAGGTACATGTAGATCCTGGTTGTTGGAAAAGGCAAGTCGAAACGCGACCATCAATAATTTTGGATTGTTGGTTTCTATACCAATGCCACATTTTGATGTAATCTGTAGTTTCCCTGCATCTGGTGGTCTTGTTCAATTAATTACCATTATTACGGCATCAGCCAGTACATGGAAGTTTACCGTACTCACATGAGTTCAACCTAGAACGAACGGGAAATCTAAGGTGAAATTTGATTATTTCAATTAAGGGTTCCCAAGACACAGGGATATAAAGTTTCTGGCGCCGGGTGAGACTACCTGTCTCTGATCACGCTGTCTTCTCGCGAGACTGCCACATGATCCTTCCATATCTCGGGCCTACCTCGGGTGGCATTTTGGTAGATCACAAGAGTATTAGGACACGTAAAAACGAATATCAGTATCATTTTGTCGGCTTCGATGGTGGCAAATGTGTACGAGGTACCATTCAAGATTTCCTTGGATCACAATGGCGGGAATTAATGTCAAGATGAAAATTGGGCGGAATGTTAGATTATGCAGTAATTATTCACGAATATTCACGAATATCCTCATGTACCTAATATTTAACGGCTTTATTGATGTATGGGGTAAAGTTTTTGGATCGAACATTGTACATATGTGTGGCATGGGATCAATTGTGCCCTGGGCTCACTGATCACCCGAACTGTGATAAAGTGGGCAGAGGGGTTATGGATGTTTTAGGGTCAAAGCCGCCTATCATCTCCCGTCAGGCCTCATCACGTCAAGTGACTGGGGGCCGGGACCTGGACTAATGCTGACTGTCAAGAGGCTGCACAAACACAAATATATGGACTTACCGTCTGCAAACCAAGTTGTCATCGGCAAACGCGGAAACGTGTGTTGACATTTTTCGTGAACAGTTTGGAGGCTAATTTTAATGGTGAAATAAATGGTCAACACTTGAGAGCAATTTTCCCGAAGGAGGTACAGGATATCCAAGTTTACCTTCCACCCAGGTGGGTTATTGATGGAGTCGTTTTGGACATTTTTGCGGGGAGTTTTCTGCCCCCAAGCCAATGATTTAAATGTCAATTTAGACAGAGGTCGGAAATCCCGTCTCTGCGTGGGATAGAAACGTGGAAAATGTATGGAACATAGTCCTTTGGGTTGGGATAAAATGTCCACAACACGTTGATTATATCGGACACGACCCAACCATGCATGAAATACTTCCGCAATTAATAACCAAGATGCCAGAAACGAATTGGAGGATCGTGTCTGGAAAGACAAATGGACCCTATCTCGTCCACCAAGTGCGGAGTCATATGTAATGTTTAGCCGTCTGTTTGCGCACCCTGCCAGAAGCCCCACACTTCCCCGTCACCATGGCAACCGGGGAGAAACTGGGTGACATTATTGTCAACTAGGGAACGGGAAATTTGTCTTCTATGCTGTCGGATGCGCTTTTTCATTTGAATAGAGCAAATGTTTCATGGCTTGATTCACGTATTGCAGGAAGGCTACCGCCTCTCCTATCTTTGTTCAGGCATACACTGTATTCAGTCTGTATATGAAGGTCATATATTAAATTACCTTTGTGTTAAAGTGCCACACTATTTTTCATAAATTTCAAAAATAAGACATCGTGACACGGAAACCATGTCTGATGAGACACATGTATTTCCCTGATAACCCTCTTTATAATATCTGGATGACTGTTCTTTGAGTTCGTATAAAACATGTAAATTCAATAAACACCGACATGAAGTGAGCATTGCGTGACAGTGGCCAATGTGCCAGACTTCACCTGGATCTCTATTTGTTCAAGAGTATCGTAAACAATAGATTTTATTTCGATCCTATTTCATGTCAATCAAAATACTTGCTTGTAATCGTAGAACAGTCATACAGTTGGTGTTTTTTCTAAAAAAAAATGTTATGCTTTGAAAATTTATTCAGAAATACTGGTATAGAGCTGAACTGTTGGAGGATCGACACTTGTGCCATCCCATCAATTCACCTGATTATTGAATGTTTGTTTTATCATTCCTATTGTGTAAACACACACATGTACAGGGCATGCCTGAGTAAATGGTGTTAAAGTGGTTGGCTAGTAATAATAGGCTACATACCGTTAGTATCTTGAGTCACATTATTCGATAATACCATATTTTCAGCTATTTAAATCCACACGTACATGTATGTAAAAATTAAATAATACATGGTCATGTACACATTAATTGAACGATTCTGAAAACAATTCCAAAAATGTGTATCTTTTATTGGACGTGTTAAAGAGTTAGACAGTATGGCGTTTGGCTGTTTATTGTACCAATAAAGTATGGACTTGCTTGTAATATTTGGCGCTACTCTTGCATTATTACATTAAACAACGTTTGATTCATCACCAAACGGAAATCTCAGAGCTGGTAATTCGACAAGATGTACTGGACCATTTGCCAACGGACACACAAATCTAATTTGCGCTGCTTCTTCATCCATCTAAGCTTAAATTACACCGTACATTGTACTTAGTGTTTTCATGCTGCTAAATGCTACCTGGTTTGGGGGTTAGAATGGACAGCTTATACCTAGAAGTAATCCAGTTATGTTCTCCGATACGTCACGATGAATACAGTACAAAACCAGCACTACCCTGTACTGTATATGCCTAGATCCACAGGATTCCCTAAATTGTTTGTGTTCGATAGCTACTTGTCACTATGGCAACCTGACCCCAAGTACCGACACACGTGGCTTCTCGCAAGTCCGTGAGGGTCCTCGGGCGGCCTTGCAATAGAAAACCCAATCAGGAAGCTATCAGAGTCAGGCACATTGTCCAGGGCAACCAAAGAAACATAACCACCAAGGTGTTGTCATCTAGGCAAAGTGGATTATGTTCAGTCGATATAAAAGTCTACTCATGGTTTGACAAGTCAGACTTTCGCTTTAGCCTGGTCCACTGTGGAGGTATCCTACTTATTCGTAATCGTTATCGAAGATGTTGAATGCAATAATAGGTGACGCAACATGTATTATCACATAGAACTACAACATGAATAACTGTGCCTACAACAACACGCAACGAGGCAAGTTAATGTCAGATTATGCAGTAATTCTACATGTATATATATGCAAATCGTTAGAGTGAGGTATTGTCTTGTGCATACACGTAACAACGTCAGTAACCAGTAACGCTGTGCACGTGTCGGCGAGCGAGTCCGTCGATAATTGCGACTCATTCGCTAGCAGCCTGGTGTATGTAATGTCCTCTGATTACTGACGAGTCGTTACGAGGGCCTCACCTGTAACAAGGACGTAACGAACTTACAGAACTGGACCAACATCCGGCTTCAACGATAGGAAAGCAGGACCCCCATACATGTCATGAATAATGTCCTCATTGAACGGTTTTCATAGAGAACAGAGAGCCGGTGTTATTCTAACTACGAAGCATCCGATCACGTGCAGAAATAGCACCTATCACAAGCAGTTAAACGTCTATATAACTGAACGTCAGTGTACCCGATGTGGACATTGACATTTTAAGGATTCATTTGTAGAACGTCAGTTTTCCAACTCACACTCCATATAAACCCCATAAATCACATACGTTATTATGGTAGACACAGCAAATGTATATTTCTCTAATTACTGCACCTACGTAGATGCCAGCAGTTCGTCACAAAACCAGAAATTAATTAGGAAGACAATAAAGGGTCTTGCAAATTTAATTACCGACTGATCCATTATTACCAGACTGACTGCTTGACATCTCCGAGCATGGATGTTTATTTAGCAGGAAGTATTAATTACTCTCTATATATGTACCCCCTCCCCCCTTCCTCCTCATTTCTCGCATCGGCCGGGAAATTATGTGCCTAGAGAGTGTGCCCAAGGCGTCCAGTCAGATTTCGTCAGCCCAGCAGTAGCCGCGGGATAAATACGGATTCTCCACCAAAAGCTGGCAGTATTACAGGGGGAGAGAGAGAAAGAGAGGAACAGAGAGATAGGTTATACATCAATCTTGTGCTTTTAATAGCACAAAAACGACTGCTTTCAAAGCAACGGCTTCTGTATTTACTTGGATTACACGTTCACTTTTGTACCTATGGTAATTATTTTTTTGCTACACTTCGGGCTGTTGGATTGTTTACACCGCTACCGCCAGTCGTTCTATATGAGTACTTGAGATCGAGCTCGATATCTTGTTCCAAGTGACAAAGCAAAGCCATTAATTCAGACAACCGGCACTCAGGATTGATTCCCGCCTCCCGCGTCTTCCACACACAAGACGCCTAGGAAGGCAGTTCCCGTCTTTGATTTGTACCGCTCGACGTAAGTGAAACACGACACTGCAGCCATTGATGCACGACTGGAGAGAGAATGCAGAAGTCATCCTGAAAGACGCCTACACGACACATGGTTATTTTTAGGACGGTTTCAGTACTAACCACCGATTTTGTTTATACAACGTTATTTACAGTTATATCAGCTTCGCCCAACTGCACGATCACACATCAATTAGGGAGGATCCAATGGTTAGGCTTACATGTAATTGTTAGATCAGAGAACTTCGCATACCTGTATCTCTTAAGGATAATTGGTATGAAAAGATGAAATAGTATCTGATATGATAGGGGTATTATTGCGTTCACTTCTAAATCATATGGAAACATTATTCTGTGACACAATTGGGCTCCGACGACGGGAGGTAGAAGATACATTCGCAGAAAGAGAATCTTACCTATTGTCATTATGTATGTGAACGGCACTGTACCGAGAAATTGATGGCAATTTGCATGTTTGCATTATTCATTAGGAACTAGAATCCTATAGCGTTTCAAAGGCCTTTTACCTTGTTTCATCTCGTTGTTGTTTTTGGCGTCGATAGACCTGGAGATGCATAATTTCATGGATACTTCTCTCCTCACCTTGAGCAGGCAGGCCTTTTCCAGGTGTGTCATCAATTATAGACGGTGTTGTATATCATGCCCACACCGCCTAGAAGCCGCTGTATATATGTGTTGTCTCAATCCGTCTTACTCCGTCTGTCCCGGCGGGTTATGGTGGATGCTGGCGTCTGACGGGACCTGCTACATCGTTATCACTTTGAGATTATTATTGATGAGATAATCTCACTCCCATCGGTTTGAGTGTGTGTAAAATGATTATCCTCGCATTTGTTTGATTAACATGTAATCAGAATCGGCAGACCTCGAAAATGATTTTAGTATTATATGTATGTTTTAATCGAGAACACGAGATGCTGGTATCGAAACGAATTCAGCATAAATAGGAAACACTTCATGCTCTGAGTTGGAGACTATTGAACTTGGAGATTCGGCTTCAATTTTCGTGACAGGACTATGGGTGTTTACAAATAATTGCCCGCTATCTTCAATGACTTGTGAAAGTAGTTTACTATATTTTTATATTTTCCATTTCTGTTTGCTTCCGAACATTCCTACTTCAATCTTTGTTGGCATACTTGCCCCGTTCTTCCGCTAATTAACGATGTTCTGTTGATACTGTGTTCACCAAGCTGCGCAGTATTTAGCCCTTACCATTGACCAGATAGACTGAGATAGTGATTCCAGATTCTGAAAAATCAAGCGAGTTCCAGACTCAGATATTGTGTTTTACCAGGAAAAAAGCCGGTGTAGACTTCTGCAGATTACTCCCACGCCTAATCACGTGTTGTAATAGCGATTGCCCTTTACACGTCTCCATCGGAGCCAAAAAAAAAATTACCAAGATTTCCGGGATTTGTTGACAATGCATTGGATGACTGGATAATTGCAAACAGCTAGATACCTTGAATCTTCTGACACTTGTATGAAGGCGTGATCCGGTATTACAAGGTCTCACAATTCACAAGATTAGTTGACATGCATGTGTTATTTGTGGGGCTAAAATGTCATGGTGTGTCTGCAAAAGTTGATATAGGGGTATAATTGAACATTATTACATGAATGATCATTGTACATATTATGATGTTTTATACTTATTTACAACCGGTATATGTATTTCACGTGTTCATATGCTGTTTTTCTCTGTGTGTTGCAGGTTTTGACCCGATGATTGTATAAACACAAGACAACTGATCACAATGCGGCTATTAGTGTGTCTAGTGTTGCCAATCGCCGCTTGGTGCGCTCCTGCTATTCTGGCCAAAGACAACGTCGTCTCAGATGAAAGCCTCAAACCCCTAGTCCGAGGTATAAAGTACCTAAATTTGACGGCTTGCTGATTTCACCGTCATAAAAACTAAACACTGAATTAAACGTATAAACAATTTTTGTGGCATCGATAAGAAATATGCAATTTACACAATAAGTAATAGGAAATTTTACATATTTCTTTCTAATTACTAATTTTTGCCTCGCCTCGTTCATTGAATTTTATCGTCTATGTATAATTTGACATCATGAGTGGTATATGCTATGGCTCATAAAATTCCAGTGAAGCGCGCTGAGGAGATAATGTTCGGAAACCACCAGAACAACGCACAGTTCGTGAAGAAGTCGGACCCGCAGCAGGTTCACGCTCTAGAGGCCGACGAGACGACCATCGACAAGAAATCGTCCATCTCTGCCGAGACCAAGTCCAAGGACAACGACGTCATCCCGGCGAACGACGTCCCGGCTCCCCGGCAGGTGGACGCGGGCAAGGTCAAGGACGCGGCCAAGGTCAAGGACGAGTCCACGGAGGAGGAGGATGAGTTGATGAAGGAGGCGGAACAGGAGGGTGACGAGAGCGAGGGAGCGGACTCGAGCGAGGAGCCGGCGGAGTCTTCAGGCGAGGAGGAGAGTACCGAGTCTGCCACACCAGGTAACCATGGTAACAGACAGAGTACATAGTGCGGTTCACTGAGTGATTGATATTTGGCACATTGCCTCGAGTTCGAGTCACTATTACAATTATGAAATATGTCCAAGTAAGCCTATATACACATGATTTACGTGTGTACAACTTTACATGTCATACCAAGAAATACCTATACGTACATCTAGTTCATGGTACATGGATTAATTGCATTTAATCTCGGTGCCTTTATACTGATGTGTCCTAACTTCGCAATAACTCGACTCTCCTCGTCAACAGATGAGCGCTATTTCTACGACTACTACAACTATCCGTACGGCGGGTACCGTAAACGACGCCAGGCTGTCGAGAAGCGAGCGGCTCCTGAACTCCTCACTGCTGAGTCCATGAACAACAAGGAGGAGCCCATCAGCTCGGCTCGCTCCAAGCGTGACCTGACGGCTGAGGACATCTACGAGTGGTTGGAGACCGGCGTGGGCCCCCGGGACTCCTACCCTGACTACGAGGGGCCTGACTTGGGAGACTACCCGTGGGGCGGGGCGCCTCAACTCATCGAGGAGCCAGTGGATTATCCCTCGCCTAACGAGTTGGACTACGGACCCTATGGGGAGTACAGCGAGCCGGCCACGGCGGTGAACCCCAACGACAAGGAGTTGCTCTCCCTCCTGGAGTACCTGGTGGAGACGGAGGCCCCGCAGGAGCCCCCGCTGGCCACCCTGTACCCCGAGGATATCAAGGAGGAGTGGGTGGAGGTCGAGGAGGAGCCCCAGGACACCGTCCAGTACGAGCCCATCCTATATAACGGGATCCCCGGGATCTTCATACCGCTGGAGCAGGGCGGATACGGCGGCATCAGTAAGCGGAACATTGACCCAGGGAATAGGAAGCGTAGTGGTGGGTATGGGGACGACGGCGGGCGCTGGGGACCGTTTGTGGACAGGCAGGAGGAGAAGCGCAATGCCGAGGCTTACGACCGACTGGTTAGGATGGCTGAGGCTCTCAACTCACCGGCAGACCGCTACATGGACGAGTTCGGCTACAAGAAAAAATAAAGTACTGACCCCTAGAGTTGCTCATTCCTCTAGGACACCCCCAAAGTACGTGCGAGTTTGTGTCTTATTATATTAGGCCTACTGCATGTATGAAGTAATGGATAAAGTAAAAAAAAAAAAACCATGACGCTGTTTTTTGCTTCTGTGTCCTGTAAGATATGTGTTGAGGAACAGATGAAGGCAAGTATATCGTGATTGTCTGTTTCAGCTTGTCTACGAACCACAGTAATGTTGTCTCTGACATTGATGTCGAAGTTCCGACTCATTCCATGGAGTATGTGTGTGTTTTGTGATATTGCTGCGACCCATGAAATCTCTGTCCTGGACCTTTTATATCTAGAGTCACCACGTGTTCTCCGGATGACATCACATGTAGCCTACTAGTGTGTTCTGTTGGATTGAAAGATTGTTTTCTGGAGCACGTGGTGACCAAGAAAATCATAACGTCTTGTATGATTGATAAATCATTACGGCCCCAAGCGAGACTTTCCTACAAATCTCATGTGCATTTTAGTGATATATCGGGTTCTCATTCCCACCGGCGTTTGATGTATGTATGGAGTTTGTGATATTGTTGTTTAGATGTCAGGTACTATACGATGTTATTTAGCACTAAGATCTCTTGAACGTGTCTCCTCTGTCGTATCCTACAGAAACTATTGGTATTTCATCAATTTATCTACTGTTGATTAAGTTTTTATTGAAATATTTGTATTGTGTTATTTTTTATTGTGTCTATAACCGTCAGATGTTAAAATGGTATGATTCATTGTTGAATAATAAACACACACGTGATTTATTTTGTGAAATGAAGCAAATGAAAATTCGGGTATCTGTGTTAGTTTATCGTATTTGGTTATTTAACATGTTACGTTTTACGAATATTTTAGCATCACTGAAAATGATTCAGTGAGTTACTATTTAATATATCTTGCAACACACACTACTCAAGAATATTGTACTGGAGTGACCTGTGACATGTATTGATCGAGCCATACCTAACACCATACGAAATAGAGAAACCCCGAGGAACAGGGGGTTATTCAACATGGTCGAGAGCGGCAGCCTGAGAACTCCCTGTTACTCGAGGGGTTTCTCTATTTTAAGAACGAATTGCACGTAAAATCCCGAATATGGAACGCGCCAGTTCTCCATTCACTTATAATGTAAATATAAAGGTAACAAAATCATGAACTTGCAAACATCCATTTGGCACCAGAATTTACTGTGGCGACCTATAGCTATCAAGGATCACCAACCGAGACTTGGTTCTTGACTAAATATGATTAATTGTCTAGTAATTGTCATCTTCAAATGTCATTTTGTCACTTATTTCTCAAAAGACAAGGTACACTCAAAACATGCCCAACGACAGGATTATTTTTTACTGCGGACAACTAGTAATGCTAGTAAAGCTCAATGGTGAGTTGCGCTCGGGTGCACCAAATCCGCCTATTGTATTCCTCTCGCAGAAATTCAAGTCGTATGTATCTATTATTGGATGGTCACACAACAAAGCGTACATACCAACAACAGCTTGTTTGTAACGCTGAAGATACTACGCGTTGTTTGCTGGCGCGTGTAACAGTGATATCTATAATCATCAATTTGTACAATCGCTGTGATACTTTTTATAGAACCATGTCTCGGTTCGATGTCTTCTAAACGCTGGTACGCTGGTATACTGGTACAAGCATTGTGAGGCTTATTGAGGCATACACGAAATGAGCAGTATTGTTGAGTTCATGCACCTTGCAATGCTTGTACCAGCATACCAGTGTACCAGCGTTTAGAAGACATCGGTCTCGGTTCATCATCCATGGCTATACATATCTCTGTTAATGAAGTTTCAAGAAGAAGGGTTGGGTGGTCTTGCTGATTTTGTTACCTTTCTGTTTACATTACATATGAATGGGAGAGCGGCTCACCACAGTGTTTGGTCTGCTACCCGCAGTCAATCCTTATTAAAACCATACAGAAAACTACTCAGCCGTGACCGGCAGGTGTTTAACCAACATACAGCACTGATTAAACACCTGCGAGAACAATGCAGGTATGGTTTAAAACATACTCAAGCACTGGTGGTTGTGGTTTGGCTTGCAAAAGCATCGTAGAACACGGAAAAATCCAGAAAGGATAATAAAACGAAACAATGATATGTATGATATGCCCAGCAACTGGAACTGTTGATGCTATATTGATATTCCTGGAAATGTAATTTCAGGCCCTGAAACTTATCAGATAATTCTTGATAATTGCATGATTCCAATCCGTATCTTGTATCATAGTCAGTGTATTGTTTACCGCCTACACAAGGAAAAATAACTGATGAAACGCGTAAAAAGAGAGTTGCGATCACGGAGCGGGATTTATCAATAGTAGAATCTCATCAGCAGTAGGACAGAGAATCACTGACGGTCCCGTTTGCACCATAATCCCCTACCCACGTCAACGTGCAGGCATCTGCGTCGAACGTTCCCTAACAAGGCTGCTTGATTTTGTTTTTACCCCAGAGGGAGGATCATGTCTATAATCAGAAACCCATAAATAATTTCTGTTATAATTTATTAAAATTCATTCACTCTCCATCGAAACCCACGAAGCACGTATCCGCAGAATATCCAAGGGATAGGGTGGGGTGGATGAGTGGGAAGTGTTTGTGTCGAGAACTGGCGGAGGTGATCGTGTACATGAGAGAAGTCACGTTCCTAAATAGGATATAGAACATTGTTTTCGAGTCACGAATACCAATTCATCAATTTATGGTCCTTAAGGTGGTATGAGTGAGTACGCTGTGCGCATTATAACGCGCATGTTCAATCAAGCATGACAACGATGTTCTAGTACGGCAATGCTCTGCGTGCTTGCTTTTTCGACCACTTTGGACCACTTTGGTGGTCAAACTCTAGTAATATCATGATAAAATTGTTGGCTCTCTACTTTAGGGCTAATAATTCTGTGGTTGCATCCATGCTGGACTGTTTCAGATTACACATTGAATTTGTGCAAATGTAATGATAACTGACCGATGTGATACACCGCTTGTTCCGTACGCCTGATATATCTTGAACTTGAATGACAATTTGAACAAACATGGTCATGATGGTAAATTTTTTACAGTCTTTTACAGTCTTTTTTCTGTATATGTCTTGGTAACAGCACCATCAGTCATAGAAAAGTGGTTGCTACCCTCAGTATTGATAGTTTCGGGTGCTGATTCGGAATATACGAGGGCTGCTCAAAAAGTTTCAGGAATTTGGCCATAAAATTGTCAATAATGTAAGTACCTCTATGAAATTTTCAATATTTCAACATTAGACAGTTTTGAGTTTGTGCGCAAATTATTGGAAGTTTGCGCGCATTATTGTGTATATGGCTGTAACCATGGCAACGCGTGCATGTGTAGAGCTGATCACTTGTAATTTTGCTCGATATGACAAATTATTGTCCCCAATAAATGTACATTTATTTTAGAGAAATATATGGAACAAGTTCAGGATTAGCTATGAACTACTGTGGAACAAGTGTTAATTCTTTTCCAAAATATCGTCCATCAGCAATGATGTATTTACGGTGGCGGTCCACTCAAGTTGGGATTGCAAAACGGAAACTTTAATTTGGTTCCTGTGCACTGCCAATTTCAGATTGGGAACATTCTAGAAATGCTTGCCCCGTAACTCAGCCTTCAGTTTCGGGAAGAGGCAGGAATCGCAGGGTGAGTATAGTCAGGTGTCAGGAGAGCATAGAGGAAGAGGGAGCATGTCAAGACCAACAGTTTTGATGGTTTCCATGGTAACAGAGAATTTGATCGAATTTCGTTTTGCCAGACGGAACTAAGACACCATTTTGCAGTGTGAATTAATGTTATTTCGTTTCAGATATAGATTATTGTGTGATATTCGTTTTACCCGGCAACTGATTAACAAAGGTTACCAAGTTAAACCTCGTTAGTATCCACGAGTATTTCCAATATTTGAGAAGTTATTTTGCGGTGTTTTGAAGTGTTTTTAGGGGTTATCTAGCAATTTCTATAGGTGATCCATGTTACACATTCACGTGTTGCCATGGTTACAATCATACGCATAATAATGCGCGCCAACTTGCAATAATTTGCTGATAAACTCAAAACTGTTTGAAGATAAACTATTGAAAATTTCATGCATGTAACTACATTATTGACAATTTTATGATCAAATTCCTGAAACTTTTTGAACAGCCCTCGTATTTGTCATTCATGTCACGAAAAGGAAGCTTACATTCTTCGGCAATATCGCTGTGTGGTTTGGTAATTGATATTCATGGTTATAGTATTACACTACCAACATCCGTTGTTATAGCAACCTCAATTGTACTGGTAAACATGCATCCTAGATAATTAACTGTGATATACGCTCTTGATCCAACCCTGAAATTGATCTTGAGAAATTGTTTGCTTCCAAACATTCATAAACACAAATTTAACACACATGGATACATGGGTGACCACTCCATATATTGGCGCCCACCACCACAATTTCCCCCGTGACCCCTATTTTTTTCTTCATAATCAGAATCCTTGTGTTTCTTGCTACAAAATTTACCAAATCTGGACATTTCTTGAAAAAATTAGCAGTGATAGAAGAAGAAAACTGAATACGACGTCTCTGAATAGCAATGGAAATCGGCAGAAAACTATGGGAAAAACACCTGATCACCAGATATATCTTGACACCAAACACCTCAAGTTTTCGCACGACCTCTATTTTCTCTTGATTATCAGATTCATAGTGTTTTTTCCTACAACAAATACAAAATCGGATTTTAAAAAAAACCCAAATCAGTCTTGACAGAAGGCAAAAATAAAATTGACACTTATGCGATCAGCCATTGAAAATAATGTCAATCTTCAGGCAACTGTGAAATCTGTCATAACTTTTTGAATGTAGATTATTTTACAGGGAAGCCCCGGTACATATTGTTTTTATTTTCTTAAATGAATACATGTAAACTTACCTTTCCAAAACCATATTTATTTGGGACATCTTGAATTTTTTGTTTACTCACTAATACCACCTTAAGGGGCAACCCAAGTGAAGAAAAAAAAATTGCGAGTTGTGGTCTACTTCAAAATTTATATCTGAAATTACCGAAAATCCGCTCATTGTAGAAGCATGAAACTTCCCAAACTATTTCTATATGCCGTGTAGATGATTTTCATGATATGATTTGACAGAGATAAATATTCATATTCCCAAAATATTGATATTAATAAAAATATTTTCAGGTACATCGTGTATAAAAATTAAAATAGTATTCATGCCAAATATACACTAAGCACCAAAAGTTTAGGTTCCACATGTAAGCGACATCCGGACTCAGAAGTGGTTAATTCAATGTCCAGATCTGAACCTCATCTAAATTATATCTGATACCTGGTCAGCTGTTTCACAGACGCCACAGACACCCTGGCAGCACTTTAGACATATCTGCATGAAAACTGAACAAGAATTACTAGGATACTTGTCTGGATCCGCTCAGGTGCTTATTCTGCAGAGTCTAGGCATTGTGAGAAGCCCGAGGACGACAGACATGTTATAGTTGGAATAAATGTGTGTAATTCTAGGGTTCATTTTTTATTAACATGTGTGTCGTCCTCGGACTTCTCACACCGCCCTGACTCTACACCACAAGGTTCCCGACAAGATCCAGAGAAGATCCAGAAAAGTGTCTTGGATAACTCACAGATATGTTTCAAGAACTGCCAGGGTGTCTGAAGGCGATGTCTTCTAAACGCTGGTACGCTGGTATACTGGTACAAGCATTGTGAGGCTTATTGAGGCATACACGAAATGAGCAGTATTGTTGAGTTCATGCACCTTGCAATGTTTGTACCAGCATACCAGTGTACCAGCGTTTAGAAGACATCGGTCTGAAGGCCTCTGTAACATCATCCAAACAAGGTGCGAGATAGAATTTAGATGGAGTTCATATCTGGGCTTTGAGCTGACCAATTAAGAGTCCAGATGTCTCATACATTTCGAACCTAAACTTTTGGTGCTTAGTTTATACTCTCACTGCACGATGGGCATCCTGCTATAGCGCCCGAGTCTTAGTTTTCCCATCATCCAAGTGAGTTTTGCACATTGACAGTGCAAAGTTAACACCATTTTGCTCTTTGACCAAATTCCCAGAACGCATGGCTGCACTGATTTTCTGGTCTACATTGCACACTTGACCCTTCCCTCAAAACAACCAAGCATGACTCAATGTGCAGAACTCGGACCTCCAGACCAGTGGTCATGCACTGGTGACTCTACATGCAAATGGTCAAGCCAGCAATATTAAAGAGAAAACCAGTGCAGCCATGTGCTTTGGATTTTTTGATTGACAGCAAAATAGTGTCAACTTTGCACTATAAATGTGCAACACTTAATTGGCTAATAGAAAATTAGCCCAATGGGCTAGTAAGGTTACCGGAGAAATATACAGAGTTAAGCCGAGAAAGTTGAAAGTCAAATTCAAGGTGACCACTGAAATCGCCATATCTCTAACCGTGAAAATGGGATCAAAGGTTAAATTCTAAATCACAAAACTATTCAGCATACATCATTTTCTATATGTTCACTATGAACCCCTAAGCTGTAAATTTGATAATAAGCGCGATATAAGCCATTTTGTAATCTGACTTTGAAAATAAAATGACTGACCTTGAAATTAGGTCAAAGGTCAAATTCAATATCATTAAAATATTCAGAATATATCATTTCCTATATGTTCACAATTGATTCCTAAGCTGTAAAGTCGATAATAAGCAAGATATTAGCCATTTTGTCCTGTTGACCTTGAAAATGAGGTCAAAGGTCAAATTCAAGGTCATGAGAATTTTCAGCATATATCATTTCCTACATGTTCACAATTAATTCCTAAGCTGTAAAGTCGCTAATAAGCAAGATATTGGCCATTTTGTCCTGTGACCTTGAAAATAGGTCAAAGGTCAAATTCAAGGTCACAAGCATTTTCAGCATATATCATTTCCTATATGTTCACAATTGATTCCTAAGCTGCAAAGTCGATAATAAGCAAGATATTGGCCATTTTGTCCTGTGACCTTGAAAATAGGTCAAAGCTCAAATTCAAGGTCACGAGCATTTTCAGCATATATCATTTTCTATATGTTCACAATTGATTCCTAAGCTGTAAAGTCGCTAATAAGCAAGATATTGGCCATTTTGTCCTGTGACCTTGAAAATGAGGTCAAAGGTCAAATTCAAGGTCACGAGAATATTCAGCATATATCATTTCCCATATGTTCACAATTGATTCCTAAGCTATAAAGTCGATTATAAGCGAGATATCAGCAATTTTGTCCTGTGACCTTGGAAATGAGATCAAAGGTCAAATTCAAGGTCATGAGAATATTCTGCGTATATCATTTCCTATATGTTCACAATTGATTCCTAAGCTGTAAAGTCGATAATAAGCGAGATCTTAGCCATTTTGTCATGTGACCTTCAAAATGAGGTCAAAGGTCAAATTCAAGGTCATGAGAATTTTCAGCATATATCATTTCCTATATGTTCACAATTGATTTCTAAGCTGTTAAGTCGCTGATAAGCAAGATATTGGCCATTTTGTCCTGTGACCTTGAAAATGAGGTCAAAGGTCAAATTCAAGATCACGAGAATTTTCAGCATATATCATTTCCTATATGTTCACAATTGATTCCTAAGCTGTAAAGTCGCTAATAAGCAAGATATTGGCCAATTTGTCCTGTGACCTTGAAAATGAGGTCAAAGGTCAAATTCAAGGTCATGAGAATATTCAGCATATATCATTTCCCATATGTTCACAATTGATTAATAAGCTGTAAAGTCGATAATAAGTGAGATATTAGCAATTTTGTCCTGTGACCTTGGAAATGAGGTCAGGGTCAAATTCAAGGTCATGAAAATATTCAGCATATATCATTTCCTATATGTTCACAATTGATTCCTAAACTGTAAAGTCGATAATAAGCGAGATATTAGCCATTTTGTCATGTGACCTTGAAAATGAGGTCAAAGGTCAAATTCAAGGTCACGAGAATTTTCAGCATATATCATTTCCTATATGTTCACAATCGATTCCTAAGCTGTAAAGTCGCTAATAAGCAAGATATTGGCCATTTTGTCCTGTGACCTTGAAAATGAGGTCAAAGCTGAAATTCAAGGCCACGAGAATATTCAGCATATATCATTTCCCATATGTTCACAATTGATTCCTAAGCTGTAAAGTCGCTAATAAGCGAGATATTAGCAATTTTGTCCTGCGACCTTGGAAATGAGGTCAAAGGTCAAGTTCAAGGTCACGAAAATATTCAGCATATATCATTTTCTATATGTTCACAATTGATTCCTAAACTGTAAAGTCGATAATAAGCGAGATATTAGCCATTTTGTCATGTGACCTTGAAAATGAGGTCAAAAGGTCAAATTCAAGGTCACAAGAATATTCAGCATATATCATTTCCTATATGTTCACAACTGATTCCTAAGCTGTAAAGTCGATAATAGGTGAGATATTAGCCATTTTGTCCTGTGACCTTGAAAATGAGGTCAAAAGTCAAATTCAAGGTCACGAGAATATTCAGCATATATCATTTCCTATATGTCCACAATTGATTCCTAGTCTCTAATCTCAATATTAAGTGAGATATTAGGCTTTAATGTGTCCCATTATAAAGCATAGGAGAATTTAACATGGGAAAGTCCCATTTGGGCCGAGTTTGGGCCAAAATGGCCCACTTCGAGCGATTCAAGCGCAACGAAATTTATAGACATCATAGAAGTACATATGAGGAGTCTTATGTATCAAAGAGAAAAAAAGTTACTGAACAGATTTTGAGAAAATGGCCGCCAAAGTCCAAAATCAGGCCTTTTTCGTCGAAAACGGCCGCCATTTTGAAGAAAAAGCGAAAATCAAAAAACTAAAAAATACCTCCTTCTTGAATTATTTTTAAGTATTTTTCTGCAAAATTTCAGAAAAATTTGCCCGTAAACAAAAAAGATAAAAATGTGGACGACGACGGACGACGACGGACGACGACGGACGACGACGGACGACGGACGACGACGGACGACGGACGACGGACGCAACGCCATGCCAATAGGTTATCGGACCATAGGTCCGGTAACCTAAAAATTAAAACTCGAGCGCTAAAACAGGATACCCATTGTGCAGTGTGACTGTATTTTTGGCATGAATACTTTTTAAATTTTTGTGCAAGATGTACCTAAAATTATTATTATTATTATTATTATTATTATTATTATTATTATTATTATTATTATTATTATTATCCATATTTTGGGAATATGAACATTTATCTCTGTGAACTTATATCACAAAGATCTACTACATGGCATATAGAACGTAGTACCTAATAATTTCTCATCAAATGCCAAACTCAAATGTTGGAATAAACAATGATTTGTTGTGTTTTAGCTGAATTGTTGTCTGCAGTACTCCATACTTTTTGTCATTAGAATCATTTTGCCAAATTTAAGTAATTGAAACTGTGTTCCAATTCGCATATTAAATAGACCTATTTTTCAGAGCAGTTGCTTTGTCTGATTGCCAGTAGAGTAACGCTCTGACTTTCGATTCCCCTGTCTGGGAGAAAACACAAATTAAGATATACGCTTCCACTTTAAACCACCGTCTTGGTACCTTTTACGTGTCTTGTTTACAGCAGACATCTCCGTCTAGACAGCCAACTACCAGACGCCATATCACACTCAGCCACCGACAGCTGGGTGGGTTAGGCAGTATTGTAAAAATGGATGATAGCAACTTCAGTCATGATGCAAACCGCGCCACAGAAAAAAAAAGCCATTGACGTCACAGCGGGGTGATAACAGTCAGATTTCCTCTCGATTTGGCTTTCTTTGAAAACACCGTAAAATGAGCTATTTTGTGACCAATTTGATGCGTCATTATAACATCTCACTATCTATTTTGATCGGTAACTACTGAATCAATCCCCATTATTCTTGTATTTATATCACTTTTCATACCTATATCCCTTTCGCCATCGTCAACTACCTAAATTTACTTGAAATTCGTGAAACTTGAAAGAAGCAACATGTTTACATATTCATAATCATTTGCATATATACCACATTTCCATTAACTCATAATGAGTAGAAGGTATAAATATTAGTAGCAAATAGCGTGATACCACACTTACCTAGACAAAACTATTCAATAACATGTTTTAGATGAAACCCGACAAAGTAGTGGAAATGTATAATTCGCCATTTTTACTTCAAAAATGAATCACCTGTGACAATGAGTACCATAAGTTTTAGAATTTCTAGATAGCGTTATGATTTTTCCATTGCTTCTTCACATTCATAAACACACTGCACATAGATACGTATATTTATTTTTTTTTGGAGTGAAATAAGTTTGTGAAAATAAACGACACGTTTATAAGTTCCCAGATATATGTTGTAGTTTAGTATTGTATTGACAGAAAATGCCCACTGATTCACACTTAAGTCACACCCAAGTCAGGAAAAGCAAGTTGGAAGTCAAAGTTGTGACCTTTCAGGTTTTCCTTACAGGTTACAACTGGAGAATGGATGGTGACACATTAAAAGGATATGGGGTCTTCTCTAATTGTGCAGAATATATAAACAAATCAAGTCTCATGCCCTCATATATGGAGCAAGCACTGAAATAATTTTTAAACGAGCGTTCGGCAAAACTATTCAAATCCCTTTGTGTACTCAAACACTCACTACAATTAAAGTGATTAAAACAAATCGTTTGCGTAGAAACATAAGTCCCAGTATAGGATGAATTCTTTATTTGGAGCCGTTTTCTACAATGATTTAACGTTCTCGTTACCTTTTACAACAATTGTGCAATACATTATGTATCTAAGCAAATCCACATCAGCCATGGGACGGTTCATAAACAGACTGGTGTACTCCGATAATAATCTAATATACAAACTATCGACTGCGCTCTATATAGATGTATGTATAAATGTATTCATCCGCGGTAGTTGCTGGGGTCAGTAAACGCTCCGCACACTCGGCTCACGAGGTCGAAAATCGTTCCGTCCGGACACCTCAGGTAGTTTGCTTCGCAACAGCTGCAAGAGGCGCCATTGTCGTCCATACCGCCCCCACACTGAATGAACCAGTCCACTCTGGTTGGATGAGGAAACAGGCCACTCGGGTTATTGCCACAGCCTGCACGGCATGGATTTTCATCGATAGCAGGCGCCTCATTGGCCTCTGAAACAAACGAATGGTTTTCATCTATTATCAATCACACGTTCCAAGTGGGAGACTTGATCGAAACCAACAATTTTCTAGCCAACAAAGCGCCAATGAAGTTACTTCTATATTAGGTAACGAGATGATAGATTGGTTCTGACCTGGCGGAGTCACTACCGGTTTTTCTCTTCTGTTTCTGTTTCCCCTGAAGTAGTGTTGGTACCAGTAGTCCCCAAACTCTGTAGACTTGAGATCCGGAGTGATATCCTGTCCTGGGGTGCCTATCCCGGTGCCTTGGGTGGAGTCGCGTCCTTCATCCCTGGCACGGTACTCAGTCATCATGTGGCGCTCCGGGGAGTCGGGCTGTGGTGGTAGACGTGAAACCTCAGGGTGGGAGCCTGGGAATGGCCTAGGAAATTCAGGACGGACTGGGCCTGGGAAGCGCGGGGGCAGAGGCCGGTCGGCTGGGATAGGCAGAGGGGGCAGGTCCTGGTATGGTACAGGGACTAACAGGTGAGACTTTGGCGGTTGGTCAACGATGATCGGTCGGGATTTAGGTGGGCTCGTCCTCTTGTTCAGTGGTGTTTCCTGAGACTTTTTCTGTTGTGGGAAATGTGATTTTGGCGGAGGGACACCAGACTTCACAGGCATTGGATGCGATTTCATGGACGGTGCTTCTGGCATTGTTGATTTCATAGGCGGGCCATACTTTGATTTTGGTTGCGAGAAGCTCTTGTCAATTAATGGGTAGCCTGACTTGATTGGTTGAGATTGCTTGCCAAGGTTATAGTGAGATTTTGGGGGACTGATTGACTTGGAAGGTTCTATGTTTGATTTGGAAGGACCGTAGTTCGATTTTGGTGGCACAGGTTGTGATTTCGGTGCATAATATTTAGATTGTGGAGGTTCGTAGTGGGACTTCGGACTCTTGTAATGTGATTTCGATTGCTGACTACCAGATTTTGGCTGATATGTGTTTTTCGAGTTGTAATCCGTCTTAGAAGGCATCGACTTCATTTGTTGCTCAATATATGGTGATTTAGGAGAAGGCATTTGAGATTTCTTGTGACCGTATTCAGATTTTTGCGGGACATGCGACTTGTAATCAGAAGTTGATTTTGCCGAATATTCATGCGATTTCGAAGGCATGGGACCATACTGTTTAGACATAGTTTTCGGCGAGCTGTATTTGGGATTGTAGTCTGACTTGGAATGACCTTCATAGGATGGAGCATCGTGTGACTTGTAAGGAGATTCATTGGTTGACTCGGATGGCATGCTCTCCACGGATTTACCAGGCAGGTGTGATTTCTCATTGTAACCTGACTTCGAATGCCTTTCATCCGATTTTCCACTCGGAGCTGATGACTTGCCTTTTTCAGACTCGAAACCTTCACCGGCGTAGCTGACGCTGAAATCGTTGCCCTCCCAGCTCTTGTGGTAGCTCTCCGGGCTCTCAAGGCTCTTCTCCGGTTGCCAGCTCTTGAGGGACTTGTGGTCGGTGTCTTCACTGGCAGAGGATGGCCCAAACCCAGCCGTGTGCTCTCGACCACCCCTCGGAATCAGAGAGTGGTAGTGTTCTTGGAACTCCTCGGTCATCAGTGGAGGTGGTCCCAAGTATTCCTCTTGTGGCTGTGGCACGGGTTGTGGTCGAGTGTCGGGGATTTGAGCATCCACTGGAAAGTTTCCATTGTATGGAATGGGTATTTCTTCTGGCATGTTTACGTTGTATAGTGGCATGGGTGGCTCTTCGGGTGCTCCGTACGATAGCGTCTCATCCCGGCTTATGGGTAGGCTCTGGAATGAGCTATAGGTTTGTGGGTATTCCTGGACTTCTGGAAGATCTCTTTCAAAAACATTTCCCTCTTCATGTACCAAGTTTTCTACATCAGGTTGT
Organism: Terebella lapidaria; assembly: GCA_949152475.1. Classification (NCBI taxonomy): domain Eukaryota; kingdom Metazoa; phylum Annelida; class Polychaeta; order Terebellida; family Terebellidae; genus Terebella; species Terebella lapidaria. Next base: position 13,183,138 of record OX424558.1, read on the forward strand.
ACCATGGGCTGTAAGTCGTAATACGGAGCTTTTACATCGTTCATATAAGTTCCTTCATCGAAAGTTTCTGCGTGTACCATGATGTCATCGTATCCATGGAAATCCTCGTTTGCAGGGTAACCGTCTCCAGCCGAGATGTCATCCACTCTATTCTCCTCCTCAGCCTCCGGATGACTACCACTCTCCGGACACACGCTTGTGTCGCCGAAGTTGCCATGGTTACAAAGGTCTCCCTCGCAGAACCACCAGAGGGAGGGGGCAGTCTGACCCTGGTGGGTGCAGCTGACTGAGGGATTCACTCCCCAGGGCAGGTTCCAGCGGTCTGCACACCCGCGATACACCACTGAAATCCAGAGACGGGGAGAGATGTGATGTAGTTATAGTTGGCTGGGTGAACTCAGAATCTGGCCTGGATATTAGGAGTCACAATTTATGATGAATCGAAGGATTCATATTTAATCGCAGCTTTGGCTACGATTCATTGTAACCTTTTGGGGTATTGTGTCCTTTGGGGCACACTCGAAGAAGGGTCTATAACCCAACAACGTTTTTCTCAATAAACCATAGACAATGTATTTCTATATGTTGGATTCTATTACATTTCATCCTGAAATGAAAAGTCTAATTTACTAAATTGCCAAGTTCATTCACTGATCAAGGAGCTCAACTCACTTCCGTTTGGGTCTTTCCTGAGAAAGCAGGTCCCGGATGTGCACTTCCAGTTATCTACAAACTTCCCGTCCTCGGACTGTCTCAGGGCACATCTGGGAAATCCCCGGTCAGGGGAATTTTCAGCCTCTCCCGAGTACTGACCCGGATCATAGTTACAGTCGTAACAGCGCACACCGCCAGATGAAGCTTGATTCATGTGAAGGTGATGATAAGAAAAATGTTTCAGATAGAATGATACTCCCGATTTTAAGATATCAGATGTTTTATGATCTTGAAATTCTCCACAATGTTGAAACTTTTGAAAATCTCCACAATGTTCTCATACTTTAATGTTCTTTTTCAACAAAATATGACAGCCTGCCTGAATCTGCTGAAATCCCTTTGACCTCATTTTGAATCAAAATTGAAATTAAAACCTCATCTTAGGTTGATTGCCAACTAAACTACAGTATAAAAGCAATAAAACTAAATCCCATCCGATCTTAATGTAGCAAAATTCATTTGAAAGAAAATGAACTGCGTATGTTATTATAAACTGTTCGCACTCACGTTATAAGTTTCTCACACAAAAATTACTTGAGAATCATAACTGAATCGTTGTAATATAATTGACCGAAAAATTACTTACGATCACATTTTGCAGAATAAATATTGGCGTATAGTATCAAAACAGTCGTGAGGCACCACGCGTGCTGCATCCTGGTATATGCGAGGTATTTCCTCGTTCCTCAGATGGAGCAGTCCTCTCTAATAGATACACCTCTGAGCAGTCTCGCCACTGCTGACTCAGTCAAAAATATCAGCGATCCTAATGGCTGCTAACTGTCTACTCCCCGGGGGGCATATTAAAATCTCGTCAATGTACGGTGAAATTTTAACCAGCAGCCGGACACAGGTCGGCGACACAGTGGCTGTGAGAGAGTGGGCTGGGTCCTATATCGGAGCCAAGTCTGTCCGCGGGAGCGCTGGCCCGCTTGTGAAGTCAGCTAGGGTCGGGCCACGGACCCCGCCGCTCCAGATGTTACCATCTCCGTCGTGTACGCGATCGAACGCTCGCGAGTAGTCCAACAAACTTGTCCAGTTGCCAAGTTACATAAATATGAAATGCCTATTTGATAGGTTACCAGCACTGCAGTACGACGTGAAATTAATATCCAGACATAGCTATAGTGACAGTACTTTGTCATCCTAATGAACTTTCTAAACACGAATGCACAATTGACACTTGTAGTTCATTTTTTAAATGTACCATGTTGCATTCAGGTGTACGGAATGTCATTCAATCAAATTCTATTGCACTATCAAGTTTCATTTGCGCAATCTTTCACTTTAAAAGCGTGTGTACATCGATTCACGCCATTTTGCATGATATTAGGTGACATTTGGTGTTTTTTTTTTTCAACGTTTCCAGATAAAGGTCGCATTGTAGCAACGTACAGAAATGCACAAAAGCAACAAACCCGTCCCTGTGAAATCTGACCCTACAAATTACACCTGTTCGTGCACCTCGACGGCCCAGACCTGACCAATAAATCAGACGTATACCCATAGTGTGTTGCGCGGGAATTGGGTGATTAATAAATGTACAGCCCGGGAGTACATCATTGATGGTGACAGTTGACAAGATCGGCAGGTGTTTGATACAGACAGCTAGGGGTCGGGTTCAGTGTTGGAGGAGGGGGTGTATATATGTAAATATGGACGGGAAAGATCTGTAATTATTGGCTGGTATCATTATCTTAGGTACAAATGTCTGTGCATAACTAAATGTAGTTGGGCCTATTACTCAATGGCGTCCTCAACGTTCGTATCCTAAACGCCCTGTATATCCAAGTGGACCATATATATATTTTTACTCAGTTTTGTGTGATGTACATTTGTACTGTCTATCCATGTATTTATGTGGTCGCATCATATGGGAGGATATGGGGGCTGGAACTGTGAAAATATTGTGATTAGTGTGAGTGGGTTCTCGGAGAGTTCTCATATGAAATAAAAATTAGTCTAAAGGCTAAAGAAGGTTACCAGACAATATATGTTTTATATTTGAGATATCAGCCCTTTTGTCACGTGACCTTGAAAATAAAGTAAAAGGTCAAATTCAAGGTCTTGACAATATTCAACATATAGCGTTTCCTGTTTGTGCACAATTATTATAGATTTCTAACCTGTAATTCTCGATAATAAGCGAGATATTAGCCATTTTGGGCTCTGACCTTGAAAACGAGGTCAAAGTTCGAATTCAAGGTCATCAAAATATTCGGCATACATCATTTCCTGTACAGTGGATCCTGTGTTAAAGACCACCTGGTTTGAGAGACCACCCTGTGTTTTAGGACCGCTCCACTTGGTCCCAAGTGGCCTTTTATGATGTAAATAAACCTGTCATGAGAGACCGCCTGTCATTTAAGACCACCTTTTTGGGGTCCCTTGGGTGGTCTTAAAACACAGGATCCACTGTATGTCCACAATTTATTCCCAAACTGTAAAGTCGATGATAAGCGAGATATTAGCCACTTTGTGCTCCAACTTTGAAAATAAGGTCAAGTTCAAGGTCATGACAATATTCAGCATATATAATTTTCCATATGTGCACAATTGATTCCCAAGCTTTAAATTCAATATCAAGCGAAATATACACCATTTTGTACTCTGACCTTGAAAATGAGGTCAACGGTCAAATTCAAGGTCATCAGAATATTCGGCAATTATCATTTCTTACATGTCCACTATTAATTCACAAGTTATATAGTCGATAAGAAGTAAGATATTAGCCATTTTGTCCTGTGACCTTGAAAATTATGTCAAAATCAAGGTCACGAAAATATTCAACATATATCACTCTCTGTATGTTCGCAATTGATTCCTAATCTCTAATCGGAAAAATGTGTCCCATTATGAAGCATAGGAAAATTTAACATGGAAAAGTCCCATTTAAGATCCATCGATAACATCAAAATGGCCGCCACACGCAGACCGGCTGTTCAAGGGAACGAAACTTATACACATCACATACAATGAGAAGATTCCAGTAGTCCATCTGGGCCAACACTTCCGATGTTGTATTCCATATTTAATAACATTTCGATAGTCCATCTGGGCCAACAGTTCTAACGTTGTATTCCGTATTTAATAATATTTCAGTAGTCCATCTGGGCCAACACTCCTAATGTTGTATTCAATATTCAAAACTTTTTCAGTAGCCCATCTGGGTCAACACTTCTGATGTTGTATTCTATATTTCAAAACGATTTCAGTGACCATCTGAGCCAAGACTTCTAATGTTGTGTTCTATATTTCAAGACGATTTTAGTGGCCCATCTGGGCCAACACTTCTGATGTTGTATTCTATATTTCAAGACGATTTTAGTAGCCCATCTGGGCAACACTTCTGATATTGTATTCTATACTTCAAAACGATTTTAGTAGTCCATCTGGGCCAACACTTGTGATGATGTATTCCATATTTAATAGCATTTCAATAGTCATCTGGGCCAACACTTCTGATGTTGTATTCTATATTTCAAGACGATTTTAGTAGCCCATCTGGGCCAACACGCCTAATGTTGTATTTTATATTTCAAGACGATTTTAGTATCCCATCTGGGCCAACACTCCTAATGTTGTATTCCATATTCAAAAGCATTTCAGTAGCCCATCTGGACCAACATTCCTAATGTTGTATTCTATATTTCAAGAGATATTAGTGGCCCATCTGGGCCAACAGTTCTAATGTTGTATTCTATATTTCAAAACGATTTTAGTAGCCCATGTGGGCCTACACTTCTGATGTTGTATTCCATATTTAATGATATTTCAATAGTTCATCTGGGCCAATACTTCTGATGGTGCATTTTATTTTTCAATAAGATTCCAGTATGGACGTGTCGTTGAATAAGGATTAAAATCCTGCTAGACAAGTAGTTATACAGGACAACACATTTTGGGGAAAATAAATATCCCTGACAACCAGTTCAGAGTTTGCAGAAACAAGTTGGTGTGGATAGAACCAGTTGAATTGTAACCCGGTAATGGCAACAAACCTCCACCCTGGACACCCCAATCTGCGATAGCGTAGCTGTGTACATGAATGTGTCTACCTGCATTTCCTGGTCCATGGCTCAGACCCTACAGTCGAAATCATTTGCACACAGACATTACAAGACATTACATGTAGTTTATTATCTTAACCGGACCAATTTTCATGTCTCTGCACTGCTATTTGCGTAACCAATATTGTTTGTAATGTATGAAAAATAGAAGTATAGGTTATGATTAAGTTATTAGTATGCTAAAACTCCAGTTTGCTTAAGGTTCCACTTGGACACAACACAACTCTTAACACGACTCTTGACCTATCAAAAGCCATGTAACAATCAAGGAGCCGCTACCTCATTAACACGAAAAGTGGGCCCTATCTCTAACAGTATTGTAACCTTGCTATCCTACGTATGGACCTAAGGATACTCAGGTTTCACCACAAGCGCGGACGAATGCATTATCATGTACCGCGGGCGAAAACATAATATGTTAGCAGGTTGGAAAAATAAGGAGGGAATTCAGGAAATCATCGTAATTTTCCGCGGTTCTGTGGAATAGCGGGAAATTGAGTGTCTACGTATCGGTACGTCATAGCTCTGAGCCAATGAAAGCCCTGCCCAGGGCGCGAGATCTGGTGATACATAAGCGAGTACCGGTCAGCAGTGGTTAGTTTCTAGCGAGATTCGGCACAGATACAACAGCTGAAATTTTAGACAATTTGTCTTGAGAACAAAGTTCGATATTTTAGCATTAGTTGCATTGTTTTCGGACACAGGTTTCACGGAATATTTTACTACTTTTTGTTTTGGTAGAAAATTATGCGTGTTTTTTCCTGGACGGCAGTAGTGCATTTTGTTTGTAAAGTTTGGTAATTTCAGTTACTTTCGGTAGTATTCCCACATTATGATATGTGGTGGCCAGACATGGGGTATTCGTAGGCCTATTCGGTATTCGTATTCGATTATATTCGAATACTAGTACCTTTTCTCAAGTATTCTGGTGGTCCAGATTTTGTGGTCGATTTCGCAAAAAGCTCAGTGCTGTCAAATCACATATACCGTCCAAAAAAAACATATTGCCTAATGCATATTACACCATGTTTGTTTTGTCGTTGGGTTCCGTACACAGTGAATTTATGGTAGACGCACATTGATTATTTACAACAGTCTCCTGTCGCTCCTATGAACATCAATGGTTCTCCTCCCGTATTGTCAGATTGGAGTGTGAGGCAGAGAGTGTGAGGCGAATTGTACCTAGTCGTGTATATTTGTACCGCTGCCCTAGTACTTGAAACTTTGTCAATACATATTCGGGTGTGCGCGGTGTGTGACCTCCTAGGACCCCGCCCAAGCGTAACGACATCACCTACATTGACCCGATGGTCTTCTCGGTTGTCATTGAAATAATGTACGGTGGCTTCTATCTGCCGAGTGTGTGGGTTTTTTTTTCTCCAACCTTTTCTCCGTCTTCTTCGTTTTCCAACCAATTTTTCTTCTCCAGGTTTCAATCCAGGTGCGCTATAAGCGATATGATTGGCGGGAGCAATAATTCAGTGCGCGAATATATGTATTCGTTTTATTATATATCGGTAATATAACTAGAAAAAGTGTTGAAAAAAATATTACCATACTTGTGCAATTTAATTCCCGAAAACAATAGTTTCAATTCGCGAAGTAACTTGCTCCTGTATTATTAGTTTGCTGATTTATTTGTTTTAGCAGTTTTATTCTCGGGGAAACAAATTATTTCACGATTTTAATACTTCTGTAATAAGTAAAATCGAGAAATCAGGGTCGGTCTGGGTTTTTTTTTTTACCGAAATCGATTGCCATATTAAAACCACCGTAGAAAAACTATATCTTTCGAAGCATTTTGTGTCAAATACATGGATGTCTGATGACCGCAGGGATGTCTCCACTGAAATGTTGGCAACAAACAATATTTTATCAAGTTTGTGGGATCCGAATTTCACTGGATTCGCATTAAAATTAACACGTTGTGACAACCAACGATACACTTTCTAGGATATGCTTGTGGACAGTGTGGCAACAACGAACCATTGGATATCTAGTGAGGGATAACATCCTGCGACATATTTTTAAGGTTTGTTGACTATCGAGTTTGATGGACATACTTCTATCGGTCATGTTTAAGTGTGTATGTCGATTGGATAATTGTATTGTGTTTGGTTTCCATTTGTATTATCACGCTCCAAGAAGTGTTCGAAAGATGATACATTCTCCCGTCGTGCAGCTTTACCAAGTTTACGTGTGCGTGTTTCTGAGGAGAAGCCCTAAATAATGTGCATACTCGTATGGAGTTGAGGATAGGCTACGGGTAATGAACCAAATATTGTAGTGAGCCGCTCTCTAATTCATTTAAAGTGTCAACAAAAAGGTAACAAAACCAGTGATACTACGCAATCGCCACGCTGTGGACGGAGACACATGCGCAAATCCCAAGTTATCAAGTCAGCTAAGTTCACTTGATGTCTAGTTCAAGGTCAATCTAATCGCAACCCCTTCTCGACTTCCTATATGCTCATGATACACACCTAAGTTCCATCTCCAAGCAATTGGTCTCTAATTATCAAATAACATATCTCGGTGTAACCATGAGTTGGTATCTGAACAGTAAAAATCACCCAACGTCAAGTTCACATAAAGACGCACCACACAAGACTTCGTATATCCTCATTATACAGATCTAACAATTACACTCGAACGGCCCATTAGCACTGGACAATCCACAAAGCGTGCGCAGCTTGCTGCAGAACAAACCTTGAGCTTTAGCACTCAATGTTACCCGAGGTGTAGTTGAAGGTCACCACAAAATACACCATATATAAATTCTCATGGGCTCATCATACGAACAAACCTCTTTCTTCAAGCATAATGTATCTGATGGGTAATCTGCCTTGATTTATAGCAATCAAGTTAATCTGAGGTTGAGTTGATTGTTATTGCAAGATGTACCACAGGTTGCTTCCCATAATCCCACAATACAAACCTATACTATATAGTAATTAGGCTCAAGAGACTACTAGTATTCTTACAAACTCGTCATCTGTGGCCAGTGAAAGAATACAATCTTCAATGAGATGGCATTACACAGCAGGAATTATATCAACATGCAAAATAAAATCATGAAATCGAACAGATTTTGATATGATATGAAAAATCATATGATTTTTTTTAAATGGCTCACAGCCTATGTACATTTACACATACAAAACAAAGTGAAAGAAGAGAACGACTGTGTGTGCAGATGACAAAGTGTGTTATATATGGCATATTCAGTGTGTAGTGCCCGTGTACTCAATAAGCAAGATGCGTGTCTCAGATCTTTATTGGCTTCAAACCGCTCCGTAAAAACTGAATATAAAGCAAAATAAACATACATTAGTCTCATGTCCTGTAGTGGCACAAATGCACAAATCACACCACTGTATATTCAAAATAGTACACGGACAGCATTTTAATCAGGAGAATTACATAGTGAGATACATCTGGCACAATAGTCGACCTTTACGAAAATATATCATATACAGAACTCAGCTGCTCACGACGAGGATATGGGTTCCCACAATGTAGACAAATAGGTTAATATTTTTGTGTCAGCAACAACTTTGCACTTGATTGAAATGTATAATAATATTTCTATGAACTGGACGCTAAATAATTCACCTCTGTGGCCTACTATAAGGACATTGGGCTCATTTCTTTGACATTTAAAGACTCGGCATTCGACAAACAAAATTCTCACATGGCTACTGATAAAACACATATTCGATAAACAATTCAAAGCAAGCCGTTACAACGCGGAAAATATCGCTATTACTACCCGCTAGGTGACGCCACCTCCTGGTGTATCGTCAGTCGTCAGAAATTAGTTCACCGGTTAGGTACCTTTACACAGTGCGTATTTCAGATTTCAGATGACGTCAGTTTTACGAAACTATCGATTAAAGTTTTTATCTTTCCATATAATATATTGCTCTCGCAAATAATCATAAATTGGGAAAATGTGCTAATCGGCAATTATTTTGTCAAAGAAATCAAAAGCATGTTTTTGTTTTGATAGAGATTTCATAAAGTTTTTGATCATGAATACAGCTTGCTCTGTTTGAGGCGGCTAGGTATTCAGTGCGGTAGACCACAGTGGCATTGAAGAGCATACAATACCTAAATATTTATTTCACGATAAAGTTTCGATAAAGTTTAAGCAGTTTCGATGAAGCACGATAAAGTTGTGTGTCATTTAAATAAATAAGGGGCATATATGCGGAGTCCTGAAAAGTTATTGAACAGAATTCGAAAAAAGGTCAACAAAATATAAAAAATCGTCGTTATTATAAAGAAAAATAGCCCAAGGGCCGGAAAAAGTTACCGGACAATGTATATTTTAGATATTAGCCTTTTGTCCCATCACCTTGAAAATAAGGTCATTGGTCAAATCAAGGTCACGATGATATTATGCCCATATCATTTCTAGCATGTCCACAATTGATTCCTAAGCTGTGAAATCGATAATAAGTGAGATATTACCCATTTTGATCTGACCTTGAAAATGAGGTAAAAGATCAAGTTCAAGGTCATGAGAATATTCAGCATATATCATATCCAATATGTTCGCAATTGATTCCTAAGCTGTAAAGTCAATAATAAGCAGATGTTAACCTTTTTTGTTCTCTGACCTTAAAAATGAGATCAAGGTCAAATTCAAGGTCACCAAAATATTCAGCATATCATTTCCTATATGTTCACAATGGATTCCTAAGCTGTGAAATCAATAATGGGCTAGATAATACCCATTTCGTTCTCTGCCCTTGACAATGAGGTCAAAGGGTCAAATTCAAGGTCACCAGAATATTAAACATATATCATTTGCTATATGTTAACACAATTGATTCCTAAGCTGTAACGTCAATAATAAGTGAGGTATTGACCATTTTGTTCTCTGAAGTTGAAAATGAGGTCAAAGGTCAAACTCAAGGTCACCAGAATATTCAGCATATATCATTTCCTATATGTTCACACAATTGATTCCTAAGTTGTGAAGTCGATCATAAGCGAGATATTAGCCATTTTGTCCTGTGACCTCGAAAATTAGGTCGAAGGTCAAGTTCAAAGTCACAACAATATTCAGCATATACCATTTCCTATATGCTCACACTCGATTCCTAAGTTGAAAAGTTGATAATAAGCGAGATAGTAGCCATTCTGTGCGAGATAGTAGCCATAGTAGCCACCTTGGAAATTAGGTCAAAGGTCAAATTCAAGGTCATCGCAATATTCAGCATACTAATATCATTTCCTATATGTTCACAATTGATTCCTAAGCTGTTAAGGTAGTCCGCTCCAGACAGTGAGGGGATGGCTCAAATAGTTTTTTTAAAAAATAAATAACTGTATCAGCGTAATCTAGAGCTTCAAATTTACATATTTTACAGAGTAAATGTTCTGCATCCTAAAACTGAAGAGAAAATAGGGGGTCACCGTATCCGTTCGCGTGGAAAACACGATACAAGATGTGAATATGGACCAAAAAATGCACAAAATTGCCATAATTTATGTCATTTTAGGTAATTGTTTGTGATTTTGATCGAATATGTAGAAGAAACGAGCACGGTGACCCCCTATTTTCTTTTCATTATGAGGATGGTGATCAGTTACTCCATAGAAATAGGTCATTTTAAAGAGATAATATTCAAGAAATGACTTTCAAATTGTGACTCTTCGTTACCTCAATGTTTGTAGCGAACTACGTTAAGTCGATATTAAGCGAGAAATTGGCCATTTTGTGTTCTGACCTTGAAAATGAGCCCACTTCGAGTGATTCAAGGGCAACGAAGATTATGTGTACAATAACGGGTTATAGGTTTATAATGGCGGTAGGGGGCTTTCCTTTTCCCGAATGCATGACCTTCTTTATATGTTTTTAATGTGCTCCTGTGAGACCCACTGAGGTTCCAATTCAGGAGTTGACCATCTGTTTTTTATGACCCGGGTCAGATCCCGGTCACTTTTTCTGTACATGTATCACTGCCTCATTCCTGACTTTGGCAGCGCAGTGCAAACATCTCCTGTTTTTAAGCTCATGCTCATGCTCTTTTTAACAAAGTCAGGAAAGAGTTTTCAAGATGTCACAAAAGAAGAACGAAAAATCTCAAAAAACCTTTGCAGAATTGCCTCAGGCCGCGGGATTAAAAGATGCCACTTTAAAATCCCTCAGTGAAGAAGACTTTGACTGCGTGGATACAGTCAAACTTCTGACAGACGAGGATCTCGAGCAGCTATCAATCAGCCGTGGTCAGCTGCGCATGCTACAAAAATGGCGTGACTGCCTGAACGCCAAAGATGGACGAAAGAAGACAAAAGAGCTACAGCCGGTTGACGCCTCTTACTCTAACGCACCAGCAGCCGGAATCTCAGCCGATGAGCTATCATCCCTTTTTGACAACATGAAGATGGACCAGGCACAAGATGGGGCTAACGACATCCCTGCAGGTACATCCCCAACCCTAGCTGTGGCCAAAGTGGCGCGCCCTCACGAATTCATTAACAGGGAGATGCGCAAGGCCAGTGACATCAAAACGTTTGCAGATCTCATGCTTGGCACATCCCTCATTCTGGAACGGGAAATCATGCAAGGGGTATCCAGGGAGCACATCTTGCACGTCGTGCGACACATCTCGTTCTTGTCACAAAAATCGAGCCAGCGCTACACGACTGAGTCAATCGTCTCCTATGATGACTCGGTTCGGGACAAGGTTGCCATGACGGGTGGAAAATGGCCTGCTATATCGGATATGGACCTGTGCAATAGGCTCCTAATCATGAAGACACATGACAAGCGGGAATATGGAACCAGTCGTCGGGCTCCAATGAACACACCGTCAGGACACCAGAAGTGTCTCCGATACAATTACATCGAGTGCACAGCTAAACCCTGCTGCTACGAGCACCTGTGCCTCGTTTGCGGCGACCCACACCCATTCAAGTCGTGTCCGAAACAACGGAAGCAAGACCCCAAGTGACTAAACTATCATTTCATAGATGGAGTTCCGTGTCCCCTGAAACCAGTAGAATGGGACGCTGAACTCTTGTGTGATCCGGACCAGGATTATCTACTCTCCGGAATAACGCGTGGTTTCCCACTATTCGACAATGACAATGTTCCTGCCAATGGATACGAATGTGACAATTATTCCTCCGCTGAGGTTGCAGAAGCCAAGCCGCTGCTTGATGAGCTTTTCAAAGCTGAACTCTCGCAAGGTAAAATTACCCAAAGCCATACTAAACCCAAATGTGTCCACTCATTGGGTGCAGTAGCCAAGAAGAACAGTCAGGAGTTACGTCCGATCACTGACTGTAGCCGTCCGCATGACATATCAACGCATTCATGGACTATCCCAAGCAGTCATTCAGTTCTATTGACGATGCAACACGCGTGATGACAACAAATTGTTATATGGCAACCATTGATATCTCGAAGGCCTATCGCTCCGTGCCGGTTCTCCCGCAGCACCATACCTTCCAAGGCTTCAAATGGATGTTCGGCCCGCTGGACGAAACACAATATTCATACTATGTGGATAACTTCCTATGTTTTGGACTTGCCTGTGCACCTGGGATATTCAACAGAATCAGCAATGCAGTAAAGCGCATGATGAACCGCCGTGGCTACACAGGTATAAACTACCTTGATAATTTTCTGGTGTTTGGTGAGTCTTTCGCCGAGTGTCAGCGCGCACAATTGACACTCATCCAATTGCTGATTTCCTTAGGCTTCAGCATCAGTTGGGGTAAAACTACGAGCCCCAACCAGGTTACAGTTTTCCTTGGAATAACACTAGACAGCGCACTCATGGAAGCACGTCTCCCTCATGAAAAGAAAAGCTTGACAAACTGTCTTTAGTTCTCATGGATTTCAGCAGCAAGAAACGCGTCACCAAACGCCAGTTATGCTCTTTAGCTGGAATACTATCTTTCTGCAGCAGCGTCGTGAAAGGTGGCCGCTGTTTCAGTCGGCGCGTAGGCCCTACTGGATCTAACGAACTCAGTGAAATGTCTGCATCATCACATAAATTTGAACAGTGAGTTTCACAAGGATATTGCGTGGTGGACTAAGTTCACAGATTCTTGCAACGGCCGTGCCAAAATTATTCAGGGCAAGCCAGTTCCCATCACTTCCTTCCAGACTGATGCTTGCTTGACGGATTATGGCGCTTACTTCATGGGACATTGGATTTATGGAACTTGGTCCGAAGTTACAACGCCAATTGTTCCACCTGATATTGACATTGACTCGTTGCGCGAGGTATCCGCCATCCCGGACGATATCGCAGAGAACATCAATTACCTGGAACTCTACCCAGTACTCGCTGCAGCAAGGAAATGGTGTGTACAATTCAGAGACTCGCATCTCATACAACACGAGCACGGTTGCATACGTGAATAAGGGAACCTGCAACAACAAACATGCCATGCAGTGGTTGCGTGAACTATGTCACTTGGCCATCTCCCACAATTTTCACGGCGCGCCACCTTAGCGGCAAGGATAATACTGTCGCTGACTGTATATCCCGGCTCCATGAGCCCGGCATGTGGGAAAAATTGCATGAATATCTAAGTATATCTTCGCTACCTTTCTTCCACCCAATCAGGTCCGACGCTGGAATCCCTCGACAGTGCTGTGCACCTCGCGCTGTCAAAGTGTTATGCGGCTAATAGGTGGAAGAGCAGACTTTCCCAATGAACCAAGTACACGGAATTTTGCAAAACCTTCGACCTGACCCCAATCCCTGCTAGTCAACGTACAGTGAGCCGCTACATTGCATATCTTGGGACTTTCTGCCATTATTCCCATTCATCAATACTGAACTATATATCAGCTTTGAAAATTTCACATCAGTTTCTTGGCTTTGACGCTCGAGCTTGTGACTCATTTCTCACTAAAACAACAACCATCAGGAGTTATGGCCGGCTGCTAGGGAAGCAATCACAACAGAAATTGCCAATCAACATTCTCTCAAAAATCGTCAGCATTTGTGACTCTTCTGATTCCGGATTTATTGCCGCGCTTCTGGTTGGTTTCTTTGCCTTGCTGAGAAAATCCAGCCTCGTTCCACCAAGTATGGAACAGTTCATCTGTCCCGGGACTCCATCGCCTTCACGGATACGGGCGCTGTGATTAAACTTACTGAAACCAAAACCATTCAATACGGGGAAAGATCACTATTCACCCCCCTTGGGACATGCATATGATCCCCGCTTTGTCCAGTGCGTGCCTTGAGGAACCATTTCGAGTTGTTCCCCAACTACCAATGTCAGAGTCCAGCTTTCCTGCGCACCAAAGGCTATTCTGCAGTGACTTTGACTCACTCCTACTTCCAGGATAAACTGAAACAGAACCTGAACACCCTCGGATATGACACAGCACGCTACTCTGCTCATTCTCTCCGCCGCGGAGGGGCTTCCCATGCTCACGCCTGTGGTGCTGGTGTCGAAATGATCCAAGCGATGGGAGACGATGGGAGATTTTCTTTCCCTTTCCTCTCTGTTCTTGGGTTGTTTGGCGGCCTTTATTGTTCAATTTTTTTCTTTTCACAATAAATACTTGTCTTTTCTGCAACCCAAGAACAGTCTCTTCTATTTTCATTGACCGTTAGACATTATGTGTACAGTAACAGGTTATTGGTTTATAATGGCGGTAGGGGGCTTTCCTTTTCCCGAGTGCATGACCTTCTTCATATGTTTTTAATGTGCTCCTGTGAGACCCACTGAGGTTCCAGTTAAGGAGTTGACCATCTGTTTTTTATGACCCGGGTCAGATCCCGGTCACTTTTTCTGTACATGTATCACTGCCTCATTCCTGACTTTGGCAGCGCACTGCAAACATCTCCTGTTTTTAAGCCCCCTACCCACCCACCCATGCGGCCTTTATTGTTCATTTTTTTTCTTTTCACAATAAATGCTTGTGTTTTCTGCAACCCAAGAACAGTTTCTTTTATTTTCATTGACCGTTAGACATTATACATCACAGGGGTTCATATGAGGAGTGTTATGCATCAATAAGAATAAAAGTTACTGAACAGATTTTGAGAAAACGACCGTCAAAATCCAAACTTGCCCATTTTTCGACGAAAATGACCGCCACTTTGACAACAAGAAAATGCAGCTAACTGCGGGGGACGACATTAGAGCTCGAGCACATCATCAGCACCACGACAGTATATTATGATGAAAAACATAGGCCTACTTCAGTCATATTCCTAATAAGTAAACATTTATTTTGAACTCAATGTAACAGAGATCTACGCCTACTAAAATGGTATTTCATTTTTAAAAAAAAAATGAAAAAAAAATATTGAAAACCATGAGAATCTGCATCTGATATCATGATACATATGCCTACTGGGCGAATTGAAAGGCCAGTTTAAAATGAAAATTCGCATCCCCGCATGGAACACCTTATATATTGTCATGTGATACAATACGTCAAATTACGGTAAATTTAGCCGTGGCGTCGCAGACGTATCATCGTGTTTACTTCATCATAACGCCAGAGAATGTCACACGCAAGATGATGTATGTATGCACGTATTGCTGCACATAAAATTGTGTGTTCCATAATACGCGTCATTGCGGTAAAATTTGCTTTGCATTCTGGGAACGTCAATTTCCATCGGCTCCGCCATTTTGGACGTTTTTGGATAATTTGAGGATTTCACGTTATTTTCTCAATCCTAACACATCGATTTATGCATTATACATCTGTGGAATATTCAAAGTTTGCCATGAATTCGACAGATTTTATGTCAAAGACGAAGAAAATCCTCATTTGGAGTAGGTGTCTAAAGGTTTACCTGCCAAAACGGGCGTCGATAGTTTGGCATGAAACCTCCATGAAAAAGTCAGCACATAGACATGTAGAGGGTTGGGGGCTTCGCCCCCAACGCTCTAATGTCAAAAATGCGAGAATAAAAAGACTAAAATATACTTCCCTCTCGAAATATTTAAAGCATTTTTGTGCAAAATTTCAGAAAAACCCGACCGTAAACTTTAAAGATAAAATTGTTGACGGACGCTGGACGACGGACGACGGACGCAATAGGTTATCGGATCAAAGGTCCGGTGACCTAAAAATGACTGTTTCGGCATTTCAAGGTCGTTGTAGGTCAATTTCAAGGTCACTGACACCGCCGTATATAATTTTCCACTTGAATGTGCCAATATTTAGGCTCCATCTTAAAGTATTATAAGAGTCATTCCATACAGATCTCATTATGAGTTATGATTTTTTTATAAAGTTAATAAAAATTAAATGTCGAATTTTTAAACTCTGCAAATGGCTCAAAACAGTGACTCGATTTTTTACCATTTTTTTTGCCTACCAGTCGCGATGCTCCTTCGATTCAGGAGCAACAAAACTTAATGTACATCACGAAGCAACAAATATACACGAAGGTAGATATGGCAGTCCTGTGCGTATATTAGAAAAAAATGACGTTACTAAACAAATTTTTATAATGTGGTCGCCAAAGTGCAAAAATCATAATTTTTCCATAACATATGTCAAAAATAGACTGCGTGCATTAGTCTTGACTTCCCTCTCAAATTACAGGAAATCAACCTCGTTTTGATTCTCCATGACAGTATCGTTTTGTTTTTGAAGGTGAAATTCGTCAAATGATACTGGTAAAGGATGAAGTTACGGTGGTTATTCTCCCGACGCCACTGTTGTAGACACCTGGCATGTGTGATCCTAGTAGTCTCCATAGCAGCGCTCAGTCTGGGAACACTCTCTGTGCTCGACTCGATCATAACGCCCGTGTCCATTGCGCCTATGTCAGAGCCGCGGATACAGAGGAGTGTGGTGAGCGGTGACGTTATGACACAAGTAGCTGATCTCCGCGTCCATCAAAAGTATTCCACCCCATATTACAACGGGACATGTTTCAAGGTAACAATATTTAGGTGGAACAAAAATACACAGATATCTCTTTACGAAAGTATAATTTGGGAACCAGAACAGTTCTAGTTATTTTAACACAATTTCCGGTAAATCATTAAAAAAAATTTAACATTAAAATGATAATGCTTTATTTGCATATTCAGGCCTCGGGCCCATGTACAATTAAACATTTTCATACAGGTCATACAACAACAAATACACAACATAAAACTACAGCAAATCTTCATGCTTTTTAAAGGAATGATATACAAATGCTGCAATATCCTTGATGGTTTCATTCTATGGTTGATACTTCCAGAACGGACCTTGTGTATTATATAACTATTCATTGGCTGTGACATCAGAGGATATCCAGAATTTCCAAGCCGTAAGTTAGTCTGTTTAAGCTAGTCTGTATACAACACTTAAATAAAGAAATATTGTATACTGTGTACTTCTTTATTATTGATTCATCGGAAATGCCTTGCAGACATTGCCTCCCTTGTTGAAGTATTATAAGAACCCTTGCTGGATGGAACCAGTGCCTCAAACCTTCACCTACAAACAGAGTTACTACGCCCAACCCATCTGTTCTGGTGGTTTCCCGATATTCAACAGAACTTTCTCGGTGCTGGATCGCATCATTAACAACCGGAAGCGACAGGCGGACGGGTCGCCATGTTGGCGCATGCGCTGTTTCCCATATTTCTTCGTGGTTGGGGCGCCGAAGGCGGGTACGACAGACCTGTACAACTCGCTGGTTAACTACCACCCCCACATCAGAGTGAACCTAAAGAAAGAGTCTCAGTTCTGGACGGATGCGCGTTTTGGCAGCTACACTTGTCGAGACGGTAGATGATTACCACCACTTTACACTCACATACACAACTAATTTTCGGGATTCCGGAACTTTGCTACCGGAACTCAATGGCATGGCATTGCGTCCGTTCGCCGTATACATTTTTGTGATGAAAGTTCACATTGGGAACTTCTTGAATTACCAGTAAAACACATAAAAAACGACGATTTTTGTGTATTGCTACTCCCAGAATGCTTTGTGGAAGAGCTTAGATATTTGAATGCCAAGTTGCATATGGCGATTCCTGTGGTGGCCTCAAAATTGTTAAAACTACAATTCCATAGAATACATGAACAGTTTTTGTTTATTAACACTGTACATTTCCCCGGTATCCTTCTCAGCCCATGGGCTAATTTATAATCATCAAACTATAAGATCACCCTATGTGTGTTCCAAACATCAATCAAAATTAAATTCAACCACACTACATCATACATGTTTTGTGTGGTTAGAGGCCAGGTGCATACTGTATAATTATCTCATACACGATCATTGATCTATTCCTAATTATTCCCAAGTCTCATCGTCATATTTGATATTTTACCCCCAGGACCGGCCACATTCGCGGATTACTTGGATTTATATGACTTGCCAGCAGAACATATGTTCAGAAGTTTGCAACAACGTGCTCACATAGTCGGTGTGTATAGAACATATTATACCTAACATCACTTGTAAAGTATATAGTATCTTGATCCATTCATCTGAATTTTTCACTTCCATATTTTATGAACACAATGATGGAAACCATCATATTCGATAAGAATGCCAAATGCCAACGACAGCATTTCATTCTGCAATGTGACACATTGCAGGCGAGTTCACTCCCAGGAACTACAACAAACAGATCACGTGGCGGAGATGGGCGGGAAATATCAACCAATCAGAGCCGAGAGTGACGCTGGCCGACCATATTTATCACATCCGACCAGAGACCAAGGTCATCTTTTGTGTTCGGGAGCCTGTTGCCAGGTAACCTAGGTTCTGAGGACCAGTTAGACAAAGAGGGGATGTTTCGTACCAGTAGAGCTGGTTAGAATTGTTATGATTAGTTCTTACAGTATACATATTAATCATGTATTACAGGTGACACTTGTAATATTTGCCATTCACGGTGCCAATATGTCTAGTCATTTACAGCTTTCGCTTACAGGGCGATCTCCCACTACCATTTTTCTGGTGATCCCAGTTCCATTGGGAGTTATTTCGACAAGAGACTGAAGACGTTCAAAGCTTGTCTTGATACACGACCATTGAGATACTGTGTCTACACGAATGTAAATATTCATATAACTACTAGCACATTTTGTTATCCGTGTAGACATGGCTTCTGGTTGGGTCGCTCCTATCGAACTTGAACGTTCCACCCCTATAGAGCTCGACTCGATTTGTTTAAGGATAGTATTGTACAATACACTAGACTAGTATAGGTCATACTGGTATGCATTTTGGGTATATAGCTTGGCACACTCACTGACTGGTTGATACGGGCCTGATAGCCTGTGCGTTTCTCCTTTACTGCAGCAAGTGAACATCCATATAGGGATGTATTACGTGTACATCAAGGACTGGCTGCAGGTCTTCCCCCGGGACCAGGTCTACGTCATGTACTTTGAGCAGTACGCCGCCAATCGGTCACAAGTCATCGACGACATAACAGACTTTCTCAAAATTGGTGTGTATATCATCAGCAAAAGTACAGTCGAATACCTCACCTGAAAGTTTTGAGATGATTAACTCTGTATAATTTCTGCAGACCGCTTGGACTCCGGGACCAGAGAGAAACTGGAACAGGCGAACGTCAAGCGCGCAGTCGGTGCCAATGCGCACAAGGGCGGAAATCAAACTGTGCCTGAGAATGTCATCAAGATGCTACAGGATTTTTACCGGCCTTGGAACAGACGGTTAGCCAACCTCCTTCAGGACAATCGATTCTTGTGGAACTACTGAAGGCTGGCTCATTGCATCCAGGAAAACGAGATAGACAAGACTTCTACTGTCCCTGGAACAGACGTTAGCTATCCTCCTTCAAGACAACAGATTCTTGTAGGAATACTGAAGGCTCATTGCACCCAGAAAAACCCAATTTCCTTCAGGACAACAGGTTCATGTGGGGCTACTGAAACCCAATCCCTTCTAGAAATAAAAGATCCCAAAAGATTGTATCGACGAGGAATAAACCTCTGACCACCCACAGGACAAGTTTC
The DNA here is from genome assembly GCA_949152475.1 of Terebella lapidaria. NCBI lineage: Eukaryota > Metazoa > Annelida > Polychaeta > Terebellida > Terebellidae > Terebella > Terebella lapidaria. Next base: position 13,202,875 of record OX424558.1, read on the forward strand.
TTTTGGGACTATTGAAAGCTCATTGCCCCCAGAAACACGAACTGCCACAGGACTTCTAAAGTTTCCGGAACAGACGGCTGGTCAACCTCGTTCAGGACAGCATACTTTTGTAAGACCGCTAAGGCTTTTTCCATCTAGAAGACATACCGTTTCTGTACCAGACGGCTGGCCAGATTCTCAAGGGGCAACCAATACTAGTATTTATAGATTATTGCCTCTAGAAACATAGGATTATAAAACAAATTAGGTACACGTAAATTCTATTGGCTTTGAAACAGACGGTTAGTCGATGATCACAGGGAGTCCTAGTAGGCGTTCTCATGGGACTACAGAAGGCTCGTTGCCTTCAAAACCTGATCAGCTCAGGAATATAATAAAAATATATGTGCTCAGGACAATTACCCGATTTGGTTCTTTTTGTTTTCAGAAAGAGGTCATTACCTATGCCAAGTATTCCTTCATTCATATACCTAGTACCAGTATTCAACACATGTTTTGTTTTGGTGTAATAAATGCTAAACGATTTTTTTTTATTATTGCTTGATGATGTTTCCTTTGCTCGGGTTGTGTTTGGCAAGAGATATATGTGTGCGATGCAAAATATTGTATGGTTATGTAGTGTGTTACGACATATGAGCAAACTCTATGGGCTACTATATAAGCAAACTCATTATAATTGTTCTAGTCTCATTCTCTGCAGTAACAAATGAAATCACAGGTGTAAAAAGTTTGGGTTTTGCAGTTGATTTCGTGAATATACCGAATTCATGATCAATAGTTTATTGACAATTTATAATTCCTAAAATCTGAAACTTGCAAACATAAAACGAATCAACCTTTTCTTTGCACTAAAAACCAGATTCAGGAATCACTTCCACCTCTCGTTTAATGGCATGTGGATACATACATCAAATACAACAATAAAACGGAAAAAATAAAACAGCTAATTGACTGAGTCAACTTAGTACACATTCAGTATCCTGTGCAAATTACAGCAATATTTACAATTAATTCTATTCAGAATCTTTCTACTTCACTAATTATCAGATTAACATGAACACGAATTCTATCCACAGTTTTGTGATCAGGACCTACTACAAAATCACTACGAACTAGTTTTCTTCAGAGCAATGAAACTTCAATCCTATTTATGATAATTCTTACTGATATATCAGCAACTGAGAGACAACTGAATATGTCGTGGGTAATAAATCGTAGAAATAAACTGCTCAACCTACATAACATACAACTTACAAGCACCGTAACAAACAACTACGTATATATGAACACCATCTGTCGTGAAGAGCATTAGTCGTCCATATTCTCCAGGAACTTGGCGGTTTTCTCACGCTGCTGCCTCACGAGCTCCACGGCTGCCTCCTGCTCCTTGAGCTTCTCTCGCAGCTTACGGATCCGGTCGCCAGGAGCCTCCTTCTGCACCGCTTGACTCGCACTGGCCGATAGACTCTCAGAGTCCTTAATTGTTGTCCCTCCGGATGTCAACTCCATGCAGTTAGCTTTTGGCGTCGGGTCACTCGTTCCGGAAGTATGGCTCACTGAGGGAGATACCAGCGGTGGTGAGGACGTGGTTGATGGCTGACTGGAAGGCTGGATGGTCGACAGTGGTTTTAGAATGGATCGGCCAGGAGATGTTGTCGTTAGAATGCCTGGTAATGAGCTGTCTGAGGCCTCGGATACAGATGCATTTTTCTGGGATTTTGTTGCTTCTAGCATGATGGACTTGAGAAGTGACATTGGTGGCGTTGAATCTGGGCGCTGGTCTGTAGGAATATTCTCCGGTGCTTTCTCACTTTTCACGGTTTGGGCTGGACAGTAGGTGATGGTGTTGACACCAGTGCTGCCTGAGCCGGCCAATTGTTCTCTAATTGATGTTGACACTGGATTCATCGCAGCTGAAGGCATCACAGTCACGTTAGCAGAAGTCTTCTGGCTGATCTGGTCAGCAAACGTGACCGAGGACACTCCCGCCTGCACAGGCATTAAGTAGTTCGCCTGACTTGTTTTGATGAGCAAATACTTTGTTTTCGGGTGTATGTCGGACGGAGGTACCTTCACTTCAGTCTCTGTCACGGTTTCCTTTTTGTCGCGTTTCGGTTTTGGAGTATCGTGATCTTCAGGTTTTGTTCTTGATTTTTGTTTTTTGGGTGGTTTTGGTACTCTGATAGCTTGCGGTTTTTCTCGATTGGGAGATGTCGGGAGCACATTGATTTTTTCAGTTTCTGTGTTTTTCGAGACTTCAGTTGACTCTTGAGGTGAAGTTTTTTCTGTCTCGTCAATCGGCTCGGTCTTCACGGTAACTGTTTCAAGATACCTTCCTGGCTTCCATCTTCGACTCTGTCTCTTTCTGTACTGTCGTCGGTTGATCAAATAGGTTTTCAACTTCTTCACGTTGAAAGACTTCATCCTCAGGTTGAGATCGAGATTTTCTACATGAATTCGCACGTCTTTCAACTCAGGATGAGCTTTTCTAATCTTTTCATATACATCTTCTTTTTCATCCTTCTCAGTTTCTTGCTGGTCTGTCCCTGTCTCACTGGCGTTCTCAGGAGCAACACGCTGATCCGAGACAGCACTGCGAGCATGTTGGCCGAAGCTCTTGCGTGCTGTAGTCCTTGGATATTTAACAAGAGGATCCAGTGTTGTGACTGTGGTAGGCCTACTTGTAGCCGCTGGAGTTGGTGAAAAAGAAAGGTCCTTATTTGGTACCAACACATACTTGCCACTGGCCATCTTAGATATGAGTGTTCCAATCTGGTCATTCTTGATGGTCAGATGTCTTGGACCAGATGCAGCTTCTGTACCTAATCGACTGTTCCCCGTGGAAACAGCTGGTTGTTTGTTGACATTCAAGATTTGACGGATTGTATCTGATTTTGTCGGTATGTTGCTGCCATCGTTTGTCGATACGTTGCCGCCAGTGTTACTATCAAATGGAATTGATGCCGAACCCCCAGATTCATCGTCACTAATGTCAATAACTCCCAAATATTGTTTCCGTCTAGACGGTTTATTCCCAGCACTTGATGGAGAGGGGGAGGTGGATGATCTCGTGGCTGGACTATTTCCTCTGGAGATACTCGATGAAGGTGGTAACGGTTCAGGTGATGACGTACCCCCGACCAGGGGGCCTGCTTCACCACTAGGGACAACATTACTACCTGGTGTGGCGATCGTGTTCGGTACGGTGTACCTGACAGAATTTCCTGCTGAAGATGTAGCTGCTGCTGACGCATTGGTCGAAATAGGACCACTTATGACGTATGTGATAAAATCTTTGTTCTGTGTTGTTGTGCTGCATACTGAGACTCGTGATGCCTTCTGGGTGTTAGACAATACATCCGTGTTCAAACTGTATGCCGATTCAATACGGATACCCGAGATACCCGACGCTCGCGATCCACTAACTTGTGATCCCGTCACACCCAATGCTGGAAGGCCAGTGGCAACAGTGGCGACATTTGCAACCAGTGGCGAGGTGCCAGAAACGACAACTTGCTGGCTCGGGCGTGGTAGATTTGTCCCTACATCCTTCAACCGAATGCCTTTGTTTAGGTAGTTCAGCGTGTATGAGGGATTAGTTTGCCTCGCTGGTTGCTGTTGTATGACACCAGACTGTACCACGCCTGGTGTTCGCACTGTTGCCGGTGTTGACTTTGTTGCTGTCTTCTGAATCTCCCCTTGTGCAGCCACCTGCAACTTTGTTGGGTCGACTTGGATGTAAAACTTCCCGTCAGATCCTAGGAAGCCAGGAATACCATTATTCATTTTGACGGAAGCTGTGTTATTTTGCGTTTGCTTCGCAGCCACAGGCTTCAAAGTGGTGACGTTCGCTTTTGTCGTTAAGGACAGAGGTGCTCCAGCCATTGAACTCAACCCTTGCCCAGCAGCTGCAACCGCCGACTGTCCTACAGAAGACATCAACAATGCGCCAACTGTTTTATTTTGAATGGAGCTGACTCCCATGATGTTAACTGGAAGTTGTGCTGTCGAAGAGCTGCTCGTCACTGTCACCAACTGCGGCGGTCTGGAGCTGACGGTAGGTGCGATCACTGTCTTGATTAGTGACTGGTCCCCAGGGCTGGAAATCAGGCGAACTCCACCATCACTTGATCCTAGTGTCACTGAGACACCCCCAGATGTAGACACGTGTCCCGTTTGATTCTCCGACGCGGGAGTCCGTCCAATCGGTACCTTGACACGCTTAGTGACACCATTGACGTTAACAGTCACCGTGTTATACTCCTGGGTGTCCTCGTCCTCCAACGGGGCGATGTTGATAATATTGTCAAAAGCAGGAAACGGGTCCTTCGCAACACTGGAACTAAAATGATTGACAATAATAATTCAAAATGCTACGAAAACCCATCAGTTGTATTTGGATGTTACGAAATAATTTAGCGTGATACTCGATATTTGTATAGGAAGATCAATTGCCAATCTGAAGTTAACAATTACTATGAAGTGGTGAACACGTTTCCCACCCAATTGGTTCCCACCTTTCCGGCTGGCTTGTTTCAGCCTCCGTTGCTGGTTGTATCTGGATTGGTCGAACGTGAGCCACGTTACTATTAGTGCCTGCCCCATGTGACGCCATCTCACGCACCTGTCACCTGGAAGAAATATAATGGACCCGCAACATTAAAACATTGTACGATTTTCGCGTCTGAATAATCTCATATACATGTGGTAGGAGACTGGCAAACATTTTCTCAAGTATAATATATGGGTAATGAATCATTTGTGACTTGTAACAGTATACATAGATTTACTTGCATATTAGTAGTTAGATACATTGAAAAGAAGGCTCTTTCAGATTTATATACCATAACAATGCTGAAAAGCATAAGTGATTGGGGAAAAGAACTCTGTTACGAAATAATATTCTGATTTTTTCTTCTGGAATCTCGATCATCATGAGATGTCGATCATAACACAAAATATTGATATATAAAACTGCTTCAGAAATTTGAACTGATAATGAACGTGTGCAAAACCGTGTCTGACAGAAAAAAAACAATAAAATCTGGACATGTTGTAAACCAGTCTATTATATTTGGGTTGCACACATCATTGTCTATGTATTTGGTATGAAAAGTTTGAGAAATTATCAAAGATATTCGTGGAATATGTTGACACCATGTGGATTTGGGATTGTTTGTAAATAATTGAAATAGTCAGCAACAACAAATTAGACATCTTAGGTGAAATATTCGCCGGAATGTGATTCACATAATCAACGTTAATAATTAATTGGGTTGAAACTCATTCACAGGCAGTCAGATTTGTAAAATTTAGGATTTAATATGATGTCTCATGACCTGAGACCTGTGGGTGAACTCCCGACCTGACTCAACATAAATACAGGAAATACGCTCTTCAACATACTCTCATGCTCTGAGTCTAAAAAGATGGGGTCCCCTTTGCTCTACGACAAATCTTGAGCTTTCACTTTACATCATAATTAGCATTGCAATTAAAATATGGCCCGGTGTGCAACATTTTCTCAGATTTACATTTGTAGCTGTCTAATGACCCAGTCGTCAGTGTTGCAAAAAGCCAAAGTTGGGATACCACCCGAATTTCCACATTTGATTTGCATTTCGTAGTGAATCTCAGAGAGGGCGAGTCAGAAATTGATAATATTTTGGCTATATTCTCAATATTTCCGAATGGAACAATCAATGATTTTATTGAGTTCCAACGCCATTTGTTTGTGTTACCAGAATTGATTGTATGACCAAAATGTGGTATAGAAAATGCTGACAAACACCCAGACATACCAAAACCGACGATTTCGGAACATCATCCGGTTCGTTTTTGCCCTATAGATTGTACAACAGAATATGAGAGCCAACCACCCCCCCCCCGGCCTTATTTAAGATTTTCGTTCGCATTGAAAGCTGTACGGACAAATTTGGTATCATTGGATGGGGTATAACCCCAAAGTACGTATTTAATAATTATATAATGGATGCATTCTTCGGCATGTGGGCAGTTACCATGGAAACGGGCGTAAACATCCTGATGTGATAATCAACTCTCTTGGGTAAAAAATCTGTGTCATTGCATGCGAATCTTGTAGGAATAAGTAAACTACATAACAGTCTGATTTTTTATGCAACAGGGCCCGTAATATTAGTCCAGTAATAAACTCCTTATATTATCATCATTTTTCCCAAAAAAAAACTCCCTTATCATGTTGTCTTGTTATTCACAGTCACAAGTATTCACAAGTCCCCAAATGTCATCAAATCTGAATAAGCAATGTTGATCTCAAGAATATCAATTCCCATACAAGGTGGCTACTTTTCGTATGTCATGACACAGAATTTTGACACGGAAAGTGTTGCTTTTCAATGACAACGGCCCACCTGCCGAAGAATGCATCACCGTATTCGTACCCCTCCATGGGGTTCTTCCATATCCAACGATACCAAATTTGTCCGTATAGCTTTCAGTGCAAACGATATCATATTTTCGGGCCTTGGCTCCCAGACCACAATGGCTAGAGGAAATGCATGAGCATATTATTAGTTGACTTTTGAAACCAATGAGAAAACTATGAACACTGGTCTTTTCGTTTTGTTCTTTGTAAAAACATGAACAAAACATGCGCATCCACTGTCATATAGTTTTTTTTTTCAATATGCCACCGAGGATTAAAACTTCGTCAGTAAGATCCGGATGAAACGTGATACGAGTAAATAATCATTACCGGTATTATATGTCTCATCAGTGCGTTCCTATCATATTCAATGTAATTTGGCAAGTGCAATAAATATCCATATTGCATTACTGTTTTTACTGCACTGGCCAGAAAGTATGAACGCACTGATGAGACATATAATAATGATTATTTACACGAAAGATCCATCCGGATCTTACTGTCGAAGTTTTAATCCTCGGTGGCATATTGAAAAAAAATATATGACTCGTGCTCCGTTAAAGGACCCGTGTGAAATAAATCCCAGTGCAATGTAGTATTTGGTTAATATTTCTCAGAAATGATGAGTATCCTTATATTGACTCTTCCGCGGCAAATATAATATAAACACGCCATTGTGGCCTACTAAATAATCGTCCTATTACACTGCCCCACCGTGTCAAGATTTATACAAGTCACCGACTCGGAATATATGCGCCTTCATTTGCAGTACTGTGCATATACATACACGTAGGCCTATACTGTGATTGTGCTACATATACAGAATATGGTTTTATCAACTCGCTATTCGACGTATATGTAGTGCTACTACCAAATAATCATATATGCGATTCACTGAGGAACAATATTTTTATTCACAATAAACTATAAGCATTCTAGTACTCTTATATTTATTCAGTTTTACACCAGGTATCTCAGGCGCCTTGATATGTTAAATTGAACAACAGGTGCCAACGGTATTATTGTTCGTCACTTATTATTATTATCATTATCAATTATCATCAAAAACCAAACCATTGTTTGTTGTAAACCCTATATGTTGTTCTATTCAACTTTATGACAGTATGCTGTGTCTGTCTTGTGCACTTTTGGGCCAGACAGGCCCCCTTAACTGGTAGCTTCGAGTACATTATGACGCCTAAATTCCCCACTGAATTCGATTAAAGCCGAAAATTCGTTTTTCCTTGCAAATATTGTGCATCCAATATCTCATGTACAAATGAAGACATCTAGACCATCACATCCCTGTTAGTCTAGCGCTTTGACATTGTTATGTGTCCTATGCAAGAGAAGAATTTTCCTTTTAATACTTTATTTAATGTAGGACTATGCCTAATCCACCTAATATCGCCCACGTTGGACACGCCAGCAAAGCTAACATTCAAGACATTTGATGTGTCTGTATACCTAAATTATGATTCAAATATAAGAAATGGTGGTCGTTAACATGATTAACATGCGCTAGTGTGAGATGGTCAACAAGCAGGTTATTCCTTGTATTACCTGTTTGTGCATCCGCGATTAGATAGGCTGATAAACGTCTGTTCGTCAGAAACCACATTATAAACTACACTTCGACTCCTGGTGATTGAGTAAGGAACTACGTGTGTCAACAAATTCAGTGAAACAGACATATCCCTTGTTGAGACGGATCTGCCACATTTTGAAGTATTCTTTGCAATATTAAATGTAGGGCGCCCTGAGTTTCATTTATAGACAAATACGCAGAAGTATTTTTTCTACATTGAGTAGGCCTATCTGCTATATATATTAATCGTCAACATGGTGAAGTCTGAGCTTAATAGTGGTGCCAAAAGAAAGTGAATCACATCCCGCACATGTCTAGATAATTTGATATACATATAAGGTATTGTAAGAAAGAAATATCAAGACTGAAGCCGATCGAGACTAGTATAACGAGACACTATATATAGTTAGTAACAGAAGTAGACAACAGTTGCAGCTGATTTCATCCATATCCGCGATTCCATGAATTCAGCAAGGATAGGCCTACTATTATTAGATCGAAAGCGATATCTACAGCTCACTTAGTGCGGGACCATAGGCGTATTCAAAATGTATCAATCGATTGAGATATTAGTATCTAGTGCCATAAAATTGTGTTATTCAGATTGTCCTTCAAAGTTCTCAATTTGGTTCCAATGTTAGGCTATCACTTCACAGAAACACTAATTTTTTTCTACCAAAGCCTAGATGTGCTGTGTGTAACATCTACATTTTACACATTTCTTGTGTGAGGCTGAATCGCCACTGATGTTGTGGTTAGCCTTGACCAAACCGACATTTTGAGTGCGCATTTGCACTCTAATATACATCGAATGTGATTGTGCTTCAAGTTTTATAGGTATTTTAAATCAGACTCAAGCATATGACAGCATCGAAGTTCAACATAAATTTGTGTGGCTTTCACAGATTTTCACATTACTAGCAATTAGTTATCGATATCCCATTTACTTTCCTATTTAATTGAATGAAATTCAACACATAAACTCAAATGATTTCCCGTATCTTTGTTTCACGTGAAATAAATGACTTTCTCGTATATTTGTTCTTCGAATGAATTCGAAATTCTGAGTTTCTCTTGGGTACCGATCATATTATTTCACCAACTTTTAGCATTTCTACTTGTAAACTGGATAATCTGCACCAATGTTAAAGTTCACTTCAAACAATATATTTGCAAGTCTGGACAGAGTTGGGCAGACTACGATGATGTTTTACTTTCGCAGTGCTTCGGAAAGATATTCTACCATTATATACTTGTATGTGTCACCTGAATCAAAAACATTAAACTGAAATCCGAAATTTTGTCGAAAACCTATGATACGATAACCTATCGCCGTCCATTAGTCGTCTGTCCACATTTTTATCTTTAAAGTTTACGGTCTAATCTTTCTAAAAATTTGGGAGAAGATACCTTAAAATAATTCAAGAACGAGGTATTTCTTTAGTTTTTTTATTTTTTAATTTTTCCAAAATGGCGGCCGTTTTCGCTGAAAAACGGTCCATTTTTAACTTTGGCGGCCATTTTCTCAAAAACTGTCTGATCAGATTTGAGATTTTTGGTTCAAACGATTCCCCATATGCACCTCTGTGATGTATAAGTTCAGTTGCCTTTGAATCACCGGTCTGCGTATGGCGGCCATTTTTAATTTCTGATGGGTCGACGAAAAAAAATTTGTTTCGACCCAAATCGCATTACTATCCATTTTTGGCCATTTCTAGGCAAAAATATTTTTTTTCACCCTGTGAAAAGAATTTTGGACCACTTGGAGAAAATTTTCGCCACTTTTTTCGTTCATAATGGGAGCTGCCAGAACTGTACTCATAGCATGCCTGAAGTAAAGATAGAGCCTAGATATTGGCATTTTCAAATGGGAAGTCATATATGGCGATTTGTGTGGTGACCTTGAATTTTACCTTCGATGACCTTGATAGGTCAAAACAGAAATTTTTGGGTGAAAAAATGCCCAGATTTGAGGTGATGTTAGAGCTTAAGTTTGCATTAAAAAAATATAGGAAGACATATATGGCGCAACTAATGATGACCTTGAACTTGACCTCAGAAGACCTTGAGTGCCAAATGTCTGACTCAGAATGTGTAAATTGGCCTGAGCGACTTAATCGCTATATATCTTTGTATTATGAACATATAGAAAATCAAACGCCGCGAACGTACATGTAATGGTGACATTGAAGTTCACACAGATGACCGTGATTGGTAAATCTCAAGGTCTGTTACCTGCCATGGCCGAACCAAAATCGCCCGGTAACCTATCTTAGCAATTGGGCTATTTTTACAATAGAGGTATAAAATTAGGTAGAAATTTGCCATTTGATCTCCGGATGGAGTAAGTTATAATATGATGCTAGAAAGCATCGCAAAATCATAAAAAACGGTGTAAAAAATCATATAGAGTAGAGAAAAGGCATACACATTCCCAAGAATGTATAATAAGCTGTGAGACACCAATCGAGGTAATTGAATTTTGTTTTGATGACTCCCGTCAAGGAAATGTAGTGATTCGTGTGGGAACGAATCAGTAACTAGTAGCCCAAGGGTTGAGATGGGTTTACCGGTGAAATGTTCAGTTTTAAGCCACAACAGTTCTCACCTAATTTTGTTGATTTGACGTTTCAAGGTCACTAAAGTCTAATTCAATGTCATCACAGAAAGCGCTATATAGTTCTATTAGTATGACATCACATTTGATTGTGCTAGGATTTGAGCTATCTTGATTCGGAAGTATTCCAGAAGTTTACTCAATACAGCCACCCATTTCGAAGGAAAAGGTGGATAAAAAAATTCCAAATCCGAGCAAAATTGTCAAAAACTATTACTCTTGTCTAGAAATGACTCGAAACAAGTAGTGGCTTATGAGACAACATCGAAAATCAAGAAGGAATTGTATAAATCTAATTGTTCGGAATTCACGAGATCAGCTGGGGTTGTCAGAAGCTCCTCCTACTAAGCATAAGATGAAGGCTTTTGGATTCCCCGCTACTTCAGTTTGGATCCACCCCTAAATGTTGGGAGCATAGTTAGTGAAAGTATAGCAAGTCTCAGAAATGAGTCATACACATTGTTCACACAGAACCATTTCGATTCACACTGTACAATCTTCACGAACGTTTGGGATCCTTTGCTAGTGGAAGATTCAAGACACTTTCAATGAACGAAAGTCAATGTAGTTCTAGGAAAAGGAGCGTCACTTGTTGGTGTTCCCTGCTTTTCTGGTTCTGAGTTGGAGTGATTTGGGGTAAGACAACCTATTGACAAGATATAGAGAAAGCGCCACAAAGAAACTGGAAAGCGTCAGCTTGTGTGAATCGAACATATTAAGAAGGCCAATGATAAACAAGAACCTCTCTGCTTGGTTCGCGCTGCTGTACCTCAGTCCCAGGGTGGACCTCTCGTGGGAGATGTTGCTCATCCTTGAACATTCCCCAAAAATTGTGGTTTTTCGAAGTTTTCACTGTTTAACCAGCACTTTTTCAGGTTAACGTACCTATGACCCGATAACCTATTGTCGTGGCGATGTGTTCGTCCGCCGCCCACATATTTATCCACATATTAAGTTTTACAGTCATAGGAAATTCGGGAAAAAAAATCTTAAAATTAATTCAAGAGATAGATTTTGGTCCGATAACCTATTGACATGGCGTTGTGTCAGTCCTGTATCCGTCCGTTTACATTTTCATTTAAAATACCTAAAAAAAATAATTCGAGAAAGATTTGTTTTTGCAATTTTCCAAACGGCAGCCATTTTTAACGAAAAGCGCTCAATTTCAACTTTGACGGCCATTTTCTCAAAAACTGCGCAGTCAGTTTGCGATTTTTAAAAAAAAAAAAGCCATTTCGCCAATTTGTTTTTTCGAGATTGAAAAAGCTGTGCGGAGTATTGGAAGTTGTTTGGACTTCATACTATGACTTTGAATTTGACCTTGACACTTACTTCGATTTTGGTGAAAACGAAAAAAAAAACACTGGTTGAATGATATAAATGTCTCTATAACATTCTTAGCCTTTGGGCTAATATTTATTACTATACTCAGATTTTTCTAACTCGTTAACACCGTTTTTGCTGATGATTTTGCGATGCTAATCAGTATCGTATTATAACTTGACATACTCCATCTGGAAGTCAAATTGTCCAGCTAAAATTAAACATTAGCTCTGAAAGATAACTGGGATTTTTTTAGCGGTCATTTTTTTTTCATAATAGGAGCAATGCAGACTGCACTCATAGAATACTTGGAGATAGAGCTTAGATATTGGCAGATTTAAAAAGGAAGTCATTTATACGATTTGAGTGCTGACCTTGAATTTGAATGACCTTGAAAGGTCAATAAGATCATTTATGTTTGAGCAAAACGTCAATTTTGGATTTTGGCGGCCTTTTCCTGAAAATCTGTTCAGGTAACTTTTAGGATAACGCACGTTTGGTCCGATAACCTATTGGTATGTTATTGCGTGTGGTGTCCGCGTCGGTCAGTTCGTCGTCCACGTATTTATCTTGAAATTTCAAGTCGAATCTTTCTAAAAATTAAAAAAAAATCATGAAGGTGGTATTGTTTTGCTTTCTGGGGTTAGCAGACCCTTGATCCAATAATTTATTGGCTTGTCGTTGCGTCTGTTGTCTGTCCGTCCATTCGTCGTCCATCAACAATTTTATCTTTGAAGTTCACGATTGAATTTTTCTGAAATTTTGCAGAAAAACACATGGAGGTATTCTATATTTTTTTCAAAATAGCGGTCGTTTTGGTTTGTCGTTGTGCCTGATGTCTGTCCGTCCATCCGTCGTCCGTCAACAATGTCATCTTTAAAGTTCACGATTGGATTGAAACTTTGCACAAAAACGCCCAAAATATTCCAAGATGGAAGTGTTCTTTAGTATTTTAATTTCGCTTTTTCTTCAAAATGGCGGCCTTTCTTCGAAATTTTGGCGGCTATTTTCAAAAAATCTGTACAGCCTAGTCCAGCAAAAATATAATACCTCTGAGAAGATGGTTTTTTAGCGGTCAATTTTTTTCTTCGCAATAAGAGCAATGCGGACAGCACTCTTAGAATGCTTGGAGATAGACCTTGGATGTACGCACATTCGAAAAGGAAATTATTAACGATTTGAGTGCTGACCTTTAGTTGGCTCTTTGATGACCTTGAAAGGGCAAAACGGTCATTTTTCGCTGGAACAAAATGTCAAATTTTGGCAGCCTTTTCCTGAAAATCTGTTCAGGCAATTTTTAGGAAAACGCAGTTTTGGTACGAAAATATATAGGTATGTTATTGCGTGCGGTGTCCGCGTCGGTCAGTTCGTCGTCCACGTAATCTTGAAGTTTACAGTCGAATATTTCTGAAAATTAAAAAAAAAATCAAGGAGGTGGCATTGTTTTGCTTCTTGGGTTACCAAACCCTTAGTACAATAATTTGTTGGCTTGTCGTTGCGTCTGTTGTCTGAATTTTTGTGAAACTTTCGACAAATACGCCTAAAAAATTTCAAGATGCAGGTATTCTTTAGTTTCTTTCAATTTCGCTTTTTTTGTCAGAAATGGGGGCCGTTTTTCACGAAAAAAAGCCCAATTTGGAATGTAAATAAATTACCTCTGAGAAAAAATGGGAGGTTTTTTGAGGGGTAATTTTTTTCTTTGTAATAAGAGCAATGCGGACAGCACCCTAGACTACTTGGAGATAGACCTAAATATTGGCACATTCGAAAAGGAAGTCAGTTATAACGATTTGAGTGCTGAGCTTGAATTGGACCTTTGATGACCTTGCAAGATCAAAATGGTCGATTTTGGATTTTGGAGGCCTTTTCCTGAAAATCGGCAATTTTTAGGTTAACGCACTTTAGTCCGATGAATGGTACGCTATTGCATGCGTTTACTGCGTCTGTCCGTTCGTCGTCCACGTTTTTATCTGAAAGTTTACAGTCGAGTCTTCCTGAAAATTAAAAAAATCTTAATTATTATTAAAAATATTTCAAGAACGTGATATTGTTTCACTTTGTTATATTACCAGACTCAGTCCAATAACTAACTGGCGTATCGTTGCGTCTGTTGTCCATCCGTCGTCCGTCAATAATTTTATGTTTAAAGTTAACGATTTAACTATTCTGAAATTTTATTTCGAGAGGGATATATCTTTTGGTATTTTTTTATATTCGCATTTTTTCAAAAATGGGGGCCGTTTTTGACGAAAAAAAACACAAATTTGGAATTTGACGGCCATTTCTCAAAATCTGTAGAAATAACCTTTCAAATCATGCATTAGGTTCCATTTTTGTACCTTTGTGACGTGTATGAGTTTTGTTGGCCTCGAATAGCCGACCTGCAGTTATTTTGATTTTCTGACGGGTGGGTGAAATATAGGCTATATGTATGTTTATCAAAGTAAACTATACGCACTGAAGACCGAAACGAAGGTTACGATTTCCTAAGATTTGAATAACGCTCTGCAAATTTAGTTGAAACTTGGATTGAATAGAGCCCGAGCGTTATCTACGTCTGCGTAACGTATAAACGTTCTCCTAAAGAACAGTCTCCAGAAATTGGTAAGAGCGCATGTTGGCCTGAATTTCATGGTGTGACGTCACCCAGAGATATTTTAATTTGACAACAAAGTACGAAGAATGATTTGAGCACTCAAAACTGCAAGCGAAAAAAAAGTGTCCAATAACAGAAGAGCAGATTGAGCTAACGTAACAGTCGCACTGACTGGTATCTTGGATTACCAGTAGGGTTAACAAGAAAGCCTCTCGGACTTAAGCGCTCCGCTGCAATATTTCAAATACCGATAGTGGTAGTAATGTTGAAATTCCAAATTTATTCCACACGGACTAAAAGTGGCCGTTTTGGCATTTCAAGGTCATCGAAGGTCAAATCCAAGGACACCACACAAATCATCATATATTACTTCTCATTTGAAAGCGGCAATATCTAAGCTCTATCTTCAAGTATTCTACGCGTAGAGTTGTGGCAGTTCCCATTATGAAAGGAAAAAGCCCCCCAAAAAAATCAAAGGAGAAAAAAAAAAACTTTGGTTTTTTTTGCTGGAAATGGCTTAAAACGAATACTGACTTGGTTTGGGCGAGAATTTTGTTTTGGCGACTCATCGAAAAATCAAAATGGCCGCCACTCGGAGACCGCGATTCAAGGGCAACAAAATCTATGCACGTCACAAAGGTATAGAAGGGGAATCTCAAAATCTCAAAACTGATCGAACAGTTTTTGAAAAAAAGGCCGCCAAATCCAAAATTGGCCGTTTTTCGTCTAAAATGGCCGTCATTTTGAAAAAAAAATGCGAAAAAAACAGTAAAAATAAAACATCCCTGTTGGAATATTTTTGACATTTTTGTGCAAAATTTCAGAAAGATTCGTCCGTAAACTTTGAATATAGCAAAAAAATGGCGACGGGGGATGGATGGACTGAGCTTTTTCAGGCGCCTAACTTGGGAATGTTTGTCCGGCCGGACGGACGCCGGACAACACGGTATCGCTAAAGCTCCGCTGCCATTCGGCATAGCGGAGCTAAAAAGTAATTAGTCAAAAACAGTGGGAAAAAATCATAATACCATATACGTAGTGATAAAAACCACTGAAGGTACACTGAAAAAATTACCTCGTCATAAACTCGTCATTATGACAAACTTGTGGGTTGTCTTCCCGATAATTAAGTTTTTGACGAAGGTAAAGTCGGCCTTGTCAAAAAGTCGTCACATTGACAACTTTTATGTCTTCGTGCAGTGCTACATACTGACACCATTTTTATGTTCAACAACAGGCATATCAAAGCAGAATTGCAGTATGCTTACACCACAAGTACTTGATACGTCGTCAAGTGCATTTGAAAGTTTTGACTTTCGGCAGAGTTGCTCTGGACTCTTGAGTCCGTGCAATGCATGACCCATCTCTCGTAGAAATTCATATGATTTGATAAAGCTCTAATAGTAGGCTAATTATTCCAAATGTACAGTATCGATGACAAGTCTACGATTGTCAAATTTTGTCGCCGACAAGGCTAAAGTGCTTCGTTTTCACACAGTCAAATTGACAGTCGAGAACTTGTCATCTTGACAATTATATGACGAGGTTATTTTTTCAGTGTACGTTATATTTCTGTGTATGTAGTAGGCTATGTAGATCGAGGTTTTTGTGAGATGTGTTGGTGTAGAATTCCAGTACAAAGAGGAAACAAGACACATGGATAATATTTATTTCACACCACATGTTCACAACAATTTGGATTGAAAAGGTTGAGTAATTTATATCATGTATTCTTCCCACCAATCAGTATACCAGTATGAACCCAGATTGACAATGATCAATTGTGAGGCTTGTCCTAATGGCATATTATATGTCTATACTAGTAGGCCATATATTCATAATATCCATGGCAAGGCCCTGACAAGGATCTACACTGGCCCTGAAGACCAAATCCGGATGTAGCCTAATCATATTCATACGCTTCGTCTATTGAACTGTCCATGTAATGTTTCCATTATCATTGAAAAAGTAGAATAAGTAAATAGTCTGATTAAATAACGCAATTTAATCTATCCTTGGGCTGTGTAAAATGAGCTGCTACATCCTGAATGAAGGCCTATAGAACAATGCGTATTTTGTATGCTAGTTAAATGTAAAATAAAGTTGAATGTAAAATAATGATAAGCCGCGCCTAGGCCTGCTACATGGTGGAACTACTTTTTCTGCAGCAGGTGACCAGGATGTGCGTTATCAGGTCATAGTACCGGAAGATACATCCGACACCATAATCACGCATTGAATCGTTAATAATGTTACATTCAAAACGACTGTGGCTGTTATTCACATGCGTTTACATCCAGTAATGCTAATAGTAACTTACCGCGTCAATTTATGCTACAATTGTAGTCCCATCCAGTCGAATTTGTCAAATATGTTCGTACTGTAGCGCCAAATACACATTCAAAACAATATGGCTGCGCGGAAGTAGTGAAAGAACACATCGTGCGCAAAGCGGCTGCGCGCGAGAAGACGTAAAAATCCACATCGATATCGTATGCAAATGAGCTCGAGGCCCTCTTGGCAACGATCGAGGGCAGCCAGGCAGCCAGTACTGTGACGTCACAATCTCGTTCTCCCCGCGCTGGATGTAAACAAAGGAGGCTTCTCGGCACATGCAGCAGGTCTCGATACACACACATAGTCAATGCATGATAAGCGCTATACCGAATAACGTTAGCGGAATAGCGGTGTGCATAAGGTCCTATTCTCAAGATTTTATGCGTAGGCCTGGGTAATATGATTAAATGTCGCTCATTTTGGAGAAAACATGTTTATTCATTGGACACCTGCAATTATGCGAGTATTCGATTGGGCTAGCTATGGTCTAAATCCACGTATCATTTATGAGGGAAGTTTTGTAGACTGGGCAATTGAATTGAATTAAATTTATTGAGTATTTGGCAGAAGTTTACAACGAGAACTGTGTGTCGCTCATCTAGCACATTCATCTATTGAGATACAAACACTAATAGCTACTAATAAATTTATTGACAAACAACGGATACAATACTAATATCTAAACTGGAACACATGTATGTAAACATAGGTTATGGACGAGCCTAAGCGCGAATGATAAGCCTATCATCGGAATAGGTATCTGGAGGAATACCCCATGGATGACGCTCCTGAAAACAAAAAGTCTAGGCAGTGTAGTGCGATGTTTGCCATAAAAATAGAGCCTGATTCATTATCACATTGATGGCATTATATAAGCTTACTCTCTGGTCCAACTATAGAACATTTCCTTTGTTATCACGTTTGCAGCACTCGAAATTCAGGTCCCAGTAAATATTGGGTATATTTCCTTGTATATTAAATTGCTCCTCGAATAAATATCACGTGTAATTTATAAGGGCCTACGGTACGTGATATGATGATGAGGGACAGGGGGGGGGGGGGGGAAGCTGAATATTTCGAGAGGATGTCAGCGTGCGGGGCAGGAAATCCTCTGTAGCATGCTGTAGGAGATGCTCACTTTAATTCCGGAGCACCTACACACTCAACTGACTGGGTCACGGTCTGTGATAAAATCCACATGACCTTGACTCGAGTACAAATAGTATCCTGTGGATTTGACAATTTACACTGATTCTGAAATTTTTCGTGAATCACGTAGGCTACAATTTGATCATATAAGTAGATCTACTGCTTACTGTTGTCTACAGTGCTACAATTTGGTATTGCATCACAATACCAAAAAAGTCATTTATATACATTTGAATGAGTTATCACGGTCGGTAAACACACTCATGAATTTACGGGTACACGCTAAGATCCTATATGTAGTGCTCTCGCATTCATATCCTGTCTTCATAACTGCATGGTGGAATGCACCAAATATCGATTTCTCCATCGACGCCGTAGCTTGTAGACGAGCATGCTAAATCTTTCTGCCTGAGAATGGATCACAATGTACCACCGTAAACTTTACTTGGACTTGAATTTTTCGAAATTGTTATGGTATAAACGGATATTGAAATGGTGCCCATCGTTGAAGCCAATCTAACATTCTATTTTGAAAGTCCTATGATGTTATAGGCCATGCTATGGTTACGCCTGTCCTTTTTTCTAGGGTGTCATATCATAATAGCTGGTGGGCTCCAGCATTCTGACATCGGTGACCAGATTTCTAGCACAACATCGAATCCAGATTATCGTGTTATATTTCAGCAAAGACAGTTGTGTATTTGCTTTTCGCTTCCAGATACAATGTCGGATCGCGTCTGTCTCCGCTCTCCTCGTTCCAGGCGCTCTTCGCGCTCCACACCAAGTTCGAGTCAAATTCGGCTATCAGCTAAACCGAGATAACGAGTTTTAGAATCCAGATAACAAATTTTGATTACATGTATATATAATTATGTTTACTCTGAGAGCACAATATGGGCCTATCAATTTCGGGATCACGGTTTCCTTTTGCTCTGCGACGTGGCCGTGTACTAGCTGCGCTTTCGCAGCAGGAGACAGTCAGTGAGAATATTGTCAACAACGCTGATATCCCAACAGACATTTGTATTACGCTAAGTTCAACCGTTTTGTCAATCGAACAAATTACGAGAAAATAGACACAATGATGCTTTGTGAAATAGTATGCATAAGATGAGAAATTGTGCAATAGTACGCAGTTATCAACATCTAGTTAGAAGACTGGATATGTAAATTCATTGAACAAAACTGAGTGAGAAGACTCGAGTATTGTCTTCACTCCTCAATACCATAAACATATCTACCGCTATTGCATATGTAGCCCATTGACATAGGTCTGCCACCTACAATCATCTCATTCCAGGATCATTGTGCGGCCTGTTGCCATACTATTCTATCGCAGAACGAAATTGTGATTCAGATTTTGCGACGCTGATTAGAGCTCTGGGCAGTGTACTGATGCAATCGGAATGCACATCGTTTTTCAGCGATCGTAATCGTGGTCCCACGTTAGAGGAGAACAAGCGTGTTATGATTTGTGTGAATATAATATATTTATTATGTATATCTTTTTAATGTAATAGCGGTGGTGTTGTTGAATAACAAACACTTGCTTGTTTCGATCCGAGGGTTCATTCCTGTATAATACAGCCTGTAATGAAATGATACAGTATGGTTGATAATCGAACAACCACTATACATATAAATGAGACCTGATTCTCCTAACCTTTCACGAGTAAAATTTGATAATGAATAGCATTAGAATACATTATGAGCATGAGAATGCATTGACCTGATCAAACGTGTGATTATCCAAGTAAAGATGCATGAAGTAATGATTGATGCTGATTTCTAGAAATGATGGCGCAGTGCAATCCAGGAAATCAGAAATATCGATTAGATGTTTCCTCTTTGACTTTCAAATTGCAAGTGAACAAAGTAAAAACTCCAGCCAAAATATCACATAGTCATGTGATCAACAATAAACAAACACTAAATAGGTAAAAGCGAGACCAGACGCAGATATTCATTCTACAGGTGGCAGCACTCACACACACTCATACACATTCAATTCCACTAGGTGGCAACACATAAACGTGATCATAAAGGTGTTCATCTGTGTGGATAGTAACTAAGATTTTGCATACTTTCCAGAACCGTTCAGTTCAGTGCTACTATTAGTGTTAACTTATTTATGAAGCACCTGAAGCGAAACGCAAGTCTCAATAAATATCATAGCAATCTCATCGTAATTTACTATCAGTCATCCAAATTAAATAACTGTTGTCTATCGTGTGTCTGTCCTTTTTGCCGTACACTCTACTGGACAATCACACACCAGTATTGCTTGTCGGTTCAAACAGCAAACACTCCCTGACAGTGTACTCGTGGGTGGGTCAGGCATGATTTAGTGCACTCCCTGATACAGGGTCAACGTAGGTTGTGCGCTTGTGTTGTCCCTATACACTGATCTCGCACCGAAAA
This sequence comes from Terebella lapidaria, assembly GCA_949152475.1. NCBI lineage: Eukaryota > Metazoa > Annelida > Polychaeta > Terebellida > Terebellidae > Terebella > Terebella lapidaria. The sequence continues at coordinate 13,223,312 of OX424558.1, forward strand.
TATACGCCGTCTGGCGCCTGAAGAATATTCATATATACCGACTGGCAGTACAACCCACATGGGCTCTGAATATTAGCCTCCCCTGAATGTAGAGAAATTATCACAAAAAATGTGTTTCCACATCCTCGGTCCACATCCCATCTCTCATAAATCTAATCGTAAACCCATTCTCCGTAACCCGTACCGTACAAACTGCAGTTGTAATATCTTCGGTATGAGTGTCAAGAAAAGCGTAGTTTTTCTACCCATGGCAGTTGATACCAGTTCCGCATACACTCCAGGCCGATGCCAGGCAGACCTCTGCTCAAGAGAATATTCCTTACCCCGGCAGCTGACTATAACCCGGTGTGTGGCGATCAGAATATTTGGTGTCGTTACTCGGGAAAGTGGCGTATATCTTGGCGCCGTACTCCTGAACGTGTGCTGTTCCTAACCTACCACAAAAAAAGCTTCATCAAGTTCGAGGTTCCCCCAGGTGCATCATACAGTATATGTCAATAGAAATGTAAGCATAATATATTTCAATGTGTGATGACTCTAATGGCCAATTTTCACACTCACAATGAGCATCAGCACTCATCGTCACATCAGCTCGAGGTCAACCAGGTCAAGATGCAACAAATATGACGCCACATATGCTCATAATATGAATATAAACTCTATATTTATGCGTGAAATATACATAGACCAAATTATACATTTTCGTGTAGTACCCATAGACTTTTTTTGCAAACTTCATGTAATTGGGTTTGGACCATTCAATGCCAAGTTCAAGGTCAACAATGTCTGCACCATATATGATTGCCTGTATGCTCATAATACAAATCAAAGCTCTTCAAGGATTCAGTATCCAGAGGCCAAATCACACATCTTCATCGAGACATGATACTGATTTCCAGCACTCAGGTGATATTTCAAGATTTTGGTATTTCAAGGTCAAGATCAGAATAAGCTGCGCCACACATACTTTCTTGTATGCTCATATAAAACCTAAGCTCGGTCTCCATGTGGTTCGTTTCTAAAGATCAATTTACCCATTGTCAGGCAGTCATGACATTGAATCTGACACCCAAGGTCATCTGAGCTCAAATTCAAGGTCACCAAAACAATGAACAAATTATGACGTCTTATCATAATTAGTTGATTACAGCATTTTGGCGATTGCAGCAATTCTGTTCGCATCATCTTCATGTTTCAATTAAAAGGCACAATATGCCATATCTTCACACATTTAGAAAAGATACTGAACAGATTTTGAGAAAAATAGGAATAAGCGCCCAAATTTTCATTTCATACGGCGAATAATTGGCCACCAATTTGGGCACGAACGATTCAATAAAACAAAATACCATAGGTCTAAGATAGGTTGCCGGAGAAATTAATAGTGGTAAGCCACAACTGCTTTTCCCCCTCAAAATTGCTGTTTTGACCTTTGACAGTCATTGAAGGTGCACTCCAACGTCACCTGTGAAATCCTGTAACTTCCCGATGGATAGACCCTATCCTGAAATATAAAGGAAAAATTGGATGAATTTTGCTCTACACCCAAGGTTTTATTCTTCCGATATTGGACAAGTTCCGAAAATTAAAAAAAATCAATGGCGGATAAACTGCACAGACTGGCGATTCAATGGCAACAATACTTATATACATTACAAGGTACATGGGACTCCTAAGCACCAATTAGAAAAAAAGTAGCCCAAAGGCTAAAACAGGTTACCGGAAATATATGTTTCATATTCTAGATATTAGCTATTTTGTCCTGTGATCTTGAAAATAAGGTCTCTGGTCAAATTCAAGGTCACGAGAATATCCAGCATATATATATTATGTACATGATGCATATCATTCCCATATGTCCACAATTGATTGCTAAGCTGTCAATTCAATAACAAGGAAGAATTTTGTCCTATGACTTTGAAAATGAGGTCAATGGTCAAATTCAAGGTCCTCAATATATTCGGTACACATCACTCCCTATACTTGCACAATTGATTCCTGAACTGAAAAGATAAATAAGCAAAATATAGGTTCTGACCTTGAAAATGAGTTCGAAGGTCAAATTCAAGGTCATGACAAAATCCAGCATATATCCATTGATTCCTGAGCTGTAAAGTCGATAATAAGCGAAATATCAGCCATTTTGTGCTCTGACCTTGAAGGTGAGGTCAAAGGTCAAATTCAAGGACATCATAATATTCAGCGTATATCCCTATATGTCCACAATTGGTTCCCAAGTCATAAAGTCGATAAGAAGCGAGATATTAGCCATTTTTTCCAGTGACCTTGAAAATGAGGTCAAAGGTCGAAATCATGGTCACGTGATATTCAGCACATATCATTTCATATATGTCCACAGTTGATTCCTAATCTCTAATCTCAAAATTAAGTGAGATATTTGGAGAAATGTGCCCATTATAAAGCATAGGAGAATTTAAAGCGGCATTTGCACTTAGTTACTAATATTTGTTCGAATTGAAAATCCAGCTCAGTTGACAAAATTATATCAAAACAATTAAGCATGATCCCCAAAATCGCATACACATGGCTATTCATGGGCTATTTCACCCGAAACATAGGCCCAAAAAATATTCTGGGAAGTGGAAGGAAGTGAAAGAGACGCTTAACAAAAGAAATTCCCATTTGGGCCGAGTTTGGGCCAAATGGCCCACTTCGATCGAATCAAGGTTAACGAAACTTATACACATGACAGGGGCACATTTGAGGAGTGTTATGCATCAATAAGAAATATATTACTGAATAGATTTTGAGAAAACGACCGTCAAAGTCCAAAATTGGCCATTTTTCGTCAAAAATGGCCGCCATTTTGAAAAAAAAATTGCGAAAATAAAAAAACAAAAAAATTAGCAGAAGGGCTAAGGAAGGTTACCGGACAATATATATTTCAGATATTAGCCTTTTGTCCCATGACCTAAAAACTAAGGTCATTGGTCAATTTAAGGTCACGAGAATATCCAGGATATATCATTTATAGTATGTCCACAACTGATTCCTAAGCTGCAAAGTCGATAAGCAAGATATTAGCCATTTTGTGATCTGACCTGGAAAATAGGTTCAAATGTCAAATTCAAGATCATCAGAATATTCAGCATATATCATTCCCCATTTGTTCACTATGGATTACTAAGCTGTGAATTCGATAATAAGCCGGATATTAGCCATTTTGTTCTCTGACCTTGAAAATGAAGGCCAAAGGTCAAATTCAAAGTCAGCAGAATATTCAGCATCACTATGGATTCCTGGGCTGTTAAGTCGATAATAAGCGAGATATTAGCCATTTTGTCACGTGACCTTGAAAATTAGGTCAAAGGTCAAATTCAAGGTCGTGGGAATATTCACCATATAGCATTTCCTGTATGTCCTCAATTGATTCCTAATCTCTAATCTCAATAATAAGTGAGATATTCGGGAAAAATGTGCCCCATTATAAACCATAGGAGAATTTAACATGGGAAAGTCCTATTTGGGCTGAGCTTGGGTCGAAGATGGTCCAACCTGAGCGATTCAAGAGCAACGAAACTCATACATGCCACAGGGGTACTTATGAGGAGTGCTATGTATCAATAAGAAAAAAAAGTTACTGAACAGATTTTGATAAAACGACCGTCAAAGTCCAAAATTGGCCATTTCAAAATGTCAAAAATGGCCGCAATTTTAAGAAAATTGCGAAAATCAAAAAACTAAAAAAAACACCTCCCTCTCGAAATATTTTAGGCATTTTTGTGCAAAATTTTAGAAAGATTCGATTGTAAACTTCAAAGATAAAAATGTAGATGGACGACGACGGACGATGATAGACGACGACGGACGATGGACGCAACGCCACGGCAATAGGTTATCAGACCAAAGGTTCGGTAATCTAAAAATACCACCCTCTTGAAATAAACTCAGCCATTTTTGTGCAAAATTTCAGAAAATTTTGACCGTAAACTTTAAAGATAAAACTGTTTACGGACGATGGATGCAATGCAATGGCAAAACGGTATCGGACCATAGGTCCGGCAACCTAAAAAGTTATTCCTATAACTTCCCAATGTCAAGGCTCTATTTTGAAATATATAAAAATAGCCCAATAGAAAAGTTACCAGAAAAATGTTTAATTTAAACCACAACTTTTCTTCACCAAAATCGCTGTTTTGACTTTTCAAGGTCATTGAAGGTAAAATTCAAGGTCACATGTAAATTCGCCATATACGAGTGTGCGAATTCTTTCCATTTCCATGTGAAAGCAACTCGTTTCCCATCCTCCCACCCAGTAAGACACTGTAATTACACTTATTTTCGCGTGCACTTATTTTCGCGAATTGACCCATACGGACATATTCGCGAAGCTTTATTTTCACGAATGTACATCTTCCTGTCGACACGAGTGGCATTTGTTCTTTATAATATCAGGATATGTCTCATGCTTCGGGATATATATCATAAATAATGCCATATTATCAGATTATATACATGTATCTTGTGTATATGTCATGTCGCACATTTGTGTGAAACTTGTATGTGGCATTTTTAGTTAGTATGTAGTCTAGAAAAAAATGTCATTTTAACCCTCACCGGGTGTTTGTTCCCCTAAACATGTTTATAATATAAACTCATAAGCTCTACAAGTATTTTGTCTGTAGAGACCAATTAACACATTTATGTGCAGGAGAGATTTGGAAATTTAGCCTTCTAGGTCGTCTAAGGTCAAGTTCAAGGTAAAAAAAAAATAGGCCTGTAAAAATAGGCATGTATGTTGACTGTTAACGTGATTAGCGTTGTGGTTGGTGGTGGAACATTTCAGACGTAGGCTGATATTCTGTCAAAGCAACTGCACTTTGTCGTGATCCATCAGGATATGACAACCTGGATCCTCCCACATCCCTCAACAGGTTATGACGTCCCCAGTAGCACAAGACCGCAGGGACGGTCAGGGGATCAGAGGAGTTACAACTTCCCCTCATGTGGAAAAACCTTATTGTTCCGGGAACGGGGACGGCTTAACCGTCAGACCAATTGCAAATTCAGGACTTGAGGTTCCGGATGAAAACTCAAAAAGTATCAGGACAACGGCTAATCCATTGAACGACCTGTGATGCAGGACTCCGGAGCCTACATGTTAAATATAGGACCGGGAGTATTATAGAGAGAAGCGAATATTTTTTTGTGCTGAGTCAACATTCTTTTCTTGGAACTTACACGGGAAAGTATATGTCATACAGTGGAACGAAACCTATTTCTGGAGTCAACACCCAACGCGAACTTGCTTAAAGGAGTATTTCATGCAACGAAATGATCTTTTATTGATACAACACTCGCAAATAGATTTGGTTTTTGTTTAATGGCCATAAATGAAATCACGTGTGTATTATCTTATATGGTGACCTCGAGCTTGATCTCAATCGACCTTGAGTTATGAATCTCAAAGTCGAACCGACATGCATAGTGTAAACTTGCCTCTTCAGCCAAGACGCTTCTAGATACAGCTCCGGATTATTATTTCAAGGAAATCGACGTATTTCAAGTATATGTTAAACCAATAAAGGAAATAAAGGACAGCATTCCATACAAACCTCTTCCGTCAATGTTCACTTCGTATTTGACACATTGATTACGTGCAAATCCATATTTCCACATAAATTTCCACATACCACACATGGTGATTTTGTTTCATTAACATGAAAGCAAGGATTGTACACCACGTCATGTAGATCTAGTAGAACTGCACCTATAGTCGGGCATGTATGATAAGTGTACGCAACTAATAATGATGGCTGAATGCAGACCCCAATCACTGGTTCATATGCATTAAAGTGATATTGGCAGTAAGTTATGGATTTTTCCATATCTTTCTGATTGAACGAAGAAAACATAACAGTTATATATCTGCACTTGTATGCCCAAACAGACGCCCCTTTCTAATAGATTTCGTTGCGAGTTTCTGGTGGAGATTTTGAGTTTGTTTACATTACCGCCATTCTCGGTGCTTTGTATACCGTGACGCAGTGCGATTCCAGCTTACTCGTGTATGTTCGAGCCAATCGAGCGTGAACTAGGTTAAGTCAGAGGTAACTCTGAGTGGCACACAAAACAAAAAAAAACGGCTGCTAGTACTGTCATATGCTTGATTTATTCATTTGATCAAGCAAAGTTTGTTTTGTAACCTATTTTTCTGAGATCACAGGCATATATGTAATTGATTTGGAAAAAATAGTTTTCCTGCCAACATCACTTTAAAGTCTAAGTATGGTCTCAGAAGTCAATTTTACCACACGATAGAGGACATCACACTGATCATTGTGGTTTTTTACGGCATGTCATTATCATAATTAGTTTTGAAGTTATGAGGACTTTTATTATAATTTCTAACCAAAAATAGATACCTAATTAAGTATTATAATGAGTATTCATGACGTCACAACGGAAACACATGTTAATTAGCTACATGAAAAATCTTGAAATCAAATATTTGATTAAAGATATCAGTTTAATTCAATATCTTCAATGTTCAACATGAAATATAAGCAGTATATAGTTATCTTAGTTGGTTACCATGGTAACCATTCTTTTGATAGAGCCCATAGCAACCATGGTTCCTGGGGGCCTGTATGTCATTAATACTTTACTATGTGGCTCAAGAAAGTCAAAATATCCATTATCTTCATTTATGCATCTCATACAAAGCTTTTCAAAACCAATTTTGCCTCAAGGCTGTGAGTTACGCTCTTAGCAACCACGGTTGCTAGGGGTAGTATCATAGGAATGGTTGCTATGCTGGTGTACCACTCTACATAATCACCACCTTATTACTAGGCCAAATGACAAAAAAGTTGCAATATTTTACATCGACCACCAGCGAGTGTCGCATTCATCATCGGGTCATACATGTATATCCATGAATTCGAAAGAATTCATCTTCTCACTGTTTCTCATATTAATTTGTACAGGTATGTTCTGAGCTTGATATGTGGGAGTGTAACTGCTTTTATCATCAATATGTGCTCCGTTCAGGATTTCTACACATAACATGGGTATAGACACCAGAATCATGTCTCTACTTGTAGTAGAAGTAGTTTTTACCAGGGATGGGCATCAGGAACATATCAAATATTCAAAAGCATTGCAAAAACTAACTTTAAAAGTTGCTTTTAGAGGATCATAGAGGTGCAAGCACACCTGTTGCACAAGCCGGACTAACATGCGGAGTAATTACTTTTTGCCTTAATAATGTTTCTCCGGTGTCGAATCACGATTTGGACCAATGTTTTGTTGTTGTTGTTCTTTTTTCATATCGACACCTGTTTCGCTATACTCCAACGTGATGTATTTGGGTTTCTTGTGTATTTCTTGTTGATTTCCACCTAAACTCGTTCCTGTAAGTTTCAACGCCTGTGACGTAGATGTTTATTGGAGCAGCCGAGTCTCGTTATGAGAAAGTCACCTTACAGGACTGTGAATAAAACACCAATGTTCACAGTGGCAAACGCATGTCATCAGTGATTTCCCAAGTACATGTATTAGGCAATGGGGTCGAGCCTATAGCATATTGAAAATATTTCACAATCTTGTCCGAACAAAAGATCAACATTTTGTTCAAGTATAATAATATTTGAAGTGGCAGGTTATAAGAATATCACCATCACGAAATGTGCAACATGAAATCCTTGTCACTAGCATTCAGGTCATGGCGAGACTGACTAAAAAATCTTTTCACTTGCAGTTGAAGTTGACCAACATATCGGCATAATTAAAGAATTGTACTCCCGATTACCCGTTCACCAGACACCGATGTGTTGGTGTTACTATCACGTTATGAGCGGAAGATGGTAAAACAATTAGCCCAACGGCTTAGGAAGGTTATATACCGGACAATATATGTTTATACATTCAAATTCTGTGACCTTGAAAATCAAGTGAAAAGTCAAATTAAAGGTCATTAGAATATTCGGTATATATCATTTATAGCATACATAATTTCCTATATGTTCACAAATTGATTCCCAAGCTGTAAAGTCGATAATAAGCGAGATAATATCCATTTTGTGCTCTGACCTTGAAAATGAGGTCAAATGTCAATTTCAAGGTCATTACAATATTCATAATATTCATTTGCTATATATATATTGATATATAGAATTGATTCCTAAGCCATAATGTATAGTCGATAATAAGCGATATATTAGCAATTTTGAGCTTTGATCTAATAAATAGAATCAAAAGTCAAGTTCAAGGTCATGAGAATATTCAGCATATCGTTTCCTGTATGTATACAATTGACTCCTAAGCTGTCAAGCCGAAAATAAGCAAGATATTGGCCATTTTGTATACGTCAAAGATCAAATTCAAGATCATTACAATATTCAGAAAATATCATTTGCTATATATTCACAATTGATTCCTAAGCTGTAAAGTCGATAATGAGCGAGATATTAGTCATTTTGTGCTCTGCCCTTGAAAATAAGGTCTAAGTTCAAGCTCAACTGCAAGGTCTTGATAATATTAGCATATATCATTTCTTATGTATCCACAACAGATTTCTGAGCTGTAATGTTGATATTAAGCGAAATATTAGCCATTTTGTCCTGTGACCTTGAAAATAAAATCAATGGTCGAATTCAAGGTCATGATAATATTCAGCATCGTTATTTCCTATATGTTCACAATTGATTCATAAGCTGTGAAGTCGATAATAAACGAGATATTAGCCATTTTGTGCTGTGACCTTGAAAATAAGGTCGAATGTCAAGTTGAAGCCCATGAAAATATTCAGGATATACCATTTCCTACATGTGCACAATTGATTCCCAAGCTGTGAAGTCGTAAATAAGCGAAATATTAGCTATTTCATCCTGTGACATTGAAAAGTAGGTCAAGGTTAAATTCAATGTCATCAAAATATTCGGCATACAACATTTCCTATACGTCCACAATTTATTCCCAAGCTGCAAAGTCAATGATATGCGAGATATTAGCCATTTTATGCTCTGACCTTGAAAATGAGGTAACAGGTCAAACTCAAATTCATGCCAATACTCAGCATATATCATTTCCTATGTGTCCACGATTGATTCCTAGTTTCTAATCTCAATATTAAGTGAGACATTAGGCATAATGTGTCCCATCATAAAGCATAGGAGAATTTAACATGGGAAAGTCCCATTTGGGACCCGTCGACAAACTTATAATGGCCGCCACACGCAGACTGACGATTCAAGGGCAACGAAAATCATCCACATCACAGAGGTTTATGAGTGGAATCTTTTGATACAACAATCTCAAAACTCTCAACAGTATTTTGAGAATATGGTCGCAAAATTGAGAAACTGGCCCCTTTTTTGTCGAAAATGGACGCCGTTTTGAAAAAAAAAAGTGAAAACAAAAAAACTAAGGAATACCCAATTTTTAAACTATTTTCAAGCATTTTTTGTGCAAAATTTCAGTAAGATTACTTTAGAGATAAAAGTAACGACGACGGACGACGGACACAACGCCATGCCATTAGGTTATCGGATCATAGTTTCGGAAACTTATTAAGCGGAAGATGATAACAACAAAAGATGTGTGAATGGAGAATCGAACAATCGCACACAAAGTGGCTGTATTGACTTAGGGCCGAAAGACAAGAAATTCACATTTCTCTTGCACATACATGAGTTATGCGGACACATGATAGAGCATCAATAGTTAGTTGATTATCCATCTTTGTATGAACGTACCTGGCCTAGCATCACAGTAGGGATATGCGAAAAAAAATGATGATAAACGTGGGTAACATATAAATATTCCTTGCTATATAGACTAGGACTGAAAGCTCATCAAGTGACCCCCTCCTCGTAGTCTCAATGAGTGCGTATACAGAAATAAATCCTGCCCTTGGCTTATATGAACTGTCAAGACATTTATAAAACTGGCGACGAGTCAGAAAATAACTCTTACAGCTAAAATATGGCTACTTTTCTCCGGATTTTCCGCAGTTTGACTGTGAGGAGCTTGATAATCATAATGGCTAGCAAAAACTCCGGTGGCTTCTATCTGCCAATATTATCAATATTATTATGTTTAAAACAATTTATTACCTGTCCTTTTCAAACCTCTCGTTTTTTAAAAAAAATCGTGAATAAAAATATTTCCCTTGCGAATAAAATTACTGAATCATTAAAATATGCGAGTTTCATTATTACATTCGCAAATTAAATTGCCAGCTTTTCACAAGGTAAATAATTTAATTGCTTTGGCAATTTAATTCCCGAATATAATAATAAAGCTCACGATTGATTTTGTTTCAGCAATTTTATTCGGGAGGGAAATAATTGAGTTCACAAATTTTATTGCTAAAAGAATTAAATTTTGTGAAAAATCGTGTTATAAATTAGAACTGTTTACCTTGCGAATAAAACTGCTTTCGCAATATAATTTGTGATTACAACAATAAAATTCATGATTTCATTGTCTCAGCAATTTTTTAATCGCAAGGGAAAATTATTTCGTGAATTTTATTGTTTGAAAGCTTTTATTAAAAAAAAAAGAGAGATTGAATTTTTGTCTGAAAAAAACCTATATAGGTATAAGCCACCGTAAAACGCATACAGGTGTAATTACCTCACAGCCAAGAACTTTGTCACGATTGGGTTGTTCCAGACAATACATACACACAACTATAAGTTTGTGTCGACTCAACAAAAAACATTTAAGATCAAGGTCAAAGTTCATCTGTATACCCCTTAGACATGTTTGTCTAGAGCCACGAGTCCAAAAATAACGTCCGTTCCCGAAATATCGACGAAAACGAAAAATGCCGACTCGGCAACAAAAAATTGAGTCAAGGTGATAGTTCATCCATAATACCCCTTAGACATGTTTGTCTAGGGCAACGAGTCCAAAAATAACGTCCGTTTCGCTCTATGATGCACCGTTTCTCGAGATATCGCCGAAAACGAAAAATGCCGACTCGGCAAAAAAAATTCGGGTCAAGGTCAAAGTTCATCCATAATACGACTCAGACATGTTTGTTTAGGGCGACGAGTCCAAGAACAACGTCCGTTTCGATCTACGACGCACTGTTTCTGAGATATCGGCGAAAACGAAAAATGCCGACTCAGCAAAAAAATTTCGGGTCAAGGTCAAAGTTCATCCATAATACCCCTCAGACATGTTTGTCTAGGGCAGCGAGTCTCAAAAAACGTCCGTTTTGCTCTACGACACACCGTTTCCGAGTTATCATCGAAAACGAAAAATGTCGACTCGGCAAAAAAATTTCGGGTCAAGGTCAAAGTTAGTTCATAATACCCGTCAGACTTGTTTGTCTAGGGCGACGAGTCCAAAAATAACGTCCGTTTCGCTCTACGACGCACCGTTTCCGAGATATCGAAGAAAACGAAAAATGCTGACTCGGCAAAGAAATTTCGGGTCAAGGTAAAAGTTCGTCCATAATACCCGTGAGACATGTTTGTCTAGGGCGACGAGTCCAAAAATAACGACGAAAACAAAAAATGCCGATTCGGCAAAAAAATTTCGGGTCAAGGTCAAAGTTCGTCCAGACATGTTAGTCTAAGGTGACCCCTCAGACATGTTAGTCTAAGGTGACGAGTCTCAAAATAACGTCTGTTTCACTCTACGACGCACCGTTTCCGAGATATCGTCGAATTCGAAAAATTCCGACTCAGAAAAAAAAATTTGGGTGAGGGTCAAAGTTAGTCCATAATACCCCTCAGACATGTTTGTCTAGGGCGACGAGTCCAAAAATAACGTTCGTTTCGCTCTACGACGCACCATTTCATAATACCCCTCAGACATGTTTGTCTAGGGCGACGAGTCCAAAAATAACGTCCATTTCGCTCTACGACGCACTGTTTTCGAGATATCGACGGAAATTAAAAATGCCGACTCGGCAAAAAAAATTTGGTTCAAGGTCAAAGTTCGTCCATAATACCCCTCAGACATGTTTGTCTAAGGCGACGAGTCCAAAAATAATGTCTGTTTCGCTCTACGACGCACGGTTTCTGAGATATCGGTGAAAACGAAAACTCGGCAAAAAAATTTCGGGTCAAGGTCGAAGTTCATTCATAATACCCCTCAGACATGTTTGTCTAGGGCGACGAGTCCAAAAATAACGTCCATTTCGCTCTACGACGCACTGTTTTCGAGATATCGACGGAAATTAAATATGCCGACTCGGCAAAAAAATTTTGGGTCAAGGTCAAAGTTCATCCATAGTACCCCTCAGACATGTTTGTCTGGGGCGACGAGTCTCAAAATAACGTCCGTTTCGCTCTACGACGTACCATTTCCGAGGTATGCAGGAAACCTCAAGGATGACTGGGCGAAAACTTTTCCGACCTCTAGGTCAAAGGTCGTTTCACGGATTGATCCCAAAATCAATAGGGTTCTTTCCTGTTGGTATATGAACCTCCATACAAAGTTCCGCAGCCATTGCCTGAATAGTTTTTGAGTTATCGGAAACAGAGTCCAAAAAATGAATTCAATTTCATCCTCACGGACCTCACGGACCTCAGATCCGGCTCAAAAACTATACAGCACATCTACATAATATATCTGAACAGTGGTGAAAATTTCAAGTCGATCCGAAGAGCCGTTCTCGAGTTATCGCGCGGAAACGAAAACGGCGGAAGAAAAAAAAAATTAGGCCAAGGGCCAAAGATAGGTTACCGGACAATGTTTAATATTTCGAGTTGAAGGAATTGGAGCCAGATTGAACTTTTCACCATAAGTTATATATAAACTCATAATATGTGCTAAACTTGGTTTCAAATTGAAATTCAATGTAAAAGTTGACCAAAATTGCATTTCAAGATGACGAAATTGGAGCCAGATCGAACTTTTCGCCATGAGTTATATTTCAACTCATAATATGTGCCAAACTTGGTTTCATGTTGAAATTCAATGTAAAAGTTGACCAAAACTGCATTTCAAGATGACGAATTTGGAGCCAGATCGAACTTTTCGGCATATGTTATATTTTAACTCATAATATGTGCCAAACTTGGTTTCAAGTTGAAATTCAAACTAAAAGTTGACCAAAACTGCATTTCAAGATGACAAAATTGGAGCCAGATCAATGTTTTCACAAAAAGGTCTAATTTCACCCGAAATATGTTCCAAATTAGATTTGAATGTGAAAATCCACCTGGTTCAGCTCAATAATGAACATTTTCCGTCTTAACTATTTTTTTGAGGTAAATAATAGACTTAACTGGCAAAAATAATGTAAACTTATTTGGTTACAGCCATAAAATCTCTACTGGACAGAACCTTGACCTTGTTGAGCCCAATAATAAATATTTCTTGCCTTAACTATTTTTATTGTGGCCGATAATAGACTTAACTAGTAGAAATAATGTCAATTTTTTCGGTTACACCCATGAAATCTGTACTGGACAAACCTTTACTTTGTTGACCTCAATAAAAAATGTTTCTCGTCTTAACTATTTTCATTGAGGTCAATAATAGACTTAACTAGCAAAAATAATGTTAAATTATTTGGTTAAAGCTACAAAATATCTACTGGACATAGCCTTTACCTTGTTGAGCCCAATAATGAATATATCTTGTCTTAACTATTTTTATTGTGGTCAATAATAGACTTAACTAGTAAAAATAATATTAACTTATTCGGTTACACCCATGAAATTTGTACTGGACAAAACTTTTACCTTGTTGAGCTTAATAATAAATGATTCTCATCTTAACTATTTTTATTGTGGTAAATAATATACTTAACTAGTAAAACTAACGTTAACTTATTCAATAATATTGTTCTGTTTTCACCCAAAACATCAGGTCTCAATTCTGAACAAGAATCCATTGCCATTTACTTTCATAATACAGGGTATTGGAGTGATCACAGATGTCAAAGTGGGTATTTTAAAGGTCGTAATAAGTCCATTAACTAATTAATATTTATTTGATCATTCTGAAAAACAATAGGTTTCTTGTGACGGTCTTTCTCATTGAGCCTGTGTGATTTCATCATCATTCATCGAAAACTCCTACTCGTAGAGCGTTCACATGCCATGTGTGTTAAGTAGGCTAATTTGAGCACAAAATGTGTCGTCAATCGGCCAATTTGGTCGCTATGGCAACCAAAATCGATTGGTGTCGGGATCTTACCATAAGATGTGTCTGTATAAAAAATTATTAGAATCGGTTAAGATTTGCAACTTGTAGAGCGTTCACAAGAAAATCTCTACGGCGGACGCGGCGCGACGGAGACAAATCCATAGTATCCGCCGAACTTTGTTCGGGGGATACAATGAGGTCAGAGGTCAAATTCAAGGTCACGAGAATATTCAGCATATATCATTTCCTAAATGTCCACAATTGATTCCTAAGCTGTAAAATCGATAATAAGTGAGATATTAGCCATTTTGATGAGGTCAAAGGTCAAAATTCAAGCTGATGACAATAATCTGCATATATCATTTCCTGTATGTTCATAACTGATTCCTAAGCTGTAAAGTCGATAATAAGCGAGATATTAGCCATTTTGTCCTATGACCTTGAAAATGGGGTCAAAGGTCAAATTCAACGTCATCAGAATATTCAGCATATATCATTTCCTATATGTCCACAATTGATTTCTAAGCTGTAGAGTCGATAATAAGTGAGATATTAGCCATTTTGTCCTGTGACCTTGAAAAAGAGGTCAAAGGTCAAATTCAAGGTCATGACAATAATCTGCATATATCATTTCCTATATGTTCATAACTGATTCCTAAGCTGTAAAGTCGATAACAAGCGAGATATTAGCCATTTTGTCCTATGACCTTGAAAATGGGGTCAAAGGTCAAATTCAAGGTCATCAGAATATTCAGCATGTATCATTTCCTATATGTCCACAATTGATTCCTAAGCTGTAGAGTCGATAATAAGCGAGATATCAGCCATTTTGTGCTCTGACCTTGAAATTGAGGTCAGAGGTCAAATTCAAGGTCACGAGAATATTCAGCATATATCATTTCCTATATGTCCACAATTGATTCCTAGTCTCTAATCTCAATATTAAGTGAAATATTAGGCATAATGTGTCCCATTATAAAGCATAGGAGAATTTAACATGGGAAAGTCCCATTTGGGCCGAGTTTGGGCCAAAATGGCCCACTTCGAGCGATTCAAGCGCAACGAAATTTATAGACATCATAGGAGTACATATGAGGAGTGTTATGTATCAAAAAGAAAAAAAGTTACTGAACAGATTTTGAGAAAATGGCCACCAAAGTCCAAAATCAGGCATTTTTCGTCGAAAACGGCCGCCATTTTGAAAAAAATGCGAAAATCAAAAAACTAAAAAATACCTCCTTCTTGAATTATTTTTAAGTATTTTTGTGCAAAATTTCAGAAAAATTCGCCAGTAAACAAAAAAGATAAAAATGTGGACGACGACGACGGACGACGACGACGGACGACGGACGCAACGCCATGCCAATAGGTTATCGGACCATAGGTACGGTAACCTAAAAAGAAGAAGAATTCTGACAAAACCATAAAGGCATTTCTGCCGAAATGCCTTAATAAATACTGATAAAAAGAACATATGGTGTGTGATAAAGAACACTTTTCTGTCATAACCAATTGTCATGCCAGATCCTAAGTATGGTAAATTAGTTGGTAATAAAATTGCCCACGTTATTGTACATCCTAGCCCGAGGGGCAACTCCATGAACTGCCAATAACGATAGCTATAGACGCTGCAGTTCTTATGACTTCAGCATCTAGGGCACGAAACGTGTTAGTTATGATCGCCTGTGATATCATCCAGAAGATGAGTCTGTGCCTCCACTTCAATACTAATACTGAACAGACATTCAGTATTATCAAGAATTAGGAGTAAGTGCGAACCATGACAGTTCCTGGTATATATAAGCAACTAACTGGGTTTATTGTGTCCAGGGTGAAACTGTCTCAACTGGTCACCTGCTGAGAATTTCAATTTATGAACCTATGAACTTCGAGTTTGAACTTTGTGGGGCTTCGAGTCATATTGGCATGTTCAGCTAGATCATCGGACACGTTATGATTGACCAAACACCTACCACGAATCAGCCAACACCCAACAAACAACATGTCAGTAAAATGGGAGCCTAAAAGAACTGAGTGAGCCTAACAATCATCCAAAAGTATAACAATAATTGTCATTTCAACAGTCAAATGCATTAGAATCATGCACTAATACACTACAGTTTGAAGGCTATATTCATGCTAATCCCAGACAACCATGAATATGATTCTGGTACACCGATGTTTTCTGGACCAGGGTACAGTGATACAAGCACTGTGAGGCTTGTTAAAGTGATATTGGCAGAATAACCATTTGTTCCAAATCAACTACAAATATGCCTGTGGTCTCAGAAAAATTGGTTACAAAACACATTATGCTTGATCGGATGGATAAGTCAAGCATATGACAATATTAGCAGACACTTTTGTTCTGTTTTGTGTGCCACTCTGGCCTGACGTATTTTACGCTCGATTGGCTCGAACACATACGATTAAGCTGGGGTCGTGATGCAAAGCACCGAGAATGGCGTTAATGTAAACAAACTCCAACTATCTCCAGCAGAAACTCACAATGAAATCAATGAGAAAGGGGCACCTGTTTGAGCATACAAGTGCAGATATATAACCATTATGTTTTCTTCGTTCGTTGAGAAATTATGGCAAAATCCATAACTTTCTCCCAATATTACTTTAACGCATACACGAAGTGTTGTTGTATTGTTGAGTGCATATGCTTCTCATTGCTTGTACCAGTGTACCAGCGCTTAGAAGTCATCGCTAATACACCAATTCTGTTCAGGCCCACTAAATATGCCACGCAGAAATCATTGACGATTCCATGGATTATGAATCATACGTCATGGATAAAGCACGAGAAACGAGCGCAACGCGCGAGTGAATTCGTGAACGAATTCATTGTTTCGAGTGTTTTATCCGACTTAAAGCAGCTGTCTTTGTAACCAGTCATATTTTTTTACAAACTATATTTCATACTAAACATGCTAAACTAACTGAATGAAACATACTCACATCAAATGTAATGAAAATAACCAGTTCTCAGGGAAATTTTGCTCATTTGAACAGGCGGTTATCGCGTAAATACGGGAACTGTACCCATCACACGCAGATGTAAACAAAGCATAGAAATGCGAGATAGACTAACAATTCCGCACACTTCATGGTATATCACTGATTATTTTCTCACAACTACACTTGCTTGATTCCCGCGGAAACCAAGCAACAACTACACTATATATGCACATACGAACTGGAAAATGTACTCGATGTGGACTTTTAAGCGCGATTTGAGCATTTGTTTACATTCGGGTTTGATGGATACACTCTGTTTGTTTATTTACAAAACCGGTACAAAATGGGCACTAAAACGGATGAAAAGGCAACTCGGACGGACTGTAATCGTCAAAATCATTGAGCACACCTTTTGTTATATTGCATTAGATGTGTTTGACAAAAAATTGGTTTTGAAAAAAATATTGCATACATTCGAAGGCAGCAGCTTTAAAATATTGCTCTTACAACCACAATGCGACCAACAGATTACTCGTACACATGTATATTGTTTCTGTTAGATCTATTGCAAGTCAAGCATGACAAAGATGTATTCGTATATAACCGGCAATCGAGTGAATTTAGATTGCTCAACTCAACATGATTTTCGGCCCAAATACTATATCTCGCGCTTTCCTCTATATATTCAATAAGGATTAAAAAGGTGGCACACGGGTTAAATGCAATCATTTAGTGAGCGAGTAGTATTAAGGATCAGTGTTTGATGCGTGGAACGTGTTTCAATGGACAGCTCCATTGGATGATGGTGAGTTTACATATATTGTACTCAAAACACAGCGAACCAGTGACCTATACCACACACATTCTCGCATTTCTGTTACTGGACATCGACTGGTTGACATTAAATTTCAACATGGCAGATAATTTGAACACATTTTTAAATGAAACCGTGGATAGTATGGTCGCAATTAATGCTGCAAACATTCTGAACGATGTTGGAAATTCAACATTAGATGATTATGAGGAACAAAGTCGTGAATTTGACGAAAATTGTCTTTCTGATGTACACGGAAATTGACATACATACATGACATTACATGCATCAGTGAACCAATGAATTCGTATGGGGCAAACGGTAGATTCGTGCGGACGAATCCACTGTTCAGACAATAGTGTGACGTCACAACAATATTTTAATAACCGTTTACATACCTTGAACTTGTAAACGAGTTGTTAAATGAGGGTCTGAGTGAACATAGAATCGTGACGTGTCATGTGTTCATAAATCTCCGAGGTCCACTATGGGAATAAGGCGTTCTCAGATGTGTTCTCTGGTGTCTTTTTAGTGCTCCTCATCATCATACAATCATGATCTTCCTATGTATTTTGTCATATATATTTTCCTTTTATGTACATGCATTTTATTGTTTGTATCACTGATATTTGGTGATGAAATAAATCAAATCAAATCAAAAGAGGAGAAATTTGAATGAGATAATAATTTAGAGGAAAACAACCTTTACCGGAGGATGCGTATGGAATGCAAACCGTGCAACTTCAGCAAAGTTCCCTACAAGTCATATCAAAAATTTCTAACGCCAAAATGGAGGAAAGCCTACAATAGCTCATACAGGTATTCAAGTTAGAATCATCCAAACTATGATATCAAACAACAATCTCTGATATATTTTGATGTCAGTAAACATAGAACCGCTGGCTGAGTCTGGGATCTAGGAAAAAGCAAGCAAAGTTGGTCATAAGGTTAGACATCTCAATAAAAAAAAGACATGGTTCAACATCGCCGTACAATAATGAACATTTAAAAGCTGTGTGCATCACACGCATCACAATAGACAGAGATGGCAGATACAAGAGTATTTCCATATTTACGAGCACAATTCGCTATTAAATTTATTGAAAAACGTCATGGAGTGACATTAACACACGCTGATCGGGCATTTACCCTCGAGTCAATCAAGCGTTTCTAGAAGTATAAAGAAATCATAAGGGGCACCCATAGCTTGGTGTGTTTCATGTCAGTTGGGTCCACAAGTGCTACAATCGCCGTCACAGAGTTGACGTGCTGGGCGTCACACAGTGTCATGGAGTGGCCATCACGGAGTGACATTTTTAGTTGGAAACAGACGCAGAGCGGTAGTATACCGCTATATTGGTCAGCCGTTGCTCAGTGTGTGAAAATGTCATGAAGGTACATTATATAGCTTGGTTTGCTTCATGGCAATTGTGTCCCCATGTGCTGAAATCGCTGTCACGGAGTTGACGCGGAAAAAGGCACGCGATGAACATTTACGCAAAATCCACTTTCAAACCTGTGATGGACAAAGTTCTTATTTTGGTTGAAACTTATGTGGCTTCTAACACCCGTTAAAAAGCACGTAATCGGAATACATTCATGGTCCTCATCAAACATCGGCCGCCAGGAACATATGACACAATTGCCCGGTTACGGACCTGAGGCTCAAACCATGGCTCAAACTCGGGTTCATATCTTTAAAGCTGGACTAATGGCTTAAAAGGAGAAAAAATAGATTAAAAAATATATTTCGGCACATGTACCGCATGTGTTCATACGGTACTGTGCCCGTTACATTTCCGAAAATGCCCGACTGCAGTCGGCTGCCTTCGGTTGTTCTCGGCGTTTGCTCCAAACGCTCCAGCACTTGAGGGGTTTCTGCCAGTATATAAGGCCCCAGTACCGTTCAATGAAGCGTGTCATTTGTGCGTACATGTCAACACGGAAACATTTGGGCTGTTGCCGCTAAAGCATATATCGATATACCTAAATGGGAACGCTAAAAGGTGGATTTTGGTGGTATTACTGTACTATGAAATAATTTTACATATGTACTCCATTCCGTTTCAATGTACATTACCAACGATATGTATGTGATATGATGTATCAATCGTCCATACATACCACTTATTCGTTGGCACAGTTGATCACTACCGTTCATACAGTTGTATTTCGGGATGCTAACAGTAGCACCCCCGCCCCAAATACTATGACTGTGCGGACTATGTCTAGGCTGTGTATCTTTTATACAGTGCGATAGCATAATTATACAAATAATACTCACTGTCAATGATGTTTGTTAGAAAGTAGACTATGACTATAACCAATTTCGGATACAATACATTTTGTACACTAAACACTGATTGGCAATGAAATGTATACATAATTGTCTAATCGCAAATCATAGTTGATGAGCTTTATTCTGGAAAGCGAAGCCTAAAGCCTAACAAATATTGCCCAACAATAGTAATCCCGCTAGATTACAACTCAAGCCTGTTGAGTTGTAATCCGACGGGAGAACATGGGCCAATTTCTCAATTGTGATGTACATTCTGTTATGAATCTGTGTGTGATATTTTATGTAAACAATTGACATGTCGAATATATCGTGTTTATTTATTTCCATTTCGGAGATAGATTTAGGCAATATGATGGTTTATGCATCATATTCTAAAGATATAAAATATCTGCTGTTGACAAGCAGTATGGGGGATATGCATTCACCGGGAGTGCAGCGTGGTGTTGCAGCCTAGAGTATCGTGAGTTGAACTGGACTATACCACATGACGACAGGCGAGTTTTATATTTTATATTTGCTCTTTGGAGCAAACGCCGAGGGCGGCCGAAACTAGCCGATGGTACTTCGGAAATGTTCGGTAATCTCACGGGTGCAGTACCGCCTGGACACATGCGGTACATGTGCCGACATATATTTTTTTTAATCTCTCTTGTCTCCTTAAATACCATTAGTCCAGCTTTAAGTGTGGCTTGTGAAAGCCAGACCTAAACCAAAGTTCAAGCCTGGCTTGTGAAAGCTAGACTCAAACTCCGGTTCAAGACTGTCCGATTTAAAAACAGTTGAGTTGCATATACGCTTCGCTCAAGACGAGCTTACGTAAGTCAGACTTGCTACAACTTGTATGCATGCCTATACATGTGCATTTGCTTGATTGTGGCTCGTTTGGCATGGCAGTTAGAGGATTGTATCATCTTATATCGGTTGATTTCTGTTGATTTAAATTACGAGAGGAAAACAAAAATACAGCGACTTCAAAGGAAATTAGTGGAGAAACAAAACGATAGTATCCACAACAAGAGAAATAATATACGGATGATAGCCAAGGAAGATCAGGCCTGGGAACAGATAAAACATTGTGCGAACAGTGATAACCCAGCCCATGACAATAATATTTCTTTATTTTGCCTATAACTTAGCTCAACGTGATAGAAAATACACTGGTCGGCGGTGTGACAACACTATCAGGTCGAGGCGAAAACAACTAGTCACAGTAGCATCGTTTATACAACATATGTCACCCCTACGAGTCAGAACTGAAATAACAGTGACCAGCTATGGTATCTCAAAACATAGTTTGTATTGTATTTACATGCATGTACACATGTTTCTCCAATCTAAGCTAGACTTAAACCTACCCCTGACCAGGTTCAGATGTAGAGCTTAGCTCGAACCTCGGCTTCATTTAAGCTTGACGTCTGCAATCCAAAACCTTGGCTTAAGCTCAGCTTACTCCTTGTAAACCCTATCCCGGATTTAAGCTAGACGTCCGCAACCGGGCAAATGTGTCACGTAGTGACAAGTTCTTCTGGGACAATCAGTTATCTCAATTATTTTGAAGAAGGTGTCAACCCCACATATTTTCTCATATGACACCATCAACAAAACACTGTTGAGATGTAAATTTGCGGTTGGGACATTGCAAAATGCCGTCACGGAGGGGTTTTTGCGTATTTTTGTTTGATTGATTATGGGATAGATTCAGCCAATTTTCAAAATTTTCATAAAATTGTGTGTCACTGGTGTCAAACGTCAAGAAAAAGATATATCATATTGGCCAACATTGTTAATAAATATATCCCAGGGCTGGGATAGTGAATGTGCTCATAAATATAGAAATACTCACAACAGTCTTACTCTGTTCGAGTGCGCGGATATCACTTGTAAGTTGTAGTCACATGTACAGCAAACTTGAGACTGACCGACTCTGTTGGTGATGAAAGCCGAGCCCTGATGCTGTAATAGTATAAGCAACATATGGAGGTGGGATCTCTAACAACTGATGGTGACAGCAATTTACACACAGCTGTCGGTGATGAGTAAGAGTTCACAGACAAAATGGTCACGGATAGAGCTGAAAGACACACTTTGGAAGAGCTACCTTCAGTGAAAAAGCTTACGAGGCGAAGAATAAACTGATAGCTCCACTTTGAGGAAACGTTTTGCGATTGATGTCAATATATGTGTGATCTCGAATGCCATGCTGCAGCAAGAAGGAAGAACTTTGATATAGATATGATCAAACGGGAACTGACGTGTTATTGAGGCAATCATTGAGTGTTATCATAATGAATACAATCTGTGTAAGAATCACACATTCGTGTGTCAGGGGAATCAACCAGATTTTTAACAATGAACAGAGAGTTTGATTTCCTTGATTTTAGGTCAGACAGGAAGGCTGTTGAATTAACCACACTGAAATCCTCAGAAGGTTCAGTCGCTGAAAGAAGTTCTGGACTAACCCAAAAATAGTGATATGGAGAAAGAACTTCGAACTTCGGATGATACATAATGGGATATCGGAATGTTGATGAGAAAAGACACATTCATTAGGGCACGGCTTTTGTACAACTTATTTGAGAAGTACAAGCGCATATATGTAGTGCAGATGTAACGAAATCTTCTGTTCAAGCTCTGTGGTGAGATTTTCATTAGTTGTTCCAATAAAATGTCAGCGTGTCTTCTACATTAATCACACCATTGTGTCCATTGTTTGTGAAGTTTCTCAATGAACAATAAACAATAGTTGTATTATTTGACATTGTTTTGTTTTTGAATCACCACTTACATTATGTACAGTGACCACTATGTCCATAACAAAAATTGCATTTTGACATAAGCTTCTTTGATTATTGACATGTTTCGGCTCCAAGGTTATGTGATCAGGGTCACGATGACACAGACACAACACTTCCCAAATCTATAGGAAGGTCGGATATTCGTACTTTGAACATGTATGCTAATTTGGTCGGTTTCTCACGTTCTGGACCCTTTTTGACTGATACCAGCTTGGACCCTGCTCACACCCACACCTAGCAATATAGCTGGGCAACATCGTATCAGGTCAGCATCGTATATTTCCCCCACCATCCAAACTAACAATGAAACGCTCAAATTGGAATTTTCGGAGCTCCTCCCAAGAACGAAATTATCTGCTCATATGTTTTAGTAGCTGATAAATTTTGTGCATTGCAACATCCATTTATCTTTCGTCGTTGAGCTTCTGTTCATGTTGTATAAAATATTCGTCTGCAATGCCAACCAGCTCAATTCAAGAAAAATATCCTCCATCTACCGAACCACTATGTGTCAAGATCATCCGACCTCAACAATGGTGGAATTACTGGCGTCATGCCTGACCAGAAAGAGTGCACATGCACAAAGCCGAACACTCAAACAATGGAGCAGAGATATAATGAAATCTAAAGATTCCATACATGGCATAACCTAAATGTTATGCCATGTGTTGAGCCATAGTAGTAGACTTAACCAGTGATGGCATGGATCTTAGTTTGGACAGTGGTATATTCGCTGTGTGCCATTTCCTGTCAGTTTTTGCCAGATGGCGGCGTCCGGCACAACCATTTTGTGTGTGGATCCTCTGTTCCAACTGGTGACAAGACTGATAGAATCATCTGTCACTGAACCCTATATACTGACTTGGTGTATGGGAGCGCAAATACTAGCTGGTACTGCCACATTCGCCAAAATCCAATTCATGCCTTAACCATAAATGATCTGCATCATGAAGAAGTCTGTTCGTCCTCGGTGTTCAGTGCTAATACCCCCATCCCCTCCTCATCCCACCCAATCATTCATCTACACCAACTAGAATTGGTCATGCGGCACAGTCTAAACCGTTTCTAATATAAACTTCCCTTCCAATAAAATAAAATATAGAGCCTTGTTGAATGATCTAGACAGTCCAAAGCCAGACAATTTCATTCTATGAGTGATGACACCTGACAAGTACAATGATTCACGTCTGCTGAATTATTTCCTGAGGAAACACTGAAGAGATAAGAAGTTGATGTGCAGAAGTTCCAACCCATCCGAATGTGGGGTGAATGGTGCACCCATCATCAGCATCATGCTCGCAGACAGTCATCGGAATGTAAGAATGGCCAAATTTATCAGCACTATTTCTGTATAATAAATCCTCGGGACTATTTGATCAAAAGAACTAGTACTCGGTCTTCAAAGTGTATCAAAAACTCTAGTTTCTCTCGAGATTCCATACTCTCGCAATTTAGACAGGTGGCAAAACTTGATTAAATGATTGTCGTAGGAATGAAATGTCTGAGGCTGGCATGCATTCTGGGAAGTTGAAAAGACCTAAACTGGTCACAATATCTTTGTCATAAAATTTTAAATTGGAATTGATTGAAGGGTGGTATATATCAAACCAACCACTCATTGCCTATATTCTTGCAACATCTACTATAGCCTGGAGTTACCAAAACATATGAAAATATTACATATCATCTGAGTAATGAATTATTGACAAAATCCTTGAATGCATAGTTTATTTATGCCAAATAAGCAAATTAGCAGCCACCATTTTATAAAAAAAAATCGTTTCAGTAATATATTTGTAAAGATTTGAGCTAAGAAGACAAAATATATATCTATATCCAGCTTTTCATGGTCAACGTGAATATTCAACGAGCAAGATAGAAAAAATTTCCACGTTCATAGAATGCATATCTTATGTCAACTTTGCACATTATAAAAAACTATGTTTTTATCAGTATATCTATAAATATTTAGGATAGAAAGAAAAACATAACATCTATACCAAGGCTTTCATGGTCACCGAACAAGATAATAAGACTTCCACATTCATGAAATGTATATAAGATACCAAATATGCAAATTAGCAGCCACCATTATGGAAAAATAAGATCATCATCAAAGTGGTATCGATAATACATGTAATCTCTGATTATAGCCTTCCTTTTGTTGCGCGTAGCACGTTTGTAGTCCAGTAGCTTTGGCTTTCGGTGCAGTATTCTCAAAAGGAAGAGAGACGAAAATGATGTGTATGGGAGCCAGAACGACATACAACTATTGTACTATAAACTCAGTAGCATTTTGCCTTGTAATTGGATACTTATGTACTTGTCATACACTTATTGCGTGTGTTTGTTTCGTATTTATAAATTGTTCCAGTAGGTTGTAAGGCAGTTGTATACTAATTCCATCTAGTCTACGGCTTATATCCGCCACTGATGACACCAGTGCGGCTATGGCTGTACGCTTAAGTGTTTGGTCGGGTTTTGTTCTGATTCATCATCAAAATCTGGTCGGGTTGGTGTTAATAGATTGATTCTTACACTAGTGGTACAATCGATGACGGAATATGACATGAATGTTTGCAAATGACATGGGTCATCCAAGATTTTAAATCAGAAATTGTCTATGATATTTTTCATTATACGACTGTAGTCTTAACCGCATGTTGATTGGTCGAAAAATTGTCACCTGAGCATCCATAAATCTGCATATTTTTGCCCACTTTCGAAACATAACCTCAGATATTCGAAATATTGAAAATCTTTGTGCATGTGGATGATATGGTAGAGGGATAATCAAAAGACAGATATACAAATACGGAGGCTAGGTTTGATACAATATCAAGTTCTATGGCATTTTGGATGATTACATTTACCACATACCATATATGTTTCTGAGATGAAAAGCAAAATTGCACTCAACCATGACCCACAGAAAAAAATTACAACTTGTTCCAACTCGAATGAGTGAAACTGCACCAGAGACAGGATCTTTTCATAATTTGTCCCAATTTGAGTCTGCTCCAAAGACAGGATGTTGTTAAAACTATTTGTCAACACGCCCAAAAAGTTTCCATCCATGATCAGGGACGATGATTTGGAAAAGCATGCTCAAGGAACTGTGTAAGTATACACAAATGCAGAAACGCCAAACTACATCCTATCGCGTGCCAAAGTGCCGCCTGCGAGTGTTTCAATGGAAAAAATGATGCAGATATTCAAATACAATTGTGGATAGCTCGTTGATTGCAAGAATATGCTAGTCTTTGCAAACAATGCAACTCTACTTCGATCTGATCTGGGTGAAGACAAACATACAGCCGTCAGCACTCAGTGGTGGCTCAGATAGTGTGATATACCCAGAGGTGGACTCTATATAATTCTATGTGTCAAGCCAGAACAGAAGAACATGTGCCAGCGAGGGGGTGGCAAAAAATAGGAACTTCGAACTTTTATTCTGATTCCAAAATGGTGACTTTAGGTTTGTTATTTCATCATCAAAATCTGGTCGAGTTGGTGTTAATAGCTTGATTCGTACACTATATATAGTAGTACAATCGAATTGATAACGGAATGTGACATGAAAGTTTGCATGATGACATAGGTAATCCAATATTGTAAATCAGAAATGGTCTACAAAATGTTTCATTATACGACTGTAGTCTTAACCGCATGTTGATTGGTCGAAACATTGTCACGTGAGCTTCCATAAATCTGCATGGTTCTGCCCACTTTCAAAACATAACCTCAGGTATTCGAAATATTGAAAATCTTCGTGCATGTGAGTGATAGGGTAGAGGAATAATGATAAGATTAAAGTTGGACAGATATACAAATATGGAGGCTAGGTTTGATACAATATCAAGTTCTATGGCATTTTGGATAATTACATTTACCACATACCATATTTGTTTCTAATATGAAAAACAAAAATTCCACTCAACCATGACCCACAGAAAAAAATGACAACTTGTTCCAACTCGAATGAGTGAATCTGCACCAGAGACAAGATCTTTTCATAATTTGTCCCAATTTGAGTCTGTTTCAAAGACAGGATGTTGTTAGAACTATTTGTCAACACGCCCAAAAAGTTTTCTTCCATGATCAGGGACGGTGATTTGGAAAAGCATGCTCAAGGAACTGTGTAAGTTGACAGAAATGCAAAAACGCCCATCTACATCATCACGTGCCAAAGTGCCGCCTGCGAGTGTTTCAATAGAAAAAAAAATGATGCAGATGTTAAAAAACAATCGTGGATAGCTTGTTAAAATGATTCCAAGAACATACTAGTCTTTGCAAACAATGCAACTCTACTTGGATCTGATCTGGGTAAAGACAGACAGACAGCCGTCAGCAGTCAGTGGTGGCTCAGAGAGTGTAATATACCCAGAGGTGGACTCTATATAATTCTATGTGTCAAGCCAGAACAGAAGAACCTGTGCCAGCGAGGGAGTGGCAAACAATGGGAACTTCGCCGGCGAGTGTGTGGTCTTACCATTGCAAATCACTCACTTTCTCGAGTGAGACGTGCTCAGTCACGCACTTTTGGGGGAGTGTAGTCTTTTATTGATATTACATTTTTTTTGGTGAGTACTGTGCTTTAAGTTGTGAAAAACGAACCGTGCGGCTCAACACTTAACAATTCTCCGGTAAACGTTCTGAGCCCTTGGGTTAATTTTACTGACATTATTCGTGTACAGTTCCAGAGATGGTCAAGGTGGTGGTTGTGTTCAGTTTGCTGGTCATCTTTCATTGTGGGATCTTTCAATGCGTGAATCGAATTAGACGCGACGGGCGCTAATGCTCCAACTGCCTACCGTCTGGTATAACTACTCAAAAATAGTTAGGGATATTCCAAAAAACTCGACCAAAGTGTAGAAGTTGTCTATAAAACCTGAATTTTTGCATGAAATATATTCCATTTTAAATATATTCACTGCTCAGTTTTCAGTGAGTGAAACTGAGGCCTACTGAGCAAAGATTTGTTGAGTTTTTTTCACGCGGCCAAATCTTGTCCATTTTTGTGTGTCCATATAAATTGGAGTTGACACAAAATGTTTCAACCAAAGATCTTGTAAGGGATTATTTCCTGTTGTTGCCAACTCGTTTTGATTAATTCTACCCACTGACTTGACAAGGGCGGTCTGGATACTGCAGGATGGCAGGTGTCAAGAGAGGTGGCTAACAAACTTGGAGTTGACCAAAATGTTGAATCCAGATTGCGAGTTAGATACCAGAAATATGGGCGATAAGATGTCACGCATAGGGTGATCCAATGGCACTCACACCACAACAGGATCAGTAAACCAGTGCTAACCAAAAATTGTAATCGTCTTGAAACTGCTAGATCTCTTTGAAATCCTCTAGACACTGCCACCAGTGTTCATGTAATAAACCAAACCTTGCATAAACATCTCCATTCCGATGGATTGGATGCCTGACGACAAGCTGTTGTAACCCCGGCTTCCCCCCAGGCCCCACACGGCCTGTCCTCAGATCACCCAGGATCATGTTATTTGGAGAATCGTCAATTGGGCCAATGTTCGTTCTCAGATGATTCCAGAATTTGTGTGTCTACCAATAAAAGACGATGTAGGGTATAGATATCACGGAATGAAAATTCCAAGCTGTTTCCAATTGTGGAACATAACTGATTTGGTGGAGAGTCCATAATGGTCTGGGCGGGAAAAAGCATTAATAGTCCCACGGACCTTGTGGTGTTTTACAGAGGAGTAGTGACAGTCATAATTCACAAAGATGATATATTTCTGCCTGTAGTTCAACCATATGTTGGAACAATTGGTTCAAATTTCATTTTCATGGATGATAATGCCCCAATTCATCGGACTCGGACTCTCATTGGGAGCACGCGCAGATGTTGTCAAGGCTGTATCCAAGCATGTGGGGGTCACACCAGTTTTTGACTTTTAGAGTTAGGTCTAATTTATTGTGTTTTCATTGCTCAAACAAAATCTGAAAAACGCTATGTTTTGATGTTTTTCCTTAGAGTTTGTACTTCTTCAAGTAAAATCATTATGACTGCGACTGTGAGTTTGGACATGACGTTCAAATGTTGAAAAGGATATGAAAATAATGTTTCCCCAATGAAAATTGCAATTTTAATCACTTCCTGCCATGCAAGGGCATACACACTACAATATCCCTAACTTTTTTTGAGTAGTGTATCTGGCTCACCGGAGTACACGGGACTGTGTGGAGAAATTATTATTATAATTGATATCAGAAATCTTATGGGTTTCTGTTGATATTATGTTACAAAATGATTCACTTTGTTCGGTATTATGCGCATGTGCTTTCATAATATTTTGCTTAAGTGCTTACTATATTCTTGTCCATAGTACAGCTACACTTGAATATTTCATGACTTAACATTGCATAATTCACCTGATAATCAAACAACAATGTTTTCTTTAGGTATATTGATGCATATCTGGAAAACGTGAATGAAGGATTAATATGGCGTGTGAATGCAGCAGCTAAAATATTTTGTTTTCTGCCCTGTATCTCCTGTTATACAAATATTGACTGGTGCCCCGTGTAACAGATGATCTGTACCAGAGGGAGGGAGTATTCAGATGATCTATTGCCCAAGGCCCAAGGCCTTGTTTTGTCTGTTACACGGGGCACCAGTCAATATTTGTTTTAGTAAATTTTATAATGATACTTTTCTAAAGGGTTTAAAAGACATCGCATGAATGTTGGTGTTTCAAAACTAACGTCATTTGCCAACTTCATTGGAAGCGGTCACTAGTCCTACGTTCTGTTGCCCGGATGCTGAATCATCGGTATGTTGCCTGGTCACTAGTCCTACGTTTTATGGCCCGGATGCTGAATCATCGGTATGTTGACCGGTCACTAGTCATACGTTCAGTTGCCCGGATGCTGAATCATCGGTATGTTGATCGGTCACTAGTCATACGTTCTGTTGCCCGGATGCTGAATCATCGGTATGTTGACCGGTCACTAGTCTACGTTCAGTTGCCCGGATGCTGAATCATCGGTATGTTGACCGGTCACTAGTCCTACGTTCTGTTGCCCGGATGCTGAATCATCTGTAACGGTTTTGGGGTGTTCCCAAAAGTTTCCCCTAGGTAATTCTAGCAGTGTTTTGTGATATTACGGTTAAATAACCGTTTATTGAATTGTATATGTGTTTAAAGGTTCATTCGGTTCCGTATTGGTGATATTTAGAAGGTTTTCCGACTCGGAACTTAGTATATTTTTGATGTTGGTAAAGCCGGAGACGGAGCCGGAGACGGAGACGGAACCGGAGACGGAGTCGGAACAATGGAGTACAAAAACGTAATGACGTTATTTCCGGAAGGTCATGTGATCAACCTCGTTTTCGGTTTAAAAGGTGACGTGTCAGCCACTGATTGGTTCTAGAGTGTTTTTAGAAATTACGGAAAAATCAGTGTTTTGGCGGACTATGACGTCACAATAGGTTGGTCACGTGACGTGGGTCTCAGGTCTATAAAAGCCCCCGTTTCACAGCGGACGGCGGAGTTGGTGTCCTGACGTCGACCTGTGCAGACTCCTTCTCCCATAGCAGAGTACTCCCTTGCTCCGGCTTGTGTCATACCAGATGATAGCAGTTAAGTCTTCTGACTGTGCACTTGGAAAATAAACATGAAAACTTCAACCGAGTTGTTTTTCCGTGTTGGTTAGGGAACTGGAATTTATGATAAAGTTAGTTCACCGGAAAAGAAAGTAATACGGAGAGAAGGGAGATAAGTCCACAGTCGGTTAAGACCAAGTTGTAACGACGTCTTAGGGTGATCCAAGAACCCAGATCACCAAGGAAGGAGACGGAGACGGAGGTGGAATTCAACGGAGCAACTACGGAGGCGGTACCGGACGGAGCAGTTGCAGAGACGGGAACGACGAAGCAGTTGCAGAGGCGGTACCGGACGACGGAGTAGCAGAGGCAGTACCTGACGGAGCGGTTGCGGTAACCGGAAGTGAGAACACTCCCGAGATTCACCATTTCAGGTGCAGTCGCAGGTTGCGGTGAGGCGGAGCCAACCGGAGCAGTTTGCAGTGAGGCGGAACCTGGCAGAGCGGTTGCAGTATTCAGAAACGGCAACGTTCCCGGATTCTCTATTCCAGGTGCAGTCGCAGTTGCAGTAAGGCGGAAAACAACGGAGCTGTTGCAGTAAAGTGGTATCCCGACGGAGCAGTTGCAGTACCCGGAGACGGAAACGCCTCCGGATTCTTACTTTATAATAATAATAATAATAAATAATATACATTATTTGTATAGCGCCCTATACATTGTAGAAACATAGCTCTAAGGCGCTGAACAATAAAACACAAAAATTTGATGTAAGATGTTGAACAGTAAAACAAATGAACAAAATGTACGATTAATAAGGTGATAGAACAAATATAGAATAAATAAATGTAGAATAAATGTAGAATAAATATATGTACACGAGAGGAAACTTTAAAGAGTGAAGGCTATTCTAAAAAAATGTGACTTCAGTTGACGTTTAAAAGACGAAACATTTTCAGCATCACGAATGTTTGATGGGAGGCTGTTCCACATAGTAGCTGCTGCGTGGTGAAAACACTTGTTGCCATACGTGGCAGTCCTGGTTCGAGGGACAACCAAGAGACGCTCAGACTCAGATCTGAGTGACCTTGATGGTTGATAGACAGAAAGCAGTTGCTGAAGATAGACCGGTGCCGAACCCTGTAGTACTTTATAGGTGAGGACCAAAACTTTGAACCGTGGTCGATATTCTGCTGGAAGCCAATGTAGTGACTTTAAGATGGGCGTGATATTGTAACGGGTTTGAACCCTTCTGTGACGTCTTGATGAACCGGTTTTCTAGGGAGGTGGGTGAGTTGTTGTTTAACCGGAGCTGAAACGGTAAAACTCCGGGAAACTGCTACTGTTGTACGGTTGAACTCCGGCTAGAAGTCTCTAAGGTTGGTAGCGTGGTCTGGAATGGACCTCTTAACCGTTGCCCGACTGCTAATCTGCAACTGCACCTGTAAAGTAAGGATCCGGAGGCGTTTCCGTCTCCGGGTACTGCAACTGCTCCGTCGGGAAACCGCTTTACTGCAACAGCTCCGTCGTTTTCCGTCTTACTGCAAACTGCGACTGCGCCTGGAATAAAGAATCCGGGAACGTTGCCGTTTCCGAATACTGCAACCGCTCTGCCAGGTTCCGCCGCACTGCAATCTGCTCCGGTTGGCTCCGCCTCACCGCAACCTGCGACTGCACCTGAAATGGAGTATCTCGGAAGTGTTCCCACTTCCGGTTACCGCAACCGCTCCTTCAGGTACTGCCTCTGCAACTCCGTCGTCCGGTACCGCCTCTGCAACTGCTTCGTCGTTCCCGTCTCTGCAACTGCTCCGTCCGATACCGCCTCCGTAGTTGCTCCGTTGATTTCCACCTCCGTCTCCGTCTCCGACTCCTTCCTCGGTGATCTGGGTTCTTAGATCACCCTAAGACGTCGTTACAACTTGGTCTTAACCGACTGTAGTCTTATCTCCCTTCACTCCGTATAACTGTCTTTTCCGGGAAACTAACTTTATTATAACTTCCAGTTCCCTAACGAACACGGAAAAACAACTCGGTTGAAGTTTTCATGTTTATTTTCCAAGTTCACAGTCGGAAGACTTAACTGCTATCATCTGGATGACTCTATCCGGAACAAGGGAGTACTCTGCTAGGGGAGAAGGGGTCTGCACAGGTCGACGTCAGGACACCAACTCCGCCGTCCGCTGTGAAGCGGGGGCTTTTATAGACCTGAGACCCATGTCACGTGACCAACCTATTGTGACGTCATAGTCCGCCAAAACACTGATATTTTCCGGATTTCTAAAAACACTCTAGAACCAATCAGTGGCTGACACGTCACCTTTTAAACCGAAAATGAGGCTGATCACATGACCTTCCGGAAATAACGTCATTACGTTTTTGTACTCCATTGTTCCGGCTCCGTGTCCGGTTCCGTCTCCGGTTCCGGCTCCGTCTCCGGCTTTACCGAGATCATAAATTACTAAGTTCTGAGACGGAAAACCTTTAAAACATTAACAATACGGAACCGTATGAACCTTTAAACACATATACACCCTAATAAACGGTTATTTAACCATAATATCACAAAACACTAACATAATTACCTAGGGGAAACCTTTGGGTACGCCCCAAAACCGTTACACTCCCCCTTCCTTAGACTCTGTTCGTCCCGAACAGAACAATATCACATATATACAAATTGTCAACCGTTAAACTGTCCGTAAAATCAAACACAACTTGTCTCCGTGATCCGGGTACTGGTATCTCTTAACTAGTTTACCGTCACTGTACCCGGATATCTTGCTTGTTCCGTTTCCCACTTTTTAACTCTTAATTATACTAGAATCCGGGAAACGGTTCTTCTTTCTTCTCCTTGCGCCGACTTGACTTGCGACGACTTGCGACGACTTGCGACGACTACTGCCCACCAGTATCACGGCGCGAACTGCTCCCCGACGGCGGACGTGGTGGAAAGGTCTGTGGTACCAACGGTCGTCCGAAGCTTGTCCCTCTGGCATCAACCGGGAGAAGATCCGGATCATGGAGGCTCCACTGGGGCGGGACGTAGAACCCATTCCTGAGGCGTTCGTCTCGGATGGACCAATCTGGAATCCGGACGATCTGACGGGTCGGGACGAGACCAAACGGTGACTCTCTCTGCTCCATGATCTCTACGTAGACGCCGGAGTCTCTCATCTCGGCTGGCCCCCACTGCTCCGGTCCCCAACGTACTGCATAGTATCTAGCGTGCTCCGGGACTGCGGGCGCAAAGACGGAAGCGCTCCGTCCCCCAATATTCACCGGGAAACAATGCGACGGACACGGTTGAGTTGAAGGACCGCCAAACGGGTAGAATGTGTAGGGTGGACTCTGGGTTGGTGCTCGGACTTGGCTCCTTCCGGACCGCTCACTGGAAGACTGTCGAGGTCGGGTTTCCACCGGAGACAGGATTCCGGGTGTAGCTCTGGCTTGATCTACCAGGATACTCCTCCGGGCTCTCTGCACGTCCGCATGGCTTCGTTCAGACGCGGAAGACTCTATTCCGTCATCCCTAGCCGCTGAACTGGTTCTGCTTCCGGCTACTGCTTGAATGGTTGCCGGCAAAGTTCGCTCCGTGGATCCTCGGGTCTCCGTCTCACTGCCAGCTCTGCTCCGGTTTCCGCCTTCCGTTTTGGTCTCCGGTCTGCCTCCCGATCTGCCAATGGGTCTGCTATCCGCTCGGCTATCTGCTCTGCTATCTGCTCTATCTGCTCTGCTATCGACTCGGCTATCTGCTCTGCTATCGGCTCGGCCGCTGGATCTGATTTCTGCTCCGCCTCCGGGCCGGACAATCACACTGCTCACTGCTCTGCCACTGCTAGTTGTTCTCGGAGGTGGACTCCGGAAAAGGTCTTCCTCATCGTCTCGGCTCTGCATTTCCGCAATGTCTGCCACTCCCACTTCTGCCGTTGCTCCGCCGGAACCTTCCTCCAACAGCCGGAACTTGTAGTCATACACCCCCTTGCTTTTTCCTTTGACGCTGCCTCCGGAAGACTTGGGTGGGGTGTGTCGTTTCTCCTCTCGACCACGTTCTCCGCCTCGGTCCTTGGCTCGCTCCGGGCTCTCCTTCCTATATTCTCGGCGTTGATGGCGTCCGGAATTATCCGGCGAACGGCTGCGACTCCGCTTCTTTCCGCGGTCTCGATCTGCTCCGGTACCTCGAGATGAGTCAGGGCTGTTTTTCCGGGAGGTGTTCCGGGAAGAACTCCGGGTCACAGGCGGCTTAACCGGCTTCGGGTCTCCTGGTTCCTGCAACTCGTCTTCACTTGCCATGATTTTCAGCTCCGCTTCCTCTTCCGAACTGCTCTCCGCCTCCGTGGACGAAACGTCGGCTGCTAGTGCGGCCACCGACTGGGTACCGGAACGATACCGGGTCCGGGACGAAACCGAACCTCCCGACTCCGACTCCGTATCCGACAACTGGTCAAGCCGTGTTACCGGCTTCTTGCTTTTCCGTGGGGTCATCTTGGACCGGAGGCTTTTCTCCTCAAACTGCTCTCTGCCCACCCTCAGTCGAATCGGGTTTGCGTCCATTGCGTGCCGGGACTGCAGATGCTTCTGTGTTCCCTCTTTCCGTCTGCTCCAATGGTCACACTGCGGACAGGCGAAGACGGTGACTTCACTTGTGTGCTGCTCCGTGACATGCCGGAGCAACGTGTGCTTGCTCTTGAACTCTAGGTTGCAGTCTCCACACCGGTGAGGGCGGGGCTTGCGGGGTGTTGTCTTTACTTTCGGCATTCTGATTCTCTGCTTTGTGTCGATGTTGACTCAGCTACAGCAAACTGCCTTCTGCATCCGGTAACAGCTAACTGCCCCTTTTATAGTCTCTGGAAGTCACGTGACTGGCTTATCTGCTTGATGATTGGCTGCTCAGCAAACTGCAACTCCTCCTGGTGGTCTTCTTGGATAAATAATATTTTTTTTTTTTTTTTTTTTTTTTTTTTTTTTTTTTTTTTTTTCCGTGTTGTTGCTGCTAACTGCCACCGCTTCTTCCGTCTCCGCCAAACTGCCAACCGCCTCCGTCAACCGCTATACTGCCAACCGCCTCCGTCTACTTTCACACTGCCTTCGCTTCCGTCCAGGAGTCCTCATCTGCCGTCTCATACTCCGACTCATCCGTCTCCGGCTCCGAAGTGGGAGAAGGTGGTCTATATTCCCACACCCGGATCTCTGCCTCCCAGTCTTCCACCGGCTGATCTTCCTCTTCGGGTTTCTCCCAATCGTCTGCTTGATCCGGCATAACTGCTCTGACCGCCTCTGCAATCAGCTCCATCTCCTGATCCCAGCTTTCCGGAGGAGCGTCGTCGGCGACCCGGAGACAGCCCTGTGGATCCGGAACCCATTCCGGGAGATCTAACTGCTCCGGTTGTCCGATGGGGGCGGCTGCTCCGGCATCCCAGTCAGGGCCAAACGGAAGCTGGTCCGCATAAGTTTCCGGAACTGTATTCTCCCTTGGTGACCGGGTGCAGAATCGCCGGAAGCGCCTATGCCGGGACTGCGTTGCTGTTCCCCGCCAGGCCGAATCAAAGGTTCCCACATGGTGGAGGGTGGCCTCGTCCTGAGGAGGACGGTTCCCGGAAGGGTACTTCCACCCGTGCATCTCCCGGAGATGCCTCCTAAGGTCGTTCGCCCGGTTGCCATAGAAGGCACACAAACAGCAATGAAATCTCTGGGCTGGGCACACATGCCGTCTCCGGTCCCTCGCACTCTCAAACATCCGGTCACACCGCTTACACAGCCGGCTATAATCCAGTGGCTGCGGGGTTGCCCAATCTCTGCTCCGGCCGCGATCTTGTCTATCAAGGAACGCCGAGTAGGCCATTCCGGAAGGCCGGGAAACTGAAATTGTCGATCTACTGCACCGCTTTTACTGCACCGCTTCTGCGCCGCCTCTCCGGACTGGTGGTCTTCCGGGAAACACTTAGTCGTTTTTCACTGCAAAATCTGTCGCTGCCGGAAAATGCTGGACTTGATTCGATTCCGCCAAACTTTGTCTGCGATGTGCACAGCTCGAGGTCTGCTCTCCAACTGCTGTCAGAGCCCGATTTCAAGGCCCTTATATACCCTTTCTGCTCACGTGATTTGAAAAGCTCCATGCTGATTGGCTGCCTCAGGAGTGACGTCACAATTATGCAAAAACTCAACCGTTAACCGAGAGGTGTCCGTCTCCGGCTCAACCGGCTTCTCCGGGTTTTTCCGGCTCCCTTTCAACTGCTTCTCCGAGCGAAGTATCTGCAATTTTGAAGTATCTCTGCCATCAGGAGGGTTGAAAAGAGTCTCAGCCAGTTGAATCTGCCTCTCAGACGAACATCTAGACTGCAAGTTGGGCGTTTCCGCCA
The DNA here is from genome assembly GCA_949152475.1 of Terebella lapidaria. Lineage (NCBI taxonomy): Eukaryota > Metazoa > Annelida > Polychaeta > Terebellida > Terebellidae > Terebella > Terebella lapidaria. Next base: position 13,260,195 of record OX424558.1, read on the forward strand.
TCTGTACTGCTTCGTCAACTGCATATCTGCTCATTGGCATTACTGCTTGTCGACACTGGAAACTGCATACATTCTTGTCCAGAAGGAGGGCCCTTCCTATCTGGAATGATGTTTCACCGCTTCTGTCGATCTGCAGCCGGTTTGCTGTCTCTGCTAAGTGGAAACTCCGGTTGGATGTCTACAGCCGGAAAACTTTTCCGTCTTAATTCTCTGAATACGGAAGACGTGTAGCTGCTTCTCTGGAGATACTAGACCGCTAACCCAGGTTCTTCTGGACCCCTGGCCGCTACCCTGGACTGGTTGACTATGCGCTCAAACCAGTCAGAACCTCAAGGATGTCTCTATCCGGTCTCTGCACCGCTTTCCGCTCTGCTTCCTTTCTCCGCCCTGTTTCCGGAACCAGCACTTGCTCGCTGCTTCGACTTCTTGCGGTCGCTCTCTGCCGGAACTCAACGTTTTACCAGGGTCTCAGCTATCTCCTTCTCCTGCTCTACAGCTCACTCCGTCTTCTAATATTTCTGCGTCCTCTGCGGCTTTACTCCGAGTCCGTATCCGACTCAGAGACCGTCGGTTCCGTCTCCGGAACACTACTCTGCTTCGGCGGCTCCGTCTGCCTCCAGGAATCCGCCATTCTCCGCTTCATCCATCTCGGATGCTTGACGCCATTATACGGTTTCAGCAAATCGAAGTGAACCACCTTCTGTCGAGTTTCACTCTCTGCAATCTCGTAGGTCACGTCGGTAAATCTGCTCAGCACTAGCTTTGGACCGCTCCACTTCCTCTGCAACTTGGGAGCTTTGCCCTTCTTCCGTGTTTTGACCGCCATCCACACTCGGTCTCCTGGCTGGAACTGATTGTTGACCTTCCTCCGGTCGTACAGCTTCTTCTGCCGTTCCATTTCTCTGCCAGATTTCGCTCGAACCGCCTTGTATACCGCCTCTAGTCGCTCCCGGAGCTGACTGCCATACTCTGTTACTTCTGCCGTTGATTCTCCCGGCGGTCTGCCAATCAGTAACTCTACCGGAGTGTTGACTTCTCTGCCCAGCATCAGCAAGTTGGGACTCTGCCCGGTTGTCTCCTGCGGGGTACTCCGGTAAGCTGCCATCGCCAACGGAACTAGCTGATCCCAGTTGGTCTGCCGCTCGCTTACGTACAGGCTCAAGATCTGCTGCAGCGTCCGGTTGAATCGCTCGATGAAACCGTCCGACTGAGGTCGGAAAGCGGTTGTCCGTGTCTTGTGAATCCCCAGGATTCTGCAAACATTTCTCAGCAAGTCGGACTCGAAATTTCTGCCTTGGTCGGTGTGTATCTCCATCGGGATACCGTACCGCGCTGCAAACTGGTTGACGAATATGTCCGCAACCGTCACCGCTTCCTGATTCGGCATCGGGTAAGCCTCTACCCACTTGGTGAAGTAATCGCCGATTACTAAGATGTACCGGTTCCCCCGGGTGGATTTAGGTAACGGACCCATCACGTCCATTGCCACCCTTTCCATGGGCGCTCCAACCCGGTATTTCTGCATCGGAGATCGTTTCAAGTTCTGCATACTTCTTGACGCACATTCGTCACAGCTCAGCACCCACTGCTTTATGTCCCGCATCATAGCCGGCCAGAAATACCGCCTCCGAATGCTAGCCGCCATCCTTCTGCTTCCGAGGTGTCCTCCCGTCCGGCTCTGGTGGGCCAGACGGAAAATCTCCTGTCTCAGCTCCTTCGGGGTTATTAACTGCATTCGGCTGGTTCCTTCTGCCGTTCTCCATTTCCGGTAGACTACTCCGTCGACTTTCAGCAAAGTCTTCCGCATCCCGTACAGCACTTTCTCCTCGCTGCTCATGCTGGAAAAGTCTGCACTGCCAGCTGTACCGCTCCCGTCGATCAGCGACGTCACCAGTGAGTACCAAGGTTCTGCTTGCTGCATTCTCTGCAAATCATCTGGTCGATATTTCTGCCCCAGCACAGTATCCTGGTCCGCATTTTCCGCCAGCCTAATCTGCTCTGCATCCGCATCCGCTTTTCCTGGAACTGCCTTCTCCGTCACCGCAACCGCAACCGGCTTCCGGGACACTGCTTTCTCCGTCACCGCAACCGCAACCGGCTTCCGGGACGCTGCTTTCTCCGTCACCGCAACCGCAACCGGCTTCCGGGACGCTGCTTTCTCCGCTACTGCAACCGCCTTCCTTGGGACTGCTTCCTCTGTCACCGCAACCGCAACCGGCTTCCGGGACGCTGCTTTCTCCGCTACTGCAACCGCCTTCCTTGGGACTGCTTCCTCTGTCACCGCAACCGCAACCGGCTTCCGGGACGCTGCTTTCTCCGCTACTGCAACCGCCTTCCTTGGGACTGCTTCCTCCGTCAGTTCTGCTTCTCCGCCTGATCTCCTTGACCGCTTCCGGCGTCCCCCCTTCTTTGGCTTGGGCTGAGGAGTTTCTTCACTTCGTGTCTGCCGGATTCTTTCTCCGTAGTTCCAGGCATCTATCTTGGCTTGTTTCCAGTCGATTTTTCCGCATTGGCTGCATGGGGATCTGGACAAGGCGTCCGCATTATTATGGATTCGCCCCGGACGATGTTCGATGTCGAAATGAAACTCACTCAGGAGCTCAATCCACCGGGCTACCTGCCCCTGGGGCTCCTTGAAATTCATAAGCCAGGTCAGACTGCCATGATCCGTGCGAAGAAGGAAGTGTCGTCCCAGCAAGTACTGCTTATTCTTCTGTACCGCAAACACAACCGCCAGGAGCTCCTTCCGGGTGACACAGTATCTCCGTTCTTCTTTGGTTAGGCTGCGGCTCAAGTAGGTTATCACCCGCTCCTGGTTACCCTGCTTCTGTGACAGTACTGCTCCCAGCCCGGTGTCACTGGCGTCCGTGTCCAGGATATATCGGCCTTGCTCCCTAGGGTACCCGAGTATCGGTGCCGATACTAGGCGGTTCTTCAGCTCTGCAAATGCCTGTTCTTGCTCCGTCTGCCACCGGAACGGCACCCCTTTTTCCGTCAAGTGATTCAGCGGCGCTGCAATCTCGGAGAACTTCGGCACGAACTTCCGGTAATAGGAGCAAAGTCCCAGAAAACTGCGCAGCTCCGTCAGGTTGGTGGGTGTCCGCCACTTCCGTACTGCCTCCGTTTTTGCCGGGTCGGTGCGGATACCGTCTCTGCCAACTATGTGACCTAGGAAAGACACCTCCGGCTGGAAGAACTTGCATTTTGACGGTTTGACTTTTAGGTCTGCCTCTCTCAGCTTGCTGAACACCTCCTGAAGATCACGGATGTGATCCTCCAGGGTCTCGCTGTAGACTATGATGTCGTCCAGATATATGAGGCAGGTCTTCCAGGACAAACCGCCTAGCACCTTCTCCATCAACCGCTCGAACGTACCCGGAGCATTGCACAAGCCGAAACTCATCACTTTGAACTGGTAAAGGCCGCCAGGAACACAGAAGGCCGACTTTTTCCGGGCGTCTTCATCCATCCCGACCTGCCAGTAGCCACTGGTCAGGTCGAGAGTGGAGAACCATTTAGCGTCTGCACAGGCTGCTATGGTGTCGTCTATTCTCGGCAACGGATAAGCATCTTTCTCCGTGACTGCATTTAACCGCCGGTAATCGACGCAGAACCGGGTGGTCCCATCCTTTTTCTTCACAAGGACAATCGGTGAAGCCCACGGACTGCTACTTTCTTCAATGACGTTCTTGTCTTTCATCTCCTGAATCAGACTGCTCACCAGCTCTCTCTTGTCTGGCGGAATTCGTCTGGTTGGCTGCTTAATCGGCCGGTGACTGCCCGTGTTTATCTGATGTTGTACCTCGTTGGTCTGCCCCAGTTCTCCGGCATCATTACTGAAGGTCAGCTTATTCCGAAATAGGAGGTCGGTTACTCTCTCGCGGAAATGACTCGGCACTGCATCCTGGGTCTGCTCTGCTAACTGCCGCAGCTTCTCGTACCCGCTCCAATTCCGCCCGGCCTCCGACTCCGTGGAAATCTGCACCTTCCGGCTCCGCTCCGCCAACGGCACAACACTGCAACCGGCTGCTAAGGTGGTCATCGTCGCCAACTGCGCTCCTTTCTTGATGATTACCGGCTCTGCCATCACGTTGATCACTCGAACCGGGACTGTTCCTTGCTTTATCCGGGATAAAGTTCTCCCGATCAGCCAAGGTCTTTTCTCCGTAGGCTCCTGCGGCATTTCTAGTACTCCTTCTGCTTCACGGACACTCTCTGCTTGTCCTATAATCAGCTGTTCCGTTTCCGGCGGAATTTGGTAATCTGCTACAGCGTTGATCGGAAACGGCTCCCTGGTCTGCTCGAACATGGTGAGGAACACCTCCTGGCTGCCCATCTGCATGGTCATCCGGTCGAAGTTTATGCCGGATACTCGGGAACGGATGAAATCCATCCCCAGTATTCCTTCGTCTTCACAGTCTGCAATCTCGAACGTCACGGTCTCAGCTACTCCTGCGATGTTGAGTGGGAGTTCTTTCCGGCCATGTGTCCGTATGTTACTTCCGTCAACCATTGAAAGACGAATCGGCGACCGCTTCAGCTTCATTCCGGGTTTCCGGATCCGTTCCCAGGTTTGTAGGTTGAGCATTGTGACAGTGCTGCCGGTGTCGATTATCAGCGTTACTGGCTCTCCGCATACTCTGGCTGTCACACACATGCCCACCTCGCCCCTGGGACCGGGTCCGTGAACCACCTGCCGGTTATGGGGGTGTCCTCTCTTCCGGGTCCCGGATTTCCCCTTTTCCGCGACCCGCTCTAGTTTTCCGGCTGCTGCTGCTGCTGTCGTGGCTGCTGCAATTGTTGCTGCTGCTGCTGCTGCGGCTGCTGCTGCTGCTGCTGTTGTCGCGGCGACTGCTGCTGTTGTGGTTGACGCCGCTGCTGCTGCTGCTTCGGCTGCCTACAGTCTCGGGCAAAATGCCCTTTCCGGCCACAGTTGAAACATTCTAAATCCGCTCGGGAACTGCGCTGCTGCTGCTGCCGGCTAACCGCTTCCTTGACCTGAGTCATCAGATCCGCCATCTGCTGCTGAGTCTGCTCGGCTTGCTTCCGCAATTCGTTCACCTGCTGGCTCCACTCCGGCTCCGTGTTCAGCTGCCTCGTCCGGTGTCGCTCCGCTGGTCTGCTGTTGTCCGTTTTCATGATACTCTCATACTCGGTAGCGAAAGCCAGGGCCTGCGACAGCGTTTCCGGGTGGCTTTTCAATACCGACAACCGCATATCTCGGTTAGTCAGGCTGTTGCAGAAATGCATCTTCATGAGCACTTCTGTTGTTGCCGGATCTGCTTTTGGGTAAGCTAGCCGCGTCTTGCTCCGTATGTCTCTGGCCAGCTCGGACAGCTCCTCCTCCGGCTGCAATTTCCGTGTCTGCAATTCTGCCTGGAAAACAAATGTTTTCTCCCCCGGACAAAACTGCTGTTTTAATGCCGCCACAACCGTATCAAAGCTGCGTCTCTGCTCCGCGGACAGATCCAGTAGTATGCTGCGGGCGTTACCCCTCAAACTGACACATAAGTTCAGCGCCTTTTCCTCTGCTGTCCAACGGTAGTACCGAGCGTATTCAAGGAGGTGAGCCTCATACTCCGGCCACGGATCAGTTCCGTCGTATGTCATTAATCTGGCTACTCCTGCCCTTGGTGCTGGTGGTTGTACTGCTTCTGCCTGCTGCTGCTTTCCGGTTACTGCCAGGTGCTGCTGAAACACCTCCATTTGGGTCGCCAATAATCTGGTCAGGTTGTCGACTAAATTCTCTCCGCCTTCCGGTTCCGCATCCGGTTCCCGATCGCCAGCCTGGTCCGGAAAGTTAATTTCCGCCTCTGCTAACTGCTCTGCAGGCTGTACTCCTTGAGGAACCCGAAGGGGCTCTTCTGCAACTGCTTTCTGCATTTCCGGCTGCAACAGCTTTCGCTCGGCAGGACGAACTGCTTCCTTTTCCGCAACCGGCATCTGCAACGGCTCAGCTCCTACTGCTCCTACAGGCTGCTCCGTGTCCGACACGGCTGCCTTCAGCTGCTGTTCCGCCAATTTGCCCCGTCTAGTAGTCATACTGCAGATGATCCCACCGCTGCCACCAAAAAGTTGTAACGGGTTTGAACCCTTCTGTGACGTCTTGATGAACCGGTTTTCTAGGGAGGTGGGTGAGTTGTTGTTTAACCGGAGCTGAAACGGTAAAACTCCGGGAAACTGCTACTGTTGTACGGTTGAACTCCGGCTAGAAGTCTCTAAGGTTGGTAGCGTGGTCTGGAATGGACCTCTTAACCGTTGCCCGACTGCTAATCTGCAACTGCACCTGTAAAGTAAGGATCCGGAGGCGTTTCCGTCTCCGGGTACTGCAACTGCTCCGTCGGGAAACCGCTTTACTGCAACAGCTCCGTCGTTTTCCGTCTTACTGCAAACTGCGACTGCGCCTGGAATAAAGAATCCGGGAACGTTGCCGTTTCCGAATACTGCAACCGCTCTGCCAGGTTCCGCCGCACTGCAATCTGCTCCGGTTGGCTCCGCCTCACCGCAACCTGCGACTGCACCTGAAATGGAGTATCTCGGAAGTGTTCCCACTTCCGGTTACCGCAACCGCTCCTTCAGGTACTGCCTCTGCAACTCCGTCGTCCGGTACCGCCTCTGCAACTGCTTCGTCGTTCCCGTCTCTGCAACTGCTCCGTCCGATACCGCCTCCGTAGTTGCTCCGTTGATTTCCACCTCCGTCTCCGTCTCCGACTCCTTCCTCGGTGATCTGGGTTCTTAGATCACCCTAAGACGTCGTTACAACTTGGTCTTAACCGACTGTAGTCTTATCTCCCTTCACTCCGTATAACTGTCTTTTCCGGGAAACTAACTTTATTATAACTTCCAGTTCCCTAACGAACACGGAAAAACAACTCGGTTGAAGTTTTCATGTTTATTTTCCAAGTTCACAGTCGGAAGACTTAACTGCTATCATCTGGATGACTCTATCCGGAACAAGGGAGTACTCTGCTAGGGGAGAAGGGGTCTGCACAGGTCGACGTCAGGACACCAACTCCGCCGTCCGCTGTGAAGCGGGGGCTTTTATAGACCTGAGACCCATGTCACGTGACCAACCTATTGTGACGTCATAGTCCGCCAAAACACTGATATTTTCCGGATTTCTAAAAACACTCTAGAACCAATCAGTGGCTGACACGTCACCTTTTAAACCGAAAATGAGGCTGATCACATGACCTTCCGGAAATAACGTCATTACGTTTTTGTACTCCATTGTTCCGGCTCCGTGTCCGGTTCCGTCTCCGGTTCCGGCTCCGTCTCCGGCTTTACCGAGATCATAAATTACTAAGTTCTGAGACGGAAAACCTTTAAAACATTAACAATACGGAACCGTATGAACCTTTAAACACATATACACCCTAATAAACGGTTATTTAACCATAATATCACAAAACACTAACATAATTACCTAGGGGAAACCTTTGGGTACGCCCCAAAACCGTTACAATATGGTCACGTCTACGAGCGCCTGTGATCAAACGTGCGGCTGAATTCTGGACTTTCTGCAGGCGTGACATTAGTGAGCCTGATATCCCATTAAGAAGGGCGTTTGCATAGTCGAGACGAGATGTGACCAGAGAATTTACCAGTGTCTTGCAAGCATCCGTCGTTATATACTGTCGAATTATAAGAGCAGTTGCAGATTGGCAGTCGGACAACGGTTAAGAGGTCCATTCCAGACCACGCTATCAACCTTCAGAGACTTCTAGCCGGAGTTCAACCGTACAGCAGTAGCAGTTTCCCGGAGTTTTACCGTTTCAGCTCCGGTTAAATAACAACTCACCCACCTCCCTAGAAAACCGGTTCATCAAGACGTCACAGAAGGGTGAAGAACCCGTTACACGTCGGTATGTTGACTGGTCACTAGTCCTACGTTCTGTTGCCCGGATGCTGAATCATCGGTATGTTGACCGGTCACTAGTCATACGTTCTGTTGCCCGGATGCTGAATCATCGGTATGTTGCCTGGTCACTAGTCCTACGTTCTGTTGCCCGGATGCTGAATCATCGGTATGTTGCCTGGTCACTAGTCCTACGTTCTGTTGCCCGGATGCTGAATCATCGGTATGTTGACCGGTCACTAGTCCTACGTTCTGTTGCCCGGATGCTGAATCATCGGTATGTTGACCGGTCACTAGTCCTACGTTCTGTTGCCCGGCTGCTGAATCATCGGTATGTTGCCCGGTAAAACAAGCAGGTAGGTCATAGCGATTTCTATATTTCGACCATGTGACCGCTCCTGGCCAATGGCAATCCAGCTTATGGTCATAGCATTTACTCAATATTAATGACCAACAAGATCCGATTTGCCATTGCACCTTGTGCAGTATTATCAGTAAAACCACAAGGGTGGATTTTTCTTTTCTTTTTTCAAACGGATGTCAGGTCCATACAATTTTGAACTAGGTTTCACATCCCAAATAAAAACCATGTTTATCCACACCAAGTTGACTTCGTACATCACGCCTGGCAGAAGTAGCATATCACGCAGATTGTGCTAAACCTTTCGTGTTACACATAGTGACTGATGTAATTTTGAAACTCAGCGGGATACATCTCAACCATAATAAATCTATTTATGATATGGATTAATTGAAAATAACATTGAACCCGTGTTTTTTTTCATTGAAACTGCAAATGAGAAAGACGACTTACAATTATATTACTATCTTATAAAGTGGCTTAAACCTGGATTGGCGTTGAACTAGGTTTGAAAAACAGATGAAATTCACCCTCACTGTATCGAAGCATATTAGTTTAAATGTTGAATGCACTATCTACATAACGATATATTTTCACAATTTGATGTGTTAGATACCACTGAGGAAGACATCATAATTCTGAAACATGCTCTGTCAAGTCTCGGCTGCATTTGGAACCATACGTAAACGTCTCAGAAAAAAGTGGCGGTATAAATGTCGAGTCGCCGCTGATGTCGTGTCGAAATATTTCCCCTTTATTAAAAAAAGTGCGAAAATACACCTAATAATACTTCGACTTTTTTCATGGAATTAGTCGACACAATTTTTAGTTCTACTCGAAAAAAACGTAGGCAAATGTCTTCCAAGAATAATGTGTTATCTCGCTCAAATGTGTCTAGAAATAAAAACGCCGACCTGCATCGTTTATAGTTCTGTGAAGTTCTGTGTCACGGTGACAAAGGTTGATGTTGTTTACAAGTTACAGGACAGATAGTCGTGACTTGAGGACCGCAGAAAAATACGGAAGCGTACTAGTGCAATAAAACTTTCTTTTATTATTATTGTCTATATTTTGAGATAGCATATACACTTGGTAGTATGTGACACTAGTACCTTTCTGTGAGAGACATGAATCGGTCACATGTTTCCAGGTTTCGAATCGAAATAATTGCTACCTTTGGTCACAAAACTGTGATGTTATTGGTGTTGATCACCCGAAAACGTGCAACTCACATGGTGGATATAAAAAGCATGCATATTTGTTTGTAATTGATTATCGGAATGACGAAGCAGCAAATTGCCTGTTGACGTGAATGCTTTATATCTATTTGTGGACAATGAATAGATTATTCATTTGCATTAATGCAGTTGTCGCGTTTGAGATAACGCTAGAAATGTCGCATTGAGGCAAACCATTACACCATCTGTCAAAATATCACCTACATCAATGTGATCAAATAGAGGACAGGCAGGGCAACAAATACTCTTTCAGGTGTGGGCGGTGTGTGGGCGTCCGTCCGTTAAAGTGTTGTATACGGGCCAGTTACAATGTGTTTTCAGCAATGGCTCGCTGCCGTCAATTAAATGGGCCAATGTGAACAACAATATATCACAATGTACGTAGATAGACAGCGTACTAGAAAACGAACCACTCTCGTAAAAAAAGAAGTTGTTTGTCCAGGAAACTACCACTCAACTAAATAGGAGACATCTGTGATAACAGCGGCAAAGGAAACAAACAATGCAATTGATTGGGATCTGATTAATCTCTCCAGCGTATTTTGTTGTATAACATCGTCTCTGATGTCGGTGACACAATCACGTCTTTCCGAAATCATTTATTATAAATATTCTGTTAAGCGCATGGCCTCTGATAAACGCCGGGGTGGGAGGGGAGGTACCTGTTGACGTTATGCTGCATGCACATGCAAGATGAAACACACATGACAAGTAGATGTGATCGTATTTTTTGTAAATATAATATATACGGAAAAGGGTGAAATTAATCAACACAGGGCATCTAATAAACGCAGGCCTCTAATAGACGCAGGGTCTGGAAGGCAAGTGAAATCAATAAACGCCCCTGCGTTTATTAGACTTTACGGTATACGTGAAAATACAAACAGCCATATCTAACAGTAGACTGTACAAACGGTAGAATGCACATCACAAATGCATTTTGTCAGGTAATTTGATGTCTGACTTGAAGGTTTCTTCATTGCACCAATCTCGAAATAAATGGAAATAGATATAAACGCTTGATTATACGAATTCACATATAATCCATTTATTTGTATTTCAAATTTCTGAGATGAATATATGAAAAAGAGCGTTACGAAAAAAATCTCCTAAACCTGAGAACATTTAGCAGAACAGTTAGTACAGTTTTTAGGTTACCGGACCTATGGTCCGATAACCTATTGGCATGGCGTTGCGTCCGTCGTCCGTCGTCCGTCGTCCGTCGTCCACATTTTTATCTTTTTTGTTTACGGGCGAATTTTTCTGAAGTTTTGCACAAAAATACTTAAAAATAATTCAAGAAGGAGGTATTTTTTAGTTTTTTTATTTTCGCATTTTTTCAAAATGGCGGCCGTTTTGGACGAAAAATGCTTGATTTTGGACTTTGGCGGCCATTTTCTCAAAATCTGTTTAGTAACTTTTTTTCTTTTTGATACATAACACTCCTCATATGCACTCCTATGATGTCTATAAATTTCGTTGCGCTTGAATCGCTCGAAGTGGGCCATTTTCGCATAAAGTCGGCCCAAATGGGACTTTCCCATGTTAAATTATCCTATGCTTTATAATGGGACACATTATGCCTAATATCTCACTTAATATTGAGATTAGAGACTAGGAATCAATTGTGGACATATAGGAAATGATATAAGCTGAATATTCTCGTGACCTTGAATTTGACCTCTGACCTCAGTTTCAAGGTCATAGCACAAAATGGCTTATATCTCCCTTATTATCCACTCTACAGCTTAGGATTCACTTGTGGACATATAGGAAATGATATATGCTGAATATTCTGATGACCTTGAATTTGACCTTTGACCCCATTTTCAAGGTCATAGGACAAAATGGCCAATATCTCGCTTGTTATCCACTTTACAGCTTAGGAATCAGTTATGAACATATAGGAAATGATGCAGATAATTGTCATGACCTTGAATTCGATCTTCCACCTCATTTTGAAGGTCGCAGGACAAAATGGCTAATATCTCACTTATTATCGATTTTACAGCTTAGGAATCAATTGTGGACATATAGGAAATGATATATGATGTATATTCTCGTGACCTTGAATTTGACCTCTGACCTCATTTTCAAGGTCACAGGACAAAATGGCTCATATCTTGCTCCTCTATTGACTGTATGGCTTGGGAATCAATTGTGGACATATAGAAAATGATAAACACTGAATATTTTGATGACCTTGATTTTTACCTTTGCCCCTTCATTTTCAAGGCCACAGCACAAAATTGCTAATATCTCTCTGATTATTGAATTTACTGCTTAGCAGTCAACTGTGGACATGATTTATGCTTAATATTATATTACTGAATAGTGTCTTGACCTTGAATTTAACCAGTGACCTGGCTAACATCTAAACAATTAAACATTGTCCGGTAACCTATCTTTGGCCCTTGGCCTAATTTTTGTTGAATATGGTCTTTAAAAACTCTTGATTACTGAAAACTATATTCAATTAAACCTAACCAATAAACATACATTAAATACTTAGATAAAGGTGGAGGAAACAAATCGAAGCCATATGTCAGAATTGTATCGTATCGCTGCACCTAATTTTGATATTACCAAAACCGTAACAGCAATCTATATATAAAATATATCAAAAATAATGCGTTACTTGTTATGCGACCATTATCCTCTATTTACCTCGAATAAACCCTTTAATAAAAGAGGCAGGTACAAATAGAACGGCCGATGGGTTTTGGTGACCAGTTTCTATTTTTGACGGGTCACGAATAGAATGATGACAATTGAATGGTGACGATGAGCCAACAAATGGCTGGTTTATTCAGAAGCGTGCGTGGGAGTGGGATCAAAAGTGGTGTTGGTGCCTCCCTCTCTCTGACCTATGAGAAGAGTGAACTGATGAATAATAACCATAAATGCATCACTTTCTGTATCACTCGACTAAATGTATATACACGCGCCATGCAACATACGAGGATATTCATTTTATTCCATAAGTTCATATTTACAACAGCATTACGCTGTCCGTTTCCGGTCTATACCAATGGAAATCGCAATAAATCACATCCTGTCAGATGGAGCTGATATGATTCAATAGCAGGTGGTTACATACCGCCGTGTACAATACATAAATGCTGTCGTGACTTTACTTTTGACGGAGGGTATAATCGGTCGGCGAAAGGCACAGATGTCTCCATGAGACTACTTTGATTGCGGCTATCTGTAGTTCTACTGCTGATTGGAACTTGTGTTCTGTTAGCATCCATGATCAAGAAATGCATTGCATAAGTTTATGTACTTGTAAAATGTGAAGAAAATACAACCGCAATGGCATATTCCGAACATATTTGGTCGAAATCGGTGGATCTGACATTATGGAAGCTAGGTGACGGATTGAAATCACAAAAAGTTTGGATGTGTGGATTATTTTTTTGGATGTTAGCAAAATCATTCTGTGTGTTCTCCACGACTGCGACACTGGCGCTGTCCGCGCTCTTCCTGAGCTTTTGCTGGTGGTATGACGGTACCAAAAGGCACGACCACTTCACCTCGTATCCGCTGCCACCGGGACCTCGTCCCTGGCCCGTGATCGGGAATCTGTTCCAGCTGGGTTCGGTGCCTTTCCAAGCCGTGACGCGGCTGTACCGACAGTACGGACCAGTGTTCAGGCTCAGGCTTGGGTTCCGTGACGTTGTGGTCGTCAGTGGGAGAGCAGCTCTCAGGGAGTGCTTCACAAAGTCGGCCTTCCAGAACAGACCGGACCTCTCCATGCGGCCGCTGGTGGCCATGGGCGGGAGCATCACGTTCAACGACCTGACGCCCGGCTGGACAGTACACAAGAAGTGTACGAGTCGTGCTCTCATCGACTTTGTACGAGGTGGGGAGGTTCAGCGTCTCGCGCAACCTGCTGTGGATGCCCTATGCCAGGAGTTGATAAATGTTGGCTGCTCTGATGCGCGAGGAGCCCAAGTGGAAGGACTTGTGCAGCCGAATGAATGCTGCAAGAACGCCATCTGTAGAATCATGCTAGTTTGCTGTTTTGGAAATCAACGACAGCAAGACAAAATCTGCCATCGATGGCAACAAACGATCAGCAACATGCAGAAGTTGTTCCCAGTTCTCATGGCACCCGAGTTCTTTCCTTGGCTGAGAGTGGTCGCGGACGGCCTCGTGCGGATTCTGACACCCGAACAGCGAGAACTCAGCCAACACATGTTGTACTTAGCCCAGAAAACGAGTGTCGCTAGGGACAGGGCAAGTGTTGAGAAAGAGGAAGACCTGTCTCAGAAATCGAACCACGATGTCGAGAATTCAAATAGTGACAAACTGGGTGTGTATTTGAGGTCGGAAGGGAAGCACCACGACAGGCAAGTTACCCTGGCAGAGTTGATCGCAGTCGAGGCGCGGGCCCTGGATGCTAAGAAGTTGTCGGCCCTGAATCTTTCCGAGGAGCAACTGCTCCTGTCTGTGGAGGACCTGATGGGTGCAGCCACTGACACGACAGGCAGCTTTCTGCAGTGGACGATCCTGTACCTTGCCAAGTTTCCGGCAATCCAGGATCGACTACTCGGCGAGATCGAGACGGATCCTGCATCGTGGGCGTCTTGTGCATACGTCCGTGCTTTCAACTGGGAGCTGTGTCGTCACTCCAATCTAGCCGCCGCCACCCTACCACACGCCACCAGTGAGGATACAACTCTATGTGGCTACTTCATCCCGCGGGGGACATTGGTCTTTGGAAACCTCCACTCCATGTACACGGACGAGAGCGTTTTTCCGGAGCCGGAGCGCTTTCACCCTGACCGGTTCCTGACGGCCGACGGGGAGTTCCGGAGTGACTTGCTGCCTTACATCCCGATGTTCGGCCTGGGCCGGCGCCGATGTCTGGGCGAACCTCTAGCCAAACAGCTCATGCAGCTGTTCACCGCAAGGCTCGTCACCAACTGCCGCATCTCCGAACACCCCAGTCATCCTCTCGTACTCAGCTCCGGTATCTTCAATCTGATATTCTCACCACATCCCTACAAAGTACTGATACATCCAAGGCAATCCAACACTTGCTAATCGAGCATTAATTGGAGAAAAAACTGCTACCGGATGCTAAATGAAAACTGTTTTACAAGTCATCATTCTTTCATTGGCATTCATTAATAATATTGCATTAATAGTAATCATAATGCCTCATTGATAGTTCCATGAGCAAAAGGCTGCTGTTTTATTTCATGCAAGAGGAATGCCTTCTCGGAGTCGAGCTTCGTGAACGAAGAACGTCTTACGAAGAAGGTTTTCCTTCATCGAATACTAATTAGGTGTCCAGAATACAAATATACTCAAAAGATCAATCAAAATCAATAAAATTATAACGTTCGAAAACAAACCAATATATTTATATATTTTTTATCGATTATATTTATTATTTATCCCCGGCGCGATTCGTATTGTGTGTCTATATTTTATGTCGTGTATATATTAATGTTGTTACATTATGCTGTCAACATTGAAAAACGCAATTCAGTGTTCTTATATGGAGACGAGCGTGCTCACCTCTTTAGTGACACTTTATATATAGCTCCGCTTTTTAAACAAGCATTTGTGTAGTTTTTAAGGTTCATTGCCGTACATGTCATCTATTGCTATAGCGTGCCACTAAGGTTACTGAACTCTAATTATATTCTACAATTGAATTAAAACGACGTTCTATTAATAAACTTTTTTCCTTTATTTTTTTATCACCGGTGTGTTACAGCTAGGAAGTAACGGCATATCTGAGTCTGTTCATGTGATAGTTCATAGCCTTATAATACGCGAAGCCCTTGTTTATGGGATTCAAGTCACACTCGATTGCAAACAGAGAGCATTAAACTCATGTGAATAAGATAAGGACAAATATAGTTGAACACGAACAATATGAGCATAAATATAGCTCTGAAAATAAAAGTATATCAGAAAACAAGTTCTACATAATGACAAGATGTAAAAATTAACGGGTTGAACCAATTCACGGCCCTATACATCAGCTGTATAGTGGAGTCGAAAAATACTGGCTGATTATTTAAATGCGTTCTGTTTTTTTTCCTAAATTCAAACACGAATTTGGAAGTGCGGATTGTTTTCTGAAAAGTCTGACAGTTGATTATCCGATTGCAGTCACCGTATGTGTTATGCTATCACGAAAGAATTCTACGTGTTTGAACGTCAAAAGTGAGGCCACAACTAGAATCGGTATTCCAATTATATGCGCCAATAACTCAATATCGATGTATTCCATGAGCATTGACATACACGGATCCTATCATGAATGGAAGTTGTTTTAACGATGAGGTACATATATTGTGGAAAAGGCTTGAAAACAGTAAGTGATATCCGTCAGAAAATCAAAATGGCCGTCATGTGCAGATCAACGATTAAAGACCAACCTAACTTATAAATAAAATTCATGAGATCAAAATTATTTGCAGAGATCTCCAGAAAATGACTGCCAAATTTCAAAATTTGTATTTATTTGGGTATAATGGCCGTTCTGACGTATTATGTCATCGAAGGTCGAAATCAAGGTCGCCATCGAAATCACAATGTATAAGTATGTGTGATTTCCCATTTGAATTTGCCAATGAGCTCTATTCTCAGAATAATGATACAGCTCCTTTTATAGAATGGGAATGATTAAAGTGACACAACCCCCCACCCTCCCCTGAAACATAGTTAGCCCACGGACCAAGAAAGGTTCGCGGACAATTTTAGTTTCAACCATTTTAGGTATGTGAGTCACCAGTCAAGATCATCTTGAAATTCTCCAGTCAAAGGTCATCTTGGTCAAGTTCAGGCTCACCAAAAGAGTAACCATTATATTGATTGAAAGTTAAGTTCAAGTTCACCAAAAAATATACGATATAAAACGTCCTACATACTTATTATGGTAAGAACCCAAGGTTTTTGGGCAAAAGTTGTAGCCCAAGAGGCCAATTTACACTTATCATTTCAGACGTGAAATTGAGCAGTCAAGGTCATTAGAGGTCAATTTAAAAGGACACCGGTAAGTTTACCATATATAACTTCCTATATGCTCATAATACAAGCATAAGCTATATCTAGAAGTATTTTGCCTGCAGAGGCCAACTTACACATTTCCAATCAGGCATGACCCTGAGAGTCAGCTTTCAAGATCCTATAAGATCCTCTGCACCTTATATGAAAGTATAAACATAAGCTCTGTGTACGAGTATTTTGGTTACAGAAGCAAATTTGTGCATATCAAGAGGCCTTCGGGCTTTACGAGAAAAATGAAAGGCCAAAGGTCAAGTTCAAGGTCATAAGAATATTCAGCATATATCATTTCCTATATGTGCACATTTGAATCCTAAGCTGTAGAGTCGGTAATAATCGAGATATTGGTCATTTTGTACTCTGACCTTGAGAATGAGGTCAAAAGTCGAATACAAGGTCATCAAAATATTCGGCATACATCATTGCGAGATGACCCTGTCGATTTCAACCACAAACTGTAAATTTACAATCAACAAACTTATAAATGAATCAGATGTACATGCAGCTTTGCAGTTTGAAATAACCATGATGATGAATGATTTCCTATATGTCCACATTTGTGCATATCAAGAGGCCTTCATGGGCGTTTCGGGCCTATGAATCAGGCCTTACGAGCAGTTTAAGGCTTTCTATCCTTACATGCAACACCAAGGACCCTAATTAGCATGTTCTGACGAAAAAATCTCGAAATAGATGAGATACTTTTGAGAAAATTAAGTCCCGAATCAGTCAATTTTCAATTTAAAAAATGACCGTTTTGACCTTTCAAGGTCATTGAATATCAAAACCAAGGTCACCACCCAAAACGCATAATGTATGGCTTTGTATTTGAAAATGCTTATATCTAAGCTCTATCTTCAAGTCTAGCTCCCAGTATGAAGAATAAATTAGCCTAAAGGCTAACGAAGGTTACTGGCATATATGTTATATCTTTTAAATATTAGCTCGTTTGTCCCGTGACCTTGAAAATAAGGTAACTGGTCAAATTCAATGCTACAAAGATATTCAGCATATATCATTTCCTGTATTTCAACAATTGATTCTCAAGTTGTAAAGTCGAAAATAAACGAGATATTGCCAATTTGTGCTCTGACCTTGAAAATAAGGTCAAGTTCAAGGTCATGAGAATATTCAGCATTTCCTATATGTGCACAATTGAATCCTAAGCTGTAGAATCGATAAATAGCGAGATATTGGTCATTTTGTGCTCTGACCTTGAAAATGAGGTCAAAGTTCGAATTCAAGGTCATCAATATATTCGGCATACATCATTGCGAAATGACCCTGTCGATTTTTACCACAAACTGTAAATTTACAATCACAAACTTTCAAATGAATCAGATGTACATGCAGTTTGAAATAAAAATGATGATGAATGATTTCCTATATGTCCACGATTTATTCCCGATCTGCTAAGTCAATAATGAGTGAGATATGAGCCATTTTATGATCCGACCTTGAAAATAAGGTCAAGTTCAAGGTCTTGAGAATATTCAGCATATATCATTTCCTATTTGTGCACAATTGATTCCTAAGCCGTAAAGTCGATAATAAGCAAGATATTAACAATTTTGTGTTCTGACCTTGAAAACGAGGTCGAGGGTCAAATTCAAAGGTCATCAAATACATCATTTCCTGTATGTCCACAATTTATTGGCCAACATGGTCCAAAACTTATTCATGTCACCAGGTAAGCTACAAATCTTTTGAATCTTTTGAAAGAAAAATCTCAAAACTGAAATTTTTTGAGAAAATATTTTGAAATATTTCTAGCAATTTTTGCAACATTTCAGATATATCCATGAAAGACTAAATTGTGGACGGACGACTCCGAAGGACGACGAACGCAACACCATGTCAATAGGATATCGGACCATAGGTTCGGTTACATAAAAATTGGCAAGGCAATCGAAAGAAAAATACATAATTTCACTATCTTGTTAAAGACATTTTAGTGTGTTGTTTTTTTATATGTATGCATGATTGTGTACTTTATGTATGTATGGATATCTCCAATTGGAAATTGAAGATCTTAAATAAATGAATAAAAATAACTATTATCCTCACAACGAGAAAGCAAATCACAAACGATCAAACATTCGCTGCCGGGATGAACGTGTCCATTGAATGAGACGGAATGTTTCCCGCCTGACACTGATATGTTGTGGCATAGATTTTTCGAAGGACTATGGTTATACTGTCATACCCTATCAACCACTAAGCCCCTTTTTTGGGTGGAGGGTGGGGTGGGTGTGGGAAGTGAAACGCACATTACATCCGAAGTTGCCCAATTTAGCATTGATTCAAATGTAACCAATAATTGGTCTGTTCAACCTTAGATGGGGACACTGTACGATTGAACATTTGATATTATGGCACTGTAACCAACATTCGTTTTGGGACGCTATACCTATAATTTAAATAATGGTGTATGCTTCTTGCTTACTGTTAAGTACACCCGTTTTCAAGGCATCAATTTACTTATATTGAAAAGTCGGAAGATTAAATTGAAAAGTCGGAAGAAAAGTTGGAAGATTTGTTACAGATATTTATAATAATCTAGTTAAGAGTCTCGTTAGACGATTACTATTAAAGGGCTATAACCCTATTTGAGAGTCCTCAGGACAATCAGCAATTTGAGCAATGTCAAGACCATGTTAGGCGAAAATACCGAATTTCCATTAGTGCAATGAATGTATGTGTGTATACAGTCATAACGTTTGCTGTGAACTTCGAAATACATGCTGGGTGTGGGCACCCTCTAGCTAGCCGCCAATTACCTGACCCAATTCAATTGTGTTGATGTCAGGTCATGTTTATGTTCACGTTAGGCCAAATATGAAGGTATATTTTTTACAAAACACAATATATATATATTTTTTCTTTATAACATTGTCGAACTTGTTGGTCGACTACAAGTAGATTTCATGTCCTGAATACCCTAAAGTTGTATGTATTGCTTCGAGTCTTCATATAGTAGCCGGATATTGAGATGACTGTCATGTAATAATGATTTTTTTTTCGAATATTACTCACAATTCGTTGTATTTCTTACCGAATTTTAGGATCAAAACAAATTTGTAGCATCGAATACACAGATCAGACAGTGTGTGATAACAGTATACATAGATGGGTATGATACATAATTAGTGTTTTACTCTGTTTATAATGTTTGTTACATTAGTCAACGTTCTGAGGATAAAAAATAATTCATCTTGATTATGCGAGTGCAGTTCAGTCTCGTTCGTCCCACTGAACAATGGACATTAAGAACGAGAACCCCATTCATAAATGACGATGCCAGATGGCGAAAGAAGAACTCTATGATTACCAACATTTATTCATCAATAGAACATTAGACAGAGCATCAGGACGTTATCATGTCACGAATAATTTAACGTTGGACAGACATGACAATGTTTTGTATGAAAAAAGCATCAAACTGAACAACATCCCATAAGCAGAATTTCTCCCGAAAATGAAATACTTTCATGCTCCAAATTAAATTCAGTTAGTAGTTATCCCTGCCATTAGTGCTACATCGTAGCATTACAACATACTCTTCTGGTAAACTCTTCCTTTCAGTGTGATAATTTCATTACGCACCTATTAAAGTTGGAATCAATTTTAAAATCAGCCAAATTTAGCGTTCTTGTTTGTCACGCAAACTTGAAACTACATCTCGAGAGAGTCAGGAATATATAGAAAATATGCACAGTTCGACAACAGATACTCAGAAAATTGCCATTAATCGTGCATGAAAACAGTGGATAGAGAATGATCGGCCTGCCTACATTGCCGGTTGCCACAGTATCTAGACAAATACCAATGACGTCATGAGACTGTGTGTAGAAATCGCTCGCAAAGGCGGGCCGCTTTGAGGAAAAAAATGATTTGAATCTTGATTTGGCAACTCATTTTAGGCACGTAATACACATTTTCAGACCCAAATTTGTACGATATCTCATTTGATAGACAATATAAAGCTACCACAGAATGAATAAATTTTGTCAATTCTAAAAGTGATTATAGCTTCAATGCCGTTCGCAGACATGGAATTGGAAAAGTCATAAACACTAACTAACTTGGAGCATCTTATTTTTCTCCGTCTTCTACCATGTGGTAAGATAAATTCGAAGGACTTTCAAGGCTTCAGAACGTCAACGTAAACATGACCTGACCCCAGGACACTATGATTAGGCCAGTTAACGATGGGCGGCTAGCTACAGGGTAAGGAAACACTCAAGAACACATGCAAACATTTTGTTTTGGTGAGTCCATGAAGACGATATTAGACTGATTCTGCTTTCCGGGCTTCCGCCTTACATTTTGGCTGTTAGTTGTTCAGAAGTATACTAGTAGTCCCTGTACACATTCTTTTTGTATTGTTCAGTGATTGTCGCTACATCTGGAATCTGGACAAATGTAACATCTCCCAAGGTTCAAATGACATGAACATTCAAAATATATATTGGTCAAAACTCTGCCCGAGATCCCACGATCCCATGTTAGGAGAAGATTACTTATTATAATCTTTAAAAAGATTATTTATTATAATCTATTATAATTATTTATTATAAATAATAGATTATTAGGAGAAAATTATTTGCCATACCTCATGTTAAACTTAAAGAACTAGAAGTCCAATGTCCTACCCACTATATCAGAAATACCAATAGCTATGAATTTCGTCTGTATTCCTTTATCAAGGATATTGTTTATCATCGGCTTTATAAGCCAACACAAACTTCCGAATATATACCACCCAAACGGTCTTTTCTGAAGATAAAATTTGCCAATAAAGGTATTGATGCAATTAACATCAGTAATATATTACATCATAAGTCTGTTCAGTCCCAGGTACCATCATACTTCACTGACACGGCCGCTCCATCTATATCCTACTCATATACCAAATCTGTTGCTTCCAAGATATTCAACTACAAACAAACATTGAATGATTTGGATATTGATGATCCCTTACATAACCCCCCTCCTGCACTTGCATTAACTCTCCGTTCATACACGATCCAGTTGAGCATGTTATTTCAGGCGACCTCAATATAGTGGAGAATGAATCATTGAAAGACATTTTGTCCAAAATATAGAGAGCCCACGTCGTTTTCACGGAGATACAATTTCAAGTTAATCATGGCTGCAGTTGAGGAGCATGCCAGAAAATGGACAAAGCGAGAAAAGCAGAAAATGATTTTCTGTTAGAATGGGTCAAACAGATTAGGTCATTGGTAAACAAACGCATTAATGTTTTGTCAAAATCAGTTAGTACTAAATATAGCTATGTCTTCAATGATGCCGTGGTTACTAATAGTTTGTTGAAACTTCAAGAAAGGTTCGTCATTGTCCCTGCAGATAAAGCTTCTAATAATGTTGTTTTTGTTTGTAAAGTATACTATATACAGTGCCTGTTTAACGAACTGGGTATTGCCAACAATACTAATTCCAATAGTACATACCAATCCATTACCGTGCCTAAACAGGATATCTCATCAAATCATGTCTGTATTGCATTCGTTTGGTATTATTGTTACTACATGTAAAGATTCTAATCTACCAAACTTATATGGATCCCAAAGTTGCACAAAAATCCACACAAACAAAGAGATATTTCAGGTTCAGCATAATGTTCTACCAAAGCCCTTTCTAAAATATTAACTGTTATATTGTCTAAAATTAAACATGGTCTCCAAAAGTACTCTGAAACCATCTATTCAAGAAGTGGTATAAACCAAATGTGGATATTAAAAATTTCAAATCCTTATTGGAATATCTACATGCTCACACACTTTCAATAGTAGCGTCTATCAAAACTTTTGATTTCTCCACTTTGTACACAACTATACCTTATTCTGAACTGAAGTCTCAGCTTAAAAAACTAATCAATAATTCATTTTTCTCTAAAAAGGAACAACGTCGGTACCACTATATTGTAGTTAAAAATAATACCGCTTATTCTGTTAAAGGCGACTCTGATGCCCCATACAAATATACTGCAATAGATGTGGTAAATATGGTTAATTTTCTGATTGATAATATTTTTGTGGAATTTGGTGGTCGAATATTTCAACAAACTATTGGTATTCCCAAGGGTACAAACTGTGCACCATTATTGGCAGACCTGTTTTTATACTTATATGAATCAGATTTTATCCAACATTTACAACGAGGAGGTTCTAAGAAACTAACATGTAATTTTAATTTCACTTTCCGATACATAGATGATGTATTGTCGCTAAATAATCCCAAATTTGGTGATTATTTGGATGTCATATATCCTAAGGAACTTGAAATTAGGGATACTACAGACTCCGCTAATTTTTCCAACTATCTAGACCTGAGGTTGGAGATTGATAATGATTCTAACCTTTCAACTAGATTATATGACAAACGTGATGATTTCAATTTTTCCTTAATCAATTTCCCTTTTTTTAAGCAGCAACATTCCGATGTCACCGTCATATGGTGTGTTTGTTTCTCAACTTATACGCTATTCCAGAGCTAGTTGCAAATATGAGGACTTTGTCTATCGAAGTGCCCAGCTAGTCTCTAAACTGCTGCGACAAGGATATGTTATACCAAGACTTATAGCTGCGTTTAAGAAATTCTATGGACGTCATCATGATCTGGTTGATAAATACACCAAATCCATGTCTGCCATGCAACTAGATCTATTTTCATGTTAATTTTGGGGAGTTCATGACGGGTGCCACTAGTGGGGCAGGAAATGCTCACTCTTTCCGGAACACCTGATTTCACCTCCAAATGGCCATTTTTGGGGGTTCATGAGTTTCCCTGTCATTTTTGTTTTTCTCACTTCGTATGCCTGATATGACTTTTTGTCCCCGGACTATGAGATTGGATAACGGACCCTGTTTTGTTTGCTCGGAATACTTAATACTGGGTATTGATTCCACGTCTATCCCCATTTTTCTAATCGATACCTGAAACTTGGCAAAACACTGCCATTTGATTTAAACGTGAAATATGGCATGTTGTATCATTTCTCGTCGCTAAACTAAAATATATCGGTTTCTTTACAAACAATAGTATCCTAAGCTATATGTTCCCACCATTCTCTTGTTTGTACGTGCGTTATCGTGGTAAATCGCAAGCACAATGATAATACATTGATTTTATCATGAGGAAATTACAGACGAACACTAACTGCATGACACGGAATTTTGCACCATAGCTAGTAAATTGTTTATATCATTTCATGCTGAAACGAGACAAGGTGATTTTCAACATTCCATCAACACTGAAAAACTCGCCCATATTACAGTCCAAGGGATGCACAAGGGTGCGATGTTTTGATATTCGACACTGCTGACTGGAACACCACGATTTATTGTGGACAACTAAAATGAACTGTCATAGCACTAAAACAAATATATGTGACTGATTTTTCATACATCAGAGTGGGTTTATTGGAATTAATAGTCAGGCTTACTAAAGTAGTCATGTTTACTAAATCGGTTTTTTGCTAAAGTATCCAACAACTCGAATAAACTTTAAATAGTAAGGTGTCCCACAGAGATTCAATATCCACCCTTAGGGAGATGCAGTTATTCAATTGAATTCCTGCTGAATTATTCAAACAACGTTATGATCGATCAGTATGGGCCGTCTACGTAAATAACCAATATATTCACAAGGCAACAAACTGTTAACACACCCACACAAGGCTCCGATGTTCAGGTGTGTCCATGGACTATCACAATTCACACTGCTGATGTACCGTTTCGCCTGTCATGATTCTTTCAATCACAACTATCCCATGCCATCTAGTAGATCTATGTCTCGCAATTCAGCGCAATTTATCGAACGGACTTCGAACTCCTCTCCCACGTAGCGACTCCAATGCTCTCCTTAGACACCCTCTGTGAGAAACAGATACGTATAAACATAGCCTAATAGCTGTCTCAGTGTTCTACAATCAACTGTTGCGATTGCTTGAGCATGTGTGAAACAAAAAAACCTAAAACATTACAGTACCTACAGTACATTACATTAAATATTTGTAGCACAGTAAATATTTGTAGCACATATTTAATCATTTTATACGCGTATTTAATCATTCAAGACACAAACGTCTGACCTCAACCAGTTGGTTTGTGGACCTTCCCATAAGTCTGGGCACACCTTTGACTTACTAATAACTTGAAGACTAAAATCTGGAAGTCTCGGCTGACCTGGAATGAGCAAATTGGCTTCTACAGATACAATATTTGTTGATAGATCTTATATGTTTGTATGATGAGATATAAAAAGTCGTATGCAGCAACATAATGGGGACATTGGAGTTCATAACGATGCCATTTATTGGTAAATCTATTGGTAAAACCAAAATTGTCTGCTAACCCATCTTAGTAATATACGGAGCGTAATACGATTTGGGGAAAAAATGATTTTACCGATCCGTCGAAAAATCAATATGGCCGCCACACGCAGACGGGCGATTCAAGGGCAACCAAACTTATACACATCACAGAGGTACATACACTGTATAAGGAATCTTTTGAAACAAAAATATCAAAAATGTCTGAACAATTTTTGAGAATTAATGGCCGTTAACCTGATGACATGGAGGTATAGTAGGGGAACATATCAAGGCAGGAACAGAGCATGACAAGGAGAAACATTGGATTTATTAGATCATCAATGGAACTATTAGATTTAATCAGTTTAAAGTTTCGAACTGTGTCCTTCTTCCTAGCCCGGGGTGTCCCCCTGATCTATTGATTTAACGCACGTGCTATTTTGTTCCGTATTACGTGTCTGAAAGCTTTTAAAAATTAAAAGCAAATAATATATGGTGTGTACATAAATATATTCCCATGCGAGGTTGTCGCCCAAGAACATCAAATTTATTGCTGAGGACAGCAATTATGTAAGCGATATTTGCTCACGAAAAACCTCAACATACAATGTACTTCGGAGTTATGAAATTTTATCTTGGCTCTTTGATGTTTCTACATGTTTCCAAAGGATCCGTGAGATGAATTATCCGCGATCACGCGTGTTCTTGGGTTGTCACGATTGACAAGTGACGGACGGGGTCACAAGCAAAGATACAGGCTCCGAACAACCGAGAACCACATCGCTGAGTAAACAGCATTTGTCAAGCTATTCACGTGGAAGGGAAGTTTTTGCATGTGGTTTGCTTTGCCTACTTGTGCATGGTAGTGTTTTGTATTGTGTTTTCGCAGATTTGTTATAAAAAAGATTCAAAAACTCATCAGCAAACATTCCAGTATATGCGCAATCTATTCGATCTCTTATAATTACAATACATGCAACAGCTCTGCCTTGTCAATACAAACGTGCAGAACCTGTCTAAGAAGTGTTCCCAAGTCCATTCATTGGTATAAGTTCATTGGTATAATAAGCTACGTTCACAAGGTCTCACAAGGTAAAACTATTCAAATGCCATCAAACAGTTTACCACTCTTTGGTGTAAGATCTACCAGAGAATGTAACCGTGAAAAGACCTCAAATGACTGATTGATGTTACGGGTTGCTTTTTAAACATCCATACACCACTCTTATAAAATTATAATAATGTACAAATTGTATGATTCAAACACCAGGCAAAGTTAAAATGTATTATGTATGAAACAATATTCGTACATTCAAAACGTATGTAAATAAATAGTATGTATACATGTTCACAAGCTCGGATACACATAGTGTGGCAAGAGATCATAACGTTATCAAAAAAGTGTTTAGCATACATAGGAGAAACGCCATGTAGACTGCTTTCTCACTTTGAATAAATAACACTAACAAACACTAATCTTAAAGGCAAGCGGGAGAGCTAGAATCTTCAGTAATGCCACAAAAAACGGTTGTCTTGCAGTAGACTAGCCAGTTTTCGGTTCCAGGGTCGGTAGAAAGCCCTCAGGAGCCGGACCACTGACTGAGGAGGATTGTGTCTCTTAGCGCCCTTCAGCACCACCCCAGCGCTGTTCAGACGTGCCACTTTAGACGGGTCCAGTCCGTCTACAATAAGGGAATTGACTTGATCAGTTACTTCTCTCTCATAAAATTTTATTGACATCCGTTCGAAACTATTTGTTGGTTCTTACCTATTTCCAGGAATTCTGCAATTTCATTGACGACTTTGGTGCGGTTTTGTGCGTATTCCTCGAATAACATTATGTGGACTTGGTCACGTGGGAAGACTTTCAACCAATCACGAACGAATATCCAATACAAACCGATCTGAATATTGCTGTGCTGTGTAGTGAAAAGTTGAAAAAATGACATTTAATAGTCGTATAAGCCTATTATATATGTGAAATACGAAAAAAGAAAACATTAAAGTATTTATATGGCTAAATAATTTATAATAAAATCAAATGGGTTTCATTTCATTGAAGATAAAACTCACCAATGTATAGACACAGTATCGCGCCAAGTGTTTCTTTAAACACTCTCGAAGTTTCGCTATTTTGACTTTGAAGTGTTTTTCCATAGACTGGTTCAATCCGAGGAAATAAAACTGTGAAATCGCTCTGAAATCAGAAGTGTTTTTCAATCAATATAATCAGGCCACTTGACTTCTTTCATTCAACAAAAGTGTTATAAAAAGAAACTTCTAATGACATGGCTATAAAATACTTTAGATTAGGATACACAAGAAAATATCGTGCATACCCGCAGTATAAATATTTACCTGTCAACAGGATCTCTGAGACTGAATATGACTTTGGTCTCTGGTCGGATGTGATAAATGTGGTCGGCCAGCGTCACTCTCGGCTCTGATTGGTTGATATTTCCCGCCCAGTACTGCCACGTGACTTGTCTGTTGTAGTTGGAAGGAGTATACTCGCCTAAGGATAACGACGGGGATTAGTTGTGATGATTGTGAGGATATGATATAATTGTTTTTAAATACTATATGGTGCAAAATTCCTGTCATGCAATTAGTGTTCGTCTGTAATTTCCTCATCATAAAATCAATACATTATCATTGTGCTTGCGATTTACCACGATAACGCACGTACAAACAAGAGAAAGGTGGGAACATATAGCTTAGGATACTATTGTTTGTAAAGAAACCGAGATATGGAACATATGAGTAAAGGCAGACGTAACATTTCTGGTGTCTCATCGAAAAAAAATGTCTTTTTGCAAGTTTTCAAACTTAAAATCTGACCATGATTAATAATAATACTTAACTCCAGGTATCAAGAAGTGAAAACATCATATTTAAATCGATTTATTATGTCATACTGCTAAATACCTCACAGATGTGTCAAATACCATAAGTTTCCGTGATATGGTGTTTCGTGTCTTTTTAGTTACGTCTGTTTTATATCAATGCATGATAAAGGAATGAGCTTGGGATGTTCAGTTCTCCCTGCCACTCTGCAGAAATATCAAACACCAGTGGAAACAAACAAGATTTGGTGTGATTGGATTACGTTAAATGTTCAAATATGTGTATCAAGATATTGATGTTGTAAAACAACCGAATTTTTTACGTCTGTAATACAGACATAAGTATCAAAATATGACAAAGAAAATTAGGGCATGTTTCGCAACATTCACTGTGTTTTACGTCTTAGCTGGTTTTGTTTTAATTGGGCACTGGATCTCAACAGTGAATCGCGCGACTAGCATAAGGCAGGCGCCGAACTCAAAGTTACACGTCAGGCAAGCCACTGATCATAAGTGGTTACGTCTGTCAGTTTGCATAAGTATGCGCCAAATATTATGATAAAACAACATATATATTGAGTGTAACACGAGCAAAGTATGTTTATAGATGATAAAAATATTGTCTACTGTCCGAACTGCACATTTACAGACAAGGAACATCCATTTACAACCGAATTTTGTGCCCTAAACTGTGCTAGTCCGTGACCACTGCATATGAACCGTACATCAGTAGCTACTAGCGGATAGTTTCCATGTTACGTCTGATTTGTGAATTTGCGAGTTTTCCTCACTGTGCACGTGTACAACTCTATGTGAATATCAGGAGATATATATCAATATTAGTACACTCTGTAGGAACTGTTTTATCCTATCATTTCCATTGGATATGTCCAAGTCAGGTGGTCAGCAAAGACGCAACTAGAACATGAACACCAAATGTGAACATCGTGTCCCTTTTACGTCTTCTCTTGATATGGTTGGTTGCTTCATAGTTCGACACGGCTACAAATCGTAGATAATCAATTTGCAGTTTGCTTATCATTCCAACATATGAAACTACGTAACACGGTATTTTCACTCTAAAATACATACGTACATGATGTTTAATTAGAGATGTAACTAGGACACGGCTGGCTTGGGTCTTGTTACGTCTTGTCCTGAATACGAAATATGCACTGATTCTCACACGAAAATTCGCAGAGATTCACAGGAAAAATGCGCTGCTTTTAAAATTAACAAATTGCCATCGGTCTGTGCCACTCTCGACACATACCAATCAGTAATAATTACAAATAGAGGGAGGATGTAACAGAGATATGAAAGATCTCCTAGTACGTTCGTTTCTATGATACGTCTGTGCGCAATTATAATCGTAACAGTGTCACAACCAACAGTTATTGTTAGTTATTTATTGGAGAAAACATACTGATTACTTTACCAGTCTGGCATAGTTCCACCCAGTACCTTTTTGGGCTTGCTAAATATACAATATAAGCATTTATGAAAGTATTTGTTACACAGATGTAACAGGGACACCAGCTTCACACATACCTCGCCGCAAAGAAGCAATTGTGTTTTTGTTATTCCATCCATGTTTTATTGAACATATGTACATTTCTATTATACTTATCCTGTTTAATTTGAAAGAAGTGTTTTGCTTCAGCGTCCTAATGTAAACTGAACTATTTTAAGTCCAGACCTGACTGAACAGACGTGACATGGACACGAATACACCAATTACACATTTTGTGTCGGTGTTATGTCTTTGGGATCTATTTACCTTGCACTAAGCTCTAAATACGATGATATAAAATGAATTATTTTGTTGCAGTTCTAACACATTAGAACAATGTGAATAACAGAGAAAACTAAGGTGTATATACCTGCATCTAGCGAGGAGATGTAACATGGACTTTTTATCGATTGCGTCCTGTTACATCTGACAAATATCTTTGAAAATCACACCATTGAAAGTTCTGCAAGATCCAAAACAAGTTTGATTGTTATCTAATTGTTCAGACCAAATTGTTGTATTGTTTTATTTCTGCACTTGTTCATCTTGAAAGGTATGTGAGGGGTATGTGAGAGGAAGTAACACAGATATGAGTTCGCGTCTCCGATACGTCTATACATAATCCTTGTCGTCACAGTCTGCACTTCATTTGACACAAACAGAGTAATCACACTAATTTATATTACATGGTTCATCCAGTGTTTTTCTGAGACATGCAACATCAACAATTTGAGGGCATTTGTCAGACAGATATAACAGAGACACTGGTTTCACACTTACCAGGCAGCAAGAAAGCGTCCTCAGGCTTCTCCAGCAGCTGACCGTCCTCGGGATATTCCAGCACCTGACCATTCTCATGAGATTCCAGGAATGACATTCCTTTCAGCAGCTGACAGTCCTCCAGCAGCTCTCAGTTTTCAGGAATTCCCAGCAGCTGGTCGTCTTAAGGAGTTTTCAGCAGCTGATGGTCTTCTGGAGTTTCCAAAAGCCAGCTTTCATTCAGAAGCTCACCATCCTCAGGTGTTTCACGGAGCCAGGACTTCACCCAGCAGTTGATCGTCCTCGGGAGTTTCCAAGAGTTGATCATCCACCACCATCTGACCGTCTTCAAGAGTTTCCAGGCGCCAACCTTCATCTAGCAGCTGATCATCCTCAAGAATTTCCAAGAGCTGATCATCAACAAGCACCTGACCATCTTCAGGATTTTTCGGGAGCCAACCTTCCTCCAGATTTCCAAAAGCTGATCATCCTCCAGCATCTGACTGTCTTCAAGATTTACCAGGAGCCAGCCTTCCTACAGCAGCTGATCATCCTCAGGAGTTTCCAGGAGCCATCCTTCCACAGCAGTTGACCGTCCTCAGGAGTTTCCAGGAGCCATCATTCATCCAGCAGCCGACTGTCCTCAGGAGTTTCCAAAAACTGATCATCCTCCAGCATCCGACCGTCTTCCAGATTTACCAGGAGGCAGCCTTCGTTCAGCAGCTGATCGTCCTCAGGAGATTCCAGGAGCCATGCTTCCACAACAGTTGGCCGTCCTCAGGAGTCTCCCAGCTGATCTCCCTGCAGCACCTGACCGTCTCCAGCGTTTTCCAGAAGCCAACCTTCCTCCAGCAGCTGGAAGTACTCCAGCTGATCCAGGAGCTCCCCAATGTGCTACAAACTCTCCCACACTGATTGAACTTGACCAGCAAGGCATAATGTATCAAACTCACCTGAATGTAATTTACTCAATAATCAATGTTGATGCAGTAATTGATGTTTTATTCAAGATACCCATCTAAGGAGACGAGGGCCGTTGAATTTTAGTATTGGTGTTCGTGAAATCATAAGGAAAGAAAATAATGTTTTTCAATTAATTGATTGTTCTGAATGCATTTAATTATTAAAAGCTCTGTTGAGACAATAAAATTTTGTTTTGAACATTTTCGTGCGATTTTTTTCAACCCAAAAATACGAAATACATAAATTAGTTGTTTAGACTTGGATCGCAAAGACGTAACAAAGACGCCATTATTATGTTTGCCCTCTTTGCTTGCTTGTAAAATCGTATACGCTCTTAAACTTTGTACATTTTTTTCTCGGATATTGTTCCAATATACTGACCCTGTTAAACAGGTGCAAAAGCTACTGCCAAACCATGAGTTTTTAACACGATATGGTGTTTTGTTACATCTCACCGCTTTGAATGCCATTTAAAGCCAGTCATGAAAGGTAACAAGCCCAGTATTTTGTGGATGTGCATTAGCATGAATGGGGATACCATATAATACGAAATGGGCAAATAATGACTGTGAAGGGATTCACAAAACGTGTCTGAATACGCTGTGATGTCATTGTTACGTCACACGAGCAGGACACTTTAGTGGCGAATTGAATAGTTGCCCTTTCACCGAATGATTGATAAATAGCGTATTATAAACCACTTTCATCCATAGCACCATTACCAGTGGGTAAGTTTAATTTGACTGAAATGAGTATTTTCCACATTTCGAGCGGAACTGATATTGCATGACACGAAGTTTTGCACCATATAACATTACTTAGATTGTATAACAAGAAGTACTTGCCTACAATATGATGATGATACTGCTCTCCGTTTTTGGTCTTCCCTTTGTGCCGTATTTGTTCTGCCGCCATATCGTATGTGTCCAAATAGTCCGCAAAACTCGCCTTGGCTACGGATATATAACGTAACGTAAGATATCATTAGCATGGATATATGAAGAATGCCCCTTCAGTCACAAACTATTAGGCCTAGTTTACTGGCATGCGCATCGCGCTGGTCTTTTAAAAGTTTGGGTAAAAACAGACCCACGGAGGGTAGGCATGGGCGGCCCCAGTCCTGCTATCATTTGTTTTAAATATAGTAATCTCAACAAAAGGATGACAACACTTTCAAAAAAAATATTTCTGATTGTTTCAATGAGGTTTTACATTTTAATCTTGTGAATAAACGCAAACACTGTGAGAGTTTTGCGATATTTTTGGACCCGACTCCACGGGGGTCGAGCGTACCTCAAGCGTATCCGGAAACATTGACGTTCCTGAATTATTGGAAGTGAGAGCGTGTGTTATTTTGATATAAACGTAATGGTGGAGCCAAATAGTGTAAGAGTAGGCTGCAAAAACATAAGGAACTCGCCTACGGTGTTTTTACAGGCAAAGCACCGTCAAAATTTCCGGGAAACAATAAAGTCCAGTTCAACACAAAACCTCATATGATTTTTGCCCATAACTTCGTTTAGGATATTCGGATCAATTTGAAATTTTGTTTGTTTCCATTTGGCATAAAACCGTATTTTTTCACCAAATTGTAGACTTCTATCTTGAAAAAATTGGCAATTTATGCTATACTTGAGTATAGCTTAAATTACATGGAAAAAGCCGACGATGTGGGTTTACCGTAATACATACGCATACAGTAGCGCAACAAAATTATTGAGCTAAATTTCTGATGTTGGCAGAACAATTACGAACGATTTCGAACTATAGTTTCCGACATAAAATTGATAAAATGTGATAAATAATACGGTTTTTACACCAAAATAGACATATAAACTATCAATTTGACTATTAAATCAAGGTTATTAATCACACAAACCTCCCCATCCTAACTTATTTCCGCTAGCCACAAAAATAATTCTCTCCACTGTAGGTCACTTGTACTAGTGTAAAAATACGTACATGGGCGACAATAATAGTCTCCAAATCTCGAGCGAGACCAAAACTGCGACTCTTTCTTGATGTTCGGAAGAATATCGGGGAAGAAGTTTATCAGGGAGTTGTACAGGTCTGTCGTCCCTGCCTTCGGCGCCCCAACCACGAAGAAATACGGGAAACAACGCATGCGCCAGCACGGTTCCTGCGTGTTGTTACATCGGTCGTCAAGGAGACGCGTGGCCGCAGTGAATGCCCGGCTGGACGCGGTCAGAGAGCACGGCTTAGAGTTATAGTAACTGTCTTTGTATGAAAACGTTTCTGGCACGGATTCTATCCAGCAGGGATTCTTATAATTGTCCAACAGAGGTGGTAATGCCTGCGAGAAATTGAATGATATACAAGTGGTACAAAATGAATGTAATCTTTCCATAGGCATATTAATTGATAATTCAATGTTATTTATCTATTATTGTTATTGAAAATCCTCTTTCATGCAAGTTTATGAATCCGTGTGTTTTGAAAATATTTAGTTGATAAAAAAAACAGTACTACTCACTGCCATAAATTTTTCTATTCTTTCCGGAGTCACTGATAGAGAATAACTGTGATAAATTTGCCTCGAAGTCTGTAACGTAATAAGCACATTGCTTTCATCACGCCCTGGTGTCCAGTTACAAATTTATAGTCACATTTTCATGGAAAACATTGGTTGTTTATTTTGTACGCCGGTCGTCTTTCTCCATCAATTCTCACCAAGTTATCCTAGAATGTGTCGCAGATCATCCTGCGTGACTTAAGTTTTAGGATACACTACACGCAGCACATATACATCTAAACGCATGTCTTCTCACCTGTGTCTCTGGATGTGTTGTATAGTTGACATATCGACATTGAAGTATGCGATCAGAACCCGGCAAGACTGCGACTAGCATGTCCTCGTCCTTAACCATGCGCTCGGGGGTCAGAACGTGGTGACTGTACAAGTCATGTACCAAAAACAACCCGAACACAACAACTAGTTTCAGTAGACCGTACCATTCCCGTCTTGCGGACCGCAACCAAGCGCTGCGCATTCTGAATAAAATTATGAAAGAAGCAAGAAAAACATAAACACAGGCAGACAGGGGTGGGGTAAATGAAATATAAGTGGTATGTGACATTTTTCTGCCGTGATATATACGTTATCAATGAAAACATCAAAATTACGAAGGTGATTGCCCGCTGGCTGATGTGTATAATTACGTTGCGTCCCAGTTTTATAGGCTAAGTAATTGCGCTGCTGTGTACTGACGGTTTTGACAGTTATGTCATACGCTTGTTAACAATGGAATACTTATAACTCGATTCAATTTTAACTTGTCAGCACGGTTTCTATAGAGTATGCTAACTCGTTAGAATAATCAGTCACAAAATATTAGTCAATAGGCCTATGAACAATGAACAACTGTTATAATACAATAGAATGATACTATGGCCAACAATCAAAATAAGATAAAAAGTATGCCATTAAAGGGAGATGTTAATATTAATAATTTACTACTGTTATGTGTATGTTTTTCGTAAATTGCAATTTCTTTCAACGTGATATTTGAAGACAGGATATGAAATGTAGAGGTCCACACGCACATACAATAACAAAATTCTAAATTGAAATAAATTTAATATTTCGTCTCACCTGGTCGCAGGTTCAGATTTCACTTAATCGGACTCCATTGGCGCCGACAGCATGTTTGTAAATAACAATCACACACATGTCCAAGGCCTGTGAGAGTCTTTTAAGCCGCAATTCGACATCCATCGGCGGCATTCAAATCACATTATGAGTAAACACAGGCGCGGACACCCGTCGACACCTGTGACAATGTGGTCGCTGTTCTGGCCGTGCGCTGGACGGTCGAGGGCGGGCCTTGTGCTGTTGTCCGACAGGCTAAACTATGGGATAATGGAGCACGGAGGAGGCAACACATGTAATCGCGTGTATATCCTCTAGAGATGCTTTCTTGTGCCACATTGTTGTGATCTTTGAACAACCTTGGCTCACTCCGCCGACGAGAGTATGTATAAATATGGATATCTATTGTATACGGAGCTTTGGAGCCTCGGGGGTTTATTTCGGCTACACGAGAAAACAGCCACGTGTGCTTGAATATATTTATGTTTTCTCTTCATTATTCCCATGCATGATATGGTCCCATAAACATGTTGTACTGTCTATTTGTGTTGATTGTCGAGGGAATTAGCAGAATAAATAACAGCGACGGGTTGACATTTCTATAACCACTGCGAAAAACCTTGAGATTCTCTGTAACAACCGACTTTTATCAATCTCTTTGAATTAGTGGTTGTTATGGAACAAATACCAAAGTGGAATATGACTTATAACTTCATTGATAATATCCGAAGTCCACTTACTAGTAGGAGAAATTTGGTAGTCCCGTATACATTACGACATTTTGAAGACTTCTTAAAAAAAAGAGTTTTGACCTTAGAATACCGAACAATTTTTCTCACAACAGCCACAACCGCGTCCACAAGGCCCGCACACAGATTCTGAGAGAATATGTTTGGTATTCAAACAAACTACCCTCAAACTTACAGGGCACCCTGTACACTTCACTTGAAAATATTTTTTTTCCGATTATTCTGTGAAATTGTTATGAATCAATGTACATTGTATGACATGAATAGCAATTCGAAGACAACAATATCGGCTATACATACACCAGTATAATTTTTCTTCTATCTTTTTTTCAACGATACAGAAACACACACTACAACTTTGTAACATTGATCATGCTAAAAATTGTATATGAACACACTACATGTATTCTCTACGTCATTAGCATACAACAATTATTATAGTACTGTATGTACTATCCACAAGACAGCGGTCTGGTTGTCCTTAGAGAACACACTTGGAAGGACCACCCGTCGTCTGCCAACCCCTCGACCACTGACCTCATACACCAATCGGATTTTCTATGCGCTCAACTACATAACATGTATTATTCGTTGTTATACTGAACGCGTGTAAGTTCGCGAAATTATTTTTTCTTCGGTTACCTTATTCAAAAACAGAATATATGAGTTAGTATTACTCGACATCTGCCCGAGTTACGCATAATATTTACAATTTGAACAAAGTTTGTACCCTGAGAAGACGTTAAGTATCATTTGAATAAAGATATCTGGGATCTTCACCTTCGCAATTTCGATTAGGCATTTTACACTTACGAATAGAAACCGCTCGTTATACCGATGTCACAATTCATGAAATATTATAAACCAGGGCCCATTTCTCAGGAGTTGCTTGGATTTTGAGTTGAACAACCCGAAAGGTAGAAAACTTCTAATGGTACCATGTGTTAGGCACATGGTAGCTGAACCCCAGGGGACATAGAGTTGAAAAGTGGTGCTAACTCTAGAAAAAATTAGCCCAATGGGCTAGAAAGGTTACCGGAGAAATATACAGAGTTAAGCCGAGAAAGTTGAAGGTCAAATTCAAGGTGACCACTGAAATCGCCATATCTCTAACCGTGAAAATGAGATCAAAGGTCAAATTCTAGATCACCAAACTATTCAGCATACATCATTTCCTATATGTTCACTATGGACCCCTAAGCTGTAAATTTGATAATAAGCGAGATATAAGCCATTTTGTAATCTGACTTTGAAAATAAAATGATTGACCTTGAAATTTAGGTCAAAGGTCAAATTCAATATCATTAAAATATTCAGAATATATCATTTCCTATATGTTCACAATTGATTCCTAAGCTGTAAAGTCGATAATAAGCAAGATATTAGCCATTTTGTCCTGTTGACCTTGAAAATGAGGTCAAAAGTCAAATTCAAGGTCACTAGAATATTCAACATATATCATTTCCTATGTGTTCACAATTGATTCCTAAGCTGTAAAGTCGATAATAAGCAAGATATTAGCCATTTTGTCCTGTTGACCTTGAAAATGAGGTCAAAGTCAAATTCAAGGTCACTAGAATATTCAGCATATATCATTTCCAATATGTTCACAATTGATTCCTAAGCTGTAAAGTCGCTAACAAGCAAGATATTCGCCATTTTGTCCTGTGACCTTGAAAATGAGGTCAAAGGTCAAATTCAAGGTCACGAGAATATTCAGCATATATCATTTCCTATATGTTCACAATTGATTCCTAAGCTGTAAAGTCGATAATAAGCGAGATATTAGCAATTTTGTCCTGTGACCTTGGAAATGAGGTCAAAGGTCAAATTCAAGGTCATGAGAATATTCAGCATATATCATTTCCTATATGTTCACAATTGATTCCTAAGCTGTAAAGTCGATAATAAGCAAGATATTAGCCATTTTGTCATGTGACCTTGAAAATGAGGTCAAAGGTCAAATTCAGGGTCATGAGAATTTTCAGCATATATCATTTCCTATATGTTCACAATTGATTCCTAAGCTGTAAAGTCGATAATAAGCAAGATATTAGCCATTTTGTCATGTGACCTTGAAAATGAAATCAAAGGTCAAATTCAGGGTCATGAGAATTTTCAGCATATATCATTTCCTATATGTTCACAATTGATTCCTAAGCTGTAAAGTCGCTAATAAGCAAGATATTGGCCATTTTGTCCTGTGACCTTGAAAATGAGGTCATAGGTCAAATTCAAGGTCACGAGAATATTCAGCATATATCATTTCCTATACGTTCACAATTGATTCCTAAGCTGTAAAGTCGATAATAAGCGAGATATTAGCAATTTTGTCCTGTGACCTTGGAAATGAGGTCAAAGGTCAAATTCAAGGTCACGAAAATATTCAGCATATATCATTTCCTATATGTTCACAATTGATTCCTAAACTGTAAAGTCGATAATAAGCGAGATATTAGCCATTTTGTCATGTGACCTTGAAAATGAGGTCAAAGGTCAAAGTCCAGGTCACGAGAATATTCAGCATATATCATTTCCTATATGTTCACAACTGATTCCTAAGCTGTAAAGTCGATAATAAGCGAGATATCAGCCATTTTGTCCTGTGACCTTGAAAATGAGGTCAAAAGTCAAATTCAAGGTCACGAGAATATTCAGCATATATCATTTCCTATATGTCCACAATTGATTCCTAGTCTCTAATCTCAATATCAAGTGAGATATTAGGCATAATGTGTCCCATTATAAAGCATAGGAGAATTTAACATGGGAAAGTCCCATTTGGGCCGAGTTTGGGCCAAAATGGCCCACTTCGAGCGATTCAAGCGCAACGAAATTTATAGACATCATAGGAGTGCATATGAGGAGTGTTATGTATCAAAAAGAAAAAAAGTTACTGAACAGATTTTGAGAAAATGGCCACCAAAGTCCAAAATCAGGCATTTTTCGTCGAAAACGGCCGCCATTTTGAAAAAAATGCGAAAATCAAAAAACTAAAAAATACCTCCTTCTTGAATTATTTCTAAGTATTTTTGTGCAAAATTTCAGAAGAATTCGCCCGTAAACAAAAAAGATAAAAATGTGGACGACGACGACGACGGACGACGGACGACGGACGACGGACGCAACGCCATGCCAATAGGTTATCGGACCATAGGTCCGGTAACCTAAAAAATACTATTTCTGAACATGGTGTAAGTCAGCACTACAAAAAAAATTTGCTCGCTCACACTCAGGTGTATGTTGGCTATGTGTTCGTTATAGGTCAAGATATTCCTTAATGTTGCACATAATCTGAAAGTATACATATATAGCTTTCAGAAGATACCAAAATTTGTATTATTTGTTGGACATTTACTCCTACAGAGATACAAATCCAGACTTTTTACCGAGGATTTTTCACAATTTTAGGCAATCTATGTAGGTTACATTTTTGCATGTGATTTCGATTAGAATCAGTGTATTTCTTATTGGTGTATATCATCTGAAAACATATTACGTTTCAGATAGTACCATAATTTTTATATTCGGTTTGATATTCCGTTCTACAAAAGAAACACAGCAATAGTGTAATTGCAGGGTTGTCACAAATCGAGGAGGAACGTACTGAAGAAAAGAGCCATTAAAAGTTGTTTTGACAACAATGTTCCAATGATGAAATGATGGGGCCCCCTGTCAATTCATCACAGTATCTATCATACATGTCGAATCTGGAATGAAACATTTCAATGAAACTATGATATCTACATTCCCAAGCACTAATCCCAATTTTACAGCTTCTACCAGACGCCCAATTAAGAATAAATGACTGGAGGGAGCCATACGTCGAGGATGGAAGTCCGCTGGTGTCTACGAATGGTTACATTTAATGGTATATTACACAACTGATATGTTTTCTGGAAGTAACAGATTGTACCGTATTTGCATATGACAAGTTGTGATGATGTACCAGTCCATTGAAATATGGACTCTGCAAAAAAGGCGAACGGAATATGATTCGAAGAAAGGTGCTATATGCCTATATGCTTAATGATGTTCTACACAAAGCATCACCACAAGGCCGCACGTCATTCTTGCAAGCACTTAAGACAAGACATAATGCAGGTGAATGCACCCAATATGATGCAATGGAAGATCTGCTTACTGTCAATGTACAAAGTGAACCCAGTTTGAAGTGAACCCAGGGGCCGATTGCACCAACGGTAGGTCGTAAATATCTAACGCCGGTCGTAGAAACGCCAGTCGTTGAAAAAAATACGACCCCAATTGCACGCCGGTTGCATCAACAAATTTTGACGACGGCGTCTTGACGACCACCAATACGACCGAAACTTTGGGGAATTTTCGAAAGGTGGCCCTCTCCAACCTTAAAAACAAGTGCGGGGCGGGGGCGGAGGCGGGTGGCGGGGGCAGTAATGAACTCGCCTCTCGCTTCAAACTGTGGGCTTAATCTAACACTGGGTTAAATTGCCAACTTTCTAAATTTTGGAGATAGAACTCTGAAATTTGGTGAAAAATTACGGCATTGTGCCCAATTAATACACACGAAATTTCAAGTTGATCCGATTATTTGAAACAAAACTACGGCCAGAAAAGCGTGTTTCATTGATGGATGAACTTGAGTTGATGGTTTGAATTGATAGGTGGGTTCAGTCCCGGATTTGAAGCATAGGCTCACATCTTCGAACCACCCACCGGTGGCTAGTGAAGGCGGTGTGCAGGACTGTTGGTCAGAAGCAGAAGCCTGTAAGAAGGGTTTCTGTCAGAAGACAACTTTTTCCACACGTTTTAGTTGATATTCTGTTTCACTTTACTTGCTTAATTGTGATTATTTAGTCAACAAAGGTAACAATTTCTAATATAAAGCCGTATGAAAGCATTTTATTTTCAAGGAAAGAAACTGGTAAGAAGAGATTTGTAATCAGTTGCATTAACTGATTAAGTGTGTTTTTGCGTATGTGATACTTAGACATTCGATGAGGTGCGGGTATGTGTGTGGTAAATATTCCATAAAATTCGGTGGAGAAGGGAGGGGATACCGTAATTATATTCCATACATTTGATTAAAAATACAACAAATAGCATGAGGAGTCCACATTTTCAGAAAAAAGTTTCTGTAAACAGGCCCAAGTCTATAAAATGCATAGTATTGTGCTGTTCTATAAAGCATGAGACTGAGCCTAGTCCTTAAAACACTCAACCATGGCTTTACGACCACTCTGCGCCTCCTCCTGACTTGGTATAAATATACGACCAGATTTGCGACAGCGTAGCACTTACGACCTGTTGGTGCAATAGGCGTATCACGAAACGTTCGGGATACGACCAGCGTAAATTTTACGACCTGTTGGTGCAATCGGCCCCAGTTTCGTCAATCCCGCTGTACATTTTTTTCTGGCACAAAAACTGTTATCCTTCATTCACAAGTGCAACGAGCATATCTTCCCAGTCTTCTGTCGAAAAAAAAAATCAACCTACAACATCTTCTAGAATACTGTGCTTGTTCTATTGCCAGAAAACACGCAAACAGGCCAAATTCCTCGATCGTGTTTCAACAGATAGATTCGGCGCTAGACTCGATGAAAAGGTGACAGATGATGAAGCGGGAAAAATGAGAGTTCGTGTTGTAGACTTCTCAAAGCTTATGAATGATGAAGCGAGATACCCTGAAGATTGTCAGCAAATATATTTTGACACACACCAAAACGCAAAGAGCTGGTGATACTACTGCTAACCTTGCATTTCAGAAAACTCATGGAAACTACCTAACCAGACCTGGATGCCGGTTTCACATTTGACATAAAATGCCTTCTCGCCAAATATCACAGTTCGTTTGCCCAGTACATAACACAGGAGGAGGCATCCAAATTCACTCCAAATTCACTCCAAAGAAACTGTTAAATGAACTGGAATCCCACTGTTTGACATACGGGTGCATCATAGTTCCCTCGAAAGACCAAGCATTGTCACAAAAGAAGCAGTCCAAATAGAAGATGTGATGAACACAAGCGCCAAAATCAAAGCAACTCTGAACAACATGCAAATACAGGAAGACGTGTCAGTTCCGGATGGAGCGTTTAGCCCATAAATTGTTCCCTTTCATGCAGCAAGAGCAAGAGATTCAACGGGAACGGGAATTTGAAAACACCCACTAATTTCATCAGATAATTCGAGTACGAAGGAAACCGATTTATTACAGGATGTTATACGCTTTCGTGCACTGGATACTCTCTTCTGGACCTCCTCAAAGGACACCGTTGACTGACAAACTGCCAGCAGTATCAACTCAGCTTTCGACAGGAACATCCTTTATTTGGGGAAGGTTCTGATATACCTGGACTCCAAACGCCAGTGTCGAACTCCAAAACACATGGGGTTGGGTATGTCTATGCAGTGCGCGCCAGATGACACAGCCCAAGGACACTGTCACCCTGCTCAATAAGCATGATCACTCAATCAGCCATAATGAGGCACAGATGATCGACACTTGCTAGGCAACTGAACAAATGAAAGGCGACTTCCTTGCCCATGTAAATATGATTCTCAATGTAGTCACACGAAGTGCAGGTGACAGTTTCAACCGGGTGATAAAGACTACCAAAGGAGGCCATCATGATGTTGTGAACATGGAAACTTTGGTAAGGGTCCAAGTTACAAGAAACGAAACAAATCGAGAAGTCTTATCAAGGAGCAAATGGCGCGAATCAAGTACTTCAATACCCTGGTCTTGGCGAACGACAACCTGGGTCTCAATGCCTGATGGGCAAAGTCAAGTTGGACTGGTTCATGTCATGTACAGATGAGCATCCTGAATGGCGAATTGAAGAGTGTGCTTACATATTGCTATGCACGGTACCTCTGAAGCTTCTGACAGGATCCATCGAGTGTGCTACTTCTCAAATATATCTGATTGGCCAGTGTATCACATGACGACCACACCAAAGGTGGATATCACACCAACTGCTATTTGATACTGTCCAATACTTCCTGCACCAACCACAGACTTCAGCACCATCTGTGCCATGATGAAATTGCAATCCATGTTTCGGTCTCTTGGACTTACTAGTACAATAATAAGGTATGATCAGGCAATACTGCAAATTCGAATGATCAACTGGCGAAACCCTGATGAGCTCATTGATGGCAACCTGGAAATGGATGATATGCATCGTGTCATGGGTTTCATGGGTGATATCGGACGAGAGATGGGCGGTAGTGGATTTGAGGATATTCATAGTTGAGGCCAAGGTCTACGGACCATCAGCATTGAACAGCAATAGGAAAGCAAAAGGAAAGAGTTACAAATATGGCATAATGTAGCACAAGTTGATATACGAAGCCATGGACCGACTTTCAGCAACTTCCTAGCAGTCGAGGACAAGGTCAAACTGTCTATCGCAGAGAAGGCAGACCAATGTGTAGAGCTGTGAGGAGGTTCAAAGGAAGTAATTCACATAGCTTTTGAAGAATGCATCCCCCTATCTGAGGAACTTGTCAAAGCAAAGGAAACTTATGCTGCGACAAGTAGAGCACGTTCAGATTCTGAGACAAATACACCATTGATCTCACTCAACTCCTGTTGGACTGTTAGCACAGTCATAAGAGACGACCGCAAGTGTCTAGAACTTGACACATGCTCTGAAATGCTCCCATTGGATTTCAGGTGTGGACATCTGAACATCTGAACTATGCGGAGTGGACACATTGAAGTTGACGGAATCTAGGATACTGAACCAGATAAGGCCACAAATTTATAATCTCCTGGAGGAAAGCCACAGCACTGTGTACCGTTCATGAAGTCTCGAACCGTTCAGTGGAGTGTGGCAAGATATGGCTATCGAACTGTGGAAAACATCGAAGGCTATGCAGCAAGGGCCAGCTCTCACAAAGTACTACCTGACATCGCACTTGAAGCATCTGTGACAGCTATGACAAAGCAGATGGCGGGTGTATCCTCGACCGAAAACCACTCTCACAAAGTGACAGGTCAAGCTCGGACTGCTCGGGATGAGGAAGCTGTGCAGTCAATTGTCAATACAGCCAACGAAAGAATGATGAATCCGATCATCATCGAAGATGGATCAAGTGATGAGAAATAAACAATCCTTGTTAAACACAGCCACATAGGGCTTTGCATTGTGCGTTTGCCCTGTTGATCGATCTAATGAAATATTTTCTTTCTAAAAAAAAACAGCAATGTTCACAGTTACTCCACCGGCAGTGGCAGATGATTTGTGCAACACCAGGCAGAATGGGCGTCAAGAGTTGAAAGAATTTGTGACAACTCGTATGAATAATTACACCGTTGATTTCATGACACCCATGACGAAATCGAAGTTCCAAACATGCGATTTCTTGTCATTGAACAAACTAGTTGTTGTCAAAAAGAAACAGGAATCACACATCATCAATGTGAACCAGCACATATTTAGCAAATTGATAATTATTGGAGAGTCAAGAGATGTAAATATTCCAAGTTTCTTGTAGTTTGAACTAGCCGCTCTACCATTACCACTGTTCAACCTTGATGGATCATTAGGAAAAACCCAAAAAGCTGTCGCATTAACAATAGATCGAGAAATATCAAACTATTTATGCACTGCCGGATCCTGATCAACTCGCAGTCAGAGTAGTTAACTTGATGGTACTTGTGTGATATGTATGCCTGGACACTTCAGAATGTACTAGCTTTGGAGACCTGTCAGATGAACTCCTCTGGATTATCATGGGTATGCAATGTAAATACATCTTAGTGGTCGGTGACAACTATTCAAACATCGATTTGATCAAGTCGGGTGAAAGGGCTCGACGGGGCAATGTCCAAATGCACCAAATTCAAAATGCAACACGATTGACTCCTTTTCCTAAACAATGCATCAAAGTGTTGTCAAACGTGAAGAACAAAGCCAGTATAGCTAATTCCCTCATGAGTGATTGGTTGGAAAACTGCAAGGCCACCCTGGAGCCAGATCACAAGCTACACTTGGCTGGGGGGGGGGGCGATTCTGGT
The DNA here is from genome assembly GCA_949152475.1 of Terebella lapidaria. Taxonomy (NCBI): domain Eukaryota; kingdom Metazoa; phylum Annelida; class Polychaeta; order Terebellida; family Terebellidae; genus Terebella; species Terebella lapidaria. The sequence goes on from OX424558.1 coordinate 13,304,472, forward strand.
CCAACTTTTCTGACCATGAAGAGGGTGACTCTGCATATCGGGTATGCAAGCGAATCCTTTGCTGAGTTGATCGTGTTGTGCTCTGGAGTACAGATACTGATGTATCAGACTGTGCGCCAGATATGCTTGTCTGTTAGGAATTGGTGATTTCTCACTGAAAACAGGAATAGCAAGAAAATACTGTAATGCAAATACCCCCACGAATCTGTGAAAATAAATTTGTTGTCATGGTTACCAGGTTGCTGTCGTCAATATCTTACTTATGATGAAAACAGTGCGTTCTGGTTTCTGTGATTATTGTAACAATTCCTACGTTAAATATGCCAGGTAAAAATCCATGTATTTTAACCGACGGGATTGTTATTACCCATAGTAACCTGGTTGCTATGGGCCGAAACAGGAGTATAGTTACCATGACAACCATTTTTTTTTTTACATATTCGTAATTTATTTGCATTATATACTTGATTGTAACGGTAAAATACACTCACGAATAATAATGTGTTTACAATTAGAGTAATAAAAATCTATTTAAATGAAACCCAATCAATGCATAACTAATGAGCTGCCTCGAGGACTCCTAGAAGAGCAAAACAAACATGGTCATAACTTCGGAACTAATCAAGATATTTTAGTTCTGTAAATAATCATCAGATTCCTTGAAAAATGATCTTTTATGCTATCAAATAAGTGTTTTTGCTTCGCTTCCCCTTTAAGTTCACCCTGTGAAATATGTTTCTGACTCTGATGCATAGACAACACTATATAGTCCCGCACAATTGCACAAAATGGAAGGTTGCATTGATCCCTAATTTGGGATATGCTTTTACAGATAACATAGACTATATGGTGATATACAATTGCATAAAGAATGAACAGATCATTGGACCCTGAGATGGTAGGTGTTTTAACAACATAGACAACATAGAGTCTATAGTCCCACACAAATTGACAGGGAAGGAAACATTGGATTTTAAGAGGGTAGGTGTTTCAATAGACAACATCGAGTCTATAGTCCTGCATAATTGCATATGTAAATATAACAATACGCCTTAAAATGGCAAACATAACTAAGACTGTATATGGATCTTATCAAAATTTGTAATTATGTATAACAAAATGTATACCATCATATCAGACTAGGAGATAGACTAGAACATAAACTAGTTTTTGTGTAAAATGACAACTAATGACATATAAAAGGGTTGTATGTTATTATTGCCCCAGTACGAAGGAAATATGTCCAAAAGATTGTACATGATTGATATTAAGAGAGTATGGCCTGATCGAGTATTATGGCGGGAAGAAAGGAAGTTAGGGGCCGTACTGTGAATAATGTTATGGACTTCATTTTTAGTTGTTTGACTCTCGGACTTACTGGAACAATTTTAACCTGTTCGAACTCGGCATACCATATATGGGTCCTTGGATGGGACATTGATGATATATCGAACTGTTTTGTTCTGGGTGATTAGCAGACGATTCTAAAGCTTCTTATCAAGACCAAAGTACCAGGAAGCACTGGCATTTTCTTTCGTTTTTAGTTTGGAATCGAATGATTGATCTGACGATACAAGAGTCTGCTGTTTGGCTCCCTGATACAGACTGGTCAAGCGTAATGTCTAAATATTCGACAAAGGATTCAACTGGACATACTCTGATTATCACAATGTGACGTCTATTGATTCTTTACCATTGAGTCGTCGCTTCGAGCCAAATGATATGGATTCTGTCTTCCCAAGGTGGAGAGAAAGTCGATTATCAACCAACCATTCTTGGACCAATTGTAGTTCGGAAGACATGCGTTTCTGTATGTCCTTGACCTTGGGGCCAACAACAACAAGGTTTGCTATTGTCAATTTGCAAGACCACGAAATAATCCAATTGGCGTTGATTTTATCAAGAAAACTTTCTTTATCATGGTCCATGTATCTTGATGAGTTATATTCATCATAATGGCTCTGTTTACCGAGAATAAACAATAGATAAAACGCATAAATTACGAGAGCCCAAAACTCAAAAGAAAACCCATTTGGCCTGCCATTTTTTGTAACGTGGATTAACACCTAATGGAATGAATATTCAATGAACCAAATAGACACCTCAAATGAATATAAATGCCTAGTTTGTTGTTCCAATGCACGATGTATTGCTACAGATCAATATGAACTCTCTACCATATGATGTTTTAAGACGCATAGCTGTATTTTGACAGAATCCGGATCAAGTACTGTATTTTTTGTTGAGAAACGCTTCCGTGTTCTCAGGTGTCAGGCACCATAATATATGTCAGATAGACAATGGTACTCGTGGCCCTAACCAGATGGAGCGCAGACTCGGTTGAATGGGCAGTGAGTTGCCCGCGCTAACGTTTTCGCAAACAAAAACTATTCATTGCCCATTAAGATGGTGAAACCCTGCCGATTGTTGGCATTAATCACGACTTTAGTACCGCATAAAAAATATGAACATATGTCATAAAATCCCTAGTAGTCCGAAGTGCATTTTTGCAACTGAAGTTAACAGAAGAGTCATTTTCTTGTTTTAGAAAAATACAATCTCCTACCTGGAACGTCTGGATCATCCCGGATCCCGTTCTCAATATCAGCCACGTAATCCTTAGGATACATCGACTTTTTGCAGAGTGGACCTGTCAGTGTCTATGCGCCGAGATTCACGTTTGGATTCCGGCCTACATTTGTCACAAAATGCCCGAATGTCTGTGACACTATTACGAAATGCGTCATTTTCAAAATATCCCGTGAATTTGGACAACACTCAGACCTGAAATATCAGCTATTGTTTTGAAGATTCGCAAAGAATGGTTGACTTACTTGGGATTGGTACATCGTAGACCTCATAATGAGATATCCACAGCCATTAATGCGTTTTTCCCCATAAAATTGAGCCTGAATATCGGCTATTTTCGAAGTCAGGTGCCAGGAAATCATGTTTACATATCTCCTAGGTCAAAGTTTGATGTATCCTTACACGAGACTTATCTTTGGTCATGTCGAATCTTGTAATCAGTATAATCCATTGATCACACCAAATAATCCACTCACTGAATACTGAACGGGACTACGGCAGAAAATATACGTAGTACGACACATTGCATGTGTTTTGTGATACCAATTGGTAGCTCTCATCCTCGAAATATTTCCTTCGGTTCTGAATACCATATTTTGCGACAATGAGATTCGGTACCTTCGTCTCCAAATGTTTTACCGCGAGGCATCAACAGTCCCATGTGTTATGCATGTATATCAGCATATGACGGAGCCAATTCCACAAATTTGTACATAATCGAAGACATATTAGTTCATAGGCAAAGAATTGTTGTAGATCGGGGAATGACAAACACTGAAAACTTTGTTTCCAGACGATATCAACTGACATATCGCTCACCACGTGAGTTTGTATTCGCTGCGGTGAAAAAGCCGTTGAAATCCGTGCACAGGGTTTTGAGTTCAATGTGAAGAGCAAGACTCACCACTCACCCTGTCACCAGCTACTCAAGTCCCGTCTCGGTCAGCGGTCACAAGGAACCACATGGAAAATCGTCGAGCACATGTAATGGGGCGGATTATTAAGGATTGATTGCATGTGATCGTCATGAACTTGGCATTGACCAGCTGTCCATTCACTCATAATGTAAATATAAAGGTAACAAATTCATGAATTTACACACTTCCAATCAACGTGAAACTTTTGCCTTTCTGATTGTTAGCCATCAAGAATTACTAACCGAGACTCTGTTTCTTACTAAGCAATGTTAAATTTGTTAAATTCATCGTTTTCATATGTCATTTTCCGACCTATTTCTCAGTCTACAAAATACACTCACAACAGGGCGAGCGAAAGGATTATGCTGTGCAGCAAATAGCTAGTGAGGCCAGTAAAACTCACAGGTGATATGCAATCGGGTGCACCGAGGTGTTTGGGATTACGAATGTTCAGCTCATTGTATTCATCTCACAGAAAGTATAGCCCTAGATATTCTCATTATTTTGACGACAACAAGGAATAAATATATGCAACAGCCAATGCTTGTCAAGCAGAACACTCGAATCTTCGTTTTGGTGAAACGTATAAAATGATTTATCTAATCATCAAATTGCACAGCTTTCGTGATATCATTTATGAAACCATGTCTCGGTTCATCATCCATGAGTATATGTGTGTGTGCTAGCCAAGTTTTAGGTCAGGGGATTGTATTGTTTTGATGATTTTTTTACCTTTACTTTCACATTATAAGTCAATGGAAAAGTGCCTCAGTGCAGTCAACGGTAAGTTAGTGAAATCACACCTTAACCCTTTTTTCGACCCGTCATGCACTTTGGAAATACATTTTCACAAAGAGCGTAATATAATATCATATTTGTTCAGGTACGTACATGTAATTTAAGCGTTCTGTATATTGAAGATATTTCCCTATCAACACTGATCAAGTGTCTATATAATGAGTACATATTCCATAAGTTCGCGGTTGAATACATGAATGTCGATAACAAAACGAGATTGTATGTAGATGTATCTCTCTCTATAGGTATATATATATATGTCAAGAAATTTAAATTATGTGCACTTATTGGCACAAGTATTTAATTGTCAATAAGCCGCTATACATGAGTTATATCATCAGCATATATATACTCTAGAACAAGAAGTTTACTTGATTGTAATATTCCAATGATCAATTCAAAGCAATGTGATTGGTATCAACAACAGAATAGAGTGACCATCCGACAAAACCATCATCTCATATTTTTCTGACTCTAGATTAAAATGACGGGCAAGTTTGTTGCGACACCTCAGACACTTCTGACACCTCAGCCAGAAGACAACACAGCCAGAAGCTCCATAAATCCTGGTTCAGGTCTCAATCAGAAGACAGGCAATAGCAGCTCCACACCACTTGAATGATCTCTCAATGAGAGGCGCCCAGGAGCCAATCACTCAATTGGCCAACAATATGGATGTCAAAACATAACAACAATTCATGCTTTTAAAGTTTGCACCAATATATGCATTATTAAAACGATATATAACAATTCAAATTGAGTGCATTCTGGTCATGTGGGATCTGTAATTCTTACCACCTGTACAGTTGCACTGTATACATGTATTCAACATTTTGGGTAATGTACATATCACTGCAAGACAATTGCATATGTATTTTATACAACAGCAATTTTGGTATTCAGTGACCAGTTAATAATATATTGATATTTTATTACTTAACTGGATATATTTTATTGGATAAAGTAGCCAACACATTGTATGTTTCCAAATTTCTTATTGACACAAGTTTATAGGTCAATAAATACAGTATGAAGGTTTGAATGGCAGTGTATCAAGTGGCCATGTGCAACATTGTTTGCCAATCATGATAAATTCATAACATGTTTGATTGGTATATAATTGATTTATTTTTGTTCTTGTTTACCTTCTATTTACAAATTTTGTAGGATAAAAATATGCATGGGGAGACTACCACATACAATATCCATGACATTCTTTGTCTGCGAACGAAGTAGTACTTCGTGTTAACGACTTAGTACTTCGTGCGAATGAAGTAGGTTTTTTTCATCATGCCCTACCAGGGGCAACGTAGTTTGTGCATGTTTTCCAACTGTAAAATTCATTTTCTCAAAAACTGTCTGATCATTTTGAGATTTAAATTTCAAAATGTTTCCCTCATATATCATTATAATGTTTATAAGTTTCGATGCTCTTGAATCGACGGTCTGCGTGTGGCGGCCATTTTAATGTTTTCTACGGGGTCCAAATGGGACTTTCCCATGTTAAATTCTCCTATGCTTTATAATGGGTCACATTATTCCTGATATCTCACCTAGTACTGATATTAAAGACTTGGAATCAATTGTAGACATATAGGAAATGATATATGCCGAATATTTTAAAAAAAAATAATAATAAATAATAATAATGTATTTATTGGTAGCAACCAGAGGTTGGATTAGCAACATGTAAAACAGTGATATTATGAACATGAATAAAAAATACATGATACTAAAGCACAGTGGTACACATGTTCTTATGTACTTATGTTCTGCTTAGACACCACGGAATAAAAGAGTTCTTGTATCTGTTTGTTCTGGCTCTTGGCACAGGATATTGACTAGATTTTCGGAGGCTGTACACATTGTCTTTCTGTTGAGGAAGAACATGGTGGATTTTGTGGGAGAAAGACTTGATTTTTTCAAAATAGTCCAAGCAAGGTTGGTCTCTTCGGTCGTGTAGAGTCGGCAGGCCTGTTTTTTGTAGGATTTCACTGTATGGTTGACCTGGAAACGCCTCGAATTTGACCTCTGACCTCGAACCTTGTGACCTCGAATTTGACCTCTGACCTCATTTTCAATGTCAGAACACAAAATGGCTAATATTTCGCTTATTATTCACTTTACAGCTTAGGAATCAATTGTGGACATATAAGAAATGATATATGCTGAATATTCTCGTGACCTTGAATATGACTTGACCTCATATTCAAGGTCAGAGCACAAAATGGCGCATACCTCATTTATTATCGACTTTACATCTTAGGAATCAACTCTGGACATATAGGAAATGTTATATGCCGAATATTCTTGTGACCTTGAAGTTGACTTTGACCTCATTTTCAGAGCACGAAATGGCTGATATCTCGCTTATTATGGAATTTGCAGCCCAGGAATCAATTGTGGACTGATAGAAAATGATACATGCTGAATATTCTCGTGACCTTGAATTTGACCTCTGACCTCATTTTCAAGGTCAGAGCACAAAATGGCTAATATCTCGCCTATTATCGACTACAGTTTGGGAATTATTTGTGAACATATAAGAAATGATATATACTGAATGTTATCGTGACAGTATCGTGCTTGGTCACTTTACACAACTGCCCCCCTTCCCATCCTGTATGAATTTGCCGAGATAACCAGGGATGTCAATCTTCCATCACGCACCAAAACTCTATACATGTACTCTGATTTTTCCAACTTGTTTACGCTGGTTTTTGGTGATATTATTGCGATGCTAAATGTTATCATTCCATAACTTGGCGTACTTCACCTGGGAGCCAAACGGTAATATGCTACCAAATTTCAGACTTCTATCGCAAAAATGGAAGAAGTTGGCAATCTAACCCAATGTTAAATGTCAGCCCAAAACGGGATCCCGAGAATTTGAGATTTGATAATTTGAGATTTGAACCCAGAAACTGTTGGTCTGCAGCAAACACGATTCCCTATATATGCAGAATATGTCCACAATACAAACCTGCGGTCGACCTTTTTTGTCTTTTTTTTTCAGGATTCTTTAAAGTTATTAATTGAAAAGTACCATACCAATCATCTGTAAATGCAATCGAATAACTGTTAGTAATATGTACAAGACTTCATCAAAATATTCTTTGCCCGAAATAGAGAGTATCTACACTACGTCCTTATTCCGTGCAACAGTCGATTTTAGACTTGACCATTCAGGGTCATCCAAGGTCAAGTAATGCATCTGTCCATGATGATCTTCAACTCTATATTTGATCACATACGGTGAGACTGTGAGTGGTCTACATTCAGAGGGACAAATATCTAGGTAAAATTTGGACATTCGTTTCTTTTAGCTGGTGGTCCACCAGTGCAAATACTGCAGTAATTACATCTCAATTTATGGAACTCCCATTACGCACCTCGAGCTGCGACCTGCGTACTGCGAGGTGCGACCTGCAAGCTAGTATGGAAACGCAGCACTCTCAGGTTTTTACATCGCAGGTGACAGTTTTAAACTCGCAGGTCGCAGTTATAGCTCGCAGGTCACGTCTTTATCAAGTTATAGCTCACAGCTCACAGTATGCTGGTCGCAGTTCGTAATGGGAATTCCATGCCCAATTAGTTCGAATTCTAACAAATAGTACTTTTAAAATGATCGGATCTGTTGGTCGACCGTGATGTGCAGACGTAATATCATCTGGATTCTGGCAAGTTTTCAAAATTTGACAGATTAGTGTTGTTGTTTATACTGGACGAGTAGCCAGAATTGACACTTGTGAACTCGTGGCTGAGTACTGGTGTCAATGTATAGTTGGTGTCTCTATGTTTAAATGTGCAAATGTACTTTAAATGTTACTTTGTACAAACTAATCGACACTGAATTACGAAAACGTGGTGAAGCGCTCTACACAAACGAATACAGTGTCATTTATTTCCTTTCCCATGAAAACAGTAACACAGCTTAGAATACACATCCCAAGTCATGTGACGTGAACAAAGCATCATTACTTTCTACAGCATCATACATCCTTCGTTCTTCGCATTTACAATAGTAAACTAGCTTACAAGCGCTGTGAACTACTGCAGCCACACAAAAAACATATGTGACACTAAATTATTAAATTGTATAAGGAATGTCGATTGTATACGACCACAATATGTGGTCAGTATTGAATTTCTCAATAACAACATTCAATATGCCTGTGTTAACAACAAAAAGTTGTTCAATTTTTCTCAATAATCACTGCTCTCAAAGGAATATTGTTGTTTTTTATTCTATTTGAAACAGACGTCCAACCAATCACAAATGTTAAGATCAGTATGCACTGGGCACATACATATACTGATTTCATACAAGGACAATGTCCCTTTGTAAATTTTGGATAAGTCCAGAAAAGCCATCACATTACTCACCATCGGTAAAAGACTTGCTGATGAATATTTCCACTATCTAAATTTACAAATTCACAAAACACATCAAATCCAGTAAAGGTTTCTCAGAATCCTCAGTAAATACACCACTTCCTGCAGGACACTTTAGAATAGACTCCAAAAGGCTGAATTCTATGCTATTGCTGACAAAAATATCACAATATGGATATGGTCGGACACTGTCCAATTATAACATTTGTATAAATTTGCACTTCAATGTGCTTCAAAGTTACATTTAGTGTGATGTTATAAATTCTAAATGAATGTTTCAAGTTAGGTGCATAGTGTTAGTTTTAATATATAACCATATATAAAGCTGAATAAATCACGTATTCAATCCTAACATTCATAAATTTAAAATCTTGTTATCATATCACGCTTGAGGCTAGATATACATAATATTTCCTAAAAATTCTAAATAAATGTTTCGAGTTAGGTACATAGTGTTAGATTTAATATATAACCATATATAAAGCTGAATAAATCACGTATTCAATCCTCACATTCATAGATTTGACATCCTGTTATCATATCACGCTTGAGGCTAGATATACATAATATTTCCTAAAACATACATATACATAATGCATCAGTGTGTAGCTACATATCTACTGGTATATCGCATAACACTCTCACGTGTTCACTGGGTGGTGGAAAGCTATCAATATGAACATGATAAACAAGGAATGTTGATACCAGTAATTGCTAGACTTTGTTTTTCATGGTTCCTTCACATCAAATGATATATAAAAATTTAATATTCTCTATGTTAATATTCAAAATACCATGCATGTTGCACAAGCTAAATTATACGGATTTACTGCATGACTCGATACAATTGGAAGAGTTAAGCACAGACTGACCATTCCACACATAGAACACAATATTCACACATGCTTTGCCAAGTACAACATAAATGCAGAACTTTGTGAAGAGCTTCAGAAACGAGTGAGACGTGAGAATGAAACAGAATCCTTCGGCAGTAGCAAACAGCTAAAACATATAAGATATATGTACCATAGATTACCATTCACTGCCTTTTTACAATTATGTTCACCACACCATCTTTTTCGAGATAGAAATATCATATTTCCCATATACATATTACTGACTACACAGTTCACACAACTTTACACATTCATCTTCATCAACAAAGTCCTAGGAATGTTTATGTGTTACTCTCGACCATAATCTTCATGCGAATTTTGATTTTTTTTTCTGTTAATCATGATCTAAAGTTATTCTCGATCTAATTATTCACATTTATTTATATCTGATTACCAAATCTGACATGGTGCAATCAACTATCAGCTGTCATCATCATGTACAGTATCACGGCTGGCATCAGCTCTTTTATGACCCTAGACGCCAATCTTGCTGCCCCTAGACGCCATGCTTCCTGCCCCTAGACACCAAGCTTGCTGACCCAGACACCAAGCTTGCTGCCCCTGGACACCAAGCTTGCTGACCCAGACCCCAAGCTTGCTGCCCCTAGGCACCAAGCCTGTTGCCCCTAGACGCCAAGCTCGCTGCGTCTAGACGACGAGCCTGTCGCTCCTAGACGCCAAGCTTGATGCCCCTAGACACCAAGCTTCCAGCACCTAGACGCCAAGCTTGCTGCCCCTAGCCTGTTGATCCCAGACGCCAAGTATGTCGCCCTTAGATGCCTAGTTTGTTGCGCAGGAACTTAGAAGACACCTGTGTGCGGGCCTGTCTGAGGATAGCTAGGCCGTTGTTCTTTGCCCACTCCTCTTCGAACTCCCTCATCAGAATCTCTGCGCCACGTTTCCGAGTCAGTCCCGTCTCCTCCAGACTCAACTCACACATCTTCATGTCATGGACGCCTGTCAACAGAAAGTGCCAATTGCCATGGTTGCAGGAGCAGCTTTTAACTACGTTTGACGGGATTGTGTATGAACAAAAACTTGTTTGTTCCTAAGAAATTTGAAAAATGAACAAAATCGAGACTCGTGAAAACTCACCGCTTTTCAAAGCAGGATACCACAATGTAACAATGTAAATTTCATTTATTTCGGTCCTAAATTATACAAAATATCTGTCAGTTTTGACGTACCGGCGACGAGCAGGACTGGCTGTTTGTCGGGGTGTAGTTCCATCTGTCTGGCAATCCACTTCCCATCGAAATGTGCGTACCAGGAGCCCTTCTTATCAGTGTTCCCCTCACGATGCTGGTCGCTGGGGCGTACATATGGGATCCTGAAGTAGCGCTGGACATTCTCCGAGGCCTGGTCGATCTTACGACTGGGGATCGCTGGCGGGCCAGCTGCGGAGGTTGTATTATATTAGATTAATTATTTATTATTATTCATAACCACAAACTGAAGGTTTTTTCAGATGCAATAGCAGGATACCTTATTGGATCTGTTTTATGCTTCATTGAAGTTCACGAACAAGCAAAAAGAATGCCTTGATGTACAGTTTGTATCATATTGGACTGGATCACTAACACTACATAACCACACAGACACGTACTGCCCATGACGGAGGTCGGAGCGCGTTTAACTCCTTGCCTTCCTGTGCGACACGCTTCTTGTTTTCCGTCTTCCATGCGTGGTAGCCCTTGAGACGGCGGCGGAATTCCTCTCGACAGGCGTCCAACAGATCCACGTCTGAAACATGCACAACTAGATTCATCATGTGAATTCATTGAAATTCGATGCAGAAATATACAATGCTATGTTTTGGTATGTATAGTAAATATATTTGATGCATTATATGATGCGATATTTATCTGATGTAGGAATTCTTTTTGTGCCAACAATGACATTTCACAGCTTTTAATTCACCTTTCACCAGTTTGACAATTTCTATATTTTGTATCATTTTTACCAATTTCACCATTTTCAGTCATGCCTCTTTCTTCAATGATTTCCATAATACCAACACAGAATTGAAACATTCTGAATGCGACCACATACCACCCGAGGTGTTGGAGACGTCCCGCAGTTCAGCGTACTTCCACATGGATAGGTCGTGTTTTTTCTTGGCTTGGCTACCTCGAGCACTCAGCACCGTTGATCTGAAACAGCCACCTCATTAGTCAATAATTATTCAGTATATATGAGCACAAAATAGCAAAGCAGCTGCACAGGAAATTGGATGGCCATGTGTTTTGTGTTCATTTATGTAAAGAGTTGTGATTGGAGTTCATGGTATGTTGCTATATGTTCGGTAATGACAATGAAAATGAGTTTTCAAGTTCAGTCTATTGACCTCCTAAAAATACTTTTTGGATACATGTATGTGCTGATCAAGAAAACACTCCAATGTTCGACACATATTGGCACGAACAAATTCAATATCACGATAACTGGTTACGCTGCTACTGACAGTCCAGTCCGTAGTATATTTTATTCCTTCTATGATTTCACAATTTGTTATTTCTTAAAGCTTATTTAAAACACGTCTTCTCTGTCTGAATAAACATGGAAACAATACCCAAGTATAAAGTATCCGAGCAAACAAAACCGAGTCCATTATCCAATCTCAAAGTCTAGTGTCAGGCTAAATCGAGAAAATTTCAAGGAACTTCATGAACCCCCATATATGGCCATAAAGGGTTGAAATAAGGTGTTCCGGAAAGAGTGAGCATTTCCTGCCCCACATGTGGCACCCGTCATGGAAAATCCAAAAAGATTAACATGCAAACAGGTCTTGTTGCATACTTGTGACGGATTTGGTGTACTTATCAACCAGATTGTGATGACGTCCGTAGAATTTCTTGAAAGCAGCTATTAGTCTTGGTAAAACATATCCTTGTCGCAGCAGTTTAGAGGCTAGTTGGGAACTTCGTTGAACAAAATCCTCATATCTGCAACTAGCTCTGGAATAGTGTATGAGTTGTGAGACAAACACACCATATACTGGCGACATAGGAATGTTGCTGCTTAGAAAAGGAAAATTGACTATGGAAAAATTGAGTTTATCACGTTTATCATACAATCTAGTTGACAGGTAAGAATCAACATCATTCTTCAACCTTATATCTAAATAGTTGAAAAATTTGTATCTTCAATTTCGAGTTCCTTAGGATACATATAGCATCCAAATAATCACCGAACTTGGGATTATTCAGTGCCAATACATCATCTATGTATCGGAGAGTGAAATTAAAGCTACAAGATTGCTTCTTTGATACTCCTCCTTGTAGATGTTAGATGGAATCTGATTCATATGAGTATATCAAAACAGTTCTGCCAATAATAACTCTCTTTCTCCACTCACTAGTTCTTCATTCACTTACAAGAATTCTAATCATAATGGTGGAGCAAGTTTGTTTCTTTTTCCTGCCTAGTGCTGCGGAAGTTGTGTCTGATTGGATGTGCATGTGATGACATTGTATGTGCACGTGATGAATGCGTGTCTTGTAAGTTTTCTGGAACTGGTAGGTGAACGTTTTGATTCTGTGAAGTGTATGTAGGGTAAGAGCACGTGTAAGGGAGGTGTAATGAAGTAAATATTCAGTTCACGTTTTATAAGTAGTCATATAAAATTGACAGTTCGCAAACGAGATGTTTTAGTTCAGAACCGGAAATAACGAATATTTAGAATCATGTGAGAAACTTTGAGTTCAAGATATATTCTGTAGTGATTACTTTAGTGAACATTACATTTAGCGACGAGAATTAGTCGATGCAGTATGGCGAAAACATTGCCAGAATATCCCCGTTTTGACTGTGAAGACCTGTCAAGTGCCGATCCGAGGTGGAAGAAGTGGCTGTCAAGATTCGAAGTGCTGATGCTCGCCATGGATATCGCTGACGCAGACGGTGACAAGAGTACAAGAAAAGCCTTGTTACTCCACTATGTGGGTGAAGATTGCTATGACATTTATGAAACTTTCAAACAAGACACAGATGATAAGGATGCAGTGAAGAAAAGACTGTCAGACTATTTTGTGCCAAACGCAAACAGTGAATACGAGCGGTATGTTTTCCGTAATATAAAACAGCTGTCAGAAGGTGAGACACTAGACCAGTTATGTACAAGACTCAGAAAATTGTCTGTGAACTGTGGATTCCCAGCCGACTGTGTGAGTGAGGAAGTCAAAAGCCAGATCATACAAGGATGTGTGTCCACACCGCTGCGGAAAAAAACACCTGTCAAAACCTTGACACTCGATGAGTTGCTAGAGACTGGAAAAGCAATGGAACTGTCGGCTATGCAAGCATGTGCTATGGAAGGAACCAAACAGGCCATTGAAGTTGTTAACAAGACAGGCCGTAAACCAACTTCGGAAAGGAGAAGATGGACATCTAAAAATCAACAAACGAAGGCAAGTGACCATCGTCATAGCAACCTATAGCAACCTATCGCTCATGCTACAATTGTGGTCTCCCATACCCCCATGAAGATGGCAGATGTCCAACGGGAAGTCGTAAGTGCAACAAATGTCATGAATATGGACACTATGCAAAACTGTGTCCACGAAAGCACTCCAATACACGTCATAGGGCCAATGTCGTGGTGCAGGGATGACAGTGGTTCAGAATATTCACTCGCTGTGCGCCGTGGCTCATCAACAGGCATCAACAAAAAACCCATTGTCCAGCTGTCTATAAATGGTGTGGACTGCACTCTGCTGATAGACAGTGGTGCCAGTGTGAACATTCTAGACTCGAAAACATATGAAGACATCAATGCAAGGTCTTCAGTGTCGTGTGAACTCTCGCCTCCAGATACTGTATGCATATGGCGGTGAAGTGCCATTGCCCTTGGTTGGTAAATTTGGAGCGTCTGTGAGGTCTGGAGCGAGTCAGTGTCAAACTAGAACAGAGTTCTATGTGACAAAAGAAGCTAAAGGCTGTCTACTGTCTTTTGAAACAACCAGTCAACTGAACATAATCAGTGTTGTGCAAGCTATTCAAGACAAAAGAGCTCAGTGCACCAAACAAATCGTGGATGACTATGCCAAAACATTTGAAGGACTTAATGATAAACTGAAAGACTTTAACTTATAACTTTTTTATACTCATATGAATCAGATTTTATCCAACATTTACAACGAGGAGGTTCTAAGAAACTAACATGATTTTTTAATTTCACTTTCCGATACATAGATGATGTATTGTCGCTAAATAATCCCAAGTTTGGTGATTATTTGGATGTCATATATCCTAAAGAACTTGAAATTAAAGATACTACAGACTCTGCTAATTTTTCCAACTATCTAGACCTGAGGTTGGAGATTGATAATGATTCTAACCTGTCAACTAGATTATATGACAAACGTGATGATTTCAATTTTTCCATAGTCAATTTCCCTTTTCTAAGCAGCAACATTCCTATGTCACCGGCATATGGTGTGTTTGTTTCTCAACTTATACGCTATTCCAGAGCTAGTTGCCAATATGAGGACTTTGTCTATCGAAGTGCCCAGCTAGTCTCTAAACTGCTGCGACAAGGATATGTTTTACCAAGACTTATAGCTGCGTTTAAGAAATTCTATGGACGTCATCATAATCTGGTTGAAAAATACAGCAAATCCATGTCTGCCATGCAACTAGATCTATTTTCATGTTAATTTTGGGGAATTCATGACGGGTGCCACTAGTAGGGCAGGAAATGCTCACTCTTTCCGGAACACCTGATTTCACCTCCTAATGGCCATTTTTGGGGGTTCATGAGTTTCTCTGTCATTTTTGTTTTCTCTCACTTCGTATGCCTGATATGACATTCTGTCCCCGGACTATGAGATCGGATAACGGACCCTGTTTTGTTTGCTCGGAATACTTAATACTGGGTATTGATTCCACGTCTATTTCAGTTGAAACTGAACATGGATGATAGTGTTACTCCGGTGTACCAGAAACACAGGAGGGTTCCCTTTTCAACCAGAACAAAAGTGGAAGATGCCATCAAAGAACTGTATGAAAATGACATCTGTGAAAACCCTGGTGACACGCCAACACCGTGGATGTCACCTATCGTGGTAGTCCCAAAACCACAGGACAAGATACGCCTCTGTGTAGACATGCGGGCAGCAAACCAGACGATAAAGCGTACCAAACACCCATTGCCAACAATGGAGGAGCTCATCCACGACCTCAATGGATGTCAAGTGTTCACGAAGCTCGATCTGACACAATGATAACATCAAATTGAACTTTACCCCGAGAGTCGTTATATAGGGCTGGAAAGCGGAAGTATGATCGGTGATAAATTCCAATAAAATATTAGTGAATAAGGCATCGCCGGGGATAATCCTAATTATTGCCCATTTCTAACAATGTCAATAACTGCTGAAATAACATGTCTTGTGTCAAATAACTTAGCGAAAGTACGAAGCAGGTACACTTGTGTCAAAATCCATTAGAATAAGAGGCCGTCTGCCGGCAATTTTGCTAGATCAAGGCTCTATTCAAAGTGCCGATTTTTTTCAGTGCCTCTTCGAAGCTTAGGTATGTTGTGGAATTAGACAATTTTTATCTTTTACAACAGTTTTTGTATATCTTCATCGTGTATGGATACTATAATACACTAAAGACATCGTTTTTATACTTAAAATCGCCATATTAAATGCACCCCCATGTTAAAAGATAGGGAGGCGTCAGGTGCCTATCCCCAGTCTGAATAAATTCATTGGAATTTGTCATCGATCAGTACTTCCGCTTTCCAGCCCTATTACAACACTCAGCTCACATGTCGGTCTTCACCGATACAAGCGGCTCAACTTTGGTGTGAGCGCTGCAAGTGAGAAGTACCAGCACATCATTGCGCAGGTGCTACAAGGCTTGGACGGTGTAAAAAAACATTTCCGACGATATCATCATTGCCAGTGAAAATGATGAGACCCATGAACGGCAAGTGAGAGCGTGTCTACAGAGACTTACAGAGAGGGGTCTCACCCTGAACAGGAAGAAGTGTGTATTCTTTCAATCTTCCATGGAGTTCTCCGGCAATATGTTATCTGAAAACGGAGTATCTCCAGATCCTAGAAAAGTGAGAGCAACCCAAGAAGCAGTGAGACCGACTGACAAACGCCAGGTCAAATCACTGCTAGGAATGGCTAACTATGTGCATCATTAGACCCTTCTCTCTAAGTCTCTGTAGACACTATGTGCAGGAATATGTGCCAGATCTTGCAAACATAGTGATACCTCTCCGTGAGCTGACGAAGTTGAAGGCTGTCTTCAAGTGGACTGCACAGTGCGAGACAGCATGGTCATTTTTGAAGAAATGTCTGACGAGCGAAAGTGTCATGGCGTATTATGACCCAACTGTCGAGACAGAACTTGTCGTTGATGCATCACCCTGTGGTGTGGGTGCGATCCTAACGCAGGTACACGTGAACAACAAAGGTGTACGTGAAGCACGTGTCGTGGCCTACGCCTCCAAGGCACTGGAAGAAGTTGAGTCACGCTACTCGCAGATCGAGCGTGAGGCCCTAGCAGTCCGCTGGGGTATTGAACACTTTCATCTCTACTTATATGGAACAAGCTTCACAGTGATAACTGATCATCGACCCCTAGTCAGCGTGTTTTCTAACGTACTTGCCAGGCCATCACCACGTATCGAACGGTGGTGTCTACGACTACAACAGTACAACTTCAGAACAGTGTACCGGTCTGGTGCCAATAACCCTGCAGAATGTTGAAGATTACATGTCACATCACCCTCTGAAGTTGATCTGTGAGCGTGGCAGAAAGGTGACAGAGGACTATGTGAACTACATATGCTGTGCGTCTTGTCCAAAAGCTATGTGTGTCAAGGAGATGCAGGAAGCAACATGTGATGACCAACTGCTACAAAATGTGATCAAGTGCCTAAAGACTGGTCAGTGGTACAAGTACAAGAACTGCGAGGAGTTAGCAGGGTATGAAAAACTCGCGGGAGAACTCAGTGTGACAGAGAATGGTATCATACTGAGACAACACAGGATAGCGATTCCTGCCTCCATACAGCGTCAACTAGTGGAAATCGCTCACGAAGGTAATCAAAGCCTCAGCGAAACAAAGGCACTGTTACGAGCCAAGGTCTGGTTCCCCCACATGGACACATTGGTGGAGGATATCGTGAAAAACTGTGCCGCCTGCACATCAGTTGTGAAAGACGAACGCATGCACCTCTTGCAAATCAGCGAGTTACCAGATCGCCCATGGTAGTCACTGTGTGCAGACTTCAGTGGGCCATATCCAAGTGGTGACTATTGCCTAGTCGTGATCGACGAGTACTCTCGATTGCCAGTGGTGAAAATTCTGAGATCCACCTCATCTCGAAGTGTCATTCCGCTAATGGATAAAATATTTGCCACCCATGGCATACCAGAGACACTGAAGACAGACAATGGAGCCCCCTTCCAGAGTTATGAGTTCATGAAATTCATGGAATATTGCGGAATACACCACCGACGAATCACTCCGCTGTGGCCACAGACCAATGCTTTTGCGGAAAACTTCATGAAATCATTGAACAAAGCAATCAAGACTGCCACAGTAGAAGGAAAATCTTGGAGACAGCATCTATACAGATTTCTGCGAAATTATAGAGCAGCTCCACACACAACAACAGGCAGACCACCTGCCGAACTCTTGTATGGATCCAACATCCATCTCTTGCTGCCAGAGATCAAGCCGCCAGTTCAGGATAGTTAACTACAAACCCGGGATGCTGAACGGAAAGCCAAACAGAAGAAGTATGCTGATCGCAGGAACTGTTCCAAACCAGCTGAGCAGTTCAACATCGGTGACATGGTGTTGATGAGACAGGACAAAAACAACAAACTCACACCAGCGTACCATCCAGAACCGATGTCTGTGACCCAACAGAAAGGTACCATGGTCACAGCGAGGGTCCTAGTACTGGGACCAGGACACGTATTGCATCGCTATTCAAGAGAACACACGATCGCGATGTCGATGACATCCATGTCTTGCCCACTACTTCAGAAACTTCACATCCGGATATTGTTCTGCCAGAGCTAACCGTATCAACCCACACCAATCCTGCCAAAGCCACCAACCTTCCAACACCAATCCAGAATCGACCCCGACGGCAGAGAAAAGCGCCACGGAAATATAGAGACTATGTTACATAATGTTTGTGGTGATAACTGTTTGATATGCAAGCTATGACTTCACCCTATGTTTTGTGATGATATACATGTATTGTTTTGTCTGTTTGATTGAACTCTCTATGAAGACTGTAATTAAGGTTGGGGGCGATGTAATGAAGTAAATGTTCAGTTCACGTTTCATAAGTGGTCATATAAAATTGACAGTTCACAAACAAATGTTTTAGTTCGGAACCGGAAATAAAGAATATTGAGAACGTCAGAGAAACTTTGAGTTGAAAATATATTCTTTAGTGAATACTTTAGTGAATATTACATAAGGGTTATGGGCCGTTACTGTCATAAAATAATCCACATGTATCTGATGTATTCATGTAAATTTTTTATTGTCTTGTCAATTCGATGTTCATTTAACATGTAAACCTAATATTAACGTATAATCCACTGTTATATTCCTGTGCTGTTAGTAAAGCAGTAGAATGAAATATTAATATGCGATACTTTACAGTTGAACACACAGGGACATTTTCCAAAATGCCTCATTGTTGCGTTATGACGTGGTGGCTAGATAGTAGTGACACCACGGTCATGGCGTGAACGTGCTGACAGGTTAATAAGACAAATCGGTGATACTCCAGTAAAGGGGTATACCTCTTTATCGTGGGGTCGCATTGGTGCTATATCTTTCGAACCAATGGGTTTTCTCGGCGTCGTTCCTGGATTGACCCCCGCTGTTGACTCACATCACAGCCATGTATGTAAATAGCAGATTCCTGATCCTTGATAACCAGGGTGATGTGGCTCAACAGTGGGATATAGCTGACCTCTGGGACGAGGTCTCTCCGAAAGGGGAAAGCACTATAGCGTTATGACGTGGTGGCTACACAGTAGTGACACCACGGTTATGGCGTGAACGTCCTGGCAGGTTAATAAGACAATTCGGTGACACTCCAGTAATGGAGTATACCCCTTTACCGAATTTTACATTTGAAAGCATCAAACAGGAAACCACACACCACATCAAATAATATTTGCAGCACATTTTCATGCATAAGTATACATTAGGCCTCAATATAAATAGTTAAAGAATACTGCTGGCTCATAATATTTCCAGTGAGCAGATAATGTCAATGATCACCTTGAGATTCCGCGGGTGTACCCCTAACAAGTCAATGGTGTTGATGCTGACCGGGGCACACCGGACGCCGGCATCGGCAAAAAAAGTTGTTGTCTGCAGACATCGCACCACAAATGTGTGTCCAAGTTTTACATTTATCATAAAGCAATACGTGTGATTGCTTATACCTAGAGTTACCATAATGATCATCTGGCAAGTTTTTGCTGATAACACGTTTATTTAGTGATTTAAAACTTCATTCGATATATCGGTAATACAACAGTAATTTTGTGTCGTTATTGTTTATGATTACACTGGCCCAACAGTGGATCAACATTTACAGGAAAATTGGCCCAATGTTGGCACACATGTGGACAACGTTGGTCAGACATTAGCGAAAAAACGTTGGCCCTTCAATGGATCAAATTTGAAATACCAACGTCGACTTTCCGAGAAACTACCAATGTTGGTCCAACATGTTACTGCCAATGCAACGGCGATGTTGGCAGCACTTTGCTAGCCCTTTGATGGACCGCCGTATTACCAACGCCATCTTCCCCAACCAATTGCAAATTGAGGCCCATCGTTAGCGTGCTATCTGGGAAGAAATTTTCTCTTTTTGAAAAAGGAAACTCTATGTACCGAAGTAATTCCAACCTCTATATCCAGCTGATATCAATCTATCGAATTGTGTGTTGTAAGTGTAATTTGTAACCATGATACATTTTCAAGTTTGTGATTTGAACTTGTAATATCTAATATCTATATGGA
Source organism: Terebella lapidaria (assembly GCA_949152475.1). Lineage (NCBI taxonomy): Eukaryota > Metazoa > Annelida > Polychaeta > Terebellida > Terebellidae > Terebella > Terebella lapidaria. The sequence goes on from OX424558.1 coordinate 13,325,101, forward strand.
TTGAAGAATATAATAAAGTGTACATACTACAGCACAACTCAAACTAATTTGAGCACAACTCAAACTAATTTATAATGCTAAATTGCATATTAAAACATTCTACATGTACAAACAGAGATTGTATGTGGTAAAGTTGATTGTATGTGGTAAAAATTGCCAAAAAAATAATGAATTGTATTGAAAATTGTGAATAAATCAACATTTCAAATCAGAAACAAATTTGAAAATCATGCTTCAGGTATCTGTGTGTCGTGAATCACTGAAAAATTTAAATTGTGGTACAAACTACCCAGGAATTTATTCGACAGCAAGTCTGGCATGAAAACTTTAGTCATATATATCTCCGCATACAGAAGAAGCCAAAACTGAATTGTGGAAGTTAATAAACCAGAACTTTGCTTTTTAGGACGATGAGACAGAAACTACACAAATATGTTGACGAAAGGTGGACGATTCAGAGACATCATGTGAAAATTCACAAAAAAATGTCACAAAAGACATCAATCAATATTGACATCATATATATAGATACACTGATTTTGCCTTACCTATATAGAGTAGAAAATGTACCAAGAACCTTTACAGGAATCAAACCCATTACTACTCTACTCAATGCAAACATATCACGATCCCACAAAGTTTCACTTATCTCAATGTAGCCCCAAGGCCCTAGGCGTCATTCTATGATTGATGCTCATTTCAGAATTGACAAACAAGCACACATGTACCTCTGGGGCGACTGCTGGGAAATGTCCTCAACCTGTGACTGGTCCTCGTCCGCCAGCCGCAGAGCCAACTCTCGATCTAAACGCTCCTGGTCAAACTGGGTTCGTCTGCGGAACATTGATACATCACAAGTAATGATTTTCTCATTCGGGAAATGATTTTTTTCATGGTGTACGATGGTGGCCATATATTGAGTTCGTGTTCTCGCTCTTAAAGCTACTGCCTTCGAATGTATGCAATATTCTTTTCAAAACTGAATTTTTGTGCAACACATCTAATGCAAGATAACAAAAGGTGCATGTGCTCAATGATTCTGATCATTACAACTGTCCGAGTTGTCTTTTCATCCGTTTTAATACACATTTTGTACCGGTTTTGTTTATAAACAATCGAAAGTATATCCATCAAACCCGAATGTGAACAAATGCCCAAATCGCGCTCAAAAGTCCACATCGAGTACATTTTTATTTTTATTTTTTCTCATATAAGTGCTTCATTTTTTTTCGCTTCGTTGATTCGCTATGGTTTTCGCTTCGAATTCTCCCTTCGTATTTTTGTGTTTTCGATTCGTACCTTCGAGTTCTCACTTCATTATTTCGACTGGTTTTTCCTATATTTCCACGCGAGTCTACGAAGCGAAATGGCGAAAAATCACAAAGCGAAAAGGCAAAAACAAAATCTAAAAATGGCCACCATCGTACACCATATTTTTTTCCTTTTATATACACATTCACAGGTTTATAAAAGCAGTACATTCGATAGCTTACTATGGTTGTTACAGATTATTGTTCACTGAGGACAAAAATCTTGAGTTGTCACTTGTGGAGTTTATACCTGGCTTCTTCTGCGGCAGTTTCCGATTCGAACTTTTTCCTCAGCTCCTCCTGAAATACAGATCAATTCTCGTAACCTCAGCCGTAATTCACTCCCCATAGCTACAACTATGCACATGACTTCCACAATGATACGGTGATTCTGGAAATAATTTCCAGCGCTCTCATTGGTAGATGAGTACCCTAACCTCGGCTTTTCTCTCAGCCTCTTCCTGTTTGAGACGTTCCTGTTCCTCACGCTTTCGTCTCGTCTCTATCTCTGCTTTGCTGTGGGTGTGAACACGGGTGATAAACAACACTTTATTCATGATTTCGAAAACACTAAAAGTATTATTGAGGATATTTCTGTGCTAATAAGTGACGGTGACCAACCTCTGGTACATGTATGAATGCAACTAAATAGAGTCCAATATTGTATTATTATATTACATCGTAGGGGTGGATACCGGTTCTTTTCTTCCTCCTCTTCTCTGCGGTTTCTCTCTTCCTCTGTTTTCTTTCTTTTTTCTCTCTCCATCTCCCCCTGAAAAAGTCAGTGCCAAAACAGAGACATAATCGCTCCCACAGTTTGCGAGGAAGTAGGTCATAAATCAAGGTCATATATATAGCATCAATGGGGAGAGCCAGGATTTGTCAGAGATCGAAGGTGACACATACTTCCACCCATCCGGTTGGCTAGCCCAAAGCATCAGCCAAGGAAAAGTTTACCGAAGCTAAACAATTTCCCCCCTCCCAACACAGACACAGACCTGTATACGCCTGAGCCTCTCCTGCTCCTCCGCATTCTTCTGTTTCGCCAGCAGCTTCTTGAGGTCTGCCAGCGTATTGTCCATCTCCTTTGTCAGGCCGGCGTACATAGTGTCAATGTCTCGCTGACTCAAGTTCTGAGTCTGAAACAATAGAGTGATATATTGAATAAAGCAAGTGTTTCCCTCAAAATAATCTCATAAGGCATACTTGTTTGTCAGTTCCTATTATTCATTCGACAGTCTGTTGACTGTAAAGTCCACCCATGATTTGCACCAGTTATAGCTATATTATCCATCCGTACTGATACTATATTGATCCATATATTATACTGATCCATCCTTACATACTCCTGTGAAGCTGTAGCCACAAACCGACCTGTATTTTTCTGACGACTCCATCCATTTCTTCCTCAAGCGCCTGGACTTTCTTGGTGGCGTCTTTCTGGTCTTCCTTGAGTTTGCTGATGATCTGCCGCATGGGGTCCAGTTGGGAGGTGAGGGAGCGTACTCGGGTCATGCCCTTGATCCTGTTGTCATGGAGACGAACAAGTAGTGAAATGACACGTGAGTCACATTAACATTCTCCATATACTGACATATTGGATGACTTGACCACCGACTTTGTCAATATTCAAACTGGACATAGTTGGGCCAGTCATCAAACTGACAACACCCTACTCCATCTCACCTTGGTCCAAATCGTTTCTTTACAAGGTACGCTCGAATCGTCTTTTGAATAATCAGCAACAATTGGCGTCGGTAAATTATTTTATTCTTCACTGAAAATGACATAAATTCTTATAAGGCCATTCCTGTTTAATTTTCTGTTTCTCGTCTTCGCGCGCCTAGCTTTTTGCGAAATTTTGAGAAAAAACAAACAAGATGAATATGTAATATTATGCAAATAAAAGCGATTTTGACACACAAAATTCTGCCAACCTCTGTAAAGCTTACCCGTATTGGTCTTGCAGCAAACTCATTCGACTGGCTTATGTGTATACAAGATGTATCCAGAGTTTTGAACTGACAAATATTTCAATTTAACAATTCTTACCACAAATAAGTTTCTAAGATTCAATATGAAACTATGATATATTTTCAGATGCTCAAAGACATAGGTCCCCCACCCAAGCATCGTTTGCCTTCAGAGAATCATTGCACGGTATATCGTTTTTTATTTGAGGGTCTGTTTGTTTTTTCCGCCCTCCCTCCCACCTTTTGATTTTCCAATGGACGAGAAACAAAAAAATAAACAGGAGTGGCCTAAATTAGGTAAACATGACTACATCTTTTTTCATCAATGTCTTTCCTGACTGTAACAATGTCGATTAACACTTGACGTACACTTGATGACTGACAGAGTTCCCCACTATGCCTTCTTCCATCTTGAACAAATCAGCCACTTTTTGACTTTTTTGATGAGAAGAGCCAAGTTCTCGGGATCAGACTTCATCATTTGGTCAAACTCGGCGAACATTCCGGGTCGGAAGAAAACCTTGGTCAGACTAAACTTGTAGTCGTTCTCATTCAGACAGAGGGCTCGGAACAGCGCCTGGAGAGAAACAAATGTTATCAAACAATGTCTAACTGATAATAATAAACATGTTGGAATAAAAGATGATCCCCTAATAAAACATTTCAATAGTTGATATGAAGATTGCATCATACATGTCAGGTGCACAACCCACATATGAGAATCATACAAAAGTAGAGAGTGAATATAACTTACAGAAGATTCTGGGATCTAGCAGGTCTATGTATGTGGGCATGAGGGGATGTGCTTACCTTACCAAAGAGCCTGGGATCTAGCTGTGCTATGTCTGGAGGCATGCGGGGGTGCGCTTTTTTTACAGAAGAGCCTGGGATGTAGCCGCACTACCTCTGTGGGCATGAGGGAGTTTGCTCACATTACAAAAGAGCCTGGGATCTAGCCGCGCTATGTCTGGAGGAAAGAGGGGGTGTGCTTACGTTACAAAAGAGCCTGGGATCTAGCTGTGCTATGTCTGGAGGCATGCGGGGGTGCGCTTATTTTACAGAATAGCCTGGGATGTAGCCGCACTACCTCTGTGGGCATGAGGGAGTTTGCTCACATTACAAAAGAGCCTGGGATCTAGCCGCGCTATGTCTGGAGGAAAGAGGGGTGTGCTTACATTACAGAAGAGCCTGGGATCTAGCCGCACTATGTCTAGAGGAGAGAGGGGGTGTGCTTATGTTACAAAAGAGCCTGGGATCTAGCCGCACTATGTCTGGAGGAAAGAGGGGGTGTGCTTATGTTACAAAAGAGCCTGGGCTCTAGCCGTGCTTTGTCTGGTCGCATAATGGGGTGTGCTCACTTTACAGAAGAGTCTGGGATCTAGCCGCACTATGTCTGGAGACATGGGGAAGTCTGCTTATCTGGGTGTAATCATGATGGGGTGTACTCACCTTACAGAAGAGCCTGGGATCTAACCGTGCTATATCTGGAGGCATGTACTGTTTGTACATATTGTAGAGGTCAGAGAAGCTGGTTCTAGACGGGAATCCTTGCTGCATCAGGCCCAATACAGAGGTCATACCTGCAATGAGTTAATTGTACATCAGGAATGATATCAGTAGGAAAGAACACTGAATGCAGCATGGCCTACAGGGTTTTGTGTAATTCTTCTCGAATTTCCATTTTTTGCTGCAGCATTGTATGAATACACATATTCAGCTATCATTTCATGCCTGAACCCTGAAGTTGAGAGAGGATCTGTGTCCCTTCAAACAAGTGATCCACCATCTTGACATTTGGCTTCAGACATCTCACAAAGTTGGTGCCCTGTGGTCCATGGAAATCAATTATACAAATCCTTTGCAAATCTGCCAATTTTTAGGTAGTACATTTTTAGGTAAAAAACCCTAAACCAATGCAATTCATAATACTCGCATACCGTGCTCTCTAGTTTCTCCATGAGCTGACTGAGCTGTGTGCGGAACTTGCTGCCCACACTGATGAACGTCAGTTTGCCCCGATTCGCTCCATTGCTGTTGTTCTCGAAGATTTTCTTCACGAGGGAATTCTTGGAGTCTTGAACGATACCCTCCAAAGAGGCGTGTAGAGCATCATTGTTCTTCTCAATAAACTGCTCCTGTTTCCGGGTAGAAGCAACACTTTTAATATGTATCACCGAATATTCTTTGACAATCTCAAAAATTAAAATTTCCTACAAATACCTGCTACCAAAAACATTGAGAAGTAGTTTACCAGTCGAAACACGGCAATAAATACAGTAGATCATCCGAATTTTCAGCTTTATTGGGACCATAGTGTCGGTCATTCATGCACACACAGAAAGAAGCTAATAGTTAGTCAAACAAACCGTGTGATAGCAGACAGCTCCAGCGAAGTGTCGGATCAGGAAGCCCTCCTCGTCTCGGATCTCTCGGTGAGTCTTCAGTTTGGACTTCCGCGGCACCTGGGGTTGGTAACGGGGATACAAAAAACATAAATCTTTTACTAACATTTTTCAAATTCCTACATCATGATGAGATGAGCAATCCACCAGAAGCAAAAACACTGAAAATGCGCCCCAGACTCTCTCTACTCACACTAATGCGGTAGTGTTTCTGGTTCTTGCGATGCACCTCCAGTGTAAAGTGATCAGGGGCAGGCTTCGGTAGTCGGCTCTCCTCGTCCAAGATATCAAAGATACCGATTCCCCTTCCCCTCGATCAGCTCTGTAGCGAAGAATGTTCAATATACATACACGCTTACTACTTTAAAAAAAATGTGTGTTGCTAGGAAAGGACTGCCAAATTAAATCTTGAGTCAAATTACCTAAATATACGTTAAGAAAAACATGTGGTTCTGTAACCATCAAAGTAAATCTCAGTCAATTAATGTGGGGCTCACAACCGCCAAATTTAATAGCCGGAAGTTTAATATAAGTGGAAGTTTTCATCTTGATGATATGACCTGTACATTTCACAACAATACTATCAAAAGAAAAATTTCACGGTATATAACAAAAAATGTATATATAAAAACAATAAAAAAAACATCATACCAATGCAGTCCTGGTTGTCAATGTAGTGGATCTTTTTCACATTGAGTCCGTCTTTCTGGTAGAGGGTTTGTTCCTGAGCACAGAATAATCAACATTCATCAAACATGATGGCACCAATAGTCAAGGATATTCAAATTCTCTTGTTTCTTCTCCACACGACTTGCCGATTAAATCGACATTTTTCATACCTTTTTTGTTTGTATAAAATCTATACAAAGGTCGAGGAAAACTGATACTTTGATAACCTAAAACAATAAATAAACTGACCACTCTGAGGATTCTGTGGTTGAAGAATTGTTGCAGTTTCTCGTTACAGTAGTTGGTACAGAACTGCTCGAAGCTGTTCACCTGGAAGTATTCTGTCAGGGAAAAACAAAATATGACACGTAATTATATCATACATCATCATACTTGGATGAATTTGGTACCCATAACCCCCCCCCCCCATGTGATCCCATACATGAACTGGATACATTCATAGTTATAATACGCACCAGTGCATCACATATAGACTAAATTATGTGTTGCTTTTCAGAGCTGCTCTCGACTTGAAAGTTAATCATATAGCTCAACTCCTTAATACATAATACTTAATAACAGAAGCAGCAATACATTATGTTGAACTGAATAATGTGTTGGTGGAGCAAGCTTTTTCCAACAAGCTGCCACATACCGAACCCGGCGATGTCGAGGACACCAATGTAGCACTTTGAGGAGCTGAAGGGCAGAGCTTGGTTGACTCTCGTCACGATGTAGTCAAAAACCTTAGCGTAGATCGCCTTGGCCAGTGCGTCTCTCGCACTCTGTGCCTCGCTGATCTTCAGTGGAACCCTGGGGAGAACCGAATGGATTACTGGCTTGCTATGTGAGACAGAGTTTTATTCATTATTATTTTTGTGTTTCTCCTCCTGATTCATGAAACTTCTCACACAAAATTTAATTGTGTTCGACTGACAGAGTTTTTATGTGACGATAATTATCAAGCCGGGTGGCCTACAGGATGGCCGTGACTCCACCTCGAGACGCCTGCATCACTCGGCTCACCAGCGCCATCTTGAGTTCCTCGGCCGCGATCCCCAGCAGAGTTGATGCGTTGTTCAGGGCAACCTCCGCCTGCGCAGACACCTCACAGCCACCTACGGAGGTCAAGTAATATTAACAACATTCATTCTATTTGTACATAGATCCCATAGCATTCAGACAAACTTGGAATCTAAAACTGCGACAGTGTATTCATTATGTTGAAGATCTTGCAATAGTACCAACAATACAATGGAATGAATATTCATCGAGCTGTGGCAACAAGCATTCAGCTTTAGGCGTCAAAACTCAATTCGAGTACATAAGCCTTGTTTTTTAAGAATTGTGTCTGGATATGTAGCTTCAAAGCAATGGAATCCAGAATTCTTTTCAGCATGACCATGTACATAACTTCTGACCTTTGGATGACTTTTCGTCCTCCCCGAAGGTGATATTTCCGAGGTGCAGAACGCCGGCCACGATAGTGTAGATGGCGAGTTTCTCGTTATCGTTCATGCCCATGTGGGACATGGCGCTGTCCGTGAGCTGGAAGTCCGTCACATCGTCCAGCTGGATATCCCGGAGAGAACCACTCTTCGGGAACTGTGGGGGTGGGAGATGATTGTCAGTTCTCGGCATTGTAAAAGACGTTATGACTAAATTCTACTCATGCCACACAGAATAGAGGGGTGCTCAATACCCTTTTTGTCTGCAGATGTGGCTGTAATTCACCATCATGGTCAGCAATAGAATTTTTGTGCATACATGATAAATTCTTTCAACTTCTGGTGAAGTTCAGAAAAATTCTCTGCCTCAAATTCTACAACATAATGCCTGTCTGTGAAGGTCAATGGGTGATGAACACAGCTATACACATAATGTATACAACTCGATGTACATAATGTAGAAAGAGGGGAACCACTGAACAACAGCAAAAGACCGGGGCCATGAGACACGCGCTTGTAATGGGTCACCACTGTGCCATGTAGGATATTTATTGCCGGCTGTAATACAATGCGATATACATATAACTCGGATTTTTCTAACTCGTTTACACTGTTTTTCGCTAATATTTTTTTGATGCTAAATGCTATCGTTCCAAAATTTGGCATACTTCACCTGGGAGGCAAACGGCAATTTTCTACCAAATCTCAGACATCTAATGCAAAGATTCCTGCATTATGTATTGTTATAAAATAAGTTATAATGTTGTTGTTAGTTGTTGAAGCCAGAGACAAACCAAGAGTTTCGAGTTCTATTTTAGAGTTCTACTGAAAGACATACACCATGCAAGAAGAAAATGAATTACAACAAAAAGGAACGACAAATTTGGCATTATTAAATTTGAAACAACACCTACAGAACACTTGCCACGAGCATGAAATTAATATGATCGTGGACACATAAATAGTACTCCAGAAAGAAACATATATCTTTAAATTTGAAATTAGAATTAGAAGAAAGTGTATTTATTCAAGAAAATCACCACCATAATCAATCAATAATTATTATATATCCTGATATGTACATGCAGTGAAATCAAGGTTAAAAGATCCAGAGGTCACCAAGATTTCTAACTAATCTTGAAAACCAGTTGAAATCCTCCTAACCTCCCCCCCCCCCCCCCCCTCCCCTCTACACACACACACTGACTGTGAACGTATCCGGTGACGACAGACGCAGCTGTTGTCGCAGTTTCTCCGGGGCTCCCGCACACATTCGGTAAAAGATGTGGTAGTTCCGCTCCTGAGCACCTTGGACACAGATCCTAGACTTCTCCAACAGGTAGTGCGAGATGTAGCCGCCGCAAACTTGGTACTACAGCAAAAGCAGAGAGAGATTAGTCAGTAGCGTGATCATTGCCAGCCACTCTACGACAATTCATCCTTCAGTATCATTAATTTTCATACGGCTTCAGGCATTCAATTTCGCTATTAGATTACTACGTTTTTATGATCATTGATTTCAAATTCAAAAGGGGATACGTGTATTTTTATTGATTATTTCTATTTCACCTTATTATCGAAGTGAATCTCAACAAATTTCCCGAAGCGACTGGAGTTGTTGCTTCTGACTGTTTTGGCATTTCCAAAAGCTTCTAGGAGCGGGTTTGCTGTTGGGACAGAAGCAAGCAAGATTGTTTTCTTATATTCAGTGATCAGATAGTCAACCATCCCAAGGAATTAATGTTGAATTTGAACAATTTTCAACTGATTCAAAGTTCAGTCTTCAACATATTTCTTTAAATACCCATGCAGTCTACACATCCATTCAGTCCCTTACACTCCACGATGCGCTGTTCGATGGGCCCGGCGTGTGACCCCCAGCTATCCACCAGGTATTTCAGGATGTATTTGGTGGACTCGGTTTTTCCCGCCCCGGATTCCCCGCTGACTATGATGGACTGTGACTGTTTGAGCACCTTCATGTCACGATATGCCTTGTCAGCTGTGGGGGGAAGACAGGGATATCATGTACAACTCATGCATGGGTTTTCACAATTTTTCACAATTTATATGTTTCTTTTGATATCTCCAACAATATTTTACAATTCACTTGAATTTGAGATATGAAGTATGTTTCTGTTCATATCATTTTGGCAGAATGTTCGACATATTTAATAAATTATACTTTATTATGTATAATGTTCTCCCAACACATATTTATTACATGTACCAATAGCAAAGACATGCGGAGGACAGGTGCCGAGGGACTTTCCCTGGTAACTCTTGATAGTCTGGTCGTCATACAGTCTTGGAATCTCAAAATACGGGTTGATGGCAATCAGGATATTCGCCACGTAAGTCTGTGGAGGGGGGAGGAACAGTTTTATGAATGACATTTATCAAAGAATAGTGCTTAGTGCATGAAATTGTATAATTAAATGGTATTTTTGCGCTTGACAGTTTGATACATAGTGTTATCAATTCAATGGCAGTTGATACTATCATGTATCCTAAAGCATACTGGGTAGACCTGTACACCATATTCATAATATCAGAAATCCATGATAGATTTTTGATAATACAGTAACAGAACAACTTAGTCTGAATATATTATGCCAATATGATTTTTTTCAGTAGGTGACAATTCCCAATGCCCAATTGATGTATCCCTTGGCAACAACATGTGTATTACAATGCAGGCACCAGTCTGCAGAAAGATATAAATTGGTTGCCATGGTGACAATATGGACTCCCTTGCCCTCTTCAAATATCCAGTCCGTGTAAAAAAAATAACCTATGACTGAAATGTAACGCTAACTAAGCAAAGGTACATGGACCTTACAGTATGTTCGTTAGTGCATCTGTGCTCCGAGGGGGGGGGGGGCGGACAGCAGATGTTCGCTGGTCTTAGTAACATTACATCATAGCAAGCTGGTGTACGTCATTAGTTAGAGATCCACACGAGGTTCCCATGCTATATGCATTGGTGACATTTCAGGGATATGTTCTCCTGTCTGGTCTCTCACACGAGACTCGAACATTGTTGACACTGATTGTGTATTGGTTTCCAGATAGGAGCCAGAAACATGGGGCAATATAATTTGGTTGGATGTGCATTCGATTGATTTCCGCTTTAAATTGAATGTTACAACAGACATTATCACAGTAGGCGGTATGACTGATGACTGGTGGTATTTCATGATAACAATTGTCTCAACTTCCTCTTTTTTCAATTTCGATAGCATATTTCCCTCAACCTATACAAAATGTGCTATTATATCCTTATATATATATATCCTTATATATATATATATGTGTGTGTGTGTGTGTGTGTGTGTGTGTATTATGTGTTTTAAACACTACTACTACTATGTAGCAGCATTCTGATTGACAAGTGTGCATCTTCACATACGTATATTTTGTCCTTCATGTATCGAAGTTTCATATTGTTGAGAAGTGTCGCCTCGTTGAGGTACATCAAGGCACCTGAAATATAACATCATGTGAAAGTCATAAAAGGGTAAACATTGGCAATAAATCGGTGAAAAAATATCTACAGATGTACGTTGTTTTTAAAAAACATGTACAAGCCAAAATTAGAATTTGTGCAGAAGTTAAAATTCTCAAAACGTTTATCAGTACATTGTACATGTAAAAGATGAAATTGCACTACATATCAGCTCCATTTCTAGAGCTGTTGAATATATAAATGGTACATGTAATCATTTGTGATGCTTTTATATTAACGGAGTGACTTGCAGTAGTTACTCGTTACTCGTACAAGTTTACAATTCATTCTTGTTATTCGTTGAAGACAGGCACTTTCATTTTTATGTCCCAAAACGTTGGGAAGTCATTCAGGGCACCTTCTTAAATTGCATGAACCTTTGCCAGACAGATTAGAGTGTATATATGCGAGTGGAAGTCTGTGACAATTATTGCGTCATGAAACATTCAACAATAGGACTGGACAGTGAGATTTGAAACGTTGCGTTATTTTACGTGATTTCGTCAATCTGGAGACAAACATCTTTCCCGCCAAATTTTCTGCCATATTTGGAAAATTCTAATTGCTCGATTCTGCATAACATTATTGCAAATTATCGGAAATACATCAGACTTTCAGATACAATTATTGACATATTTCCGCCGGTTTAGAGTCAATAAATAATAATTGTGCATCATTATATCCTGTTCATTTAGGGGTCTGAATACCGTATGTTTGTGGTCATCGTCACCACTACCGAGACTGCAGAAAAAAGTATGTTGTTCCAAGTATATATGTCCGGGGAATCTGATTCTGGGTTTTGGGGAAATATAGATGTTGTTACACATATACAGTACAAAATGTGTACTAACAGCGCATGACAACCTGTGTTTTAAATACATTTGTAGTTAAAAACGGCACCCCCAAACACTTCCTTGAAAGGCAGCATTATGAAGGTAATACTTTGGACATAAACGCATTCAGATATTGCCAGCGACTTATTCAGAATGTCTATATTGACCTAAAGAAAGAATCCGAAAAATATGACGAATTATACTTTCGTGAGGTGCTGGTGAAATCACAGAAAATCAGGAGAAAGGACCACGTGACAATGTTTATCTCCAAAATGAATGTATGACGTCATGAGAACGTCATTTAGGACTTATATAGAACGAGACTGTCCAGCCCTATAGGTTGCGAATAAAATGGTATAACTCCCATCAAACCTGCAAACATGTGATAATACTGCTAATTATTATAAAATGCCTCGGAGTAAGGCACAATCGTGTAGCACTGGGGTTATGTATAGTATTACTGAATCGATTTCGACAGTATCAGGTCCTAGTGCTCTGACTTCCTGGTTGCCAGGTAACAATGGAAATCACCAGGTGGAAGTAGGTGGAAGGGAGGGGGGGGGGGAGAGACAGGGGCGATACTGAGGTAGAGCTACAGGTGAGTTATTGTAAGGTATGGTGTGATCTTGTAGATACGACGTATCCATAATCTATAGTGACGTATGTTTACAATGTAATAGGTCCAACTAAACTTGCCACTTGTTCATAGTAATGGGGAAAATCAATTCATTGATAAGTACACTTACACATAACCACTCCTAAAGCTATATGCACTAATTATCTCATGTACAGAAATAGTGGGATAAAGATATGATTGATTGATTGATTGATTGATTTAATAACTCAAGTGGTCAGATAGATGGGTCACAACAAAAATTTGAGGATACTCTCAAAAACATGCATGAGCCCTTGATCAATGAGCATGGTGAGATAAAGGTCCCAAGTAGGCCCCGACGGGAATTGTACATTAAAACTTTCGATGGCTATTCATTGATACTTACAGTTGTCATCGACATCTTTGTTATCATGTTCTTCAGCCGGATAAACTTGGTCGTAGGACGCACTGATTTGCTAAAAAAATCATCATTTTTGTTAAGAAATCGGGTGTTTCAATTAACATTGCTCTCATATCAGAATACAGGTATGATTTTCTATTTGATCTATTATACTTCTATCAGAAAATCTATTGCATCTGATTATATCTAATCATGTCCTTGAGAGCCATTCAAATTGACATAAAACTATTAGAAACTAAATGGTTCTGTCGTTACAGGCGACGGATTAGGTAGGGTGCTACTGCAAGATCATAATGGAAACCTGGAACCTGTCGCATTCTGTTCCAGAACACTAACAGAATCCGATAAAAACTATGCACAGATAGTATGGGCTTGTGAAAAGTTATCTAGACAATTATCACTGTGGACTGGAGAGCTTCCGTCTGGTCACCGATCATAAGCCTCTTGTACCCTTGATCAACACTAAATCTCTTGATCAAGTGCCACTCCGTTGCCAGAGACTCCTAATCAGACTGGTGAATCACAATGCCACTGCTGAGTACCAACCTGGTATAGAGTTGGTTGTCGCTGACACGCTCTCACGCAATCCGTTACCTTGGTTACATACTGAAAGCATTGCACTTCAAGATGATGCACAGGTGTCTGTTGATGCAATAATTTCATCGAGAGCTACGACATCTAACAAGCTGAAATCAGACTAGCTACCTGGGAGGACGAAACATGAGGGAAGTCCTACGCCTCATCAAGACAGGATGACCCACGTACTCTCAAGATGTGAGACAACCGCTACAAGAGTACTTTGCTGTTCGCAATATGCAATCGGAGGTGGATGGTATGCTGACGTATAGTGATAAGATAGTGATCCAGACGTCAATGCGACACGAAGAGATGTCAAAATTGGATGGAGGTCACATGGTAGTGACATAATGCAGACAACGAGCTACCAGTGCAGTGCGGTGGCCAGGAATAAACCAAGATATTCAGGGACTGATAGCATCTTGTGGATACTGTGCGTCACAGAAACCGTCTCAAGGAAGGAACCACTGATGCCTTCCAGTATTCCAGTGCAACGGAACAATCTGCCAGACCTTGGTCAGCCAGTTCCAGGACCCACGGAGACTAGGAGGTCACCTCCCACTAGCTGAAAGCACTATTAAAATGGTCTTTAGAGTCAATCTAGAAATAGAGGCGCCTTCCAAAGGCTCTTTGATTAGACAATACAATACAAATGCTATGTTCCATTCAGGTAGAATAGGCGCAGTACGTGGTCTTTGCGTCCTGAATGCCGCTAATAAATCAGACATTACAGGCTGATTTCATAGATCAATCCCTCTGGCCCTGAAAATAGGACGAAGCTTGGAACGATAACCTTCGACAGTAGAAAGTGACAGATGCAATCGATCAAACAGACAGCATAGAAAGTCTAATACTATTCTCAAAGGGGCAGAGGGTCAATGCGCCTTCCAGAACATCAATGGACTCTCCACTTAGCCTCGTACGTTCTCCCTGAAGATTCGCGGTTTTTTTTTCCTGGGGAGATGCTGTGACACCTCTGCAGGAAAAAACCTGCCTGCTGGAAAGTTCACTTGACAACTTGAAGCGTCACAATTTGGGGAGTGTGGTTGCTTGATTCCGTAGGCGGACACCAAGCAAGGAGTGTGGTGGAAGATTGACATCCCCGGTTGTCTCAGCAACGTTTTGTTGTGTGGAAGATCCCTGGGGAAGTCCACCAGAATGGACAGTAGCAACGGGAACCACGGCTGGGTGGACCAGCACAGGGCTACTAGCAAATACCTAACACTCGCTCGATAGAAGGATTTTGTGGAGGACCTCCGTTACAAACCCTGTTGAAGGGTACGCATACAACAGCATGCCGTCCCACTCCTGCAATATGGCGTCTGTCGCTAGGTCCTCGTTGTCTGAAAGGGGCGAGAAGAACACTGGCCGCTTATGCTTCTTCGAGGTGGTGAAGAGATCCACCTGAGGAGTGCTGGAACTCAACATATCCGAGTGAAAACCTGTGGACACAGACCCACTAAGTCCCTAACACTCAATCCAGATGAGACAAAACGTCCGTGAGCACGTTTCTCCTCCCAGGAAGATAACGTGCCCTGATCATGATTCCCCAATAGCGACAGAACCTGATCAACCTCTCGGCTTCCAAACACAGATCCAGAAATATGGTGCCTTCTTGTTTGTTGATGTGTTTTACTACCGTGATGTTGTCTGTATACATTACCTATCTCGTCCCTGGAGGACTGCTGCTGCCGCAGTGATGGAACGCACGACTCCCCGCCTTCAGCTCTATAGGACATTGATACGCAACTCACTGTCCTGATCGTCCCAACGCTCGCACACCTATTCCTCGTCCTTGTGAGCTCCCCAGACTACCTGAGATGCGTCCGAGAAGAACGTCTCGTGAGGCACATAGGCCTCTAGAGATATTTCCCGGCGCATGTTGGATTGATCCACCCCACACCGACATACCTCGAAAACCATGCAATCGAGGCGGACCTGACGATCCAACAGATCCACTGAGATCATCCACTGAGTGGTCAGAGACCACTGGAACTGATCCATAGACATAATCAGGCCAATTACTGTCGACCCTGAACCAGAACGTATGGTAGAACTAAGAAATATTTAATTTGATATAAGATATGGGAGATCGCCTCTATAGAACTGCAAAGCACCAAGACAAGAAAAAATGAAGAAGGAAGCTGCGCACTTCGTATTGCACTAATCAGTTTTGGTGGGAGTTCAACCAGCTAGCCATAGTTGGGAACTCATAATGGCTTTTTTCGTGGTGGTCCGATGGTCTAGCTCGGTACGAGTAGGAGCATGTAGTAGGCCTATTTCAGATTGGTAATGTTTTAAAATAAATGTATCTCTCGATTAGGGAGTCAGGGATTGATGTCGAAAGATTAGAATTGTCACTCATTGGGTCAAACAATTTGGGTCATATAGAACTCGTGCAAAAACAGGCAAGCATATTGCTTGTATATGTATCTACTAGGGTGTACAGGTACGACAGCCACGAGTACCCTACCTGGTCTGGAGTGGAGAACGGTTCCACCGTGATGTTGTCGCCCCCTATGTCGATGATACGGCCGAGTTTGTAGCCGTCCACCGGGTGTGGCACCCACACCTTCTTGTCCCCGTCCATCGCCGCGCGGTAAATCTGGGCCTGTCAGGAACACAACGGTTACTCATAGTCCACATCAAGTATGTAACAATAAATAGGATGGTAGTATGTAAAGAGGATATATATTGGTAGTCCACATATAGCCATTTAGCCCTATATCCTTGTATTGGTGCAAATCAACACTGTAACACTGGCATATGATGTTTGTGTGTAACTTGTTAATTGGGAACATTAGGAGACTCCCAAAAAACTAATATTTTAGCATATTACTCAAGCGGAAAAGATTCGTAAACTGCGTGACTCACATCTACACTACCATGCTAAGAATGTTGCGCTAATTATACTGATACTAGTATCCAAGTTAAAGCTGCATCGGCGCATTAGATAGAGATCAACTTGCAAATCACTCAATTTTCTTGTAATGAGTGCACACTTGATTAAATCATGTCACACAAACTCCTACACAAGTTTCCTTGATTTACCACAAGCCTAGACGTTGTCATAGTGACAGTATAACTAAAATTTATGTTATAATATAATGACGAATAGAAATATCTTTTATGATTTAGAAAACAAAACAGAAACAGGCATGATTTTCTGTTGGTTACTTTTTCATATTTAGTTTTACATTTTAGTTAATTCTGTCATTTGAAGCATGGTGAGTGCATTACAATAATACCAAAGTCCTGCATACCATTCCTCACGCAATAAAATCCCGCTGCCAGTCGATCTCACTTAACTTCTCCTCAACTCATGCAAAGAATTTACATGTACCCTCCTTCATCAACTTGAAACATGTATGTGCTAGCAGGGCCAGGAAGTGTTGGTATATATATTATATATGTGTAGACCAGTATATTCGAATATATAACACAAACAATGATATGTATTACTCTACCAATTTCCGGTCTTGACAAATCCCCATGATATGAAAGTAAATTGTATCCACATCCTACAACTAGACTAATCAAATCCTGGTGTAGTATTTGCTTTTAACTGATACCAGAGACTGATAGGAAGTAATCATAAGCTCGAGGCAGCAATATATATTAGATGAAACTATAAAAGCCTATAGGCTTTGTGGCATCCCCCAATGTGTTCTTATCATTTCAAATGGTCATACTGAACTGAGAAAAAAGGATACATAGGCCATTGTATTTGGGTAAGAGTGAGAGCTCATCACTGCCTAATTTCTATCATCTTGACAACTTGGCCCACCAGACATTTGCCACCCAAAATGAATGGACAATTACCCAGCCAATATTATTCAGAGTACTAGTATATTTAATCAGGACGTTCGTGATATTTTTCAGGTGCTCCTGTCGAATATAAAATGATACGTGACTGAAAGAATGCTGTGTCATCTTGGCCAATTTTGTGATTTAAAAACTTGTACAATACAGCGGAATTTTCACATTCATATTATAACCAAAGCCAAACATTTCCCAGCTATCTAAAATAATGATGATTTGGTCATTGCATGTGAAATAGTGTTGAATAACAAAACATTCAAACAATACATGTTTGTACAATATAAATGCAGACAGGGCAAGTCATTCCCCAAGCATGTTGTGTCATGTGTGTTGGCTTATTAACCAACTATTGTATTCTGTGGGATGGAACTTCATTCTTTTAACATGTACACACACTAGTAAACCAGGCTTTGGAGGGGGGAGTGAGGGATTATGCATGGATATGAGCCTAGGGTCATGTTGGACATGCTAGCTTTACTGCTGTATCACTTGTCAGGCATGACTGAGCAGGGCTGGCTGAGAGGGGCGGAGCCTATTGCTGTGCTGGACAGACTGGCTGATCTTGTAAGGCATTACTGAGCAGGGCTCTCATATACTGCACTGGCTGAGAGGGCAGAGCCTAGCCTCATGCTGGACATGCAGGCTGCAGTCAGTGAATACAGTAGCATGGCTCAGTTACAGTATTACATCTGCATGGGCGAAGGCGAGGGAAAAATTCCAAGTCCAAAAAATACACCCAAAAAAAATTTTTCCCCTGGAAATTGCCTGAATCAAATTATGACATTGACAGGAATCGCCCGATTTTTTTTCCAAAATGGCCGCTGGCGGCCATCTTGGATTTCGGATCTTGATGAAAAACAAAAGGGGTTAGGAGCAAAGTATTTCGGATGAGCTGTGAAAATTTCGGAAAGATAGATCAAGGCGTTCAAGAGTTATGCTCCGGAAACCAACCGGCGGAAGAAAAAAAAAAACAGACAAAAACATAAGGCCTCCCGGGATGCCTAACTAGACGTCAAGTCTAAACATGCCTTGGAGGGATTTGCCCACAGGTATGCCCATTAAGCCCCAGTCCCACCTACCCGGTACTCCAGGGGGCCTATTTCACAAAGAATCTAAATCTACTTTAGCCTACTAAGTTCGGAATTCAGCATGGTAGATAGTAGGCTAAATCATATTTTAGTCGGCTAAAGTTGATTTAGATTCTTTGTGAAATAGGCCCCTGGGTGATCCGTGGCTCATCCGGGATCCAAGGGTCCAAAAAAGTATGAAAGGGACTGGAAATCAGCACCTCTCCATCAGTTCGTCAGGGGACTGTCCGGGGCTTTTGTTCTTGGCTCGTCCGTGTGTATTCCGGGTATATGGGACTATAAAAACAACTTACATTTTTGGCACATTTTATACTTTTATCCGGGATGGTCCGGGGTGATCCGGGGTGTTTCGTCCGCGACTAGTCCGGGGCGCAGTCCGGGTAGGTGGGACTGGGGCTTTAAACAAAAACAAAAATGCCGACTCAAAAAAAAAATTCGGGTCTGCATCAAAGTTCTTCCTCAATAATCCAGAGAGATGTTTGCCTACGATGAGGAGTCTGAAAATAACATCTGTTTCGCTCTCTGACGCAGTGTTTCCGAGATATTCCGGAAAATGAAAAATGCCGATTCAGCAGAACAAATTCTGGTCAATAGCCCCTTAGACAGTTTTTTCTAGCCAGAGAGTCCGAAAATACCGTCCGTTATGTTCTACGACGCACTGTTTCCGAGATAATCAGCAAAACAGAAAATGCCAACTCAGCAAAAAAAGGCACTGGTGTACTGTCACAATAATAACGCCTGTGATCCTTGAGGCTCTCTGCATACACAGGATGCAATTTATATCGATGAGTTGAATTGTAAGTGTGGAAACAATGAACCTTCACCAGATGACTAAACTCATGTATGCCAGATATGTGCCAAAATAGCGTGTGATTTTTCTGACCCTTTAATTCGGACATCACAATTTTTGTACAAGCGTAGATCTTTGATATCAGATTTTACAATTGATAGCCATGATTGGGAGCGTATACGGTCGATCATCTTTCTCATCTGTATCTCTATAGTAGACAACGATGCCTGTCTTGTGTGTCAGATTATTGTAATAGCACCTGTTGAATCTTGACGACAATTTTCTACTTCTTATCCCAAGTGATCATAATGATGAGTTTGCATAAAACGTTAAAACTGATAACCATAGTCTATTCGTGGGTAATCGTAGGCTACATAACCTGCACATACATGTACTAAACTATCATAACCAACTACTAGTATATCATTTCAAATATGCTATATAGTCATATATATACGTGCCTGACACTTATATCTGGGATATAACAATAATCCGCTTGAAATGTTAGTCCAGACCAAAATTATATTTATGTGCAAAATATAAACTATTCAAATACACATGTAAAGTTTTAACGTCGTCCGCTATCCGGGATCCTCGAGGATAGTCCTCTCACCATGGGTCACGGCGGGCGCAGTGCCTACTCTATCATCAGAACGTTAACCAGGTAGCAGCCCGCCCAGCGAGCCCAGACATGCGGACACCACCCAGATACAGGATCATCACCGTGGTGTTAACTGTAAGGCCGGCTCGCCGCGGTCCGCCACGGGGATGGAACCCCGGACAGCCCAACAGTCCGCCAGAGCCTGTGTCGCACCATCCCGGGTGGGAGACGGGTGATCCAGAGGGCTTATACCCCCGAGTCATCAAGGTCTTCCCCACCCGGGCCCCCTATTGAAATTGTCCCCAGGGGCCCACAAGGGCCTCAGCCACGGAGCGAGGACGTAGAGCTCATGAACGAGCCCTCCGTCCTTTCTCTCGCCTTGCTCCGAGACAACTTCCATGAACAACACGGCTCCAGAGTATTTATACCCCAGAGCGCGAGAAACGAAGGAAATGACGTGAGACCATTAATTGTTACAGTATACTGGGCGAGAGAGTTGGAGGGCATTGCTAGGCAGCGCGTGCTTCGAACAGAAGCGTCCAAAACAAAGGCCGAGAAACAAGCGTATTTAACAAAGAACCACCTGCCGCGATCTTTGGGCAAAATCGCCAAACACATAATGTGAATTTACTTCTACTTGAATGCTTCAATGAGAGTAAATACTAAATGTTCATTGAAATAATCAGCTTTCCGGATTGCGTTCCCTCGTGATGTTGTGGCGAAAACCTTCTCAGGGAACACGATCCAGAATTGGAGAGAATACAAAAAAAATCTCGAGGGAATATGATCTGGTTTATGAGAGAATGCAATGAGATCATGAAGGAACGCGATCTGGAATGCGAGGAAATGCAAAAACAATATGTCCAGAAAATATTTCTTTACACTTTGAGGCTAATGATATCGAAATATGACGAATTTGATGAGTTTTGATTTTGCAATTCACCAAATTTTCCACCCACATGGAGAGCTTGGCTGCTTTAATTTTCACTTTTTCTTTGGATCAATTACTTTTCTGAGCCCCGATCATAAGTTGATGATCATATGCAAACCTGATCAAAGGCTCGGCTTCCAGACACAAATTCAAAGACCTGGTGCCACCTATTTTGTTGATGTGCGCTACCACCGTGGTGTTGTCTAGGAAACCAGCCAACTTGTCCCTGGAAGCCAATCTGATAGATGTTCCTCACCCTTGTAAGCTCCTCAGGGTACCTGGGATCAGTTAAAAAAAAGAATGCCTCGTGAGGCAATGAGGCCTCGAAAAGGCATTCCCGGGCATAAGTTGGACTGATCTACCCACCAACGACAAGACTCTGTAGCCCATGATCGAAGCAGATCACTACTCCCTCCTCAATTACAACTCAACGCTTATGTACACACAATTCTGACCTTACCTGAGATGATATTTGTCCCGATTCGGGATCCAACCAAAGCAAAGAACCATAGATCATACCTTCCATGCATGATCGATAACACCATTAGGTGAGTATGCTACCACCAGGCAATCGCCTAAGTAACAATGGAACTGAATTTCCATAACATGAATCTTGGAGGATATGACCCTGACGATTTTGTTGAACACTTTGGAAGCCGTAGCTACTCCAATTGGGAGCACACGAAACGGGTACATGGGCCGCTCAAAGGCAAATTTATGTATCTTCTGTAATCAGGATTGATATGGATATGAGGCAGGCATCTTTCATGCTTATACAGCCAGCCAACAACCCCCCTTTCATGCAATGTTGCACTAATAGCGAGAATTCCATGTTGAAGTCAAATACTGTTCTCGATCCGACAGTCTTCTTCGGAACAAAAAATATAAGTACATAGAATCCTACGTGACCCGTACACCCCTTTACTGCCCTCCTCTACAGAAAATCTGAAACTTCCTTGGAGATATGATTGTACTTGTCTCGATCAATCAGAGTGGGAAAACCCATGTTTTTGGATGCATCAGTACTTTTAGGTCTAGCCCCCTGAAATTCAATTCTTTTTCAGCAAATCTATGACTTCAGCACGTCCAGCCCTTTGACAGGATCTGATGAAGGTACCCCCGAATATTTGATAATAATAAATAATATTTTTTCTATATCGAATATAATAGTACAACCATCTCTCAGTGCTCAAACATAGTGATGATAGCAGAGATTAAGTATAAACTGAACACATAACAGACAATAGCCAGTTTTAAAAAGCTGTCACAATAATAACGCCTGTGATCCTTGAGGCTGTCTGCATACACAGGATGCAATTTATATCGATGAGTTGAATTGTAAGTGTGGAAACAATGAACCTTCACCAGATGACTAAACTCATATATGCCAGATATGTGCCAAAATAGCGTGTGATTTTTCTGACCCTTTAATTCGGACATCACAATTTTTGTACAAGCGTAGATCTTTGATATCAGATTTTACAATTGATAGCCATGATTGGGAGCGTATACGGTCGATCATCTTTCTCATCTGTATCTCTATAGTAGACAACGATGCCTGTCTTGTGTGTCAGATTATTGTAATAGCACCTGTTGAATCTTGACGACAATTTTCTACTTCTTATCCCAAGTGATCATAATGATGAGTTTGCATAAAACGTTAAAACTGATAACCATAGTCTATTCGTGGGTAATCGTAGGCTACATATAATACCTGCACATGCATGTACTAAACTATCATAACCAACTACTAGTATATCATTTCAAATATGCTATATAGTCATATATATACGTGCCTGACACTTATATCTGGGATATAACAATAATCCGCTTGAAATGTTAGTCCAGACCAAAATTATATTTATGTGCAAAATATAAACTATTCAAATACACATGTAAAGTTTTAATGTCGTCCGCTATCCAGGATCCTCGAGGATAGTCCTCTCACCATGGGTCACGGCGGGCGCAGTGCCTACTCTATCATCAGAACGTTAACCAGGTAGCAGCCCGCCCAGCGAGCCCAGACATGCGGACACCACCCAGATACAGGATCATCACCGTGGTGTTAACTGTAAGGCCGGCTCGCCGCGGTCCGCCACGGGGATGGAACCCCGGACAGCCCAACAGTCCGCCAGAGCCTGTGTCGCACCATCCCGGGTGGGAGACGGGTGATCCAGAGGGCTTATACCCCCGAGTCATCAAGGTCTTCCCCACCCGGGCCCCCTATTGAAATTGTCCCCAGGGGCCCACAAGGGCCTCAGCCACGGAGCGAGGACGTAGAGCTCATGAACGAGCCCTCCGTCCTTTCTCTCGCCTTGCTCCGAGACAACTTCCATGAACAACACGGCTCCAGAGTATTTATACCCCAGAGCGCGAGAAACGAAGGAAATGACGTGAGACCATTAATTGTTACAGTATACTGGGCGAGAGAGTTGGAGGGCATTGCTAGGCAGCGCGTGCTTCGAACAGAAGCGTCCAAAACAAAGGCCGAGAAACAAGCGTATTTAACAAAGAACCACCTGCCGCGATCTTTGGGCAAAATCGCCAAACACATAATGTGAATTTACTTCTACTTGAATGCTTCAATGAGAGTAAATACTAAATGTTCATTGAAATAATCAGCTTTCCGGATTGCGTTCCCTCGTGATGTTGTGGCGAAAACCTTCTCAGGGAACACGATCCAGAATTGGAGAGAATACAAAAAAAATCTCGAGGGAATATGATCTGGTTTATGAGAGAATGCAATGAGATCATGAAGGAACGCGATCTGGAATGCGAGGAAATGCAAAAACAATATGTCCAGAAAATATTTCTTTACACTTTGAGGCTAATGATATCGAAATATGACGAATTTGATGAGTTTTGATTTTGCAATTCACCAAATTTTCCACCCACATGGAGAGCTTGGCTGCTTTAATTTTCACTTTTTCTTTGGATCAATTACTTTTCTGAGCCCCGATCATAAGTTGATGATCATATGCAAACCTGATCAAAGGCTCGGCTTCCAGACACAAATTCAAAGACCTGGTGCCACCTATTTTGTTGATGTGCGCTACCACCGTGGTGTTGTCTAGGAAACCAGCCAACTTGTCCCTGGAAGCCAATCTGATAGATGTTCCTCACCCTTGTAAGCTCCTCAGGGTACCTGGGATCAGTTAAAAAAAAGAATGCCTCGTGAGGCAATGAGGCCTCGAAAAGGCATTCCCGGGCATAAGTTGGACTGATCTACCCACCAACGACAAGACTCTGTAGCCCATGATTGAAGCAGATCACTACTCCCTCCTCAATTACAACTCAACGCTTATGTACACACAATTCTGACCTTACCTGAGATGATATTTGTCCCGATTCGGGATCCAACCAAAGCAAATAACCATAGATCATACCTTCCATGCATGATCGATAACACCATTAGGTGAGTATGCTACCACCAGGCAATCGCCTAAGTAACAATGGAACTGAATTTCCATAACATGAATCTTGGAGGATATGACCCTGACGATTTTGTTGAACACTTTGGAAGCCGTAGCTACTCCAATTGGGAGCACACGAAACGGGTACATGGGCCGCTCAAAGGCAAATTTATGTATCTTCTGTAATCAGGATTGATATGGATATGAGGCAGGCATCTTTCATGCTTATACAGCCAGCCAACAACCCCGCCTTCATGCAATGTTGCACTAATAGCGAGAATTCCATGTTGTACTTGGGAATAACCAGGATGTGAGCTGCGACAAGTCAAATACTGTTCTCGATCCGACAGTCTTCTTCGGAACAAAAAATATAAGTACATAGAATCCTACGTGACCCGTACACCCCTTTACTGCCCTCCTCTACAGAAAATCTGAAACTTCCTTGGAGATATGATTGTACTTGTCTCGATCAATCAGAGTGGGAAAACCCATGTTTTTGGATGCATCAGTACTTTTAGGTCTAGCCCCCTGAAATTCAATTCTTTTTCAGCAAATCTATGACTTCAGCACGTCCAGCCCTTTGACAGGATCTGATGAAGGTACCCCCGAATATTTGATAATAATAAATAATATTTTTTTCTATATCGAATATAATAGTACAACCATCTCTCAGTGCTCAAACATAGTGATGATAGCAGAGATTAAGTATAAACTGAACACATAACAGACAATAGCCAGTTTTAAAAAGTTGGGTTAGTTTTAAAAGTGTCAAGATTGTCACAGCTTTGATATGGTCGGGAAGTTGGTTCCGCAGCTTGGGAGCATCACCGTACAATTTGGTCTTGGTTCGTGGCACAAGAAGGCTCTGGGTTGATGAGGAACAGAATGACTGAGATGATGATCACGGATGAAGCAATGATCTCAAGTAGGCTGGGACATCATGGTGAATCAACTTGAGGGTGATTAGGAGGATCTTGTAATTGACCTGCTGACGGACAGGAAGCCAGTGGAGCTTGAACAATACTGTGATGTAATGTGTTCATTGCATCTCGTCCTTGTCACAAGTCGGGGAGCATTGCGCTGAAACAGGTCCAATTTCTCAGATGGCAAACCAAACAGAAGGCTCCTACAGTAATCCAGCCTAGATGAGACGTAGGCATGGATAAATCTTTCACAGGGATTGCGATCCAAATGCTTCCTGATCCAAGCAATCGAGCGTAGTCCCTGCGTGGCTGATCGGCAGACTTTCTGGACATGAGCACTGAGTGTCAGGTGACAGTCCAGGGTGACACCAATGTCACTGATTGCAGTGGAGGGCACCACAGACTGTGAAGTTCTCAGACATGGAGATTCAGTGGTGAGCAGCTGGGTCTGAATCTGGAACTGAACAGGATCATGTCAGTCTTTGGGCCATTCAGTTTCAGTTTGTTGGTTAGCATCCACTTTGGACATCCTGGATACAGAGCTGAAGCTGTTCGAGTGATGACGAGTCCTCTAGCATGACGTACATCTGGGTGTCGTCAGCGAAACACAGGTAGCTGATGCGATGTGATGTGATCAGGTCGCCGAGAGGAACCACAGACAGACTAAACCACACCAGACCCAAAACCGAACCTTGCGGTACTCCCCACCTCAGAGATGTTCAGTCTGATGATGAGCAGTTGACTACTACACTCTGCGTTTTGTCCTGAAAGTATGATCAAAACCATTGCAGAGCAAGAACCATTGCAGAACGTGATCAATCATGTCAAATGCCGCACATAGATTGAACATGAGTAGAAGCATCTGAGACCGAGTCTGCTGCCATGAGGATCTTCAAAAGTGGATCTCTGAGGATCTTCTGGATCTTCAAAAGTGTTGTTTCTGTAGAGTGATGGGACCGGTATGTAGACTGCATAGAGTTGTTCAGCAAATTGAAAATCGAGGTACATGTGGAGTTTTGCTATTCGCTCTCTTAAAACTTGAACAAAAAGGGCAGGTTGGACGCCAGTCGATAATTCCCCAAGACTTCCTAGTCGAGAGCTGATTTCTTGATGGGGGGCGATATCACAGCATGCTTGAAGCAGTCTGGCACATTGGCTGTGCAGAGAGAGGGACCAAGATGTGAGGGTCAACTGAGAAGAAACCTCGGCAAGAAGACTGACACTAACCAGCTCTATGTTCATGTTGTCACAGCACAGCTATCTTGGTGGCGAAGAACATTATGAAGGCATTCACATCACAGTTGGAAGGTAGGATTTCCGTCTAAAGTTCTCATTCATCAATTTGAATCAGTTCACGTGAGTCAGAGTGTAGGTCGGGTGTTTGGCCGTGGATTCTCGGGTTTTTATGTAAGAATCTGAATTATTTAGTCCATTTTACCCCTTGCTTGTGGAGCGGTTTCGAGAGAAATGTGCCCATTGAGATATCTACTACACTCGTTCCAACAACACGTGTATCAGGCAAGACGCAAACTGACAAAACCTACCACGTTTTCGTAAATGTTATGCGAGCTTGTTGATTTTGTCATCTTCACCACTGCTTGTATGGGTCAAACAGAAACACGTCGGTGATATCAGCAAACGCGGTATTCAAAGTAAACCGCAAAATAGCTACCGCAGAATGATGAACACACAAAATGGACAAACGTCTACGCGAACAGGGAGTGAGGCTAACCGCAGATATGAGTGTACCGTCGATGAATATTTGTTGATGCACTTCAAGACCAAACTTTTCTATGCTCGCTCGGCCCTCCTTTTCTGAAGTTTGTACTCATGCAGGTATTCTGTGAGATAGGGTGCATGTGGTCTGAGAGTATCAACCTTCATCTTGGATGGTGAGTGCTCATCAAGTAGACGACTAAGCATAGAGTTGTAGTCCTCATCCAATGAGGTGCTCACATCAGACAAAGTATTCTGATGCAGACCAGACGCCAGAATAACCGAGTTGAACTTGTATGTGCCAAGCATTCGCAATTGGCAAATTTTGATTTCTCGGAAGACTGGTGGGGCTCATTTGATGAATAGAGAGCAGGAGACAGCACGAAGGTCAGATGAGATGTCGTGATTGGTAATTATTGTATAGATGACATCGTCTGATCGAGTGATGATCAGGTTCAGTGTTTGCCCAAGCTGGTGTGCTGGCTCGGAGACATGTTACTGAAGGTCGTAGGATGACAAGAGCTCCAGGAACCTGGTCGCATTACGAGAGTGGGCGGATTGGGTGGGGAATTATTCTTGAAAGATGACTTTCCACCCAGAACCTGACCTCCTTTTCCTCCACGCTTCCCTGCACCCTGGGGTGTGTGAGGCTGAACGCGAAGGAAGCAGCCTGGTGAGGCTGAAGTGGTGGTGCCATCGAAGCTTTATATTTGTTGGCAGCCATCACATACCACCGCCCTTAGCAGTCACCCATTAACTTAATCATGACCCCATCGCTAAGGTTCTGCCTAAAGGTGAGAACATCTTCCCGAGAGACGTCATCGAAGGTGAAGCCGGTGAACAGCAGCCGGGCCTGTGACTCAGCTTCGACTACAGACGTAAGCTCAAAAGTGTGAAGATCTGCTTCCTTGGTCGTCAGTTGAAGGTGGGAGGCTAGACATGCTGAGTTATGCTCAGCCCCCTCAAGGACACCAGCCTAAAGCTCCAGTGCCAAGAACGACTGGCGTTCCCCATCAGGCAGTGAACTCTTGTCAGCGAATTCCTGGACCAGAGTGGTAAGGTTATACACCAAAGAAAGCGGGTCCATCGACTAATGGACCATAGACTATCTTGTATGTAGGTGTCCCTTCTCAATACCACACCACACAAGGCTTCTGAGATAGAAAGTACATATTGGGTTTTTGACTGGGATGGTTGACTGGATCCCACTCTTGCTGGACGATCGATAGATATCCATGACAGCGACTGATGCTTTCCAAACTCGAAGGAACAGTTTGGAGGTAACCCTATTGTTTATATGCTGCACTGCAGCTAACAAAGGAGAAGCCATGAGTAAGGCCTGTTGATCAACAGAAAATCAGCCCTTACTCTTAGAGGGCTATGGAACCTCAATCCGTAGACTCATATGGGGGGTGATTGTATCCATCGCCCACCGATAGTTGGTACTTTCGGCTTGATCAAGGTCTATACCGATTGTGTAAATTTTGTCCATGGATTTTGAGTTTAGTCTTGCGGATTGTTTGGTGTTTGGTATCATACTTGTCTTCTGGTCATATTTCAGAATTGCGATTGTAAGTTCCTTGAGGCGGCTTATCTATCCTAAGGATTTGATTAGTACATGTGAGCCTACCATGTCAGAACTTGGGTCGGAGGCCACCAAGTTGACCACAGACCCCCAGATTAGCCCCCAATCGATAACGATCTGACAGGCGACTGCCAGCCCCACGACTGTGATCATCCCGATCCTGGAGCCCAAGGACGGGCTCCAAGTCTCTGACCAACGTGCACGTGAGTATCGCAACGATACAGGACATTCCTCTTGGCCAAAACCAACGGAGGAAACACCACCATCAGAGAGACTAGGAGTCGCGCACAAACTGAGGTATAAGATCAAGCTCCTTGAACCTCTTTGGAGCCATGGGAAGAAACTTCTGGGAGGAAACAGAGGGTTGCACCTGTGTAGCCCCGAGAGCCTTCCTGATCCTGTGCACCAGATTTCCTCTTGCAAGAAAGCTTCTTAGGTTTAGAAGACTTCTCAAGGAATGAGCAGAGGATCATACAGGGATGCCCACCACAAGGCCAACATGACTAGGAAACACAGGACCCTGGGGAGGGGACATCAAACCCAGAACATTAAGTAAAGACAAGGTACTGGAATTCAGTTCTTCCTGAGACAATCTTGGGGCAGAGTTACCTTGCTGTGATTGATGACTTGTTACTAGCCTCAGCCAGAACAAGCACATCACGCCAAGCAGCAGACGAATCTGCCTGCGGCAGCCTCAAATTGAATGGGTTTCAAAGACCTGCAAATATCACAGTGCTAAGTAACTTAGTATCAGTAGCTGTCTGGGTCCTTTATTGTACTCGTGCTATGCTAGTACTCTGCAGCGTGTGGTCCCCAACGGCGTCTCAGTCCATGTGTATGCCGACGACCACATATTAAAATGCTCCTTCGATCCTCATCCATCTGATAAAGTGAGTGAAAAGAGTGCTGTTTCAGTCTTGCAGCAATGCATCCGTAGTCTTTGCGACTGGATGAACGAAAATAGACTGAAACTTAACGTGGACAAAATGGAGATCCTGACTGCCGGCTCCAGTCGACAGCTCCTGAAGTGTGACAGAAGATCGATTGTTCTGATCGATCAGGAAATCGGGATAAATGACTGTATCAAATACCTGGGTGTTCTACTTGACTCTTAAGTCTCATCCAAGGACCAAATTCAGAGCAAGTGTAGGACCGCATTGTTCAATCTACTTCGGATCAAACGAATCAGACATCTGCTGACTGTAGACGCCTGTCACATGCTGGTGAGAGGACTGGTTCTGTCCCACCTCGATTATTGTAATGCTGTCTATGCAGGTCTGCCCAACGTTGACTTGCATGGATAAACTCCAGGGAGTCCAGAATATTGCTGGAACTGGTAAAGGGGGCGAATAAGTACGATAGTGCAAGCAGCTGTTGTAAAGAACTTCACTGGCTCCCAATACGCGAGAGGATACAATACAAGGTTTTGTGTCTCGTATTCCTCTCAGTCACGGGGAAAGCTCCTGCGTACCTCCAGACTCTCTTGTCACCAGCTCCAGTCAGAAGGTCTGGGCTACATTCGCCAAGAGAACAGAAAAAAACTTTCTGTCCTGTTCACAAAGCTGAAAACTTTCGTAGCAAGGTCATTCAGCAGTATTGGGCCACAGTGGTGGAATCATCACTACCTAATGATATCAGATGTCAGTCTGATATCGGACGTTTCAAAAGTAGACTCAAAACTCACTTATTCGGATCATGCTATCTCTAGAATGTACATATACATATACTCGATTGTATTATGTGTTGTATTGTGTACCACTGTAAATAATATGTAATTTGTATTCATTGTACAGCGCCACCGAAACGTGGTATAGGAAGGCGCTATACCAAGTTAATAAAGTTAAAGTTAGTTATCAACCTAAACCCAATACTTATCCGACTAATGCCTTCCTATTCTTTGAAGCATTAGTCAATTCCAAAAGGTGAGATAGTGTCAGCAGGACCGTTAAATTGAACGAAATTAAGCGCTATAAAAGTTTGACATATTATTACTAGACCTAAGGCCTAAAGGCAGTGGAGGCATTTCAGGGTGAAGCATGAAAAAAAACAAAATGCTGATTCAGCAAAAACATGATAAGCTCCCAATGAGACCTATAAGACATTTGTGCAATTACATGTATGTGAAGGACAAACTTCATACCATTAAGACTATCTGTCTAATGTCTGTTTTGTTCTAAGTCGCACCGTTTCCGAAGAATTGATGAGTCCGAAAATAACGTCCGTTTCGCTCTACGACACATCATTTCCGAGATATCGTCGAAACGAAAAATGTCGACTCAGCGAAAAAATTTACTGTCAAGATCAAAGGTCATTGAAAATACCCCTGAAACATGATTTTCAATGCGATGAGTCCGAAAATAACGTCTGTTTCGCTCTACAACGCACCGTTCCCGAGATATCGACGTTTCGTTCTACGAAACACCGTTTCCGAGATATCGACGAAAACGAAAAATGCCGACTCAGCGAAAAAATTTAAGGTCAAGGTCAAAGATCATCCATAATGCCTCTTATACAGTCCAAAAATAACGTCCGTTTTGCTCTACGACACACCGTTTCCGAGATATCAACGAAAACGGAAAATGCCGACTCATCTAAAAAATTTAAGGTCAAGGTCAAAGGTCATCCATGATACCCCTTAAGCATGTTCGTCTACAGTGACGAGTCCGAAAATAACGTCCATTTAGCTCTATGACGCACTGTTTCCGAGATATCGACGAAAACGAAAAATGCCGACTCAGCGAAAAAATGCGAAAAAACGAAAAATGCCGACTCTACGACGCACCGTTTCCGAGGTATGCATGAGAGCCTCAAGGATGACTCAGCTAAAATTATTTCGAGGCCTAGGTCAAAGGTCGTTTGACGGATCGGCCTCGAAATCGATAGGCTTCTTCCCTGCTGATATATGAACCGCCATGCAAAGTTTTACAGTCATTGCCATAATACTTTTTGAGTTATCGTGCGGAAACCAAAAACATGAATTTCATCCTCACGGACCTCACGGACCCCGGAGCCGCCTCAAAAACAATAGGCTTCTTAACAATTCCACACAACATTTCTGACCAGCGGTGAAAATTTGGCAAAGATACACCGAGGCAAACTGAAGTTATCGTGCGGAAACCAAAAAGTGAACAAGGGCCACTGGCCTCAAAGGAAGAGCTTCGAAAATGTTCGCACAGAACTATTTAAAAACCCTTGAATATTGTATTTGATTTGGTACATATATGTTGTGGCCATATTGTAACTCTACTGGGCAGAATCTATACCTTGTTGGGCCAATAAATTTGTCATGTAACTATTTTCTTGTCATGTAACTATTTTTATTGTGGTCAATAATAGACTTAACTAGTAAAACTAATGATAACCTATTCGGTTAGTCATGACTGGATAGAACTTTTTAGGGCCCGAGTGAGTCGGAAATTTCCGAATCGGGTACCTGTGTCGTCTGACCCGACCCGTCCAAACATATAGCAAAATTTGAATGATACTCACTGAAGCAATTTGTAACACGTAAACGCCAGACATTGATCTTTGACACATATTATTTGTTTCGTCAGTAATTACCGGTATTTTCAAGTTTGAGAAAGATCACAATGTCATGACCTCATAAAACTATCGTTTTTTTTTCCTGATGATTTCCTTGTCATTCTTGTGATTTTACTAGTGTTTATCACAAATATTCAAAACTATATCTTTATTTGTTCTCAAATACGAGTAACAAAATTCCGATCCAGGTAATTGTATGACCCGCCCCGAATTTGGGTACCTGTCGACTCGTCTGGGCCCCAGAACCTTTACATTGTTGAACCCAATAATAAATGTTTCTTGTGATAATTATTTTTATTGTGGCCAATAAGACTTAATCAATAAAACTAATGTTACTTATTCCGTTACAGCCATGAAATCTCTACAAGTCAGAAGCTTTACCTTGTTGAACACGTTTAAAAATCACCCGACTATTTTTGGGACCAATGTGTAAGATTTTCAAGGTTCTGATTATGTTTTTCTGATTTAGGAGGCACAATGTTTTTTTAGCTTTAGTCTTAGATTTAAATTTCTTTATGGATTTTTTTTCAGTGTTTTGATTTGTACTGCAGAGACATTTCAGTAACTTGTCTGCATTTCCAATAATTCATGACATGCATGAAAGCTTTTTTCATCAATGCGATCATGTTTCTCCTTGCCCAAATGTTGGTTTGAAGATCAGCGTACATATGTTGTGTCAGTGTGCAGTGTGTAGTGTCAGCTGCCAAATATTGAAGTAGCCCAGGCACACCCCCCACCCCGAATCGCCGCTCGTGTGACTGCTATCAAAATCAGCACTGACATCGTCGGCAATATGAAACTATCATAAACATGATAAAAGTGCTAGATCTAGTATCCATTTGTTTCTGCTTATTTTAGGAGGAAACTAAGTTTTTTCCCGTGTAAAAGCTCCGCAAATCTGCCAAGTTTTGTTTGTTTGTTTCCGACTGTTCCTTTTAGTCAAATCTCGTTGAAATCTCGCTTCACTTCAATGGCATTTTTAATTAAATTCCCCCATAAACAAGCTTTCGGTGGTGATATTTTTATGAAGTATTACCAGTGAAGTAGGAAAGAGTCATAGAAAAGACCATTTATTTGGGTCGTAACAAGTATTTCCACAAATACCGTACTCAGTTGGACGATCTCTTGGCGGCTGGCATTTTGACCTTGACCCTGCAGCAATTTTTTGGGACAGTACTCTAATTGGCGGGACTCGCTCACGTGATCATTTGCATATCATTATATCCACGTGTATTTCATAAACATGTGGGTGTGTCCGCCAAGACAGCTTCCCGATTGGACAATTCAGTGACTCTCTGGCTGGCGGGCCGACTGCCGTGACTGCTTATCGGGGCCACACGAGAATTGAATTTGCCCACTGGAATATGGAATTACCACCACTAACACATAATTATTATGTTGCCGTATCAACTTGTTTTTCATTGTTGCAATACCATACTGTATCTATATATTGTGCGGAATGTATATCCAAAACTTTGAGTGCATATGATTGCAAGAAAGCACTGTTCCAGTGGAGATCAAAACGGGAGTGGTGATGGGTATGAAACGGTGACATACAAAAAAAAAAAACGGTCGGAACACACGTCTCCTGGGATTATTATCGCTAATAACTTATAACATTAACCATGATTAGGTACACGGGCGTCATTTTCCTCCCAACGGGCCCCGGGCCCTCCCAATTAGCCACAGTTGAATAGCCTGTTGTGGTTCCAAGTGGCACTTTCAAGAATGTAAACAAAAGAAAAAATTCAAAAATCCGAAAAAAAACCAACATCATAGAGGAAGAGCCCTGCTCTTCCTAAAAAAGAAGAAAAAAAAATTTTTTTTTTACGTAACCATAAAGGCATTTCTGCTGAAACGCCTTAATTATTACATAGCAGCCAGTAAACTGGCAAGATCTTCAGACAATTTCCAAACACAATGTTCTGCAACCACATGATGGCCGGGAACAAGCTTTTAAAGTGAGGAAGGAATCTTCGCACTGTCGATGTGGTGAGACTGGATGCATTTCAAGTTTTGAAATGTTGTTAAGCAAGTTGAAGCAAGCCCCTGTCGGTCGGGGGTCTGGGGCCCGCTCAAGGGCCCCAGAAGCTGGTGGTATTCGCGTGCCTAATACAGCATCCCAGAGCTCTCCTGGATCTAACTATCAAGCATTACTTAACACCCATAAATGCATGGTCACTGTAGTTGAAACAAAATATGACATAAAATTTTACTTGGTTTTGGACCATATCAAAGGATTAAGTGCATTTGGCCATTCAATGCTCTCAAATCATTTATAGAATATGGAGGGCATGAAGTGCTTTCACTGAGAACAGCTGGTGGGTTGGCTATAAAGGGAATACATTGCTCACGACATGGGGCTTCCCGGTGTAATTTATCTTGAAAACACATCCTCCCGTCTCTTTTTCCCCTTTTCTTTTTTTTCCCTTCTTTTTCCTTCCTTTTTTTTGGGGGGGGGGGGGGGGGAGGCCCCCTTGCCCCCCGCCCCTAAACTCGCCCCTGGTATGGCACTCAGAATGGCATGCTTTTTCAGATGTAATCCGATTGCTTAGCTAGGTGTATATTGTATATGACAAGTCCTGAACAATTGACTGCAATTAAAATTAGAAACTTAGTGACTAGGCTGCCTTTGGGAACATCACAATGTTCTCTTACAAAAAATTAATTCACACATTTTGTGGCGCGCATAATCTTGTCTTTGAGTTCAAGGTCACCAA
This sequence comes from Terebella lapidaria, assembly GCA_949152475.1. Taxonomy (NCBI): domain Eukaryota; kingdom Metazoa; phylum Annelida; class Polychaeta; order Terebellida; family Terebellidae; genus Terebella; species Terebella lapidaria. The sequence goes on from OX424558.1 coordinate 13,359,968, forward strand.
AAGATGCACCATAGGATTTGCTATGGGATTATGCTATTAAAGGAGTTATATCTTCACGTGTTTTCTCTCCAATAACTACATCATTTGATACAGTCATAACCTTGGGTTTGAGTACTCGAGGTCATCTAAGCTCAAGTTCAAAGTCTCCAAATTACGCAAAACGAATGGGACTTATTAGAACTTTCTATAAAAACCTGAGCTCTATTTCAAGCGTTCCGTCTCCATACATCAATGTACACACATAACAACCACCCAATGTCAAGGCTCTAAATCTGAATAAATCACTGGGCTGATGAATGCATTGATTATTGCTGTTTTAGGCCACTTTTGTGCTAAACCGGGCCGAGAAACAGCGTGGGACAATGAGAGAAGTATCATGACATGATACAAGACCATAGAGCAGGTTCCTGGGCCAAGATTTGAACCCAAAAACTGCTGGTCTGCAGCAAACATGATTCCCTGTATATGCAGTTACTTTGAAATGCACAAATTGATCAACACTGAACCACAAAAACGCGGTGAAGCGCTCTGCACATATGAATAGTGTCATTTATTTCCTTTCCCATGAAAACAGTAACACAGCATAGAATACACATCCCAAGTCATGTGACGTGAACAAAGCGTCATTACTTTCTACAGCATCATCATACATCCTTCGTCCTTCGCATGCACAATAGTAAACTACCTTACAAGCGCTGTGAACTACTGCAGCCACACAAAAAAACATACATGACACTAAATTATTGAAATGTATATGGAATGCCTATTATATACGACTAAAAATGTGGTCAGTATTTAATTTCTCAATAATATTATTCAATATGCCTGTGCTGATAACAAAAATACATTCGTAATTTGTAGTTTCAAAAAAATTAATTCTCAATTATCACTGTTCTTAAAGGAATGTTTTTTTTACATGAAACAGATGTCCATCCAATCACAACTGTTGAGATCAGTATGCACTGGGCACATACATATTCTGATTTCATACGAGGACAATGTCCCTTTGTAAATTTTGGATAAGTCCACAAAATCCATCACATTACTCACCAACAGTAAAAGACTTGCTGCTGAATATTTCCAATGTATAAATTCACAAAACAACACATCAAATCCAGCAAAGGTTTCTCACAATCCTCAGTAAATACACCACTCCCTGGAGGACACTTTAGAATAGACTCCAAAAAGGCTGAATTCTATGCTATTGCTGACAAAAATATCCCAATATGGATATGGTCGGACACTGTCCAACTATAAAGTTTGCACTTTATAAATATGCTTGATAGTTACTTATAGTATTGTGATATAAATTCAAAAGGAATGTTTCAAATGAGGCACATAGTGTTAGATTCAATATAATTATAATGACGTAGAGCTGAATAAATCACATATTAATATTCAATTCCAAACATTTATACCAGTAGATATGATATCTTGATATATCATGCTTGAAGCCACATATACACCATATTTCCTAAAACATAAACAACATGCATCAGTATGTAGTTGCATCGTTATATCGCATCATACATGCATATTTTCACTGGGTGGTGGAAAGATATCAATATAAACATGATAAACAAGGAATGTTGGTCCCATCAGTTATATCACTTTGTTTTTTATGGTCCCTTCACATGACATGATATAAAAGTTTAATATTTTCTTAGTTAATATTCAAAATACCATGCATGCTGCACTAGCTAAATTGTATAAATTGTACAAATTTACTGCATGACTCAATACAATTGGCAGTTCAGCACAGACTGACCATTCCACACATAGAACATATATTCACACATGCTTTACCAAGAACAATATAAATGCAGAACTAGGAAAAAGCTTTAGAAACGAAAGAAATGTGACCTAAGAACAAAACCAAATCCTTCGGCACCAGCATACAGATCGCACATATCAGATATATTTACCATAGATTACTATTCATAAGGACACTGCCCTGTTACAATTATATTCAAGGACTATTAAACACCATCTTCTTCGAGATAGAAATATCATATATCTTCATATACATATTATTGACTACACAATATTCACACAACTTTACACATTCAGCTTCAACAACAAAATCCTAGGAATGTTCGTGTCGACGATGATCTTTACGCAAATTTGAAATTTCATGACCTAACTGTTAAAGCTAAAGTATTCTACGATTAATCACGTTCATTTTTTATATCTGATTCAAAATTCACAAAATTGACATTGTGCAATCATTCACCTATCAGCTGTCATCATCATGTACGGTACTGTGACTTCCAGCCGCTCCTTTATGACCCTAGACGCCAAGCCTTGTGCCCCTAGATGTTGAGTCTCCTTCCCCTAGACGCCGAGCCTCCTGCCCCAAGACGCCGAGCCTGCTGCCCCTAGACACCTAGTTTGTTGCGCAGGAACTTAGAGGACACCTGTGTGCGGACCTGCTGGAGGATAGCTAGGCCATTGTTCTGTGCCCACTCCTCTTCGAACTCACTCTCGAGGATCTCGGCCCCACGTTTCCGAGTCAGTCCCGTCTCCTCCAGACTCAACTCACACATCTTCATGTCATGGACGCCTGTCGACAGAAAGTACCAATTGCATGGTTACGGGAGCAGCTCTTAACTACATGTTTGATGGAGTTAGTGTCTGTTCGAAAAAAAGACTTTGTTTGATCTCTACGAAATTTGAGCAAGAAAATTGAGCAAGTGAACAAAATCAAGACTCATGAAAACTCACTACCGTAAGTCTTCTAATTTCCAACTCAGGATGTCACAATGTCGTATTTATTTTTCAAATTTCATTTATATCAGTCCTAAACTAGACAAAATGTCTGACAGTTTGACGTACCGGCGACAAGAAGGACTGGCTCTTTGTCAGGGTGTAGTTCCATCTGTCTGGCAATCCACTTCCCATCGAAATGTGCGTACCAGGAGCCCTTCTTATCGGTGTTCCCCTCGCGATGTTGGTCACTTGGTCTTACAAATGGGATCCTAAAGTAGCGCTGAACATTCTCCGAGGTCTGGTCGATCTTGCGGCTCGGGATCGCTGGTGGGGTAGCTGTGGGAGTGAGTGCATCATTTCAGAATAATTATTAATTATTTTCATAATCACAAAATAAGGTTTGTTAATGTAATAGTATGATCCCTTTTTCAAACTTCGTGATACTTTCACTCAAGTTTTTTTGAAAAATCAAAAATAACCCTTGATATTGTGTTTGTATCATACAGGGTTAATCAATAAAAAGTAAACCAAAATTTATGTGTATGGGGTAGTTTTCATGGACAAGCGATTATTCTGTCGTTGACCAGTATAGATTGAACATGGCAGATTTTTCTCTGAATAACCCTGTATTTGACTCGATCACTAACTACATGATCACACAGGACACGTACTGCCCATGACGGAGGTCGGAGCGCGTTTATCCTCGCCTCCTTCCTGTGCGACACGCTTCTTGTTTTTCGTCTTCCATGCGTGGTAGACCTTGAGACGGCGATGGAACTCCTCCCGACAGGCATCCAGCAGCTCCACATCTGAAACACGACGAGATTCGAGATGTGAGTTCAGCGAATTTGATGCACAAATATACAATGCTAAATGAATTTTAAGTCATGCCTTATTCATCTAGGATTTCCATATTGAAGAAACAGAAGTGAAACATTCTGGATGCAGCCACATACCACACGAGGTGTTGATAGCGTCCCGCAGTTCTGCATATTTCCACTTGGATAGGTCGTGTTTTTTCTTGGATTGGCTCTCTCGAGCGCTCAGCACCGCAGTCGATCTGAAATAGCCACCTCATTAGTCAATAACGATTCAATACCTATAAGCTCCAAATAGCAAAGCAGGGACGCAGGAACTTGGAGGGCCTTGTGTTTTGTGTTTATTTCTGTAATATGCTGTGATTTGAATTTGCTATAGCAATGTTCGGTGATGACAGAGTTTCCAAATTCAGTTTATTGACTTTTTAAAAACTATTTATGTATCTGATGAAGTCATGTACATTATATGTTGTCTTGTCATTTTGATGATCTATGTATGCATGTTAACCTAAGAGTAATGTAGCATCTATTGTTATATACCTATGCTGTTGTTAGTAAAGCAGTAGTCTAAAATATTAATATGCCATAATTTACAGCTGAACACATAGGGACTTTTGCACAATGCCTTATTGTTTGAAAGCATCAAACAGGAAACCACACACCACAGCACATAATATTTGCATCATATTATAATACATAAGTACACATCAGGCCTCAATAAAAATGGTTCCAGAATTTTTTCTTTCTTTCCACTTCCAGCATATTGCTGCTCATAATATTTGCCGTGAGCAGATACTGTTAAAGTTCACCTTTGGAGAGATTCCGCGGGTGTAACCCCTGACAACGGTGTTGATGGTGACCGGGGCACACCGGACGCCGGCATCGGCAAAACTCGCTGTCTGCAGACATCGCACCACAAATGTGTGTCCAAGTTTTGTCATAAAGCAATACATGAATGTGATTACTTATACCTAGAGTTACATATTGAACATCCAGCGCATTTCCGCTTATAACATAATCTATTTATAGATTCGAAAAGTTGCTATGTATCAGTGATATAGCCTTAAGTTTGTACATGTAATTGTTTATCACCAAGTTGTCAAAAATAATAAGATTTTTTCTCTAAGATGTACACTGTACTTATGGAGGTATTTCTAACATCTATATCAATCCATCGTATTTTGGAGGGTATATATACAGGGACAAAATGAATTCTCATCACCGAAATGGAAAGAAACCACACCAAAGCAAAATTACAAAAGCTGGCAAACCTATACAAAATATTAGTATAATTTGTAATCATGATATTTTCAAATTTGTGATTTGAACTTGTAATATCTAATAGATCAACCTAGAAAGATCAACCTAGAATTGAAGAATAACAGAAAGTGTACATACTAAAACTCAAGCCCTATAATGCCACATAGCATATTAAAACATTGTACATGTACAAGCCTTGGTACCACATGAGGTTGTATGTGTTGGAGGTGTAAAGCATAAAACATGCAGAATCTGACATGATGTTCAACATGTTCAAAGGTGTATGTATGTACATATTGGAAAGGTAATTTAGTGCAAAAGAAATATTTCTTCGTGAATTTCAAGTGATTCTTGGTGGATGTGTGTAAGTGTATGCAGTGAAGATGACTTAGCAGCAAAATGATGATTTGATTGAATATTGTGAATAAATCAACACTTCAAAATCAGAAACGAATGATAATGCATACAAATGTCACTGTGGTGATACTGGATGCACTAACGATCGTTAGTGCATCCCGCAATGGCCGAGAGTAAACACGATCACTTTGGTTTTTAACCGTATTCTATCAAATGACAGGTCCATTTGTGATAAATGGACACTCTGGAGGTAGCTTAGTGTTTTGGTCAAAGACATGCGTGGTTATTTCAAGCAGATCACGCTTCTTTGCTGAGATATGTTGAGGAAAAGAATTATCGATAAGATTCACCAACGACAAATGTGAGATTCCCTAACGATATAGGCCTAAAACGTGTATATATATTGTAATACGTCCATATCATACACCATTGTGAATTCGTTGATTTATGCGACACCAATTAGCGAATGTCACATCAAAAATAGGAAATCTGTATTAGAAGATCATCTATACACATCAATACATGTCAATTGGTACTTTATTTCACGTTTAACATTTAAATAACGTAGATTTGAATTAATAAAGAAATGATCGTTAGGGAATCTTCACGTGTTCGTTAGGGAATCTTCGATTTTACAAAAACAATCGTTAGGGAATCTTTCGGCTTTTCTTCAGACGAGTTTTTCATGCTCAAACCAACATAAATCGCCATGTATTTGCAACGACGGTTGTTTCGTGCACATAAGAATCAGCAGATGCATGTGTGTATCGATCACAATCGTAATTATCGGGAAAATGAAGAAAATTCAAACGAACCGCGAGTGGGTTCGCCATTGCGGGATGCACTAACGATCGTTAGTACATCCAGTTTCACCACAGTGAATGTGAAAATCATGCCCCACATGTGTCGTGAATTATTGAAAATTTTAAACTTCGGAACAAAATTACCCGGGATTTTTTTTGCCAGCAGTTCTGACAGGTAAACTGTAGTTATATCTATCTCTGTGTAGAGAAGGAGTCAAAATGGGGTCAAAAGGTAATTGTGGAAGTTCAAAAATCAAAACTTTCTTTTCAGGAAGATGAGACAGAAACTACACAAATATGTTGAGGAAAGATGGCAAATCTTCAGTGAATGATTCAAAGGTTCATATCATAGAAATACTTTAGATATTGAAGACATCAATCAATATTGTACACCATGTAAATAGTTTTATTCATTTTGTCTTACCTATATGAAGTAGAAAATGTACCAAGAACCTTTGATACTGGAATCAAACCCATTACTACTCTACACAATTGAAACTGATCACAATTCCCCAAATCCTTACTTACCTTCCAAGTGACCCCTAAGCAATATACTTTGATTCTCATACATTTCAGAATTGATAAAGGACCCCCCTCCCCCCACACACAAACACACATACCTCTGGAGCGGCTGCTGGGACATGTCCTCCACTTGTGATTGGTCCTCGGCCGCCAGCCGCAGAGCCAACTCTCGATCTAAACGCTCCTGGTCAAGCTGGGTTTGTCTGCGGAACATCGATACAGGAAAGATTTGTTTATTCCTGTACACATTATAAGGTGCATTCAACAGCTTACTATGCTCATTACACATTACTGTTCCATAAGGACAAGTGTTGTGACTTGTCACTAAGAAGTTTATACCTGGCTTCTTCTGCGGCAGATTCTGCTTCAAACTTTTTCCTAAGTTCCTCCTGAAATAGACATGCACTTCTCGTAAACTCAACCATACATAGAACTATTTAATTGACTCCACTATCTGGTACTCTAATGCATGACTTCCACAATGATACGGTGATTCTGGAAAGAATTTCCAGCGCTCTCATTGGTAGATGAGTACCCTAACCTCGGCTTTTCTCTCAGCCTCTTCCTGTTTGAGACGTTCCTGTTCCTCACGCTTTCGTCTCGCCTCCATCTCTGCTTTGCTGTGGGTGTGAACACGGGTGATAAACAACACTTTATTCATGATTTCGAAAACACTAAAAGTATTATTGAAGATTTCCACATAATGTCCTGTTAACAGGTACTCAGGAGGTGATGCTACATGAAGAAACGCAACCAAATAAAGTTGGATACCGTTTCTTTTCTTCTTCCTCTTCTCTGCGTTTTCTCTCTTCCTCTTCTTTCTTCCTTCTCTCTCTCTCCATCTCCTCCTGAGAAAGTCAGTTACAAAACAGAGTCATAATCACTCCCACATATTGCAAGAACGTAGGTCATAATCAAGTCATATGTCGTGGTCGTATCAAAGGTCATCAACAGGGAAAGACACAGAGGCAGTGATTGTCTGAGCCTTTATCCCCATAACCCCACCCACCCACGGCCGTACTAACACGTACCTGTATACGTCTGAGCCTCTCCTGCTCCTCCGCATTCTTCTGTTTCTCCAGCAGCTTCTTGAGGTCCGCCAGAGTTTTGTCCATTTCCTTCGTCAGGCCGGCGTACATTGTGTCAATGTCTCGCTGACTCAAGTTCTGGGTCTGAAACAATAGGACAATACATTGAATAAAGTAAGTGTTCCCCTCAAAATAATCTCGTAAGACATGATTGTTTGATATACTGAGCTATGAAATGAAATGCCAATATTAAATTGTAATTTCTCTGTTGATCGCTTGTCAGTGCCTGTTATTCATTCAACAGTTCCTCTGTCTGTTTACTGTAAACCGTTGTATGTACCAGTTAGCTATACCAATCCATCCTTATACATACCTCTGTGAAGCTGTAGCCACAAACCGACCTGTATTTTGCTGATGACTCCGTCCATTTCCTTCTCGAGCGCCTGGAGTTTCTTGGTTGCGTCTTTCTGGTCTTTCTTGAGTTTGCTGACGATCTGCCGCATCGGCTCAAGTTGGGAGGTGAGGGAGCGTACTCGGGTCATGCCCTTGATCCTGTTGTCATGGAGAAGAGTAAATGACATATATATGAGTCACATTAACATTCTCTTCGGTGACTTATTTACCAAATTTGTCACCATTCATACTGAACACAATGACATCGGTTACCAAACTGAAAACAGCCTACTCCCAGTGTCCCACTCACCTTGGTCCAAATTGTTTCTTGATATTGTAGGCTCGAATCGTCTTTTGAATAGTCAGCAGCAGTTGGCGTCGGTAAATTATTTTATTTTTCACTGAAAATGCATGACACATAAATTTTTCATATTGAGGCGACAATAGCTACACTTTTTTGAGCTATGCTACACTCTTTTACACTCATTTCCTTTCCTGAATGTAAGAATCCATACATTTGACTCACATTTGATAACTGATAGAGTTCCCCATTGTGCCTTCTTCCATCTTGAACAAATCAGCCACTTTTTGACTTTTTTGATGAGAAGAGCCAAGTTCTCAGGATCAGACTTCATGATTTGGTCAAACTCGGCGAACTTTCCGGGTCGGAAGAATACCTTGGTCAGACCAAACTTGTAGTCGTTCTCATTCAGACCGAGGGCTCGGAACAGTGCCTGGAGGGAAATTATTGAAGATCAACAATGCCAAACTGAGAACAATGAACATGTTCGACTAAAAGTTGATCCCCTCATAAAACATTCGAATAGTTGCTCTAAAGAATGCATCAAACATGTCAGGTGCACATATTATATATGAGACCCATACAAAAACAGAAAGGGTGTACATAACTTACAAAAGATTCTGGGATCTAGCCATGCAATGTCTGGAGGCAAGAGGACCGGGTGTGCTCACCTTACAGAAGAGCCTGGGATCTAGCCACGCTATGTACACTGGAGACATGATGGGGTGTATTCACCTTGCAGAAGAGCCTGGGATCTAGCCACGCAATGTCTGGAGGCAAGAGGACCGGGTGTGCTCACCTTACAGAAGAGCCTGGGATCAAACCACGCTATGTACACTGGAGACATGATGGGGTGTATTCACCTTACAGAAGAGCCTGGGGTCTAGCCACGCTATATGTACACTGGAGACATGATGGGGTGTACTCACCTTACAGAAGAGCCTGGGGTCTAGCCACGCTATATGTACACTGGAGACATGATGGGGTGTACTCACCTTACAGAAGAGCCTGGGATCTAGCCACGCTATGTACACTGGAGACATGATGGGGTGTACTCACCTTACAGAAGAGCCTGGGATCTAGCCACGCTATGTACACTGGAGACATGATGGGGTGTACTCACCTTACAGAAGAGCCTGGGATCTAGCCATGCTATGTACACTGAAGGCATGACGGGGTGTACTCACCTTACAGAAGAGCCTGGGATCTAGCCACACTATGTACACTGGAGACATGAGGGGGTGTACTCACCTTACAGAAGAGCCTGGGATCTAGCCACGCTATGTACACTGGAGACACGAGGGGGTGTACTCACTTTACAGAAGAGCCTGGGATCTAGCCACGCTATGTACACTGAAGGCATGATGGGGTGTACTCACCTTACAGAAGAGCCTGGGATCTAGCCACGCTATGTACACTGGAGACACGAGGGGGTGTACTCACTTTACAGAAGAGCCTGGCATCTAGCCACGCTATGTACACTGAAGGTATGATGGGGTGTACTCACCTTACAGAAGAGCCTGGGATCTAGCCGTGCTATGTCTGGAGGCATGTACTGTTTGTACATGTTGTAAAGGTCGGAGAAGCTGGTTCTAGACGGGAACCCTTGCTGCATCAGATCCAGTACGGATGTCATACCTGCGATGAGTAAATTGTACATCCTAAATGTTATCAGTATAAGTGAATATCAATATGAGTGAACACTGAATGCCACACAGCTTACAGTATGCTGTGTAATTCTTCTCAAATTTTCCATTTATTGCTGCAGAAATATACATCACACCAATTCAGCTATCATTTTTTACCTGAACACTGAAGTTGAGAGAGGATCTGCGTTCCTTCAAACAAGTGATCCACCATCTTGACATTTGGCTTCAGACATCTCACGAAGTTGGTGCCCTGTAGACCATATAAATCAATTTTACACATCTGCCTGAAAGTCATATATACTGATTGTGATTTGATTGCCTAAGAATAATATCATGCATTTGAAACCACCCTTGTGTCGCACATCATCGAAAAATGTGAAAAAAAGCCGCTATTCCCACTCGCCATCCATAGTGCTCCACCTACCGTGCTCTGTAGCTTCTCCATGAGCTGACTGAGCTGTGTGCGAAACTTGCTGCCGACACTGATGAAAGTCAGTTTGCCGCGATTCGCTCCGTTGCTGTTGTTCGTGAAGATTTTCTTGACGAGGGAATTCTTGGAGTCCTGGACGATACCCTCCAGAGAGGCGTGCAGAGCATCATTGTTCTTCTCAATAAACTGCTCCTGTTTCCGGGAAGAAGCAACAACTTTAATATGTATCTCCGAATAGTCTTTCACAATCTCAATAATTGAAATTTCCTACAAATCCCTGCTACCAAAAACATTGAGAACTGAGAAAGTAGTTTACCAGTCGAAACACGGCAATAGATAGATCATTCCAATTTTCAGCCTTACTGAGAACCATAGTGTCGGTCATTCATGCACACACAGAAAGAAGCTAACAGTCATTCAAGACTAACCGTGTGATAGCAGACAGCTCCAGCGAAATGTCGGATCAGGAAGCCCTCCTCATCTCGAACCTCTCGGTGAGTCTTCAGCTTTGACTTCCGCGGCACCTGGGGGTAAAAAGAGGGGTGAATGTGAGCGATGACGGTGACAGAACTTTTTTGGCCTCGTGTACCTTTTGTACTGGTGAGGATCGCTCTAAGCTCTACATCAGATTCATCAACATGAATCAACTTTTTTTTTCCCCAAAGCTCCCGCATATTTCTGCTGTTTTTAAGCTGTTTAACATAATGACAAGATGAGCAATCCACAGGAAGTCAAAAGACTGAGAATGTACCACTACTTACACTGATGCGGTAGTGTTTCTGGTTCTTGCGCTGCACCTCCAGTGTGAAATGATCATGGGCAGGCTTCGGTAGTCGACTCTCCTCGTCCAAGATATCGAAGATACCGATCCCCTTCCCCTCGATCAGCTCTGTAGGAGAAAAATGTCCAAACACTAATCCAAACATACATTCTGAACAAGAATTCTCATCTCGACGACATGACAAGCACATTTTACTTATGACAAAACATTTCAGGTGAATTTGAATTTCAAGAAATATGAAAGATGAATTTCAATATCACATCTAACTGATGCATTGTTTGGTATCATGAGATACAACAGAAGATTTATCTAACAACAAAACTTATCGTACCGATACAGTCCTGGTTGTCAATGTAGTGGATCTTCTTCACATTGAGTCCTTCTTTCTCGTAGAGGGCTTGTTCCTGAGCACAGAAAAATCAACATTCATCAAACATGATCAATGGCCATGGATATATGAAAGCTCTTTTTTTCCACCTCTCTTACCGAATTTATCATACTTTGATACCCTAAGAACAATAAGTAAAGTCACCTCTCTGAGGATTCTGTGGTTGAAGAATTGTTGCAGCTTCTCGTTACAGTAGTTGATGCAGAACTGCTCAAAGCTGTTCACCTGGAAATATTCTGTCAGGGGAAAAACAAAGTATGAAACTCAGTTGTATCATCCAACTTCATTAAACTTGGCTGAAAGGTGATTCAAATTAATGAACTTGATACCTTCATACATGCACATGTAGTTAGAAGAAACACCAATACATTATGTTGGCACTGAATTATGTGTTGAAGCAAGCTGCTTCCAACAAGCTGCCACATACCGAACCCGGCGATGTCGAGGACACCAATGTAGCACTTTGAGGAGCTGAAGGGCAGTGCTTGGTTGACTCTCGTGACGATGTAGTCAAACATCTTAGCGTAGATCGCCTTGGCCAGTGCGTCTCTCGCACTCTGCGCCTCGCTGATTTTCAGTGGGACCCTGGGGAGAAGCGAATGGATTATTGGCTTAGTATGCGAGGCAGAATTTGATTCATCATTTTTATGGTCCTCACAAATTAAGTGATGTTAATTCAATTGAGGTACTAACTAACTCCTGATACAAAAATCTTCTATTTGTGAGTATTTCAGAACTCTCATGTTCCAGACATATCTGACCAAATCTTGATCTTTCAACTTTGTTTTCATCTATATGTACGTAACCACTTGAATTAATGTAGGTTAACATAATTCACTCTGTTTATGCACCCTTATTGTCAACAGTCTTTCATCAAAACAACATATCTCTCAAGCCGAATGACTTACAGGATGGCTGTGCCTTTGACTCCACCTCGAGACGCCTGCATCACTCGGCTCACCAGCGCCATCTTGAGTTCCTCGGCCTCGACCCCCAGCAGAGTGGATGCGTTGTTCAGGGCAACCTCCGCCTGTGCAGACACCTTACAGCCACCTGCAGATATCAAGTAATATTACAACACTCTATTTGTACAGAGATCATGCAGGGTTCAGATACTGGGACTTTAAGACAGCTTTTGTGTATTCATTATAATGAAGATCTACCAATAATACCATGGAGTGAGGTTTACTTCAAACTGTGGCAGCAAACTGTTCTTATGTAACATTCACATTTAGGCTTCAAAGCCTAAATTATTCATTTTTGTTCATGAATTTTGTTCACCGTTACTCGTGGATAGATTCAAAACAAAGGAATCCAGAATCGCTTCAGTGAGACCATTCACATACAAGATGTCTCACAGTCTATCTATACCGAGCCCAACTTCTGACCTTTGGATGACTTTTCGTCCTCCTCGAAGGTGATATTTCCGAGGTGCAGCACGCCGGCCACGATGGTGTAGATGGCGAGTTTCTCGTTATCGTTCATGCCCATGTGGGACATGGCGCTGTCCGTGAGCTGGAAGTCCGTCACATCGTCCAGCTGGATATCCCGGAGAGAACCACTCTTCAGGAACTGTGGGGGTGGGAGATGATTGTCAGTTCTCTGCATTGTAAATGACGTTATGACTAAATTCTACTCATGCCACACATAATAGAGGGGTGCTCATAAAACCATTTCTTCTTTGAGATGTGGTTGAAATTCACCAAACTTGCTCTATGACAGGCAATTACATGTAATGTTCTGTGCATACATCTACTGACAAAAGAACTACTTCCAACTCGTGACTAAATTTTCCTGCCTTTCTACCAAATAATGGCTGTCTGCGAAGGTCAATGGATAATGAGCACATCTATGTTTACAAGCACACTGCATACACAACTCAATACACCAGTACATAATGTAGCAAGAGGGGAACCACTGAACAACAGCAATAGATTAGGGCCATGAGACTTGTGCTTTCACTGGGTTACCACTGTGCCGAGTAGGGTTGTAATATAAGATATAATCGGAGTATCGGGTTGTGCAAGAGACCTACCTCTCGGCTCTTCTGGTTCTGGTTGAGACGAGACTCAGTTTCTTTGGTACAGAAGAACTGTGTACAGCCGCGGTTCAAGTACTAGGAGACGGACACAAACAAACAACAGAGTACACACAACCATCAACACAAACACAACAACAGCAAATATCAAAATACATTGTTTACATGATACTAGTAATGTGATATTAATTCTATATTAATTTTAAATTAATCACATACACATATTTCATTATTATCCACATGACCGAGTTTCTACATTATGTATTGTTATTAGATTACTAGTATTTTTTAATACCGTATTGGTCCTAATAGTAGCACGGCGAGCCAAAGCAAGACCCCCTGCAGCAGCGCGCGCAAAAAATGAGGTCAAACTTGAGTTCAGATTTATGAAATTCACGAAATAATATACCTGTATCCTTTAATCCCTTTTATTGTGATTCAAATAACATGAATGTGTGGATTGGAACACTCCAAGATCTTATTAGAAAGATATGAAGGGAAATTTACAGATTTAATCAAATGTAAACAATTCACTCTATTTTCAACCCCTAGTCCCTCACACTCCACGATGCGCTGTTCGATGGGCCCGGCGTGTGACCCCCAGCTATCCACCAGGTATTTTCAGGATAAGGTCACAAAAATGGAACATTTTTGGGAATAAGAAGGGGGCGCTCTACTATTAGGGCGCGTGCCACTATTAGGACCGATACGGTATTTCATCGGTATGAACAGAAAAATATAGGGAATGATGTTGTAACTTATTGAAACCAGAGGCAAGCTACGGGTAAGATATTGTCAGTTGTATTTTATAGTTCTATTGAAATACATGCATCATGCAAGAATACACTGAATTGCAGTGGGAGAAGGATTCAAAATTTGATAACATTTAAATTTGAAACACAACAACTACAGAGGGCATGCCACAAACATCAAATTAATCCTGGACAGACAAATCTATACTTCAGAAAATATAAATCTTCGAATTTGAAATTAAGAATAGAAGAAAGTATATTTTTTCAAGAAAATCACAAATGTAATCAGTCAATAACTACTATCTTGATATCTACATGCAGTGAAATCCAGGTTATTGAAATATCCAGGGATCGCAAAGCTATCTAACTAGTCTTTTTCCCAGTTGAAGACCTTGACCTCCCCGCACCCCACACTGACCTGGAAGGTATCCGGTGACGACAGACGCAGTTGTTGTCGGAGTTTCTCTGGGGCTCCCGCACACATTCGGTAAAAGATGTGGTAGTTCCGCTCCTGAGCACCTTGGACACATATCCTAGACTTCTCCAACAAGTAGTGCGAGATGTAGCCGCCGCAAACTTGGTACTACAGTGAAAATAGAGAGAGATTAGTCAGTAGCGTGATCATTGCCAGCCACTCTACTGATCCTTCAGTATCATTTTATATGGCTGAACATTTTTATGATAATTGAATTTAATTTTGTTCAAAGTAAAATATGTATATATTTATTGATCATTTCTATTTCACCACTATGATTACCTTATTATCAAAGTGAATCTCAACAAATTTCCCGAAGCGACTGGAGTTGTTGTTTCTGACTGTTTTGGCATTTCCAAAAGCTTCTAGGAGCGGGTTTGCTGTTGGGACAGAAGCAAGATTGTCTTTCACATATACAATGTATGTCGACCATTCCAAGGAATTAGTTTGAATTTGAAAGTTTCTAACTTCATTCGAATTTCAGTTTCTAACACATAAATTTGGTTCTACAGATTTATTCAAATGCAAAGAATTCACTCTATTTTCAGCCCCTGGTCCCTTACACTCCACGATGCGCTGTTCGATGGGCCCGGCGTGTGACCCCCAGCTATCCACCAGATATTTCAGGATGTATTTGGTGGACTCGGTTTTTCCCGCCCCGGATTCCCCGCTGACTATGATGGACTGTGACTGTTTGAGCACCTTCATGTCACGGTATGCCTTGTCAGCTGCGGGGGCAAGACAGGTGTAAAATGTTCATGTACATACAAGGGTCACAGCAGCAAAAATTCATTTCTTGTACTTTGAAATCTGCACTTCACATATTTTTCTTTTCACAAAATACACATTAACTGTATTCTACAATTTACGAGAATTTGAAATACGAAACACTGTATGTATTTATGTTCATATCAATTTTATTTACAGTGAATGTTTGGCATACATGTATTTTATGAATTATACTTTAGTATATAATCCTAACATATATACGTGTATATTTATACCAAGACGCACCTATGGCAAAGACATGCGGAGGACAGGTGCCGAGGGACTTTCCCTGGTAACTCTTGATCATCTGGTGGTCGTACAGTCTTGGAATCTCAAAATACGGGTTGATGGCAATCAGGATATTCGCCACGTAGGTCTGTGGAGGGGGGCACGAACAGTTTTATGAATGACATTCACCAAATAATGGTGCTTAGTGCATGAAATTGTTAATTGAATTAACAGTGTTTTTTGTGTTTGACAGTTTGTGATGTGGCGAAATCCATGTGTTGGAACCAAAATTGCTGGAGCAATTAAT
The DNA here is from genome assembly GCA_949152475.1 of Terebella lapidaria. Classification (NCBI taxonomy): domain Eukaryota; kingdom Metazoa; phylum Annelida; class Polychaeta; order Terebellida; family Terebellidae; genus Terebella; species Terebella lapidaria. Next base: position 13,375,975 of record OX424558.1, read on the forward strand.
CAGCTAGCAAAATAACAGTTCTTTTTTTTTTTCATCAGATGTAATAAGGTAAGATGAACTAATGACACTGTTATGTCAGATACATAGTGTTACCATTTCTTTGGCAGTTGATACTCTTATGTATCCTAAAGCATACTGGTACACCATCATCATACCAGAAATCTATGATAGATTCTCCTGTGGGTTTTTAGTAATACATGTACCCAAACGCATTATAATTTACAAAATGACTTTTTCGCAATATTATTACATTATAATTTTTTTTCAGTTCGTAACAATTGCCAATGTCCAATTGATGTATCCCTTGGCAACAACATGTGCATGAATTACAATGCAAGTACCAGTCTGCAGGCAGATACAAATTGGTTGCCATGGTAACAATATGAACTTCCCTGCCCTCTCCAAATATCCAGCCTGTGTCATAAATAACCAATGACTGAAATGTCACGCTGGCTGAGCACAGGTACAGGGACCTTACGTCGGTCCGTGCGTCCACGCTCTGAGGGGGACAGGCAGCAGATGTTCGCGGGTCCCAGTAATGTATATCATAGCAAGCTGGTGTACGCCATTATTTAGGGAATGTTTGATCAACACGAGGTTCCCATGCTATATGCATTGGTGACATTTCAGGGATATGTTCTCCTGTCTGGTCTCTCACACGAGACTCGTAACATTGCTGACACCGATTGCATATTGATTTTTCGAATGTGAAACGAAAACACAGCAAATATAATCTGGTTGGATGTGCAATTGATTGATTTGCAATTTAAATTGATTGTTACAACAAACACTGTCACAGTCGGTGGTATTTTCATGATAACAATTTTCTCAACTTCCCCTTTATTCATTTTTGATAACATATTTCCCTCAACCCATCCATTATGCTATTACATATATCCTTTATATCTTATATATCATGCTTTTATACACTACACTGTACTATTATGTTTCTGATGTACAATTGTGCATCTATTCTTTACATACATATATTTTGTCCTTCATGTATCGAAGTTTGACATTGTTGAGAAGTGTAGCCTCATTGAGGTACATCAAGGCACCTGAAAATATAACAACATATCAGTCATAAAAAGGTAAAAGTTGGCAATAAACGTGTGACAAGAGATCTACATTGTTTATGAACAAGCAAAAATTATAATTTTCCAAAGCAATTCTAATTTCAAAACATTTATTAATACATGTACAAAACAAAATTGCACTTGAAAAAGCTTAATTTCTAGAGCTGTTGAATATATAGATGATTATAAAGTTGGTCATGCTTTCACGATAATGGAGTGACTTGTATACTCGTACAAGTATGCAATTCATTTTTTGTTATTTGTTGAGGACAGGCTCTTTCATTTTTATGTCCCAAAAAGTTAGATAATTATCTGGGGCTTTCTTCCATTGCATGAACCATTGCCAGTTACCATGGTTACATGTAATAGGTTAGAGTAAATACTATGCAAGTGGATTTATAAATATCTGTGATAGTTCCTGTGTTATGAATCATTTAACAACAGGTTGCAAATAAAGTGATACCTCCCATCAAACCTGCGAACAGGCGACAACACTGCTAATTATTGTAAAATGCCTCGGAGTCGGGCACAATTGTGTTGCACTGGGGTTATGTATTGTATTACTGAATCAATATCGACAGTATCAGGCCGATTGGTTGCTTGGTTGCCAGGTAACAATGGAAATCACCAGCTTCCTTATCACGCCTGCACAATACGATAACATGGGACCATGGGCAATTGGTGGAGGGGTGGGCAGGAGAGGGGGTAGGGGGGGGGCTGGAGAACAGGGCGGATATTGAGGTAGAGCTACAGGTGAGTTATTGTAGGGTGTGGCATGCTTCATGATTAGCTTAGGTGTTGTAAGTCTACCGGACCCACCAGCAGCAAACCCTCCAGCACAGTTACATGCCACCCTCGTACTTCCCTACCCCTCCCAGCCCCTTCTGGCCCTTACACCCATATACACAGTGCAGTGAAAGGTCAATAATTCAACGATGTCCCCCCCCCCCCACCTCCCGGGCCCTCCAGCAACATCTCTAGGGTTCACAATCCTAGGTAAATTAATGCTAACATAAAGTAGATCATCACCCGATACCATGGATACTGCTCTTGTAGATACAATGTATCCAGAATCTGTACACGTATGTCATGCAATAGGTCTCAGTAAACTTGCCACAGTTATATAATGTTCATAGTAATAGGGGAAATCAATGCAAAGCTTTTGATATACAGTAAAACATAACCACACCTAAAAGCTACTAATTATCACACAGGCACTTAGCCTACTGGCTGTTAATGTGTTGCCATGGAAACCTAGCTAGCTGCCAGCAGGTAGAGCTGGGTAATTACCACCTGATACTGGTTGTATGAACAAGAGTATTGTTTGATGAAGCAGCCAACTGATCTCTAGTTATTCAGACAACAACATGTGTTCCAATGTGGATTATTATGTCAATTGTACATGCCCTTCATGATATCTAGTTTACGGGAGGAAGTGTTTTTATATCAATACTGTATGTTGTAGATCTTAAGTACTTTGGAATGTCCCCTCCCTCCCCGCTCAACCCACCTATGTAATATGTTCAATATTGAACACAGATATAGTTGTTCAATCACCTTTATCACTAAACCACAACATAGGTGGTCAGATAGTGGGTCACAACAAAAATTTGAGGATACACCCTGTAAGATGAGACATCACCTTTTGCAGGAAAATGAGGTCTTATCTTACAGAAAGTTTTATTTCACAGGTTCATTTACATGTTAAATTGATCTTTGGGGAATACGAAAAAGTCTTTACAGACAGGGAAGTCATATTTCGGAGGTGTCTTATCTTACAGGGACCATTGTACTTTCAAAAACTTGTTTGTGTTTGATTGAATCATTTGCATTTACAAGAGTTCGTGATCAATGAGCACGGTGAGATAAAGCTCTCAAGTCAACTCCAACAGGAATTGTCAAACAAAAGTTTAAATGGCCATTCAGTGATACTTACAGTTGTCATCAACATCTTTGTTATCGTGTTCTTCAGCCGGATAAACTTGGTCGTAGGACGCACTGATTTGCTGAAATAAAACAAAATTTTTGTCAACATATTGAGTGTTTCAATTAACATATAAATTGCTCTCATACTGGAATGACGCTATTCATTTAAGTTTTATGTGAGATTTACTTCTATCAGAAAATCTATCGTGTTCGATATGTCTAGTCAGGTCCGTGCGGGCTAATCAAATTAAATTAATACCACAAACCTATTAGGAGTTAATCGATCTACCTACTCTACACAGTGGTATAGTTACTACGGTTACACTCGATATTGAAACATAACTATTTGAACCACAAAATTCAAAAAAAAAATTAATCAAGAAAACCAGTATGAAGGGGATGATAAAATCACTGAGTTCATGACATCTTCAGTCAGCCAAGCATGACCCTCAACATACATGTCATGTAGGGGGAATTCAATACACTTGTATGTAATATGTATGAGTTCTCTGTTCTGCATTATAATTACAAAGATATATGACATGTGCGTCTACCCAGTAACCTTCAAACATGTAACTGAGGCTGGAAATCATCACTGTCACTTTTTTTTTAAAGTCGAAGAAATTTCAGTGACATTTAATCATTCCCACACTCCTTAAGTAGTTATAATATTTGTTGGATTTTCATAAAATTTTGTCGTTCTTTTCCGTCAACAGATTAGCAGGATTAGTACATCACCCCCTAATGTATATCATTTATTTACCATTACGAGAAATTATGTTTTTCCATGAAATTTGCTTTGAAACATTCTACATCAGCACTGTGAATGACAGACCAAAGCACTTGCTTTCTTTGCATCATACAATGTATATATATTCATTCTTTCATTAATGGGGCAATACCAGTTCATCTAGAACATGCTTGGTGCACCTAAATGTTCATCCTGTCTGAAACCAACCACAGATCAATATTTTACAATATGTTCCTCCACCGTCATACAAAGACCTTACTCATGTTCAAACCACGTGTCTACCCACATACATGTGTGATGTAGCTATGTATGGTTATTAATGTTATGTTTGATGGTATGACTCATCCTCCAAACTTGTCTTTGTTGATTTTTCAACAAAGAGCCATCCCCTTCCACACTGTCAAAACCACAGTGATGTAGGTTTGAGGACGGGCCACGAGATGGCTTAATTGTCGAGGAAAACGTACGGCATTATCACGTTACCGACACCTTTGGTTGGACACTTTTTGAGATCTATTACCAAAACATATATCTGTTTGCATTGTGGCTATGGATTGAGCAGGTTAATATCAGGAGATCAATATCATATTTATATAATCATTGTATCCACCTGAGCACTTTAAAATTGGTATGAATCCTGAAGATTTAACTCAATAACAATAACTAGATTCTCTGATTTCCATCAATGTACAGGCAGATTTCAATCTGGTAATCATACATTGATTTCGGCCAAACAGAATTTTCACTCATTGGGTCAAACAATTTGGGTCATGGAAAGTTCCAAGAAACAAAGAGCAAAGAAACAATCGCAGTACATGTACTATGTACTGGGGTGTACTGGTACGACACCCTTGAGTACCCTACCTGGCCTGGGGTGGAGAACGGTTCCACCGTGATGGTGTCGCCCCCTATGTCGATGATACGGCCGAGCTTGTAGCCGTCCACCGGGTGTGGCACCCACACCTTCTTGTCCCCGTCCATCGCCGCGCGGTAAATCTGGGCCTGTTAGGGACACAACGGCAACATTTACTCGTAGTCCGCAGGGAGTATGAATACTAATAGTCTGTATAGTGAATGTATATTGGTAGTCCACATAATATAGTAGTCAGTAGTCCTTATATCCTTGTACTGGTGTGCAATTTAACACTTTAACACTGGCATGTAAAGTCTGTATGTAACTTGTTAATTGGGAACATTAGGAGACCCCGAAAAAACCTAATATTTTAGCATATAATTTTAGCGGAAAAGATTCGTAAACTGCGTGACTCACATCTATACTAACATGCCAAGAATGTTGCGATAATTATACTGATACTAGTATCCAAGTTAAAACTGCAGCTACGCATTAGATAAAGATCAACTTGCAAGTCACTCGATATTCTTGTAATGAGTGGACACTTGATTAATTTACGTCACACAAATATCTACACACACACACATACAACTCAAGCCTCCCTTGTAGCATCTATTCCAAGGTTAAGGCTGTACCACAGTCACAGGAGTAGTTATAGTGACAGTACAATTAAAATTCCCGTTATAATATAATGACCAATGGTAACATAAATTCTGATATGGTATGGTTTTAAGGTACAGGTATGATTTTATATTGGTCACTTTTGTTTAGGTTTAGTTTTTATTTCAGTCACTTCTGTCAGTTAAAGCATGGTGATTGCATTACATTGAATATCATGGTCCTGCACACCATTCCTCAACCCGCGGTCAAATCCTGCCAGTCGATCTCACTTAACCTCTCACACAGAGAAATTACATGTACCCTCCTTCTCACCAACTTAAAACATATTCGTGTCAGCAAGACCAGGAAGTCATGGTTATATACTAGTATATGTATGAATACCGGTATATTCAAATATACAACACAAACAATGCTATACATATGTATTACAGTTATCCAGTCATGATAAAATCCCCATGATTTGAAAGGATTGTATTCACATCCTAGAGATAGACCAATAAAATTCGGTGCGCTATTTCTTTCTAATTAATTAACAGAAATTGATAAGAAAGTAATTATAAGCTCGAGGCAGCAATATTTGGACAATATAAATGAATGTTGACTATAACCCACCATCTCATATATACATATATTTTACAATAATATTAAATGAAACTAGACGTCAAGGCCCAAAGATGCCTTGGAGGCATTTTTGTGTAAATACTGATTTGAAAATAACGCCCGTTTCGCTCTACGACATACCGTTTCTGAGATATTAAACAAAACAAAAAATACCGACTCAGCAAAACAATTGCACTAGATCTAGTGTACTGTCACAAAAATAACTCCTATGATACAACGAGTCATCCATGAGGCTATCTGCATATACTAATACTTTTTGGTATAAACAGGATCCAATTTGTTGATGATTGGTCGAAAATGTGTTCAATTAAGCATTTGATTACATTTTTGGAAAATCAATTATTCCATTCAAACATGACCGTATATTTCCTCGCCATGCTGGGATCTGTAAACTCTGTCTGTTTTAGTCTCTTTTCGACCGTGTTAATAGCAAAGTACATGCATGGTGGACACACACCAGAACAAAAGAAGGAAAAATTTTGAGCTTAGACACTCAAAAAAATGTAGTTAAGAATTTTTTCGGATGGTATGGCAGGCAAAATTATGTGATTGGATTTGAATTAGTAATCGATGACAATCATCAAAGACGGTCAAAGATTTCAATTCCCAACACTACCATTTGATGAGTTGAAATTAATGACTTCTAAGTGTGGAAACATTTATCCTCTACCAGATGGCTAAACTTCATGATGAATAATTGATATACATGTACCAGATCTGAGGGTATATGGATGCCAGATATATATGCCAAACTCTGCGTGATTTTCTGATCCTTTCTTAAATCCCAGTTCACAATTGATAACCAGAATTGGAAGGTTAAATGGTCAGTCATGATTGTCTTCATGGTAGACAACGACACCTTTCTTGTACATTGTTTTGTTGTGTATCAGAGTATTGTAATAGCACCTGTAGAATCTGTTTGGCAATTTTCTTCTTCTCATACCAATTGATCATAATGATGAGTTCGCATAAAATGTTAAGGTGTGATTGCACGTAACTTACCGGTGACTGCACTGAGGCACTTTTCCATTGACTTATAATGTGGAAGTAAAGGTAACAAAATCACCAAAACAAAACAATCCCCTGACCTAAATCTTGGCTAGCACACACACATATACTCATGGATGATGAACCGAGACATGGTTTCATAAATGATATCACGAAAGCTGTGCAATTTGATGATTAGATAAATCATTTTATACGTTTCACCAAAACGAAGATTCGAGTGTTCTGTTTGACAAGCACTGGCTGTTGCATATATTTATTCCTTGTTGTCGTCAATATAATGAGAATATCTAGGGCTATACTTTCTGTGAGATGAATACAATGAGCTGAACATTCATAATCCCAAACACCTCGGTGCACCCGAGTGCATATCACCTGTGAGTTTTACTGGCCTCACCAGCTATTTGCTGCACAGCATAATCCTTTCGCTCCCCCTGTTGTGAGTGTATTTTGTAGACTGAGAAATAGGTCGGAAAATGACATATGAAAACGATGAATTTAACAAATTTAACATTGTTTAGTAAGAAACGGAGTCTCGGTTAGTAATCCTTGATGGCTAACAATCAGAAAGGCAAAGTTTCACGTTGATTGGAAGTGTGTAAATTCATGATTTTGTTACCTTTATATTTACATTATAAGTGAATGGACAGCTGGTCAATGCCAGGTTCATGGCGATCACATGCAATCAATCCTTAAATGTGATAATCATAGACTATTCGACTATTCGGGTAGGCCGGTCTACTTGTAATACTACATACATGTACTAAGCTATCATATATCAAACACTTCATGAAATTACATTAACAATTATCCAAGAAGTATCAATCCAGACCAAAATTGTATTTTAAATATATGCAAAAAGTATTCCCATACACATATATAATGTAAATTTATTTCTACAGTACTCGAATGTAGCTATGATCATAGTATAGATCTACTACATATTTATTAAAATAGTCGTACGGTCATTATTTTATATGTAGGGGTACATCTGTCAGCATACAACATGAGCCAACAGAGTGTACAGGTGAGGTGAATAATGTCATATAACAGAACAACGATATAACAACGAAATATATGGATAACAAATCACATAAATATGACTAACTATGAATAAAACTTAACTTACTCTACATGTTCTTCAATCTTACCTTTCACAATGAGTATAAGAGTGATGATGAATGAATATAGGGTGGAAAATGATGATCAAAGGAACTTTTATTCCAGGTAGTGAGCCGGTAGTGCCTAATTACTCATAGGCGGAGTTTTTTTCATCTACGACCAAAAATGTAGAATCATTCGGAAAAAATTAATAATACTTTGAAAACCGATGCAAACATAATGAAACATAATTTTGCTGCTGTTAATATTTAACTCAATAATGCCTACGAAATAGCATGTGTAATAAATAAACAAACGTATAAATTGTGATTGCACTGTGGCTTTTGCGTGACGCGTAAGAATACTCTGGTAATGACGTCGGCAGGTGCGAATCATGAAGTAGTGCGAAATATACTACTGACACCTGGGGAATGCATGTAAAACTATGGACCAATTCATAATGTTGTATCATAACGTATTCATAACATGATCTAGGTAGGTAGGATCATACCGAATCCATTGCTCTTTCAACTCCAATCTTGAATTATCAAACTTTAGCTGACAATATCATGTGTAGCCTAGCACTAAGGATATGTTTTCCTATAATTATGCATCCCGATTGAAAATGGGGAAGCCTTATGTTTTTGCCTGTTTTTTTTTTCTTGTTCTGCCATTTGGTATCCGGATCATAATTCTTGAACGTCTTAGTCTATCACCCCGAAACCTTCACAGCTCATTCAAAATACTTTGCTTCAGCACTGTATTGCCTTCGTCGAGATCCAAAATCCAAGATGGCAGCCAGAGGACATGTTGGGGAAAAAAATCGGGCGATTCCTGTCAATGTCATACCGGTAGTTTGATTCAGGTAATTTCCAGGAAAAAAAATTGGTATCTTTTTTTTCGGACATAGAATTTTTCCCTCACCAGCACCCATGCAAGTGCCGTCTCCCCATGCAGCCGAATACGGTGAAGCCTGGTCAGTCATATGCTGTCATTGTGCCATGAAGGCACTGGAGCTCGGGCACTGGAGACAGGTTACTGTATTCACTGACTGACTGTGCCGGTGCCTGGAATCACTGTCAGTCAGCCTAATAGCAGTGACTTGTTTTAAACCCGGAAGTAAAAAATAGGGAGAATATTATGGAAGCGAGAAACACACTGAATAAGTATACTCTGATGGCAAATATCCAGTGAGCAACTGCTTGTTGCACTCTCATTCTCACCTGTTTTCAATATTCCATGTATTGGTTTATCAGTTTAGTTTCACAACTAGAAAAAAAAAGAAAAAAAATCAGCCCAAAGGCATAGTTTAGCTCGAAGGCAAAGGTAGCCAGTTCAATGTCACAAAAAGATGTGCCATATATAGCTATATACATAACTATATACATACTTTAAGTATGTATGTATACATAACTATATACATACTATAAGATCATACACAATCCTAACATGAATGTACAAGTGTTCAAGCCTCGGTGGCCAATTTACACATTTCATGTCAGACATTTAGCACTCAAGGTCATCCTGGTTTTAACTCCGCGCATCACTCGTTTTTTTACAAATCAAAAAAAAATCGCGCGTCACTTTTTGAGAGCTGAATTTTTTTTATTTTTTTTAGTAAATTGACACCCCTACACTGATTTTGGGGAGATAATGATCAAGTAAAATGGTCCTGAGTGTCTTTGACATTGCAAAACTTGGTGTATGGCTGGCCAAACATGGCAAATTCAACCGGTTCGCTTATCAACAGCCAATTTTAGGGGAAAAATAGTTGGCCAAATGGGCCATATTTGACCGAGTCAGTCATCGGCCGCCAATTTTAGCAAAAAAAAAAAAATCGCGTCGTCGCACCACTTTTTCGGGGCCCCAATAATCAGAACCATAATACTTTTATTTTTTGGCCTAACTCTATCTACAAGTATTTCATCCGCAGTGGCAAATTTGGGTATTTTTTTACCCCAAAATGGCTTTTTCGACCTTTCAAGGTCATCGAAGGTCAAATTCAAGGACACCTCACAAATCGCCATATATGACTTCCTATTTAAAAGTGTCAATATCTAAGCTCTATCTTCAAGCGTTCTACGAATACTGTGGTGGTAGCTCCCAGGAAATGCTCCCAAAACGCCCCAAAATGGATAGTAATGCGATTTCGGCCAAAAACTTCTTTCGTCACCCCGTCAAAAATTCAAAATGGCCACCACACAGAGACCGGCGATTCAAGGGCAACAAAACTAATACATGTCATAAAGGTACATAAGAGTAACTAGACGTCAAGGCCTAAAGATGCCTTGGAGGCATTTCGTTGTTAGGACTAATTCGTTATATTTAAAACATGTTTGCCACGGGCTCTATGACACACCGTTTGCTAGATATTGACGAAAATGAAAAATGTCGAAAAATGCAGACTCGGCATAAAAATTTCGGGTCAAGGTCAAAGTTCATCCATAAAACCTCTTAGACCTGTTTGTTTAGGGCGACGAGTCCGAAAATAACGTCCGTTTCGCTCTACGACGCACCGTTTCCGAGATATCGACGAAAGAGAAAAATGTTGACTCGGCAAAAAAATTTCAGGTCATGGTCAAAGTTCATCCATAATACCTTTAAGAGATGTTTGTCTAGGGCGACGAGTCCGAAAATAACGTCCGTTTAGCTCTCTGACGCATCTTTTCCGAGATATCGACGAAAACAAAAAATGCCGACTCGGCAAAAAAATTTCGGGTCAAGGTCAAAGTTCTTCCATAATACCTTTAAGACACGTTTGTCTAGGACGACGAGTCCGAAAATAACGTCCGTTTCGCTCTACGACTCACCGTTTCCGAGATATCGACGAAACAAAAAAATGCCGACTCGGCAAAAAGATTTCGGGTCAAGGACAAAGTTCATCCATCATACCCCCAGACATGTTTGTCTAAGGCGACGAGTCCGGAAATAACGTCCGTTTCGCTCTACGACGCACCGTTTGCGAGATATCGACGAAAGAGAAAAATGCCGACTCAGCAAAAAAATTTCGGGTCAAGGTCAAAGTTCATCCATCATACCCCTTAGACATGTTTGTCTAGGGCGACGAGTCCGAAAATAATGTCCGGTTCGCTCTACGACGCACCGTTTCCGAGATATCGACAAAAACAAAAAATTCCGACTCGGCAAAAAAATTTCGGGTCAAGGTCAAAGTTCATCCATAATACCTTTAAGACATGTTTGTCTAGGGCGACGAGTCTGAAAATAACGTCCGTTTCGTTCTACGATGCACCGTTTCCGAGATATCGTCGAGAACGAAAAATGCCGACTCGGCAGAATATTCAAGGTCAAGGTCGAAGGTCATCCTAAATACCCCTTAGACATGTTTGTCTAGGGCGACGAGTCTGAAAATAACGTCCGTTTCGCTCTACGATGCACCGTTTCCGAGAAATCGATGAAAACGAAAAATGCCGACTCGGCGAAAAAATTTTAGGTCAAGGTCGAAGTTCATCCATAATATATTTTATAGACATGTTTGTCTAGTGCCACGAGTCCGAAAATAACATCCGTTTCGCTCTACGACGCACCGTTTCCGAGATATCGACGAAATCGAAAAATGCCGACTCGGCGGAAAAATTCAAGGTCAAGGTCAAAGTTCATCCATAATACCCCTTAGACATGTTTGCCTAGTGCCACGAGTCCGAAAATAACGTCCGTTTCGCTCTACGACGCACCGTTTCCGAGATATCGACGAAAACGAAAAATGCCGACTCGGCAGAAAATTTCGAGGTCAAGGTCAAAGTTCATCCATAATACCCCTTAGACATGTTTGTCTAGTGCCACGAGTCCGAAAATAACGTCCGTTTCGCTCTACGACGCACCGTTTCCAAGATATCGATGAAAACGAAAAATGACGACTCGGCAGAAAAATTCAAGGTCAAGGTCGAAGGTCACCCTTAATACCCCTTAGACATGTTTGTCTAGGGCGACGAGTCCGAAAATAACGTCCGTTTCGCTCTACGACACACCGTTTCCAGGATATGCGAAAACTCTTCCGACCTCTAGGTCAAAGGTCGTTTGACGGATTGATCCCAAAATCAATAGGATTCTTCCCTATTGATATATGAACCTCCGTGCAAAGTTCTGCAGCCATTGCCTACATACTTTTTGAGTTATCGAGCGGAAACAAAGTCCAAAAATTTCATCCTCACGGACCTCGGAATCGGCTGAAAAACAATAGGGTTCTTCCACATAATATGTCTGACCAATGCTGAAAATTTGGCGAAGATACATCGAGGCAAACTAAAGTTATCGGTCGGAAACCAAAACGGCGGAAAAAAAAGAAAAAAAAAAAGGAAAAAAAAATTTCTGCTAAAACCATAAAGGCATTTCTTCCGAAATGCCTTAATAAGAGGCCAAATCAAAAATCTCAAAACTGATCAGTTTTTGAGAGAATGGCTGCCGAAGTTCAAAATTGAGAATTTTTGGCTAAAAAGGCCGCCTTTTGGAGATAAATTTTAAAAATCAAAAAAATAAAAGATACCTCCTCTCTCCTCTCTAAATTTATTTTAAAGTATCTTTTCCCAAATTTTCAGAAAGATTGGACCATACACTTTGAAGACGTGAACGGACAGACAATACAGTGCTTGGGAGTGACACGTGGTACAGATAGAGTATGATATAAACTCATAATACAAGCTCTATTTATGCATTCTGTCGCCCAAAGCCAATTTGCATATTTTGAAAGGAGCCTTTTGTGCCTACATTTTGGGCCCGTTAACTAATTCATCAAAATACACAATCAAACACATGAAACATTTCCCGACACCCTCCATGAGTTAAGTTTCATGAGGCTTGAAAAAATATAGGATTACTCATCACATTTGATCCAGGTCACACACGGAACTGATTCTTAGCAAATGTGAAACGCGTTTATTTCTCCATCTTTTATTCAGTATTGTGCATTACATGTACAACTTACAATCATAGCTTTTAATTTTAAACAGATAATGAGTGGAATCACATTGACATATATATGCTGACAGACAAATGTTTTCATGTCACAAGCATTTATATGTACATTTCAGCACACTTGAAAAGAGTGAGTAGTTGAAACAACTGAACAACATCAAACAGGCCTATCCTACTGGAGTCAAGGCAAGATTGCTTTGACTAAAAACAAATTCATAAAATCTCAAAAAATTAAAATAAACAAACTTCATACTTCGTACCTTATATCAACCAAGTTAATCGTTCTCAATGCTATCGAACTTCCTTGTATATGAAGCTAAGATTAGTAAATATCATAGACATAGAAGAGAGATGGACTGCCAACTCTGATATCACTCTGTCATTGAGCTTGAGGTCACAAAAGGTCAGAGGAAGATGGTAGTTACACTTCCGTTGTCAACCTATAGCGTCATATTGCCATTGTTCATTCCTGACGATCCTCAGAGTGTTAATGTCACGTACGGTATTCAACGTATTTTGACAATTTAATTTTCACATGAAACTTCAAACCGGAAATAAAGTACCCATCTTCCTCTGGACGCAAGCTCAAGGTCACTGAGGTCGAGTTGGCAGTCCATCTCTCTTCTATGTCTATGGTAAATATACACCAGGTCATCCAGCATAAACATACATGCACGATACACGAACAAAACATATTACTTTTGGCATGCGGATATACAAACTATATAATAGTAGTATGTCTTTAGCCCTATCATGAACTAAACTGCTCTAGACACCTGCTCACACAAGTTACGCCCGCAAAGAATCTAACAGGAAGGTTCATGCCGGGAATTGACACCTCTTCTCTATTTAACTGCATCTGCATAATTGGCAACCAGTCACATTTCGAGGTAGCAAAGTGTTTATTATATTCTGGGGTGAACCACGCACTATGGATGCATTCAGAACTGCAAAAGCAAACAATAAAGCAAGGCAAACACAGTCAACTGTAGAATATTACTCCACTCAGGAAATTGAATAACTTCCTGTTAAACTGTTAATTGTTAGTGGAATAGCATTTCGTGCCAGCTCACACGATGGACAAAAGCAATTCCACAAACACACAATACCGGAAGGATTTCATATACATGCATAATCTTCTAATATAGTATGTGAACTCTACAGTACATCATGGGATTATGTGTAACAACTGGCCTTCGAGTGTTGTGCTAGGTGCTATGATCATAGAGCAACACCTACTCTAGCAAACTTGCAGAACCGAGTAAAAAAACAAAACCCAGGACTCAAACACGATACAAGACACATAAGTGTAGTATATAGTACGTCACAGGCAACAAGTAAATTGAACTATTTTCATTGGCAATTTCATCTAGTGAGTACCACGACTGAAAAAATATAGCAATTAAATACAGATATATTGAAAACAGACCCTCAACCACTACACAAGATTGCTAGGAGAACTAGGAAATAAATACTCTATAAACATGCTTATAAATGTCAAATGTTTCCCTAGAATTAGTTATTGATCTTCCAATTCAAATAGATGTCAACGAATAAAGTATGCATGAGGCGAACTGGAAGAGTTCAAGCTCACCTTGCTGAATATTAAATCATATGTAACTTACATATTTTTTTCGAGGTAAAAGCTAGCTGGAAGACCACAGTCATAAATGTATCGGAATAAAAGTTTACTTACTCACTCTTACAGCAGCGCACATTGACAGCAGTAGCTGGATACAACATACGCTGTACAAAATACCAAGTATCCAACAAGTCTATCGTTTCCACAGCTAACAGGAACACTGACATACACACGGCATACATTTGTGCAGCACAGACAGACATACCCACCTCCCCCACACGCATAATAATCTCTATGTCATTACATTCACAAATAGCTTATCTACAAAAATCAGGACAATTATCTAAACCACTCCCTTGCATTTGATGGAGTACTAGTAAATTTTGGATTGACAACTGCATCAATGTTGCAGAGAAAGGCTAAACAAAACTACTAGATATGTTTAGGCTCCATCAAATTACATGCACACAACGACTTTTCCTCAAAGGATCTAGCAGATATTTCTCTTGTAAAACTGCTAAGCATGGACAGTTCAGGATATTGGCATGTCATCAGGAACTGCCTGCATACAATGAAATTATGTTCTGCACATTTAAATTCCGTGAATACACAGAATCATTCTACTCGCCAAAATAATGTACATACACATCTCAATTATTAATTGAACAGTTATTATAGATATGCACACATCATACCATACAAAGAATACAATAGGAATTTACAAAACATGTACCTAACTATCATGCATGACGCATATCCACACAATACACATTTGAATGAAAAATTGAAATTTTCTATCAACAATATTTCCTTATCAACTTTAATAAACAACCAGATTCCCCGGTTACAGTTCTCTCCTCAGATCACGACTTGTGAAATTTTTTTGGTAGCAGCGCAGTAAATTCTGTACTCTCACGTGGCGCACTCTATCCACAGTTGTACCAAGATTAACACTTCAGGATACATCTGGAAAAGTAATTTGCATATTTTAGTGAAACACACACATGCTACACAGTTCAGAATCTACTTGGTTTTTCGATACATATCAATTGCAGTAAGGAGTAATAACTACTGTTGTTAATATTGTTCATTTAACTATTTATTGCAAAGCATGAAGCTTTCAATGACTGAGATAACAAAGAGATTCAGCACTTACAGCTAGCTGGTCTCTCTCCAACTCGTCGCGACAACTGGTCATGGTTGAACTTCAGGAAGGCTTCGTATTGCTCTGGAGAAATCACAAGAATTATTGTTATTCATAGTGATAACTGATGTCAAGTTTGTGATGTTACCATTTATAACATGATAGAACACAGACACCTACAGGGCGACATTAGGCTGTAAATGTTCCATTGGATACCATCGCCACTTTAGACCTACCCGCCAATTTTCCGGTGAGCACTTTATCATATTCGCTGCGGACTGCGGCCTCTCGCTCCTTAAGCATGCGCTCACAGATGAGGCCGACTTGGCGGAGAGTGAAGAGCGGCACATCTTTCTTACTGGGGGAGAGTGGGTTGATGGCGGCCGTGGGCGAGAAGGACATATGAGAAGGGCCGGCCCCGAGGTCTGCAGGATGGATGACGGGGTGTGGGGGTGTTGAACAGCCTGGATGCGGCGGCGTGCTACAGCCTGAGTGTGGAGGGCTGCTCGATGGGCTCATGGGGTACTGCAGCTGCTTCCGACGGTGCATGCGCTTGATCTCAGCACTGATTTGAGCGGTGATCTGGTCTGTAAATAGACACGGATAATGTCAGGAAAACATAATCAGATCTAACATAACTACCTATACAAATAAAGCATGTGTGGCAACTCTTCAGATCTCTCCAGCATTGTAACTGGCGGAGAAATCGCGACAGCGCCAGCTATCTTATTCTACGGCAACTCTTCAGATCTCTTCAGCATTGTAATTGGCGAAGAAATCGCGACAGCGCCAGCTATCTTATTCTATGGCAACTCTTCAGATCTCTCCAGCATTGTAATTGGCAGAGAAATCGCAACAGCGCCATGGAGGAGTGATGGGAATTTAGTTGTCAATAGCATAGATTCTTTATAACAAGCATTGGAAACAAAATTTATAGTTTCTGCAATCTTCACTGTATCATATAATTTGTTTTTTGTAAGGCAACTCTTCAGATCTCTTCAGCATTGTAATTGGCGAAGAAATCGCGACAACACCTTTTTCATTCTATGGCAACTCTTCAGATCTCTCCAGCATTGTAATTGGCGGAGAAATCGCGACAGCGCCATGGAGGAGTGATGGGAATTTAGCTTTCAATAACATAGATTCTCTATAACAAGCATTGGAAACAAAATTCATAGTTTCAGCATTGCAGCAATCTTCACTGTATCACATTTGTTTATTGTACGGCAACTCTTCAGATCTCTTCAGCATTATAATTGGCGAAGAAATCGCGACAGCGCCTTTTTTTATTCTATGGCAACTCTTCAGATCTCTCCAGCATTGTGGTTGGCGAAGAAATCGCGACAGCGCCATGGAATAGTAAATGGGGAACCAGACAATCTGTCCTAACTGTTCTCTGTCCTAACTATCTCCTTGTCACACAATGTATTCATAGTCTTTAGAGATTTCTTGCCATTAAATTTGACAGAATCACAATTGAACCCAAGAAGCACAAGTCTGCGAGGCAGCAGATAAATTACATTGGCAAACATTTGTCATTAGACTGCTGAGTATTTGAATGAAATGAGATGTATTAAATATGAAGAACCTCAAAATTCTCGACTCTCATGAATTTATTCCACCTCTAGAGGTCATCCCCTGTCAAATTCAAGCCAAGGTCATCATTTTGAAGGCAATATTTGGATTAATATTGGTGCTCAATACTAGTAAAAGCTGCACTAGCTACAAAACTCTAAAGGCTATACACTTGACCCAATGACCTTGACCTTGAACGCCAGTATGCATCCTACACAGATCATCCAAGATGTACTTGAATAAGTGTTGAATACCCACAATTATGTAATACGCTCTACAGATCTGATAATACATTTACAGTAAATGTATTTTTTCCACGGTGGATTTATTTTAATGATTTCATAGTAAGAACAAAACTGTCAAAATCAAGCAATATTTTGAAATGGAGTAAAATCTCACAAAAATCAAAAGATATTACCGGTAGATAGTTCCAGATACCTATATGTCCGTGGGAAACCTGAGTTCTAAAAGCTATTTTCAGAATGTTGTCTTTATAGTGAAGTTGTTGTCTTGGGAAGCATTTTTTTAATCTTCACGTAAAGGCCATGTCCACGTAAACGGGAACTCTCTATTGAGAAATAACCGTCCTAAAATGTCCATGCAAAACAATATGTGGTGAAATTGTAGACACGGCAATAACATGGCCAGAACCATACAATCGGATTTTCAATCGGAGATACGTGTACAATCATATCATTAACTTTTGGCAATTCTCACATAAATATCTCATTTCTGAATGTAAAACTTGTGAAGCAACTCTTCAGATCTCGCTAGCAGGATGATTGGCAGAGAGATCGCGACAGTGCATCAAACTTAATCTCTGCAGACAGAAATCATGAAAAAGGAATGGATCTCCAGATCATGCATCAAATCTGCAATATATTAGACCTCTTCTATATTATTAAGAGTTCATGATATGCATCATTCTTCCAAAATGAAAATACATTTTGTATAATGAGCCATGTGTCCTGGTAAAATTCACCACATCCCAAAATTCACCAATTCAATATTATCAGAGCTCAGAAGCTCGTTAAAATTGAAGGAAACAAACTGCTGGTACAAAGATTGGATATCAAGAGAGATATCGATTAATATAGAATAGAATCTGACAACACTGTGTTGGTATATTTTGGAATGCGGCGTTTTTAGGACGGATGGCTAGTTAATCTAGTATCTCTAACCCAATAAATTTGAAGCTCTCATGACTGAGCATGAGCAAATTTTCAGCTGATTTTGTAACTTATTGTGACATTTTCAAATGACCTTTTTCTTACCACTTGTCAACTTGGGTGTGACATCTGAAAATGGGGAATTTGAATGGTGAGGCTTTGTTGGTGGTGTTGATGGAGATAATGTCATGGGCATACATCTTCGACGCTTAGGAGAACGGGAATTCGGGCTGTGTACTGGATCAAACTCCAAGCTGCGTTTCAAGCTGAGAGTCGCCCCGCAAGCCATCGTAACGTTCTTCGAGCAGTCACAAAGACAGACTCAATTAGACGTAATGTGGGTCGATATACGACCAATAATGCGATAGTTCGATGTATTGAGTTTTACTGAACAATATTAAACCAATAGTTCTTGTGGTATCCGCAGCAACACGCCGATGATTGAAGATTTCAAAGCTGCACAAAACCGTTTCTGCGAACAATCCCTTTGATCTCGATTTGATGATAAACGATACTGCCGCCAGGTGTCAGTGCAACTGTCAAATTTTATCAACTTCCGGTACAACATTTTGCCGAAACAACAAAACACGGTGAGACGCAAAACTCCATGCCATGACGATGCAAGCTGCGTTATGAATGTGTATCGGTAGTGTATTCGTTATAGTTATATGAAATGAGGAGATAATGCACATAAACTCGGATTGAAAATGGCTAGTAACTCGAATTTCTCCTATTATCGCCCTCTTGAAATATGTCAGGGACTGCAGTCACAGTCAGCAGCAGCGACCACGGACCAGCAGTTGCGACCTTCTCGACCAGCACAATGAAACGTTTCCTATCCTCCCCATTGAATGAAGAAACTTCCTCGCGGCCGACTCAACAGCACTGAGGAACCATCTGTAATCACTGCCAAAGCAAAGAAAATCCCCTCAGGGAACGATAAAAAAATATCACATCCATTGAGAAGAAATTTGAAGTAGCTTTATCACAATTTGAAAATTGGCGATTTGACAGCATGCTATCTCTTAACACTGTGGCAAGGGATAGGTAAATTCAATGGAACGTTTCATTGTGGCCAGGGCCATAGTACGGCAGCCTATAGTCATGGTGGTCTCGGCCCGGTGATCACCCACGCATTCATTGCAATCAATGATGCCCGATTATCTTGTCATGCCTTGGTCATATTGTTACTGAAGGCCTACATATATTTGATGAACATTTGATACATATATAGGCCTACCGCTATATATATAGACGCCGATTAGATGGTGCAATTTAATCCCCGGTTGTGTATTCTGCGATGCCATGCCTTGGTCAAGTTGTTACTGTTGGCCTACATATATATTTGATGAACATTTGATACATATATAGGCCTACCGGGATATATATAGACGCCGATTAGACAGTGCAATTTAATTCTTATTTGTGTATTCTGTGATGTGTTCCTGTTTGTTTAAAAAAAAATTCAAGCTAAAAAGCTATTGTCCCTATCAATTACTTACCGGTAGTCAGAATTGCTTTTCAATAACTTTGGCAGGTCAAATTTTAATTGCAATTATGTTTGATGCACTTCTTAGAAGTTTGAGGTTCAATGAGACAATTAGCTAAATGAGTCTGAATCAGCATTTCGTGTTCGCTATGCAAATTCATCAAACAAGCAGAATCGAAATGGCAACCCTTCCGAAACAAGCCTATTTCCCTTTGAAATGAGCGCTAATAAAGATGTGGTCAATTAAAAACATAGTTCCACTGGAGCACAGTAGTACATTTTTTTTATTATTACCCTGTAAAGCTAACAATCCACAGACACATCATGCATATAAACATACTGATAGGATGTATGTAGTCCACTGTCCCCATGCACCAAACATTAATGGAAAAACAAGCTACTGTACTAATACTAGATATTAAAACAAGCTACTATACTATACTATACAAGCTAAATACTAAGTTGCAGTTACAGAATGTATCCTGCTCATGTGAATTCTAAGCAATAGTCACTTATCTTCATCCAAAACCTTGGCCCCGAAGTGAACACGTACACTGTAGAATAGAGTGCCACTAAATACAAATATTAGCACTACTAATCAGCGCCATGCTGCCCAATGTGACCAGGTTTTAACCAATCACATCCATATGTCCCAGATTGCACATGTTATTCCACATGCTAGCCCAGTCTCAAATACCTACATGTGTTGGGGTATTATCATGTGTCACATGTTTTCAAACGGCAACTAGGTACACTCATGTGTCTATTTTTTTTTAGAAAGCTGGCTCATCCGGAGTAGCAATGGGCAAGAGAAAAGCTGCAACACCTCAAAAGGTGAATGCAGCCAAGCGACAACAACTGACATGGGACGTGAAGGATCTCCGAACTGAGCCGCAGCTCGACTTTGTGGCTGATACAGAAGATGATCCACTGGTGCCAGAGCTTACATCAGTGGCAGCAATCACCAGCCACACAGGAGAGAGGGTCGATTCTGGCTATGGCAGTGCAGAATCTATGACTGTGGACTTCACCGGTGGAGTTCAGGCTCTCATCGATGATTGTGACTTTTACGTTACTGTCCACGATGAGTTGAAGGTCAAAGTGGGTGTCTGGAGCTGCCAGCTCGGAACTTTCACATTGAAGCTGCTGAAGGCTCCAGACTCACTCCCATCTGAGCCAGAATGTTGGATCTATTGTAATGTTGATCCCAGCAGGCAGCTTGTGTACTACGAGTTGAAGAACTCTACAAATCAGTCTGCCCCTGGGACCTCAGGTGCAGGGAAAGATGTGATTTGTTATGAAGCTGCATGTGATTTGCCTTACGGTTGTCTGGAGTGTTTGCAACCTAAGTATTTGAGACTGGTGTCTGGTGGTTATGACTCAGATATTGGAGAGCTTACAGTGTCTGTTTATGCAATGGAAGCTGTGCTCACTAGATTGAAGTTTCCAAGTGAAGGTTGTCCAACAAAGAAAAGGGAAAAGAACCTGATGCAACTGATGGAAAACTTTCATGGGATTAAAACACCAGGTATTTACCATTATATATATGATTTTGAAATTACACTCTGCACCTAAACACACTTTTAACAGAAAGCAGAACAAAACAAAGCTGAACAACGCAATGTCAGCTAGCTTTGTTCAGAAAGTTAGCGTTACTACATGCAGACAAACATGTACCGGTATATAAGACTTTTTATACGTAATCCTGCTAATGGCAAAATCTTTTGCCATGTTAATAGCGACAACACAAATGTCTGAAGTGTCTAACTTACATTATTTATCTCTAGACCTTAGCCATCTACCATACACCAAGAAACATGACATATTCGCCCTGTACGAGGCAGTCAAGACTCGACACGCAATGGTCGTCCCCGCAGTGTGTGTCAACGTTCAGCACCTGAGTCTGAAGCCGCGGCTCCGACATTACCAGAAGGAGGCTGTGCGCTGGATGTTGACACGGGAACGAGCAACACGACAGGAACTCTTCCCCAGTGACTTTCCAGTGATTGGACAGGACAAGGGGGCATCAAGCTCTGGTAGTTGTACCAGAGGTAAATTATCATGTAAATGTATTACATAGCCCATTGCTTCATATGAAAGGTTTGACATGATTATTCCAGAAGCATTTGTGTTGCAGATGTCCATTGCCTCTATGAAGCTATTCACACATCGGATGGTCAAACTTTGTACTACAATAAACATGGCGGAATGTGAGTGACTTCTTGGCTGATTAATAACATTTTGTTTCACATTCACCATGTTCACATGATGTTTCACAAATGAAGATTTTCATTCAAAACTTGATGCATGTAAGTTTATGTTTTATCAGAGTTCTACTGTATTGTACGATAATCACCTCTAGTTACATTCGGTATTAAATTCTTGGATTTTCAGTTTGGTGAGGGAGAAGCCACTGCAGACTATTTCGCCTGGTGGAGGAATACTTGCAGATGAGATGGGACTGGGTAAAACGGTCGAGGTGTTGGCCTGTATATTACTACACCCTCGAGAAAATCTCCCAGAGGTGGAAGCATTACCCGTCATAGAAAATGAGGATGAGCAAGACCCCGATGTATGTACCTGTGATAGATGCAAAGTAGACCTACCTGAGTTTTCTGAAATATGTTCAGAAGTATGTTGAATTGTAGATGGTAGGAAAGAAGTGCCTAAGTGTAAGTCGAATATAAGCTACACTCTGATTTTTCGAACTTGTTTACACATGTTACATCGGTTTTTGACAATATTTTTGTGATGCTAAATGGTATGGTTCTATAACTTGGCATACTTCACCTGGGAGTCAAACGACAATTTTCTACCAAAAGTTCAGACTTCTATAACAAAAATTGAAAAAGTTGGCAATCTACCCCAATGTTAAATATCAGCTCAAAACGGGATCTCGAGAATCTGAGCATATTCGAGGATTTGGTCCTGTTTACATCCATCATGATTCGAAGTAGTATTGTAATTATGAACCAGAAGACCTTTTGGGGATGTATTTTTCACACACATGTTGATTTCGATAGATTGGCAGGGCAAATTTAAATGACAGGGCAAAATTCAACATTGGGCTGGATGGACAACTTTTCAATTTTTAGGTTACCGGACCTTTGGTCCGATAACCTATTGGCATGGCGTTGCGTCCGTCCGTCCGTCCGTCCGTCTAGCCGGGCAAACGGAACGGAGTTATGGGGATTTCTTAGGGGGAATAAAGCTGAAAACGCCCCACAACCACAGTTTAAGCCAAAAGTGCGGTCTTATGGGGATTTTTTCAGGACTTATGGGGAAAGTTAAGATAGGAAATTTAACATTGGGTCCGCCCGTAACGCCCATCCGTTCACCTAGCCGTCCGTCCGTCCGTCCGTCCGGCGTTAACATTTTTATCTTCAAAGTTAACGATCGAATCTTTCTGAAATTTTGCAGAAAAATGCCTAAAAATATTTTGAGAAGGAGGTATTTTTTTGTTTTTTGATTTTCGCATTTTTTTCAAAATGGCGGCCGTTTTTGTCGAAAAACGCTCAATTTTGGACTTCGACGGCCATTTTCTCAAAAACTGTCTGATCAGTTTTGAGTTTTTGGTTTCAAAAGATTCCCCTCATATACCTCTGTGATATGTATAATTTTGAATTTTTGGCGGGTCGGCGAAAAAAATTTTTTCGCCCCAAATCGCATTACTATCCATTTTGGGCCATTTCTAGGCAAAAAAATTTTTTCACAATTTGAAAAAAATTTTGGACTTCGAAAATTTTCGGCACTTTTTTCCTTCATAATGGGAGCTGTCCGGACTGTACTCATAGAACACTTGAAGATAGAGCTTAGAAATTGGCACTTTCAAATGGGAAGTCATATATGGCGACTTGTGTGGTGACCTTGAATTTGACCTTCAATGACCTTGAAAGGTCAGAACAGCCATTTTTGGGTCGAAAAATGCCCAAATTTACACCTGGTCTGTATTTTCTCGGAAACTGTCTGATAAGTTTTGAGATTTTTGTTTAAAAAGATTCCTCTTATATACCTCTGTGACGTGTATAAGTTTTGTTGCCCTTGTATCGCCGATCTCCGTGTGGCGGCCATTTTGAATTTTTGACGAGTAGGCGAAAAAAACATTTTCGCCCCAAATCGCATTACTATCCATTTTGGGCCATTTCTAGACAAAAAAATTTTTTCACCCTTTGAAAAAAATTTTCGGCACTTTTTTCCTTCATAATGGTAGCTGTCAGGACTGTACTCATAAAACACTTGAAGATAGAGCTTAGAAATTGGCACTTTCAAATGGGAAGTCATATATGGCGACTTGTGTGGTGACCTTGAATTTGACCTTCAATGACCTTGAAAGGTCAAAACAGCCATTTTGGGGTAAAAAAATGCCCAGATTTGCCTCTATAGATGAAATGCTTGCAGATAGAGCTCATGTTTGCATTATCATGATTATGAACATATAGGAAGACATATATGGCACAACTAATGATGACCTTGAACTTGACGTCAGATGACCTTGAGTGCCGAATGTCTGACTCGGAATGTGTAAATTGACCTGAGTGGCCTAAACTATTCCACCCAGATATATCTTTGTATTATGAACATATAGAATATCAAATGCCGCACACATACATGTAATGGTGACATCGAAGTTCAAACGGATGACCTTGATTGGTAAATCTCAAGGTCTGTTACCTGCCAATGCTGCCATGGCCAAACCAAAATTGTCCGGTAACCTATCTTAGCCTTTGGGCTAATTTTGTGATAGAAGTCTGAAATTCAGTAGAAAATTGCCATTTTACTCCCAGTTGAAGTATGCCAAATTATAGAACGATACCAATCAGCATTGCAAATATATCAGCAAAAATCAGTGTAAACGAGTTAGAGTTAGAGTCAGAGTATAGGTTTATGTTCACGGCAGTTTACATGTATACTGTTAACATCATGAATACCAGTAAATATTAGGTTACCGGACCTATGGTCCGATAACCTATTGGCGTGGCGTTGCGTCCGTCGTCCGTCGTCCGTCGTCGTCCGTCGTCCGTCGTCGTCCGTCGTCGTCCACATTTTTATCTTTTTTGTTTACGGGCGAATTTTTCTGAAATTTTGCACAAAAATACTTAAAAATAATTCAAGAAGGAGGTATTTTTTAGTTTTTTGATTTTCGAATTTTTTTCAATATGGCGAGCGTTTTCGACGAAAAATGCCTGATTTTGGACTTTGGCGGCCATTTTCTCAAAATCTGTTCAGTAACTTTTTTTCTTTTTGATACATAAGACTCCTCGTATGTACTCCTATGATGTCTATAAATTTCGTTGCGCTTGAATCGCTCGAAGTGGGCCATTCTGGCCCAAACTCGGCCCAAATGGGACTTTCCCATGTTAAATTCTCCTATGCTTTATAATGGGACACATTATGCCTAATATCTCACTTGATATTGAGATTAGAGACTAGGAATCAATTGTGGACATATAGGAAATGATATATGCTGAATATTCTGATGACCTTGAATTTGACCTTCGACCTCATTTTCAAGGTCACAGGACAAAATGGCTAATATCTCGCTTGTTATCGACTTTACAGCTAAGGAATCAATTATGAACATATAGGAAATGATATATGCAGATTATTGTCATGACCTTGAATTTGACCTTTGACCTCATTTTCAAGGTCACAGGACAAAATTGCTAATATCTCACTCATTATCGATTTTACGGCTTAGGAATCAATTGTGGATATATAGGAAATGATATATGCTGAATATTCTCGTGACCTTGAATTTGACCTCTGACCTCATTTTCAAGGTCACAGAAGAAAATGGCTCATATCTTGCTCCTCTATTGACTGTATGACTTGGGAATCAATTGTGGACACATAAAATGATATGCACTGAATATTTTGATGACCTTGAGTTTGACCTTTGCTTTCATTTTCAAGGCTACAGCAAAAAATTGCTAATATATCTCTCTGATTATTGAATTTACAGCTTAGCAATCAACTGTGGACATGATATATGCTTAATATTATATATGCTGAATATTCTCTTGACCTTGAATTTAACCATTGACCTGGCTAACATCTAAAATATTAAACATTGTCCGGTAACCTATCTTTGGCCCTCGGCCTAATTTTTTAGGTTACCGGACCTATGGTCCGATAACCTATTGCCGTCACGTTGCGTCCGTCGTCCGTCCGTCGTCCGTCGTCCGTCGTCCGGCGTCCGTCGTCCGTCGTCCGTCGTCCGTCCACAGCTGTATCTTTAAAGTTTACTGGCGGATTTTTCTGAAATTTTGCACAAAAATGCCTAAAAATATTTCAAGAGGGGGTTTTCTTTTAGTTTTTTGATTTTCGCATTTTTCTGAAAATGGCGGCCATTTTTGACGAAAAATGGCCAATTTTGGACTTTGGCGGCCATTTTCTCAAAAACTGTCTGATCAGTTTTGAGATTTTTGTTTCAAAAGATTCCCCTTATGTACCTTTATGATGTGTATAAGTTTTGTTGCCCTTGAATCGCCGGTCTCCGTGTGGCGGCCATTTTGAATTTTTGACGGGTCGGCGAAAAAATTTTTTTTTGCCCCAAATCGCGTTACTATCCATTTCGGGCCATTTCTAGGCAAAAAAAAATTTTTCACCCTTTGAAAAAAATTTTGGACTTGGAAAATTTTCGGCACTTTTTTCCTTCATAATGGGAGCTGCCCGGACTGTACTCATAGAACGCTTAAAGATAGAGCTTAGATATTGGCACTTTCAAATGGGAAGTCATATATGGCGACTTGTGTGGTGACCTTGAATTTGACCTTGGATGACCTTGAAAGGTCAAAATAGCCATTTTTGGGTCGAAAAATGCCCAAATTTGCAGCTTTTCTGTCTTTTCTCGAAAACTGTCTGATCAGTTTTGAGATTTTCGTTTCAGAAGATTCCCCTTATGTACCTTTATGATGTGTATAAGTTTTGTTGCCTTTGAATCGCCGGTCTCCGTGTGGCGGCCATTTTGAATTTTTGACGGGTCGGCGAAAAAAAATTTTTTTGCCCCAAATCGCGTTACTATCCACTTCGGGCCATTTCTAGGCAAAAAAAAATTTTTCACCCTTTGAAAAAAATTTTGGACTTAGAAAATTTTCGGCACTTTTTTCCTTCATAATGGGAGCTGCCCGGACTGTACTCATAGAACGCTTAAAGATAGAGCTTAGATATTGGCACTTTCAAATGGGAAGTCATATATGGCGACTTGTGTGGTGACCTTGAATTTGACCTTGGATGACCTTGAAAGGTCAAAATAGCTATTTTTGGGTCGAAAAATGCCCAAATTTGCAGCTTTTCTGTCTTTTCTCGAAAACTGTCTGATCAGTTTTGAGATTTTCGTTTCAGAAGATTCCCCTTATGTACCTTTATGATGTGTATAAGTTTTGTTGCCCTTGAATCGCTGGTCTCCGTGTGGCGGCCATTTTGAATTTTTGACGGGTCGACGAAAAAAATTTTGTTTGCCCCAAATTGCGTTACTATCCATTTTGGGCCATTTCTAGGCAAAAAAAATTTTTTCACCCTTTGAAAAAAATTTGGGACTTAGAAAATTTTCGGCACTTTTTTCCTTCATAATGGGAGCTGCCTAGACTGTACTCATAGAATGCTTGAAGATAGAGCTTAGAAATTAGCACTTTCAAATGGGAAGTCATATATGAAGACTTGTGTGGTGACCTTGAATTTGACCTTGGATGACCTTGAAATGTCAAAACAGCCATTTTTGAGTCGAAAAATGCCCAAATTTGCACCTTGTTTGTCTTTAATCGAAAACTGTATGATCACTTTTGAGATTTTTATTTCAAAACATAGTAATTGGGGTTTTTGACATGATGTGTATAAATATGTATATAGTGTATAAAGTGCCTTGAATTGCTCAAAAGGCTAGAAATTTAGGCTGAATAGGCCCCAAATTTAATTTTTGGTCGTTTTCCTTCAAATTTATCTGATCAGTTTTGAGATTTTTGTTATAAAACATGCTAATTGGGGTCCCTGACATTGTGTATAAAGATGGAGTGCTTTGAATTGCTTAAAAGGCCCCTTGAGTGTGTAAATTGGCCTCTACAGCCAAAAAATGTTTGTAGGTATAGCTGGAATTGGAAGTCATATACATGTATACCACATATATATGTGGCTTTTTTGGGTGACGTTGAACTTGACGTCAGATGACATTGAGTGCTATATCTCACGTCCAACAAGAAAGGTGTAAATTTCGTTTATAGACAAAAGACTTGTAGATAGACCTAGGCTTGTATTTGTATTTTGAACATACATGAACATGAATACAAGGTTATATGCTGCACACTTAATGATGACATTGAAGTTCACGAAGATGATTGGTTTATCTTAACGTCATATCTCACCTGTCCTGTTTCAACTAAAGTTGTCCGGTAACCTATCTTAGCCCTTGGGCTAATTTTTTAGGTTGCCGGACCTATGGTCCGATAACCTATTGGCATGGCGTTGCGTCCGTCGTCCGTCGTCGTCCGTCGTCGTCGTCGTCGTCGTCGTCGTCGTCGTCCACATTTTTATCTTTTTTGTTTACGGGCGAATTTTTCTGAAATTTTGCAGAAAAATACTTAAAAATAATTCAAGAAGGAGGTATTTTTTAGTTTTTTGATTTTCGCTTTTTCTTCAAAATGGCGGCCGTTTTCGACGAAAAAGGCCTGATTTTGGACTTTGGCGGCCATTTTCTGAAAATCTGTTCAGTAACTTTTTTTCTCTTTGATACATAAGACTCCTCATATGTACTTCTATGATGTCTATAAATTTCGTTGCGCTTGAATCGCTCGAAGTGGGCCATTTTGGCCCAAACTCGGCCCAAATGGGACTTTCCCATGTTAAATTCTCCTATGCTTTATAATGGGACACATTAAAGCCTAATATCTCACTTAATATTGAGATTAGAGACTAGGAATCAATTGTGGACATATAGGAAATGATATATGCTGAATATTGTCGAGACCTTGAATTTGACCTCTGACCTTGGTTTCAAGGTCAGAGCGGCCGTTTTCGTCGAAAAATGGTCAATTTTGGACTTCGACGGTCGTTTTCTCAAAATCTGTTCAGTAACTTTTTTTCTTATTGATGCATGACACTCCTCCTATGTACCCCTGTGACATGTATAAATTTCGTTGCCCTTGAATCGCTCGAAGTGGGCCATTTTGGGCCCAAACTCAGCCCAAATGTGACTTTCCCATGTTAAATTCTCCTATGCTTTATAATGGGACACATTAAGCCTAATATCTCACTTAATATTGAAATTAGAGACTAGGAATGATTTGTGGACATATAGGAAATGATATATGCTGAATATTCTCGTGACCTTGAATTTGACTTTTGACCTCATTTTCAAGGTCACAGGACAAAATGGCTAATATCTCGCTTATTATCGACTTTACAGCTTAGGAATCGATTGTGAACATATGGGAAATGATATATGCTGAATATTCTCGTGACCTTGAATTTGACCTTTGACCTCATTTTCAAGGTCACAGGACGAAATGGCCAATATCTTGCTTATTAGCGACTTTACAGCTTAGGAATCAATTGTGAACATATAGGAAATGATATATGCTGAATATTCTCGTGACCTTGAATTTGACCTTTGACCTCATTTCCAAGGTCACAGGACAAAATTGCTGATATCTCGCTTATTATCGACTTTACAGCTTAGGAATCAATTGTGAACATATGGGAAATGATATATGCTGAATATTCTCGTGACCTTGAATTTGACCTTTGACCTCATTTTCAAGGTCACAGGACGAAATGGCCAATATCTTGCTTATTAGCGACTTTACAGCTTAGGAATCAATTGTGAACATATAGGAATTGATATATGCTGAAAATGCTCGTGACCTTGAATTTGACCTTTGACTTATTTTCAAGGTCACAGGACAAAATGGCCAATATCTTGCTTATTAGCGACTTTACAGCTTAGGAATCAATTGTGAACATATAGGAAATGATATATGCTGAAAATTCTCGTGACCTTGAATTTGACCTTTGACCTCATTTTCAAGGTCACAGGACAAAATGGCCAATATCTTGCTTATTAGCGACTTTACAGCTTAGGAATTAATTGTGAACATATAGGAAATGATATATGCTGAAAATTCTCATGACCTTGAATTTGACCTTTGACCTCATTTTCAAGGTCAACAGGACAAAATGGCTAATATCTTGCTTATTATCGACTTTACAGCTTAGGAATCAATTGTGAACATATAGGAAATGATATATTCTGAATATTTTAATGATATTGAATTTGACCTTTGACCTAAATTTCAAGGTCAGTCATTTTATTTTCAAAGTCAGATTACAAAATGGCTTATATCTCGCTTGTTATCAAATTTACAGCTTAGGGGTCCATAGTGAACATATAGGAAATGATGTATGCTGAATAGTTTGGTGATCTAGAATTTAACCTTTGATCCCATTTTCACGGTTAGAGATATGGCGATTTCAGTGGTCACCTTGAATTTGACTTTCAACTTTCTCGGCTTAACTCTGTATATTTCTCCGGTAACCTTACTAGCCCATTGGGCTAATTTTTACCCTATCAGACAGCAGACTATGATGGATCATCTTTGAATGGCGACTCACAGAACCAAGACTCGTGTGGATCCAGTGAAGATGTGGAAATGTCTGCCGAGAGCAGTAACTGTGATATCGTCAACCCTGCTAATAGACCTTGTATAGAACATAGCTCAGTCAGCGCTAGTGATGTTACATGTGTGAGCAGCTCTAGTGAGAACAAGGATATTCTCACATGTGAAAACAGTTCTGAGAGTGATGATACAATGTTTACTGAAGTCATTCCACCAGAAGGTACTTTAATACCTGATCACACATATAGCATAGGACAGACTGTAGCTGCTGAAGAGAATGCTGATACCTTGAGTACATGTCACCAGGTGGCAGGTGAAGGGAACTCATCTTCAATAAATCCAATGCAAGAAGTTTCAGTACTGGGTTCATCCAAACAACTCGATAGTACCTGTACAGAACCAGCGGAAATCAGAGCAAGTGACTCCAAACCAAAACTCAGGAAAAGGGTGAAGAAAGCTCCACACAATATCAGGCGATCTGAATCTTCATCAACTGACCAATCAACATCCAGCATTGAGGTTACTATGCCAACAAGGAAGAAGCTACCACGTAAATCATTGCAGTCTACCAGTGTAGTCAAGGCTGATACGGAGAAGAACCCTGGTGAACCTGTTAGCTCCTCTGGGGGATCGTTCGAGTGCATCTGTGGTAAAACCGAGGCTGGCATCGCTATGGCAACACGAGTCGACTGCTGTGTTTGCGGTCTCGGTCAGCATGCACACTGTGTCAACTACGACCTCAGAGACGCATATCGTGGCTTGTACAAGTGTCCCCACTGTCACACGCAGACTGTAAGTGTACCTGCATGGCAATAATTATCATGAATATTTCTACACTGTACACCAATATCAAACTTTTTTCACAGATTATTATAGAAACATTGTTGTATTAGCAAAATTTTTCTTGACATGTTGAATTTGTACAATGTGATCGGACAGGTCCCGATACCAAGTGGGGCGACTCTGATAGTCAGCCCAAGTTCTATCTGTCACCAGTGGATCGACGAGATCAAGAAACACATCAGACAGGAGTCTCTACAAGTTCTGGTCGGTCCTCCAAAGTCACTCATGTACATTCATAATTGATCAGTATGATCTGAACAATGATTTCTGTTATATAATTTATTTCCGAGTGTCGCCCCTTCTACAGCAAAACATCCATGGAGCATATAAACATCCAAAAATGCGAGTTATGTGATGGCTATTTTGTGCATGTTTCCTTCAGGTGTACACTGGTGTGAGCAAGCAGGGTTACATTCAGCCTAGGACTCTGGCACAAAAACACATCGTCCTTACGACGTACGAGACACTGAGACGAGAGATTAACTACGTCGACCTGCCTCATAGTAACAGTAAGCTATCTGGGGATTCTCATATATTACCATACCAATACCTATATCCCTATTAGGAGAATTCCATGCACCACTAAACATTTGAAATTATATTGGCACTTGGAGGCGACAATATCATTATGATCTCGAAACATATTTAATTCAGAGCAGTCTCATACTTGGAAGTATGAACAGTTACGAAAAGTTTTGACATTCAATGAATCAATAACTTATGCCAATTTGGAGTTTCAAAAGAAAAAACTCAAACAGTCTGAACTTCAGAATCAGTCACTTGATACGAATAGTTTGTTTTGCCCTGCAGGTGACACAGGCCGACGTTTGAGAAAGCCGAAGAGATTCATGGCTGTGCCAAGCCCACTTGTAGCTGTTGAGTGGTGGAGGGTAAGTCTCTAACATCTTTAGTTCAAAGTACTTAAAAGCTATCATCTTATCCAAGAACGGTGTATTGTTGTATCAAAACATGTATGATTATACCTATAGGTGTGTCTTGACGAGGCTCAAATGGTTGAGGCTACCACAACCAAGGTGAATATAATACATGTGACAAAATAACTATGTTGAAAGCCATGTGGTAAATATGTATGTGATTGCTATAAACTGATCAATGTTTGTCTCCATTGTAGACAGCGGACATGGCTATGCGATTGAAGGCTGTGAACAGGTGGTGTGTGACAGGAACTCCCATACAGAGGGGCATAGATGGTGAGTGCTCCTCTCTACATTATTGCTTGTGTCAAGTCAGATAATGTAGGGTCCCTCAACCATGTCAACTTGCCCAATAGATTGGTAATCATCAGTACTTTGCAATTTACTTATCAATGGCCTTCCACTGTCAGAATACTGTAATAACAAAAAAATATATATGTTGTGCTGCAACAGAGCCTTTGTCCTGCTGATTGATGCTTTGTGTAATAAACATGCCCAAACCAAAGAAAACAATCCGTCCATTCCCCCATGCCAGACTTGTACGGTCTGCTGCTGTTTCTGGGCGTGGACCCGTACTGGGTGTCCATCTGGTGGCAGCGGGTTCTCTATCAGCCATTCTGTCATGGCGTACAGGAGCCGCTGTTGGACGTGTTACACCGAACTCTCTGGCGCACGGCCAAACAAGATGTACTTGACCAGGTCTGGCTTTTTTCATTTCCAATATTTGATATCTAATGATTATGAAACTTATATATGATGACTATGTATTATTATCAAAGAAAAAATTTTCATGACAGGTTTATGCATTTGGTCTTTTCAATATTTCCCCCTTGAATGAAGAATAAGATGAATTATGAATCTTGATTTGCGGTGAACACTTGAAATATGAAGCCCAGTGCACGTTGACACTTAGTAGAATACCTTGTGATTTTCCTTTCATAGATCTGCCTGCCGCCCCAGACTGAGGAGGTTCACTGGCTGTCCTTCAGTCCCGTCGAGGAACATTTCTATCGCCGACAGTACCACGAGTGTGCTCGCGACGCCAGACAGGTCAGGCAGAAACATCAAATTCTCTCTTAGAACATTAGTTAAACCACAGACAAATTGTTGGTCGTTCTTCGATTCCATGAGTGAAATTGGCATTATTCAAGAGTATTCAAATGTTTTAATTCCAGCGCTTGTGCAGATGGACTGATGCAGATACAAAACTGAACAGTCTGGATAGATACTCCCTGCATCAGGTAAGAAGGTTACAATCCCCCTATAGCCAGCACCATGACATGTACCATTACTAGTCCTGTAATGTGTGTAACCTTGACAAGATAACCTCGACTTCCAGCTGCTGCTCCCCCTTGTACGTCTGCGTCAGGCTTGTTGTCACCCTCAAGCTGTCAGGGGCGAGTTCTTACCCATACACAAGAGGTACTTCGCAAACTTTGCCACAAAGCTCTGAGTGTACCCTACAAAATACACAATTTGTAATGGAAATTGTTTCAACACTTTAGCGTGGTGGTATTCCCGAAGATTTGGAATTTGATTGCATAGCATCAATTGACTGGTGATTGATGAAGTTACAATCACATTACAATAAAAACTCCCCCACTCACATTTATGTTTTGATTGGTTGCCATGGTTGCAGTACGATGACGATGGAGCAGCTGTTGAAGCAGCTGATTAAGAAGACCCAGCTGGAATGTGAGGATGCCCACAGACAGTGGGTCTTTGCTCTCAATGGACTCGCAGCACTCGATATCATCAAGGGCAATGTAAGACTTTGAATAGAACTCCAGTGATACCCTCTTTGCCTGTTATTTTCATAATACTGTGGTAGTGGTATTTTGTGCTAAGTGCGGTATGTCATATGAATCAGTAAGTATTTATGATCATTCTGTTCTGGCGATAGAAACAAGGATATTGGAAGATTTTGTTTGCACTCGATGTTGTTTGATTACCACAGTACATGGAAGCGGTGGAGAACTACCGTGCTGTGCTGCTGTCTGTAGAGACACACAAGAAAGATGTACGAACAGATGACCTCCAGCAGCTGCACACTCTGTACAACCTGCGAGAGATCCTGCTGACCAAACCAGCCGGAGTCCCGCCGACCCTCCGCGACCACCAGCTTCTTGACCAGGTCAGAACCCTCAGAGTGGCTGGGTGTGAAAAGGGGATATTCAGACTGAATATAGGAATATATAGTCATGTATGATTAGTAATGGTGACTCCATGTATTAGCAAATTGTTCATTATTCAGTGAGATGTTAATTTACTTCAGGTGAAGGAGATCAAGACCCGGTACATAGCACGGTTTGAGCAGCAAGTTACTCAGGCTCAGGAGGCGTGGTCCCCCGTCAGAACCAGTGTCCTTGACCTCACAAAACAGGTCAGAACTAGTGTCCTTGATCTCACAAAACATGTCAAAACTAGTGTCCTTGACCTCTCAAAACAGGTCAGAACTGGTGTCCTTGACCTCACAAAAACACATCAGAGCTAGCGTCCTTGATCTCATGAATACATAATATATATAACCTTATACCTCAAATGTATCTCTTCATTTTCATCCTCAAGGAAGCCATCAAAACTTGTAGAGGCAGTGTCATTCGGTATACCATATTGTTCCTATTTCAAGTTGAAGCCAGACAGAGACTGGTGGACTGATCTCCTGCAGTGGACTGTATACACAGCCATGGATCAGCTCCTCATTGAAAAAGTCAAGGACGACTTGAACGACAACCGGCGGATGGACATCCAGTCCCTCGCCAACAGGTCTGTCACCATAGTAACTGTACTGATGCACTGGTGTTGAAGCTTTTTGAGCTTATCAATTTATCAGTAAATTACAATTCCCTGGTATTAATATTTACATGTAGCAATCATTCTACTTTCAACCGTTCTCTTGTTCCTCCAGGTTCCGTGATGTCCGTGGCCTGCAGTATGTCATCGACAGTCATCTGGAGGATGTACAGTCTATACACAGGAAGCTCATCGGGGCGATCGTCTCCCTTGGAGGGCCACCTTCAACAGAACTGATCCAACAAACTGTCGACTGCTGTCTGAGACCTGCAGGAAAAGTTCTCAAAATGTAGAGTTCTTCTGTCGGAGAGTGTACATTGACACTCTCTTTGGGAATGTCCTAACTGAATCGTTTTCTGTTTTATGCATATCTTAAGCTTTATAATTTAGAGTACATGATGTTGTTACATTTTCAACACACCTTTTTTTGTTTCACACAACATTCTGTATTTGCAGATGTCCATTCTGTAAAGTTGATGAGCAGTTCCAGGAGTATGAGACCAAATTGTTCTCTGTTGTGGACAAGTGAGTAGTGAACGATGATCTTATATCTTCATTAAATATTTTCTGCCTGTATTAAGGCATTTCGGAAGAAATGCCTTTATGG
Source organism: Terebella lapidaria (assembly GCA_949152475.1). Classification (NCBI taxonomy): domain Eukaryota; kingdom Metazoa; phylum Annelida; class Polychaeta; order Terebellida; family Terebellidae; genus Terebella; species Terebella lapidaria. The sequence continues at coordinate 13,411,602 of OX424558.1, forward strand.
TTTCAGCAGAATTTTTTTTTTCCTTTTTTTTTTTTTTTCTTTTTTTTCCGCCGTTTTGGTTTCCGACCGATAACTTTAGTTTGCCTCGATGTATCTTCGCCAAATTTTCAGCATTGGTCAGACATATTATGTGGAAGAACCCAATTGTTTTTCAGCCGGATCCGAGGTCCGTGAGGTCCGTGAGGATGAAATCAATGTTTTTTTTTGGACTTTGTTTCCACACAATAACTCAAAAAGTATGTAAGCAATGGCTGCAGAACTTTACACGGAGGTTCATATATCAATAGGGAAGAACCCTATTTATTTTGGGATCAATCCGTCAAACGACCTTTGACCTAGAGGTCGGAAGAGTTTTCGCCCAGTCATCCTTGAGGTTTCCTGCATATCTTGGAAACGGTGCGTCGTAGAGCGAAACGGACCTTATTTTCAGACTCGTCGACCTAGACAAACATGTCTAAGGGGTATTAAGGGTGACCTTCGACCTTGACCTTGATTTTTTCTGCCGAGTCGGCATTTTTCGTTTTCGTCGATATCTCGGAAACAGTGCGTCGTAGAGCGAGCGGACATTATTTATGGACTCGTGGCACTAGACAAACATGTCTAAGGGGTATTATGGATGAACTTTGACCTTGACCTAAAATTTTTTCGCCGAGTCGACATTTTTCGTTTTCGTCGATATCTCGGAAATGGTGCGTCGTAGAGCGAAACGACGTTATTTTCTGACTTGTCACCCTAGACAAACATGTCTAAAGGGTATTAAGGATGACCTTCGACCTTGACCTTGAATTTTTCTGCCGAGTCGGCATTTTTCGTTGTCGTCGATATCTCGGAAACGATGCATCGTAGAGCGAAACGGACGTTATTTTCAGACTCGTGGCACTAGACAAACATGTCTAAGGGGTATTATGGATGAACTTTGACCTTCACCTAAAATTTGTGCGCCGAGTCGGCATTCTTCGTTTTTGTCGATATCTCGTATACGGTGCATCGTAGAGTGAAACGGACGTTCTTTTCGGACTCGTTGCCGTAGACAAACATGTCTAAAGGGTTTTGAGGGTGACCTTTGACCTTGACCTTGAATTTTTCTGCCCAGTCGGCATTTTTCGTTTTCGTCGATATCTCGGAAATGGTGCGTCGTACAGTGAAACGGATGTTATTTTCGGACTTGTGGCACTAGACAAACATGTCTAAGGGGTATTATGGATGAACTTTGACCTTGACCTGAAATTTTTTCGCCGTGTCAGCACTTTTCGTTTTCGGCGATATCTCGGAAACGGTGCGTCGTAGAGCGAAATGGACATTATTTTTGGACTCGTGGCACTAGACAAACATGTCTAAGGGGTATTATGGATGAACTTTGACCTTGACCTGAAATTTTTCCGCCAAGTCGGCATTTTTCGTTTTCGTCAATATCTTGGAAACAGTGTGTCGTAGAGAATTGTAGAGCCCATGGTAAACATGTTTTAAATATTACAAATTAGTTTTAACACCGAAATGCTTCCAAGGCATCTTTAGGCCTTGACGTCTAGTTTCTTTACGAATCCATGTTTATCACCATTTCACAGAGGGTTGTCTGAGCAGATATCAGCTGAAGTAGGGGAGGTGGGTTTTTCCGTCAGCTCGAAGCGACAGGGGACGTGGGCGGATAGTGAGGTGGAGAGAGCATTGAAAACTATCATCAGCTTCGCTCGGACATCTGGAGGTGTGTAGCATCACTTTAAATGTGTCGTTGACTTGGGAATCTACCACAAAACAGGTCAGTCCCACCAATACCGCCGACGATTGTCAGAATCCACCAGTTGATGGCCAGGAATGTATAGGTTTTTGTATTGACTTATCAATAGGCCGACCATATAAATTTAACCCTGTTTCGCAGGTAAAAACCCTCGGCTACAGTAATACTCAAAGATATACGGTATATTATTGTAAAGTGCAATGATGTCATTACCGTCATGATTTCTGCCAGGTGACAGACATTGTATAGAAGTCGGTGCAGTGCACATGAAGCTTTTTGATGGTCTCAAGAAAGAATTCAAGGTGAGAGCATCCACATACATATTTATACTGTCATTGTAAAGTTTCTTTTCTGATGCTAGCTGTGTTTATTAGAAGACTTCCCCAGATTGTAATATGACCTGTATTGTTCACTTTGCCACAGTGTCTGCGAACCATGTGGCTATATCTGAGAGAGCGGGTCTCGGCTGTTGATGAGCTTGACATGGCGACCACCAGAATGAGGCTACGACTGCCCGACGAGGTCAAAACTGATCCACCTCAACCAAATATCATCGAACTTTGTGAGGTCTGTGCACTTGTTGTGGTTATTCATCATTGTGCATGAATACTGCTTCTCAATAATATGGTTGGCTGGGAGATTTAGCCATCAAAAAGAACATTGATCACACAAGTTATACATGTTGTTGACATGCAATTTGTGAGTTACATAATCCTCACTTTTTCCCCCAGCTTGAGTCACATAGGCTTAAACTTGAAACTGATCGAATCATCGGCAAAAATGAGCTGAAGAAAAAACTTGGCCAGCTCTTGTACTTGCGAAATCTATCTGCGGTAAGTTTGCTTTCCATGTTTCGTTTCAATAAGCTCAGGACATTGGTTACCATGGAAGCTGTTATGGAAAAAAAAATGAGCTGCACAATGAATTGGGTATATTATAATTATGTAAGTATTAATTAGTAATTATGTAAGTATTAATTAATAAAACTTAAGGATTTGGTGATTGTATGATTGTTATCAGGCGGAGAACCCTGTACAAGGCGGACAAAATCCGACACCGTGTCCCATCTGTCAGAAGGAGCTCGGAGAAAAGGTAGTGAATATGGAAATGCACCAGTTGGGATAACTATATTGTATTCATATCAGAAAATATTAATGTATGTTTGTTGAACTTTTTGTATATTATGAAATCTCTATGCTGCTAATTGGTTGTCTAAGAAACCTTGGTAAAAAGGCAGTGCATGAAAAAATCTAAAATTTAGGACAAGTAAGCTAATCATTTGGTTATATCCAAAGTAACCCAATCATTTGGTTACTATGTATTGTATATGTTTTATACTGCCAGTATTACTAGTAAGTGAATAAAAGCCAATTGTTTCCCATTTGGTAGTGGTCTGTGCTGCGCTGTGGCCACTGTTTTTGTCTGGAGTGTATACGGATTCTTGTGGAGCAGTACTCAAGCGGTGCCCGACAGACACGTGTCGTGAAGTGTCCAATGTGTCGACAGCGCAGTGCTCAGGCTGACATTTCGTATGTGTCCACGCGGGCCAGCGACGCCATAAGCGATGGTGACACCATCAGAGTCAAGGTATGTAATAAAATTTAATATAAATTTTTTCTTCATTTTCATTGAAAGTAATCATTAGTTTGATATTCCTTAAACTCACTCATCATTTCATTGCATCCCATGAATTACAACATCAAATGAAAATTGCATTTGTATTGCACAGGGAGACCACTCTACAAAACTGGAAGGCATCGTAAAGTGTTTGCTGAAGATCCAACAAGATGATCCTCAGGCCAAGTCGCTGGTTTTCTCCACAGTAAAATACCATAAAATATCACATAATGAAATACTGTTGATTTCTTTGTATCAAGTATGCCTTGTGTGTACAATTAGTCGACATTGTTCTACTGAAATTTAGGATTTGTTTTATCCACATGATACCCTCCTTCATGTTGCTAGTGGCCTGATGTGCTGGATCTCCTGGCTACTGCTCTGTATGAGAACAACATCAGCTTCAAATCTCTGCACAGTGCCAATCACTTCCAGGTGGGATTTCAGGATTTTTATCTCATAAAGATCGCAAGTGTCAGAAATTTAGTATATTGGAAATATATCCACTGAAGGTGTCATGGGAAGGCAATAACTACTCAATTATCAAACGTACTAGATCTTCCTATTATTTTTGTGAAGAAATTTCAAAAACTACTCACTATGAATGATCCAAAGTTTTCTGAATTACAGAAAAACCTGGACAGTTTCAAACACAGCGGTATCGTACAAGTTTTGCTGTTACCTGTCCACTCTGGTGCTAACGGACTGAACCTCATTGAAGCGACACACGTCCTTCTCGTTGAGCCGATACTGAACCCCGCTCAGGAGCTGCAGGCCATTGGCCGAGTCCATAGGATAGGCCAGACCAGGTTAAATATATGTGTATTGTAGGCCAGACCAGGTTAAATATATGTGTATTGTAGGCCAGACCAGTGGTCTATTTAACAAAGAATCTAAATATAATTCGGCTGACTAAGTTCAGCAGACTGAATCCTGCATTTCGGTGGACTAAAGTAGATTTAGATTCTTTGTGGCATAGGCTCCAGATGTTCTACAGCTCTGGACAGGATATCAGATACACTGCTCTTGAGAAATACATCCCATCTAGGAGTGTCATCTATAAATTTTCAATTGTGTAAACTTGATGGAAATCTGAAGCCTGCTATGTTTGATGTCATCTGAAACACTCATGTATCAACACGTGTCTTATTTGTCGTCAGACCGACCATAGTGCATCGATTCCTGGTGCAGAGTACGATTGAGCAGAAGATGCATCCACTGCTCCACAGCGTACAACTCCCCACAAACAGCCACAACACGGAAGAAACCACGCTGACCATCGGAGAACTCGCATCGCTCTTCTCCGATCAGACAGTCGAGGATGGGGACTCGTTGGAGGAGCAAGCAGAGGAACTTCAAGGGGGAGATCCTGAGACATTAGAACAGCCAGCAGAGGAGCAGCAGGGGGAAGCAGAGGGAGGTTCTCAAGCACTGGAACAGCAAACATTGGATCTGCAAGGGGAGGCAGAGGGATGTCCTCAAACACTGGAACAGCCAGCAGAAGAGGTTCAAGAGGAGGCAGAGGGAGGTTCACAAGCACTGGAACAGCCAGCGGAAGAGCTTCGAGAGGAGGCAGCGGAAGGTTCTCAAAATGTGGACAGGCCAACAGAGGAGCTTCAAAGGGAGGCAGAGGGATGTCCACAAACATTGAAACAGCCAGCAGAGGAGCTTTGAGGGGAGGCAGCGGGGGGGTTCTCAGGATGTGGACGAGCCAACAGAGAAGCAGCAAACGAATTCAGAGGGAGGTCCTTAGACAGTTGAACAGCCAATAGAGGGGCAGTAAAGGGAGGCAGAGGGAGGTCCTCAGACACAAGAACAGCCAACAGAGGGACAGCAAATGGAAGCAGAGGGAGGTCCTCAGACAGTGAAACAGAGGGGGGCAGTAAAGGGAGGCAGAGGGAGGTTTCGAGACACTGGAACAACCAACAGAGGAGCTTCAAGAGGACACAGAAAGATGTGTTCAGTGGGTGCAACAGTCGCAGATGAACTGCTATTAGAGGCGGGTCTTCAGAATAGCCTGCATAGACAGGGTGGTTCTCAGACACTGGAACAACTAGTAGGACAGTTTGGTGACATCTACTGATTAAGGATACTTAGTTAGCTAAAGTATAGCTATACCCAACCAGGTAGAACACATACATATCACGTATATATAATGATCGTGCTGATTTAGAGTGTTCTAGAAAATATTTTTCAAAGTCTTTCATTTTTGTATCTAAGTTATGCCTGCTATCATAGGGATATTTGGGAAATTTACTGTATAATGATGCTACGTGTTGCATTTAGACAATAAGTATGTTTCTGATATATTGTTTGTTGTTGTTGATAGTCAAATGTCTCCATGTGTTTTTGATATAATGTTGAGAATATATGAGAAGTTGAAATAAATTTCATGAAAAAAATGCAATCCACTCTGATTCATGGACATTTAAAATTTGGAAAAAAATCCCTTTTACAGTATGAGGTACATGAATGATTTCAGTTGTCTTAGAGCTAGTGCAAGTCCTATTACTGTATGGTCACAAGAAATGTGTCACAATTAGGGGAAAATGTGGTAGCTCTGTTTTATGGGCATGTTTCATCATTATCTCACATGGTTTTCTCCGCCTGATTTAGCTTATACAGCTTATACTCACTCATTAATATTGAGGTAGCCATAACAATGAGCCACATAGGACCAAATTCACCAAAAAATGCACCAAATATGACTTCTTGAATGCACATATCAAAAACTCAATTTTCTCCTGCATGTGTTTTCTTTTCAAAACTGTAGCAAAAATCAAGCTCCATCTTCACTGATTTTACCTGCAATGGGCTCTCACTCCATGAGGTCACGTTCAAGGTCACAGGACTAGTATGCTCATAATACAGACCTAAGTAACTTTATATCCCAATCGTTTTATCTGAAATGACCAATCAGCACATCATCAGGTGATCATATTCTAGAATTGGAGCTTACAAGGTCAGCTAAGTTCAAATTCAAGGGCACCAAATTATGCACTGAATATGACTCCATATACATGTATCCCCATAATAGATTCTAAGCTGTAGCTTCAATCCTCTTGTGTACAATGAACAATTAACACATCTTGGGAGTAGCCATAACCTTGATTTTAAGCACTCAAAATTGCATAAAAAGATCAAGGTCACCAGAGATATGCCACATAGGACTTCAAACCTGTTTCCAATGACCAACTCACACAGCTCAAAGAATGCCAAAACATCTGGTTTCAGCATTCAAGGTTATCTCAGGTCAAATCCCAGGTCATCAAACTGATGTACCATCTATGATTTTCCATACAGCTATCTTGGGCCAATAAAGTCGGAATAACTTTGAATGATGAAATAGAAACCAGATGTTTTGTCACATCTCTGATCATACCCCTCACTGGCTTGTCATGCTTCCCTCCAGCTTTGTCATGATATTTGACAAATGAGAATTGAAATTCAGCTGGACATCACATCTTCTCTGTAGGGCTGATCTCGCTCATAGTATTCTCGAAGCCATCCAATGTAAGATTCAAGGTTACCATTTTGAGCCATAAACTTCATCAAATACATTATTAATATAGGCTGTATCTGGAACAGTTCAGGCCCTATATTACCATGAATGAACAGAACGAAAACAAAATCAGGATTAAGCTCAAGTCCCCTTTCGACGACATATTCTCATCAGGCTTATCACTCTATGAAAAAGTTTCCCACTGAAAGTGTTGAAGGGAGTGCAAATTCAGAATTTTATGTTTTAGTGACTCTCTTCCATTCTTTTGATGGAATGAAAGATGTTTAACATATGGCAGTGAATCGACTCATTCAATCGGTGAATATTCCTGTGTATGCAAGAGCAATCTGCTTCGTCAAATGAATAATTTATGAACGGCCCAAGCACCCCAACTGTGAACCTCGCCAAACAGTGAATACTCAACTATGCAACATTTATGTCGATGTTTGTGTTTACAACTGTTCATTTTGTGCAGCTACATTATAAACCCGACCAGCAAGTCACCAATCAAGTCACCAATCAAGTCAACAAAACATTGCTTGGAATCTTAAGGATGTTCGCTCCCTTTGGACCCAAGCAGGGCTAAAATTTGAAATTCGATTGATGATTTTCATACTTTTAAACAATCATCAAAATGATATTGTGCATTCGAAAACAGGAAATTCGGATAAAATATTCTCTTCAGTGTGGAATTATGGGTAATTTTACCCCCCAAATACCAACAATATGGGTCATTTTTGGCCATTTTCACTAAAATCAATATTTAATGAAAACCTGAAAATAGATTTCTCTAAAATTTTGCTTGTTTATCAATGAACCGATATGCATGTTTTTGATAGAAAAAAATATGGGGGTCACCATGCTATTTTTTCTGTTATAGGATGTCATACTTGTGAATGTCAGTGAATTTTATCAAATTTTCAACAAATCTAGGTAAAAATTTTTGTTCTGGACTCATATGGATGCCTGTAGAGGGAAAATTAGCGAGGTGACCCCCATATTTTTTTCTATCAAAAACATGCACAGAAGTTCGTTGATAAACATACACAATCTCAGAGATATCTATTTTCAGGCTTTTCTTCAAATATTGAATATAGTGAAAATGGTCCAAAATGGCCCATTTTCCTGGTATTTTGGGGGTAAAATTACCCATAATTCCACACTAAACAAAATATTTAACCCGAATTTGCTGTTTTGGAATGCACGATATCATATTGATGATTGTTTGAAAGTCTGAAATACATTAAACAAATTTCAAATTTTAGCCCCTCTGCTTTGGTCCAAAAGGAGCGAACAACCTTAATCCAAAAGGATTCTAGAAAGTCTGCAGTTTCGGGAAATACAGTCCTCCTATTCCCACATTTTAGCCCCTCTGCTTTGGTCCAAAAGGAGCGAACAACCTTAATCCAAAAGGATTCTAGAAAGTCTGCAGTTTCGGGAAATACAGTCCTCCTATTCCCACAAAAAACACATACTGATCATCATATTGAAAAATTTATTATCGTATATTATCTTCATAAACACTCTATAGATACAATTTGCATGAGCCAGTTGAAGTGGCGAGGATGACACTAACTAGATGTGTCTGTACAAGGAGGGGTCACCATAGCAACCCTCAAGTCGGCGACTAAATCACACCACTCACTATGTTCTTCCAGTTGTTAGCAGAAAACAGTGGAACAAATCAAGCAAAATCAAGAGAAGCCTTGCAACAAAACCAAAACATTGATCATAGAGAAGTGTAGGAGATGCTTTAAATTGATCAAAATTATCACACAGTGATAAGGCCATATCACGGTTTATCATACATTCATTGTGAGAATTCTAGGAGTAGAACTTGTACAAAGAAAGGAAAGAAATAGGAATGTGACAAAGCCTTAACCGATAATTGAATATAAAATAATGTTTCCTTGCAAAATAAAACAAATGGCCACAATATAACTACATATATATATATATCTGAGCAGTGTAACATGTCTTACTTGAATATACATTGAGGCAAATGTTTCATTTTGTTTGTATTTTCTTACACATATATTTTACATAATATCTTCCTTTTTTTTACAAATATTTTATGCATATATATATATATATATATAAATAGGTATTAATTATCTCATTTAATCACAAGAGATAAAATACAGCAAGATGTGAACACAAATCATAACCAATTTAGTTGATTAGCAATTTTTCATCCAATTTATACAAATAAAGCGAACAGAAATTCAACAACACAGACAGTATAACAAAATTAGATTCTTAACGATTTCCATTATTTGAATGTGTAAGTACAAGTGTTTGTTAAATCCTCCTTGTCAAAAAAACATCACATTTTTTTCGAGAGATACTTCACTTCAATATGCATCAACCAATGCTGCCAGTCCACTGAAATATAAATCGTGCTGAACTGTTAAGTGTTCGCCAAAATGGTAAATCTGTAGAAAAATGCTGTTCGCTAAACCACTATGCAGGCACAAATATAACAAGGTCTCAATATTGAAAATGTAAATCATGTGATCACAAATGCAAGCACGATGGCTGCATGTTCACAAGTTATTCTCGATTGGAACACACAGTTTGGTCCGCAGATTATAGGCAGCAAAATTAATTTACATTGACATCTTACATGCATCACAAGTGAACATTTCTACATTTGTATAAACACTACCTATGATATGTCACAATTTTACCTTTCCAAACAAAAACAAACATGTTTTTAACAGTATCTTACAACATAGCTATTGTGAGGTTCGAAAATAAGACCACACGTTCTGTGTTGAACTTGTCCCTTTTTTGTTGAAATTCCTAAAAATAATACTTAATTCCTAAGATACAAATGCTATATAAATATCCATATAAAAAACATGTGGCATCCATTCACTGGACACATTGCGAGCCTACAAAACTAGAATAGAATCATGTCCTAGTGATATACGGCTGGAAGAGCACCTTTCTGTATGTACAGTTTTGGATTTTCAATAACTGATGCAATCTGGAAAACAGATGACAAATGCTCATACATAAGAATAACTTTCACAAATGTAACTTGCTTATCACCTGTAAGTAATGAAGGCAGAACCTTCATGTTCCGATAAAATACAATATCATCCAAATGATTTTACAGAAATCTATTCCAATTCCCCAATGAATATACACTTTGTTAGCTAAGTTTTATAACTCCAGTAACGATGCCGAATTCTGATATTTGCTGACTAAGGAAAGGTGCGAGTCGGATAACAACTACAGACAAACTGCTTCATGAGCACAACAAAATTACTGATTTGACTATGATTTTATTTTCAGATAGCATTGTTCGTTATTCTCGAGTTACTATTGATGCATGTGTCATCTCTTGTGAGCCAACAACATGACATTTCTCTCAGTTATAAATCACATTATCAACAACCAACCACAACGTATAGTGTCCTATCTCAGACAGTGGTTGTGATACATCCAACATATTGCCACGTCCATAAAGTTCATCAAACACACATCCTGTATTCTAGTTGCATTTCATTAAAAAAATCATCTGCGATTTTTACAGCACAAAATGTACATAATCATTATATGAATCAGCGGCATTACATGTACAATCAGCAAATTCAGTCCACGTCATGCCAAAGTTAGCAGGCAAGTACAATCGTAGGTCGGGAATAGCTGAGGCACACATGCAGCAGCTTGCAGGGTGGGAGTACGACGTCGGCGGCGCGTTTACATGGCCTCGAACATGTCCACTCGCTGCTTGGTGTTACCCTGACGGATCTGCTTCAGTGTCTTGTACTTGTCACGGCCCTGGGCCACGTTCTGCGTGTGCAGCAAGTCGTTCCGCGTGATCTGTGTCTGGTCCTTGGTGAGAGCCAACTCGGCACTCAGTGTCTGCAGGCAACAAAACAAACAGATGTCGGATCTCAGCACAGAGTAATTACTGATAGTGGGAACTACTGATTCTCCTGATCAATGCATGCTATGTTCAGAGAAGGAAGTGCATACTGGTGTACGAGACACAATCTCAATACAAAGCATTGATTTCATTTCGCCCAGTGACGTTTACAACCCGTGATTAGGTTGGAATTTCGGCCCATACCTTGAGCTGATCCTGCATGCGTTTGTTCTTCTCGGCCTGTGTAAGCCTGTCCTCCTCCGGGCGTGCGGCGTCCTCCATCACTTCAAGCTCCTCGGCTACAAATGGGACTCACAGTGTTACCCCAAAGGTCTCAACACAGCATTGTCGTTGTTTTTGTGCATGGAAATGTGTAGTATGTACAGGGAATGACCATTGATTGTTGGGTTTGGGGACTGATACATGCATTCCCTACTCTCCATCATGCCAACATCAAAATATACAAAGCTTGCTCAATCTTTTAAATCACACTAGGCAATAATATCAAAATTTTGGGATGTATTCCAATTTTACAGAATTAAAAAAGAAAAGACAAAACTTCCCAGCTAAACACACAAAATAACCAAAAATTTGCTTGAATCATGTAACTCGAGTTGGTAACCAACTGGAGTTCTGACTCACAGATATTGCTCCTTTCCTCGTCGTGTTCGTCGCGCATGCTGTAGACGGCATTGGTGTTTTCGTGCTGGATCATCGGGACAGGCACCTCCTTCTCGACCTCCTTGATGACGACGACCTCCTGGATCTTGGGCGGGGCGCTGAGGGCCTCCTCGAGGGCACGCTGGTTCTCTTCCATCTTGAGCCGCGCGTCCTCCAGCTCCGACTTGAGACGCTCCTTCTCCTCCTCGCGCTCCTGCATCTCCCGGATACGCTCCTCCAACAGCTGCTGCGCCTCCGATGCCTCACGCTCCTAAAGGTTTCAAAAGAAAATGAGGAAGGTCATTCCCGATATTTTACTGTATTACTTGATAACCACATTCTAATTACTTTTTACACACCTCGCATTCAAATTGAAGCTTCATTTTGCTATGCATATCATGACTAAGTCACATCATGCATCAAAACTTTCTCAACACCTAAACCGCCTAAGTGGCCACGTACCCTGCGCTCTCTCTCCTCCTTCTCGAGGTAAGCAGACTCTTCGGCTTGGCGTTTGAGCTCCTCCGCGGCGGCCTGAGCCTCGGCAAGCTTCCTGCGCTCCTCCTCCTGCTCCCGCATGCGGTCCTCCAGGTCCTGGGCCACCGTCTTGCTGTGCTCCAGCTCTGGGGAGAGTGGGACATATAATGAGTGATATTGACAACAAATACAGGTCATGTATCATCTAAAGGCGATGTGTATGTGTTGTGTATTTGTGGGGGAGGGGGGGGGGGAAATTTTTTAGAACAAGAAATGACATATTGGACATGATGCTCAAGTAGGCAATGACATTTAGGGCATGACATACATGTGATAGACTTCAGAACTAACTTCAATTAAGCGGGAAAATTTAACAGGCCCAGGCCAGCTCACTAGATACAATCAATACCTGAATCAATATCACCGATATGACAGTTTTTTTAAAGTTTATTCGACATCTGTAACATTTGTGATTTTCTCCCAACTCTGACAGTGCAACATACCGTGTTTGGCAGCCAACATTTCTTCCTCGTATTTCCTGAGTCGGTCAGCCATCTCCTTGGTGGCACGCTCGGAGTCTTCACGCATCTGCTTCTCCTTGGCCAACTGTGCTCTAGAAAGACAAAAGAATTAGGTGATATATCCTGCTATTGTCATAAACCGAAGCCACATTATACTGGGAATTGAGAATTTTTAGATATTCACCTGAATTCCTCAGACATGTTTTCCTCCCAATTTTTGTTATTTAAGGAAATGTTGCACCAGAGGGCAAGCAACTAAAAGTTCTCAATATCTATTATCCATGAATATTCCTTATTGTTATATGCTCAAGTGGCCTCACACGTAATGGCTTATCCAAATGTAAACATGTATCCATAATAACTACTCAAGAACACAACAGGTCTACAAAAGCACTATGGTATTGTCAGCAATGCAATGTGATATTTTATACTGGATTTTGCTCAGTGCACAGGAAGTAAAGCTGTAATCAGCACAGCATGAGGCAATTGTTTCGGATTATTTTTGCATTTTTTTCTGGGCAACCCTGCTACATAATGTGACTTCAGCTGTATATCGTTAGCATATGTTTTTTGGGGTAAGTTTTTTTTACACGAAAGAGGCCTGCAGAGCGCGAGTGTCCCATGGTACTGTGTTCGATCATTATAGAATCCCGACCGTCCAGTCCAGCAGGCAGGAAGTTGTGACAAAATAAATCTCTCTTACATAAATCCTGTCATGCACAACAGACCAACTGCCTAGAAACAGCATAGTACTTCACAGGCAAAAAGAAACAATATGTGTCTGATTACAGCTCTGAGATTTGCTAGTTTTACACATTTCATAACAGTCACACTTACAGACTACGATAATTGTCAGACAGGCCTCTTTTCGTGGCTCGAGACATTTTTGTGAAAGCTGATTAGGTTTGTTTTGCATGTTTTATACCGAGACATATACCTCGCGGCCTGTCTTTTGACATCTACCTCTTGACTATCCATGTTTCATACTCTGTTTTGCATAATTATATACATGTATCTGGGGTTTTTTTTTTTTCACTTGACCATGTTTTGTGACTTCACGAAAGAACATATTTGTGCTGCAATGACGGGTTATCAGAAATATCTGTATTCACCAGCTGGCAGCACTGCTTTATCAGTCTTAGGACATCATTTTACTGTTTTAGCTAGCCTTATCAATATAAACGTAATTTTCCAGCCGAAATGTACGTCATTAATGATTACAGACGATATCCGTTTATGATTTTGGCGCCAAAAAGGACTGATAGTACAATGCTGCCCTCTGTTGAATGATGTTTGATAACCCCCTATTGATGTACACCTATCAGCCTTTTTTGTGATTTTTCCGACATCTACATCGAGTGCACAACCATGTTTCAAGGTGTTTGACGTATACCTCTCGGCCTGTTTAGCCATCCTCTCCTCACGAGCCTGGGCCTTCATCTGCTGCACCTCGATCGTGTCGGGTTTCCTGCGGCGCATGTACAGCTCATGGTTACCCATGCACAGCGCCAGGATTCGCTTGTTTATCCGCAGGCGTGAAGCGTAGAAGACGAAGTCCTGCAGGAAGATTAGCACAGTTTTATTGGTCATAGTAGGTGAAAATATTCACCGATGCAAAATTTGCTGGGTGTTTTCCAGTTTTGCTGTTCTAATTTTCCAATTTCGATTTTCAAACAGTGTTGAATTTGGGAAAGGAACTTGCCATGTCAGTTACGATTCTGTATAGGAAGAAATTTAAGGCAATATTTTTGGGGAAATTTTCTCTTGGAGCAGGAATATTTTGATCACCACAAAGATCAAATTCTTTAAAAGTAATAAATAGGTCATTACAAGGCTAAATCAGGGCTGAAAATCCATGTGAGTAAACAAAACTGAGTACCAGAATTTCCTCCGATATTGACTGACTCAATACCACATCAATCATATCTGTTATCAGTGGAGGAATTCTTCTACTGCTGATATCACAGTCAGTGATAACAGCAGTGATTACAAAGGTCTGACAGCATTGGGCCAGACTGAACAAATATTGACCACAATTACTCCCGATTTGTCCACATCCACAAGACCAAACCCAATGTCAGGCACAGTGCAGTTTACTAGTAATATATCTGTGGACAGACTTCACCATGTTGAGTGATTTTTATACGACCATGTATATGCAAAGGTCAATTTCGCTAATAATATCGGGCTGAAATTAATTGATTCGTATCTGTGAGATATCCATCTTTCCATTTGCAAATTGCTTAATCAGCTATGACAATAATAATACATACACTTGGGTGTGGCAATTCATGAGTGAGCAGGGAGAACGAACTATAACTATAATATCTGGATAACAGATCAGAGGAACCACCTTTTAGCTATAACAAATTCTATTACAGGGGCTTGCACTCGCAAAACAAGTATCCATGATATACATGTACAACATTGCTGGCACTTGAAAAACGCTGCGGATTGAGTGAATGAGCCAGGACTGTATGAACTTAATGACCACGCGGGGCTGGGTATGCCTGGCTGACTGCTGAATGCCTCATCGCCTTTGATTAGGAGATAATGCAAGCAATCTCACTCACAAATCACTTGGCACAATGCACTCACAAGTGCCTGAAGACCTCCCTGCTGAATCATTTTTTCATTCACTGCAAAAAGTTAGCTGAACATTGTAAACACAAGCTAGCCAAGTCCTGGTAATATAATGTGCAAATAACTGCATAGTAATCACTTTTCAGTGAATGAATGGGATTTCGAGTGGCAGGTAATGCCTACAATAAGATGTGACATCAAACAGTGACCTTCATAATGAGGAAGCATTATCTGCCTTGTGTTGTTGAATTTCTTGCATGTATGTAACTTTGACATGTACAGATTCTTCACACAATAAAACCCATATCAAGATGATAAAGACATTAAATGGTACTCTCCTGAGAATGTGGTCAACCCACGTAAATCAAGTGCAAAGCTCTTGAAACACCATCAAAGGACAATAAAATCTGACAAACTGGAGCAAAACCTTACCTCTGTGGGGTCTGGGTGTGTGAGTTTTGTGAAATAATTTGGATGATGTGCTTATCTGATCATCCTGATGAAGAATGCAGAATAAAAACTCTTGCACTCAAGCAGTACATGTATATTCTCAACTCACCGGAGCCTTTTTGTCGATGGGTTTGATGACAAACTTCTTGTCGTTGAAGGAGATGTTTCTGATTTCACTCCAGGGGAAACCAATTTTGGGCGTTAATCTGTCAAATGGGGGAAAATAATTTAAAATACATTCAATTGTTTTAATGTATTAACCAGCAAGCAAAGCAAAAATACTTTTTCGAGAATAAAGATAAGATCCGAGTGAAAATACTTTCTCATTTTTATGAGCATCACAAAAAGTGGCTCTACTGTTTTGCTTGAAATACTGATAAGAATCCATATTTTTTTCACCTGTCTTCTTTCTCATAGATATTGAGACCAAGTGCGTCGACTCCAAGCCACAAATCTGATCCCTTTTTGTTTTTGATTTCAAAGTAGTTGACTCCGTACATCTCCAAGTCTTGTGCTATTTTCAGGTATTCCAACATTGCCTCTTCCCTGGAACATAGCATTGGATCATCACCAAGTTATTAATCCGAAATGAACAAATCCATTCACAGTTACTGAAATTCATATTGAGAAGTTCCCCAAAACATCTTTCCAACTATTTCACGTGTTGCTTGCGTGTTTTCTGACCTGAGCATGCCCTTGTGTTCCTTGAACCATGTGACGATTCTTTCCTCCCACTGGTCCTTGGACATCTTGTGCTGGTCCAACACTCTGCACAAACATTGTATGTATTAATGGTTCAAATATTATCATTATTTAATTTTTATTTCTGATTGTCTTACATTTTCAATATAATGAGTTTGAATGGTTTTGATATACACATTTCGATCAATTTTTGATTGCCGATTCACTTTCCCTAACCCTTCGTTCCCTCAAATTATCAGACCCCTTACAACTCTCCCTCCCAGCGCCCCCCGGCATACCTCTGAGGGAGAAGCTTGTCGCTGACGAGGAAGCCGGTCTTGTGTACGTCGGTGTTGTAGTCACCATATTTGGCCTGGACTGCATATGAGCTCAGCAGCACGGACGTCTCCGGTGGACAGTAGACCTCGTCATTCAGGATTCCCTCCTTCACTTGCAGGAAAAACATCCGCTGCATGGGAGAAACAAAACATAACAATTTAAAATATGTAACATGCATAGCTTTCTGCATATTTCTATTTTCACATAGCTTTCCTCACATTTTTATTCAAGTTTTTCTGGATCTGTCATTATATTTTTTTTGTATTTCTAGATCAGTTATTATATTTTTTATTTGACCGGTAATTTTCAACAGCTCATTATGCTTAGTACTTGAAATATTCAGTTTTAGACAAAATAGTTTTCAAGGGAATTTCTAGGAAGGACCTAAATATTGTAATTTCTAAGTTTTGCACTCAGTAACCTGCCCCGCTACAATGTATGAACCCCAACTCGGTCCATCCCCTGAGCTGTCAAGCCTAAGGTTGACTTCACTGTCAGACAGGCTCAGTCAGGCATACAACCATGAACACTACTCGAAAGTGGACGGAAACCACAACATTTCTGGGGAGAAAATTAGTCATTGACATTCAGTTCTCTGTACACCTGTACTAATACAGTACTATAGTGACGAAACTAAGACCAAATTGACCTCACCCACACTTGAATGACACTTCAACAGTAACCTTGTACTGGACACATTTCAGTTTCCTTATAATCAACAGGCTGCCACCACAAAAATGTACAAATAAGTTTTCAGGACCAAAAGGATGTGACTTCAATCTAAAATGCATAAATTTCTAAACATGAAGCAAATACTGTAATGATTGCAAATGTGTAAACATCATAATGATCATGTAAACCGAAGTCGGAACAGGATACAATTGTACTTTATACTACCGACGTCTACCGTACATGTGAATTGTACATGAATTTCGCCATGAAGCATCATGTTAAGTTGTTAACAATATTTGAGGTCAGTTTAGGAGTTACCAAAGGGAAAGATAGCCACACTGCACGAGCCACTGTGTCATGGACACCATGTATTGAGGGTGAGAGAAATGTTTTCCTGGGCCCATTGAAACAACATCAAGCTCAGCTGTGGCCGGTAATGTTGCCGAGCAACAAGCTGCTACGGGAGACATCAGTGTCCCTCTCCGCACACACTCACTCACACACCCAGCCAGCCAGCACACCTGACCGGTGGTAAATGGTCCAGACCCCACCCACCCAAAACACCAGCTCCCTGTCATCATTAGACCCTGGTCAGACTCCCCGGCAACAGTCCCAGGGTCAGGTCTCCCTAGCAACAGTGTACCCGTCATTCACCATGGTAACAGTGTACCTGTCCCGTCACACTGTCAATCATGTCACATACAGGGTCATTTACACATGCCATTAAGACCAGAAATTGACTAGAAAGGCTGTTTTTTTCTTCAGAAATTCAAGATTCAGGTAAATCTTTTAATCAGTGGAATGAATAAGAATTATGTCACTAGTAGTTCAACATTTCTAGACATTTTATTTTCCTCATAATGATATAATTGCAAACGTCTTCCTGGTTAGAGCTATTCATCTGATTGACTTATGAGAATTGTGATACATGTACACGGCTATACCTGAGAGACTCATGGTATGAATCAGGTGACTATAGCCAGTAACAGGTTCTAAACACAAGACAACAATGTACCGCACCCAGACTGAATATATGTGTCTGCGTGGCTGGATGACATGTCTATACATCACGGTACTATGTCAGATCCATGAACTGGACATGTCATTTACATTTGTGTTTCGTGTCATACTTGGGTTGATATTGTATTTCTACGATCAAAGATCGTACAATGATGTTGGAGTGGGATTGATAACTGGCCAGTGAAGGCTACTACATACATCAGCATACATTCATTCAATGATGAGAATGACGATACACAACGTTTTATCAGTAATTGATGAGCTCTTTCACAATTCCAAAGTAAAGAATTAATCTGTAGTGCATATAAACGAATAGTTGAAAGTACACGGTCGCGATTGATGATATGCATCGCAGCATCGATATTTACCCAGAACACAAGCGTTCTGTCGTATTATCATTGTATGGTAATCCTGAGTCACTGTCAGCCGAGATTGAAGTGTACTCAGTGTACCGTCAATTAGAGACCCTCGACTGCTGGTTCCAAAGGTCTAGTGTCTCACAACGTCAGGCGGGGGCAGCACTGTAGCTAGTAAATGGGTGGGGCACCGTCGGGATTGAAACATTGGTGGTCAGGCGCGCGTTTTTGGCTCAAGCAAAGTCAGAGGCAAGTCGCATACGGAAATATCTACTGACGGAAATGGACCATACTGATAGATGATGAGCAAGAGTATTGTAATTTGTGGGCGGCTTTCAATGGCGGAAGTATTAATTACTAGTATCAGTAGGCCAATATATGAAATCATACAGAAAGATCAGTATCAATATCTCCGCCCTTCCTTTATTGTGAAAATTTTCATAGATGATGCAACAGAAATCTGAGTTACATGAACGTGACTTCTGATATTATCTTGGCCTAGGGTCTGGCAACTGACAGACATGCAGCAGTCGTTACCATATAACTTGCGGGGACAGGTTTCATTTCTTTCTTGCACCCATCTGGTCATCAGTTTCGGACAGCATAAGTGGCCACCTTTGGCCCTGTCATTGTCCCTGATTCAGTGTACTTAGTACCCACAACAAAATGTCCCCACAGTCGTCTGGTGTCCCTATTAACTGTCTTGTAATTTGATACCAAATTCTCCTATTTACTGTCAACATTGTTGTTATTGGGCTATGAACGTAGAATTGCAAAATACATATACAGGGGGAAAAAGTGTGTAGTGGTGGAGGGGGGGGGGGGGGATGAGGAAAGAGTGTTTGAAAACATAACATATCGGCAGAAATACATAATATATAAGAGAATATATTTCTGGTATAGATGAAAACCATAATGAAGTTAGAGATCGAGGGATCAAGGGATGGGTGTATTTGGCTGTGGCTGTCGTTTTTGGGTGTATCCCATGTTAGACACAGTTCAATAGTACAGGGGTGTGTTACGTGTGCGTAATCAATCGATACCTGATAGCTAATTACCAATAAAGCTCAGATAACTGCATCTGTTCAAGGGGCTCCCACGTCATGATGTAACACCCACAACAAATAAATTGTTCAAGCTTTGCCCACGAGCCGCTTGAAGGTAATTAATTTGTGACACAACAATGAACACGCCTGCATGATCTGGCAGTATAATGTATTCAAGAGAACATCAATTATGATGTCCTCCCTACAACCTCTGAACTCCCAGCGTATTATTTGTTGAGTCAGCGGAACCACGGTCGCCAACATTTTGTCTGCTTTTTGTTTCAAACTGTTCCTCAAAAGTGCACTCCTAGGGAACGACCTCCTGCATATATTGTCCATTATACAAGACACAATGTGACCCAATACATGTTAGGGCTCCACATGAACATACAGCTCAAGTCGAGGGGCCAGCTACACCTTTATCTCAAAGTTGGTAAGTTTGATTGAGGGCAATGCACCCAAAGTGCCACGCCATGACCTGCCCCACACACGACCTAACATCAACTACCCCAGACAATATCCTACCCCTACAAAGCACTTTTATCACACACAACCCCCCCCCCCCTAGCCCAGGCCTCTACTATTGGAACAGTGCGAGGGTACACGAACCTGTGTCACTTCTTGAATGAGTTCTTCCGACACGTCTTCTGGATAGAACTTAGCTCGGAATTTGAACTGTAACGGATTTTCTTTGCGAACATCTTGACTCAAGACCTGCAAAAGTAAACAACAAACATTAACAACAAACATCAGTAGATAAATATTTTGCATCTTGAAAATTAATATCATCCACACAGTAACATACATTTCTGGGTCATGTCAATACATGTATGCTGCCATAAGACTTTCTGCTATCGAGGCTTACAAATTTTACAACACATGCTGGCCATTCAACTTCAAATGTAAAACCTGATTTTATGTCAATAATCCATGCTGGCAGGCGCCCAACAAGGCTACAATTCTGTTTGGATTATTTATTGATCAGGCAAAATTTGAATGGATCAAACACTGTGTTTTGAATACACATGGTTATAGCCTGTTGTGATTGAGGCTGGAGGAAACAGGAACACATGACCTCTACATTGATAGTGCAGTGCAAGTCACTGATACCTGTAGTTCTTCCTGAAGCTAAGGTGTAGTGCTACAAGTATGTAAATTTGGAATAAGAATCTATTCCAATTTTCTCTGATCAAGCATATAGTTTTCTTGACTTTCTACACAAAATTCCCCAAGCAATTTATTTAAGGTCTATACTGAACTTATAGAATACGCTGAGCAAGGAGACAAATTTACCTTGGAAAGCAAGTGCCAAAGTGTGAAATAAATAAATGACCATTGACCTTAATGACCCCTGAAAAACATCATCATAAAAGCTAAGATCTTGTTCTAGGAGGAGGGACACATTGCCAATACAGGAGGCAGCCAGATGTCTTGAAGCGAACGCCACACATAGAGTGGGATACCTCACAAGTATCTCACTGAAGAACGTGTCTCAAGACCCTGAGGGGACAGACAACCATTGGATATTTTGTCCCTGACGTCCTACATGAGCGATGTTCTTAAACACAGACCAAACACCTCCTCCCACACACGAGGCTTTGATGGAGTGTGCGAGAAAACATTGTAGACTACAGGAGTCCAAGATACATCTATTGAAGTCTCCCACTCACTCTACAATGTACATGACTAATCTAGCAGCTATTCTTGGGGTTGGAGGGGGTTGAGGTTCAATTCTGCTATGTTTTTGTCATCTTTTACTCATTTGAAATGTACTTTTTTATTTTTGGAAAGTTAGATCTGAAGCTCTTTGCAGTCATTTCTTACTTTCAACTTTGTATGAAAAGCCAGTCATGGCCAAATATACGTCACTTGTGTCTACTTCTAAAATACAATTTGCATAAACATGATTGAAGGTATAATTTGGCTTGCAAACCAGCTCCCACCCACGTTCTACATAAAACCTAACCAGGGTCCTTAAATGATGGATGTCATATATAAATTTTTCTATGCTTACAAGCACTCAATATATGTCGAAGTTTCCATCATATATATATATACTTGTCTAGAGATGTGATGACATAACACTTCTACCGTATGGCTGCACTTTCTAAGTTTAAATTGCAATAAAATTTGAACCTTACAGACCGAAAGGAAAAGATTATAATTTTTGAAAAAAAATATTTATCTTTAGTACCCCTGCCCCTATCTGACTGCATGTGACTGCATTGTGATTATACCCTATTATAGCTACTTTAAAGTTGACAAATAGCCCCATTACGCTGAACTTAAACCAATCATCATTTAATTACAGGGCTCCCGGTAGGATTTTTTCGAAGGAGTACCGTACCCCATGGGTCGAATTACAAGGGGTAAATTTTGAAATGAAGGGGTAATTTTCAAAAAAGGATGTACAGTGATTTTTATTTAATTTTTTTCAGTCAAAGTGACAGCTTCCATTATGTTTACAAATCTCGCATATCCTCTAGGTTTTCTCAAAATTTCAGCACAATCCTAATAGTCAATGATAGCCTTTGCCCATAGTAGCTTTCTGAAGGTCTTCTATTGCAGAAAACGCACTTGTTTTGCTCTCAAATAGTTCGTCGATTCATTGTCGAGTCATGTTGAAGAAACGAAAGTGGGGAAATCCTTAAATTTATATTCGCAAGGGGGCGCACACATAGGCTTTCGATGTTGCAGCCATTCGCACGAGGGCGCTGCAGTGTGTTGTGCTCGAATTTTGATGACGTGTCCCACAACTTATTCGCCAGCGAGTGCATTGCGCATGCGTCTCTTTGGCGGAAATTGACATTGTTTGATTATTTTCTAGAACGTCGTTTTTTGAGCTAATAAATCGATGTCCTTGTTTTAAATTAGTTTCCCCAAATCTTTGGAGTGCGTAATCATACGCACTGGCCGTGATAGCACTGCGTAAATTTCAAAAAGTCATGCGTAATTACGCATTATTTTACGCTATCGGGAGCCCTGTAATTACATTGGCAACAATATTTGCAAACTTGTATCCTCCTGCTACAGCTAAGACTAGCACATTCAGATGTGAACATCACAGCCCATGCCGATGAAGGACGCACCCGTTTGTTAAGTTTGAGCCACGTTGTGAGGCCTTTACTGTCGACATACTGCAGCCCGAAGAACCAGATTTCCCGCAGCCCGATCGTCTTGACGACCTACAAAACAAACACACATCCATGGTCAAATAAAGCAGGCAAATAATACAATGTAATTCAAATATCAGTATTATAATGAATTTGATACCGGTAAACATAAAATTGCTTCCTTCATGGAACCCGTTCTGCATTTTATTTAGACATAATTTAGAATAAATATAGTTATTGCTCCTACTATATCTAGTTACTTGTGTAACTTTATTCATGTGCAAAGATATCGATGGTTAATAATTATCACGAGGGATAATTATTCTGGTATTAATTGTTCTGAACAATGGTTGATGATTACAGAAGTATCCACAGTGTCCTGTCTTTGGTTACAAGTATATCTTCGAGCACATGACACCACTTTTGTTTTCACAAAGTACCTATTAAAATTTGATAATTGTGTTCAACATTTTCAAAGTTAATATTAACAACTACATGTACTTTCCTCTGTGCACAGAGGTGCAGAGATCACGCAGTGTCTGATGAAAGTAAGAAATAGTCGTTGTCTACTGATTAGCACTGAACATACAGACCTTGGGACACATATGGAGATCAGGGGTCAAATCTTAGGACAAACGGAACAGTAAAACTCTCACATACTCAGGTTTTTATGATTAAGTCTATAATCTATACTTTGTTTAGCTGTGCTATCCCATAGTTTTCCGATCAATAAATGTTTTGAATATATTGTGATTCACAGAATCTGAAGATGCCACAATTGTAATCTAATGAAATTTTGTGTATAATAAATACTAGTAAATACACCGTCAAGTTTGTTTACAATAAGCTCAGTAGTGAGTTCTGAAAATTATATAACTTCCTCCAAAAAACCTGTGATGACTGTTTTTGTTTTGTTTCAGCACCCAAGATCTGTTTTCTTTCCTAAGTTCACAAAAAAACATCAGAATCTATCTGTATGCTACTATTCATTGAGTCTAGCTCACCTGGTCGAAGAGTTGTTTGCCAGTTGTGTTTGGTTGGATGGCAAACTCCAACTCCGCGTCCATGGTGATGACGCGAACATTGACCTGTGGGAGAAAACAGTTCCTCGTTATTTCCTGTAACAAGCATTGCCATATCATGGGACAATTCAACGGGGGATGTGTTATAACACCCGGCTTATCATGATCAAGATCTATGGAAAATGAAGATCAATTTCTGACTATATTGCGATTGTTAAAGATTTCCTGATTAAGTTATTTCCGGTTAAAAATAATTTATTGAAATTGATTTGTGCTGATTTGGTTACTGATTTTTAATGCACTGCTGCATGCACATGCTCAAGACAATGAGTTAGTAATCAATCCTCTTCAATTATTACTATTGGTACTCCTTAATTAGTGATTAGTTGACTTAACTACAAGATCAGAGCAATAAACTGCATTCAAATTTCGTAAGAATTATTTCACATACTTCATCTTGCGCGAGACTTTAGTTTTGTACATTTTTCCTTTTAGAACAGTTTTTTGTGAGCACTGTCAAATGGACAAATTGGTTGATACGTGACTGAAGCAAATTGATGAAATGTTGTCAACTTGCTCAAATGTTAATGGTGATGATGTTTGTCAATATTGGCTCATGTTCCACCAGATGTGGTGAAAGGGTACATGTATAAAGGGTATAAAGACCGGTACATGTATACAAAAATTGTTTTAATGTCACATGGGTGCCAGGGTCACTAGCACGATGTGCAAATATTTGATTGTTTTTTTAATTCTAGTGATCCAAACAAATTATATTAGTGAATATAATTCATCCCTCTGACATTGAACTTCATATAGCCTAATTATGATAAATGTCTCCAGACAGAAAAAAGCATACCGAGTGTCTGGATACTGGTATCTCTAAATCAATACAGGAGTTCAGGAGATTTACTTCCCACATAAATCTATAAATACTACCATCAACATGATCAATCTACTTCCTGTTCTTACCTGTTTAGAAAACCGGGAAAACATTTTTATCTGCCTATATTTCATTAAATATCCCATATACTGTCAATCTGGTATCCGACATACATGAACTACCAGTACCAGGTATCTTTGTACCAAGTCACATCAGAATTGTGACAGAGATGCAAATGACAAACCAATGCCATGATCAGTTATAGTACCATGGAAGCTGTAACGCAATGTACCAGGGCTCATAATTCCCCCTGTATGACAAAATAATAAAGGACGGATTTGCAGCAGTAGGATTGCAGCAAGGTCTACACAGGGTCAGACATCTACTGATACAGGACCGAGACTACAGTGTGATGAAGGTCACATCCTGCTGACAACCCAACGGTTGTGTAACTGTAGGTGGGGGGGGGGGGCTATATGTATTTGTATACTGAAATCAGAATACATGTACAGTGGGATTGTTCACAATGTGTAACATAAAACTTGTACTAGCACACAGAGCCAGAGTATGATTTGTACAATGTAACTGTTGCCAAAACCAGGATAGGCAGTTATGTAATATACTAGTATAGCTTTCTTTCGAAAGAAAAACATTCAACATAGAAAATTATTTATTGACTCCTAATAACTTTTCATGTGTTGTAAAATGTGCAAATCTATCTGCAAAACGCAAATAGGTCACTTATCAGCATCTGAACAAAAATGAACTGAATAAATAGAACGGTCCTTCTTCCTTAATGTCGATGGGTCACGATAGTCTCTTATTTAAAGTTTACTGGGTCAATAATACTGTCACACATACACACAACTGTTAACCTACGGTAGCCCAGTACAGTTACTTCAGTATTTCAATAAATGTTGATCATGATCTTATATTTAGACACAGCTTCCTGTTCATGCCCTGCCTTTCTGTTTCCAAGACGGAACTGGTTTAGATCACTACCGAAGTTTAGGCATGATTCATCGACATATATTTGTGTGCTTGGCAGGGAACAAAATAGTATACATAATAAGTTCCAGCTGATGCAATATTACATACCAACAAAATACTGGTAGTTCATGGCACAGTTCTGTATGCTGGAATACTTTTTACACATTTATGCTTATTTATTTATACTGTATGTAAATTTATGATAACGACTACAGTGTAAAAACACTAAAACTTTGCCAAAACACTTGATATAAATTTTCAACAGATCTATATGATATTGGTTTTTTTTACTGGTTTAATATTTTGGATTTTTTTATATGTCAATTTCTGAGGAATGAATATCTAACTTTCACAAATTCAGCCAAGCATTTGATGCACTGTTAGGGCATGCAGCACGCCTGAATAAATATTTCACATTGTAGAACCAAGGGCCAAATCAGCCTGTTACATGCTTGTCTAGCGTAAAAACCGGTTAGTTGTGTAACCAGACAGGCCAGCGTGTCTGCCAGCCTGTTACGATAATTACAGACCTGGCAAACTGATATCTGATCTTATAGGCCTCATGCAAATCTGTTTTCTATTAGCAGAGACAAGCCCTGTGTCCCTGGAGTCCGGATGCTACACACTGTACTGTCAATCCTGATTTTGATAGCAAGAGACAGACTGTTCTACTTTCTGAAGACTGCAGGGCTGAACTATCAAAGAAATTATCAGAGAATTTAAAGTGATATCAGCATTTTCCCATCCCCCAAAGAGAGAAGTCATTAATGGTGCTAATCTATGGGGACTTGTTCTAATTGCATAGTCAGTCCCCAAGGGATGCAATGATACTTGGCTACATAATTGTATAGCAGTATTACATGGATACAATTACTCCAGGATTCAGGTGGTTGTTTTGACAAAAGTAGGAGTGTATTTTCTTCAACTGAACATGCAATCGAATTGCCAAATTGTCAATTTCGAAGACACTCTCATAAAGTGGTATAATTAATTCTCAAGCATGCATATTTCTGGTGGTTAGTAACTCAAGCCTCAAAGAATTTAAAGTTCTGAACCAAGGTCAGCTGGTCATTGAGTGTTCAAGAAAACAAAAAGTCTTATGTTTTTCAGCAAAAATATTTCATCATTGTGTTATTGAAAAACTGCATACAAATTACACTTGTACATGTAAGTTGTAACTTGTGATGTAGTGAATAATTATTAAATCAAGCAACACAGCCTTAAGTAAACATTCAGATGATTAAGTATCCTAGGCTATAGACACTAGCTTTCTAATCATGCTTTTATTAACTATCAATATATACTCCAGCAAAACTCTACTAAACTAAATTGTAGTTATATCATCTTTCAAAACATTCCATCCAACAATGCATCCACTGCCAACTACAGAAAATAACTCAAAGGTCAGAAAATATCTGTCAGTTTTCAGCCAGAACAAAAATATGCAATTCGTCAACAGCCAATATGATTTGTGAGTGGCTTCAGCTTGGAATACACTTTGAACATTGTTCAATATAAATCTATAATACCTAAAAAACTGATGGGGAAGAGCGATTAATATTTTGTCACAAACGAGAACAGGCATAAACAGTCTTAAACGCAACAAGAACATGCCAAGAAGTCTGGGAGAAAGTTTTACTTTTCCCTCCTTGTGTTTAAACCAATCAAGGAAAGATGTACGTTGCTGCTGATGTGTCTGATCCTGAAAGTCGTACACTCCTGCTGTCTCGCCCTGTACATTAAAACATAAACGTGTATGCAAATCATGGCATAACCATGGCGACCCAGACTGGCCAAGACTGAATGACCATCAAACAGATTGCAAAAATGCAATATATTTTAACCCATTACAGTACATGTATTTTATTCGGAAGACCCTTTACACAAGATGTCTCGTTAAAGCTTCTCTGTGAAGATCAGTACTTCGCATTGTTTGCAGTATAAATTATTTGGTCCTTTGAGTGTACTAGATCAGAAGGTGAGGTACGAATAACCAGTCACTGGTGACCTTGTACTTGGCTGGTGAAGACCATTGACAAGCTTTACTCCCTGAACCTACATACTACAATCATGTCCCTTTATCTACAGAGCACTGCTGAATTAATAACATGGATGATTAACAATTGAACAGCAGAGACCCGATTCATTTTGTACCTTGGAATTTTGACCGGAGCATCATTGTAGAGAACGTGAATAGGTATATAAATGTGACAACATTATTTCAACTCGATTGAGCAGAAAAAGAATATCTGTTTAATACAGGACTTTTTATGATGAGGAAAATATGAATATAGACGCAAGATTTAGGATTGCATTTATAATTAGAGTCAGCGTGCAAATCATCATTACACAGAATCTGAACTTGTCCTGATATAAATGGTGATTTCAATTTTAAATTACAATAATTATTTACAATAAATTTACATGATTAAACTAATTTTTATCGAATCTTTATTACACAAATAAAACTTACTGGCTTAGGCATCCTGGTGGTTTTGAATTATAAATCCAAAGAAAAAAAAAAGGAAAGCCAAATTATTCCTTCAGATCGTGAAGTCAGCTCGCTTATCCAACTTCCAGATCCGTATTTTGATGTTCGTCAACGCGGCCTGAAAGAAGAACATTATAAATTTACTATAGATAAGGTGATTTTAATTTACATGAAGACTTTTCGGAACTACAATTTAGCTCATGAAGAATATCAACATAAAATCAACGTCAAAGCACAGGTGGACCATTGTAACACAACCGTTGTGATTCATGATTCACTACAGGCTCAGATGAATCAAACAGACCATGACAATGAATGAACAGCTATGGTGGTTTAAATGCCAAAACCATGAAGCATCTCTGGTGGACTCGAGTGTTTGCCCTGAGCTAAATACGCCAATGAAATCTCCAGGATAGCAGTTAATATTTTTGCATACAATATAAACGGTGTTATCACATCAGGTGCATGGGTATCTTTACATTTATTACATGTACAGTATACCTAAAAGCAATTTCATGAATGTCCTACATGTCTGGAAAAACATTTTCACTGATTCTTGCAACCTTTAGGTTTATAATTGCTGTTATATCTTCTGAAGTTCAGATAAAGATATACATGTATATGTCATAAAAAGAAATAAAACTTTGAATAAATTGGTCTGAAATAAACCAATATCCCCTACACTAGCACTAGTATGATGGCCATCCCACCTGACAAATCAATCCACGCCGCGATACAAGAAATCCAGGCAAGGTAGGTAACTAAATCAGTAAATGCCCTAGTAACAGGACTTGCAACTGTAGCATGTCACAATGATATACCGAATCCGATAGTCATCTAGAATTTCACCAGTTCCTTTGGTGATGGAAATAAAAAATTTTCCAGCAAGCTGTATCTACTATTGTGAATCAACCACATGGACCATTCATATAAACCATACAAATTTTGACTTTTAATAGTTTCCAACACAGCGAGAAATATAACTTACATTTGGATATATATAAACTTTTCTTTGAACTAGATTCTATCAGATCTGAAAGCTCAAAACTGCCAAAATGTTATTCTTTTTTTTTGTAATGACTACTAACGAGCACATTACAGTTTTAACGTTTGATTCCGCAGCACTACGATGTATCCATCCTAATTCTGCCACATCCACAAATTCACCAACCAACAGATTTGCTGGTTGTTCCCAGACAACCGCTTAAATCAAATTAAGTGCAGCAATATTCCATTTATTCCTCATCAGTATCAACGTCAACAGAATATATTATACTTCAAGGAGACTTAACCTTGTTGGAAAATTTAGGAATACAGCAAAACTAGGATCGATAGGATTAGCTTGTACTTGTTCTGACGGGATCTACAAGTTTGTACAACTTTGTGGGATTGACAGGTAGAGTCAGTTGGGGAAAAGGGCAAATTTGACAACGCTTGGGGTTGGTAAATTTGGATACTCAAATAAACTTATCTGTTTTCTGGAGTTATCAGTGTTTGGTGCATTACTTTTCCCCTTTCAACTAAATATACTGGTCCAACGCCTAATAATGACAGGAACGTCCCAGGTTTTTGGTGCAGCGTTGGACGCGCCTGAAGCTCAGAAATTTATTTGCTACTTCAAAGGAGATAATCTTGCAGACAATATACACTTGCAGAAGACTTCATTTTGTCAACTTCATATATGTCCATTGATAATGATATCATTTAGTTATAGCATATTTTTGGATGTTGGTTTAATACCACGTACCCAAATTTACCAACCCCTGGTCCCCAAATTTGGGTACTGTTGGTAAATTTGACAACAGTCCCCAAATTTGCCCATTTCCCCAACTGGGTAGAGTAAGCCTTTGACACCCATCATAATGTTCGTTTGGGTCATTCTTTGCAATCTTATGATTCTATAGAATTGCGTTTTCTTGTTCGATTGACTTCGGAATGTCATTTCGGAATTGACAGATCACACTTCTGGAATTAGCAAAACAGTTCTAGAATTCGCGGTTCTGTTCGCTTGGTAGATTCAGAATAATAGCCCCAAACGAACAGTGGTACTATCATATGAGTATGTACTAGGGCTGGCACGATATATCGGAATATCGATATATCTATCGATACATACGGGAAAAACGATTATCGATATGAAAGTCAAAATATCGATAGTCAATATCGTAGTTAAAAATAGCGATGATAGCAACGCACGTCGCTTGATTGATGTATGATATAAAGTTTGAACACATAGATTAATGAGATTATGGATGTTAATCACGTCAATTAGCAAACTGATTGATCATACACTCAGCGTCAATAGCGTGCCTGAGGGAGAGCAACAAATTGCCAGCTCATTTATTGACCGCACTCTTGGGATTAGTTGGATATTGGAAATGACAAAAAAACGATATACTATCGATACTATGCTGACGATAATCGATATAAATCTCGGTACCGATAGCCAGCCCTAGTATGTACTGTAGAAGTTGAGTTTAGGGATTTGATAAACTCTAACTTTAGCCAGTTTTTGAGTTTACAAAAGTTATCATTTAAAATGAAAATTTGAATCTGGAAATGGCAACATAAAATAAATGGCAACAAGAAACAAAAAACCAAATGCCAATAGTAACCCACCACATATAAACGATGTACACTCCGAATCCACAAGTGAATACACAACTGTCAGTGTCACGTCAGATCAAATCAAATGGCGGGCACTTGCAAAACACGAAATTCAAGTTGGCCGGCGAGCATGCAAGATTGTCAAGCTTTCTAGAACACTGTCTACTTGGCGTCATCTCCTAATCTCTAATTCTCGGGACAGAATACGTCATGCATTTCAGTTTACACCCACAGGGACATCAATGCGCAACAGTTCAATGAGTAGTTTTCGGGTTTACCTGAAAAGAAGGCTAGATGACACACCGCCAGTCTATCCAATATGGCCGTCGGGGAAGGGTGGGGTTTGTCCAGCAATTGCTCATTGCTCGGACCCCCCTCTAGAAGCCTCGTTTCCAAACTGAGAGGCTTAGTTCGTGTGCACATTCACTTGCCAAATTTTTATAGAATTCCGATCATAATGCACCGCGAATCCACCAAGCGTCCCAACTTCATAAAATTGCCAGGATAATATCACAGCATCAAAGCACAAGAACATTAAAATATGACCTGAGCTCGATATGAAATAAAATCTAATTATAATGTTTTCTTTTAGTATGTCAATATCACAATTCCTTCCAAAGTTGCAGTAGGCCTATTTACTGAATTTCGGTAATTTCCCTACATGTACATGTGGTAGGGATCTGAAATGACATTGACATAATGTATAATGATATTATGCTATCATATATAATTATATAGTTTTATATCTATATTGTTACTGCAAAGCATTTGAAACATTTTTAGCTGGAAAAAGAAACCAACATGACATCAAAGAGTGTATATAAAAATCAATTGTTTTTATACGCTTTGATGACATAACAAATGTTCAAAGTATTTACAGTGAGCTCAATCTTCAAGTGTAGTCACTTTGAGCTTTAAAAAGTCATATTAGGTCAAGTTAAGGTAACCAAACAATTAATTGTTCCACATATGACGTCCTGATAGGAAGTTCCCATATATGCTGACAGTCGATCCTAATACAGCTTGAGGGATATTTTCTCAAACATAGGGCTATATCACATTAAAATAATTCGGAGTTAATTGTACTCAAGACCATCCGACATCAAATTGAAGTTCACAAATATATATTCATAGATGTATCCTCGAACATGTCATCTGAAGCCAAGATGGTATATATTCTCTATGAGTTTCCACATATGACCTCTTGGATCGGCCCATGCCCATAATAAGAAAATTTGCTCTGATGTCAATGTTTCAGTCACCAATCCATACATGTTGAGGTAACCGTGACATTGAGATACCTGATATCAAGTTCAAGGTCACAAAAATACCTATTAGATGGTATGACCTAAGTCAAGGTGTCCTATACAGGTAGGTCACAGAGACACATCTGCGCTGTTTGTTATTATATATTATTCTAGAACAAATTGGTCAAACTTGGCAAGTCACATATATGCTAATCACCAGAAATATAAAAATAATAACAAAAAAATAAATTTATGACATAATCGTTTCATGTATGAGGGGAGGGGGTAGTTTGACCTGTTATTGGGCGATATAGGCCTACGTAAAGCCTGCAGACGATACTCATCAACCCAATACTGATTTTACATGTAATAATTAAATTTAATGTAATTGCGAGAGAGATGTACCTCAAAAATATTTTTGAAAAATACAAAAATAAGCTACAAAAACAGCTGTGAATGAATAAAGAAATGTAATGAAACATACCAGCTACATGTATGTATACTGTAAGCCTACCGATACATTACGTGTACATGTACATTTAGTCCCCTATTGCATGCTCGTGGTAACGTGTACTGTATCCTAAGAGATGTATCTATTTTTATGGTTTTAGCAACAATTACGTTATTTCTTGACGTTTGAGTGTCGTTTTCACAGATATTCATACTATGGCAACACGAATACTCAAGAAATTTGTACAGTGTATGCATGAACTTCTGTTTTTGTGGGATAAGTGAGGCTCAAGTGTCATTTGAAGTCTCTGACATACGTCGTATTTTTCATGTCTCCTCCGGTGCTGTGAGCTAAATCTGTGAATGTTATTCAGTACACTCAGTCTGGATATCACCTAAGACAATGAAGCTATTTCATGCTGAAGTCAGCAGTACCTATTCTGAAAATGCATTTGAAGAAGATCCTCCCTCAAACCCTTCGAGCCCCGCGCTCTATGCCAGGTCCAGGAGGCACTTGCAGTCGCTCTTCAGCGGATCTTTCAATGAGTCGACCAACTCCTCATTGCATAATCAGCTCTCACTCTTTAGGGACAGCGGCTCACCTCTCGACATTTCCAAAGAACAGGAAGATATTTCGACCTTAGTAAGCCAGGCAGCCAAAGGAAAGAGCAACGCCTCTTTATTGATGAAGCTGTTGGCTGTCATGGGTGTGCCGCTCTTGGGCCTCATTGGCCTCTCAGTTCTGACGATGTACAACGTCTCTCTCGATTACCAAGAAGCGCAGGATACGAAGTCTGCTATCAAGAAGTTCCTCCATGTTGACGCACTAGTGACCTCCTTGCAGATGGAGCGAGGCCATACTGCCTCGTTCCTCAGTGCAGGTGTCCAGAACGATGCATTGCGCGCCAAACTACAAGCTGATTACAACGAAACAGACGCCCTTGTAAAATCTTTTAACTACTGCCCAAAAGATCTAGAATTTAACTCATCTGTGTTGCATTCACAGCCTGATCTAATCAGCGCCCTGTCAGCATTACGTATAAAGGTGTTGGACAACAACATGACTTTCATTGACAGCACTACCTTGTATACGGACATGATCGGCAAGATCATGGACCTAGCTGTGACAGGAATCCACGTGCCCGGCCACAAGGATCTGTGGTCACTTCTAGTAGCTGCATCGGCCATGCTGCGTACATCTGACGCCGTCGGTAGCCGGCGAGCATTGGGTTCCGTGTTCTTCATCCAGTGCGGCTTCAGCAAGGAAGCTGTGGACTGGTACTCGCGTCTCAAGGGTGCGACTGAGACCCTCAAACAAGCTGTATTTCTCTACCACCCTCCACTTGAGGAGACATGGGCCCAGCTCATCGGTAACACAAGCTTGATACCCTTATTGCTTGAGAAGGAAGTTATGTTTTACATGGGGTCCAGTCATTGCCAAAATCAGACTCAACAGGAGAGACTCCAGGACGCCTCGATATGGTTCATCCTCATGTCTGACATCCTGCAGATGTGGCGTTCCGTCCGTACTGATACCCTCGTTCACATACAAGTGACGGTGGAGGAGTTCTCACGGGGAGTGACTGCGAACTTTGTGTTGTACACAGTGTTCACGATGTTGATACTGATAGTGTTCGCTGTGGCACTCACAGCAAGTTCATGGTACTATCGTAACACCAACTCGCTCACCGGTAGGATCGCATCCTTCGCGGAGTTGATGATGAATAAGTCGCTTGAACTCTGTCAGGAAAAGAAGAGAACTGAAACCCTCCTGTACCAGATGTTACCGAAGACGGCCGCTGACCAGCTCAGAAAGACAGGACAAGTAAAGGCCGAGCACTTCAATGCAGTGACAATATACTTCAGTGATATTGTGGGCTTCACGGAGATCTGCTCCCACAGCACACCCTTTGAGGTAGTTAACATGCTCAACAAAATATACAGCATATTCGACAATTCCATCGGAAAGTATAGCGTCTACAAAGTGGAAACCATTGGGGATGCCTACATGGTTGTGAGTGGTCTCCCAATCCGACTATCTGCGCATGCTCAGGAAGCATGCATGATGGCTGTAGATTTGCTCCAAAGTCTGTCAGAATTCGTGATTCCTCATATGCCGGACAAAGTTCTTTGCCTCCGAATTGGCCTCCATTCCGGCCCATGTGTAGCTGGGGTGGTCGGAGTAAAGATGCCCCGTTACTGCTTATTCGGGGACACTGTCAATACTGCTTCTAGGATGGAATCTACTGGGCAGAGCGGGAGAATACACATCAGTGAGAGCACATCCGATAGTTTGACTGACCGTAGTGTGTTCAAAATTGAAGAAAGGGGCAGTATACCAGTCAAGGGGAAAGGACTGATGACAACGTATTGGATCCTGGATTGGTCGGAAGCAAGATCACGGACAAGGTCCTCTACAGCACAAAATGTGTGAAATGACACCTAGGACCTATAGGGTGACGAGGATGTGACTCATGCTTGTGTACTAGTGGCTTGTGTATCAAGTTAATTATAATCAACTTGGTATATACCAGTATGATGCTAATAAAATCATGTTTTGCAAATTGTAATCATGTATGTCTTAAATGTGACCAAGTCCAACTGAACAAAACACCGAGCTGTAGGTTTACGCGGTGAATGTTCCTATGAAAACATGAATACTGGGGATCTACATGTATGACGTGAGTCGTGACGTAATGATCTTTGCTCGTCTTTTGAAATGGTTGTTGAAGCAACGGAAAGTGAAATCATTCATATATCTGCTGTTGCATGGCAATTGCGCTAAACGTGGCAGGTTTGACTATGGAACTGGATACTAAGTATATGACAAATAATACAAAGAGCCCTATCGAGTTTTGACAACCTGATATTTCCAAGTGATAATGATCTACTCATATGTTGAAGAAATAATTGAAGAGATAGAAAAGTGATGGGAAAATCAGTTAGATCGATCAGTAACCGATTAATTATTTAAGGGCTACAAAGCCAAAGATATATACTATAAGATTGAGGGCAACATTCAAGAAGTTTTATGGTCGGCATGATCTGATTGAAGGTTACGCCAAGCCTGTCACACATATGGCGGAAGATTATTCCATACATGTAGTTTTGTGCATGTTTGTTTCTCGATTTGCCACGGTGGATATCACAGCGGGTGTCGCAAGTGGGGCAGGAGATGCTCACCCTTCCGGGGCACCTGATCTCACACTCAGCTGGATGGGTGTCTGTGATATTCACATGGCTCTGACTATGATACTGGTATTGTACCACTTATATATACTGAACGTGTAAACTTCGTCCATGGATTCGGTCTTGGAATTTGAATTTGTCCGTTTGTCGGTATCCATGTGTGCATACCGGTAACCACCGTAGAGCGCGTTTCATAACTGAGAACTCTGTCATGTGAACCAATATGAATGTGCGTGTTCCATAGAATAGATTCATATGAACTGGTTCAAGTAAAATTTGGACCAAATCACAACAAGAGGCCTCTCGGCCTTAAGCGCTCCACTGCAAAAGTTCAAATAGTAATAATGTTGAAATTCCAAATTTGATCCAAATGTTCGACAAAAAGTGGCCGTTAGGACTTTTCGAGATCATCGAAGGACAAATCCAAGGTCACTATACAAAATATTATACATGACTTCCCATTCAAAAGTGCCAATATCCAAGCTCTATATCCAAAATCTTTTGAGACAAAAACTCAAAACTGCAGACAGTTTTTGAAAATTTGCTGTTTTTTTTTTTCTAAAATAGCCGCCATTAAAAAAACAGCGAAAATAAAAATAAATTAAAAAAATACCTCGATCCTCTTGAAATAATTTCAGGCATTAGAAACATACGAAAGTTAACTTCAAAGATAACCAAAGTTGACAAGGCCGTCAAATCAGACGGACGGCGGACTGAAGCCGGACAACACGGTATCACTAAAGCTCACCAGCTTCCGCTGCCATTCGGCATGTACGTGTATCGGAGCTAAACATTTGAACCAGTTTATACAAACTTGAACTGTTCAGATATAGTTGAATCAAAGAACACTTGGCTGCCATGGGGATATACATATGTTATATTTCCGTAATGTTAACAAAGTTTTTTTATTGGTATATAAGTTCCAATTACCGTTAGTAACACTTAGTAGTCTTTATGTGCGTTTCTTAGGAAAAGTTTAACCATACAGTTTGTATGGTTTTCCGTTTTGAGATTTGGTGCAAGTTTGAGACTTTTGGTTCAATTTTTTGGCCCTAAACACGAACCAGTGCATATGAAACGCGCTCTTAGGCCTTTAAGTAATGAAAATATCAGTAGGCCTAGGCCTATATGTGTTGGTCGGTTTTGCATTTCTTTCCAGGACATCTGAAATGAGATCAAAGGGATTGAATAAGAATGTGAAATAGATACATTTTATATCGTGGCAAATTAGTTTAA